>CM077115.1:502886525-504292182 GCA_039619475.1 Icerya purchasi | reverse complement strand
AATGATGCTTCGGAGGGAGAACTAAAATGAAATATTTATATCGGCAATCCAGAGCAGGACAACATACTCAGCGTTCACATTTCGTTTCAACAATGATTTTCACAATTCGGCCTCGTTTATAAAGAATTTATGCACGTAAGCTTTTTATCCGGCTTGTTTCGG
Organism: Icerya purchasi; assembly: GCA_039619475.1. Classification (NCBI taxonomy): domain Eukaryota; kingdom Metazoa; phylum Arthropoda; class Insecta; order Hemiptera; family Monophlebidae; genus Icerya; species Icerya purchasi. Next base: position 504,292,020 of record CM077115.1, on the reverse strand, counting down.
CGTATTGACAGGCATTGAAATTCGTATCAATTGATCTAGTCATTATTATTTTCATATTATTTTTTTTTCTTCCGAATGTTTTGCAAACACTTCCGCCACGAAATTTAAATTAAAAACTGACTGCGAACTATTTTTAAAATATTAGCAATATTTCGGATCCCACGAATAATTAAAAAGTTTTTAATCTTTATGCATATAATTAAAATTAATTATTTTCTGAAATTCAAAAAAAAAGGAACTAATTTAAAACATATTTATGTTTTTCATTTGGCATTAAGACGTACACAATTACTGTTAAAAATTTTTTCGTTTGTCTGATCCTACCATTTTTGAAAATAATTTAAAAGAGGCTCAACGAGTTCTAACGGAATTTACGCTGATAATAAAAGAATTTGGCAACTTAAAATTTACCATCTTAATTATTTCGATATTATATCAAAAGGTTTTGAAAATAACCGCGAAAAAGGTGTACCCAAGTCCTTTTCCAAGAACAAATAGTAGGCTAATTGTACCTCGGAAAAAGACTGCTACGTTACAGATCCATATTTATTCCTTCTGTGTTCTTATATACTTATATATCTGTATGTATGTGAAATAGTTTTTTGCAATTGCGATAGAAACGAATTATTGTAGAATAATCGAAAAAAATTTTAATTTTATCGCCGGTAGAAACGTGTGATGAAGAGTGAAGAAAAATTTTCTCTCTTTTTTTCAAATTATATATTACTGATTTGTTAATTTGTATATTTATTATTTTCGTATTCATCTATTAAGCAACTCCAAATTGCACAAAATAAATGTTTTATTGTCTAACACGATTTACAACGGATTGTGTTATTGTATTCGACCGTCAACTTTTTACAATATTTTTGTGCTTGTAAACGCCGAGGTTGTGGCGTCGAGAGAAGCAAGGTCTCAGCGGCGCAGCCTCTGGTACGTATGTGCATGTATATATAATATAGGGTCTTTTCTCCGAGTCCCCCATATAGTTCATTTTTTGTTGGGTTCATTTTCGTATTCGTGTGCGAAAGCGTTACTTATTAATAGTGTTGATTATAAAAATACTCTTCACAAAAACAATATTAAACAGTGTATTAAAAAAAAAAAAAAAAAAAAAAAAGGCAAGTTCATTCAGGAGGTCAAAAAGCTATAATATCATTTAAAATCTGATCAAACAAATTTTGATTTTTATATCGTTGTCGCCACAAAAACTCGCATAAATACGAATCTAAATGGTTTCGCGCTGTTCCATATTAAATCTTGTTTTGATATTTTGCTTTGACCAGGCCCGGATTAAGTGTATGACAGACCCGGAGCTACGAAAATATTAGAGGCCCTTTTCGGAAGTGACAAAATTATCAGTTTTATAGAATAACTAAATTTTCTTTAATTTAATTTAATTACATTATTTTGAATTCACGAATTAACATATAATTATTAATGTGAACAAAAATAAATATCATATAGACAATAAGTAGAATTTTCGATGCCAAAAAAAAAAAATATATATATATACATATATATATATAATTTTAAACAATGAATTTTTCAGCAAATTTTAACCAATAAAAGGATAGCGTGTATGCGTGTGTTGCGCGTGTACACACGCACAGAAATTCATACAGATATTTCGTAAAAACGTAGATGATTCCGTTATACCTCGAAACAAATTTCTGGTACGTTTTTACGAAACTCGAAATTTCACTATTACGAAGTTTCCTCCTCTAGGAGGAAATAAAAATGGATACAAAATTATTAACAAATAAATGTATTAAAAAATGCACTTGCTCCTGTAAAGGTAATTCTATTTATTTAAAAAAAAGTTGATGTATATGACACAAATGATAGATTAATTTTTTATTACATGTCGGAAGTGAGTGTCTCTTGGAGGCCCCTTTATAAGGCGAGGCCCGAGGCTGCAGCCCCCGCTAGATTCACCCTAAATCTAGGCCTGCTTTTGACCACAGCGATTCAATTCTTTGCGTATGCGTTACAGGACTGAGAAAATTCTTTGAATGGTTTACGACTGAATGTTTGTAATTCATTTGCTCAATCTCGACTATTTTGGTATATTCGTTCCATTTGTCAGATATTATTGTTGTGGTTCCTGCTGGTAGGGTACATTTTTTGATTACATTTAATAATACTTCGGAACTTCGGTTGGGAATTGCATACATGAAACACTGCTTTTGTCTTCACTACAAATTTTTCCAAATACCCACCGTTGTGGATATGTTTTTCCAACATTATTTTTCTTACGGGAAAAACAAGATTCATCTATTTCTACTGTTTTGTTTGGACCGCCTGTCATTTAAAAGTTTTTTAATAGGTTATCCGCACACTCTTCTTTTAAATAGGTTTTCCAATCCATTATAGAATTTGTAGACATGTTTAATTCTATAATATATATATATATATATATATATATATATATATATATATAAACTCGGCCATTTTAGCCTCGCAATTGGCTGTGCCCCTTGACCCATCTTGCTTTCATTTCTGGCTCTTTCTATTCTATACTCTGTATAAAATTATCAAAATTTACAACGTAATTCTTACTGGCATCAACACACACAAAAAATAACATAATCACAAAAGTCCTATCCTAACATTTAACTTTCATTATATAAAATTAAGACATTTTTTCGTTACATATTTCGTTATATAAAATTGTGACATTTTTTAAATAACAATACCAAAAATCCTATAAAATATAACAAACGTTACATAAAATTGGGACATTTTTTTTTAATGGGGGTAGTTTAAGAATTACGTTGTAATTAATAATATATATATATTAATTACAACGTAATTCTTAGACTACCCCCATTAAAAAAAAATGTCCCAATTTTATGTAACGCAAAATGTCCCAAAAAAATGTTGCAATTTTATGAAACGTTTGTTATATTTCATAGGATTTTTGGTATTGTTATTTAAAAAATGTCACAATTTTATATAACGAAATATGTAACGAAAAAATGTCTTAATTTTATATAATGAAAGTTAAACGCTAGGATAGGACTTTTGTGGTTATGTTATTTTTTTTTTGTGTGTTGATGCTAGTAAGAATTACGTTGTAAATTTTGATAATAATATACAAAGTATAGAAGAGAAAGAGACAGAAATGAAAGCAAGAGGGGTCAAGGGGCACAGCCAATTGCGAGGCTAAAATGGCCGAGTTTATATATATGTATACATATATATATAAGCAATTAGTTTTATTAATTATAAACTTTTTATCTATTTATAAAGAATGTTTAATGTAATATTGTTTATTATTACCGACTTCAAGAAGGTTTATATATTCGTTTTTGTTTTTTTTTTATTATTTATTTTTTTATGGTTTGTCACTTATTTGACCATGCAGATCAATTTTAAGGATTCTTTGATCATGTAAATACGTACCACCGGTTATTTGAATACCGATGAGTGTGAGCACGGACAAAATAGTCATCATATAAGGTGAAAACAATAGAGTCCCTTTAGAGAAATACTTATTATCGTGGAAATTTATTTAAAATATGATCAATATTATTTACCTTGGAAACATACAGATTCGTAATACAGGCAAATAAAAATTAACTAAGTAAGAAATTCGACTACAGCCCCTTCTGTAGAAACTAGAAAGTTGATCTTTCAGTTTTTCGTCATTAAAATACTTGTATGTATAGGAATTAAATTTCAAAACCGGATGGACAAAAATTGATGACACAGGCCGTGGCCTAAATTTCCTTAATAAACCTCCACCACATAACAATGTTGACTTATTGTATACTTGAACTTTTCAGAAACAGCTGGGAAATTAAATAAAGGAATATAATAATTAATATGCGCGTTGAATAGTACTTGTGAAGAAGCCTTTCCACGAAATTCCTGCATCGCAGCTAAATTGGAAATCGGATGTAAGAAGTCTAAAATTCTTTCTGTAAACAAATTACCGATGAATTCAACCGAGCTGGAATATCTATCTTAATCAATGGAAACGGCAAATGAACGATTTATCAAACGCTCCTCCGGCATCCGAAAAGGTCTCTTGGTGAATGCTCTTTGTCGATAAAGTATACGTCTCACTAATAAAATGAATAATAACATACAGCTCGCGTATTTTACCCAAACCAGGTGCTCCGAACTGATAATCGCAGTCGCCAAAGACCCGAGAGTTACCTGAGAGTGCGCGCACCACCGCCAGGAACCTAAAATTCAGGACGAGCGAACCCTTCTAGCAACGCTCGACTAGTACTCGACCGAGGAAACGTATTATTCGCGCGGTAATTTTACTGGCTCGGCAGAAAAAAATTCATCCCGCCGCTGGTCGACCAGACGGTTTAGCGCGGAAGAAGTAATTCTGACAAGCACGGCGATTCTCGGAATCGGATTGTTTCACAGAGAGCCTTAGTTGCTGACTAACGATAATTTGTCCACTGGCAACGGTACAAACCGATCAGCCGCATCCCGCGCGTACCGATTCGTTCAGTTGGTACGGTATGCACGCACACAGTCACCCCGGCGACCGACATTTTACGTCTACAGACGTTTGGACGTCGCATTTTTGCCATATTTCACGGGGGACGCGAGCGGGTTTGTTTTTCTGGGAAGCTATTTCCGGTTCTGAAAGTTACACAGAAGAACCAGAATAAAACTCGGCTGTCAATCGGCTCGTCGTCCGATAGAATTATTTGCGAGCCAGAACATTATAACGTCGTTGCGCGCGCCGCCGGGCGACCGTTATTATTCGTCTTTTTCGGTCAGCGAACGGGTCAGTTGTCGATGTTGCGAAAAATGGTATGAACGAGTCAGTCAACAAAAACAAACAAAAATAAACAAAAACAGCTTCCTCAGAAACCGAGCGGACATCTCAAAATGCTAGAGGGCGCGCACTGGTCAATGCGGCCGCATCAGACAGTAGCCTCTCAGAAAGTTTATTTCGAACTGTTTGCGGACCCAATTACTGAACACATCATCAGACTACTCCAAGTGTCCGTACGAGTACTACTAGTAGTGTCCAGCAGCACGCTGAGGAGAACTTCTAACGAATCCGCATCGAGAATTTTCCGACTTTTTAGCATATCGCGACGAGGGTTTGCCGCTAGTTTCGGCGCGGACATCGTTCATCGCCGCTACATTACGAACGAAGCGAAAAAGCTGTAATTAAAAGTACCGTGTTGCGCTTAATCTTGCCATTCGAAATAGTAATTATGATTTTATCGTGTGGCGGAGATGCGGTTCAAGAAAAAAAAAGCGAAACTATGCGCGCGCAACCTGAACAATCACTTTACGGGGACATTTTCTTCTTCTGATTTCAGTTTCATTAGTTGACTAATTCACCGACGAAAGAAATACTCACAAGTGCCTAGTAAAAGTCCAAAAATTTTACCGTTTCCTTTACACAACGTCGGCTTTCTGCTGGTGCCCCGCAAGCCGTTTACAAGGGTGTTGATGACCGAACTACAAAACATTTCTAGCTGAAATCGGTCGATAAAACGAGGCAACCAGATAAACAAATAAATGTTGAAATTAATCGATTTCGGCTGGTTTTACGATTGCCCCCCTCCCCGTCCCCCCATATATGTTGCGCGGGACATAATTGAATTTTTTAATTATTTTCGCGCTACTGTAAACATACCGAAAGCCGGAAAATGTAAATAGGTTCCGGAACGAGTTGGTAGTAGCATACCTTCTGCTTACAGTGTGCTCGGTGAGAGAAGAGAAAATTCGAGTGAATATGAAACTCTTTCATATATATATATATACATACATACATACATACATACATACATACATACATACATACATACATACATACATATATATATATATATATATATATAAAAAGTGCATACGGAAAAACGCGCCAGTATAAAAATGACATTTAATAGACTAACAAAACTATTAAAAATAATGCGTCATTTTTAATCGCGTTACAAACATTTTTTTTAAATCGTACCAGGGATTCCGACGACTACTCAAGCATGCGCGGGGTCTAGTAGTTAATTGATTCGAAATATACCGCGGCAAGTTTTTTTAGCGGTAAAAAGGCGAGTTTCAAATTTTTCTTTCGTTTTCCCATTTTTAAAATGAAAATTGACTTTGGTAGAATAGGCTAGCGGAGATGAAGCGGATACTACAGCGCTATCCTGTATTATTACCGTTACTGTAATTACATCTCCGTTCTCAGTGGAGCCTGGCGAATGAAAGTGGACCCAAAGTAGACAGTTCTGTACAGCTCATCAGTTTACGACGAAAAAGACTGAATCGAGGAAACTTTTTCCGAAAAACGAATAATCGGGGAGGCAAGAGTTAGAAATAACTTGACTTGGAAATTTCAGTCAAACACGAAAATGCTTCCAAAGCAATAATATTTCCCGGTACCGCGATAAAATATCACCGACATATGAGTTTTAAAGGGGAGGAGGGGGGGGGGAGCTCTAGTAAGGCTAGTCGAACAATTTTAAATAAGCGACGAGATAATAACTTTCGCTAGACTCTGAATATAGAAGCCGGTTGGTAGTAGTCTACTATCCTGATTAGAAAACGTGTAGCCCTAGGATTGATAGTGAAAAAGCTCTGTTGCTAGATCATCTGTCGATGCAATAGGTTACCCGCCATCGACCAATGCGCCGGTTTAATGCTTATCTGGCACCACATTTAGACAAAGTGTATATGCGACATCATATGTAGCGCATAGAAATGGTATAAAACTATAAAAATACTCAAGCGGTATAACAACGAAATTTTATTTCAATAATACTAATGTTTCCTTTTTAAATTCCCCCTGCCCATCGTTGGTTTTTCGTCCTAACGAAATAAATATTATCATCTTTTGGACAATATTAAAGGTTCTCGTAAATTCGACAGCATTTAAACCGGCAGAAATCGCAAAAATCGTTACACCAGTTTTGTCAAAAGTCTTTTTCAAAAAATTCTTGAAAATGTTACTCGTAATTTCGGAATTTCACGAAACTCGTTTTGCTTTTGAGCTTGTTGTTGTTACATGATATTATGTAACAAGTGAACTTTTAGTTTATACCCCTACTTCAGCTAGTTGAACAATTCAGTGTCGAGGTCAGTAAATTCGTAGTTGGCAATTACGTATATCGCTACGAGTCTGAATCATGTTGACATTTTCAAAAAATTCGGCTACTCTAATTATTTACAGATCGGACCTTTCGCGCCTCAGTGAATGAAAATGTCCCACTAATCTGGATAATAGGAGAGCGCCCTAAAAACCGGTTAATTTCATTTGTATTATATCTGTGCTCGCTGTAGCCCGAAGAATTTTCCTCGTTTTATCTTCCCTTTGAAACTTTGTACATCTCACAAAATCGTATTATTTGAAACATTTATAATGTTTGCCGCTGTTGCATATTGTGCCTCTTAAATATGCGCCTATCAACTCTCTCTTATATATTGGTGTGGGTGTGTGTGCAAAAAAAAAAAAAAAACCTAATTAATCAGACGCCAGAAGCACAGGAAGTATTGAGAAAATAGGTCAGAACGTAGTTGAAAAGTATTTTGTTCTTTTTTTACGGAAAAAGTTTTATCAAAAAGGAATCTGAAGGCATTTCATTTTGGACGCCGCGATAGATACTGTAAGACAAACAAGTGGAGCGAGAGATTATATAGGATAAGAATGCAATTTATTTTTTTTTTTTGGTTTCGAAAGCTTACACCGATGGTGGACCGAAGAAATTTTTTAGATGAAGGAACTCTGATGCTCAATGTATCGCGGTAGGAGATCTCATCGAATTTGCTATTAAGTTAGGGTGTTGAAAGTGACAACTATCTTTTGCAGCAGTGTCAGCGAAAAAGTTGCCTTTAAGAAACCAGAAGGAATCCACGCAAACATATCATAATCGCGACAACAGGATGGACGGAGTGCTAAAACTCGGCGAAACTTTCGAGTACGTTTTTTACTTATGTCTTTGCCGCTGGTAAATTGCTAGACGTATGGCGCATTTTAAAATGCGAGAAATGATCACTTGAAGTTAGAAAGATCATCAGGACACGCGAGCAAAATTTGTTTAAAAGAACATCGCGAAAATTATTAATCGACAACGGATTAATAAATCACACACATCTGCTACTCAGTTGACTAAAACACAGCAATGATTATTAATTAATTTGTCGCGCAACCCCCATTGTATTAATTAATTAAAGAAAATGTGCTTTAGTATTTTCGATGTCTACGCAAAAGGACGCGGGAGATGCTTAATTAGTTCGAATTCTGTATTTCAGCTGAATCTCGCAGTTTTATTTAGCCAAGATTCCGGTTAGGTTCAGTGTCTGAGCGCGGTGACGTCACTACGAAGCAGCGGGAATCAATTAATTTCCAGAATTCAGGCACACACGTCAGATGTTGCGACGTTCTTTAAATATTGAAGAATAATCGAGTGAAGCGGCTGCTTCGAACTATCTAATTAACGTGAAGTAACGAAACAACAATAATAATCATTATTACCAATAATTTTGCACCTAGTGTAACGGATTTTTTTAAGGGTAGCTCACATCTAAAACTCGTGTACATTAACTGAACTTGGCTGACATTCGTACCGAGTTCTAATTATTACTAAATGTGTTACCATTTTTATAATACCGTGTTTATATCATTAATTAGTTACGCATAAATACCTGCTTCTGAAGGACTTACGACGATATTTAATTACTGGCGATTAAAAAAATTAAAATGCCAACAAACATTTCCCGAATATACCGCGTCAGAACAATGGTTGCTGCTTCGTCCTTAAAGTCTTAATCATGTAATGTAAACATTTCGAACGGTTCTTCTTTACAGTTTAATTAATTAATTAACTAAATAACGGTCTAGTTCGAGTATTATACTATTGGCGAATTTTTAGCTTTGCTACCGTAAGCGGTTAGAGGCATGTGCAAAACTGAAATTCGCGGTAAATTATTTTTAAAGCGTTGACTGCAAATTAGCTGTTTGCGGAAAATTTCAAATCAATCCGGAACCGTTTGTAAACTGTCATGTTCCGTTGCCGGTAATGTGATGTTTATTGTGTGAATATTTCGAAATTTACCCAACACAAATGATCAATAAAAAAAAAAAAAGCAAAATTCGTATTTCGGAATTATGTCTCGCCTTATTTTTCAGTGTTCTACTAAATTAATAATCAGTTTAATTACATTATTTATTATAACGTCCATAAAATAGCTTTTCATTACTGAAACCATCTTCTAACCTCTCAAACTCCATATACATATATATATATATATATATATACACACATATATATGAAACTGCAAGGCAAAAAATGTTTACTTACCTGTATAGAACTTTGAACGGCAGTGCAATTGAAGTTTTTTTTTCTCAAGTAATTAGAATTTAAGGTTGTAGAGTTAACATCTAAATTTAAAAAAATATTCTACTAATAGCGATGATAATATTGTAACAAAAATATTAACAAAAAACACATTACGAATTTTTAAATATTAGAACGAATCCATGATTTGATCACAATTGCGATGGCACACGATCACACTATTTTTGTATACAATATTATAAAGAGTATTTTACACAATTTTCCCAAAGTAGTAGAAGCGGAAAATCACAAAGTAACGATTACCTAGCGCGCAAAAGCGGACTTCCGCAAATCGCTTATATAATAAACCTTCATTTAGAATATAATTACTTCGCCAAATTCGCATTTATCACTTACCGTTCATTTTTCACATTAAAGTGACATTATTTAAATAAAATAAACCAAAAATTGCTGAAAACAACTAAGTGCACACATATCGCAGAACAATAACGAGAGAAAAAAGCAATACAAAGCGCGTATGGTTGGTTAATGGGGTTAGACAAATTGTATGCCAGATACTACATTGTTTTAATGCCTATGTTGTTATTGTTCCTTATTTTCTAGTTGGATCTTTTTATTGATATTTTCAATATCGCAGCTTTTAAAATAATTCTTTTTTGGGCTACATTTATTAAAAGCACCAATTTTATTTCTGGTACGAGTGGTAACACTTTTTTTTTTTTTTTTTATTTTTTACAGAAGAGATATTTCATCAACAGGTTAGTTTAAACAATTATTTTCGGAACTTTCTAATTACTATAAATTATTTATTTCCACATACAACTTGTGCATATCTAATTAATATTCGCCAGTTAATAGTATATTCATTTACTAAATTGTTTCTTACGCAATCGTCGTCGTTAAAAATATTTTAATTTAAAATAAAAATTGATTAAAACCAAGTTAAAATTTTACATAAAATTTTAACTTTGCTCCAGTTTAGTTCTGCACTTGGTTTAATCATCCAGAATTACTGTTTACTATTATTCACAATAAACTTGGTTATATAATTATTATTATTATTAATAACGTAGTTATATAATTTTATTTTTATATATATATAAAAACTCGGTCATTTTGGCCTCGCATGGGGCTGTGCTCCCTGACCCCTCTTGCTTATATTTCTGTCTCTTCCTCTTCTATATTTTGTATAAAATGATCAAAATTTACAATGTAATTCTAAATTGGTCCATATAAATATAATAATCACAAAAATCCTATAAAATATAACAAACGTTTCACAAAATTGGGACATTTTTTCTAATGGGGGGCTAGTCTAAGAATTACGTTGTAATTAATACGTACACACTATTTATAACATAAATAATGCCCCGGATATTATAGAATGAAATAAATATATTTGGTTAATTATAGTTTTCCTTACATTTTTCTACGTACGTAGGTAGGACTGTTAATGTTTTTCTCTTTTTTACTTTAACTTAAAACTACTCGTATAATAGAGCTGAATATTTTTCAAACACAAAGTTCGTTTTTAATAGAAGATCACTTTTTAATCGATTAATAAGAAATTGTAAAATTCTATAAAATGGAAATCGGCTATAACATTGAAGGGGATCAATAATTTGGTCGCTACAACTCCCTCATCGTTATATCCGATATTTAATTTTAATCTTTTAATGCCGAACATTTACTGCGACAGTTATAAAACTTAATGAAATATTCTGCGGAATAACTTTCCATTGATTAAATGTATATAATTATAGCAATACATGTTTTTTTTACTAAATTAAAATGCACAAATACCAAATTTTATTTTTCATATATGAAAATACGGTAATAAAAAAAAATAGATAAAAACAAAAAAAGGAAAAAAAAAAAGGAAATTTGGCAATGATCAGATTTTTTCAAAGAAATTTGTAATTTTTGATTTTTGTATTATAACGAGATGAGTATCTAAAAGATTTTGTACCACAGTTTTTCATCAGTTTCGTTAAGTTTACAATAAGATGTTAGACCAACAATTTAAGTCGGATAAAGACTTGGTATTTTTTGGCTGTGCAAACTTTATTTTTACATAGAAAAAAATTAAGAGGCGATTTTTTTTGTTTTTAAAAGTTTGTGACGCCACTCCGAATCATGATAACGATAATCGATTTTTCACTATAATCGTTGTTGTCGTATTAACCGGTAAAAATTAAAATACAATTTTATGGAATTCTACCGGTCATTAATATTCGCCTCTGTAATACGTCCCTATAAAACCGATTTTCACTGTATCCGATTTACTGTTATTACTTAAAGCCAAACATAATTTAGAAATTCATACTCTATTATACAAAATATGTTCTTCAAATTATGATTTGAATTTGTCCATTTGAGGTATGTTTCTATTATTCTGAGTAAGTTGAAATGTTTATTATGTTTATACGCAAATTTTTGTATAGATGTCAAAATTGAATACGACACAATTAAACATATTATATATATATATATATATATATGGTAAAACAAATCTTTTTTTTTTCTTTTCTTTTCTTTTCTTTGCTTGTTAAGTAATACTGAAATAACTTTTGTAAATGTAAAGAATGTATTATACGTAATCTTTAAGAACCGAATGTAAATTTCGAGGTCGGTGAAGGCCAAGATGTCATATAGCGACCATAAATAAAAAAAATATAATAAATCATTTAAACTCTTAGAATCGCAATGCATGTATTCATTGAGAAAGATTAATTCCGTGTCTAACTTCGAAAAACCCATAAGTGCAAAAAAGTACGGAAAACAAAATCACGTACAAGTGTGAAATTTGATGTATAGATTTTCCTTAGTTGTTATCGAATAAGAGCGGAATTTTAAATATTCATTAACATTAAAAATCCCCCCCCCCCCCAAAAAAAAGAAGAAGAAACCGGAAAATTAAAAACACGAAATTATTGAAATGATAATACACGCAAACTTAAAATTTGGCATGTAGGTCTCTATAAACTATTATTAGTCCACTGGGGGCATTGGATAATTCCGATTGTAACATTATAAATTGCAACAAAAAAAAAAAAAAAAAAGCCAAAACTTAATCAGATTTTAAATCGTTAAAACAGTAAAGAGGCTGATAATCAGACTGTCCAATCCTGGTCGGAATACCAAACCAAACACGGAACCTTGGTGGCCACCGATCCAAATGTCCAAAAAAGAATTCTCTGTTCTTACTAGGTTGTGATTGGGACACACATCCGTATACTATAATCATATCCTTCAGGGAGCTCCTCCGCCAATTTCTTGCCCATTTTGCAATGCAGCAGTGGTACCTTTTCCTCAACATAACCTTTTAGGTGAACTATAATTACTTTTATGCTCGCCGTGCCGTAATGACCCTGGCAGTTATACACGGCAAGCGAGTAGAGAGTAATATAAAAAAACAAAAAAAAAAACAGACACGATAAAAAGTTGTAACCCTAACAGAGGAATTCGTTTTTTTTTTTTGTTTTTTGTTCAAAAATAAATTGAAATGGGTTAATCATATTGACGAAGAAATGGTTCTCTTAAAAGTGGCCAAATGGTTTGGATGCCGGGGCACAAAAAAAAAAGAAATGGTTCTTCGAATTTTGAAACTTTATTTTTGATAATAATATGCGGCTGTTTAAATGTTATAAAGTACGGTACTGTTAAATAAGAAAATCTATCGATCTATTTATATTGTTCAGCTGCTTTTAGCTTCATAAAAGAGTATTCAAAAAGGTATCAGATAAAAAGATTTATTCTACAAGTAATTGCTAGAGTGTTCTACAATTATAGAGAATTAAATTTCAGAATTAATTTCAATTAATTATATCGCGACATCTAAATTATTAAAAAAGTACCGAAATAATTCAATTTATAAATGCTAATTCGATGGTGTAGACATTTTTCCGTTTGCGCAAGAAAAAGTCACTGACTAGAAATCAAATCGTAACTGCTGAAAAATTTCGCGAGTAAATGTCAGCGAAAAAAAGAAGGAAAAATGGGTGATTTTAAAATATGTAAATTTGCGGAATTAAATAGTGGCGGAAACGATAAAAGCAACAGAAGCTGGCCGATATGATAGTTGCATTGTGTAACCACCATTTTGAGTATCGATTTACGCGGATAGTTTTATCTTCGATGATTTTAAAGTTTCTTCGATAAATCGATAGCAGTAGAAATACTTCGTAAGAGACCAGTTATAATCGTATCGACATCTAAGAATAATATAGACAGGCGGCCAGGCAGAACTAAAATACCGGAAAATATATACAATAACACAGTTAAACAATTGCGCTCGCTGTAATTTCAGGTGATTTTTTTATCGGATTTTTTTTCTTTTAGCTTTGACGGAATTTAACCGCATCTCGGGAAATGTGAGTTTTTTAAATTTATTTTATTTTTTCCTTACCTAAAAAAAAAAGCACCAGTAAATAATAGAAGCGAAATTATATCGAGTTTATAAAAACAGCTGTTAAAATTTTTCCTTTTTCCGTTATAACTTCATTTTCATTTTCATTTAGTCGTGTGTGCGGTCAGCGGCAAATTGAAAGATGACCTAAAATGTGCCGGCTTAAGTCATTTAATAGGCATGCATGCGGTTAATACGGTAATTACTAGGATATGAATAAATGTTGAGCAGTGTTCGACGCATTACAACAGACGGGCGCGCTAAAGCCATGATTACCTTCCTCTTCTTAGTTGCTCAATCTATATGGATAGATTGGTGGACAACTATGTTTTAAAAGTTCCCAGGTAAAAAGTCGGTTTCTCTTCATATCGCCGTATCCATCTGCTTTCACGTCTTCCTTTATTTGTGTTTCATGTTAGGTCTCTTGGTCTAGCTTAGAGGGGCTTAATTCTGACTTATTTCCGAGAACAAACTGGCATATGGTAAGCACGCTTATCCGCGGCCGTATTAAACTGACCACATATATTGCAAGGGTTATCATCGGGAAAATTTTCAACCTGCAACAGATCGATTAGCTGCGCTTCCAGAAACCGGCACGAAAAGTGTAAGTAACTGGGGATGTTTCTTATCAGCTTTTATCACGACGAAAAATATGGATGAAAGGCATCACACGGAAATACTGAACAAAAATCTCAGAACTGGACCGTCTTTTTCGCATAAAATCGCCCCGTACAAAGCGGTTTAGCTTCGATCGCAGACGATTCTTACGCCGAACAGAATCTTCCCATTTAGCTCGAAATTTTAATCATTGCCAAAAGTAATTGCTCAATGAGAGTAGCACACTCAATACTTTTAGTTCGATTTACGTAACGGCAATACTTGACTTAGTATTGTCTCGAGTGTTTTCTCTATTGATCAAAATGTCGAAAGCCGAAAAAACTAGTATTAATGGAACCCCCCGTATTAAATTATTTCAAAATAAAAATGAAAAAAAAAAAAAAAACAAGTTCAGTCAAGCATGATCTTTTATGGCAAGATAAAAATTTCGTATGTAAGACACTATAATTACGTTTACATAAGAATAAATTCAAAACAAAGAAATCCGATTTTTTGCGCCACAAAGAAGAGGAGACGATACGTCACTTTTTTGAACTATTCGCCGTATATCGAAAGTTTCGTTAAAGAAATGAAATACACGATTTCGTTGCTTTCGAAAAATAGAGCTGTGTTTCCAACGATATATCATCACATGACCGGGAAAAAAAATATTTTTTTTCAAAATTTCGAGCTTTTTTTATTTTTCCTATCCTGGGCGCGCCAGCGGCCTTGACCCAACAACATGAAAAATTAAGAGGTAGAACTAAATAGCCAGGCGGCCAGAAATGGAAAAAACGAAGGACAACAGCAACGGAATAACTGAAGGCAATAGGATAGAAAGGATATAGGTTGCATTAGTGATGGGCAACTTCGAAATGTTTCATTCGAATGCATTCGATTGTTCGATGACTTCGAATGCATTCGATTGTTCCGTAGTTGCATTCAAAATGTTATTTCATTCGAATAATTCATTCGTATTCACAACAATCATTCGAAATGCTATTTCTCTCGGAAGAATCTAGTCGATGTTTAACGAATACTTCAATCGTTTATGTTCGGATAGTTTCGGTTTTTATTTATTCGAATAATTCATTCCTATTCGCAACAATCATTCGAAATGTTATTTCTCTCGAAAGAATCTAGTCGATGTTTAACGAATATTTCGTTCGTTTGAGTTCGGATAGTTTCGGTTTTTATTCGAATAATTCATTCGTATTATTCACAACAATCATTCGAATCAAAATCATTCGAATTAAAATCATTCGAATCAAAATCATTCGAATTAAAATCATTCGAATCAAATTCATTCGAATGCTTTTCATTCGAATCAAATTCATTCGAATGCTTTTCATTCGAATCAAATTCATTCGAATGCTTTTCATTCGAATGAAAATCATTCGATTGTTTTTTTGACGATTGTCGATTGTTTCGATTGTAAAAACATTTCGAAATCGCACATCACTAGGTTGCATTATAAGAAATAGGAAGACCCAAAGCTAAAAGTTGGGCATAAAGAAAGGAGCGTTCGGTAGAGACTGGAGAGTGCAGAACATTCGAAAAGGAAATGATTTGAATCACAAATACAAGAAGGCTCAGAAGCGTGAAGGGAGCGGAAAGGAACTTTCGGCGCCCCATGTGAGTTTAACTGTAAAGCTGGAAACCCGGATGTTCCAAACTAGAGAAATATACATGGAAATTTTTAGCCGTGGTCAAAATTTTTAGCTATAAAACTTGCGGCGCTAGGGAGGGGGACACGCCATTTTTTTGCGTTTTTTTGAACTTTTCGCTAACTTTGAAAATTATTTTAAGGAAATTAGTTCCTGACAAATAGCGTCCTTTCCAACAATATATCATCCCATGACCGGGAAAAAAAATATGCTTTTTCGAAACTTTCTCGAGCTTTCGGCTCCCCCCGAGAGCCTAAATATGTAAACTCGGCTATAGTTTTCTTATAAAATGGTTCTTTATGCATATATTTGAGATACGTTTTGGTGTTTTCTCAACTTTTTTACTCGGGCTATTGCTTACATGAACACCCGCCTTTTTTTCTTTTTTTTTCGCTGTTTTTGATCCTCATAGGGGGATGTTTAAATAATTTTTTATCCGTAACTTTTTGATTTTATGAAAGAAGTCCCGCGTTTTGTTTTATAATATTTTGAATTTTACTACTTTTAAACGGTTATCATCTGGTGATGGATTTTTTAAGGTTGATTTTTGAGATCGTTTTCAATTCCATATTGTACACATTCTTGATGGGTTTTTTTTCACTTAGAGTAACGGGTTAGCTTGAGATTTCCTTAAAGAGAATTTTAATTGTAATTTACGATCCAATTTTGAAGTTTTATAAAATCAAACCGTTCGTGAGTTATTGATTATTTTTGATATTTTTGTTGTTTCTGAATTATCTTATTAGGATTCGGTGTACATTTACCGAATCCTAAATAAATGATAATTAATAAAAATAAATATATATTTTCCTCCCTGACTGTTAAATTTCTTCTTTTTAGACTGTTACCGCATGAACAATTGCGGTGGTCCGTAGCTTATTAAAGTGAGCGACATATACATAAATAAATGAAGCCTCCTGTTTACACGGATCTAGGGATAGTGTATTCCACCGCATTCCATCGTTTCAATACACTTTACTGCCTACACGTACAATTTTGCTATTCTGCGATTATTTAGTGAACACTAAATTTCAAATAAAAATTTGCATAATGGTAAGACCTTGAGCCGAGCTGTTGTAAAAAATATTCCATTAAATTCAAGCAAAATTCTTTCGAATGAAGTTGATAATGTTTAGAAAAAAAGAAAGAGAGAAAAAAGTTATACGGCTAGAAAACTGGATTATTATTATAAAAAGTAGTCGGGAAGCATCAAACTGAAAGAACTCGTGATGCGACGCTTAAGAATGAGGCCTCGGAATTTTGAAACAATACGTTAAATGATCGGAAACAACGAAAGAAAATACGATAATAACGCATTGATTAGATTAGAGATATTATTATATTTCCTTCGGAAATATCATACTACGCTTGTTTAGAGACCGCAATATCGACGTTTATTCCGGAATTATGCCATGTGAATCACATCATCATGTAAAACATATTTATCTCTAATAGCTGCGCTCCTCCCGCTCACTGATTTAGTTCAGCATTGCAATATTATTGCGAAATTATGCAAAAAAGGAAGTTATTTTGTTGCAAGGTTCTGAAGTAGCTAAATAACGCATTACAATGTCGGTCTTCGATATTAACCCGAGTTCAACGGACTTTTTCGACATAACGTTTTTTTTTTTTTTTTTAACGAATATTTCATTATAAATGTATTCAATTCGTGTAAATATAGCTTTTTTTTTTCTCCGATTTCATCCTCTGTGGATTAACAATTAAGTCTTGCTAGTATTAGCCTAACCCAGGTGAAACTTTCTGCGCCCAAAGAAATTCGTAATTATATCAAAAAACTTAATTCCAGCATGTCCGTCGGGAACGATAATATTCCCAACATTATTTTTAAAAATATCCCAAATAAAGGTATCGTAGAGTTAAATAATATAATAAATGGCATCCTAAAAACTGGATACTTTCCTCAAGCATGGAAAATTGCAAAAGTAGTTCCAATATCCAAGCTTGGTAAAGATGCGTCAAATATTGCTAATATTAGACCCATTAGTCTTTTGTGCAATATGAGTAAAATTGCTGAAAGAGTACTGCTCAAGAGATTAAGGGAACACTCGAATATTAATAATTTAATCCCAATAAGTCAATTTGGGTTCCAACCTCGTCACTCTACTACTCAGCAAGTTGCCAGAATAACCGAATTCATCACGGACAATTTTAATCGAAATAAACATTCTGGGTTAGTACTCTTTGATGTGGCTAAAGCTTTCGATACTAGCTGGCATCGAGGACTTATATACAAACTAATAAATTCTAAATTTCCTGCTTACTTAATTGAAATAATTATAAACTACCTTAACAACCGACTGTTTTACGTAACTCTTAATAACTATCAATCCACAAGTAAAACTGTCCTTGCAGGCGTACCGCAAGGTAGTGTTCTCGGGCCCGTCCTCTTTATATTGTTTCTCAGCGACTTTCCTAAAATTTCTAACACTGAGGTCGCTTTATATGCTGACGATGTTGCCCTCTATTGTAGTTCTTATAGACCTAGTACCATAAGTAACAGACTTCAGAGAGCCTCGACACGCGTTCTAAAATACTTTACCCGATGGCAGATTAATATTAATCCATCAAAGACCCAAGCGATATTCTTCACCCGCCGGCGACCCCAATTGCCAAGAAAACTAATCATTTCTGGAAATGACATTGCCTGGTCTAATCACATCAAATATCTTGGGGCTTAATATTAGACAGCAAATTAACTTACAGCAAACATATCGAGTACATCTCGGTTAAAACAAACAGAGCTATCTCGCTAGTATATCCCTTGCTCAATCGCAAATCCTATTTAAGTGCAAATAACAAATTTGTCATCTACAAGTGTCATTTATAACACCTATTTTATCACATATTCTTGTCCAGTGTGGTCTTCTGTTAGTAGGGCACATTATAACAAGCTACAGGTAATCCAAAATCGATACTTAAGATGTATTCTTAGGGCTAATATAGATATACACAAGAGTAGCATATATGCATAACATTTTAGAGTTACCGCAAATCAGAGATTATGTTTTGAGTGCAACTGCTAAGTTCTGTGATAAATGTATAGGGCACGAGAACTTACTTATCAGCTCCATTGATGATTCCAGGCAACTACGCACTATCTATACTAAGTACAAACATCGTAGACTTAAGCATAATATATGTCAAGTAGACGAAACCGGTACGACGAATTTTATATATATATATATATTTTTTGAATTAATTATGTTTTTAAAACTTGTATTTTAATTTAATTAATAATTTAATATAAATAAAGTTATATGTTTTAATGAATTGAAAGGTACTCTGTGTCCGTGCAATATATAAAAATATATAACATTTGTGACGTAATTTAAGGGTTTTTAAAATATATAACTTATCATATTATTAAAGTTACCCTTTTCGAAGTTTGTGATTGTTTGCCGATTCACACGAAGTGGATCCTCTTCTATTGCTGGCAACAAATAGAAGCGGGTGATTTCGATCTATCGGACTTCCCCAACGACACTGTATTTACATGTAGCGTAGGTGAATTGTTTTCGCGTGGAACATTTTAATGTATAAAAAAGAAAACAATTTAAAAAATGTTTTTAAAAAAAAATAATACCGATTTTAAGATTTATTATAAAAATTTAATAAAAACGTACTAAAAATTGAAAAATAATTATTCCCGATAAGGAAATATATTTCAGAGTGATATGTAACTTAGAGTGATATTATCGTAATTCTTATAGAACATTAATACCTATTATTCCCGATAAGGGAATATAATATTTCAGAATGATATACTTTAATGTGATATTATTACTCGTGTAATGTTCTTATACAACATTAATACTTTAGAGTAGGATTCATATTAGTACATATTACAATAATAATTAAAAACTGCATTAAATATTCATTCAATTGTTTCTAGATGTTGTAATTTTAATTTGCTGCCTAATATAATTGAGGTATTAATGTTGTATAAGAATATTACGGGTAATAGTATCACATTAAAGTATAATTTCAATATTTATTTTCTTATCGGGAATAAAAAGTATTAATGTTCTATAAGAATTACGATAATATCACTAAAAGTTACTTATAACTGTGAAATATATTTTCTTACGGGGAATAATTATTTTTTACTTTTTAGTAAATTTTTGTTATAAATTTTGAAATTGGTATGTTTTTTTAAGGAGCATTTTATTTTACAATTTTTAGCATTATACTTAAATTCTTTTTCTTGCTACAAATCAACTTTTTTGTCTCATTATTCTTCATATTTTGTGCTTTGAAAAAAAAAAATCGATTTCTTTATTTTAATCTACATTCCCATAATAATTCGACAAATTAATAGTAAAGTCAATCTCACCTGTGTTGTTATACTAATAAGAAATTATCTAAAGAGACCACCACATTTTTTCGCGTTTTTTTTCTTTTTTTTTTTATTTTTTTTTGGTGAATACTAAGTTCACCAATTTTTATCAATACTCACATGGTACCTAAACTGAATGGTATACTTTCTGATAGGCAAAGGATCAGCAAAATCGATGACCATATGAATATGAGTTATGTGCGAACGAACATTAACAAAAAAAACAAAAAAAAAACATACGCGACTTTCAAATAATCTTATAAATGCTGTGCGATTTCACTTGTTATACATTACACTATCGATACTAGTGTAAACCGTTTTAATTACGTAAGTGTCCGATCTCTCAGGTCTGGATTTCTTTAATTTTCATTATTTCCGATGTAAATTTCTTAATTCTGGTATACCATTTTTTTTCTTTTTTATTTTGGCCTAGCAAGAAACCATTTGGCTATTATTAAATTTTAATATAAGCACAAAACTAAAAAAAAATATTTTTATACAATACACTATTACTTTATATATATATATATATATGTAGGGAAGGGATGGGCACGTTGTTACAATTTTTAGATAATTGTCAATATGACAAAGTCTATCACATAATTTGTATATTTGATTTTTTTGTCGATAATGTAACTATTCAGCTAGTAAAATATTACTGAAAAATTATTAAAATTTACGTTATTTTTTCACAATGAGCAATTTAATTAAAAAAGCCGATTGTAACAACTTGCCCCGATTCGGGGCTAGTTGTTACACCTTTGGGGCACGTTGTTACGGTAGATAAATAAATAAAATCATCAAAGTTAAATCAAAATGTAATCTTTATTTTTAAACGTTATAAACAAAACGAACATTTTAAACAATCTTATAATAATAATAATCTGTAATTATAGTATCTATTTCTTAATTTTTAAATTATTTAAACAGTAAAATCAAATTACTATGGCAGTAAGTTTCTTCAATCTTAGGCAAAACAACGTTTTTATTACTAAAATTACAAATAAACTTCGTCTGCTACAAACAACTTTCGGTAGATAATTAATAATTTTTAGTCATTTTAATCAATACGGCACTTTTATTAAACTAAAAAACTTTGGATTTTAACATTAATAAGGCGCTTATTACTATTTAAACTAGATAGAATAGGATAGAAAAAAATATATAATCATTTTTATAGAAGTAGGTAACATGGTATTAAATCAGTCTTCATCAGAATTGCAATTAATGCAAATAAATGAGTAAACGTTTCGCGTTACACATTTGGCATGGGCCCACATTTTGCATTCTATACATTCTACCCACTCTTCTTTTTTAGAAGTGTTGTAACTTTCGCTACACACTAAACAATACCATTCATCAGTATCCGAGTGTGAATCTGAATCCAATATTTTTTTCTTCACCTTATCTTTTCCTTTTTTACCCATTTTCGAGGCCTTTCCTTTACCTTTTCCTTTTCCTTTATTTTTATCGTAGTTTTTTTTTTGTCTTGACTAGGTTTTCTTCATACTTTTTTGTTAATGCATCTGTTTCCAGTGTATCGGTTAATACAGCGGATTTGCGTTTACGGCGACTACGGATGGATTGTTTTCGAGCTTCTGCCTGGGGAAAGGGTCTTATTTTTGAAGGTGAAAAATTTTCAAATTTACTTTGTGCACCAGATGGACCTGGCATCGATAACTTCTTTTTATTTGCTTTTTGAAAGCTTGACGAATCTGGAGCCGGTAATGCAGTTAAACGTTCTTTACCTTGCGAGCAAGCGGGATTTGGGGAAGGTGAAACAGTAATATTTTTAAAGGTATCAGGTGTTGGATTTGTTGCTGTTTCGATTGCCTGTATGATTTCATCGGTGCTTATGTTCGGTTGAAGTGTAGAATCTAACAATTCCGGATTTTCCAGATCCAATGTCAAATTGGAGATATTCTGCGAGGACATGGGACGATCTGTTTCTGGATTGGAGTATGAACGATCAGTGACATAAGAAGGTGCAAAGTCATTGTCTTGAAAAACATCACGATTGAAGGGCCATACTCCTGTCGATTTAAATCCACCAATGATATTTGCAGGATTTAGGGCAAGTGGCAGTGAATCTCTTTCACCAAACCTGGCAGATCATGAATCGACATTGTTTATTGAAGGTGATTTGACAGATGAAAACTAATAATATGTGCTTTCATCTTTAAAATCAAAGGTAATACAAATTTTGGGGCAAGTTGTTACATGTAACAACTTACCCCAAAAAATTTGTAACTACGTGCACCATAGCACGATTTTTTAAATAAATCGAAGTCACCATTTTAATAGGGATATCGCTGGCAGAAAAAAAACAATATTGCAAATTAAAAGTAGATATATTAAGAAAGTTCGAGTATTAAAAAGTTGTGAAAATAAAAAAAATATACATCAGAAATCAAAGATTTCATAAAGGAGTTTTTTACTTACTTGGCTGAAATTGAGGTACATGCCCACAACCTGTCAGTACGCCACTCGGCGGGTCATTGGTCGTTCTTATGTAATGCACGATGTTATAAGGAATCAAATGAGTCCAATACTCTGCACTAGAGAGTTCTAAATCCCGGTAAAAATGCGTGTAACTACTTACCCCTGTAACAACGCCCCCCCCCCCCTATACACACACACATTGTATTCCGAAATTAACAATTCAAGTATTTCGAATACACACATACTTGCGTACAATTAATATTCATCACTCTACTTAATTTTTATATAAAATTGAATCCTTTTTATTATTATTATTATTATTATTATTATTATTATTATTGTTGTTATTGTTATTGTTATTATCATTATCATTATTATTATTATTTGGGCTCGTCAACAGTGGACATTAACTCAGAGCAAGAGGAATCTATCTATATTCTTAACAGAATCGCGATATTTGAATGAAACACCACTGCTTAACGAAAGCTACGGCAGCTAGTTAAATATAGAATCACCAAATGTAAACAAATTACCTCTACATTGATAACATCAAATTTCACCGGTGTCGAATTCGATTATTAAGTCACACGCAGGTTCTCGTTAGTGAGTAATAGTAGAATGCATAGGGAATCTGTTACTTACTCTACTCTACCAGAATCTAGTTACTCTACGATTAGTATCTACACTGGTGCAATAAGCGGAATGGTTACTTTCCTTCGCTACTATACCACTGTTCTATGCGTGTAAATTAGGCTTAATAACGTATAGAGAGCCCTTTAATTGGATAAAAAAGAAAAGTCCAAAAAAAGTGTCGAAAAAAAAGAAGGAAGCAAATAAATGAAAATGATATAAAACAAGAAACACGCGATTCGCCGGATATAATTAAAAAAGTAAAAATTCCCGACCAGTTGTGCTTTATTATCATTATTCCGAAACTAGAGTCGGTAATTTCTATTTATGTTTTAATTGTATCCTGTTTTTTTTTTTTTTTTTTTTTTTTTTTAATATCATTTTTATTTCTTTAAAGGCATTAGGGGGTTCGTTCTCATCAGATCATTCGACAGAAATTACGGGTTATTAAGAGATCCTCACGTACGATCTAATTTATATTTACCCCATAGTAATCGTTTTATTCGAATTTTCACATCTATTATAAAATGGTAATATCTTTTTTCACCTATGTAAATGATTTCATTTTTTTCGTACTCTCACTTTCCGTTCTAATGAATGGACAACAGAAAATGACAAGTAGTTTAACAGATTTTACTTTCTATCTCAAAACTCGCAATGTCCCATAAAAAGTTTCACTTCAAAAATTCTGAAACCGAAAATGACGAGCAGAAGGGGCCGATAAAAAGATGGAAGACACTTTCGAATGTAATTAAAATACGCGGATTACAATTAGCCCATTTTCAATTCATATATAGAAAAAGAAAACTTTTGCTACAGCGATTAGCGGTTTGTAACATTATGTAGGGCCCTCATCAAGTCTTGTAATTCGTAGCTGCGTATTATGTTATCAAGAAAATTGTGGTTTTTTATGTTTTTTTCAACAACAACTCCGATATGAAAAGCGAGAGAAGGGCGACGATAATCAATTTAGAATATTGCTCATACGAAAGAACTAATAACAGTAACGGAGGTAAGCACATAGACAAAATTAAAAAAAGAATAGGCTTATAAACTCGATCAGGGAGTAGAACATATTTCGCAGAAAAGAAAAAACGAAGAACATCTGAAACACAGAACAGGAATATCGTGAATAATAAGAAGAAAGGAGAAGATAGCGAGAAGATAATAAAATGCGAGATTAAAAATTAGACAAACGACGAGGATGATAATTGTAGAAGAACAACGAAGTGAAGGAAATCCTCAGAGAAACAAAGATTAGAATTAGATGGAGTGAAAAGATAGAAGGAATATAAAAAAATTAACCGTCGATATTTGCAGAAATTTTTTTCTATCCGTAAAAATAGAGATAGAGCGAGAGTTTTCGTAAAACAGAGACGAGGAAATATCAGCTGTCTAGCGGAAAAAGAATAATAAAAAGTCGCAAAGTGATGAACGAATCGGTATTTACGGAATAGTCAGAAGGAATCGAAAGATAACGGTGAAATACCGATATTAGAGGTAACGATAATGGCACATAAGATAAGCATTAATTCCTTTTTGCAGCGATAGAACAGCAACAGAAAGGATTCAGAGTCGTGTTACGAGTTTAAAAGAATATAAAAGTTCTGACAGGTAGCCCTGGTAAAAATATGAAAGGGGGAAATAAGGAATGTTTAATGGCTCAGAGTTCCCGTTTAATTATACGTGAAACAAGACAAAGAGACAGATAAAAAAAAAGTTAAAACAGGAGTTTTATTCGAACTTTAAGTATCAGTATGCAGAAAAATCTGAACGAAACGAATCGTAGAAATCCCAAGTGCGTGATATTCAGCAAGCACACCGGAATAAGAGGGCATCGAAAGTGTAAGGCAAGAATTTTTTGTATTATAATTTGCGGAAGAAAAGATTTAGAGGCACAACCGTAGACAAATGGGGAAGAACGGACTTACGTATATAGCAGAGGAGATACGATTCGCCTCCTGTCTGACTGGCTATAAGGATTTCAACAGTGG
Organism: Icerya purchasi; assembly: GCA_039619475.1. NCBI lineage: Eukaryota > Metazoa > Arthropoda > Insecta > Hemiptera > Monophlebidae > Icerya > Icerya purchasi. The sequence goes on along the minus strand of CM077115.1, from coordinate 504,266,641 downwards.
TTGTTTAAGTCTTTTTGTGAAGAACAAGAAAAATAGTTACCATGTTTAAAATAGCAAGAGCGTAGAATAGGCAATTAACACGAGGGTGGGATTACGAAGAGGAGAGTTGTCTCACTTTTGTTTAGTAGGGACGGAATGCTAAATTGCCGACAAATTCTCGATTAAGTGTTATGTAAAATTTTACGTTGGCCTCGCGGATAGTGAAAGAGGATGAGATCTTGAGAAGTCAAGACCTTGTTTTCGTAGCCACAGACGCCCCCAGATTAACAGACTGCAATTGCGCTGAAAAATTTTATACACTCTTTCCAGAAATAAGTTACCGTTCCGCATCGAATCTCTCGATTTCTCTACGAATTCACTGACTTCTCTTATTCTTGAATGCGACCTCTTTCAGCACATGCACCTTCAGAGATTTAATTTTATTAGCGCCGATACTGGACACGCAGATTTGTAGAGTTTTCGAAAACTAATAAAAAGCTCGCATTTGACACTATGAAAACTGGTCCTCTGTTCAAGACTGATGGCCCCAGTTTTGAAGGTGGTATTTAACTAATAGAAGCTGCAGAGCATATTGCCTGCGATCCTCTGACGATTAGACGAATTCAGTCGTGTTCGAAAACGGAGAGATAAAACTTTTCGTAGATATTTTTCGCTTTATTCAGTGCTGTGTAATATCGCCAGGAACTATCTGGAAATCGATTTCGGCACTGAAAACGTGTTCGTTTAATTTCAGAAAGGCTCTTTTTCACTCTGAACTATTGCAGTGCGGTTTTGTTCTGCACGTGTTCCGCTATTTCACTCTGCAACGTATTAACAAACCTTCTAATTTTTCTAGCCACGGTGAACAATAACATTTGTCAGTGGAAAATGGATTGCTTCCGCCTCGACTATATAAAACCCGCGCCGTTGTTAACATTTGCAATCTAATCGTCGAAGATGAAGTAAAAACTTTTCCGTTTTTCTGATTTCTCTCGACAATTAGATTATAAGTCAATCTAAATATTTCATCAGGAAGGGCCCTTTATAATACAACTATAATAATAGCGGGACGCGGAAGTAATCTAAAATCGGCGATTCTAATAATTAAAAATATAAAACACGCGGAATTATAGAAGTTTTAAGAAATTTATACAACTCGACCGGAACATATTATTATTTTAAATGAAAATAATATTATTCTTGTTGTAATAATAATTAGGACTAGTGATGTCGTGAACGAACTGATCGAAAGAACACTAATTCATGAAAAAGAACTGAAAGAACTGATTCACAAAACTTAAAAGAACTGGTTCTGTATGAACTGTTTCGGGTGAAACGCGAATGAACAGAATGAGCTGGAGTGAATAGTCCGGACAGACAAAATAAAAACGATTACAGTAATATTTGTTTACATGTAGATCTAAAAGATTTTCGAAAACAATCAGTTCTTTGGGAACCGGATCTTTGAATCAGTTCTTTATAGTGAACTGATTCGCAAAAAGAACTGTAAAACCCATCACTAATTATCACAGAGGGCAATTACACAATAAGCACACACATATACGTCCGGTTACGTACTCAACACACTCCACACTAGTTAGTGCAATCGGTCTGGAAGTCAGTAAACGCGGGTGTCGAGACCACGTCAAGTTTGCTTACATATTAGCGAAGGTATGAGTGCAGTGCACATGCGTGCACAAAATCAGTAATAGAAGGAAGGAATTTTATTCGTTTATTTAATAACAGCAGACAGTAAAATGTTGCAGCGCATCTACACGTGCTGTTTAATTAGTTAACGGAAATAATTAATAAACAGAATAAGAACCGTCTTAAGGTTGGACAAAGTAGGCTAGTCGAAGTATTTTTTCGCGGCAACATTTTCATCTGGAAAAGAGAGAAAAAAGGGAAAATGATATAATCACTATTCGTTTAGTCTTCTTTTTCGGCTGAACATCAACTATCTCTCCGTCACATATTCAAATAATGCAAACTATATATATATATATATATATATATATATATATATATATATATATATACAACTAATACGTTTGCTACTCAGGGGTATGGTATTCTGCATAGAAGAAAAAGAAAAAACAACAAAAAAACAAGTCACATATTTTGTTTACTCTTTTTATTCTTAAGACATTTACAATTATCTACGTAATCGTTTGTCTAATGTTTTTCAAAACAGGTGTTTTTCGCACGTTTATAATATTATGTACGAGTAAAAGATGTAAACCATATATGTAATAATATACGTAGATCAAGACAATTCTCAGAGCAGATAGGCATTGGGTATCGCGAAAATGAACATGCATTTTTCAGTAATATTTAAAAATTTCTGCGCACACCGATTGCTTTTAACCCTGCTGTCGTATGGTAAAGTACAAAAAGAAAGAAGACGAAGAGAAAGCACGTGCGGCAGGATTGTCGGTGAAAATAGTTGCCCTTGGGGAAATCGATGATGGCGATTTAAACTCCGCCTTAAAATGAAAGTTGATTTTACCGACTGGCGACACAGCACGATGTAGCGTAAGTCAGCTCGAGGTGTTTTTTTGTCCGAAATGCTTCATTAGCGAGCAGTCAGATCCCTGAGTGGCACACCTCTTGGTGTCCCTTTGGCCAAATCCCCTTCTGTTAAGCGAGTATCTGTGAGCCTGTTTTTTCTCGGTTTTCGTAAATTTATGTACGGAATTCGTGTAAATATTCGCGTGCGTTAAGACAGCCGCGCATTACCCCCGGTGACGGAATTCGATATCGGTGACGAGATACGTAACGGGCAGACGACAGAGAGTAAAACTGAAGGCAGAAAAGGGGCCGGCCAGGTCATATTTAAATAATAACGGTGAAAGTTGGGCCGCCAGAAGATAAAGGAAATAAGGTGTGCAGGTCGACGTCGAACTTCAGTCAGTCGAGGAAGAAGTTGCGAAAATATCGTCGAATAAATTCGAGGCGAGCTAAACGCAAAAAGACATGTCGGATAAAGGACGAGATGGGTGGTCATGGGACACGGGCCACGGGGACGCGGAAAGTGGGATATGGGATACGGGATACAGTGGACGGGGGAGGGAAAAAAGATAATTATCGCCTTATCGCAACGATAATTAAGTAAACGCGACGATAAGCGAACGATAGAGAGGTAACTGTGCCCGGATATGCTGGTTAATTTTGCACGGCATCCAAAACGGACAGAGTGCCATTAGGAACGTTCACGGATGAAGACAACGTATCATTATTGCATTTTGCCTCTTACTACCCTCGGACGCGGCAGACTGGCCAGCCGATTACAAATTCTAAACGTTAAAAACGTTGGGCGTTACGATGTACATGTGGGTGATGTCCTGTTTATTATTTATTTTATTTTTTCAAAAGGTAAAAAGCGCGCGCATTTCGTTTTTTTTTATTCGCCTTTTTTACCTTTTTTTTTTTTTCTTTTTTTTTTTGTGTGCGTTTCGGATTAAAAGGAGAAAAAGAATCGAAAATAAAACAATTACCTAAGATGTTCTAGACGGCTAACTTTAATGTGTGCTCTGTTGTCCCCTCATTGTTCGTCTACTACTCATTAAATCCAGCCACTGGAACAATTAACGATTACCAGATCCGGTTAACTGATTCGCTACCTGCCACCCTTCGATAAACAACGGCGACCGACAGAGCATTCATCAATTGCCTGCCCCGGTAATAAGTGTTCTTTCGGTTAATTATGTGTTTTTAATATTAACGAAAACAAAAAGAAACGAATCACCTGACGCAACCACATCATTTTCTCCGTTTGTCTCGCCTTTTTGGAAGCTCTTCCGATCACTTCAATAATATTCCGATTCTTCTGCTTAACATCCACACATATATCATGTACACCTACACATACACACACATACAAACATGTGCGTATTGAAAAATAAATTGCGCTACGTGTTGATTTTGTTACCAAATTCGGATAGACGGTAAAATTATTGCAGGGGGTTTACGGGTAGAGTAGGGTTGGAATGGGAAAAATGAAACTTGCGATGATACTAACGTTTTGTGCTAAAATAAACATCCTACCGGCGTTGTTAAAAATACGTTTGAGATCTATTTTTATTAAGGGAAAAAAATGAATTTGGGGCAGAGGATGATAGTAGGAAAAGCAAGACATCAAAACGACAAACAAGCTGAGCCGGAGAATCTAGGAAAATTCGGGTTGATTACAATATCTACATTCTATGAAAATCGTTTGAAGAGTATATGAAAAACTCATCTCCGATTGGATGAGCGTGATCTTTTAAACAATCTGCTGCTTATTTTTGGATCTTCTTCAAATCGCCAAACTGTCTAAAATATGACTTACCGCGGTAAATGATCTGCAAACACGCCCGCGGGCATTCAATAAAAAAGAAAGAGATTTTAGTCACAACGATAACATACGAAGTATTCGGCATATTTATAAGAACATCGATAGTAAAAACGACTCGTAATTATATTTTTAATATTTTACATTGAAATTTTCTTAATAAAAATATTTCTCTACCTTCTTAAATTTTGTTGGCTTTTATGCATCACATATCTACTAGTTCTTTTTGGAGTGGTCGTGTCCGCTTTAGAAACACACGAAAATCACTGTCCAGAAAACAGGGGTGGCCAACCCGCGGCCCGCTTTAAACATTTTTGCGGCTTCCCGCGAGATGGCCAAAGTAGCACTAGTAAAATGAATATTTTTTAATGATTTAATTTTTTTTTTTATTTCACTTATATTTATATATTTTTTGTAACTATTTCATTTTTAGTGTTATATATATTTCTTTGCAATGTGCGTTTAGTATCGTTATTATTATATTATCTATATTTACAGGTAAAAATTATAGTTAACACAATAATAATAACAGTCATTATGTTTCAATTTTTCACCATAAAAAAAGGTCTATAGTGGGTCTAAATCTAATATGGGGGGATATTTGATTTTATATTCGGCCCGCGAAGCTATGATGCATTTCAAAAGTGGCCAGCAAGATCATTTAAAGTGATTAAATTTTTTTATTTTATTTTATTTTTACTTTTTACATTTTACATTAACCCGGCGCGTAAATTATCGATATTTTCCGTAGTGTAGGATTCGGACCAAGTTCCACTCGAACGAAACAGACCGCTGTGTCTAATTTGGCTAAATATTTCCGTTACAAAAATAGGAAACAAATCGAAATAAATAGCGGAGAAAAAGAACAATAAAAAAATCGACAAAAAAAAACACAACTCAACAATCGGTTAAACTTTGGTGCGATTAAACGAGTTCCAAGGAACTAGGCCAGCTACAATCTCATCAATTTGAGTCTCTGATGAACGACGACACCTTAGATACTTCGTTGTTCCTGGCACATGTTGTCAACAACAGCGTGGGGAACCGGCTTTTTTTTGCCACTTTTAAGGATGGCTTTTTTGAAATCAAAAAATTTGTCAACGAATTAAAAAATCTGAATAGGCGGCGCGCGTCTTCTGTTGATTGTTTTAATCGTAAACACACACACACACACACACACACACACAGTGTTTTCCGTAATGTTTTCTTCTGTACTCTCTGCAGTGACCGTATTTATTGGAGAATCTGTTTTTAAATACAAATTTTATTTTTACGTGCAAATTACCTGTATTTTTACCGACTTCCAAAAAGAAAGAGGTTACACGTTTGTAGCGTATGTTTTGTTTTTTTTTTGTATGTTTGTACCCGCATAACTCATATTTATACAGACCGATTTTACTGATTCTTTGTCTATTAAGAAGAGTACCATTTAGCTTAGGTACCATGTGAGTACTGATGAAAATCAGTGAACATAAACTGAGCATTCGTCAAAAAACGTGAAAAAATGTAGACCCTATAGATAATTTCTTATTAGTGTAGCGATTCACTTAAAACACTGTCAATTTGCCAAATTGCCATATGGTAATTATAGCTTTGAATAAGGAAAGTGATTATATGCTTTTTGATATTTTTATAGTAGAAATGCGGTTTAAAATAAATAAAGTGATTTTTCGTTTTCTAAACATAAAATATGAGGAGAATAATGTGACAAAAAAGTTGATTTTTAGCAAGAAAAATACTTTAAATACTAAAAATTGTAAAATGAAATGTTAGAAAAAAAAGGAAAATTATACCGATTACAAGATTTATTATAAAAATTTGTCAAAAATGCACTAAAAAGTAAAAAATAATTATTATATTTCAGAGTGATATGTTTACAGTGATATTATCGTAATTCTTATAGAACATTAATACCTATTATTCCCGAAAAGGGGAATATAATATTTCAGAATGATATACCTTAATGTGATACTATTACTCGTGTAATGTTCTTATACAACATTAATACTTTAGAGTAGGATTCATATTAGTACATATTACAATAATAATTAAAAACTGCATTAAATATTCATTCAATTGTTTCTAGATGTTGTAATTTTAATTTGCTGCCTAATATAATTGAGGTATTAATGTTGTATAAGAATATTACGGGTAATAGTATCACATTAAAGTATAATTTCAATATTTATTTTCTTATCGGGAATAAAAAGTATTAATGTTCTATAAGAATTACGATAATATCACTGAAAGTTACATATCACTCTGAAATATATTTTCTTATCGGGAATAATTATTTTTTACTTTTTAGTAGTGCATTTTTATTAAATTTTTATAATAAATCTTAAAGTAGTCGGTTTTTTGTTTTTATTTATATAATGATCACAATTTTATTTCTATATTTTAATTAATTTTTTTTTTTTTTTACATCAGTCATTTTATTCTTATAAATTGGCCAATGTTAGTTGCATATATATATATATATATATACCAGTATCAATTTTGTATATATTTGGTTAATTTAACAATTGTTTAGAATACATCTGAATTTCAATATATTGGAACAAACAAGTGTCTCTTCTGTTCCTCAATCTTTCGATTGGTGGCCAATCATCTAGAAGGTACATTACTCAGAACCGCTTTAAAGCATCTAATTCGGGCCTTCTCTTTCATCAGCTGGTATTTGTTCACCTTTGTATCTTCCATTATTTGCGAAATGAATTTTTGCCGCGGTTTGTTCTTTTACCATTTACTGATCCTTCGATTAATTATTGATGTTAAATATCTGTTATTTCTTATTACATGTCCTATTGCACATCTCCTTTCACTTATGATCTTCGTTAAGCAGTGTTCTTCATTAATATTTTTGAGCAATTCTGTATTTTTAATCTAACCAACCAAATTTCAAACGCTTCTAATTGTTTTTTTGTCTTCCTTTATTTATGGTCCACTGCACCATATAGCAGCACACTCCAAACGTATACTTTTATTAATCTTTCCCGCAGTTCTACATTTATCTTTTTGGATGTTAGCAATGATTTCAATGAAGGCGGCTTTCGCCCGCGTTATCCTAGACCTTATTTCCTGATTACACTTTCCATCTTCTGTTATTATTGAACAACCAAGGTATATGTACTTTTTTACATGTTGTAGTATTTCATTGTCTAATTTTATTTTTACTTCTTTATTATTTTCCGACAGTTACGAGCAAAAACTTAGTAATAGAAGCGAAAGTTAGAAGAGGAATAAGGCAAGGATGCAGTCCATCACCGCTGCTTTTTAATATATATATATATATATATATATATAGAGCAAGCGTTTAAACATTGGACAGGAACTAGTAACAATGGGATAAATGTAGGTGGAATGAAGATAAAATCCTTTAGATTTGCGGATGACGTAGCTGTAATAGCAGAAAGTGAAAAAATCCTGTCGGAACTAGTGCATACCGCGCTAAATATCATACCAAACAAATTCCAATTGTCTTTGAATAACATCGATTTGATGTGTGGAAGACCAGCTCGTGATTTTCACACTGAGAAGAAAATAAATTGAATGTGTCAGCGGACGATTCGACCTCTGCAGGGTCGGTAGATTTTTCATGAGACAAGTAGAATCACGTGTGTGTACAGCAACTTTTTCTTTCAACTGTAGCTGCGAAAATGCACCTGTGTGCCAGAATCTTCAACTGCACCAAAGAGCTTTTTGCAACAATTCGCTTTAACAAGAATCCTAACCCCGGACGCGTTACTGGACTCTTGCGCATTATCCGAACATACTCAACGGTTTCATTCCAGAATTAGCGAAAATAGACTTTATCAAAATTTTACCACAGGGAAATTGATACTGATAATACGTGACCGACCGGTCACCAATTTGTGCCTTCGAGAAAAAAAAATTTTTGTATACTACTCCTACTATTGTTCAAATTGTAAATAATTCATCCGATATACTCAATTTTCAGTTTCTCTTTAGTTTTTACGGAAAAATAATTACTCCTTCTTTTACAGTACAAGATTTTATTATTTTTTTTTCCCGGAACGAATCGGCATCGCATAAGAAAACGAGTAAACCGTAGAAAACACTTTAATTTTTTTATTCGTTTTGCATACCTGATCTGACAGCTGTCTTAGCGATCAGTTAAGTACTCAGGTCATCAGTAATCCGTTTGCGAAAAACGCTTTCAATGGCTGCGCTGGACTGGGCAAAAGGGGCGCCTTTCTAACTAACGCAAATCGTTCTTCCTGAAAAGATCAGATTGAAGATTAGTGTTAGATGCATAGAAACGCCATGAACCGTGCCACTGTTTTCTCGAATATCATGGCGAAACATTATCATCGACGGTTTGAAAAGAAGCATCATCGGTTACCGGTTAGCAATCGCTTATGGTTTTGAAGCGGTCGCTTCTGTGATTGTACCTGATCAAAAAGCAGATACCGGAATTTCAGGAAGCTTGCGCTACTGAAATTCACGCACAAGCCGAAATGTAATCAGAGCTGTGCCCCTTTTACATATAACCGTATATCGGCGGACATTTTTTAGTCGGATTCGTTTCTTTTCAGTCGGTATAGTTTTGTTTTTGAAAGGGCTACAATCAGTTACTGTTGGTTAGGATACGAAGGGTATAGCCAAAGTATGGCGAGAACACTCTCTATTACATACAAACAGTTATAAATAGGCAAAAACGGTGCTAAAATAAAGCACCTCGTAAAAGCGATAATTCTTTGTCAGAAACAACAAAAAAAAATAAAAATACATTGAAATAAAGAAAAATTTACTTTTTTTTTTTTTTAGGGTGAGGACTCGTCAACCGCGCGGACCTTTACTCAGAAACAATTAGAAAAGGAAGGAGTCAACTATATCTGCATACGATATCAAAAGTTGTTAGGAGGAAATAATCAATATAATAGGAACGATGTGTGGAGAAGGAAAAGACGGGATATAAGAAGTGCAATCAGGGGTAGAGAAAGAGGAACGCTTAATAGAAAGAAATGAACACCTAATAAACGCATGATTAGTATCGCAAAAATGCTCTTCGTTTGATTGAAGAACGCGGAGAGGAAACCAACGAAAAATGAAAACGGAAGGAAGATAATAGAGTATGGCTTAAGAGATGAATAACGCAGATAACAACAGAACGACGAAGTGAAGGAAACAAAGAGAACCACGGATACAACTTTTTTTTTTTATCAATAAATAAGTTGTGGGTCTCACTGGGAAAGTATGCCTGTTGCGTGAGTGCCCAACACTCTTATTATCGTTTATTCTAGTAAACAAAATTACAATTAATCATTCTTACTGCTTAGATCGAACGTATTAAACCAAAAAAATAAAAATAAAATATATCAGTCGACGCAAATATATATATATGAATTACACAATAATACACCCATACACAGGAGCCGCTTATATATTGGACATTGCATACATTAATGTACAGGAAGAAAAAAGAAAAGGAAACTGGTAGATAGATGGTCTAAAAGAGTCCTAAAAAATGCAGCAATAAAAGTAAAGCCAAAAAAGGATGCAGCAAAATTCCTTAATCTTTGCACCATTCTTTCAACCACTTCCTCACTTCCCTCTTCCATACACTAATTTGTTTTTCGTTTATTATATGACTGGGCATAGTACTCATAACTATAGCAGAAATCAGGCTCATGTCCAGAATTTTGTGGGAGGGGGTGGACATTTTTTTCACGTATTTATTTTATAAATAACAATATATTTTTCACTAATATTCATACTATTAATAATTTCATCATTTTAATTTATACATTAATAATTTACATAAATGAATTACACCGTATAAACAGACTAATAAAAATTACATATGTTATTGATTATACTCGTAATAAAAAGTTTTTCCTTAAGATATTAATGATCTACCACTAAAAATATGGGGAATACTTTTTTCTCTTTTCTTTTAAAATGTAAGAACACCCTAAAAAATCATCAATATTTATTTTAAATTTTTGATTTTTTCCAGATTTCTATATATTTATAATAACTATTTCAGTTCTCATGTAGGGGAGGGGAGGGGGTAACTCCCAAAATTCTCCCCGTGAACACGGCCTTGGCAGCAATGATATTTCATAGATCAATAACGATGTACAGATAATCTCGAACTAAATATTACAGAAGTCTTGTACATATATATATATATATATATATATATATATATATATATATATATTGTTACATATATTATTACATATACGTATATAATTAGTACATGCAAGACTTTTGTAGTGTTTAATTCGAAATTATCTGTATACTGTTATTGATCTAACAAATATCATTTCTGTTGTAGTTTTAAGTAAATTTTTCTTTACTCCAATGTAGTTCTTTTTTTTTTTTTTATTTCCCCATTTAAAATTTATTGCATTCCGTTAAAAGTTTAACTTCTAACGCCGTTGGTTTTCGACTGACGCACAGATTTTTTTTTCTAAGCTCATTGACAATAACTGAAAATAAATACCTCAAAATTTCATCATCCTTATCTTCACTGTAACTTTTATTTGAAAGTAGAAATAATTGGCTTATGATGATTATGATACAAATACTTTTCAGATCTTAACGAATTTAAGTATCTTGAAAAAACAGTATCCAAGCAAGTTCTATATCGCACTGTTAAAATACGAATATCATTATTCATTTTTAAATGTAATTAATCACGCAAAAATTAAATAAGTGATTCCGAATTATCTATTATAAAGCTAATATTTTTTATAATAGATTCCGTACTTGCCTAATGTACGGAATCCTAATAGTACGGTTCAGAAGCGACAAAAATATTTCAATTAAAATATGCAGTAACCCACGAATATGGTTTGACTTCTAGAAACTTCAAAATCAGATCATAAATTACAATTAACATTCTCTTCAAAACCATATCTGTAACTACAAGCTAACCCGTTACTTTGGGTGGCAAAAAAACCATCAACAATGTATAATACGGAATTTAAAACGATCTCAAAAATCAACCTTAAAAAATCCATAATTTTCATCACCATGGTTAAAAAGTGAAATTCAAAATATAAAATAAAACGCGGCAACTCTTTCGTAAAATCGAAAAAAATTACGGATAAAAAATTATTTAAACTTCCCCTTTTGAGACAAAGATATCAGAAAAAAGAAATTCACGTATTAGTTCGAGTAAAAAAGTTGAGGAAACCAAAAGTATCTCAAACGTATGTACATGAAAAAGGTCGCTTTATAGGAAAAATATAGCCGAGCTTACACAACTTTACATTCAGTAAAGTTGTCAGTTCGGCTGTATATTTCCTATAAAGCGACCTTTTTCAGGTTCTCGAGGCGCCGAAAGCTCGAAATTTTTGAAAAAAATATTTTTCCCCCAAGCATATCGTTGGAAAGATCGCTATTATTTTATTTTCTTAACAAAATTTTCGATGTTGGCAAAAAGTTCAAAAAGACGTGTTCTTCTCTCCCTTTGCGCCGCAAAAAATTCGATTCTTTGTTTTGAATTTAATATTATATAAACATAAATATTACGGTTATAACTTCTATGAAACATCATGCTTGGCTGAACTTCACCTATGCCAGTAAATATTTAATTTGTTTTTCTGTCTTTCTTGCCATAAGTTCCAATGAACGAGCATTAGAAAAGAACAAATAGTTTAACAAGTAGTTTAGCAGATTTTGTTAGCCTGACAAGAGTTTGCTCTTTACCGTAAAAAGTTTTCACTTCAAAAAAAAAAACATAGATCCTAAGAAGAGTATAGCGCAAAAGCAAAGGAAGATTGTCGAATACCAAGTGTGCCATCGGTACAAACGTAGAAAGAATATTTAGGAAGTCGCAGAGCATACTTAAAAGGTAGTGCAGTGTGACGGTGCTGCGATGGAAGCTTTCGCCAAAGTATTTCTTGGACGGCAAAGCGGACAAATCAATTTGTGCAATGAAAAGTTAAGTTGCACAGAATACGAAAGGTGGTGCGTCTAATCAAAGAAAGAAACTAGTCAATATTGATATTGAGCCGCCCAGAAAATAATTAATAATCCGCTTTTAGAATGTTCCGCCGGACGCAAAAGACAAAAAAAAAAATGATCGCGCCTAAAAGTATCATGAGCTCAGGCCGTCAGACTGCAGCGAGGAAATGGATATCGCGAAATTTCTTTTGAGTATTAATGCGATTTGCGCCGATGCAGAACTGCTTTAAAGTAGGTAAGCTGTTTAAATGCAACTGAAAAGTCGTTCGGCTTTTTCACGCAAAACAAATACATAATTTACGACAGTTTTACGCGTAGAATTTTATGTTTAAAATTAGGAATTCCTTCAACATGTGACGCAATTTTTTCGTCTGGTACGTCTGCAAAGTGGGGAGTGTCTTTAGATTACATGTGAGAGCGGTCGTGGTTACATTTTCCCAGAAAATTACTGACGTTCGAAATGTGTTTAATTCCGATAACTGGTCGACATTTGCAGAATTCCATAGTGGCCAGCAGGTTTGAATCGAAATTGGCTAGTTAGGAGACGTTTACGTTTTCAGCGAATCCCGGTGACGAAAGTACTGCCGCCAGGAGCACTGTGTCAAACTTCGTTACTCTTTATCGATTCGGTGCATTGCTTTGTTTCTTGTATCATCAAGAAGATGAACAGAGCCGTTCTGATACAAAGCAGAAAAGGACGACAAAGAAATGTTCCTCTCACGACAACTAGAAGTGGTCGCTGCTTTAATTGCCGATATCTTTTCGCGATACAACTGACCTGCGCGTATGCAACTCGTTCTCTCCAGCGTTTGCTTCCCGGCCATGTCGGAACTCGAAAATATCGGAAACTAGGCGAGCCATTCTTCCGTCCAGCTCATGTGCCATAATATCACAGATCGATATAATTAATAAATTTATGCGGAAACCGGATTGTACATTATTAACAGCTGCTGCGAAATTTTTGAAAAACTGGTTTCGACAAAGCGATCGGTTGAAAAAAGGTGAAAGAATTGGCCGGACGATGTGATTAGAATAAATAAATCAATAAGAACGAGAAATGTAAAAATTAGTTCGAGTGAAACTTGTAAGGACGAACAGTGCTTATTTGGTTGACTCCTTTCCAATTCCTTCACCCTCAACTCTTTCTTTCCAAGAACCGACCGCCTCAGAGACCCTTCACCGTAATTTGTTATTCAATAAAAGTGACACGGCCCTTTTTTTAAATTTAAAATTGGCTTAAGTTTAGGCTATTCTTTAAATACTCCTAAAAAATTCATCTAATCGTCGTATACAAAACTTTTAATAATAATGCTCGATTTCAACCGTGTTAACAATACAACATTAAAACATTAAAAATGTAACGAATTTCTCTATCAATTATACAGCCATTTGCATTTTCTTTCGTTAAAAGTATCACGAATGTAAAATAAATGAAAAAAAAAAAAACAACTAAAAAAACCGATACGCTAGACCACACAGCATTCACTTGTTTTATTTACCTCCCGTTTCTTTTTGCGCTGAATTCTAATTTATGAATCAGTACTGTTAATTTCTTACAACACTCGGCTTTTTATTTATTTATTTATTTATTTATTATTTATTTATTTATTCTTTTTTTCCTTGTATCATTTGCTAAAATATAATATGACTTGCATGGTCCTTCAATGCAGAGTATTTATTTTTGTTGATTTTTCCTGTTGTTTTATCAAATTTTATTTATTACGATTGCAGCACTTATTTATAATTACGCAAATTGTTTAGTGTTAAAAGAATATAATTTTATTGTGTACCTTCATTTAATTTAATTTGATGGTATGTGCTCATCTTCGATCGCAGCCGCTTCGAACTGAAAACACCTTTGATAAAAACTAATTTATTCTATAATATGCATATAACTCTAGATTCTTCAGTTTCCGCTACAGGAACACCCTCGTAATTCGTATAGAAGAAAAGTTGGTTTTAATTGACTATGTCACTTTTTAATTTACGATTGACGTAAAAAATAAAGTTCGTAGCAATGTTTAATTGTTGTCTGTTGACGACGTTTCATGCTACAACTCGCGGATTTCATCTTTCATGACAGACGCTTACAACTTCCGTTATAACTAACCGATGTCAGATGAATTTTCATTGTGTACCTTTCGGCGTAAAAATGACGTAGTCATTAATATACATGTATCTCTGAATTATATAGTTTTCGAAAGGTCTATCCGAGATTTAGGATCGATTTAATCTGTTAAATATTTCATCGGTCAATAAGCTAAATCAGCCAGTCACGACGGTAGCGCTGTTAGTTGGTGGCAGTGTTTGGTTGGGGTGAACCACCTAGGTACTGTTGCACATTGCAAATATTAAACGCGCTGAGTTAATGCCCATAGTGCGCGAAGCTGAATAAATTGAAAAAAGAAATAAAATTAAATATTTTTGAGAAACTCATAGATAAACACAATCCTTCAGATCTCACCAAGAGGGTATTCTTCGGATAACAGATGACCCGGTTCTTTTTTAATAATACATGTAAACAAGTAATAAAAAAATAATAATAATTTACAATTTGCGTAGCAATTTCTATTGCTACTTCAGTTATTACGTATTTCATGACGGGTTTTTCGGATCGGTTTTTCATATTATCCCTAGCGCAAAAATGACTGTAATTATCAGGAACACTTAATCCATCGTATTTTGTTATGGAGTGGGAGACACCAGATGATCTCTTTCGGAATTTTTACAGAAAAATCGGTTTTAGCTGATGTCGAATGTTATTTTTCCTTAAATAAAAGGAATGTGTTTAACAAGTACGATCAAAAAAAAAAAAAATACAAATTAAACGCAGTAAGATTTTTAATTTATCCGCGGTCTATAGTCATTTATATTCGCGATATTGTAATGGGACACATTTTTAGTATTAAGAGAATTACTCTGTGAATCGTATTGATCGACAGCGAAATAATTTAGGGTTACTTTTGATCGCAGGCTGCTTCATTTATAAGCCAAGAGGCGGCTATGTGTATCGAATAATTTGAATTTTATTATTATTATTTCTGACTTGCGCTTTTTTTTTCTTGATATGATGCGAATTCAATTTTTTTTTTTTTTTGGCGTACCGACTTATAATTTTTTATACTACTGAACTCGTTGTATTCTAATTTTTATTACTGCTACTTCTGTTAGCTTAAAAATATATATATATATATATGTGTGTAATAATTAATTGTCTAGAATTGAGAACTAATATTGTTTTTTTTTATAATTGCGTTCCTGATTACGATCAGATTGTATAGGTTTATCAGATAATGCATGTAAGTTATTGAAATTAGTTTCGAATATATTTATGTATACATCCTGTTCAGATTACAATTAATTTCGATCACTAGGCGAAAGGAACTTCATTCGGGTTAGCAAATTAATTTACAGCAGACGTTCTGCCGGGACGATAATCGGAAAAATATAACTTAATATCGAGTATTATTTGTAACGGGTTCTAGGAAACCGGGTGATACAAGAAACAAAAGTCAAATTAATTGATATCGTTACATTAAATGGTTATATCTTTTTTGATTTCGTCATGAAAAACATAATTAAATATTTTCTTGTTGTAGATACTTCTAAAAAAGGGAGTTAAACTATAAATAAAAAAAATATATATATATATATTAATTACAACGTAATTCTTAGGCTACTCCCCATTAGAGAAAATGTCCCAATTTTATGCAACGTTTGTTATATTTTAATTTTTTGAAGAAAGAAGAAAGAAAGCCATATATTTTGACAAAAGTAAATTAAACAATCATAAAAGTGATAACGAAAATTGCGTACCGGCTCATCGAGACTTAACCGCAATGTCATAATGCTATAATATAGTATGCATAGATATTCATAAATACAATATATAATAAAAATCATAATAAAAATTACAAAGGGAAAACAAAACAAAAGAAAATAAAAACCCTAGCTATATGAATATACCGCCAATATTATAAATAAAACCATGCCCAATTAACTACGTGGACTCATAGGTTGATTAAATTATGCTTAATCCGGCGATGCTTATATCTAACATACATTCGGGCTAGTTGCTCAGAATTATAATCTCCAATATTTCTGATAAGTACATTGCTATGATTGGGACACTGCTGGAAAAATTTTTTAGCCAAACTGATTACGAAATCTTTTAAGTAGGGCAGCTGTAGCGAGATATGCAAACTATCAATTCTAGTCCAACGGGGGACTTTTAAAATGCACCGGCAACACCTATTTTGAAGCAACTGCAGTTGATTAAAATTAGAATCTGAAATTGAGCACCAAACTGGAGCTGAATAAGTCAATACAGGTCTAATGACGCTTTTATAGATAATTAGTTTATTAGCATTACTTAGGTATGATCTACGATTTATAATCGGATACAAAGCTGCGATAACTCTATTAGTCTTCACTTCCGCGTGCCTCACGTGCTCTTTAAAAGTTAATCTTCTATCTAGGATTACCCCAAGGTATCGAACATACTCTGCCCACTTAATACTAGTCCCTTTAATACACACTTGCCTTGGTGGAGTGGGGTATCTGCGAGTAAAAAGTATCGCTTCTGTTTTGGACGGGTTTATTTCACATTTCCATTTTTCTAAAAATTTTAAAAGTCGCAAGCTGTGCAGCTGTAGTCGATTATAAATAGTAGATGTTCTGTATGAACTGCAGTATAAAGCAGTGTCATCAGCATACAAAGCCAAATTGGTATGCTGCAGTTTCGGAAGATCGGAAAAATAAATTGTAAAGAGAAAGGGGCCTAGAACACTACCTTGCGGTACCCCCGCAAGGACAGTTCTGGGCAATGACTTCGCGTCCTGTACAGATACATAAAAGGTTCTATTGCGGAGATAGCTTTGAATAACTCTAATTAAATAATTCGGAAATTTAAACTTTAACATTTTGAAAAGCAAACCGTCATGCCAAGTTGTATCAAAAGCTTTTGCAATATCAAATAAAATTAACCCCGTGTGTTTATTCAAATTAAAGTTATGCAAGACATGGTCCGCTATCCTGGCAATCTGATGTGTGGTAGAATGCCTCGGTCTGAAACCAAATTGCTCCGCTGGAATAATGTTGTTATTGTCAGTAAATTTACGAAGTCTCTGCAGTATAACTTTTTCCGCGATTTTGCTTAAGTTACTGAGCAAACTAATAGGTCGTATATTATTCAGTTGCGAAGAGTCTTTGCCCGGTTTAGGTAGTGCAATTATTTTAGCTGTCTTCCAAGCGGTTGGAAAATAGCCGTACCACATCGCGGCATTGATTATATGTGTTAGCTCAAGTACACCTTTCCGTGGGATTTTATTTAAGATTTTTGCAGGGATGTTGTCGTCACCAGAAGACATTTTATTTCTTGATTTTTTTAGGTAACTTGATACTTCCGTCGGCGTAGCGGGATAAAACCCCGAAAGGGGAAGTTGAAAGCGTGCGAAGTTGTCGGAAGCAGACCGTGTTAATAACCTTTTAACCGTATTGGTAACTAACCTATTGTATATTTTAATTTTTATCGACTTTATATATATATATTAATTACAACTTAATTCTTAGGCCGATCCCTATTAGATTTTGTAACGAAAAAATGTCCTAATTTTATGGAATGAAAGTTAAATGTTAGGATAGGATTTTTGTGATTGTGTTATTTTTTTTTTTGTGTCGATTCCGGTAAGAATTACGTTGTAAATTTTGATCAGTTTATACAAAGTATAGAAGAGAAAGAGACAGAAATGTGAGCAAGAGGGGTCGCGGAGCAAAGCCCATTGCGAGGCCAAAATGGCCAAGTTATAAAGATATATATAATGAATTTTAGACTGCATAATTATGGAGCCTGCATATTTGTGATTTCTCAATACTGCCATTCCTGAAATTTACACTATTAAGGTTAAAAAGGTCCTGGAAATAAATTTATAAAATTCACGTTTTCCTCATCGACAAAAATGGATGTTACACGTTCAAGAGTGGGAACGCCGGAAAATTTTTCGTTTACATGCCGGACAGTAAAACAAAAAATATTTTGCATACACGGGCGTAACCTGAACTGTGGTGACTTTAAATTCTAAATCTTGCAAAAAACGTATTAGAAATTCTCAATCCGGAAAAATTATATTAATTGTTCACAGCTGGGGGAACTTTTATTGCCAAAATATAAATAAGTATTTCCAAATTTATACTGTGCGAAGAAAAAACAAAAACAAACGCTCTTCTATAAAATCTAAAAAAGATCAATCAAAATGGTACCATTCTCATTCCGTTATATTTCCAAAAAACTCTAATGATCTCAGAAAACGCATTCTTGTTCTTTACAAAGGATATTGAAAGATCGGTTAACGTTTTAAGCAGTTTCAAAAATTGGCAAAGATTTTTGGTGTAGCGGGAAACTACTTTTAAACAGAGATTAGCCGTTCGACTGATGCCTTGTATATAAGCTTCTCCTTTCCAGCCCTCTACCTCCCAAAAAAAGGAACGAAATAATTCAAAAAGAAGACGTACCGAGCGCGTCAGAGGAATGTATTTATTTATAAAGATTTAGGAATACATAATGTGACAGATAAGGAAATAGAATTGGAAGAAAGAAGAAAAATAGAATACCGGCTGAGGGAAAACTATTTGTACAAACTGCCGTTAGCTAAAACAAAGATAAGGGGAGCAAACAAACAAAAATATATTATAACTCAATTTTTAAATAAAATGCCTAAAGAAATAATAGAGGAGGAAAAAGTTGGGGGTGAAAAAAAAAAGAATATAAAGGAATGGTTGCAGAAAGAAAGAAATATAGGAATAATAATAGGTATAGAGGCAAGGGTACGGAAGTAGTGACAAACAAAAGTGAAAACAAAGGGGAAGGAAAAGGGACGGAAGGAAATAAATAAAAAAAAGGTAAAGTAAATAATAGGTATTAGTTATAGATAAGTTAGAAATAAGGCAAAAGTAGAATAAGTTTGTAATAAAATATTTGCGCGGCGATAAGTATGTATATAATATAAGTATTATAGTGCAGAAAGCATTAGATAAAAGAAAACTCGTCGACAACAGCTTGACGAAAAAATGAGTAAATAGTGATAAATACATATGTATATGTATATTTCAAAAGACCGTTAACATTTCGTTTTGGACCACAAAGGATACGGTTTTAGAAAGATTTTCTGAGAAGTACGACAAGAGTAATATTATACATGTTTTAAAAAGTTTATAAATAAACTTCGTTAATTCTAAATGGTTTTTTGGTATTTTTTTGATTAGATTTAAAATTAGCTCTATTTGGAAGAAGTTTTGTTTTTTTCAATTTTTTGCACTCTTCTAGATTCTAGGATTTCTCCTGAGTGTATGTCGGACGAAAAGCGAAATCTGCCTTAAAATGTTATGAAGTTGAATTATAATCACTGTCAATTTGCAGTAAATATTACAATTTCCGGTTTTAATTTAATTTTTTCTTAGCTTAGCAAACCACGTCAGATTTTCGCTAGCACATTATTTGACATATCAGTGACGTATCTTGCGGTACTTTTAGTCACGCGGCGAAGTACCGAAACAAATTGGAAGATAGTGAAATCTGCAAGTACTTCTACGGCAGCAGCGATTAGCCTTGCAAAGGAGGAAAACGATTTTTAGCTTGCCAGTAGAAATCTGAGAAGCCGTTACCTGAGCGTACAGAGAAAAATGCTTCACATGTAACACGCTTTAGCCGCTCTGTCGGTGTGGAGTAGTAGTTGAATTCCGATATGATGATCTGCTCGCTTTCCTGTTATGTTCGCCAGACGGTGTAGTTAGGGTTATGTTAAATTCATACAGGTTCTGCACACCTGACGTCACTCATTGCGAAAACAATATGGCGCCAACTTATGCAGTATCGAATAGAATAAAAATTAAAAATACCAGGAATTCTAATAATTACGAACTGACGTTTTAGAAAAACACAAATTTTGTTAAAGCGATTATGTTAATTTTGAATGCTAATATTAGAACTAAAGAAGTTTTGCGTACGTATACATTTCCTAAATAAAACATAAGGACCACTGTATCCTTGGAGAATGTTAAATAAATAAATAAATAAATATATATATATAATATATTGTGTAAAAATTGTATATCATTTCACTGTACTTATAGGTTACATCTTTCCACTATTCAATTGTTAGTAGTAATGTTTCGATTATATAGTTTTTATCTGATAAAGGCAAAAACTTAAAAAACATAGTCAAATTTAGTAATCTAGAAATTACTGATACAATCAAACTGATTAGTTTCTTGCATATGACGTATTGGTATTAATTTCACCTATAAATTATTAAGTTTTCCTTATAGACTTTTCTTCATCATCACTTTCGATATTAACTCGTCACATAATATCCAGAAATATCATATTAAAAATGAGTTTATGAATATTTTGTTGTTCAGTAATAAATTTGTATTTAATAATATCGAAAAGTTTTAAACAATGTATGTCAATTAATACTTTTCCTTCAATTATACATGTTACCAAAAAACTGCAAAATTCAAATTAAAGTATTAATCGTATATATAATTAAAACATTATTACTGACAATTAAATAGTAGAAATATGTAACCTACAACCCCCTTGCTTACATTTCTATCTCTTTCTTCTATACTTTGTATAAAATTATCAAAATTTACAACGTAATTCTAAATCGTATAATAACATAATCACAGGAATCCTATAAAATATAACAAACGTTACATAAAATTGGGACATTTTTTCTAATGGGGGGTAGCCTAAGAATTACATTGTAATTAATATATATATAAATAAAAAATAAATATTCCAAACAGTAATATTTTTGTTTTATTTAGTTAATGTATAAATATATAATAAATATAACCCCCTTGATTTTTATATAAACAAGCAAAATAAAACATAACAATCGTTTCGAAAAAAATTATGATTCTCTTAAATATAAATTTATAATTATTAGCAGTTACTAATATTACTTATCCTATTTGATGTAAGTTGACACCATATTGTTTTCACTATTAGGGACGTTAAATATGCAACACAATCAACGTTAGCAAATCACTAAGAGCATATTGAAAACATATGCATGTGTACAACGAGAACAAAAACAGCCAATCAAAGCAAGTGTTTAACTAGCCATGTATTCTCTACTTTGGCAGAGCAATCAGCGTATTGTGCACGCACTAAAATCAATTTTTTTTTTTTTTTTTTTTTTTAGGCCTCTGATAACAAACTCATCGGTTTTAAAATCAAATTTAACAATAATTTTTCTGAATTTCACGGCAACGGTTTTTTAAAGTTTTTCTTCATATTTGCATGATATCTGTAATTAGTTGTTTCAACTAAGACACATTTTGTTTAAGTTATTATTTGTTATATTTTATTCTAAATAGCTTAAAATTAAAATTGAATTTAAATTTATTAGAATTTATTAAAATAATGAAAAACAATAATTCTATTTATCAATGTAAAAGTTATTAAAATACAAGGAAGTACGTTTTTCTCGCAATCTTGTAACGTGCCAGGTACATAACATTCAATTAAAATGATAAAATTTAAAATTTCACTTGCAACGTAATTCAAATCATACATCATCAGGTAATTACAAAATGTACCAAACCAACAACCCCATTAGAGGCTACACATTTTTTTACTAAAACTTGCTCAATTTTTGCTGGTTTTGTCCCAAAATGGGGGTTTAAATAATTTTTTAACCGTAATTTTTGGATTTTATGAAAGGGTTATCTGGTGATAAGTGATGAATTTTTTGAGGGTGATTTTTGAGGTTGTTCTAAATTCCATATTATGTATTCTAGACGGTTTCTTGTCGCCCAGAGTAATCGCTTAGCTTAAAGTTGTAAATTGTCATAGATCGAAGTTTAATTGTAATTTATGATCCAATTCTGATAAGTAAAACGTTCCCGAGCTATTGTATAATTGAACATTTTTGTTGATTCTGAAACATCTTATTGGGATTCCGGTCATTATATGCATACGAAATCTTACAGATCGGTATAAATTTACTTTAAGAAATTAAATTATTTCAGAAACACGTTTTTTTTTGTGCATAGGCCATCATCAGCTAACAGCACGAGTACACACTATATTAAAAAGTATATAAATTGAGTGTGTGCCCTGTGTTGTTAGTTGATGGTATAGCCCGAAAAGCACGTTTCCAAAGTAATTTACTTTAATTTTTTGAGGTAAATTTATATTGTGATTTTTGTTATTAAAGGCAATAATGCTTTTCTGCCAAGTGAATTACATTCATTTCAATGTAATTAAAACAATTTTCATTTTTATTTTTGTACATTTATTGAACACAATTCATTTTGAGTATTAATTTTACCTTAATAAAAAACTGAATTTAATTCAGTTAATAAGATACAATATTTATTGATTCTGTGGCGGTATGAAGTTCGCCGGGTCAGCTAGTTTATATATATATATATATATATATATATATATATATATATATAAATATATATAATATATATACAGTGAAACTTCTACTAACGGACACTTCTAAATAGCGGATAGTTTTAAAATCCCCGGAATTTTCCCATAAGACAGGATATAAAAATATTTCCCAATAACGGACCTTCCCAATAACGGACCTTCCCAATTACGGACGCGGACACTTAATAAGTATAATTTTAGAAATTCGATTTCTGTTAAATGGACATTCAATTAGTGCCTCAGATTATTGTTTAGTAGACGAGGGATTGCATGTGGAAGATCCATGTACCGACATAAATGAATTAGCCCAGCTGAATTCATGCTAGAACAAAATCCATCCGATGCATGATGACGTAGACTTTGGTGGCAATAATGTTTATGATGGCGAAGAAGACGACACAACTATTGAAGTTGACTGTGAAACTTTAAATAATGTTCACTCGTTAGTTCTTTTTTAGGAAAACTAAAAAAATGGATTTCATTCATAAAGCTCCGGTGCTGAAGGTTTAAAAATGATATTGCACGTGCTGCTTCACAAACAAAAATAAATTTGAAAGACATTTTTTTTTTTAATTTTCAAAAAATAAAAAATTTAATTTATGTAAAAGAAAATAGATATTTCAATTTTGATAAAGGAAATGAACAAATCTGCCATAAACATTTTTTTTTTTTTTTGGGGGTTTGTCATAAAGACATTGGCCCAAGAAGAGGGAGAAGAATGAGAAGCGGAATCAGATTTTTATGCGATCAGATATGGAAGATAGGAAAGACTCAAGTGCTGGGATGACCGAGGGTGATGGCAAGGAGAGGACAAAAGCTGCGCAATACGGAGTTGGAAGACCAATTGACAAAAGAGAAGAGTAAAAGGAAGAATGTTCGGAAGCGATATAGGTGCACTCAAACAAAATGTGATTAGCGTCACCTATAAAGTTGTGAGAGGAAGGGTGTAGGAGACAGTGAGGAGAGGGGACCAGAGAAAGGCGAAATAGGGAAGCAGGAAGCAAACTGTGCCCAAAGTGTAGGCGACAGATTGCAGAGAGAGTTGAACACTGTATGGAGGGAAAATTGAAAAACCATGGATAAGACGGTAGATTAGGCTGGATAAAGAGATAGAAGGAATCCGGATTTGAGAATGAGGAGGAATACGAATTTAACCATAGTTTGGAATGAGCTGAAGTGGAGAGGAGATTAATATTATGAGATGAAAAGACGCTGATGAATTCACCAGTAGAAGAGGATGAACGAGCTAGTGTATCGGCTGACTCGTTACCCTCGATTCCAGAGTGGCCAGGAATCCACAGTAGGTCAATTTGGATAGAGTGAGAAAGGAAAATGTTGTGAATAAGAGAGCGTATGAGAAGGATTATGTAATCAACAGAGGAAGAAGGAAAAGAAGGGGAGATGGCTTGAAGGACACTGTGGGAATCCGATATAATAAGGACTTCATGCGAAACTAGGGAAGAAGCAACAAAAAGGACGGCACGCAGGATGGCAGTAGATTCGGCATAGAACACTGAACAAAAGGAAGGAAGTTTGAAGGTTTCGAAATAATTTGAGGAAGGACAAAAGAAGGCCGAGCCAACTCCATTGGGTCCTTTGGAACCGTCAGTAAAGATCGCAAAATGATTAGGGAAAAGAGAGCCAGCGGTGTTTAAGAATTCTGATTGGACAACATGATGAAAGAGAGGTTTGGTAGGGCAAGTTAGAAATAAACTATTAATAGGATGTAGGTGTGTGGAAAAATTGGAAGAAAAGTATGGCAACTTGTCGTATGAATAAATATAAGGAGAAAACTGAGAGAGTCGGGTGGAAATGAAAGATAGTATTGGCGTTTTGTTGGTGGCAAATCGCCAGTTGCGGTGGATATAATAAAAAGCGGTAACACAGATAGGACCTTCGAACGAAAAGAGGAGGGATGAGTGATTCGGCATGTAGAGCGGGGATAGGAGTAGACTTTCTAGCTCCCAGACAGAGACGAAGACAAACATTTTGAACACGGTCGAGTTTGGAGAGCAAGGATCTGGAGGAATTTCCATATATAAAACAACAATAATCAAGGATAGAACGAATAAAGGATTTGTAGAACATTAGTAGAATGCATGGATCTCCACCCCAATCAGTATGGGAAAGAGACTTTATCAGGTTGAGCCATTTGGGGGAAGACAGATAGAGATGGTTGATGTGATTATGGAACGAAAGGCGACTGTCTAGAAAAATACCTAAATAACGGAAAGAGGAAGAAAGAGGGATCGCAACGTTATTGCTGACGAGGCTAATTAGGGGGGGGTCGAAAGGACGGAGAGTAAACACAACAACAGAGGATTTAACGGATGAAATTGAAAGATGTATATTTGATAGAGAATTTTCTAATGATGTTAAAGAATTTTGGAGCTGGGAGCTAGCGACCGAAATATTACGATGAGAGGAGTAGATGAGGATATCATCGGCGTAAAAAAGGGAAGGTGAACTTAGAGAAATGGAAGCGATATTGATAAAATAGATGTTGAACAGAGTTGGACTAAGACAGGAGCCTTGCGGCAATCCGTGGAATACTGACCTAATGTAGGTTTTAGAAGGAGTAGAAAGAATAACAGTTCTGCATTTAAAAAGTTTACTAATGAGGGAAGAGAAGTGAGCGGGAATATTAAAGGAAAGCATTATCTCAAACAAAGTAAGGAGGTGAACATTGTCGAAGGCCGCAGTGATATCAACAAAAGAAGCAACAAGAAATTCTTTACGGATGAATGCCGCGTAGACGTCTACCAAGAACGAACTGATACAATCCGGGGGGTCGCGACCAGGGCGAAAACCATACATGTTGTTAGGCAGTAAATCGTTACGCTCGAGCCACCAGACAAGACGTCTGTTAATTAAGCTTTTGAAAAGCTTTCTAACGCAAGAAGCAAGAGAAATTAGATGAAGAGCTGAAGAATTAAGCTTTGGGATCGGGATGATGATAAAGGTATTCCAAGAGGAAGGAGTGGAGCAGGAACGAAGAAAGGAGTTAAATAAGTTCAAAAGGAACCGAAGAGAGTACTCAGAGAGGTTTTTGAGAATGGGGAAGGAAATTCCATCATTTAATTCTGTAAAAGTAAATGGAGAAACCAAAAAATGTGAGGAGGTGGAAGTGGACAGCATGAAACAGGATACTTGAAAGTTTGGAACGTAACTGGGAGCTATAGAATTCAAAAAAGGGATTAATTTATCGGGAGAAAGATTCTGATTAGAAGGACGTGGGGAGAGAGAGGACTTAAAGAACTTGGCCATACTCCAGATACGAGAAACAGGAGTGGAGCGTGAAAAGGAAGAACAGAAGCTTTTCCATGAATTTCTTTTCGCCATTTTCAAGGTAAATCTAGCTTTCGCATTGGCTCTTTTATGGACGATAAAGTTGTTGAGAGTGGGGGAGGAACGGAAAGTTCTAACTGTAGATAAACTAAGGTCGAAAGCAACTTTACAATCTTGGTTCCACCACAAGGAGGAAGACATTTTGGGTTTATTATGGGCAGAAGCTCAAACGGGAGGGGAAGAACAAGTTAAAGCAGCAGAGACGGAGTCAATGAAGAAATCATATTGAGAGGAAGGATTCAAGTTTGTTGGGATTGAAGAAAGTGAGGAATCAACAAAAGAACGAAAGTTGGACCAATCTACTTTAGAAAGGATCCACTTTGGAGTCTGAAGACTGTTAGGAGGAGATGGAAGAGGGATTTCATTGAAGGAAATAATTATAGGAGTGTGATCGCTACCAAAGGTACCGTCCAAAGTACTCCACGAACAGCTAAGACCGAGACCAGGAGATGTAAAGGAAAGATCAATAGAGCTAAAAGAGGAGTGACTTCGGATACAGGTAGGGGAACCATCATTTAGGAGGAACAGGTCATTTTGGAGGATAAAATTCTCTAAAATCGTGCCATTGCTGTTATAAGAATTACAACCCCAGAGGGGTGAATGGGCATTCCAATCACCGCCAATGAGGAATGGGGGAGAAAGTGAGTTAGTAAGTGTCTGAAAAGGGAAGTTGCGCAGATCGTAATTAGGAGGAATATAAGCAGATATAACATTTAGAGGGCTAGAAGAATGGTTAGGAATAGAGATATGAACTAAATTGGGATAAGGAGGATTAGGAGGAAACGAAGTTTGAGTGTCATGAGCTGTGAATGGGATGTCATTGCTTACCAAAATAGCCGCTCCACTGTAGCCGTCACCGCGGTTAGAGCAAATGATGGAGAAATCTCGGAAGTTTATGTCTGAAGAGCTTTTTTGCCATAAACAATTTAAATAAAACGGATTATTAAGTAAGAGATAACTCTAAATGTATGTAGCGTCTTCATTTAGTAATAAAAAAAAATTGAAATGTATTATTTACAAAAGAATCTTTTTTTTATACCATGAATTTATAGTTCACCATTATGAAACTTTTTAAGTTTTTTTTTTGCTATGTTAATGTATGGTATATTTCTGTTTATATGTAATATTTTTAATACATAAAGTTACAAGCACATTTAGAAATTTATTTAAAAGTGAGAATATGTCTGCTCACATTGATAACAATTTTTAAACTATTGATTTAATTTCGCCAGTTTATAAAGCCACCACTTTTCATTTTCAGCAGATACACATTTTTTTGTTAGTGGTATGTTTCGCTAAGCGCATATTTGTAAGTTATACATGTGTGAATATTGTTTCACTATGATAGAATAGCAGTAGCATATTCACAGTGTTTCATGGCGAAAAATGTGCAGAATGCCCTAATTACGAGTACTTCGCTGAAATAGAGAAGTACTTGATTAGTTAAACGTTTGATCTGATTAGCTTTTATAGTGTTGTTATATTGTGTGTTTCTCAATGAATTCTTTGTTAGTATCGGACACTTGACGAACATAACCGAAAGCGAGCAGATCATGAAATCAGTATTCAACTATTATTTGATACTAACAAATCGACTAGTGCCTTACACATTAAGCATTTTTCTTTCTATGCTCAAACAGCGACGTCTCAGATGTTTACTGGCAAACTAAAAACTGTCTCTTTAGCCATGTTTTAAATCCCTGTTGCCAAAGAAGTACTGGCGGATTTTTTCATGTTCAGTTCGCTTTGATACTTCGTTGCGATTCTATTTTCATTTTGAAAAGAAATAGCGGGAAAAAATAAGTACCCTGCAAACACAACAGTAAAATGTAGTATTTTCTATAACATTTATACAAAATAAAAGAATTCTTTTATTACTTCCAACATAAGAATGGACACATAGTCATTAATACATAAATTTACATATATTTTTATATATATATATATATATATGTGTGTGTGTGTGTGTGTGTGTGTGTGCAATTATTATTCTCTTTTCGGCTCAACATGCTCGATTTTAAATACCATAACGATGGAACATTTTTCCTTTTCTGTCATTCTTCGATAAGATTTGTTTACTACCGCTTTCCTTTTACTTTTCCTCAATTACTTTTTGAATACTAATTCCAAGCGGAAAACCGATTGAGAAAATCTGTACACCACAATAAATTTCAAAAAATTCCAAAAAATTTCGGTGTCGTGTTCAGAGCGACCGTGTTTACAGCGACCCGCCAATAATGGTGTTCAGAGCGACCATCGGATTCTTTTTATTATTATTATTATTATTATTATTATTATTATTATTATTACATTCGACAACCGTGTTCAGACATTTTTTGTTACTGTTATTATTATTATAATTTTGTTAAAATTGCTCGGAATGATAATACATGACTAGAAGCGTACTCATGTTTAATCATTGATATTTTATTTTCAACTAAAACTATATCGAGCATTTAGACAACGGTGCGTTTTATTAAAAAAACAGTAAACCGGATGTGAGTACGCCTCCATTCATCTATTATCATTTTACATTAACAAAAATTATATACATTGCCTAGGCATTTTGCATTATATTACGTTTTTATAATATTGTACACTTCAATGTTAGTATAGAAATATCAAGTTTAAAGTAAATAATAACGAATTTATAAATTACATGATTTATAGGAGAACCGTAACAGAATATGATCGCAGTTCATTGTAATAGTATATCAGAGATATCCAGGAAATGACCTTCGCGGTCTCTTTCGGTCGCTCTGAACACGTAACCAAAAATTTCAGGTAATGTTGAAGCTTTCGAAACAATTTCAGACAATTCTGAAAAATTCCAGACAATTCTGAAAAATTCCAGACAATTCCAAGAGCTTGTGCACCACAATTCCACACCGGTTTACCCCTTGGTTAATCCCCTTAATATAATATGACCGACACATATTACTCTTTTATTAAAGCGTACATGGTCTGTAATATTTTTAATCGGCCCTATAATAATAGCTTCATCGCCATCATCCGTACATAATTTCCATATTTTTCAATAGCCTATCCAGAACACTTCACATTTCGTAGGTAATGAATCTTTTGTAAAAAAATCGGGTACCTAATAGTAATCTCTTGTTTCTTCATGCTCTACCCAAGAATCGACACTCGAAACTGACGGTGGTAGTTACCAATCCGCTATTAAAGCTTTTTAGGTAGGTTTTCTTTCACCTGGATACCGTTCATCAGATGAAACAGACACGTTAGCATGTTTAGCAAACAATATTCCTTCTATTTTTGCTAATTTCCCCTAGTATCAGTTTTCCTTTTTTCCGTCGCTTTAGCTAATTGTGTTACCTGGTCTAACGAAAATTTTCGCCGACTAGTGCGGTGATCTTGTGCCGCTAATTTGTCCATTCACCATGAATAATATGATCAAGGAAAGACGTTATTTATTTGCAGATAGTGATATTTTAAGAAGTCGAGGTTAACATCGAGCGGTGGTCACTAGATCTCAAGAATCGATCATGTGTGGCCCGTTTGTTCTTATTTCGTTGATTACTTAGAAACATAGGGGGAAGAGGAGAAAGCTTCCAAAAAACTGTAGCTTATTTCGTCTGTCAATTATAGTAGCATTAGGTGGGTTGCAGCAAGTGACCTCCAACAGCGCTGCTCACCGATATCAAAGCGAGCACTGGTCTCATCCAGTGCGCTGTTGGACTGTTGGTTTATTGCCCGTGTCAGAGATTCATTTTTTCTACTCCATTTTTCTGCTAAACGCGTTCTCTACACTTCATTAATTTCGAATAACCTGTATATCTTCTCAGCTGATTCCGATTCTTCTCCTCCACTCGATCACGCCGTTAGTAACAACATCTCACCGCTGTCTTCAGGAGTCCGCCGGTTGCTGCTGTTATTCTGTTTCGGACTTTTACGGCGGAGAGATCAAAGGGAAAAGAAAGCGTCCAAAATTTCGCCAAGATACGAAGCTTAGGAAAAATCGAAATTGCACGACTGCCCTTCGAGACTAGCGCAGCGAGGAAGTGGGAAAATTTTCAAGAGAAAAGTATCAACTAGACACGAAATATAACGTAAAAAACTAGGCAATAGGTGCGGGTATATGGTTGCGCGAAGCCCGACCAAACAGGAATAATGAACTCGGTGAAAACATTAGATGTGCTCGCATCGAATTGTTCGCGTTCTTTCATTAGACCGCCGGAAAATGAAGAAACCTAATAACACCAGTGAAAAAAAATTCGCAGTTTCAAAACCGAAATTAATGCTGCCGCAACGCTGCATGGCGACGCACTGGCCTCAAGCGAAAACTGGTAATTGTGTTAATTTTAGCGCTTCATAAAATTGCAACTTTCTAGCAAATTTTTTTTCGATTTCTCTTTTTAGCTGTACGCTTTTCTCGGTCATTTTGTTGTCAGTCGTGTAAGTGTGAAAAACCTTTCATAATTAAGCTTCGGGGAATTTTTTAACACAAACATGTTTTATGGTTGGAGGTCATTAGGTTTTTTTCCAGACGAAGAAGTCTCTCTAAATTTTCCAACATCAAAAAAGCGATGATATACCGGTTAAAAAAAAATTCGATAACTTAGATTTTTCGAATACCTTTTTAATAAATCATATCCAATTTCGAAATATTCGAGGAAAAATGTAATTTTTAGTTTTCTGCAGTAACTTTTTTTTTTTTTTTTTGTCCAATATTAACACCAGTTTTTACCCTTTTTACAAATTACTATTTTACGGAAATTTAGCACTTATCCAGCTGCAGCCATATTGAATATTGTGATATCCGACGCTCAAAAATAACAAAAATACGGAGATGTTTGAACAGGGATTTCGAGATTTCCTTCTGTTTTCAAGAATTTTCAAATAAAAAGAAAAAAAAAAAAACAAAAAAAAAACGAAGTGTACATCATCTTATTCTGTTGTTAAACCAAAAATGTAATTAAAGTTCTCGAATAATATCAATTACTCGGAAATAAATAGAATGTAGAAGTAAACGCTTACAGGTACAAAACGAATTTTTGTCGTTCGTGAAAACGTAGACACCGTTTGATTTTCATTCTCGACGAGGAGGTGATTTAAATGTGGACCGGAAAGAGAATACCTCCTATTTACGAGTTATCGAATTTACGTGCGAGACTACGCATCTGAATATCAACTCATTTCTACTAATAACAGACCTGCGTGTCGGCGCTCCATGTTTTTATCGTTGAACACTTAGAAAAACACAAAATTACACGCTTCAGCCATCGCAAATTCCTTTACTGCTGACTATGGACAAACCAGCTTGAGTTCTGCTGAATAATACGGAATATAGAGTGTAGTCGGAAGAATTTGTTATAACGTTTTTATTTTTTTTTTGCTTCTTGATTTTTGATAAAAACGTGTTCAATTAGTAGCCCTATTAAGGTGTGTATACATTTTTCACGAATTGCGGAATTTGTGATATTGGCGATTGAATTTGTATGCAAAAAATGAATGCAATACTTACAACGAATAAAATTTGTACGAAAATCTCCGTCTTCCGATAGGGCCCTAAAAATTAATGTTTTAGTCATTTAGCTGGACATTTTTTTTTTTTTTTAATATCAAGTTGCGTTTAGTATACGTAACAAAAAAACGCTGTTTTTAATGAACTTATTCAAATAATAATAATAATAATAATAATAATAATAATAATAATAATAATAAGGGAGTCGAAGTACACTGAAAGCGATTATATGAAGCCCCAGAACTTCACTTAGCCTCTCCGTGTCAACACCTACCTTACCTGCACGTGGTGACCACTCCTGCGCACTTTGACCTGAGCGAACGGTTGGGTAACCAAATGCCCTTCGTAGTAACTTCGGGAATTGTGACAAACGAGGAAGGTGGGAATGGCCCAAAAAACCCCATTCTGCCATACCCGAACTCAATCTGCACACAGAAATATGTACAATACTGGTAATATACAGCAAACAATTAAGTAAACAGACAGGAGTATAAGAAACAATCTACAAATACAAACGAATACACAGAAACAACCTGGCAGTAGAGATAAAATGCACTACCCTTTATGAAGAAATGATAACGAGGAATAAAAGTAGAAGGCTGCTGCTTGGGGAACACCAGGGCACATCTGGAGCTGGTGCTGGGTGTGGCAGTCTGCGATCCACCAGTGGTAGGATGCCGGACAGGCGGGCGCCTACCGGATGCCAGGATGGAAGACATGAGGAAATGCTTGTCCGAAATGCTGCACAATCTGAAAAAGAAACAGCCGATGCACAACGAAGGACGAATAACGATCCGTTTAGTAGCAACCCTTTTACATTTCCAATAGCTACAGCTACAGAAAGTGCTTTCCCAAGAGGGACCACTAATGTTGTTTTACAGAAGAAACGTCGCGACTATGATATGGATATTAGGATTATTCGATGTTATTATGAAAATAGACAGGCCATGTATAGTGCAGTAGTTAAAGTAATCCCAGAGCTAGTAAGCTGTACAGTTCAGCGCATCGCAGATCAAATACGCACCATTACAGTAAGGAATTTAATACCAAAGCAAACATTAGACGTGCTGAAAGCTCAAGCATTGCAAAAGACCGAGGATAGAGAACATCCAGAAAGACAAGAAGTAATAGAAAGACAAGAAATAATAGAAAGACAAAAAGAGGCAGGATATAGTAAACCAACTAAGAAGAGAGGTCAACGCAATACGTACATAAAAGTGAAACAAAACAAATATATAAAGAAATGAATAAAGGCGAGATGCCGAAAGTGGAACATATTCAAAAATACAATGAAATAATGGTTGGTATCTTGGAGATAAAAATTCAAAGCCGGAAGACTAAAAAGGTACACAGTGTCATATGAATGAAAAAAAAGAACAAACAATTCGTGACCAACGAGAAAATGTTCTACAGGAATCTCAGTAAAAAACAAAGCAGGCCAAATCAGCAAAGATTACCTGATAGGGATAAAGTTGAGCGATATTAGAAGTCGGTGTGGAGTCAAGAGAAAAACCATAATGAAAATTGTACTTGGCTCACAGCCGAACGTTCCAGGTGTGAAACAATAAAGAACATGAGATGGGATGACGTAACAGTAACAGAACTACAGTATGTGATACAAAAAACTAATAACTGGAAAGCATCAGGATTGGACAGGATACATCATTTCTAGTATAAAAAGTTTACTGCAATATATGGTAAGACGGCCGAGGTATTCAACAACATAGTATATAAGAAGAACGTTATACCGCAATTCTTCACAAGTGGAATAACATACTTGAAATTGAAGGATGATCAACATGCAGACGAACCGGCAAAATATAGACGAATCACCTGTCTGCCAACGATTTATAAAATATTTACTGCAGTACTAACTAACAGAGTATACAGCCACCTGGAACACGATCAACTAATACACTAGGAACAGAAAGGTGTAAGGAAGGGAGAAATGGACTGTAAGGAAAAATTACTGATTGACTCAATAATACACCAGCAAGCCTGTAAAAATCACAGAAACTTAAGCGTCGCCTATATTGATTACAGGAAGGCATATGACCCTCACAGCTGGCTGGAAGAAGTGCTGGAAATATATAAAGTATCGCCAGTAGTCATCGCTATACTTAAAAGATGTATGAAATAGTGGAATAAGCGGTTACAGGTTGCTCAGGGAAACAAACATATAACAACAAATACAATACCAATATATTGTGGAATATTTCAAGGAGATGCATTTAGCCCACTTTGGTTTGTAATGACTATGAACCCTATATCCTCAGCTTTAAAAGAAACGCAATATGGCTATGAAGTACGCGTTAAAACCGAAAGAACGTTGTTAAATCACCTCTTTTATTATATATGAATAACCAAAAACTTTATACTAAGAATAGTACGCAATTGAGGGCGTTTTTTTTTTTTTTTTTTTTTTTTTTTTATATTATTTTTTATTAATTACAACTGGTCTCCATAGACCATCAAGCAATTTTACTGGAATGCAAATTAACGCGTAAGGGGCCACCACTATCAGGGTTCCCCAGGAACATCTATTCAAGTTCTAAACAAAGTCAAAGACTCTAGAGCGCTTCAGCCGTCGAATTTCTTGACTATTGTCAAGCAGGTTGATAGCTAGTGGGTTGGGATGTGTTTCTAATCGACTAGTATACCGCTGTGCGGCAAGTTTTATTTCTTCCTTTACGTAAGGTATGTTGAAGTCCCTATGGAGTGTGTCCGTGGAGACATACCAAGGAGGTGACACAATGAGTCTAATAGCTTTATTTTGGAAACGTTGTATTTTATTAATGTGTGTATTTTTAGCACAGCCCCATAAAGTTAGACCGTATGTCCATACTGGTTTCAATATTATTTTATATATTAATACTTTGTTTTCGATCGACAAGCTGGAATGCTTACCAGAAGCCAGTAGAGTTTTCTTAGCTTTATATCCAAGCACTTTCTTTTTTGTGAGACATGCTTATTCCACCTTAATTTACTATTCAACCAAGGTATTTCACCTCATTCCTAACTGGGATTGTTTCGCCGTTAATTTTGGTTGGCGGGCAGACTACCTTTCGTAGAGCGAATGTAACCTGTGTACACTTTTTCTCGTTAACTTTAATTCGCCATCGATCTAACCACCTTTCAGTTTTTGCTAACGCCAGCTGCAATTTATTTGTTACTGTTCCAGCATCTTTGTTTGCCGCTATAAGCGCAGTATCGTCTGCAAATGTAGCAATAGCTACGCCCTCGCTGTCAGGAAAGTCTGCAGTGTACATTTGGTAAAGCACTGGACCCAGTACACTGCCTTGAGGCACACCAGCGGATATAGGATAGATGTTTGATAGTTCATTCTGGAATTTAATTTGATATGTTCGATCATCAAGGAAAGACTTTAGAAGAAGATAAAAAGGATGAGGAAGATTTTTCTTAATTTTATATAACAGACCACGATGCCAAACCTTATCAAAGGCCTGTTTTATATCCAGGAATACACCTACACATATTTCCTTAGCTTCAAAGCTATCTTGGATAATACGTTGGATTCGGTGTACCTGTTCAATAGTCGAGTGTTTTTCTCGAAACCCAAATTGGTGGTCTGGTATAATATTCTCCTTTATAATCAGAGGATGCAATCTTTTTAAGATTAATTTTTCCAGCACTTTAGATAGGATAGGTAGTAAGGATATTGGTCTGTAGGAAGTTACATTCTCTGGAGACTTTCCTGGTTTAGGAATTACCACTATTTGTGCCAGTTTCCAAGACAGCGGGAAGTATTGCAAGCGGAAGATTGCATTAAATATATTAGTAATAAACAAAATAGCTTTGCGTGGCAGTTCTAGCAACACTTCTTTGGTGATCAGATCGTGCCCAGGGCTTTTTTTATCGATTAGTTTTTGAATTACATACTGTATTTCCTTTGGGGATGCCGGCGTAATGGGGACACTAAGCTGTAGTGGGGAGCTCAAAAACTCTGTTATATCATCTGAGTTTGTAACCTTAGGGTTTGGTTTAAAGACTTCGCTAAAATATTTAGCAAAAACTTCCAGCTTTCTCATTATCAGCCTTGGCCCAGGTTCCGTCCGATTTTCTTATAGGAGGAGAATATTGTACTGGCCTATTTCGGCTTTTAACTACTTTCCACACAGGCTGTAGTCGGTAGACTGATTTGGAGATAAATTCTGCAAGTGTCGTTGTAAGGTTTCATTTTTAGCGTTACGAATTAGTATATTTAACTGTTTGGATTTGTTATTTAGCAAAGTTTTATAAGCGGGATTTCTTGTTATATGCCACTTTTTGCGAATTTTTCTTTTTTCCCTTACTAAATTTAAGACGTGCCTTGGTAGGTTAGATATTGAAGCTGAAGGCTTAATAGGAGGCGAAGATTTCCATGCCATTGTTTGGATAGTTTCAGTTAGGTACTGGACTGCTATGTCTATCTCTCGTTCATTTTTTAAAGGAATGTTTAAATTCAGCATTTTATCTACTCCTTCTCGGAAGTTGTCCCAATCCGTTCGTTTATTATATAAAGAAGGAGGTTCTTCTTTTGTTATTAAGCCTGTACTTATTGTTAGAATTTGGGCACTATGGTCTGAATATAAGTCAAAACATGTGTTAGTTTTACAATTAAGCATTGATATTCCCTTGGTTATGAAGAAATCGATCGCGTCAGGAATTTTGTTTTTATCTGTTGGCCAATATGTTGGCTCACCAGTAGCCAGGCACTCAAGATTTACAGTGAGCATTACTTTTTCGAATAGACTACCTCTTGTGTTCGTGAACCTTGATCCCCAGCGCATATTCTTTGCATTCCAGTCACCACCTGCAATGAACCTATCACCTAAACTCTGAAAATATTCACTTAATTTTTGTTCGTCAAGTGTGCGGTTTGGTGGGCAATAACTAGCTGAGATCGCAATTTTTCCATTTAAAGAGTACACCATTATACTAGTAGATTGCATTTCTATACTAGAAATTTTACATAGTTCATAATGCTTAATAGTATTCTTGATTATAACTGCACTTCCGCCATGGGCTTTGTGATCAGGTCTTGTTGTTTGGTACGTACGGTAATTCGGAATATGGAAGTATGTTTTTTGCGTAAAATGTGTCTCTGAAAGAAGGAGAATATCAATTTGCTCACTATTTAAAAACAGCTCGATCTCACGTCCCTTTTGCAGCGCCCCGTTGGCGTTCCAGTGAGCTATTCTCAACGACGGGGCCATTATTTTATTAATTTGCTTGTTAGTGATGTTAGCAGATTTAGGACAATGGAATTCTGCTGCAAGAGCTGGTTAAACATTGCTTTAAATTCATCTCAACGACGGGGCCATTATTTTATTAATTTGCTTGTTAGTGATGTTAGCAGATTTAGGACAATGGGATTCTGCTGCAAGAGCTGGTTAAACATTGCTTTAAATATTGAGGGCGTTGTAAGATATTGTCAGCTCGATCTCCAAGAAATTTAGATTAGAAAAATGCGCCATTATAAATACAGTTAAAGGGAAAGTTAAAATTACACCGCCAACAGTACTATTTGATAACATACAGCGGGAGCATGTTGAACCGGATACATACTATAAGTACCTAGGAATGGTCGAAAAACATAGTATACAACATAAAAGGATGAAACAAAAATTAATAGATGCATTTCAAAAGCGATTAAAAATGATACCTGCAACTAGAATACAAGCTAAGTATATAGTTAAAGAAATAAACACGTTTGTAGTACCAGCACTCACATATTCTTTTGGAGTGGTCAAATGGAATAATACTGAACTAGAAGAGGTGCAACAAAAAATAAGAACCTCTTTAACAGAACATCGAATGCACCACCCGCATGCTGCTGTGGAACATCTGACCCTCTCCCGAATGAAAGGAGGGAAAAGAATAATGTGCCTTAAAAACCCACACAATAAACAACTGCTAGGATTAAGAAAATATTGGTATACAAAGGCAGCGGAACAAAATATATACAAGTGTGATGATGATTATACACCATTAAAGCTGGCGCCTCCGGAAGTAACAAATGAAATACAGATATTAGTTGATAGCAGCGAAAAGAACATGCTCAACGCCTTAAATGAAAAGCCCCTCCGTGGTAAATACTGAACAGCGATAAACAAAGACTCAGTGGATAAAGTTAACACGCACAAATGGCTAACAGCTGGTAAGATTTATCCAGAGACAGGGGGTTTCATGTTAGCATTACAAGATGGTGTATGGGAAACACGTGTATGTAGGAAGAGAATATTAAAAGAAGAGATAGAAAACGAAAAATATAGAAAGTGTAACGGAAACCTGGAGACCATAGATCATATATTCGCAGGATGCCCCATGCTCTGGTACAAACGTAATCCACACACAGACAGAATAATGTTGCTAAGATTATATATAAAGAAATATGCAAATTACACGGTATAATAATTAATCACTTGATATCGCTGAAAATGAAACGCATAAGATATATGCAAATAATAACAGATAAAACGGTCGCTGTGAACCGACCTGATACATAACGTTAGTTGATAAGAAAAATAAACATATGGCCCTTATTGATACTACAGTTGTGAATAACGAAAACATTCAAAATAGATACTCTATGAAAATTAATAAATACATGGAGAATATTAGCCATGGAGGGTAAAAGACTTTGGGCTATGAATAGGGTTAGGATAATACCATTTGTTATTTCAACAATGGCGGTTGTACCAGTAACTTTAAGGAAAAGTGCTGTCGAATAACATCTAAACTATGAAAAACACTGGTAGCCGATATTCCGAAATCAGTCATCATAAATTCCGCTCATATATGCAGAATGTTTAAAGAAACGTCATGTACTTCTCCCTGGTTCATACCCGAGAAGCTACAACTTAAACCAGCGAAAAGCGGAGAAGAGGACAACATAATAATAAAAATAATGATAATAATAATAATAATAATAATAATAATAATAATAATAATAATAATAATAGGTGTCCCTACAATTTCTTTGCAGCAAAAAGAATTCTTTAAGGTTAATAATACTTGGGTTAATTAAAAAACTTTGATAAAAAGGAAAAAGTTAAAAATAATTTCTTTAATGAGTCGTTAATTTAATAAAAACCGGCGCGAAACAACGAACTATTATAGAATCAAGATTATTCCTATGATTTTTAAATATCGTACATTAAAATCACGATCGAATACTTCGCAAAATAAACGCACGTTGACTGCGGACAATATTGTTGCAATAAACATCGCTCAAGTTTTTACCTACCGCGCCGAATGTCCACAAGGTGGTTCACTATAAATGTGAAAAATTGGTAAAATTTTGACTGATTTTGAAGAATTGATCATTTTGTAGCAAAATAGCAAGGTTGATGGCAAATATTTGTAAGTAGGAAGTTTTGTAAAGACAAGCGAGAAAAAAAAAAAAAAAAAAATTATCCCGCAAAGAAATTCCTATGTTTTGGTCAGGGATTATTTTTTGCGCAGCCCAAAAGGCCCGATGATAATTTTTTCCTTCATTCCGTTTTATACTCCCTTTTTTCAGCTCCATCTTTTCGGTCGAATTATCGTTTAACAATTCTTTGTGACATCATATTTATTTCTTCTATAGTAAAAATTATTTAATTGTCTCCATTAAGGCGGCAGATCCCCTCTGTCGCTTGTACTTAATACTTTACTACCTGTACGAGAAATTTCATTCTACTTTAGATCGTCGTTCCATTCCTCACTACCTAATCTTATTTTATTGCCTAATCCCACTTCATTGTTCTGACCACATTTTTTTTTTTTTTTGTATTATAGCCTCGCTATATATCCATTTGATCATGTGTTCTTTGAATATTCTTTAATTTTTCTCGATCGATCTACATTCTGATTAGATTCGCAAGTATTGCGTTTCTAATATCTTTGTCTTTCTTATTTTATCTGATGTTACGCCCTTGCAAGCTTTCATATTGATAGAAATAAAAAAAAAAAAAAAAAAAATCAGGGAAGGGTAACGAGCAGTTTCGCTAAATAGTAGGCGCTCGTAAAATTATTTTCAAGTTAAATTGATTTCCTGAAAACCGGGTACATCATTTAATGCATCACGAGCGTTCTGAAAATAGGAACAGTCGTTTTATGAGACAAAAGAGGAATACTCATTACAATGAAATAGAATTATTATTCCAATTATTATTATTATTATTATTATTATTATTATTAGCGGCCTTCCTCAATACTCACTATGCTCGCCACTTTTGTAATACCTGCGTGAACAGTTTAAGTTCCGTTCGCTTTTACTTCCACTAATACACATGTTATATTCTTTATAAAATCAATTATTTCTGATACACCATGCTCAGATTCTCAATTTTTAATTATTTCTGGCTGTTAAATAAATATTGAAATAATTTTCCAATTTTCCAATTAATCACAACGCGATAATATGTGATTGTGAAAAAATTGCTTATTATTTTATAAATAAAGAAAAATTATTATTAGCTTTTTTCCTAGAGATAAATTTACCTCCTTGCAAGGCCGTGTCCACGGGGGGATTTTGGGGATTAAACCTCACCCCTAATGAGAACTGAAATAGTTATTATAAATACACAAAAATCTGAAAAAAATCAAAAAATTTAAAATAAATATTGATGATTTTTTTAGGTGTTCTTACATTAAAAAAGAAAAACGAAAAAATATGCTTCATATTTTTAGGTACTTCATTAATATTTTATACAAAATTTTTTATTACGAGTATAATCAATAACATATGTGTAATTTTTATTAATCTGTTTATACGGGGTAATTCATTTATGTAAATTATTAATACATATAAATCAAAATTATGGAAATTATTAATAGTATGAATATTAGTAAAAAACGTATTGTTATTTATAAATTAAATATGCAAAGAAAATCCCCCTCACAAAAAAAATTCTGGGCATGGTCCTGCTTTCTTGTACTTCATTTATTCGCATTTAAAATAATTGTTTCGCAATATGAAAATTTAAAAATTAATACATCTTCACCATAGCGGGAACTCCGTTCTAATCAAGTTCACCCACTATTTTGCAAAAAATGTTGCAAACGGGAAGATCCAAAAAACAAAAAAAAAAAAACCAAAAACCAACCGTTAACGGTATGGGTGATTGATCTGATTAATAAGAGGTGACTTTGTTGTTTTTTTTTCTATAATTACAAAGCACGTATGACAAAAAGTACTTCTTTTTTAAATGCAGTACATGATTATACAAGATTTCCCGGTAAAAAAAATTATCGTTATACGCAAGCCAAATAAATTATTTGATACTGACCTGTGATACTGTACATTATATGAAAAACAATGGCAAAGATACGAAAATAAAAGGTGAGACAATTCTGCAAAAATCTCTTTTATCCAAGAACATTATACTTTGGCTTCCTTCATCAATATGTCCTGTGCTTTTGATACGGTTGTGCGCTTCCAAGTCCCGACTCTCTAAATTACATGTTTGATGTAATCCAAAATTCTTGCCTTCGTCTATGCCTCGGTACTCTTAAATCCTCTCCAGTTCCAGAATCGTTGCTGAATCTAATACACCACCCCTTTCTATACGTGGATCTTATTATTTCGGTTATTGTTTCGACTTTTACTACTGATAAATTTCCAAAAATGTACATTTACCATCAGTTAAAAAATATTATTTCTTTCTTACTTATACACGTATCATTTTAGACTATAGACGAAAGCATACAGATTTTTCCGTGGCTTTTAAATTTTCAATATATTACTCATCTAACAAAACCGTGTATTTCAATATTAGTGAGCACTATTTTTCACAATGCGGAATATAAAATTATCTATATCTTCGCACAATAATCTAGTATCATCTTCTAGAGCAGGGGTGGCCAACGCAAATGATCTTGCGGGCCACTTTGGAAATGCATCATAACTCCGCGGGCCGCATATAAAATCAAATATCCCCCCATATTAGATTTAGACCCTCTACAAGGACGTTTTTTTTTATAGTGAAAAATTGAAACATAACGAGTTATTATTAATTATTGTGTTTACTATTATTCTTACATGTAAACATAGATAATATAATAATAATGGTACTAAACGCACATTGCAAAGAAATATATATAACCACTAAAAATGAAATATAAAAAATATATAAATATAAGTGAAATGAAATCATTAAAAAATGTACTTGGCCATTTCGCGGGGGGCCGCAAAAATGTTCAAGGCGGGCCGTGGGTTGGCCATCCTTGATCTAAAGTTATAAACTATTCGTATTTTAGCGTCATTCGTTGTGTATAATGGTATTTTAGAATGGATCATGTAACTCACTACACACGTATATTTGTAAATGTATAATATATATGTGGGCGTGTGCGCGCGTATAAAAAAAAATATAATAAGAAATAAGATGCGATTTAATCCTGTTCAACAAGGGGTTTTATGTAAGTTAACTCTTAAGGGTAAGCAAATAAACCAATAAGTTAAACACGCATCCAGCTTAATTAAATTGTACGACTTTAACCGACGCTTTCAGAAAAAATCGCTATAAATTATCTTGCACAGTTCAGAGCTCCGTTGAATGCGTCGCTCAAATTCGGAACTATCGAAGGGTTTTTGTTTTTTTTTTCACGCTGATGAACAGATATTAATTTATTCGTTTTCGCAGATTTTTATAAAAATGCAAAAGGTTGTATGGAAAATTTTTATTTTCGAACTAAATCGCCGTTGTCTTCCTCTGTTAAATGAATTAATTTCTCTCCATCGATCATACAACCATACAAGACACATTGATTAATATTAGTTTATATCAAAACGGACGACGAATCATCTGAAAAAGAAGTAAAAAAAAATTGCTGAAATTAAACATATTATGCATAAAGGACCGCTTTATAGAAAAATTATAGCCGAGCTTACGTATTTAGGACCACCTTTTTGATAGGGTATTGAAAGTTTTGAAAAAAATATATTTTTTTCCCCCGGGCACGTGATATATCGATGGAAAGATCGCTACTATTTGTCGGGAAGAACGAAACCGTATTTCATTTCCTTTACGAAACTTTCAAAGTTGGTGGAAAGTTCAAAAAAGCAGCGTGAAAAATTACGTGATTTCCTTTAGGGCGCGAAAAATGACGTGATTTCCTTTAGGGCGCGAAAAATGACGTGATTTCTGTGTTTCAAATCTAGTACATTATGTAAATATAAATATTATGATTATGTTTAAGTTAACATACGGAGTAAACGTGAGCGCATGAAACATCATGCTTGACTGAACACTTGTTCATTACAAACTGCGCCGGTCCAGCAATGTCTCTGCAACCACCAGCGTGATTTTTCATCGTGATATTTTAAAAAATCAGCCAGCAGTACAGCCGCATACGAAAAACTTCAAAGGAGATTTTTTCGATAGGCATGCCTAAAAATGTTGTCAAGTCGCGCTGCGACACATGGGGGGACGGACACATTGACGGATGTGCTTGCGTTTTCCAGTCGATTATTCTATTTCGCTTAATTTTATTTTAAATTCATTTTATTTCTCTGGTAGTGGCTGAGTGGCATTCGAAGGGGTCTTTGTGTTCTAGCGTTTTCCCACGATTCGGGAACGGTCGCAATGTTTGCTCCTGCATTACGTAACGAGAAGCGAAATTGTCGCGCGCATGGCCAAACAGAATTTCGTTACATCCGTTGGCATCGTGTTTTTTTCTTTTCCGGAGCGAACGAAGGCTTACGATGTGCGCAATCAGCGTTTTCTTTTCAATAATAACGCTCATCAGTGTAACATTTGCCCGTTTGTTGATAAAGCGTCTTTCGACAATAGTGTTCCATGAGAAAACAGCCTTCTTCACCGACGGGGCATTATCGAGACTCAAATTGTGCAGCTACCTGACGTACTGCATCCGCCATCGTCATCTGCACGTCCGGTAAGCGTACTGCTGCTGGCCGTGAGTTTTCGAAAGAGGGTGTTTCAAAAAGCACTAATTTCTATAAATTACGGATAGGCTGGAGGAAAACGTTAGCATCATCACGTTCACACAGTCGGTAAGATTAGCACGGGCAAAACGACATAATTGGCGATTTCATACGATATGCAGCAGCGCTGGTTTAGCTTAAATTGCGATCGGTAGAACTATAAAATTATGTTTTTGGGCGGGAAATTGGCCGATTATTCGGAAGCGTACAGATAAAGGACCGAAAATTCGTACGCTATTTCCCAGTAGAACTGTCGCCGTCTACTGTAATTATTACGCTTTACATCGTGTAATATTCTGTTAAAGGCTTGCCCCAGATTATCATGTGGATTGTGAAATTAAGCTTTTCACAATGTACTTAAGCGTCTAACGGATCTGAAGAGAATAGTGTTGTGTGGCTAGTTTCTTTCTCCTTCAGATTCGCTTTTACTTTTCCAGACTTCATCGGTATAACCAATATTCAATTTCAGATTAGGTATAAACTTCTGCAATGACTTGGATTCGGAACGAGACAATTCCCGAAAACTTACGATACCTCTGATTTGATAGTCAGCAGCACTTTAACTGCTAGGCTACTACCGACACTATATCACATAAACAATAACGGATATATGTATATATGCGGACACAATTTTCGCGACAGCCGGAATACATATGCGGATGTTAAAAAAACGAACCTTTGTATTTTCCAGAGAACTGGAAAAAGGCGAAAGCGAAACGTGACCTTATTTTGTAGATATTTCCAAAATTGTGCCCGAAAAATTGGCTAAGGACGCATTTTGGAAAAATCCGAAAATTTGACGCTTCATTCTAAAAACCGCTTATTCTCCTCTCAATCAACTATGGGCCGAAAATGACTAAGAATTTTACGCGTCCCGAACCGATGCACATTGAACGGTCACGCGTACTATGCAAGGTATAGTGCTGGACAATTTAGGGTGCTTGATTGGCACACCGGAAACTCGAGTATGTGCCATGTAAGACAATCTTCAAAAAGCGAACTCGAGTTTTCGGTTAAGAAACATCGGACATGTATCACGAGAACTTAAAATAAACGCGATTTTCGTCATTTCTAAAATTAAATTCTCGCTATAAACTTCATTAAAACTATAACATTTCGAACAGGATTATACAAAGTTCATCGTCGATCATCGGAGAAACAGCTGACGAATTAAATCAGAAAGAATATAATCTAGACCGGCGATTCTCAATACCCTTCGCTTTTTTTTTTTTGTGTCAGCATTAAAGGTAAACTTGTAATTTTGTTGTTATATGTACACCGGTCAGATGTTCTAAAAAAAAATGCATAACGCAGTGTGTAATCTCTTACGCAAACTCAACTTACTAATTATGTAATTTTAAAGTCTGGAATAAACGAATATTTTTAAAAAATAAATGAAAATATAATACGGCATTTGA
This sequence comes from Icerya purchasi, assembly GCA_039619475.1. Classification (NCBI taxonomy): domain Eukaryota; kingdom Metazoa; phylum Arthropoda; class Insecta; order Hemiptera; family Monophlebidae; genus Icerya; species Icerya purchasi. Next base: position 504,221,752 of record CM077115.1, on the reverse strand, counting down.
ACCCTGAAATTTATCACTAATAAAAGTCCAGTCGTCCTTTATCGATAATTCTGAAATGTCCCTATAATCTTTTACAACTGATGTTTCAAATATCCACCCGAGAAGATTCTACCCATGTAAGCTGCAAAAGTAGTCCACCGATGCAATAGTCTAATCTTCTTTCCATTCGAAACCGTGTGCCTATAGAGTTGATTATGGTTAATATCAAACTACACATCTCTACACTATATATGGCTTAGATAACTCTCTTTCTTCTTCTCGTCCAATCCAGTATAAAATTTATGGGCTCTCTCAACTTTTAAATCCATTCTCATAATAAAGTACTTCTCCAATACATTAGTGTCTAAACTTCTCCTTAGTGTTTATAAATTCCTTACCGTCTGTCTAAAATAAGCTATAGCTATCATTTTCTCAGCTAAAATTCGTTCATTCTACAGGGGCTGCACCACTACCGTATCTGATTTTTTAAAGAACTACCAAATTCAAGATGATCTTTTTCTTTCCCCGATAGTTACGAAACATCGCTCATAGTATTTCTAACGTTCCCTCGCCGGGAACGGAGAAATTTCTGTATTTCTTTTTTTTGCTGGAAAGGTCTTCTAATTCACGCAATCTCATACCTCTACAAAACAACGGTCATATCATTAAGGATTTGTCTACAATCTAACTGGTCGAGGAAAAGATCTGAACGTAAGAAAATATTTCACTTTCTAGATCGATTGGTGTACAGAGCCAATAGCTTCTTTAAAAAATCCCCATTACTAATTCTTAATATTAACGGTCTATTACCGTTGCCCTATAATTCGAAATTATTTCTTTCTGTTTTTATTGCCGTTTATTAAGACACGATCCCCAAATTTCCACCACGATGACTGCTGGTAATAAACAGAGAAACTGTGGAGGTGACCGTTTCATTTCAAATTTGATATATTAAACAAAGTACCATATTAACACAAAACAAAACTTATTTAAAAATAATTAAGCGTTCAAAATCGCTTTAAAATTAACTGCAACTCAGGTTTTTTAAATAAAACAAAAATAACGCGCACGCAGTACGTCCGAAACTAATCGTGTAGCATCTGATTTGAAGGTCGCGCTGGATTTTAAAATTATTAATTGCGTAAACAGTTTGTCATTAGGTTTTCTTCATTACGTCACAATTATAAAGTAATACGAAAGAGTAATAAAATGTATCCACTTTAAAATAAAACGTCGAGAAAGAGATTTAAACATTAAGGACATTATCGATCTTCGCCAAAGTGTAGTTCACCCTTACGAATGAATCCGATTCTACCTATCCGTAACTACCTAAGTGAGCCCCTTTGCCGAACCTTCTTGCTTTACCCGATAAAAACTCCGAAATCACTACTATACCGAACTGCATCCGAAATCGCTTGAATCCATAGATCTACTCTTCAACGATTGCAACACACATCCATCGGTAAAAAGGAAATACCGAACGTCAATTTGCAAGAATGAATAGGCAAACACAACTCTGTTTGGGGCATACTGTTCGAACCGTCTAAATTAAATCGCAGTCCCCAGCGATAGCAGATTCCACGTCCGTATGAATCCACTTTCAAACGACTGCGCGGTTAAATAAAAAAATTACTGGAATTCACAATGTACGCTTGTCGAGAAAAATCACCTTTTTCACCGAGCCCTAGTTGCTCTTGGAAGGAATCTCTCGTAAGGAACTCCGAATTTTCAGCCGACTTCAAGTGAATTACATCGGCTCTTTAACGTAATCATCTGCCGGGACGTTTGGCCCCGTTACTGCCAATAAGCCGTCCATTCTGAATATAATCGTCCGTTTTTTTTGTTTTTTTTTTAATAATAATTTGCGGATCCCACAATGTGGGTTCCCAACATAATTATATCATTTATTTGTACAATATAACATCAACTTAACTTAAGTACTACTTTCTTTTACAGCATAAAACGTGTTAACTTATATATTACTATGCTACAAAATCCACACTCTCGTTATTTATCATTTATATTACAATTATATACCATCGTCTAAAATAATAATATTTCCTATTACAATAAATTTATATATTACAATAATACAATATAATTTTTATACAACTACCACTCTTTCATTAGCAGCTTAAAACTGCAGATAGTGACGAGTCTCATGTCAACGTAGCGTCAATGTTTTAAGTGGTTATTACTAGTATTACGATGCTTTGTTTTTTTTTGTTTTTTGTTATTATTTCTAGTGCTCTATACACCATGCTTTCAACTAAATTTTAACCTTGTTTTTCCATCTCTCCAGATTTTTTTCATTTCGAATTTCCTTTGGTATCTTCCCCATTCATTTTATTAATACCTCTTCCTCTACATTGTCTATTTTACTGTTAATCCCCCTAGATCGTACATAGCAAGGTTTATCGCAATTTCTAGTCCTCGTACGAAAAGGGATATCAGAAACTCTATAATCTGGATGTTACAAATTTAGAAGCCTGTTGTAAAGAGATGTTTTCAAGGGCCAGTATGTAATGTCCTTTTGTTTTATCCATTCTGATCGAACGAAGGCCAAGTCTTTGTAGGCGGTGAGAGACATTTGAAGGATGTGCCGCATTTTGCGATAGTCGAAAAGTGCAGTGTAAACAAATTGCGGAAGAACTACGACAATGTTTCGCAGTTAAAAATAAGAAGCTAATCTCCAGACGGGGCCTATGATTAAATCGCAAAATTTAGTCAATTTTTTTTTTTTATACCGATTTTAGTTTCCGTTTTTCGCGCGTTTGATATACACAAATTATTCTTATTATAAGTGTACAAATAGCCGATGGGTTACGTTGTCAAGCCTCCCCATACCTCGAAAAAAAAAAAAGAGTGTACAAATGCAGCTTATGTTAAAATTTGATTACTAGATTAATCTTCCGCGCAACATTCGTAAATGTGCATATTTCAATAAATTAAAAATCAAATCGGATCAAGAAAAACTCCGTTGAAACAATTACATTCTATAGATGACGTCATCTTAGTTTTTCTGTACGGACGAATTTGAATTGTACGAGGTGGTTGAGAATAATTTATCCGATGTGACGTTGCGACCTGTGCCCATTATTTGATGATTGCAAATCAGCGGCCTCATTCAATTTAAGCCTAAATGCACAGAGACCAACTACTATCGGCTTCTAAAATGCTATCGTTCTGTTTGTTTACCTGCAACTTTCTGTCCTCATTTTAACCTACTTGCATTTATGTAAAAACGTTGAAATTTTTTGTAGCTGTTTGTCTTGGGTGGCAATAAAAAAAAAAAAAAAAAAAAAAAAAACCAAAAAAAAAAACCAAAAAAAAACATTCTTGAGAAAATTTTTCTTAGGCATGCTCACCCACTTTAATTCGTTATTAGGAAAAACTGCCGCAGTGTAACAGCATTTTAATCATGAAGTAAAAAAAAAAAAAAAGAATCATAATAGAAAATAACGGTAATTTAAAAACTTATAATAATTTTTCTTCTATGAAACGAAATATTTAGATGTACCAAAAAAACAAAAAAACAAAAAAAAAAAAAAAAAAAAGGATGAAAAATAATTTTCATGAAGATCTGTTGCGAAAATTATACAAGATTATGCGTTGATACAAAGCATTGTCCACGATAGTAAATGGTTTTAAATATCCACTAAGGAGGAAATAATTATTAAACTAAAAGAAAATTTAGAAATTTATCGAAGATAAGCTTCCTGATGATCATAATAAATGTAAGGAACTATGAAAAGACGTAAAATCCGTTACGAATTATTAAAAGGAAATATACAAATACAATAAATTAGAAAGTAACATCTGAAAAGGTCCTATGAAATTTCGGTATGACGCATCTAAAAGATATAGTACCAACGGGGAATTATTTCACCAATTTCAATGGTAATCGAATTAAATCTGGAAAAGAAATTGCAGGCACAACTTTGCGGAGGAACATTTTAAATCCATTTATAGCAAAAGGTAGTATATTAACTAACAATCATTTTCCGAAATACCCTTAAAATATAATGGCTACCCGTTAAAATTAGAAATGCAACAAGCGCATTTTTACTAGTCTACCGGCGCTAACAGAATTTCAGCCATAATTTTTTTAGTACTGCTCTGATATTACGATCAGTATTGAATATCATAATACGAGAATTCCGGATCGGTCAGATAATTTAAAATTAACTAAAATTATACCGGGACCTTTAAGTCTGAATGCAGAAATTTTCCAATTAACTACAGACACCTATTGTTTTGTTAACTGTTCTCGTGGCAAAAATTACTAGAATCGATATTGTACAGAAGGATTTCTAAGCTAATTTTAAATTACCTGATCGATCACTCGCACGAATTATTATTTAAAAGAATAAAATAAGATAATAATATGTACGAATAACATTAGTGCTATTGCTGACTATACATTTAATGTAGATGTATTTTTATTCACGATTGACAAATCACACGCCTTTTTAAATAAAGGCCTTGAAGTATAATATAAGTCTCTAGTTTACGGTAAATTTAAATGAAACAACATTATACGCTTTCGTAGCTGGCCTTAAGATTGAAAATTCACCGACATTAATTCTTTGTCGATGTATATGTATCTAAAAATGAAATAATCGCATTCATAATATATTATATTAGGTAGCACTGAGAAACTAATTTTAACCAAAAAATCGGGTTCTTTTATTATGTACATAATTACACACGAGTAGCGTAAAAATAGTAATTTAACAAGGTTTTTTCTGTTGTCGATAAAGCATTAAATAATAAAGCCTCATCGTAATTATCAAACTTGCGATATGCTATACTCCAAGAATCATCCTATATGATCAGTATATAAGAAATTTAGATCGAACTTTCTCGAGTAAATATGTCGAAACCAAACGATAGAACCCCATATTCTAAATTTATTAATGCGCAATATAAAATGTTTAATAATAATTCTGCGATCCACTGCAACAAATTTAGTGCCTTATTCAGAATTCTTAATTTCTAAAATCAATAGTGGAGGACTGGTTGTGGATTCTGTATAGATCTAAATTTCTTAGATACTGATCGTATAGGATGATTCTTGGAGTATATCATATCGCAAGTTTGATAATTACGATGAGGCTTTATTATTTAATGCTTTATCGACAACAGAAAAAACCTTGTTAAATTACTATTTTTACGCTATTCGTGTGTAATTATGTACCATAATAAAAGAACCCGATTTTTTGGTTAAAATTAGTTTCTCAGTGCTACCTAATATAATATTATGAATGCGATTATTTCATTTTTAGATACATATATATCGACAAAGAATTAATGTCGGTGAATTTTCAATCTTAAGGCCAACTACGAAAGCGTATAATGTTGTTTCATTTAAATTTACCGAAAACAAGAGACTTATTTTATACTTCAAGGCCTTTATTTAAAAAGGCGTGTGATTTGTCAATCGTGAATAAAAATACATCTACATTAAGTGTATAGTCAGCAATAGCACTACTGTTATTCCTACATGTTATTATCTTATTTTGTTCTTTTCTGTGTTGTTTGTTCAATTTTTTTAATACCATTATTTAACTAACTTATTATTTATACACTGGTTGCAAGGCCGTGCTCACGGAGTGGGTTTTAGGGGTTAACCCCCCCCCATGAGAACTGAAATAGTTATTATAAATACACAAAAATCTGAAAAAAAATCAAAAATTTAAAATAAATATAGATGATTTTTTAGGGTGTTCTTCCATTTTAAAAGAAAAAGGGAAAAAATATTATCCATATTTTTAGGTAATTCAGAAATATCTTAATGAAAAACTTTTCTATTACGAGTATAATCAATAACATAAGTGAAATTTTTATTAATCTGTTTATGCAGTGGTAATTCATTTATGTAAATTATTAATACACATAAATCAAAATTATGGAAATTATTAATAGTATGCGGATATTAGCGAAAAATGTATTGTTATTTATAAAATAAATATGCAAAGAAAATCCCCCCTCCCTAAATTCTGGGCATGGGCCTGACTGGTTGTACACATTATACTTTGCTGTTATTGCGGACTTTTAACCTGTTGCAAGCTTAAGGAAATTTTGTAAATAAATAAATAAGTTGAAACAAATAGGCAGAAAATTCGCACAACAGAAAATAAAAAGCGTTGATCGCGATATAAAGTTCCACGGGGTATATATTTTTACTCATTTCGGTCGACGCTTTTATACTTTTTTCCGATTTTTTTTTTTGTTTAACCATCGATCGACGTCACACAACACAGACTTTGGATAATTTTCGTAACGGATCTTTATGGAAATTATTTTTCGCCCCACCCCTTCTTTTTCCTGTAGTTAAATAGAGAAGCCCTTGTATAAAATAAAGTTTTTCCATTTACTTCACACATTTTTGTCGACAAACGCACTTTACAATAATACGGAAATAAACCACATAGTCAGCCAAGCTCCCCTGCCCCTATGTATACTGTAAAAATAATCATACTTACCCGTATCAAAAGAGTAAATAACGCAAAGCTTATTTGTTAGAATTCACTCCGAAGTCCTTTCGGTACTACCGATGAGAAATCGCCAGTCTAACGGACGCATCGGGGACTAACATAATACAGTGGTGATTTAAGGGGATATTTTTCATTTTCGTAACAACACACCGTATTTTCTCGAAACGTCTAATAATTTTTGCCCCCGTCGCATAATCGAGCTAATTTTTTTCATTCCACCTTTTAAACATTTTGGTGCGACGCGAAAAATACATTTCCGCGTATATTATGAACAGGGTCGAAATTTTCCAACTATAGGAATGCCCTCTCCGCCCCCGCCCCTCGCGTTTGACTGCGCTACCCTAATTTTCGAGTTCAAATTTAAAAAAATCATCGCTACTCTTACATCAAGCGAGAAAATTCCGAAATGCAGTTATCTTGTAAACCTTTATTAAACCTTGAGCTGGCCAACAAACAATCTGAATAGAAAACTCAGTGAACTCATTACTACTGCTTTTTAACAACTTGACTAAATCTACGGCAGAAATCACGTACGAAAAACCTGTGCGATCTGATGAGTCATTTAATTTGACTCGATTAACTGAACGACAATGCTTATCTCTAATAATAGCCGCGATATGGTCGCTGTTGACCAAAATGGGTTACGACTTACTATTGCCGCGCCTTGATAAAGAGGAAGAGGGAAACGAATGTGACTTCGAAGATAGCTACGACGAGTACTTTATAAAGCTAAAAAGAAATTTAACGCAACGAGCATTTTTACCTGATTTATTTCGCGTAATGTGTAACAGAAAAAGAAGAAGAAAAACCAAATATAACATGAAACACTATAAAGTATTAATCATTTGCCGCGTTACTAAATGTTCATCCTCGACGGAACGATCTGGGACGTTCTTGTCTAAGATGGTCTTTGACGTAAGAATCATGTTCAATTTTTTGACATTTCTGCAACACTAAAGAAGTCTTTCTTTAGTTTTTTGGAAAATGCTTTGACATTTGACATTTGCTACACTGACATACTGAATTTTCAATTAAATTAATCAGGTTCTCAACATTCGGCTCTTTCGAGTAATTCTTGTTCCCTCTCTTGGCGCGCAAAATATTTTTTCTCGGAATTTACAGATCTAGAGAAAGCCGGTATTCTTTCCATCGGGGGTGTCCTTATACCTTTTTTGTTTTCATCGTATCTTATACGTGCAAAATTCGGGATTAATTTTACTTTTATAGTTTGTTAAAATTCGAATAAACTAGTTTACTGCGGGAAAAACACTTCTAGTTGACACTTATCGATACTTTATCCTCTAGATACCCCTCTTGTATTAACGCGCTATTACTATTCTCCGCTCTTTCCTTATTCCGTTATTCATATTCCAGATGTAAGGCTGTAAAAGTTTACTCAGCTTTTAATCTAGTAATTTGTTAAATACGAAAATGTGTAACTCAATTTCGCTACATTGGCGTCTGAGAAATGGTGAAAAACTTCGAACGGTTTAAGGATTTAAGGACCTTGCAAAGGATAAACCAATACTTCACTTATACGTACACACACACACACACACACACACATTGATGATTATGTCAATCTTGCGCAAAAAAAAGATAAACGATTTGTCGAGGTAGATTCTCTTGCGAGTAATGGAAAATCTTTTACTTTAACAGATCATTTGATAAACGCATTGAGATACAAATAATTAAATCGATAGATAGCGTCGCGGTCAGAATAACAGAATATGAACGTAAAATTCTTTTAAACAAGGTCGCAAATTTACATGTGTTTGATATCGCAAGAATCTGTTATATCTATCTATATATTTGTATCTATATCTATATCTATCTATTTATCTATCTATCTAACGTTATTCTTAGGCCAGCCCCCATTACATTTTAAAAATGTCCCAATTTTATGTAACGAAAGTTAAATGTTAAATCAAAACGTCGTTCTTAATCATGTACCCATTACCAAAACAAGGAGTGATTTATATTAGTAATATGTTAAGTTGTTTCGCTAGTTTAATCAAATTTATGGTATAAATTATTGTTTTTTTTTTTTAAATTATATAAAATTAATTTGAAAATATTTTAATTTAAAGGAAATAAGGATAGGATTTTTGTAATTATGTTATTTTTTTTGTGTCAATGTCGGTAAGAATTACGTTGTAAATTTTGATAATTTTATACAAAGCATAGAAAAGAGAGGTAAAAATGTAAGCAAGAAGGATCAAGGGGCAGAGCCCCTTGCGAGGCCAAAATGGCCGAAATATGAAATTATGTTGTTTCCGTATTAAGTACTCTGTAATATTTTTTTTTTGTAATTTAAAAATAATCTTATATTTTCAGGGTTACAAAAGTTGCAATAGAAATGAATAAGCAGAAAGTAAATTAAATTTTATCGGTTCTGAAAATATTTTTAATCACAATGAAACAAGAACGTTATTTTGCGAAGAGTAGCATAGCCAATAATTGAAACCGACTCTACCGTAAGAATTATAGATTATAATGCGAATATGCAGGGTGGTAGTGTTCCCTGGTGACATTGGAGGGATCGAAATATATATATGTATATATATATATATGGTAGCGCGGTAGCCTAGTGGTTAAGGCGCTTGGCTACCAAACCAGAGGTCACGGACTCTAGACTTGTCTCGCTCCGAATCGAAGTCGCTCTCAGGTTTATCCAACCTGAAATAATTGGGTACCAGGGAAATCTGGGAAGGTAAAGGCGGTCCAGAGAAAGAGACTGGCTCCCTTAACGATCATTAGTGCCGTTGGGCTTTGTAGATTGTGAACCTTAACTTCCCAGTCCCCGACGTCCTATCCAGATTATGGGACTTACTTTACTTTATATATCTTATATAAAAATTAAAAATATACAAACACAACACATACACTTAAAAGATGATATAATAGAACATTCGAGGTATCAAACGTAATTAGTCGCAAAAAAAAAAAATGAATTATATCGAAAAAATGTTTGACATATCGAAAAGCTAGGTTTTAAAAATATAAATAAATCAAGAAGTGGAATATTTTAACTGAATTTTGACGCGTTTTCAGATAACAATTATATGATGGCTCCGTTTTGAAAAAAAATCCTCAATCGATAGAAAACTAGTCTGAATACCGAAAAAGTTTTAAATTGTTTACGTATTTTACGAAATTTAAAGGTCGCACGTTCTTTTATGAGCATATTAATTCCTTTCCTCTTCTACCCTTAAAAGACTGAATCTACTGAAAGCTTTTTCCCCAACAAAATAGGGAGGCGATCTTTTTCTTATTTCTTTGTACAAGTCTTGTATCCGTTCTAAATTCGATTACTGTTCTTTTATCTACGGCTGTGCCTCAAAATCACCTTTCCAAGCTGGATATAATCTAAAATTTTTGTATTCGTCTTTGCTTTGTTGCTCTTAAATCTTCTTCAATACCAGCAGTTCTCGCTGAGTACAACTCGCCTCCCCTTTTCATCCGCAGGTCTTATTTAGGATATCGCTTCTGTGTAAACGCTTACCGTTATCATCCCCTAGACTTATTTCTTCCTGCATAACTGGCGCTTTACTCCTAATAAAATTCCTATCCTAGCCCACATTGCTTTGCGGTTGAATTCTTTTTTATCCTGTACAATTTCTTATAATAATCTCCCTTACTTTTCTTACAATTTTGCAGATCTCTCTAATAATCCTTCCAATGTATTCTACTTCCCTCTTCCCTCTAAATCCCTTTCTAATACAACTGTTATACAGTAATTCCATAGTTATATCGAATTCTGTTTTCCTTTCCATATGGCTATTTTTACGGATGGTTCGAAGGGGCCTAATGGAGTTGGAGCTTTTTTATCCTTCCGAGCATTAATTTCTCTGAATCTTTTCCTCTCCTTCTTTTTGTACTATCTTTACAGCCGAGTTAATGGCCATTTTACGCTCCATAATCCATATTTCCTCACATCGTTCTTCTTCTAAATATTCAATTATCTCTGACTCCATGTGTGCTCTTAGAGCTATTTCCTCACATTTCCCCTCTCACTCCTCTGACTTTTTTATCCTCCGTATTCGCTCTCTCATTCACACTCTTTCCTCACTTCATGCTATCCACATTGATATGCTCTGGGTCCCCAGTCACATGGGGATAAAGGGTAACGAAATGGCAGATTCCTTGGGTCCAGATTGCTGTATCCTCTCGCTTTTACTTCACTAAAATTCCTCCGCTTTTAATTTGCTCCCACTGTGTAAAAAGTTCCATGTTAGATTTTGGTCAGATTTTTACGTTTCCTCCTTTTTCAATCAACCTTCCTTTTATTTTTCCATTTCCAACCTAATCTTTCTACCCGGCCTTGGTTTTACAATTTTCTTTCGCTTCGCCGTTCCGTTGTTGTCTCTATTATCCGTTTACGTCTCAATCATACTCTTCTTCCTTCCTCACGTTTTCGTTTTCGTTTCGCTCTATCCATTAATTATCCTCTCCATTCTGACGACGAAGCCGTCTGCAATCCGGACCATATCTTCTTCATACGTCCATCCCTCGTGAATGAACGTACTACTTTCTATTCCGATCCGTTATCACTTAAGAGCTCCCTAATACTTATTGCGCTTCGTATATCTTATCGTTTTCGTCAATCTCCGTTGTTCCGATCCTCAGTTCTTTTATTCTATCAATATTTGATGCCGACTCTACATTTAACTGATGATTTTCTCTCGTGTCGTTTCTGGGCGAACATCCGTTGCTGACATGCCCAAAGGGTGGGTAAAAAAAAAAGAAAAGATAGTTTACGTCAAATAACTTAGACTGCGATCCAGATATTGAAAAATATTTAAAATTTCAACGAGTATTTAAGGTTAGGACCTTATTAAAATTCACACAGCTTCGCGAAAATGCCAAAGTAAACAACTTCTTTTTAAAATGGCAAAATTGCGATTACTCATTCAAATAGGATTATTTTGAATTTATTTGGGTACAGTGTTTTAGTCAAGTAATCATTCATATTATAAAAAATTTCATTACAATTTGACATTCCCCTTTCCTTTTCGAAAAAGTAATTTAGAATAGGTTTTTTAAATTGTTTTTTTTTTTAATTTGATACCTTGATCATTATCTCTATACATGAACTATGAAAAAGTGGACCTGAATTCGTGAACAAATTTTGGAATGTAACACTCGCGAACATTGATTATTTAATACATATAAATATATAAAATTTGTCTTTCGAACCTTGCCCAGAGCAAGCCCCTTTGACCCCAGGATAATAGTTTTTCTATAGTACTTAAAAAAGTTATTTCGATCGATTATTTCACTCAATCAATTTTAGAGTAGAAATGTAAACTAGTTTTTTAAAAACATAATAGAAAAACTTTACCGTAACGGTTATCTCATATTATTCCTAGCGTAAGAAAGAAGTATCCATATATATATATATATATATATATATATATATATATATATATATATATATATATATATAAATATAAGAAAATAATTCGATCCTTCGGAACTCGCCATAATGACCTTTCCGCACCATCAGGCGATGAGTGAAGGAAATTTTCAAACCCGATAAGTTTAATCTTCGATTTGCGTAGTAATCTCTCTTATAACTTCCGTAATGCGGAAACGTTACGCAAAAACGTAACAAAATTGCTTAATACCCTTAGCAGTGTACGAATGAAACGGTGAATATATACGTACTAGTTGTTACCGACAGGTTCGCCATATATTAACACCTTTTCAAATCTGTACCTCGAAAACAATAAAATTTTTTTTACCTAGAATTTATATATATATATATATATATATATATATATATACGCATACATCTATATTTTAAAACTTATGTTTATCCCATTTTTTTTTAAATGTGTATGTCCTTTGCAAAATATTTATTAGGCAACTAAGTGATTTCTGGAAGTCCCACAGCTTTCATCATGTTTTCTATTCCTTTTTCACCAGTTTCACCGCATTAAACATCTATTCTATAAAAAGCCTATTTACTTCCCCGCCGGCTGTTTGGAAATGTTAAAAATATAACAAGTAAATCAAACATTAGGTACATTCCTTAACAATAGACTTAAAGACCTGAATTTAAATATTTCCGGTAACTAAAAGTGTTGACGCGGCATTCTTTTATAATTCTTCTGTAATTTTACATGTCGGACCCTGAAATATAATTTTTCAATTCGCAGCTCAATTGTTCCGATTTCCTGGTTACTATAAATGTATAAAAGTTTACACAGACCTTCTTTCGCTTGTATAATAAACAAACGCGACAAATTGAAACGTGAATATCAGTAGAAACACAAAAATTTCCAAATTCAATTTTTATTTTTTTTTGAAGTCGTTTTACTCGTATTTTAAATATTTTACCATTATCATGACCATTAACTAACTCAAATTGATATGCTTACTTTAAAAGTTAAAAATGTAGCAGGTTGTTTTACTTCCTCACCATTTAAATACTTCTGACAAAATTTATTTAACGTCTGACATTTATATTTGTAATCATAAGCGCGTTGACTTAAAGAGGTTTACGCCCTTCCGGAAGTTTTACTGAGAGGGTTGAACCCAGTAAACTTAAATGTATAATAAATTTTTTATGCCCCCCCCTTAAAATTATAACTAAAATGTACTGACAATATAAATATTACTCATCGTGAAAAAACAGAAGTGCCGTTATTGTGGGTCATTTGAAAAATTAGAGGCAAATTGTAATAGAATTTGGTTTTATTATCGATAATGTTTAACAGCATCGCAGCATGTATTATACAAAGAACTTCGTAATTTATTATTAAGTAAATTACATTAAAAAATGTAATCATTTTTTAACCAAAACTATTGCCTGGTATATTTTAATTTTATGGTGGCCACTTGAATATAATTTTTAAATTCCCGGTATAAATACTCGATGATTTCCTGATGACTGGAATTATACAAAAAGAATGGATTTTTTTTTTTGTTATTATTGGTAATATTTGACCACCGTAGCATATTTTACACCTATATCAATAAAACAGAACTTGGTAATTTATTTTGAATAAAGTACAAAAAAAAATATATATATTCATTTTTCGCTTCAAATGATTTATTAAAAATATCGTTTTTGGCTATTTTTTCCTTGGTTTTACGATAAAATTCCCTGTACTTTTTCCCGCCAGTTTTACATTATAATTCCCGCCTTATTCCAGGTTGTGTGGCCACCCTGTCGAAATATATTTTTCATAGAACATTACTAATAATATACTGCATATTTACTAAACTGGCATCCGAATATTAAAAAAAAATTAAAGGTACGATTTATAAAGAATTATTTTTAAGTTTTTGCATAATTATTATTGCGCTTGGGTTATGCAGTAATTCAGAACACTACGCGTATAATTATAAAGCTGCCTTCCCACGACCCTACGCTGAAATTTTTATTACAGTCAACTGAGCTTCATTTCTGAAAATCACTTTCATCATTAATATCATACATTTTTTATTCTTTCTTGACTATCCCACTGTCATCATTTCATGATCTAGTCTATAAACCGTCAATCTACTTTTCCGCTTGTTCCCTTTGGCCAAATATTCAGTTTTCTTTCTTTTTTTTTTGAGAAGGTTATTAATTAATATATTTATGTAGAGCCTTTCCAGCTGAAGATCTTCGGCATTTCTATAACTTATGTCTGTCAAGATTTAACACAAAGTTATTCGCTCAACTAAAGATATCACACACAACTAGCATTTTGAAAATATATAAAATTAACACCTGACATGTAGTTTCCTCTTGTTTACCTTACGAAAATAAAACACTCCCGTTATAAATCGGCTGCCAGTTGGCCACACTTGATAACTCCCCACAGTTACATATTTAAGAAAATATCTCCTCAGCTACATGAGTCTGTGTTTTGTTTTCGACCTCTGCGATAAGCATTTTATAAAAATTAATTATACATCACAACAGCAAACCACAATAGTTGAAGGAGGACAACGATCTAAAATTTAAATATAAATATTTCCGGTAATTTTGTTTCTGGTTCCTGTCTTCGTGAAAACGAATATTAAACACGCTGTTTTTTTAAAATCTCGGCGCTGTGTTCAACAGCTAGAGGCTAGGAGCGCATCTTGTATGTTTAGATCTGGTCATAAAGATTTGCAAAATAAGAGGAATCGGAATTGTTCTTATTCACGTCAGAAATTGAAAAAACATTACCTTATATTTTTATTTACCGTAATAAATATTTTATCTTACTCTAATTTTCAATCTATGAGTATATTTTTCACATTTCATTAACAAAATTTCCGATAGCTCGAGTAAATCATACGAGAAACTAATAAACTAGCCACTAAAACCTTCCAGAAGAAATTAGTCCATCTACTGATGAAGACCAGAACAAAATCGGTTCGATACGAGTGTGTGAGATTAGCGCGCACACAGGTAACAGACAAATTTTCCGGCTATCATTTATACATATGAATAGTGGATTGATGTCTAAATGTGTGTAAGCATATACGTGAAAATACGTTAATGTATGGTAACTGTTTTTAATGGTAAATTGTGAAATGCGAATTCAGTGCAAAGTCCCACGGTATTTAAATAAATTTGGGTGTTTATATGTACCTTGTTTTTTTTTTTTTGAAGCGAAACATTTTATGCTTCACTGCGAGTTTTGAGATAAACTTGTCGAATTACTTACCCTTTTCTAATGTCCGTTCATTAGAGCACAGAGCGAGACAGAAAAAAGTACACAAAAAAATTGAATCACATATTTACCGACACAGGTAAAAAAAATATTAGTTTTATAATAGATAAGAAAATTCGAATAAAACGTTTACTGCAGTAAATATAAATTCTAGATAAAAACAACACGGTAGGGAACTCGCTTGGATGCGGTTTTTCAAGATACTTAAACTCATTAAGATCTGAAGTATTTTTTGTATCTTATTATAGTTATCACAAGCCGATTATTATTTCTATTTTCAAATAAAAGAGTTATAATGAAAATAAAGATGATGAAGTTTGTAGTATTCATTTCTAGTTATTGTCTCAATGAGGCCGTAAAAAAACAGCGCGTAGGTACTTGGCTACCAAATCATCAGAGGTGATGTTAATAGGTTATTAGAACTTGTCTCGTTATAGATCCAAGTCGCTGTCCCAGAGGCATGTGTTTAAAAAAATGGGGGATATATATATATATGTATATGTTTAATCTGAAATTAAATATTGGTTATACCAGACAAGTCTGCGAAAGTAAAGACGGATCTCGAACAAAGAGAAAAAACAGACCCCTGTATTCTCTTCAGATCCTTTAGACTCTTTTATGAAAAGCGCAATTTCACAATCTCCAACTGCGTCAAGAGTTTGGACATACATAACCTTTATAATACACCACGTATCACTGTTTTTCATGCAACTTCAAAATAAACTACCTAATTTCGCGAGATCCTGTTATAATACTTAATAATTTAGAATTCAACTTCAGTGTATACATACTGGTAAATAAAATAAACCTTTTTTATATTGTATAGTTCCGTTTACAGGGGAAAATCAAACGCATACCATAACGTTGAAATAAAAGTAATTGGACATTTTAGATGAGAATATTAATGAAAATAGCTCGTTAAATAAGTTTAAGAATAAAACAGTATGTTTTAATCAACTATATTTTTCTAAAAAAGAAAAAAAAATACATGGGCTACGTATACGTTTTCATATATATATATATATATATATATATATATATATATATATATATATATATATATATATATATATATATATATATATGTGTGTAAATATATACATATATATATATATATACACATACATATATACATATACATATACATATATATGTAAATAAAAATATATATAAATAAAAAAAATTTGCATATATTATAAACAGCGTACTTTAAGCAAAAAAACAGCCGTGATCTCGCCAAGAGCAATTAAACTGAATACACTCATTTCCGCAACTACGAAATAATTTCTTGAACATAAAAAATTCGATAATTAAGAAACGCGTGAAAACACAAATGTTGTTGAGCTTCGTTTAATGCACGAATTTCAGTTAGAAACTGTATTTGATGACTCCAAATTGTTAAATGGACTGAATCGTGAAAGATGAATTATTTAATAAACTGATTTACATATATATATATACATATAAAAAAAAATCAAAAACTATTTAATATATTTCTTTATGTCTAATGAAAGATAAAGAGCAAAATTATTAACAAAGTTTACAATTTCCGGTGAATTTTGAAAGGAAAAAAAGAAAAGGTATTAACAAAAATACAAAAAAATATATAAATTTAGACAATCATCAAAACTGACTAGAAATTTTTCATACAATTAATGCTATTAGAAGTTATATAAAATTTAAAATCTGTGGATGCGTGTAATAAAGAAATATTAAATTTTTCGTCACTTAATTAGTAATCACAATATTTTCGACAATTATTAATGTTTCGTGAAAAGTGTGAATTTTAATATTTTCGATAATCATTAAAATTTTACAAAACAAGAGAGTATTCTTTTTATCATCAATGCGGTGTGTCATTAAAATAAATCATCGCTGTGTTACAACAGTACGCAATTATATAACTAAGAAAAATGATTATTTAAATATAAATTTATGTATATATATATATATATATATACATATATATATATATATATATGTATATATATATATGTATATATATATGTACATATACATACATATACATATATATATTCAAAAATAAAACAAAATAAAAAAATAAGAAATAAACGAAAAACAAAAAAACGGTATTCTTTTCTGTTTAGAATTTAAAAAATAATAAAGATCGAATACAAAAATTAACAAGCGTAAACCGACAATATTCCGTAATAAAGAGGAAGAGATACTTCTTAATGAAATAATAAAAGAGCACAATATCTGCTCACGCAGCACAGGTAAAATTTGCGATGTGTTAGGTGCAAAATTACCATAAACAAACACAAATCATTGAGTTTGCATGATAGCAATAGTCAGGTCACTGAAGAACTCAATGTAAAAATGCCGCGCTGAAATTTTAAATACGCAACGAAAATGCAAGATCGGCAATTAAAGATTTCGCTTCTAGCAGCAGTGTAAAATTCATCAGCTATTTTTTACAAAGTACAATAGAAAATGATGTGAAAATGATTTTCCATATGGGGGGGGGGGGCTACAGTCATTGTACGAGCGAAAGCACACGCAACTAATAATAGACTTTTTCGTTATAAGTCATACATCATTAACAATTACATAAAACGCTATAAATAATGTTTTACTAGGCAATCAATGTGTATGCAACGTACATTGCAAATTCACGCTGACTCTTTTTTTTCTTATATCGTTCCAGAAGATTTTTTCCCTCTCACAATCTTGATTAATCAAAGAGGTAATTGAATTTCAGGAAAATGTTTCTTCGCCCGTTCGCTATAGCAAGCAACAATATCGACAACTGTTGCGGCATAGTAGAAATTATACCGAAAGGTGAATTTATCAAAACTTATCTTTTTAAAAACAATAAACGCACATATTTTTGCAAATATGTATAGTAGCTGTTACACAGTTGAATATGCAGAGCTATGTAACAGCAGATTTCATTACCATCACTTGATAAATTGTGCAACCATCTCTCTGGTATATATAATCATTAAAAACAACTTTGCTAATCGATTGCCCGGTAAATATAAGAAAAGATTTATTCGTAAAAAATTACTAAACTAATTAACCGATTTACACAGTATTAATAAAATATAAAACGAGAAAAAATTTGTGAGTAGATTATGCAATAATAAAGCTTCTGGTAACTGAATTATCGTTAAAACAATACACACTATACACGGGGCGATATTAACTTACAAGTTGAAACATATTTTTTCACAGAACACGTAAGAAAAACGATGAAAATTTACGTTCCGCAATTACTTTTAAATAATTTTTATCTGAAAAACGCGGGGCTACGCTAGGTTACTCAACTGAACGCAGATCATCATTGTTTATGATAAATAGTAAATGTTCACACATTGCGTGTTAATATCAGACATCTAAAAACACTATTTACAATATATACATCATATATATATATATATATATATATATATATATATATATATGTACGTTAAATATTAGAATATATGTATATAAAAAGAATATTTATAAAAAAAAATGTATAACAAAAAAAAAAAAAAAAGGAAATAGAACACTCTGAACACAGACTCTTTGCATTGCAACGTACTATTACATACATATTATAGAAGCTTACCAATAAAAATAGTAGTATACAATAATAATACATAATAATAAAACCTGTTGATATTACAAAAAGAAGGAAAAAAAATACACACGCAAATAACTGAAAGAAAATAAATTTACCTTAATCAAGTGATCTTTGGTTATTTCTATGTTACAGAAACGGTATCTTTATGGTTAATATACAAAAAATAATTATATATATGTATATATATACACGTACGTACGACGTTCATATACACACCTCTAGTATGTACACATCATAAAAAAAACTTAACGTCTAATTGTTTTCTATATACTAAAATCACAGACATTTTTAATGCTAGATAATTTCTCCACTTGAGATATATACATATACATATATATATAATAAAGGCCCATTTACAGAAAGGTCGCGAAGGAAATGAAGGTGTACTGTACATCCCTAGGATGACGTGGACATAACACAGACTAAACCGGACGAGCGCGCAAGATGGTCTTGCCTACACATTGTAAAAACACTGTCAAAGGTGGGGGAGTGCAGAATGATATGCGAGAGCATGTTAGGCTGGAGCGATGCATCCTCTAGATGCGGCAGCGGACCTTCTAAGTCTGGATAGATTGGCACGTAACTTTTCTTGCAGCTGAGTGAGCGCTTCTATGCGCGAGAGAAACTTTAACTCTTCATAATGCAGTTGGCCGCAGTACATCTTGGCCTCTTGCAGTATGTGAACTTTCGGAGCCTTCACTTTGTCGCGCAAGTTTGGAATCAACTGCTTCAACTTTTCGAATGCTTTGCGCATTTCGACTCGTCTAACTTGTTCGTTCGTATTGTGCATCATGCGCTCAATCGGCGTGAACGATTTACTGCCAGAGCTCCCGCCACTGCTACCCTCGCAGTTGGCAGCGGACTTTCGGTACTTCCTCTTCAGCGGATTCGGCGAAGACATCCGATGAAGATCGGAGATGGCTTTCATGCTGTTCACCATTGCCGCGGTCGTCGACGTGGTGATCCGCAATCGAAGTCCGTTGTTGCTGATTCGGGAAGACGATATGAGGTGGTTCTTTTGGTTAGACTTGATGGGGCCGCCACTGTTGCCGGCGCTGCCCTCGACCGTCGGGTACAACTTTTCCGGACTGCTATTGCTATCGGATTTACAGTATATATTGCTGAAATCATCGTAGTCCGGAGACGGCGAGTGTCTTCGTTTTCGACTGCGCTTCGGCGAAGCCGGCATGCACTTGATGATCTCTCGACGTTTACCATTTAGCGTGTCAATGCAGCGACGATATTTCAAACTGATCCGATTGTATTGCGAACGATCGCTGGAGCCGTCACTGTCGTCTTCTGTATAAACAGAGAAAATAATTCTGCATTAGAAAAATCGAAAGCGATAAAAAAAACAACAACTAATGATATTTCAATCTTACAGAAATCGACATATTGAACTGACACAGCCGCTTTATGTGTGTTCAGTAGAGGCTTCTTATTTTAAATATTTCACTCACTCGCAGAATTCCACAAAAACAACAGGTTTCTTCTTTCTATATGCTTGCGCAAATTTCACTGATAATGTGTAAAATTAGACAGTACGATGAAGACGAGGATTTAAGAAAACCTAACGTGTTTGCAGCGGTCGGTAAGATTGAAAAAGTTTCACAAAAATGAGCGTGTTAAATTTACATGCTCTTAAATTGAAAAATTTACGAAATATAAACTGTGCGCTTACATTCGTAACGGATGCGTCTCAGAAATTGTTTCGTGCATGTCAAATTTGCGAATATTAAATTTAGCAAAAGTTATTATTATATAAGAATAAAGAAGGTGGATAGAATAACTTTTCATCTATTAGCTTATAAGAACTGCTGAAAATCAAGTTTTAAAACAGGAGACACTAAAAATTCCTCATAGTTCTCCTATATTGCTAATGGTAAATGTGAACTACAATAAATAGGTACCTAGAAATAAGCGCATATACTAGAGTGAACTCGAAACGAGCTTTATTATTATACGATTTTTTCACTTCAAAAATGCACCGCGTATTAAAATAAAAAAGTACACTTAACCCTTTTCGCAGTGACACTTTTAGGATCGGCGACCCTTTAACTTACAGCATCTCTGAAGAAGAACTGTTTAATGGAGTTTTTTAAGAACAATATTATTTCGGTAATATCATCTCGTTAAAAATGAAACCAACAAAAAATCGGAATAATAACTGGCCAAGAAAAAAAGTTTCAAAATAATTTCCTTTCAATGGGTGCTGTTTTTTTTTTTTTTTTCTAATATACGATGAAACAAAGTTGTGAAATGCAGGCAAAACGATGCACAAACGCCTATTATTGCGTAACAAAGCAGATGAAGTCATTTACTGACCTAATCTTATCATTGTTGGGGTGATACGATGTTACATATAACACTGCGCGCACTAGTGTTATATCAATATTATAAATTTTAAAAAAAGAAAAAAAAAGGAATAATTTCTTAATTACTCCGCGAGTATGCTTATAAAAAAAATATAATAATAATAAACTTCATTCATTTAGTCAGTATTCCCAGGTAAAGTACCGTAAAACTTTGAAAATGGTCCCATGATTTATGCTGGAAGAAAAAAATCCCATAAAACAATTTTTTAATAAACGCACATGCAAACGTTCATTTATACATATATAAATGCGGGAATATATGTAACTATACAATCAAAAAGTCGCTGCTTGCATTTTCTATAATTTCGTAACTTTGTTCTCTTAGATTATCCCTTCAAAGCTCCTTTTTGTTGTCACTATAACACGCTTTATATGGGAATAAGTTTAAGAATTAATCACTAAATAGTTTGGCATTTGATATTTAAAATAAAAGACAATAAAAGAATAATTTTAAAAAAAATCCAGCGAGGGACATTTTTCTTGAAGCAATTTATGTACAAAATCATTTGATGTTTCGTTCTGAACTAAAGTTTAAAATACAAGTAAATGAAAAGTCGGTTGGGAAAACAATATTTTCCCTATCGGCGACTGTTAAGTCTAGACACAGCGTTAAGTCCTCACTTCTATATACCTTATAAAGAATGTATGGAAGAAAAGATGCGCGCGTATTCGTAGCTATATAAGAAGCACACACTTTTAATACTACTACTTCGCAAGCTATCGATAATAATCTTTTTCCATTTTCCGAATAGAGACGGTTAAAGGATTTCTACAAAAGTGCTGCTCGGGATCCTTCGAAATATCTAAAAGGATTAAAAGTTCGAACAGAGTAGTACTCTACTGTAGCAGCGATGACTCTGCAATATTCTGCAAACCTTTTTCAATGATGGCACAGTTAGCCCCTCCTTAAGCTGTGTGTTTTAACGAATGCTACATACATTCAGCTCCACACTATGTTTCTTCACCACAACGAAGATAAGAGCAACAACGGCAGTAGGAATGAAGTGAGAAGAGTGGGTGGCGGCCGTTTAAAATTCGCTCGTTAAATGAACGAAAATGAAGATAAATTACATTCAAGTGAAAAATGAAAAAACAACGAAATCGCAGTTTGGCGAAGGCGAACAGAGAACGAGAAGACTGCCAAAGCGCGCGTCAACCGGAGAGCTTTGAACTTTGGACGAACCAGGCAAAGTGTAATCAATGAGCGGTGTGCGGTAAACGTGGCGTGTTGCTGAACAAGAACGAAGTGACGAACGATGTCGTAACGCAGACGTACACAAATATTGAAAATACGCACCGCTCGACAGCCGCCAGCGATTCCGACACCGACCTGACAGTTCAACCGGGCGACGAGCAACTCCTCGACGGCGTAGAAATATGACGGTAAGCGACGAATCGACCACCTCCTCTGGCACACCGAGATGATTCGCTCGGTATTTATCGTCCACATCGACCGGAACAACTGCGTTTTAATTCGAACGTCACAAGTCTCCAGCAGTAACCGCCCTGCGCGAAAACCCTACCGACGCGTATTCATCTCTTTAAAACTGACACATTCGGACGACAATAGCACAACAGCCCGAGGAAAAATTCAAATCAAAAATGAAATAACTCGTCGAAATCTTTTGCAGGCTTTTCCCGCGGACGAGGTACGATGGAGCAGCGCGCAAACTGATTAAAAATACGCATTCTTCCTACACCCCGAAATTCCTTTTCTTTTCTTATCTCTTCTTTTTTACAATATCTTCTGGAAAATCGATTTTTCAACTACAGACGGTTGGCGGTGAATGAGAAAACACTTTCCTCGTCAACGGTCGAAAAATGAGAAAAACGTATAGCATTTTCACGAAAGCCTGGGCGCAATTGTTAAGCAAAAACTCGCGACGATTCCACGAAAAAGAATACTACAAAGAACAGATAAAATTTACGGGTCGCCAAGTGTCGGACGAAATATGTTTCAGTCCTCTAAAGGATTCTGTGTAAGTAGCAATGCAATGACGCAAAACCCTCTCCGCACCACGATTAGGCCAGTTCCGCATAAAAAATACGCGTTTACTTGAGAGTTTCATCGATGTAAACGAGAAAAAAATGCGACCTAATCGCTAACTCTTCTAAAACCGTGTATCTATTTTAAGGACAGCATCTATTGAGGATAAGCAAAGAGTTAAAAAATACAAATTCCGCGCGGTGCGGTTGTCTAAGTTTAAAGTAACTACGAAATAGAATAACGACACGGGTTTTTCCTTTTCCTCTTAACACAGAATAATGTACTTTGCACATACATATACATATACATCATATATATGTATCATCGAGTGGTATCTAGAAATCCTCTTTTAAACGTTTCACTCTGCGCTAGGTAGCATACGTAAACGCGCGCGGCGAAATTCCTATTGCATGTTCGCACGTGAACAAGCGCCTAAACGGAAACCCGAATGTGCATTCGGCGCGCGCGGCGAAAGGAAAATTTTTTCAAGGTCGCCAACGATGTCAACGACCAAGCAGGCCACGACGATTCCGCGGGAATAAATTGCACAAGCGCACGCACAATATCGAGCGCCGGTAGAGAACGGGCGCGAAGCAAACGGAGAGAACTAGAACTGGCTGCTCGAGTGATGCTGCCGAAAATCTCTGTCAGATAAAATCGCGCGCCTAAAGCCAACAAAAATTCTCTTAGACACAATGACGCAATCGTCTGCAAATCGTAGAACGCTGGATATATGGACCACCGCCGCTGCTGTTTTCCCAATGAGGCGTCGCATCATCCGGCAAGCCCAGCGCGCTGGAGTAGCTAGAAAAATATGTCGCATTCGCTTCCATTCGACACACGAGTTTCCCCTTTCGATCGGTAATGAAAATTCCGCGAACTAAACGAAACAGACACAAGATGATCTCGCCGAATCGGTAAAACGATTCCACCGGGTCCGCACGCTCCCGGAGCTGTTGCACACCGGACAAATGGCGAGCAGAAGCCCAGAATAAATTAACACAACAGAGCGTAGTAGCGCTACTAACGCGGATCTATATATTAACATCGGCAAGTCGTAGCAGCCGGATGAATCATTCATTCTTAACTGACAAAAGCGCCGATGGACGTAAACCGATAATGGTAAACGGAAAAAAACAACAGCACTCAAACTTGGAATGAAGTCAACCCCGACATAGAGCGTGCGGTGCGAGCGAGACCAACGAACTGCATTCTTCGCTACACACAGAACGCAACATGGTATATACGGTATATATACACACTATACGTTCTAGGGAGGAGGTTATACTTGCAGACGGAGAATGGTTGCTCCCAGCGCATTTCTAAGAACGCGAAACCGGTATTCGCCGGTATCGCGGAAATACCTACATCTGCAGACAAACGGGTATGCTGGACACATTGGCGAATCTCTTAGATAAGCCACGGGCAATCTATAGAGCATCGCTATATATATTTTTTGCCAACACGTCGGAGGATTATAGAAATTTCACATATGCGCAATCGCTAAATTTCTATTTTTTTCCCTTCTTTTTCGCCTAAAAAACATTCAATTAATACGAAAAATACTTGAAATGAATGTACCCAACATACATACACACTTTTTTCTTCTTCTCTATATAATACACATTATATAGAAACAATAGGGTAGACGACAAAGGAAGCAACCATATTAAGAGCGTGTCTAATTAAAAACCAGACATACTTGCCAAATAAGAGTTACGGACAAGTCCGAAATTACAATTGTTCGACTGAAACAAAAATTTTACGCATAGTTTTCTTTAACTTGTTTCGAGATTTAAAATTCAAAAATAGTTTTCTATCAACGAGTTAATTAAAATAAGCAGATCTAAAAAAAAAAAAATGCAACTGGTTTCATGCAGTTTTTAATTCGACGTTAAATAGGTACGCGGAAAATTAATGAAGGAATGCGACGCATTTGTTTTTTTTCCCCTTCGAAAATTGCGCGCTGCTTTGGGCAAAGATTACTTTCTATTTTTCGCTATGCTAATCAAAATTAAAAATTCAAAAACAAGCCGACTTTCCGCACCACTACTAGCTCATTCGAGAAAAGATTATATTCCGTGCACACAAATAATCCCACACTTGGTCGATGTACGGGTGAACACAGAGCGACTAAACACAAACGGAAACGTAATAATTGAACTTTATCACTGTAGCAGCGATGTGGCCGGTCGTCGGTAAGTGTGCGAACGGATAAGAATGAGAGGGGACGCGAACTAAACGTAGAAAAAGCTGCCGGCGGCAGCGGCGGCGCGGACATTCAGAAGAAATCTCTTAATAAATCAAAAGAACGTACACAAAGAGGCCGCGCGCGCGCTAAACGGAGCGGTGGATATGTGAAAAATTTTTACACAATTTTTTCCGGCTAAATTGACAGAGTGACGATAGGCGGATGAGTCACGAGAATAGATACGGACGCGATAGAGAATACGACGTAATTAGTCGTCGAGAGAACAATGTTATTTTAATTAGTCGGAGCAGCACTCTGTACGCCGCGTACAGACAATATGATCGACCTTGAACTTGTAGACGGTTTGGCTTGCACAAGGCTGAGCGCGATCTCCGCGGTAACAAGAGGACCGCCGCGAAAACAGTTCATCGTGACCACTGCCCGCTGTCCTTCTTTCGGAATTGCTAAGATAATTCCTCGTCCATCGCGATCAGACATAGAGACAACGTACGCTAGAGACCGTGACACGTTGTTGGTCGATCATAGATCTCCTGCGCAATCTGCGATTGCAATTACGCTACAGACTAATCATCGGGCGGCGGTGGCAGCATCGCCGAAATAGAATCCGTACTAGACCGAAGCACTTTATAGAGCGGTCTGAAAACGGACACCCAACAATCTTAAAATGTACGGATTCGCATAAATAATTGCACCGGCACACTATCGAGGAGACTACACTAGCATCTTCTTCGGTGGTCGTCCGGATGACGACGAGCTGCGCAACTTCTGCACAAAATACATGGCGCGTTTTCTCACACATTTACGTGGATGTCGGCGGTACAGTGGCCGGGTTCACATGACAGTAAAACAGGAGGCGCGCGCGCGCGTTTATAGTTAGAAAGAAAAAACGAGACGATCGGTGGGCGATGGAACTGATAAATATATAATCGGAGATGAAAATGCACACACCACAACTGATAACGTCCTTGGGTTAACATTTCACGGTCCTGCATGGTTGGACGTGCACGCAACACATGCACTAACACGGAACAAAGGACAAAGACCTAGCCGTGAAAAAGATTATACGAAAATTATAACGAAACACATCGGAATACACCAGCACACTAACGCAGATATAAACAAAAAGTTTTCGACGACAAGGAGTCTATCTTCGGCGCATCGCTACTACACAAATAACACAGTTACATCAACCACTTTCCATCGCTTATCGAAAGAAAATTATCTCTTTCCGTCTTATCGACTATCCCTTTTGTTTTCAGCGTTACCGTGAATTTCGGCCGTGATTGATACACACACACACACACACACACACACACACACACACATATATATATATATATATCGTGAAATAATACACTATACATATACATGTCATATTGTTTTTAACTGGGATAAAATCGTTAAATGCCTTTTTAGTAAATAACCGAAGGATACTTTCTTCCGCAGTATAAATAAAGAGCGGCTACTTCAGAGATTATATATTACGCTACAAAGTCTGACAAAAATTTTGTTTACGTTTGACGACTTTGATTTTTTTAGATTAGTATCAAAAATCTAATTGCATACAAATGGTCGCAACAGACTCTGATAGAATAATTTGCAGCTTTTCAAGACCTACACCCGTTGAAAAAAATTAAACCGTACTTTGGAAGCCGCTATAATGTCGGATGGTCGCTGATATATACACAATAATTTTTTTTTGAAAACTTTTAATCTCGAATAAACTCTAATGAAGTTCATGCACTGAAACGTGAAAAATGTAGGCTTTAACCTGTCACAATAATGATCAATGATCAGGTATAGTTTGCATTTTCAAAAATTACTGATTATTTTTATTTTCATACGCAATCTCTGTCTCTTCGCGCCCTTTTGTTTCCATCATAATACGTGTCACACTAGATGCCATTTTCCTTTTATTAAATTTATACGTAAAAAAACAACAATTAAGGATACAAGTAAATTCTTACAAATAACACACTAATTCACATTTTTATTTGAAAGACGTTCGTCCTAATGCTTTTTTTTTTTTTTTTTAATTCTTTTATATTTTAAATCAAAGAATTACTAAGAAAAAACTACTGATATATAGACACAGTGTAACGGTTTTTTGTAAACGTAGAGACAAGTAATAGGATCGATACGAATTTTAATACAAACGAGCATAACGTTCCGAGACGTCGCAGTGGGATTGACAATAAAATGTATCTCGCGCACCAACTTTATGTACAATTGCTGTGATCTGTGCGCGTCCATTGGGGACAAACACACGCTTTTTCTCTCAGTTCATTTTATATATCACACGCGAACACGGAAAAAACAGTCGAAAGAATAGTAAAATCAGGAAGAAGCCTATTTTTCCATTTCAAAAGCCTCGATTACACTTGCGAATAATACAAACATTGAGCGTAATAAAAAATGGATTAGGATGAAAAAAAAAAAGGAATATTTACCCGAGTCATCTGTCGGAGGTTCGGAAGCGGAAGGTGTTTGAATACCCAAACTGTCCGTGTTCAGGCGGTAGGATGACCGGTACAAATGACTATTATTATTGGTAGAGGACGAATAGCCGTAATCGTGATCGATGGAAGCGGCATTTTTATTGTACAGTAATTCCATCGATTTTGTCGGCGACGATGGCGTGCCGTTCGTCAAGATAGTCTTCTGGTAAAACGAAACTAACGGATTGTTACCGTCCAGGTCGGAGAGCAACTCGGGTCCCGCTTTAATGGACCCACCGCTGCCGCTGCTATTGCTACTGGTGGTAGTATCGTCCAAAGATAGATCATCGGAGCAATCGATCATCGGAGACAGTTTGTGGTTGTTGAACAACTTCAGATCAGCGTCGTTTTTGCCATTAACCGACATCTTGGGCTGGAATTGTCCAGTTACTTCGGCCGGAGGTAAACATTTGTACGATTCGCCGGTCAATCCGTCGTCCTCGCAATTGTAGTATTTCCGCGAGGCGAACGATTTCAAAACCGTCTTAACCGGACCGTTGCGTAGTTGAACCGAATTCTCGTCGTCCGACCCGACTAAACTCTGAGGCGTCTCCGGACGAACCATATTATCCTCATCGGGAGGACAGTGCTTCTTCGGAATCACGGTGACATGTTTCTGCGACTGTTGCTGCTGCTCCGATTTTTGACTGTTGTTACGCACCGAAAGAACCTGTCGACCGAATTCCTTCGACAGAACGCTGACTGTGACGAAGCCGGCCGGAGCTTTACGACCGTTCTGACGCGGAATATATAACGTCTTTTCCGATGTCGTATCCGACTGCGGTTTCTGTATAACGATTTTTCCGCTGACCGACTTGATGCCGGACGCCGCGGTCAGTTGATGCTGCGGTTTCTTCGAACAAATCACCACACGCTGAAACGATTTACCGTCGCCGTTCTTGTTGCCGACGCTGCTACTGCTACCGTTAGCGGCTAGGATCGACCGAGCGTTCTTATTCACGACTACCGTTACTTTCTGGTGCCTGTTCTGCTGCTGATGCTGACGAGGAACAGACGATATCGCGCTTTCGCCGGCGACTTTCGATAGCAGAACAGAACCGCAACCGTCCTGCTGTTTATTAGTAATGCCGCTTAGAGGCTCGTCGTTATCGTTGCTATTTATCGTTACTTCGGTTGTCGCTTTCGGAAGACCGGCCGTTGTCGCCGGAATCCAGTTGATTTGATCGTTTACGTCAAAAAACGAGTCCACGTCGTTGTCGAAATCTTCAACTACCGGTTCTTCCTTTACACTGCCGTAGTTACTGATCAATGGGGCCGCCGTTACTTCCCGCGATTCCGCATTGTCCGGTATCGCAGCCGAGTCGTCCTCTTCTTTTACTTTAATCGACACCGAGGCCGGATCATCTGCGGATTCGAGGGCGGCGTTGACATCATTCCGGAACAAATAGTCCAAGCAGAACTCGTTCAGTAGCTTCTCTTCCTCGGCCGTTATGACCGACCGGGTAAAGTTAAAGTCATCCTTGACATTGTTCAGGCCAAAGTCTTCTAAGGAAACGTTACCGAAATCGTTAAAGCTGTTGTCATCGGCGGATATGAACATATTTTCCAACGGTTTCATGTCGATGTCGAACGGATTATTGTTGTTGTTGTGCTGCTGTTGATCGACGTCGATGTCGTTCAAATCGAACATATTTATCGGGAACTCTGGCGACGACGATCGGGAAAGGTCCTCGTCCGGTTCGACTTTTACGAAATTCACCAAATCCGAAACGAAAGACGATTCGCCGAATAATGTATCGTCATCGGTGGTGGTGGACGCCTGTTCTTGTTTCGTGGCCGAGAAACTGTCGAATAAATTACTTTCGAAACTGTCATGCGGAGGCGTATAAATCTCCGGCTTCGATTTGAAATTGAAAAAGCTGCTTTCGAAATCGTCATCATAAATGTCACCAGCATCGGCGGCAGTCTCAAAGAATGCGATACCGCTACCGGCTCCATCGAAATTCGGCGAAGAATCGCTTTTCACGACACTACTATTGTCCATCCACAACGCCATATTGTCGACGATGTTTGCTGGAAAATAAATTAAATACGTGTATAATATTACTTAGAGTGTATTATTTAATGTTAGACGTGCGATTTTTTTTTTGTTTTTACTTATTTTCTTACTGTAAAAATTTCAAAAAAAAAAAAAAAAAAAGAAATAACCTTTAAAAAAAAATTGATTTTTAAATTGTTCACTAAACTTGTAAAAGTTGTGTAAATATTACGTACGTTATCACAAATTCTCTTTTCGCGAGCTTCAATCACGATATGAAAAAATTCATAAACAATTACAGAAAGAAAAAAAAAGTTTTAAACAAAATCGTTAAAAAAACTGACGAGTTGCTTTATCAGTTCAAACAGGACCGAGAAATAATAAGCGTATCTGTTATTGAATTTGGATCTGCCGTTGCAAATGCTGCGAGAACAATCACGACGGACCAGCGGCTGATCTCAAGATTATTTGGGATGAAGTTCTGCTATTTAACCTTCAACGTAGCCGAAAAAGTGCCCCGCCGTCTGTATTAGTTGTGTTAATATTCTGTTCGATCGTTGTATCAATTCTATACGAAACACGGCGATTCTCTCGATATTTACTAGAGAGCTTTGAAAACGTCCATTGTAAAAAAGCATCGATATAATAATTATGCATTAAGTAAACGCGTTTTTTTTTTCCTTCTTTTTAAATGTTCGAAATATGTGTAAGTCGTTTATTTTTTAATACTTCTGATGACGCAATATAATTAGCGACGAGAAAGATTTTTTAACAATTAATAACGCCCGATAACTTCTTGCACTCAACGCGCGTAAAGCAGTACTCCTTTGAATGGAATTTTAAAAATAAATAACAATTGTACACTTGGTTCTCGATTACGTTATGTAATATTATTTTTATTACTGCCCCCCATAACCGGTCAAGTTTTCCTTTTCTTTTTAAGTATCGAAGTGATTTCTTATACATTTTTGCTTCTCCGATAAATACATACGCGCGGGAATACTATCTTTTTTTCTTTCTTTTCTTTCAAGTATTAAAAATCCGTTTGAAATTAGCTCTGCCTCTCACGTAAAATCAACAACGTAATACTCTATATACCACGACTTTTGAACTAACGCCTGACAACAACAGGTCTCCTAATTATATAAATGGTCTGAAGAGGGGTCTGCCATTAATCAGTGTCATTCAGAATTAAGAAAAAATCATTTTTTTTTTCATAGACTCCAGTCTAATTTATCATCATTACGACACTGAAGAATATGCAAATAAGTTTTCACTTAGAGAGAACGATCGATACTATAGAAATTGTGTGTTTAGAATTTGAATCACACTATTTCTCACTCTTATTACAGTCGTACGAAAAAAAAAAAAAAAAAAAAAAAAAAACGTTGCCGGTACTATTAAAAGGCGTCCGCCGCTTTAAGGGGGACGCGCCATTATTTTTTCTTCTCTGTCATTCGTTTAGGTAATTCTCCGTTTTTAATTTTAACGAATTTTTAAACTTTAACAAGAATTCGTAACACGACGATCTACAAACCGCAGATAACACGTATTAATAATTTTTACCTACGGGAAATCAAAAATAGTTAAATAATGTTCCAGAACGGATTTCCTTATATAATTTTAATCGTGTTATCTGCCATTAGTAATAGAAAAACGATAATAATTCGCTTTTACCACAATCATGTAATGAGACAATTAAAAGCGTTTAGGAAACACACCATCGTGAAAAAATGTATACATTGAGGGGAGGAGGTGTGTATTTTAATAGTTTACTTTCATCGTCATCGTCATCGTAGAGGCACGCGTCAGTAACAAAAATTTAAGAAAGGCAGCAGAAAATGAATGGAAAGACATGAACAGAGTGTGGAATGATTCACATCAGCGACGGAGAGCGGAGAGTCCAAACTGACACAGTTCAATGTACTTCTGACACGGAGGCAGCACTACTAGTTGCATCGTACCACCACAGAGCTATCCTTGTTTTTATCGTTTTAGCGCCATTTAACTGAATTTTACCTTATCACCTGAACATTATCTGCAAAACTATTTCTCTTATCGATATGTTAACCATTAAAAACAAGTGTACACTTATTTCTCTAATTTCTAAGAATCGTCACCGAACGTGTTTGTACTTGAAAGAAAAATTTTTATCAAATTCTTTTGCATGTAATTAAAACGCTAACAGCTAAACATATAATCACCATGAACACAGATTAAAATGACTTGGTTCGTAATTAAGGCGTGTGTAATTATTTTGTAATTCCATTATTATTTGTCTACCGATAATAGAGTATTCCGTATTTTAATTATACCGGTACAATAACAATAGCGGACCATATGTGCACGCGCAGTAACAGCTCAAACGCATCAACCAGACACATTAGTCCTCGTACAACTCTAGTCGACAACATTAAGGGATTTCATATAGATGTCGCTTTAATCAATTTCAAACAACATTTACGGCGTATTTTTAGTTTTTTAAAAAGGCTAAACTTCCACTGTACATGTATATATGTATATAAAAGTTGACACTGGAAAGAAAAGTCAAAACTATTGCTTAACATTACTTTGGAAAATTTTCGTTAATTAAAACAACAAGCTTAACACAAACTAATACGGAACATGTGTGTTTTTTACACTATTAATGTATCCTAATTTTACTTGTGTATCGATTATTACGCTCAGATTTTGATAATGCTTACAAAGGTTATCTCATCAACACTATGTCAATACAAACTCATAGTACACCACCGCATCAAGTATCTTAATATTTTAAATCGAAATATGTTTTTAAACGATCATATTGGTTCCAATTAATATTAATAAAAACTGAATAATCGAATAGTGTTTTCGAAATAGCTAAATATTAACGGCGTACACATTATTAATCGCCAGTAATGTATAAATTAAAATTATTTTCATTTACGTTATTATTATTGTATGTGTTATTTAAGACGGGAAAAAATAAAAACAAATCGCGTGAAATATGAATGAGAAGTTTCATTTTTGATCTGTTCAAGCTGCTCCAGTGTTACACTGATGTAAAATATTGTCATTAGCACTCGGATGAAAAAGGAACAGGTCGGCCGGCGAATTTTTACACGCACTTAAAAACACATATTTCTCTATAGTTGGTTGTTGATGAACGTATCTTATTTAATTAACCGAAATATACCGCCAGAAGCTTTTTAATTTGAAACGTTTTTTAATTAAATAAAATTACCGTTTCTATGATTTCCGCTCGGTAACCGTGTGTATCTGTTTTATTATTTACACATACCTATAACGGAAAATTCTAACGTGTAATAATAAAATTAACCGAGCGGCGGCGGTCATTTCAACGTTAAAGGTGAGGTAAAGATGAACAGAAGACTTCGAAACGTAATAATGCATTGCTCGAACTGTACACACTTTCGTTTCAAAAAAGCACTTTATTGTACGCGGACGACTTGGTCGAATAAACTCTTCTGAACGATTATCTCTATACTCTTATGCAGTAACAAGAAATAAGAGAATTGACGACGCATTCGGTAAAATTCGACTACACGCAGCTTTCACGATAATGCACCTTAATTAATAATCGTCATTCGGTGAATTTCGTGATACGCAACTGAAACTATTAAAAAATTACGCGACAATTACTGCAACTTTTTAAACTTTAACACAATGGCCGGTACACACTAGGATACAAATACTCGTTTTGTCGAGACTCTACACCGTATTACGCAATGTGAATTAACAAATTTCATTATTTGCGCAATCTGCGGGTAGAATAGTCATCCACCCGGCTCGAGTGCGAACAGAAAGCCGACTGAACCGCGAAATGTACTATATATCAAGCACGAGCGGGTGTAATTGGAAGCACGAAGGAAGCAAGAACGGCGGTGGGCACACACATTTTTACGCCATCTCTCGCAAAAGTAAAGGAAATCGATAGCGGGCTACGAATCATCACAACTCTTTTGCAAAGGTCGGGTTTCGACTGAATCGACTCGAAGCGGCCACCAGTGCTATACACCTTTTGAGGTCTACGCTCCGTTTCAAGGTCCTCTCTACGCTAAAGACCACCGCCAAAAAATGCCACACCCAGTTTTAGACGCGACTACTCTACGTTGTATATACATCGCAGGATAAGCCGACTAACACCGCATCATAATATCGTAACCGAATGTCTATTTTAATAATTTCACTTATTTTTAGAGTCGTTAATTACTAAAACATATTTGTCAAGTCATAATAAACAAATTAATAAATATAAATAAATAAATAAATAAATAAATAAATAAATAAATAAATAAATTAATTAATTAATAAGCAAGGTATGTAAATTTAAAAGCCTGTAGAATCATTATTGTTGAATATGACTTTCGTAAGATAAGCACAATTCGAAAAGCTAGGTCATTTAGATTAACATATTACACCATATTGGCGTTTTAAAAGTTTTAACTTTCTCCCGCAATTATCGTAAAATATGCACACATTAAGTGACTGAATCGTATGTACGTGTACTATATAACACTAGTAGTGTCAAACAGAAAAAAAAAAAAAAATATATATATAGTTTTTCGAAACGATGTTAAACGAAAAAAAGTTAAAAGTACATTAAAATTTTGTAAAAATTAATCATTATTCTTTTCCTGTGCATAAGTCTAGCGTAAAAAACTTGATACGTAATATTTGAGCTTGATCAATTTTTTGTTTAAAAAAAAAGATTGAGTCCCCCCAACGTCATTACATATATATATATTAGTTTAAAAGTTTATTATATTCCTTTTTTAAGATTTTTAACTCAAAATTTATCATCTATTCTGTACTGTTTTGTATATTTTTCAAATTAAACTCTATCATCTCATCTCTTTTCTACATCTTCGACACCAAGCCTTAAATCTATCCTATACATGTTTTCTTTAAAAATCAATGTTCTTTTTAGATTTCTACTTTAAATTAAAATAACCCACACCCTACATTTTTTTCATATTTGAACTTCGATTTTTGTAGTTTTTCCCTCGTATCTCAAAAGTTCTTTTTTACGTTGTAGCCGGAAATATTATATATATTATTCACATATGTATATATGTATTATTTACATATATATATATATATATATTATTTATATTTATATATATTATTTACATATATATATATTAAACGTCATGTCTGCATTAGATGAGTTTTGAATAAAAAATCTCTTCATTCGGAAATAAAGGTAGGATAAAATTAATAAAGGTCGGAATATATACTTTTTTAACGGTATCTTTTTTAAAATTTATATTAAAAACAACCTTTTCTCATTCATTAACGGAGAGAGAACATTACACATTGTAATACTTTTGAAAAACTTCCATACGTTTATTTTGAAACTTTTTATAAAATAAATTTTATTCGTGCAATGTACGTATTCTTTGTATTTTTCATCTTAATTGATTTAAAGTACAATAAATAATAAAACGATAAACTATTAAAATGGAAATTTTTTCTACATATTACTCGAATTTAATTCTTTCGTAAAAATTCGAGTAAGTATTGCAATTCTCGTTTCTTTGAAGGAAAAACTGTTCGATCGCACTTAATAATGATATAGTTTTCTAGAAGACAAAAAAAAAAATAACTTTAAATATTGCAAAAACGTACCCTTCCAAACTTATCGGAAGGAAGAAATATCGAAATGTTTTGTGTGACTATTGAATCAAAAAAAAACCCAGCAAGTCGAATATGTACTTAAACTCAAAAACTAAATACAACTTAAAATTTTGTCGACCATTTAAACGTCTGATTTTTTTTTTCTTTTAAATCACCATTCTTATAGTTCAAACAGAACTACACCAAACGTTTAAAAATTTAAAAAATTTAAAAAATCTAATAAATTCAAAAAATTAAAAAAGTAAATAAATAAATAAAACGGAAGAGCAAAATATTTAATCGTATTTACTTGTTTAAGACGGTATTTGCTGATTACGATTTCTTCTACTTCCGCTAGTACAAACGATCCGGGAATATCCAATAATTGTCGGGTTACTGGCACACCACACCGAAAACCGATATTTCCGACGATGTCAGTTATATCGATGTATTATTATTATAATTATTATTGTTATTAAAGATCGACCGTCTCGAAAAATCAATTACATTTATTACATTAACAGACAAATATTTCTTCCCTTTACCGCTACAAAACTGATAACAATTCATCTTAATTAACACTATAACACATTTACGGAAGAAGAATTTTCAAACTATTAAAAACATATATCATCGACAAAAAATCCGCACTCTTTATATACATATACCTTTAATATATACATATATATATATGTATAAATACATATATGTATATCTATCCGTGTATATATATATATTTTTGATAGGTAGAGAACGCGCGAATCGTGTCTCGAAAAAAAAGCGACTTTGTAGTAGTGTCTAAGTTTGAATACGCAGGTTCGCGGTCCGGAACTAGACGACGACACAGCAACCGAGTACCGCGGATCGTGATGAACAGGCGAAGACTGTGACGACTCGGTAGAACGGCAACCGAGCAACGATCGGGACGCTTCGCTGCCGACTGTGGCGACGGTCGCGGCGGTGGCGCATCACCCCCGCCGACCATAGTTGCCGGCCGGCCGGCGTTCGAGCATCGCGGCGATAGCGAGCGACAGAAGGTGGTGTTCTTGCGCCGACACAGCCAGACAAAAACGTAGCCTTGAAAATTATGGCGGGAAATATCGCTGTCGGATTTTTCGATCGATTTTTCGATCGGGTCGCGATCGATCGAGTAAAATCCGTGCTCGTCTTAATCGTTGCCATCAAGACCGGCGTCGAAACGGCCAATTTTGGGCTGCAAATGGGCCCCGAAATTCGGAACTATTTTTCGGCGACGCGACATTTGGCGGGAGAGACAGCGCCGCACACAACGTGCGCCGAGCCGGTTGTCGTATTTTTTGCCCGATGACGTCCGGTTCGTACAATTCCACTACATGTCATGTCCTAATACGTTCACGACCGAAGCCGGTATCGCCGTCTCTGTCTGTCGCGGCGCGCCCCCGCCGATTGCCCAGTTCGCATTTCAGCGCGCGCGCGCACACGCACGTGTCGCGTTGCAGTCGCGCGTCGACCAAATCGCGCCGCCGGCGACCAAATCGTCTGGAAGTAGCGCCGTCTTGCGGCTCTCTAGCTAACAACGATTTCGAGATTTTCCGAAATCGCTTCTAATTGCCGATAGAGTGGTCTATTTCACCTCCTTTTTTCCTCTTATGTTACCCTAATGCAAGTTCCCCCCCCCCCACTACCACCACCACCACCACTAGGAATCATTGAATACCGTGGCCCGAAAGTATTGTCGCTTTTTTTGTCAATACGATCGTATTCCTCGCGATCGGTGATTTCGTTTTACTATTGCCCCCGATTTATTTCGATTGTTTTCGTGCTCGTACATCTATCACAGGGCTTCTCTACCAGCCGTCGGTATTGCAAAGTTTATTTTCTTTTCCTCTATATGTATACATACATATGTACATATATAGCTCAAGTAATATTTCGGATTTGTTATTAAATAACTTTCGTATTTGCATCCTAGCTTCTTCGTAAAAAGCATAATATTGCTGAGAAATGCCAGTTCGTTTTTGAATTACCATATACATATAGTATTACTTTTACTTTCCATTATTTCGACTTGTTTTTAAACTTTTCCCTCCAGTTTTTGCAGCGTTTCTCTTTTTTCCCCCAATTAACCCCAACTATTAAATAAACTTCGATCTCCCCGAGTCCTCTCTGGATAAGTATTGTTATTTTCTGACCCTCGATGTATGTGTTCGTTTCTTTTTTTTACTCAACCTTTGTCAATTTCTGTGATTTTATTTGTATTGTTTAGATTTGATTTCAGAACCTTGACAACTCTTCTAAGTCAACTGTTTCGTCGCTTTTTCCTTCGAACTATAGAATTTCAAGGTATATTCTCATGACTTTAAGTCTTATTAGAATGTTTCAATTTTCCATTTCCATTCTTTCGATTTCTTTAATTAGAACACACTGTTGTTGTGTTCTTATTATAATTCGATTTCGATTGTTTTATTTATTATATTATTAGTTTTATTCTGATTATTATTATCTATGATTTTCCTCAGCAGGTAGAGCGGAACAGGTGTTATTTAAACGTATTTTATGTATGAATAATTTGTTTTACAGGGAAAAAAGAACGATATACATATGTATTTAGTGAAAATAGCTCACCGGGGTATATTTCGGAGAACATTCATTTTCAAGATGGTGACCATCTTAAAAATCGAGTTTTAATGAATATATCTGTCTTTTGTACTTTTTTCGTCGTGCAAATAATTTATAGTATTACAGATGCAGTGCAACATATATAGATATATTATGTATTTTTTTTAAATTTCATTCTACATGGCAATCTAGTCAATCAGCGAAATGTTTTATTACGAAGGGTCATGAAGGGAAAAACATACCCACCCTGGAGATATCGTTCGTCTTACAAAAGACCTAGCTGTTTTCTATATGCTTTGATGCGCGCACGTCGCAGGTGGTGTCCAATAGCGATGTGCGAAATCCATATACAATGTTGTATTCAATACAGAAACGTATTTTACATTCAGTCGATACAGTGCCTATAGAATGATCGATGTTTTCATGATATCTTTTATGTTTAGTTAGACGTAAATAGAATTTTTTAAAGAGCCGAATAAGCATAGGAGTATTTGTAAATTTCGTTTCCATGTAATAAAATAACAAGCTGTATAAATGTACGCGTTCAAACCTTACCAATTTCCTTTATGCCTCACGACGGCAGTTTAGTATGGCTAATTAAAATTACAGTCATTTTAAAGTAATTTTTAGTATAATTTTATATTATTTACCGTTCTCCTTGCGAATATCTCTACCTTATTAACACGTTAATGAATAATTGTTTTATTCTCACCTTTAAGTATAAATGTACTATACTTTTATTTATTTCTTAAAACTAATCTGTTAGAACTGCCTAAAGTAATAATTATTTAATCAAATAGTAATGAAAATAATAAACGAGTTCATAAATAAATATCGAGGTAATATTTTGATTGTAACAGCCGGAATAACATTGATTTTTCGTAGTACAGTTCATAATTTAAGTTCAATTAGGCTATGTGTCACGATTAAAACTAAAAACACAATTTTGTAACTTGAAATATTAACTATATACATAAAAATTTAAAAACAGACGAAAAAAAAAAATGAAAAACGTGAAATAACTTACTAGCAGAAAAGAAAAGGAATTCTGGTAACCGCTAAAATGTAATCCAAGAGTAATCAGAAAATAAAAAGAATAGAGAAAAAGTTACTTATAGACTAAATAAAAATTAATGTTTTAACCATACATACATTTATATATATATATATGTATATATATAAACGGCCATTTTGGTTCGCAAAGGACTGTGCCCCTTGACACCTTTTGTTTACACTTCTATCTCTTTCTCTTCTATACTTTGTATAAAATGAGCAAATTTTACAACGTAATTCTAAATCGGTCCATATGAATATAATAACATAATCACAGAAATCCTATAAAATATAACAAACATTGCATAAAATTGGGACATTTTTTCTAATGGGGGGTAGCCTAAAAATTACGTTGTAATTAATATATATATATATATATTATACGACTTAAAAGTTCCAGAAGAACATTAATTACAAAGTAATATTCTAAAAAACTGAAATATATAAATTACAAATTCAAACAGGCTTATATAATTCACCGATAATAATAAATAAATCACTCCATGCGTAATGTTTTTTAAATACTTCCGATATCTCAATATTGGTAATAATATAGGCAGTGACGGATTTGATGGTATGGCCAGATTTTCTATCGATTCAGACGTATTAATATAAAAATGATTAGGCAATCCAACTTTTTTAAAACTTTTTACACAGTCGTATTTATAAAATAATTCCAAATTTAATAAATACGGCGTTTTTCTAAGTTTTTATTAAAGATTGCTCTTAAAAACAAAAATAATCTGGTTAAGTTCTTTTTTTTTTTTAAGCAAATACTCCAACAACTGCTCCTCTATTCTACAGCTCTATCAGAATTCATTACACTTTCTTTTGAAAATGGAAATCTAGAATTTACATGTCGATGACATCGGTTATTATTTAATAATTAACAGATCCACAAATCCCTGATCCCTAATTTAATAAATTACCGGCTGCAAGGTGGTACTCTGCGGCTTCTCATTATACCATGCAACAACTAGACGCAGTTCACTATTTTGTTTTACGAAAAATCTCGGATGTTCATGGTGTGTATTTTCGTTTTCCTTCTTGCTAAATAAGTTGCGGGACCACCTACAAGTGCCCATCTGTAAGTTCCCAACACTATTATTATCATTTATTATATAATATAGATATTTTTTAATAAAATAGTGATTACTACCGTGTATATAAAGAAACTACACCGATAGCTAAAAGGTAAAAACGAATTTAATGCGCATCATCCATAATTAATTAGAAGTATAATCGCTGAAATCGGACCATATATAAAAATTAATTGTTCATTCCTTTATGTTACCTAGTAACACCATTGTTTCATTTGTAATTTTCACTTGTCTATCTTTATATTTATTAAATGCTTTGGAATACATTCGAGCAATTTAATTACAACACCGATTCGTCAACGTTGTCTAGTTTG
This sequence comes from Icerya purchasi, assembly GCA_039619475.1. Classification (NCBI taxonomy): domain Eukaryota; kingdom Metazoa; phylum Arthropoda; class Insecta; order Hemiptera; family Monophlebidae; genus Icerya; species Icerya purchasi. The sequence continues at coordinate 504,181,263 of CM077115.1, read as the reverse complement.
TTATTTTTTCTTTTCGGCGTCGAATAAAATACGGTTTTTCTGTCTTTAAAATATTATCTAGCTTCCGATCCTTAATATCTTCCCAGATAGATCCTGAAAACTTTTAGAATTTTCCCCGTCTAACAATTTTCTATGGAAGCAAAAACCCAGGGAAATATCTGGAAATACTGGAAATTACAACTCATATTGGAAAATCTCTTAATTTTCCGTCATTATAAGTTATACGGTATGTCTAACTGTAGTCAACCAATTTCAGAACTAATCGCAAAATACCAACGTTATATACACATATACGGTGATAGAGCGAAATCCAAAAAACCGAAAAAGCCAAAGACCCTTCACCATCAGTGTGAGCACTGGTGGAATTAATGGAGAAATATCTACCGCCACACACACGTTTATTGAACTAGCGCTCTTCTCTAGACGCGAAATGATGTGGAACACCACCTTTTGGTTTAGAAACATACACCTGTCTCTTTCACCACAAAATCATAATATAAACGTAATAAAGCGGATTCATTGGAAACACCTTGTATTAAGATACCATTAATTGACAAAACTTTTTCTCGTACACTGTGTATCCTTAATATTTTTATGGATACCCTGTTATTAGCGCATTGCTAGGAATGAAAGGGATAGCCCTGTGATAATCCGTCCCCCTGCTGTACTGGGGAAGCCATATTTTTTACCAGTTGCACTGTTGAACACTTTATCGTCCTTCATTAAGCTGCCAGAAGCTGCACACCTTCTCCTCATCGCGCATAATCAAAAAATCCATCGATTCATCATGGCCTCCATTAAAGACGAGACGATCATCAGGCACTATTGTCTGCGGCACGCGAGATTGTCCCACAACTATTCCTTAAGTGTGGTGTTGATAAACCTTGTCCTCTTTAAAAATTAGGGGGAATTTCGCGATAAATTTGAAGCTTTGTATTTGAAGACAAATAAAATATGGCACACACTGTAACATGAATAGAACGCGCAACAAAGCTCAACTTTGAACTTAATTATCGAAACTTCGGTAGCTAACTTGGTGGAAAAGAAAAAGCAAAATCGATGTTGAAATTTTTGAATATTTCGCAACATGGGGAGCACTGTGTACATAAATGTGAAATTGCATATACGGCTATTCCGAATATGTGTAACATTGCGTGTCGGTTGGATAAAAGCCTGATGCATCGAAGAAGCAACCTGTAATTTTTTCTTAATTTAACATCGAGCAACAGCGGGACAGTATTTTTGTAATTCGCCCGTGAAAACGTGCTCGTTTCTCGAAACCTGCTGACCTATGCGGGAAAATGTGAGAAGAAAGTCTACACCAGAGTCATCTGGAAACAACTATGCCATTGAAAAATAAAATGCTGATTCTATTTTCCGAGAACGCTGAGAACGTTTACGATTGTTTCTGGGAATTTAGGCAGCCAATCATTGATGAATACATTTCCCTAATACAGGTACGTATTTTTTTCAATGGTTCCTGAGAGAATCTTCCTTTCGTTATGTTCAACTAGTCATCCTCGCCCACTTAATATTTCACCGGCTTTAAATGAATCTCGTGTCACCTGTCACTTCCGAGTTTTCGGGAAAAGAGAACTTCGAAAAAAATAAATGAATACGTAAATGAATAAATTTGATTTTGTACAGTAGAAACACTCATTACGTTCACAGATCTTAGCTTATAGATTTCGAAATCTTTCAATTCAAAAAGAACTGCCATCTTTTCATTAAAATAACTTTTGGCGTTTGGTTCCCGGAAAATCTTTAAAACCTTTCTTAATTCTCAACCTGATATCTTTTTATTATACAATGATTTTCTTTATTTTTCGCGTGATTTCGGATCTCGTCCCTTTCGCATCGTGCCAAGTTTTTCCTACATAGTGTTATGCGAAACCAATTCTATTATATGATAATCTTTCAACTCCCCATTGCTCTCTTTAACCTTTACCAGTGGGCTTCTAAAAATGATGAAGGCCTAGATGGTACTTTCACGTGTTCCACATTTCACCTATTTAAGCATTTTTTTATATTTTTCAACTTTTCACAGTTTCTGATAATGTCCAACAAGCTGTTTTAACCCTTTTCTCGCATTCCTTCAACAGCGTTATCCGTTAAATTTATTTCGCTATTTTCAAATTATTTTCCTTTTACATCCTTACCGACCTCTTTTGAATTCCCACCTTACTTTGATACTGAAAACGCTGCCGGCTGTTACGCTTACTCGGCTGCTTTCAGAGTGTTTAATTTCCGGATAAATTCCTTGCTCGGGATATCAGCTTTAACCTGCCATTCCAATCTGTTGTTTGATGCTTATTTTTTTTCTAAGGAGGGGGTTGTCAAGCCCAGGAACGATACGAAAAATAATAATTAATTAGATTTTAATTCGATCAGAAACTGCTAATATAAAGGAACTAATAGCAGGAACCACAAATAGAAAAAAGAACAGAATGTAAGAAGCACAATAAGAAGCTTTTTCCTGAGTGCTCTCATCTATACGCCGAACTCTTGGCGTTGGATCTTCCTACCCATTTCAATGCTTCCTTTATCCTTTCCTTCCCACCTCTAGCCGTTATTCTCCTCCTTCTTTCCTTTATACTCTCTATCTCCGATCGCCTCAGAATCCGAGTAGATGATCTAAGACAACAGCTTTATTGGGATGAAAAAGAATACCAAAAAAAAAAAAGGACAATAGTGAATAGACAATACAGTATACGGTTAAAGCGTAGCTGAATAATGCAGATAACGGCGAGACAACGAAGAGAAGGAAACTCTTAAGAAGCAAGGATTAAGAAAATTAGACTGAAAGGAGAAATAGAAGGAGTAATCGTTTGTAAAAGAAGAAGGATACATATCCGACCAAAACCTAGAGTACCATTTTTTACATGAGAATAGTAGTTTAGAGACCTGGATTTTTTTTTAAACAGAAGCAGGAAGTCAAAACATGCGATATTTCATTACCCTGCTTTAATACTTACCAACACTTATTCCTTTAATCCTTCTTTGATCCAACCTTTTTCCAGATAACATCCTTGTTTTCAATAATTACACACCCACTTCATCCAATTTTCGTTATCTTCCATTCTCATTTTCCTTTGCTCTTTACTTAACGCTAATTCCTTTTTATTGGTGATCCTAATAATGTTCTCTTTAATGCTCAGCTCTTTTATCTTACTATTCTTTTTAACTCTTCACGTATTCTTTCCTTTCTATCTCTATCAATAGTTCCCTTTTTAGATTCCTTTATCTTTACTTCCGATCGTGTATAAAACATGATATATCGTTGCGTCGGCGTACCCGAAAAAAAGATAAAACAAAAATAAGTTAAGCGGCATACTTATCTGAGAAATTTAAGTAGGGAAGGGCTGGCTGAAGAATACGCCTGGGACGATCCGTAATTTATTCTGGAAAGGACTAACGATTTGTATCTGGAAAGAAGAGTTTTCGGCGGTACATAATACTTTATGTTTCATAAATACTTAAGGGTTGGATAGGAATTTGTGCAATTCAAGTCCAAGGTAGGATATATAAGGACGCCGAGTTAGTTTATGAGATCAAACAGTAGTTCAAGAAATGTAGCAGTTGGATGAAAATGGAGTGGAGAGTATTCTAGATGGAGACGATTTTAAAATCCCCAAAGCGCGAATCACTGACAGAATTTCAACATTACTCCTGATGCCCGGCTTTGTGTAGCACCGGAAAGTAACGTTATTTTAGGCTGGTCTACCTACCCATATCATCACTCAAAAAATTTACGATAAAAATTGTGAGATAAAATATGTTAGCAAAAACAAAAAAAAAATATCGACTTCAAGTTTACTTTAAAAATTTAATAAAAACGCTTCAAAAAATTAAGAAATATTCGATAGAAGATAAAATTCAGTGTAATATATAACAAAAGAATATTATGATTATTCTTACAAAAATTACTCATTATCGGTACGCCAAAAATTCGAATTACAACTGTAATTAAAGACCGCATTAAAATTCCTCTTGATGTTTCTAAAACCTCTCTGGCTTTTATAGAGAACGAATGATTTCATCGTTGTACTGATACGGTTTCTAATTATATATTGTTGTAATGTGCCAACTCTAATAAGTATTAATGTTACTACAGAATTATCAAAATATTTCTTACGCATACTTCTCTGAAGTAGATTATTTTTTTTACTTTTTAGTATGCTTGTAATAAATTTATGGAGCATAAATCTTGAAGTCGATATTTTTCTAGACCGGTTTAGTTGCATTTCTTTATATTGCAACATCTGTATTATTAATCGACAGATTGATAAATTTTTATTTGTTTCAAATTTTTTTGAAAAAGCGATTGACTTTAATTCCTGTCTATAAATTTAATGTATTTTAACATTAAAATAACCTCCTAAAAATACCAAGATAGTCGACGACACTTTAAAGCAAAAATATGGCAATGCAGAAATCTAAAAAAGTAAGTTTTTATTTTTCTTTCTGTTGCTATTGTTTTTACTATTATTATTATTGTTGTTATTATTATTATTTTTGCGACGAATGGTGGAACCGGAGGTCGAAGAGCGAACTTGTTAGTACCGCTCGTTGTTTTCGACGCCTGCAGTCATATTCGTCGTCCATCATCAGCATATTTGTTCTTATTTCATATTGTTTATTCTGTTGCAAACAATTTATTAATTGTTAAATATGATACGAACCGTCGCACTTTATTATCATACCAGTAAGAATTTTAATTTACACCGGAAATATTCACGACAAGCACACCGATTAATTGATACACTTTCGGCGCTGCCGGATGCCAATCAAATTTCAGGTTTGCTATGAACCGATGTGCCATAAATAATTTTGTTCAGGTAAAAAATAAGATTAAAAATAATTTTCAGCGGCTTTATAACCATTGAACGGTACAATGAGAGATAAGCGCTACATTGTTGAACCTATTTTGTGTTCAATGATGCGAGATGGTTTCTGTGAACGACTTTTATCAGTATACAAAATAACAATAATAACAATAACAATAACAGTAACAACAACAACAACAATAATATTAATAATAATAATAATAATAATAATAACAATAACAATAACAATAATAATAATAATAGCAGACGATAAAATCTGCTTATTTTAAAATTATAAATTTTTCGTATCTGTACATCGCTTTAAAATATTGAAAACACCTTAATTTCTTTTTAGTGTATCAATTTTTTATTTTATTATTCGGCTATTACGAGTACGTACTTGAAAAGAAAAAAAAATTGATGTACAAAAATCGATATACAACATTTTATTTATGTCAAAAAATATTTCGCTTCTTTATACATGTGTAAGCCCGAGAATTTTATAAAAAGTATCTTCTCTTCGCAATATTTATGTTGCAAAAAAAAAAAAAAAAAAAAAACAAAAATTAATAATATTTTTACAATTATAATAATCATTAGTTTCAAAAAACTTTTACGTAAATTATTAATTTCGTGCTTATATGCTTTTACTTAATATCGTTTTGTGCTGCGATGAAATTTTGTAATTTTTCATAGATGTATTAATTTAAACCTTTGTAGGTTTTTGAAGTTCGCGATGACAGTACGGTAGGGGGTTTAGAAGAACCGAATGAAAAAGTTTAGAGATTTTTTGCAGTGACTAAGTGAGAATTGTTCAATTTAAAATGACAAAATCATTGGGATGCGGATTAATGTTTAAGCAGTACCGTATAAGTCGCACTGTGAAGCGTGGTGTCAAATTGTGAAACATTAGAATTACTAAACGGAGACCATGGCTTTAAATGTTCACATTCGGTAGAAATGGTGGAAAATGATTTTGTCGAATTCTGGCCATTGCCTTATATAAGTGAAATTTTAAATCTCACGATGACAAGTATGATATCGTTAGAGGTTACACTTATATAGATAAAGCTTCCTTTTAATTAATTTTCATGCTAGGCAAATATTGAACTTGTTCTGGAATTATTAAGAAATTGTCACTAAAAATAAACCGCATTTTGTCAGTTTTAATGATAAACGCTTTTATTTAGTAGCCGAGATTTAGGAAAATTGTTTCTTCTTAGAGCAGCTGTACAAAAAGCGTGATTTTAGTTTTGTAAGACGCGTATTTTATTCTTTTCCTAATTAATAATATCCCGACATTATTTTTTATTCTTTAATTATTACAATTCTGTACACATGTAACGTACGGAATAATCCTAATGAAATAAACGACAAAAATATCGAATTAAAATATTCAATAGTTCGTGAACCGGTTTAACTTACATAAACTTCAAAATTGGAACATAAATCACAATTAAACTTCTTTTCAAGAAAATCAATAATTTTATTATCAGTTTGGACGTCAAAGGACGCGCCAAAAAAACCGGTCAAGAACATATGATGTGGAATTTAAAACGACCTTAAAAATCACCTTTAAAAATGTTCATAAACCGCCATCGAAATCCTTTTTCTTATAAAAAAATATAATAAACACCGCTTCTTTTCGACCAAAAATAATAAAAAAAAAAAAAAAAACGTTCATGTAAGTAATAGCCCCAACGAAAACAGACCTGCAACTTCATATTTAGACTTTCGGGTCGCCAAAAGCTCCTAATTTTGGAAAAAACATGTTTTTTTTTCCGGGTGCGCGATATATGTTAACGGAGAGATCGCTATTTGTCAGGATTTTTTTAATGAAACTTTCGAAGTTAGCGAAAAATTCAGAAACTCGCGAAAAACGACGTGCCCCCTTTTGTTTGCGCGACTGTTATAGTTGACAATTTTGAACAAAATTATAAACACGCGCTTTCTCGGGGGATATATCTCTAGTTTGAAGCATCCAGGTTTCCAACTTTCAAATATTTAGACTTTCGGCGTGCCGAAAGCTTCAAGTTTTGGGAAAAAAATATCTTTTTTTCTGGGCATACGGATGAAATGACTGTTACTTAATAGGAATGAAATTACATTTCGTTATTTGTTTTTAAAATTTTTGTTCCAAACTATTCATCAGAGTACTTATATTGACGCATAAGTATAAAACATGGGTTAATAAAAATAGTTCGTTTCATTCTTTTTTTTTTTTTTTTATAGAAGCAAAATTAAAATAAGGCGGCATGCTTAGGTTTATGTAATTTAAAACAGAATTATTAAAAGTTCAAATAAGTTATTCATACGCATTGTTACGAAGGTTTTTTTTATTTTTATTTTTAAACTGAACTACTGAGGATGCTGTTTTAGGAAAGCGACAATTGGAAGTTTAATACATCTAATAACAATTATTAAGCTGATACATAAATACGACAAAGCAATAAATGTACAGAGACAGGATAATCAGCTGTTGTAAATAAAAGAAAGACCCGTTTTGCACCACCGTTCGATATTCCTTTGATATAATAACTTCGGTGTGAAACATGGATTTTCACGATATGCCTATCTGGTAGCAGTAAGAAACAGACGGAGATTATTAAAATTAATAACCAGTGTAAGCATCATCCAATATTTTTTTTTTTTTTTCTTTTTCGATTTAAAATATAGTCAGCCATATTTAAAAGGTTTCTACGCCATTTAAAACGTAACATATAATTCGGTTCTAATATCTTTGTCATTCGTATTTAGGAAACTTATTTGATGATAGCGTTTGTATATGTATATTTTTAAATTTCGTTCTTAAAAAAGTCAAACTCGTCGTATATTAGGTGCAATTATTTTAACTTTAGCATATAACAAAGTAATCAAATTTAGAGTTACCAAATGATATTTCGGCCCCTTCGGAAGCTTCCTAGGCTTTAAAAAATTTTGAAAAACAGCAATAATGTTACAAAAATTTTTAAGCACATAAATACACACACGTTTACAGGAATGCGCTAGGTGAAATAATAATAGAATATTAAAAATTTAAAATAGAAAAATCTTTATTTTGAATTTAGTAATTTGTTGAATACGTCGATGTTCTAAAAAAATTTACTAAATTTTCTATGTTGAAAACATTGTTACAGCGAAGCCGCTGAATGTTTAGATCCAAACGGAGTGTTACATATTACTCGTTATCTATTTATTTTTGTCAATTCGTACCAGTTTACTTATTAACATTACTACCCATCTAAACCAAGAACACGGGGGTTGTATCGAATCAACTTTTTTACATGCAGAACATAATCCCTAACAGAACCTGCAGCAGGGACATTTGCACGTTTTATTAAACCGATTAATAGCGGAGGCGCCCTATTATTAATTAATTCTTTGTATTTCTTTTGCCCCGAGTACAACTAGTTTTCTAGTTGTAATCTTCCAATGTTTAGCATTTAATCTGTCCTATCTTAAATAGCAGAAAACCTCTTGTCCGAGTTAATCTATAGAAAATGTCTCTAATTGGGACACTGTGTTCCACACAATTTACTGCAAGATTACTCACAGACTTTTCTCCGTACATTGTATACTAAATTATTTTTATTTATTAATTTTTTTTTACACTAAATTATACATTTAACTTAAAATCGTTATCGATTTTTCCCCCCTCAGATAATACTTAACTCTTTAACTTTTCGGATGGTGAAATAATCTGAAATTTTATATATGTAGTTCTAATCAGCAGAAAATTATCAGCTTCCGTCGCATTCTAACCATATCCGATCTTTTGGTTAATTTTATTACCGCACATCCTGTTATATAATAATTTAGGAATTTCATCGTTGCCTGGTGAATAATCAAATACGCGCGTATAATTGCGGGAATCATTCTAATTGAAAGATTTGGTTCTCAGTTTTTACGAAGGAAATAATAATAAAGCGGTTTACAATTACGAAAAAATTCGTTAGATCGATACGAACGTATTATTGATAGAGCGAATTTTTTTAATTTTTGTACACACTTGAAATTTCAAATGAAGAGAAAAATTTTGAAAAACAGTGTAACGTCATCTGAAACCGATTCTCGTGTATACAGCCGTTTTTAAATTCTAATATTGTGCACGTGACGGCGTTTAGAATATTTCATTAGAAATTAAATAATCGTTCGGCGCCACTTCAAAGTTAAGTAAATAGTCGTTCACAAGAGCCGTTATTTTTTCTGTGCGTTATCGATGAACTTTTGATTTTTACGATTTATGTACACGCATTTAATATGCGTGTACGGGACATATAAGCAGGACCGTAAAAAAAATCGAATAAAATTCAATAATTCTCGAAAATTATTAAGAAATTGAGCCCATAAATCATAGTTAAAACGTTTTTATTTCTTTTTTTTTTTTTTTTTTTTTTTGTTCATAGAATATACTCTATTTCGATGGCTAAAAATTAACGTCAGAAAAATATGCAATAGAGGACTTCAAATACGATCTGATTAAACGTGAAATTTTAAGGATGTATAACGAAAAAAAAGTAAAGCTAGTCCCATATAACCTTGATAAGGTATCATGGATTCTGAAGTTAAGCTTTCCATAATGGTACTAAGCCTAATGAATCTAAGGAGAATACTGGGGCCAGTTCCTTTCTCTCGGCAAACTTAAAACATTCTTTTCGAGAAACAAAATTATGGCCGAGAATACTTCAACTATACCGGGCGAGAAAACCAAGGTATAGAAGTATTGAAAAATTAAAAAATCGGTCACACATGTTTATATCCAAAATTCACAGAAAAAATATAGAGCTAATCTTAGAATTTCTAATTCGGACCGAGGCTTCGGAAACTTCAAGGTTTCGAAAAAGATCACTTCTTTTTCGGAGCGTGTTCACCATATTCGACGTAATAAACCCGCATTTCGACTCTATAATGAAGGGTTCAAAATTTGCGAGAAATATAGTTTGTTTCACAAGTCATTCGAGAACACATCTTAAAAGTGATCGAACGGTACTTAGTAAAATGACGAATAATTGACAATTATCTTAAAAATGAATATAACAATAGTTACATTTCGGAAACGTTTGTTCGGGAATACTCCATGTTAAGCTGGAAAAAAGAGAAAATACTAGTAAAAATTAACGTAGTAAACGCCTGTCCTTTTTTTTTTTTTTTTCAAATCAACAGGATACAGTCTATTCTTGATTATTATATAAATCATAATAGTAATAAAACTAACATTGTATCTAAGTAAATATATATATATGCTCATACGTACGCGCACATTAAATATACATTTATACATAAATACATGTAGCTTAGTATATTCAAAATGTCGAATACGTACTATTCTGTGAGAAGTAAGATCAAGGAAAGTGACGAATAAGGAAACAAATTAAACAAGTACATTAATTAATCAATATGGAAAGATTCGAGATGTGGCTTGGTTTTTAATCTTTGCACCATTCTTTCAGCCATTTTCGTACTTCCTTTTCCACGCACCAGTTCTTTTTCTGTTTAGTATATAACTGGGAATAGCATTTATTGACTGTGTTAAAACTGAAAATCATCTGTGTTATCAATTCGTAGATTTGTTTCTCGAGGATAAATATAATATGTACTATTTTGATTTTTTGTTATTCGAATTTTTTGCCTTAAAGGTAATTTCATATTATTAATATTAAATTCTAGTAATCTATAATGGTAACAGTATACATCTTGGAAGACATTTCATTGCTTTTTCTTCCACCAAGTCGATCGTCTTCACCTAAAGAAGAAAAAAAAACGAATATCAATGAACGCAATGTATATTAATCTGACAGAAACCTAAATGATACAGAAGGGTCGTTTAAGGTTATATACGAGATAGTTAATTTTCATTGAGAATTCAATAATTGCAATTTTCTCTCCCATCAGAGATGCCTGTTAAAGCCAATTTCAGTTTCTGTTTATTTGCAAAAAAAAAATGCTTTTAAAAATCCTCGGCCAAAACAAAAGTACAATTTCAAAAGTAGTTGTGAGGTATAATTTTTTGGAAGGCTGCGAAAAATGAAGCTTGCCTTTTGATTTTAAAGAAGCAAAAAATCGAATTCGGGTTATTTGTGTACAGATACAAAGACAGAATAGACAACAAAATAATAGGGGACAACTGGCACGTGTGTAAGGGGCTAGTCTGGAAACAATGTTCCAGCATGATGCTGGTGGTTTACAGAGCGTTGGTAAACGAACAAAGATTTCACACGATTCCCTTTAATTTTTATCCGGAATATTTAGCGCGGACTCTTTCGGAGCGGTAATATTACATTATTTAAGTGTACTACCTTATTAATTTCGTTTGGATTAAAACTAGAAAAGCTGTCGCTTTAAGTTTACTTATAACAACATTTTTATGAAAAAATTAAAAATTACATCATTCGATATTTTGGAGAATATTTATTTAGTATAATTTGCAAAAATAAATATGTCTAACTATTAATAAACAATCACTGTCATTGATATAAAAGAAACTTACGATAACGTAGACTTAATAATATTATATCAAAAGGTTGAATGTGCAGATGCAAAAAAAAAAAAAAAAAAAAGCATCGCAAAGAAATGAAAATTTCAGCAACATATAAAAAGAACTAAGTAAAATTACCATCGGCCAGTGAATAAAATTCAGAATAAGAGAAAACAATGGAAAGATGTAGAAAAAAAAAAGAATCAGTCAAGTTTGTAAACAGTATGAAATGATAAAAAAGGACAAAGGAATAAACCAAGATGAAAAATGATCAGAAGTAAATCATCGAAAATATTGAGAAATTACAAATAATTTAGAGAAAATATACTAGACGATAGATTTATGGTGTATAACCAAAAAGGAAGAGGAAAATGTGTCTAAGAATTAATTTTAACAGTAACCGCTAAGACTGGAATAGTATAAACGGTAGATAAAATTGAAATATACCAATATTGCTGGAATCGGACGTATAGAAGCAGAATTAAAAAATTGAAAAATAAAAATAATAGATAGAGAAATAGTATACGATTGCCTGTAACGAAAAATTATTCCATAACGCATAAAAACAGCAAAAAAACTAAATTATAATCATGTTTAGTTTCCAAGTGGTTCTTATGAAGAAAAAAAAAAACGAGTTCAATCAAGCATGATGTTTCATGCGCTCATGGTTACTGCGTATGTTAAATTAAAGATAACTATAATTTTCATTTACATAATACTAAATTCAAAACAAAGAAATCTGATTTTAAGTTCGTAATATCCTGTATTTTTCACTTTCTATTCCTATAAAGTATGCTTTAATAAGAATTACTACACTTCCACATTTATAAATTAATTACAAAACAAATATTTTCAATCCAGTTTTTTTTTCACGTACACGCAGTGTCATACCGCAAAAGAAATAAATTCAAAAATAACAAAAATAAAACATCGGAGAAATTAAAAAAAGCAACGATATAGAAAAAATTAATTAATTTTGAAAAGTATTTTGAATGAAAATAATTAGAGATGTTGTTAAATATTTATTGGTACTAAAATGTTCTAGTGTCTACACGATATATTACTGCTTTCAAAAATCCAGGACTAAATATAGAACCATAAAACGCTAAAATGGTTGTTTGTAAAAAACCGTAAATCGAGCGGTCGAAAATTTATAAGATGACAATCAATAGCGTGCAGCTCTCGTTTATTGCTTAGGCAGAAATGACAAAAGAGATCCGGGCGATCGGCCAAAGGAAAACAACGCACAGCACGTTGAACGGAGAAAACCGGTTGTATAGCGGTTATAACGATTAGGTATCGTCAACCTAAACGGAATTTTCACGAAACAAAAGGCATTGAGGATGTGAGCCGAAAGGAACAAACAAGACCGACTTTCGTGCGACTAATAGTATAAGGAGAATGCACAAATTTAAAAGGAATGGAACCATAGAAAATATTGAGTTTTGATGAACATAAAAAGGTCAATTTCTGATACCCGGCATGTTTAGAAACTTCCCGAAAAGGCACAATGACTATTGCCAGAACAAAAGAAGATGTGCTTTGGTACACGAATATAATATTAATTGTAGAGGAAAATGTCAATAAAGCCGGGTCTAAAGTGTAGAAATAAGAATAGATGATTTGTAGTGAGAACGGAGAAACTGACAATGACCGGAAGTAATCGATGGTTGGAGAACAAAAAATAAGTAAATATAATCGTAATAATAATAATTGTAAATAAAGAAACGAAAAAATACGCCAAAAGTAAATAATTGTTAATATATAAGTGTAAAACAATGGCTGTTCGGTAAGGTAATCGGATAAACAATTTCTACTGAAATTTTTATTTCTTCGGAATGCGGGGATATGTAATGTGTCCATTACATGAAAAACAAAAAATATAAATAAATAAATAAATAAATAAATAAAAATATATCATTAATTAATTATAATGTAATCAGAGGGTAAATGCGTGAGCGAATGGAAACCTATTGCTGGCTGGGGGGAGACGAATGTAGATCTTGGCAGAGAAGGGGTGCGCGCGATGATTGGTAAGATGAAGAGCTGATTGGTAGGTCTGCGACGGGAAAGAGACAGTTCCGGAAGAAAAAAGATGGTTAAAATTAGAGAGGAGATTCAGTTCGCCGTTTCTGGCAAGTTTGTATAGTTCTCGGGTATTCTTTTGTTCGAAAGAAAGGTCAGCGAGATTGCGAATCGAATCGTTGAAAAGAATAACGGTCCGAACGGAAAATACGTAAGAACACGATCCAGCAAGATCCGAGAACCAAATCAGTCGTCAAAGTTCGATTCAACGATTATAAAAATCCGTTTGATCTCAACTTGATCGATCAGCGCTCTTTCCAACAATATGTCATATGGCCGGGAAACAAACAAAATTTCCTCCAAAAGTTCGAGCTTTTGCAGCCCCGAGGGACTAATTTTAAGGTTGGAAACCTAGATGTTCCAAACCAGAGAAATAAACGTGAATGTGCATTTTTCCGACCTTGTTTAAAATTTTTAGCTATAATACTCGCGTCCCAAAAACAGGGGGCACATATTAGTGCTGGCGCTTTTTCTTGAATTTTTCGTCAGCTTTGAAAGTTTCATTAAGAATATGAAATACGGTTTTGTTCCCGACCTATAGTAATCTTTCCAACGATATATCACGAGCCCGGGAAAAAACATCCCCCCCCCCCCCCACCAAAATTTCGAGCTTTCGGCACCCTGAGGGTCTAATTTTAAAGCTGGAAATCCGGATGTCCCAAACTAGAGAAATATACGGGGATGCGTATATTTTTAACCACGTTCAAAATTTTTAGCTGTAATATTCGCGGCGCTAGGGGGAGGCACGTCATTTTTTACGGTTTTTTTGAACTTTTTGGAAACTTTACCCAACTTTTTTACTTTCAATTTTTCGATTTTATGAAAGGACTTCGGGCATTTTAAATGACCAAACACCTAATAATAATAATCCACTGTTTAATATACAAATTTAACTTTTTGTCTTCTTGTTTTATTTTATATTTTATATTAATTATTACTATTGATTTTTATACCTGCTATGTTTATTCCTCTTTACATCTACTATATATACACATGTATTCCCTATATTCACTTCAGTATGTTTTAAGTTTCCTTTAAGTTAGTTTTAGCTGATGATGGGTTATGCCCGAAAACGTTTCTAAATAGGTATTTATCTAATTTATTGTTCTATATTGTTTGTTATTAAAGTTTGTTTTATTATACAGAAATATTATATATTCTTAACTGCTTTTTGGCGTTTTTTTCCGCCCAGGGTAATCGATTAATTTGATAGATATCGTTTTAAAGAGAATTTTAATTGTAATTTCGAAATTAATAAATCAAACGGTTAATTAGTTATTGGATATATTTTAATTGAATATTTTTGTCGTTTCTGAACCATCTTATTAGGATTCCCCGTATGCATTATATGTGTACGGAATCCCAAAAAAGGAAGAAAGACAGTAATCGAATGGAATTAATAACTATACGACACCAAGTAATTTTTATCACAACGATAATCTTTATTATTATTCAATTTATTAAGTATACACAGACAACAAATGTTAAATTTTTTTTAATGACAGAATGAGAAAACACAAATAAAGTTCCTTTTAGTTAATAAAGTACATAATAATAGAATAGAAATACGGATTCAAAATAAGTAATGAAATAGTGTCTATATTTTACTGAATTAAATTGCATTCGACATTAAACCTATTTTTACTTAACTTTTATTTTTTCATTAATTTTTTTTTGTATTTAGAATGTTGCGGTTTTGATTCGACGTCGTTTAATAATAAATGGCTCTTTCGTTGTTCTCTTGATGAAAATCCGTTTCGAAATTAATCATAAATTAAAAACTAATGGACGATGGACGGCCGACAACGTCTATTTTAATTTTTTTTTTATAAATGGCACATCCATTATTATACTGAAGTGGTTCAGCATTTTTGTTCCGAATTTACAAGGCATTTACGATTGAAGAACAGTGTTTCTTAAAAATAATTTCCATCCTGTAAACGGATAAAAACAAAGAGAACATCTTTAATACTTCGTTTATTTAATGTAGATAAAAATTAGCCAAAAAATATTTATCAACATCAGGGAACTGCACGGAATGCATTTATTTTTAAAATAATTCGTTTGCAAAACGACGTTCAGCTCTTGAGTTTGTACCTAACCGTAACTTATTGAAATCTATTCGGTTAGCTTTTGATATAGATACGAGTATAGATATAGATATAATATAAATAGCGCGGATGTATAGTGGTTAAGGCCGCTTGGCTACTAAACCATAGATCACGGGTTCGATACATGTTTCGTTTCAGATTTAAGTCGCTCTCAGGTTTACACAGCCTGAAGCAATTAGGTACCAGAAAAATCTAGAAAAGTGAAAGCAATTGAGAAAAACGAACTAATCCCAGTATTCGCTTTAGATCCATTAGGCTTAGTACACTATGAACTTTAATTTCACAATTCCCGACATTCTGTCAAGGGTATGCTTACTTTAGTTTTATATATACGTGTATACGCACATATTTATATAATCAGTGAAACATCTTACTTAATTAAATTATTTGCGGTTGTTAAAAATTAATGGTACCATCCGAGCATATTGAATATTATAAATCATAAAATTACAGCAGTCATAACGTTTATTGTGTTGCTGATTTTTTTTTAAATTTCAAATACGACGTTTTTACACCTTCTCGGTAATTTTTAATAATTCATAAATTTTTTTTTGGCAGGACACATTTATGTTTTGTGTAACAAGAAAAAACAACATAAAAAACGCACATAAAAAATTTGTAACGATGACGTCATTAATATTTTTTTGAATTGTCTAGAAATTTTACTGAAGCTAAACAATTTTTATTTCATTCCGTATTTTTTTTTTTTTTTCAAATTAACGTAGAGCAGTAAGTTTTTTTCTTTATTTTTTCCATTTGTGTATTTTAAAATAATTTGCAAAGCGTAATAATAATAAAACAAATTATTTACAATCGAAAGTTACTACTGCGATTACATAGGAAATGCTACTAAATTTTCGTTCTTCTTTTCGTCCTAAAGTTTACTCTATCGGGAACATTGAAAGAAAAAAAAAACAAAAAACGTGTCATCCAATTAACTTTTATTGTACCACTACACATAAAGCTTAGAGCAAACATCACCGGTTATCGTCGAATACATATTAAACGGGTTTTTAATAAACGGCACGTGCGCCAAACCTTTCGAAGAGCTCCGGTAATCGCGTCTGAAATAATCGATGTGGTTACTCGATGGCAGCTTTGATTCGTTCAAGCTGTATTCTCGGCACACGATCAACGGCTGTCGAGCGGCATAGCTTAGTCGGCCGGCAATTAAAAGTTGCGGGTATAACGAATTAGACCGAGTACATTTGAATTGGAGTTAAATTACGCAGGCGATCAGCGGGGGGGGGGGTACTGTTAGAAGTGCGACCGGAGCGGTTACACGTGAATTTTGAAAAATAGGCAGCTTCGTTATTGTACAAATGCACAGGACAGAAAAATTCTAAGCGCGTACTTACAAAGAGACTGCTGATAGAGATAGACGGTGCTAATTCTAAAGGAAATTTTAACAGCTCTAAAAAAAGGTCAAACCACGAAATATTTCACACACGCGGCTATATTTTTTTTCCCTGTGAAACTCTTTTACAGAATATAGATAACCCGCACGCGTGCAACCCTCATGTAAAGTAAACTGAGTAATGTCCTTCTTCATATAGGGATTATAAGGTGCTCTTTTCATAGTGTTTACTACTACCCTATGTTTGCGTGTTCAATGGATTTGAAGAGAATATTATAAGTTAGTTATTTTCATTTTTTGGGCCGATTGGTAACCTCGTCCGATCTCAAATATTAGTTGTACATTAAGCAGACAACTCCAGAAAAACTGTGACACCTCTGGCTTAGCCTTATACTTTAACAATAGGTTCGCTAATGTGTGTGGTTTTTGGTACGTCACCGGATGCATTCGGTTCTTTTGAAGGCAGGGCTGTCACAGTTTTAATCTGAGTGCCGAGTCACCGAAAACAGTTACCTCCGGAGTGTTAGAATTACTGTTTATGTAACAAGTAATTTTTCGTCACGGTATTGTGTGTTGAATACGGAAACAATTATCACTGTCTCTCAGGAACTAAAGTACTGAACGAATGTTCTGATGGGAGTCGAAAGAAAAGAAAGTTGAATACATTAAAAGTTTATGTTTGTCTGCGGATTTTGGTTTTTTACAATTGTACGGGTTATTTTAAAGTAAACAGAAACAGTTGGGCATCATTTTTCATAGGAGCTATAATAAATTATAACGAAAAAAAATTAAAAATTAAGTAAATTCCTTCAATTTCACCGTCACTTCACTTTTTCTAGCCATTCATCTCAAAATAATAATAATAATAATAATAATAATAATAATAATAATAATAATTGAATTAAATTTCAATTCAATTCAATTCAATTCAATAATAATAATAATAATAATAATAATAATAATAATAATAATAATAGGTTCAAATTGATATAATGGCGCTAGTTTGCTGTTGGAAAAAGAATGAACTTCACGTTTCACTCGTTTTCTTTCTCCGCTAGATAACAGCAGTTATTTTGACCCACTCATTGCAATAATAATAAAAAATAACGGTCTAAACGGAAATCAATCAACGGATAACTAAGTTCGATTGGTAATTAAGGAACACAAGTTAAAAGAAATCAGGTAATTAGCTCTGATACACATTGTCTTTTTAACTTTTATTTCTTCCTTTGATTTGTGTTTATTTTGTTTTGTATACTTTTATTTTTGCGCTCGCACTAAAGATTCATGTTAATTTACATTTTGTTTCCGCTACTCGCGCTATGTAGCGCATTTGCGGAATTTTACAATAATAATAAAAAAAAAAATTTGATTTGAAAGTAAATTAAACATGCAGGTCGGCTTCCCTTTGGACTTATAATGAATAAGAAAACCCACAGGACAAAAATAATTTTATAAGAAAATTTAATGAGAGAGTGGTAGTTGTATAAAAATTACATTGTATTATTGTAATAACACATATTAAGGTATTGTAATAGGAAATATTATTTTAGATGATAGTATAGTTGTAATATAAATGATAAATAATGAGAGTGTGAATTTTGTAGTATACTAATATATATGTTAACACTTTTTATGCTGTAACAGAAAGTAGTACTTAAGTTTAAGTTGATGTTATATTGTACAAATAAATAATATAATTATGTTGGGAACCAACAGACGGGCTAGTGCCCCCTCGTGGGGCCCGCAAATTATTATTTAAAGAAAAAATTAATAATTAAGTAGACATAATAAACCCATAAAACACATTAACATTTTGAAAATGCAAAAATTACTATTAGCGTAGTGCTTTCTTTATTTCTGGAAGCCGCCCCGAATAAAATTGTTTAAATATGATTTTAAAAAAAATGAAATACATGGTTTATAAAATGATCTGGATCGGGATTCAGTGTGACCTCCTTTGTTGTTTTCCTGGTCGGCAAACGGTTGCTTATTTTATTTTTTCAATAGCAGCGTTAAAAATTATTCTGTTTTATACAAAAATATTGTAGAAATAACCTACAAATATGTATTCAGAAGTGTGTACTTTATACAGTATGACCCCCCCGTTTTATCGGGAAGAAATTTTAAACTTTGCGCATTAATCGGGGTCGAGTTTCAATTTTCGGAAATACAAAAAAAAAACTGTTACGAATCGTTTCATTTCGTAACAAAATACGAATGAACGGGACTGCGAACCGTTCGTTTTCTTCGAAAAAATTGACAAAGAACGACCGGTCCAACAAAAGAATTCATGCCTTAGTCCGACCATTCCAGTTAGATATACTCCTATAGTCCAGAAATCCTACAGGAATAGGATTTTTCTGTAATTTATACTTCCCGCTGTGCAAAGGCGTCGCCAGCCGATTAGCCAGGGAGGCAAGATGAGCTGCCAGCCGTCAGGAGGGGGGGACAAGATGATAGAAAGAGGATATGAGTTATAGGAAAAATAAACTCTATAATTTGTAAAGGTTTAATATTTTATTAAACAAGAATAAAATCTTAATTAAAACATTATTTTCGTGGGTTCCTGGCAAATTGTTCTACTACTTTATTATAAAAGTCTCCTAAATTGTTCACGATTACGCGCCTATGAATACTCATCATGGCCAGTTGATTAAAAAGTTTCTAGGCTCCGAGGGGGCAGCTGCCCTCCTTCCCATCGCTGACGACACCCATGTCGCTGTGCGAAATTGAAACGGTTTTGTTCTTTTTTTGTTTTTCTTCGTTGTCATTTTAGGTTTTCTAAAAAACATACGAACGGTTTTTAACGATATATTTCTCAAGATTTTTTCTGGAACAGTTGATGTGTTTTTGTTCATTGACTAGTTTTTTACAAGTTGGTCATATTTAAAAAATCTGCTTTATTTCGCCGCATTTGATTAATAACGGGAGATATATGCAAAAAAAAAAAAAAAAGCTAATGGCGGATTTCATTTAAATGGCTTTAAATGAAATCCGCCATTAGCTTTTTTTTTTAACAATTTTAAATTGATGAAAAACAAAAAAGGTTTTTGAAAAACGATTATACTTATTCGATGTCAAGTTGGGTAATATTTAAAGCGACTACTTGTTAGCTCGATGGAAATTCCCCTTGAAAGTTAACCTGCCTAAAGGTGTAGAGCATTGTTAGGTACAGTCGAAATTTACTCGAAAATATATATCGGCGAATCCGAAGAGAATTTACACGAAGTTAGATCTAATTTCGTTTGCGGTAAATACTGATAGTTTTACTTCGAACGAAATGTCCCATTAATCTTTTTAATCCGTTCTCTAGCACATTTTACAATATAGGTAGAACTAATTATTACTCGCGGATAAAATATTTCTAATTATCTATAGATATTCGTACATTTCAGCTGCACAGACACATATAGTGTTCTAGGCAATTGTTATATGCAACGCTAGTGCAGACGCAAACTATATTTTCGAAACTGATATTGTGATTGGTTGATTTATATACATGTAGAGTCCTGTTTATGTTTGTCTAGTACACATCAATTAGGACGCATATTCCATATGATAATTTATTAGCGGTTAATTTAATTATTTATTTCGTAATATTTTTCGTCGCCCGGAATCGAGACTTCTCTACCGAAGTGGAGTCTCTTAGAGACTATCGCGTGACGTATAATATTAGCACAATAATCCGGATAAAATCAATTCGTAGCTGTTTGTAGGAGAAAGATTGCCGTCGGTACCTATGAAAAAGCTTGTTGAAATAACAATTCTTGTAAGGAAAATTTAGACCTAACGCGTTGATTGGACGTAAAACAATTCGATATCGATTAAAAAATATATCGGCAAATCCAGAAAAAAAGAAAG
This sequence comes from Icerya purchasi, assembly GCA_039619475.1. Lineage (NCBI taxonomy): Eukaryota > Metazoa > Arthropoda > Insecta > Hemiptera > Monophlebidae > Icerya > Icerya purchasi. The sequence goes on along the minus strand of CM077115.1, from coordinate 504,160,545 downwards.
AAAAAAATGAAATGGCGAGTTGTATGTGGGCTTTACGAATTTATTGACTTGTTCGAATTTATGGTTGCGAAAGAAACGTGAAATGTTTAAAAAATTCTGCGCCACTTTCTATGCGGATGGAAAATTAAGGTGTAGGGTAGAAAGTGTTTTCATCGATTTTTTGCGATTCATCATTACTGCTAAATTGCATGCTCTCGGTGGTTTTTTATTTTTCATGTTACCTTTGTAGCGTAATAAATATTGAACAAAAAAAGTGGGTTCGCGTTTTCGATTAAAATGATAATCGATCTTGAAGAGGTCGAATAAATGTAGCGATTCTCGTGGTCAGCTACGAAAGTAGTAGGATGTAGATTTTACCTAGCTCAAAGTTCGTACCGAAAAATACAAAACTACTTATAGGTTCATCAGCAAGCACTTATACACGTATAATGAATAATGAGGTAGGAAATGAGGTTATATCTATTGGTATTTACCTCTGAGGTGTTGCGTTGAAAATTTCCCGGCTGGTATGCCTGATTTAAATTTTTTCTCGATGACGGCTGATTATCTTATCGTTGAAAACTGCACTCTTCTCCCGCGACATCGAAATCACCCGAATTATGATTTTTTGTAAATTGTTTTTGTTTCGTTTCATCCTAAAGTCCGTCAAAAAGAATTCTTGGAAGTCTTTCTGTTCCTCCTTCTCTAGAGATACGCCTTTCTCCCAGATCTGGAAAATGGCTAAGGCATTTAGATCACTCTTTCCTGAGCGCCCTCTTTTAGATTCCATTGATCTCGCCTATGTCCCCTCTTTTGAAGAAACCGTTTTTCCTTCTTTTCCTGTTGACTCTGAGCTTCACTTTCTGTCTTCTCCTTTCCGTTACGACCAGCTTGCATTCATTCGTTAAATAAATCCACCTCGACTGCTCCTGGCCGGGACGGTTTCTTACTCCTTATTCTTAAAAATCTCTCTCCTATCGCGCTGCTTTTTCTTTTCCATATTTTTAATTCTTTTCTCCTTTCTGGTTCTACTCCAAAATCTTGGAACGACTTTATTGTCATTCCTATTCCTAAAAGAAATCTCCGTCCCATTTCCCTGGCTCCTTGTCTGCGTAAACTTTTTGAAGGTTTCATTAACAGTCGTCTCGTGTGGTGGCTGGAGCACAATAATCTAGTCCCTCCTAATATGTTTGGATTTCGCCCAGGGCTTGGACCGGTTGACTGCATTAGTTATTTCCTTTCGGATGTCTATAAGTCTTTCCTAACTAGGAAATTCACCATCGCCTGCTTTGTGTGGACGTCTCTTCTGCCTTTTTGATAATGTGCATCTTCCCTCTCTGGGTTCCAAACTATTTTCTCTTAACCTCCCTCCCGTCGTCGTCATTCTCATAACCTCTTCCAGAACAGAACTTTTTTTCTTTTCGTTTCCTCCCTTTCCATCTCCAGATGCGTTTATCGTGGATCCCCATAGGGTTCCTGTCTTAGTCCCACACTTTTTAATATCTACTCTTTTGATATCGCTTCTCTTCCTGTTCCTTCTTTCTCCATCCTCTTCGCTGAAGATATTCTGGTCTATGCTACCTCTGACAATCTGTCCGCCACTATTGATGAGTTGAATAATTCACTATTCTTAACAATTCCCTTTCTCGTCTTCACCTCTCCCTTTCTCCTACCAAGTCGTCTTGTATCATTTTTTCTCTCCGCCCCTTTAACCGCGCTCTAACTCGCATCATTGTATCTGGTATTCTTATTCCCGTTGTCAATTCCATATGCTTGGCCTTTTTTTGAATACGAGCACATTAATTTTCTCTATAAATCCTGTCTTAAAAAATATTAATCTCCTTAAATCTCTCTTTCCCCTCAGATGGGGAGGCGATCCGTTTATTCATCTAATCCTTTTCAAAGCCGTCTAAGCTCGACTATTGTTCCTTTATCTACGGTAATTAAGTCTCTCCTCTTTAAACTTGACGCGATCCAGAACTCCTTAAAATCCTCCCCCATTACCGCAGTTCTATCAGAGTCGATTACCCGATCACGGTTTATTCGCCGTTCTCAGCTTGGGTACCGCTTCCTAATTAAACGGCTTCCCATCTCCTCGTCCAAACTTATTTCTTCCTATCTGTACATCAAAAACCGCTGGCGTTTTTCTCCTTATAAAATCCCAATCCTGTCGCTCATTGCTGCCCGTTTTTATATTTTTTCTCCTGTTGTCCTTTCCTACAACACTCTGGAATTACTTCTTTCATGACTTCAATAGCCTATGGCAGCCTATCAAATTTTCCTCTCTCCCACTTCGAGCCAATTCTTCCTCTCACGGTGCAGTCAACAATGAATTTCTTCATTTACTGAATTTCTCTTTTTCCGCTCATGTTTTGATCTTTACCGATGGTTCCAGGAGCGAGGACGGCGTGGGTGGTGCGTTTACTGCCCCGTCCTTTCGGCATTCTGAGTCCTTCCGGATTCCCTCCTTCTGCACTATTTTTTCTAACCAGTGATCGCCATCCTTCAGGTTATCTTTTTTTTTCCCTCTTTAAGCGATCTTTCCCAATTCCTCATTATTTCGGACTCTAAAGGCGTCCTTCGAGCCCTATCCTCTCTTCCTTCACATTCCTCTCAATTCGTTCTCTTACCTCCACTCTGCAGTCATCCCGCTCTATTCTTATTGATTTTTTATCGGTCCCCAGTCATTCCGGAATTGATGGCAATGATGCAGCCGATTCTTTGGGGTCGCCTTGATTCATTCCTCAATCATTTCCCTTCTTCAGATATCCTTTCCTTATCCACCTCCAATCACGCCAGACTTTGGCGGGATATTTATCCCTCCTTATTTTTTACTGGCGCGTCCACAAAAAAAAAAACAAAACATTTAAATAAAAAAGCAACGATGCTTTTTTAGGAAGACAGCCATCCATTGTGTCTGATAACAAGTAAGGGAAAATTATCCAAAATGACATAAAAATTTTTAAGCCCCGAAAAACTTTTATAAGAAAAGTGCAACGACCTAAAAGATAGACGCACCATTTCAGAATTGGAAGTTTCGTTTTGAATTCGTATTATGTGAATATTCTTTAATCCCCAGTGCGTAGAACGTAACATTATTCTATTTGATTGTCCATTATAATTTCGTAGCTATTCTTCTTTTTATCAAATACAAAATCAAATTACATATATTTATTTAAAGACGCTCGACTTCCAGGTGTCATTTGCGTCTACCATACGTTACAATTTAGATATTTACAGTGAATTATATAGCATCTCAACGGAAAGTTATGTATCTTTTACAAATTTACACATATTTAAGAAATCAAAAAAGCAATAATTACAAATAATTCTACAATACGTATATCTCAGGTCTTTTAAGAATCTAAAAGTACTTTGTACTGCAGCTTCATCATTACTAAGCGCCTCTTCCATAGTAATTCTTCTCATTATGTGCGGATGAAAAAGCTTTCTCAGGCTCTTTGTTGAGTTTTTGACATGCGGAGATGACATGGTCAATGGACGGACTTTGAGTGTACCACGAAATACACATGATGGTGGAGGTTCACTTTGCAATAAGAGTCCTCCCGGTGTTAGCTTTATGTGGCGGATTTTACTTAATACAATCTCTTCTCGCTTGTTTGCACGGTGTAATGTTTCCCAATGTTCCAGCTTTAATTTTCCGTAATTTGTTTTTCGATTGGTTCTCCCATATGTTTTGAGCGGCGTCCTTGATTGCGATCGTTAACTGTTTTTTTTTTTTTTTTTTTTTGTTGCATTTAATAAGTCTTTTTCGTATGTTGTTGAGGTTAGCATGATATCAATCCAAGGACGGATTTGTAGGTTCGGATGTAGTGGCATTAAGTCGTATTATATGTACGTAATTGAAGTAGTCAATGCACTTAACTCGGAACGGTTTGTTTCTGTCGCGATAACTCTTATGTAGATTAGAATGGAAGTTTTTTAGTAATCTATATGACACACCTGTTGCCGTCGAGTTTCACATAATATTTCAGTGCTACTAATGTTTATATTTTAGTGGCATCATGTTCGTTTCCACGTGCAAACCACTAACTGGACTGGTACAGAACGCCCCGCTGTTTATTCCGAGTGCGTTATTCTGAATTGCATTCTTAAGTGTACTTTCTGCAGCTGTGGCATAATCGCACCGTAGTCCGCTATTGATCTGACATGAGTTATAGTCGTAATAGCACATGCTTCTGTCAGATCGCCACGACTTACCAGGCAGCATTTTTAGCAGATTAAGAGCTTCTGCGGTGCCAATTTCGTATCTTCTAAGTGTGGCTTCCAGCTTAATTTGTTGCCGAATATGAGTCCCAAAAAAGTCATTTTGTTTTTGTTAGTTACGAATGCATCTTTCAGTTTCAGCTCAATACCGTGTATTATTAGACAGGTTTTGCCGGTGGAAAAATGTATATTGTTAGCAATTCCCCCCACTTTTCAATTGCCGTTATGTAATTTCCCTTCTATCTTATGTTATTTCCTCCTCGCTGGTAAATCGTTAGATCATCTGCAAATATCGAATAGTTTGCTGAGTATTCGATTAAACGTATATCGCTTAGAATTATTATAAATAGTAGAAGTCTAAACACTATCATTTTTTTTTTTCTATTTGATTCCACTGTTAATCTTTTCTTTCCGAAATACAACAAAAAGGTTTATATGAAAATCAGAAGTGAAAAAATACCGCTAAAAATGTTTGATGTAAATATAGGCGAAACGACCACTCCGATTAATATTTGCGAGTTATTTCATTGGATGTTCAGTGCTGTATAAATCCCACCCGCCTTATCAGTCAGTATATAAAAGCCTTATTGATATTTAGTGTGACATGAACATTAAGGTTTTCGGAGTTACAGAAAAAATAATAAAAAAGCTAAATTATAATTAGGTGTAGTTTCGAAGTGGTCGCGTTTATGTAAGAAAAAAGGAATAAGAATTGAATAAGTTTTTATCCGTAGTTAAAAATATTCTGTAATCTTTTCCATTGTAATTTATCAGTAATGAGTCAGGTATGTAAAGTTGTTGTTCATTATCTTACGAAAAGAACACTGCTCGCCTAAAGCTACAGATGTGTTGAAACATTGGTTGCTGATGTGTCCTGCTGTTATAAATGACATGAGGGATGTTTAAAATTAATTTCCTCTGTGAGGATCTTTTCAATAAAGTGGTGCGTGATGATCGGGGATTCATTAGATACAATCAATTTTCTAACCGGGCTTATTAACGGTTGGGCCTTTATTGTTATACTATTATTTATTTTTATTCCTCCATGTTTCGGGATGAATTCTTTAGACGTTTTATTTGAATAAAAAAATAAAAATACATTCTGTTATTAGACATACGCGATAAGAAGGTAATTTTAGACGGTGGTACATATTTACTAACTTCCATGAGATATTCTTCATTCGTAAATTAACCGATAACTGGAAAAACAATTGCTTCGTCTTTTGTAGGAAAGTTGAAAGCATTATTGATAATTTTTGTATTTTTGACAGCGTTAGAAAAGCTAACTGGTTCTTTCGGTTTACTTTCCACTGCGGTTGCGGATGTCGGAGGTTTCGGTGCATTAAGTGGACTGTGTTTTGTCTGTGGTACAGAAACGGTTGGGGCTGAAACTTTTAATTTATTCGTAGCCTGATTCGCTCGAAGCGAAGTTAGTCCGGATGGCGGTTTAATTTTCTTCATTTTACGGTTGTCTTTGTGGTCGAAATGGCCACACTGATTTTAAAATATTTCGAGCGGCAATTCTACGGAGTTTATCTATATTTATCAATAATTCTGATAAGATAAACGCTGCGAACGATGTATGTAATTTTGAGCGCGACAGCTATTGCATTTAACAGATAATAGGACAGAGTCGTAGTCGAACTAAAACGACTTACCTATCGCTGATTAGAACGCTGAAAACACACGTACGAACTTCCACTGCGTACACTAATTCCGAACTCTTCTTTTTATCGGTAAAGTTTCTCTCCCTCTTCCGATTATCAGCTTGCTTTCTGTGTTCATTAGGACACGACGAGCGGAGGAATTATTAAAGAAAATCCTAGAAAGTTGCTGGTATTAAGGAAATTTAGAACCGTCCGAACCCGTTCTGGGTGATTGGCTAAGAGAATATGTGTACTAGAGAAGTTCAAGTTAACTAAAACGATTGCACTGTTTTGGGATTAGTTTAAACAGAAGGTGCCGCTGCAGAACATGCAAGAAATAGGTATCCCGAAAGATATGATCGTGTGGTATGCGTATCCCAGTCTTAAAATCTGTTGAGAGCAGAGAATTCTTTTTTTGACATTTGGATCGGTAGCCACCTAGGTTCAACGTTCAATTTGATGGTCCTCAGTAAGGTTGCTTGTTGTCGAAATCCAATGTTCTTTCATACACCTATATGCAGGAAGGAAACTATTTCTGGCGGTGGGGCATCAAATGTGACATAAAGCAACGTCGAATATACAATTATTCTTATTTACAACACTTTACATATATTTATATATACATATATATATATATATATATATATATATATGTAAATACGAGTAGTATATATATAAACAAAATTTTAGCGGGCGCTTTTAATAATTTCAATTTTTCTGTAAATTTGAATAATTCGTAATTTTCGACAGAGCCCGATGTCCGGGTTATTAGCGGCCCAGGTCAACATGAACAAGAGTTACCGTTCTATATTACGGAGTAGAGAAAAATTTAAGAATGGGGTACGTTTAAATGATGTACTTTTATAAGATCTGTTCTGTACCAGATCGTGACGGTGCTCGGCTATCAGTTACTAGATTTCACTGGTATATCGCTTGGGTTCACCAGCTACCCGGTCACGCGCCTTTTTGGTGCGCTATCAATTAACGAGTTGTTAATTACCTAGAAATATTCAGACTATTAAGCAACCCGAAGTTTGACAATGATTTTACTAAACAGCGCAATGTATATCGTTTGCCGAATAGCCTTTTATTTGAAAGTCTATTCCTTATATGGGTGAAACGTTTCAAAAATCGCCTATTTAACGTTATACATCATCAAAATTCTTTGAAAGAATAGTTATGTACGTTTTAAAAGGCGAATTAGGCGAGGTCGGGCCCTTCTGTCCAGGTATAATACTTAAAAGCCTGCCTTTCATCGATATTTAGCATTTATTTAGGCAGTTCTCTGCAGTTTGCTCTGTTCATAAAATTATTCGTACTTCGAAGTTCGCGTTTGAATTATGCATTCGTCGACTGCGTACAATTTTAATGCAATAAAACACCGTTAATAATTTGCATTTTTTAAAAAAAATCTTCTAGCTCACTATGTACCGTATGTAATTTTAAGCCGGACTCAAAATCCTTATTTAAACTTTATTTGATATTTTTTTTTTTTTTTCATTTTTAATTCCGTAAAATTCTTTTCCTATTTGTCGGATCGCGGCAGATGGCAATGACATTTTTGACCGTTGTATTTTTATCGTATTTTGTAGCGGTGAAATTCGATTATAACGATACTGAAGGGAAAATTAGTACGATGAAAAAGTCCAAGATTTACTATTAACTGCGTTATAAAATGATTTTCATAAAATATTTTGCGCAAAGACTTGACTGAATGATTCTGTAGCTGCGTTTTTTCTTTTCTGCATTAAATTCAAAAGCCCGGAGAAATATAAGCACGACGATGAAAAAAGTAAAGCCTAAATCGGTGTAAAACAAGAAAAAAGAAGAAAACAAAATTACCGAATGTATAATAAAAAGGAAAGCGGTTAATTTTTACATTAGGTAATGTTTGATTTTTGCATCATAATCAGATGGCCAAGTGCCAGCCTTTTTCTCCCATATTACGCCCATCGGTTTGGTTAAGTTTTTCACAATGATCCCAGACATCAGAAAGTTCTGTTTTTCGCAAACTTTATTTTCTGACAAAAAATGATTAAGAGTTGATTTTTTTTTCGAGTTAAATTTTTATCCGCGCACTAGCAGGTAAAGATTGACTTTTCATTAAAATTAGCGTTATTATTATGGATAATAAAGATTTATGTGCGTGTATATGTATATAGAAAAATACACAGGGTGTTCTGAAGCTAATTCGGGAAATTTGTTTTACGCTATAAAGCTCGTCAAAATGAACAAAAAACTGCCGAGGAAAAAATCATTTGGGCGAACAATTAATTAGTTATAATTAATTTAATTTAAATGAAAAAATACTTTTTTTTATAAATCAATATTTTGTAAAATAAAAAGAAAATAAATATCTAAAAGAAGTATGAAATACGCGTGTTAAATGTAGTCGTAAATGTATAGAGTCAACAGTGAGATTTGTCAATTAGAGCAAATGCTTAATACGTTGACCATTTCGCTGTACCACCAGCTTAGCTCTTCGCGTAACGTCGTTTACGGCCCCCGTTGCAGAAGTTCTGGAGTTCGTCGGATGTCGTAAAACGCTACGACGGTCCTTTGTATGCAGTCGGCTTGGTGCAACACCTTTTCCTTAATACAACCCGACAAGAAAAAATCCAGAGGAGTTATATCGGGAGACCTTGCTGGCCATTCAATCGGTCCGAGGTGCCCTATCCACCTGTCCTCGGGGAGACTTCATTCAAATTACTTCTTACACAACCCTTTTGCAGTGTGCCGGTGCTCCGTCGTTTTTGTTTTCTGTGTTTACAAAACAGCAACTGCGATAAAATGCATATACCGCTGATTTGAAAAAATACGACGAATTGGGTTGAATTTTTACTTAGTTATTCCCTTACGAAACTACATTTAATACATATTTTACCTTTTTGCAATATTTAATTTTTATTTCGAAACATATTGAATCAAAAAAAAAATATTTATTTTTTTGAATTAAATTAATCGTAATTCGCCCAAATGATTTTTCCCTCGCGACTTTTTCGTTCCTTTTGACGAGCTGCATAGCGTAAAACAAATTTCCTAGATTAGTTTCAGAACACCCTGTGTATATTCTGAAAACACTTGCAGGTGATGGGGGGATTGACACGGAGAATATCAAAAGAATATATTTTGCTACGGATATAAATTATATTAATTATTTCTATTTCTTACCGGGCCAAAAAAAAAAAAAAAAAAAATTATTCCTACGTATTGTAGAAAACATCAGCTGCCGATGTTTTTCACTACTATATAGTACTATTGAAACATCTTTTTTCACCGAAGATTGATCTGGCGTTACTTACGTCAAATTTAAATTGTACTCACGTATGCCGCATTCCGGATACGTGAGTAATTCGTTAGTCACGTGTAGGTCAGATTGTTTGCCTTAACAATGATAAAAATTGAAAATGAAATTTTGTATTCGAGGCTTGTTGTAATATTTTGCTTTCTAACGGAATTAAGTTTATACACTCTGAGAATCGGTTCAAGTCCTATTGGAGGCTAAACGAGTTGTCGGTTGAAGCATGTCTTATTGGAAAGAAATACATTTTTGGACGATGCTCGCGGTTAGTTAGAGACCTGCGTAGACTTTTACAAATGATTCCTTGGCATGTAGCGATTATAGGTGAATAAAAAGCAAAGATAGGTAAAGGTGTACGTTAAGGGTAAGGGTGTAATATTTCACCGATTCTTTTCACTGTAGCGCGAGCACTTGGAAATGTGAACGACGCGTTACTTACATCAGTATATATAGGAAGAGAGCGATTGATTTAATCGACAGGATCGACTCTTCTTCATCGTCGCCTTGCCCGTCGTCTCGCCAGAGTGACCAGTTTTTCAGTCTCCGACGGGAAAGCGTAAAGTCGGGAAGTTGTCGGATCGGGCACCTGTGGCATCTGAAGATGAGCGCAAATTGATTCGTCGCTCGGTCAGGTAGGCGACTTGTGGAACGAGTAGCACTAATAACGTCATCGGAAGGATACGTTTGAAGTTAATTGCCGCGGTAAAAAAAATGTGGTTGATTTGTTGTCTTTTTTAAGCGGAAATCGCCGAGAGACTACGTTTAACGGCCGGATCTATAAATCGCGTTCAGCCAGAGCAGGCTGCGTCTGTTTTTTTTTTTCGTTTCCTTTTTTTTTATCATTAATTAATTACCTCATCTATCCGCGGAAGAAAACGGAAAAATTACCTTAAAATCACCCTGCGGACAGCGCCGGGGACTGTTGTGTAACGGTCAAGTGATGCGTTGTCACCATCAGAGGGAAATGACTGGAAATAGTTTTAATTGGCGGACAATAATAATTCCGAAAATGAAATTTAACAGTCGCCGGGCACATAAGATAATAAAAGTTATTAAAGGGTCTGGGCCGGATTGGGGAGACTCAAGTGATGCGCTGTCGTAAAAGGATATAAATAATTTTAATTGGCAGATAATGATAATTCCAAAAACGAAATTAACTAGTCGCCACATAGGTAAAGTATAAAAGTTATTAGATTGTTGGCTTGAACGGGGACAGCGCGCACAGAAAGAATCCCCGGAAAAACCATTAAAAGCAAGGCGAACTGAGCCGCCGTGTATTGTTAGGGTCTTGCACCGATCCGTCTACACTCGCTGCCAGTAGAACGCATCGAATGCTCCAGCCGCTAATAAGGTCATTTACTTCGCCAGCTTCTAAACTTACACTATTACACTACGTTGTTCATATAATTAATTTCCTTTAATTAACCATCACTTAATTACTTTTATTTTAAAACTGACGAAAGGGAAATTTTACCGGTGAACCCTTTTGATCTCCTTGCAGGGTCTCTCGGTTATGCATTTATTAAGGATTCATACGGTGTGAAAAATATTTCTCTTTCCGATTCGTTTTTTAACCTTCGACTTGGAAATTAATTACAACATAATTCTTAGGCCTGTCCACATTAGAAAAAAATTCCCAAATTTTATGTAACGAAAAAATATCCTAATTTTATGTAATGTTCGTAATATTTCAATTTTTACTGACTCCCAAAAAGAAGCAGGTTCGTCGCGTGAAGGAGGTATTCAATTCGACTGTATTTTTTTTTTTTTTTTTTTTTTATGTGTGTTACCACAACACTTTCTTCTAGATGAACCGATTTTGATGATTCTTCTTTTATTTGAAAGGTAGTGTTTCTCATGTGGTCCCATTTAAATTTGATCAAGATCGATAGTTTTTGAGTTATCCTTAATAATGCGGGAGATTGAAACTTTTTGGATGCTTTTCATTCATGATTGTTTTCACCGTCGGATTAGATTTATTGACTTAAAATACTATAAATTTGCCAAATTACCATGGAAATGTAGCTTTTGATGTTTTCACACCGTGGAAATATCTGTTCTTATTAAAATGTTTTAATTTTAAATGCACTAAAAATGCACTAAAAAGTAAAAAATAAATACCGACTTCAAGGTTTATTATACAAATTTAAAAATGCACTAAAAAGTAAAAAATAATTACTCCCGATAAAATATATACATCAGAGAAATTCATATTGAAAGAATAATTAAAAACTGCCATTAAATTGTTCCTAGATATAGTAACATGAATTTAATGCCAACTCCAAAAAGTTAATGTTGTATAAGAATTACGATATCACCCTTAAGGTGTTATATCACTGTGATATATATATTTTATCGGGAGTAATTATTTTTTACTTTTTAATGCATTTTTAAATTTATATAATAAACCTTGAAGTCGGTATTTATTTTTTGTAAAGAAGCATTTTTATTTTTTTATTTTTATGTTTGTTCGCGCATAACTCATATATATATATATATATATATATATATATTCGGCCACTTTGGCCTCGCAAGGGGCTGTGCCCCTTGACCCCTCCTGCTTTCATTCCTGTCTCATTCTCTTCTATACTTTGTATAAAATGATCAAAATTTACAACGTAATTCTTACTGGCATCAACACACACAAAAAATAACATAACCACAAAAATCCTATTCTAACATTTACCTTCCGTTATATAAAATTAAGACATTTTTTCGTTACATTTTTCGTTACATTTTTCGTTACATATTTCATTACATAAAATTGTGACATTTTTTAAATAACAGTAACAAAAATCCTACAAAATATAACAAACGTTACATAAAATTGGGACATTTTTTTGGGACATTTAGCGTTACATAAAATTGGGACATTTTTCTGGGACATTTTTTTGGGACATTTAGCGTTACATAAAATTGGGACATTTTTTCGAATGGGGGGTAGCCTAAGAATTACGTTGTAATTAATATATATAGACCGATTTTACTGATTCTTTGTCCATTAGAAAGAGCATCATTCAACTTGGGTACACCATGTGAGTAATGACGAAAGTCGGTAAACATAAATTGAGTATTCGTCAAAAAACGTGAAAAAATGCGGTCCCTTTGGATAATTTTTTTTTCTTATTATTTTTTATTAGTATAACAGAGGCGATTTACTTAAAATGATATCAAATAGCTTCAAACTTCTCTACATCTATCGTGTTCGAACTAAAAGGTGTATCATCACGTATAAATGTGACAAATTCTTCGCTATTGCACAGCTCGTTGTCTCGTGTTTTCGTTTCCGCAATTCACGTTTGCGTTCGATGGCGGTTTTCGTTTTTGTAAACACATAATGAATACACTTCTTATTACTGTGCAGGTTGATGAATAAGAAGTCCCACCATATATATGGAGAAGCATGTAAAGACTCTGTATTGCTAATTTAATAATACCATAGGGAGACGCAAAAAAAGTACTTATTATTTATATATGTTGTAGTATGTTAAGTTGTTTCGGTAGTTCAATAAAATTTACGGTATAACTTATTGGTTGCATTTGTTTTTTATTATGTAAAATTAGAACATTTTTTCGTTATAAAATCTATTAAGGCCGGCCTAAGAATTACGTTGTAAATTTTGATCATTTCATACAAATTATAGAAGAGAGAAAGAGACAGAAATGTAAGCAAGAGGGGTCAAGGGACGCAGCCCCTTGCGAGCCCCAAATAGCCGCGTTTATATTGCATAAAAAAAAAAAATCGATTGGGCAGTGTCGTTTATTCGCACTATGATTGATGTAAAAACTTGAAAATTATATACCGATATTAATCATATAGCTAAAAATAATCGGAAATTTGTAGTATCGCGTAAAAAATTCGTTTAATTGTGAAATTTCTTCTCCCTTCCATACATGTACATGTGTATATATATATATATATATTTAACTCGAAGTTCGACCCCGCCGGGGATACCTCTGAAACCCCAGTTCTGTCACTTCTATACTTCGTATGGAATAAGGAAAATTGACAACGTCATTCTTCCCGACTTCGACACCAACAAAAAAAAAAAAAAAAGAAAAAAAAAAGTGACGCGTTCCTTTCGGATATATTTATTTTGGTATTCCGTTATTTTTATTTTTTTTTATGTATAATATTTCTAACGTTTTAGTACAAAAAAAATGACGGGTGTCGGACTAAGAATAATAAAACGTACAAATGGAAGGAAAAACGTACGGAGCTCTTAAACTGCCTATAGAAAAAAGTTTTTATCTACAACTGTTGAGTAGCGGCAAAGCGGTCAGCCCGACTGGCGAACGTAGTAGCTAGGAGTGATAAGTCTCTAGTGATAGTAATAATAATCAGAGCCGGGAAGTTGCGGTTGTTAAAAGAGGCTGAAGTATTACTTCAGTATTTTAGAAGATGATAATAATTTTTTTTCGTAAATTAAATTACATAAAACTGCCGTAAAAATTATAAAATCGTACCTACATAAAATTGAAATTATTGAATATGTTTATAATCAAATGCGGTTATATGCGTTGGAAAATTAAACATTATTTAAACTATTACTAAAAGTACTTGTATACATGTTAAGATGTTCAAAGAGGATTTCCTATTATTAGACGGTAGGGCACATTCTCGGTGGCGCGCTAGCCTCTAGTAGTTAGGATGCTCGCCTATCAAACCCGAGGTATCATGGGTTTTACGGGAGTTGTAGCGTTCTAGATCTGCTGCTCGGTTTGTACATAATCTGAAATTGATTATTGGCTATACCGGACAAGTTTGGGAAAGTAAAGTCGAATCCCAAGGAGAAAGGAACTCTAGTCCCCAGTGTATCTCTTGAGACCTATTAGGCTCACACTATGAAAAGTTTAAATACACAATCACCCGCGCCTTGTTAACGGTACGGGACTTATTTTACTTACTTTAGGACGTTTTTGTACACTGGAAAGTACCGTTTAACTATGAGAATAATACGAGGTTAAAATAAAGCCGTTTCGGCTGATTGCATGTATCTTTCGTGTAAATACAATTTTGTTATCAGTGTCTCCGGTTGAAGGAGCTTTATATGTACATACGGGTTATTTTCCAAACAGAGAAAATCACTTTTAAAGCCGACTTTACAAGCAGCGGGCGAATAAAAGTAGTAAATGATAAATGCGGATGAACCCGATTTTATTTATTCTTTCCATTTTGGTAAGAACTTAATTTTTTTCAGAAATTTGGATAAAAATTTTGAGTTTCCTATAAAAGCTTCAAAAAAAAAAAAAAAAAAAAAAAGTGACAAAGAAAAAAAAATGTCGAAAATTAGGGAAAATACCTAAACGAGAATATCAATAATAATAATAGTATAAAATCAAATTAAGTGATCCCCTCCTGGGCCAAAACCGGTCTATGCGTGTAAAGAAATTTAAAAAGAAATCACACTAGCTCAGTTCTGTGTCGAGTGGTCGCTGATAATGCGTTGAAAAAAAGTAAATTCTCATTTTAAATTCAGTCGTCTTTATAATTGCTGCACTTCTCATCACAAATCGTATTCGCACATTCCTCATTCCCTGTTGTAGAAATATATAGCTGCAGCTGAAAACCGGCCATTGCAATAATTCAGTAATAGGGAACGAAAATACTAAGAAAGCCAAAGTTTCCTCTGGCCCTACTAGCACACTGGACAGGAAATTCAAAACTGGTCAATCTTCTTCCAACCTCGAAAATTTGAGTACATCCTGATCGTCCGTTCAGACTAGGAATATATTTCGATAACTACTACCAATGTTTATAGTGTTCAATATTAAAATATTCCAGCGAAAATACTTTGAAGGAAAATGTTTAATCGAACTTCATTTAGTGTAATTTTATGCAGTTTCGCTCGAGATAGTAGATGTTATGATTCGGTGGCGAATCCTTAACTTGTCCATCGAGGGCAGGATGTATATCGTTAACGTAAATTGATGCAATAGATTACACGGCCGACACATTAGCTCGCAGAAGCTAAACGATGGTGCTGCTGCGAATGCAGATAGATGACACTGAAACGGGCTGCTAATTGGCTAAAAACGGAGAAGAGGTGTTCTGTTAATATTTCAATATTAACCGAAAATTTCTCGCATTCATGTCGCCACATTAAAAATAACGTATACTGTTTAGGAGCAGCTGAACATTTCTAATGTGCTCGATTATTTCAAGGTCGCGATGTTTAAGTCAATCCGATAATTACGATTTTCGAATTTATTAAAATGTTGATTCTTAAAATGGTAATTGGATAAAGGACGGCGCCCAGAAATTCGCTTTGTTGGATGCATTATCAAAGAAATTAAAGTTCAAATTTATTTCACACTTTTAAAGTCGGTATGTTTCTGGAGCGAACATCATAGTTACTAATTATTTCGAAGACCGACGACACAACACACACACACACACACACACACCGTATAGACCCGGCTACAAACATTTACTAAACGCAGTACTGTTTTATCAGGGATTTGAGGTTTAATTTGTCTGCGAATTTAGGTGCCAAAAAAATTTGAATTTCATGTAAAGAAGCGAGAGAGTTCGCTTTTTTTTAAACTGTTAGATTTGTTTGTTTTTTTTATGTCGTTTTTTCTTAAATTCTGTTTTCGATATTTTTTAATTGATTTTTATTTCACTTTTTAGCGCGAAAACTGGGAAAAATATAGGATGATTTTTGCAAAACATTTTAGTAGCGTTTTCACCGAAGTTTTCACATTTGTCTGTGTTTTTGAATAGATTTACCACCCATGGCGAATTTGAAAATAATGTAGTACTTAACGATTTCCGGCAGTGCCATGGCAAGATTTATGGATGCATTTATAGAGATATACAACTATTTGCTGTTGTCTGATTTTGAATAATTGTTCTTCTTTAGGTGGAAAAAAGGGTAAATAAACTTTTGCCATTCGGAATGGAAAAAAAGTTACGATTAATTCAAGGCGCTTTTTGCTTTAGTAGTGTGCGGTTGAGGGATTAAAATTAAAAACAAGAAAACTAAACGGAATTTTAAGGAAAACAAGCATACACGCGTGCAATTTTAATTTCTACAACAATCTGTAGGACACATTTCATATTTTCAAGTGTAACAATAATGCAATGGTGGGAGCTTCTTGTTTTCTGTATTGATACTAGAAACAGTACAAAAGCTGTCCGAAATCGTTTGGTTAAAATGTCAGTTCTTTTTATGAATTTTTCGGTCGAAGCGATTGCGATTTTATCTGAGAACACTTTACCAGCAGCCTGAAAATTACCCACCTGAGGAAAAAAAACTGAAACAATAAAAAAAAGAAAAAAGTTACCGCACCTGTTCGGTTAAGTAGAAAGTTTTCAAAAAAAAAAAAAGAAACAAAAAAAACGCAATCCCCCTCGAGAAGGAAATAGAACGTTTTCCGTCGTCATTTACGAAGAGCGCACGTATTATTTAGTGGGAAAGAGTGTAGTAGGATTATTTTTAAATTCGGTTACTCGAAGCGGATTATGGAAAGCGCGAAGTCGAGTTCGACTGACAATTTCGTTCGCTGTACATTCGTTGACACGGCCAGAGACTATGCGACAAATTGGCACTAAAATAAGGAGACGGAAAAAATTCGAAGAAAGGCTATTATACTTCTTTGAAGGTTATCATTCATCAGTTAAAATTGTGTCCTAACAACGCCGCGTGTAGTAGTAATATACTATTATATAAGAGCAATGAGAATTTATTTGTCAAGGTCGCCGCCACTCCGTTCCATTCACAACGAGTTTAATAATCTTATTAGTTAAACTGACGTCACTGAAATCGAACAGAAATTTATCCTGGGAATTTTAACACTTTTCTGCATGCTCCTTCTCTTCAATATGCAACGGTGGAGGGGAAAAGTTCTTTTTAACACAACTTTTCTATCGTTCGCGTTAGCCGGAATTATCGTTTAATTTAAATATCCAACTATAATAGCGCGCAAAAATTAAAGACAATTCGCTGCTCGATGATATTTAAAATTTCCTTTTTTGTCTTTTTTTTTTCATTTTCTCGTACGGTTTTATGTAAAAATCAGCAGTTACCCGTGATTTTTTTGAATGCATTTTCTTATCCATGTAAGTTCGTCCTGCTCAGAATAAATACTACACATTGCCTGGAGTGCTGCTGATAAAACACCGAACAAATCAGAAATTCGGAAGGAGAATAAATGATTAAAACACTGAAGAGAAAAAGGAAAAATTATTTTTCATAATCAAAAATACCAGTTCTCCCTTCTTGATTCATCAACACTTTGACAAATAAATATATACATATATATTTCTTCCTCTTTTTTAGGGCATGATACAAACCGATCCAGTCGTAGTGCACACTTTTCGCCCTTAAACTTTTGAGGATTTAAAAAAAAAAATCACATATTCAGTAGATCATAGAAGGAATCTTCATAGAAAATTACTTAAACCTACTTATACTGCAAAAATAAAATATTTTCCGTATTTTTAGAGAAACGGTTTTTAGTCCTTTTCACCCCTTAAAGTTCGAATTTTCAAAAAACCATCATCTTCGGTCTATGTTCATATTTGAAAGTTCAGTTATCTCGTGTAAATAGTTTCGGTTGTAGCGTGCTTATTCATTTTTTAAAAATCTGTTTCTTGACTATTACGCCTTTTTACGCCTCCTAAAAATTTGAACTTGCTGGTGTATTATTAAAACCCCCCAACACACATATATATATATAAGTAAAGTAAGTCTCATACCCTTGACAGGGCGTTGGTGATTGGGAAGTTAAGGTTCACAATGAACTTATATATATATATATATATATATATATGTGTGTGTGTAAAGGAACTCCCCCACTTATTTCTGCCCTTCAGCGTAGTACATTGTGAACCTTGGCTTCACAATCCCCGACGCCCAGTCAAGGTTTGGATCTTATTTTACTTTATACATATGTAGTTTTGGCCTCGTAGTGTCCCTTGACACCTCATGCTTACATTTTTATCTCTTTCTCTTGATGAAAATTTACGAAGTAATTCTTACCGGCATCGAAACAAAAAAAATAACATAATCGCAAAAATCCTATGCTAATATTTAACTTTCATTACATAAAATTGAGACATTTTTTCGTTACATAAAATTGAGAGATTTTTTCGTTACATAAAATTGCGACATTTTTCGTTACAAAATCTAATTATATTTTGAGATAATTGTAAGAGATCTACAGTAGAAAGGTAATAAGAACATTTTATCATAATCTGCAGCTTCTTAGTAAATTCATTTATCTCGGCTGAACCGTACAACTACCGGCGGTCCTTATAAAAATCATAAAATAGATTCTTAGTGATTGCTTCAACCGTCGACTGGAATTCTTCAATCATTGTCTCATATCTTGAAATCGATTGTCTCATGAAAATCTTTTGTTTCAGAAATTGTCATGTAAAATTACACTGTTGCGGGTATTATGCAGAAAATTTCCTTCTATTGAACTGTGTCGGTTTGCGATGTCAATCGCTTGTAATTTACTTTTTTTTTGCGTTAATCAATTATTTTTATTGTCTTCTTTCATTTGGAAGTAATTTTATTTCAAAATCCGAAACAATCAGTCAAAAAAAGCTGCTTCCTCAATACTCATAATTTCGTGTTTGCGAATAACGACTACGCGCTCAACGAACTGTCGGTCTTTACTCGAGCGTTTGAAACTTTTTAATAAAACAATACATCTCTAAAAGAAAGCAGACCAGTTTTTTTACAACAGTTACCATCCATTTTTTTTTCAATAAATGTCTTCATATTTTATGGTTGCGATTTTTTTTTGTTTAATTTTTTTTACGATACTTTACATAATGGGAAACCCCTTTCGATAAATTTCGTGCACCGTATTTTTTTATAATGAACAATATACGATTGAGACAATTTTTAATTTATTAAATTATTTCAAACACGACCGCAGCTAAATCTTTCAAAAAAGAAAAAAAAAAAAAACAAAAAAAACAGAGTCCTGAATACCACCAATATAGATAGTGGGTTTATTTTTATCTCCCGAATTGTAATTGTAAAGCGCCGGCAAATGACCTAAATATGGAGCTGGGGAAGCTGTACATTTAGTATATAAGCTAAAAAAATATGCAATACAAATGTGACCATCCTAATCGTCAATTTCGCAGTTATCGGGGGGAACAACAGACAAACTTAAGATAACAAATATTAAGCATTTACGAAAAAAGTGGCAAATAAAAGCAAACTTATTTTACAGATATTTTCTACAATTTTTTACTAATCACCCGAGGTGGCGCCGGCCAATTTGTTTATCTGCATCTAAAACGAATAAAAAAAACCTACAGGACGAAAATAATTTTATACATAATAAACACATAAAATACATTAAAATTTTGAAAATGCAAAAATCACTATTAGCATAGTACTTTCTTTATTTTTTTTAACGTCGTCCCATGTCAAGGTATTAATATATAGTGAATAAAATTGTTTAAATATGATTTAAAAAAAAAAACCTAAAGACATGGTTTATAAAATGATCTGGATCCGGATTCAGTGTGACCTCTCCTTTGTTGTTTTTCTGGTTGGCAAACGGTTGCTTATTTTATTTTTTCAATAGCAGCGTTAAAATTTATTCTGTGTTTTATACAAAAAATATTGTAGAAATAACCTACAAATATGTATTCAGAAGTGTGTACTTTATACAGTATGAGACCCCTCTGTTTTATCGGGAAGAAATTTTAAACTTTGCGCACATTAATCGGGGCCGAGTTTCAGTTTTCGGAAATACAAAAAGAACCTGTTTCGAATCGTTTCATTTCGTAACAAAATACGAACGAACGGGACTGCGAACCGTTCGTTTTCTTCGAAAAAATTGACAAAGAACGACCGGACCAACAAAAGAATTGATGCCTTAGTCCGAACATTCCAGTTAAAAATACCCCGATAGTCCAGAAATCCTATAGGAATAGGATTTTTCTGTAGTTTATGCTTCCCGCAGAGCAAAATTGAAACGGTTTTGTTCTTTTTTTGTTTTTCTTCGTTGTCATTTTAGGTTTTCTGAGAACCATAGAGTGGTTTTTTAATGATATATTTCTGAAGATTTTTTCTGGAACAGTTGATTTGTTTTTGTTCATTGACTAGTTTTTTTTACAAGTTGGTCATATTTAAAAAATCTGCTTTATTTCGCCGTATTTGATTAATAACGGGAGAGATATATGCAAAAAAAAAAAAAAAGCTAATGGCGGATTTCATTTAAATGGCTTTAAATGAAATCCGCCATTAGCTTTTTTTCTTAACAATTTTAAATTGATGATAAACGAAAAAGGTTTTTGAAAAACGATTATACTTATTCGATGTCAAGTTGGGTAATATTTAAAGCGACTACTTGTTAGCTCGATGGAAATTCCCCTTGAAAGTTAACCTGCCTAAAGGTGTAGAGCATTGTTAGGTACAGTCGAAATTTACTCGAAAATATATATCGGCGAATCCGAAGAGAATTTACACGAAGTTAGATCTAATTTCGTTTGCGGTAAATACTGATAGTTTTACTTCGAACGAAATGTCCCATTAATCTTTTTAATCTGTTCTCTAGCACATTTTACAATATAGGTAGAACTAATTATTACTCGCGGATAAAATATTTCTAATTATCAGTATTGCCATCATCATTATCATAGTGTGCCATACTTAATTCCTGAACGTCGGCGACTATATAGATATTCGTACATTTCAGCTGTACAGACACATATAGTGTTCTAGGCAATTGTTATATGCAACGCTAGTGCAGACGCAAGACTACATTCGGAACTGATATTGTGATAGTTTGATTTATACGCATGCAGTCCTGTTTATGTTTGCCTACTACACATCAATTAGGACGCATATGGTGTGGTTGCTATCCATATGATAATCTTTATTTATTTCGTAATATTTTTTGTCACCCGAAATCGAAATTTCTGTACCAAAGTCGAGTGCTCTTAGAGGCTATCGCGTGACGTATAATATTACCACAGTAACAATATTAGATAACATAGTTTGTAATTATTTTTAAATCGATGGTCGTTCTTGCAAAAATTATGGTGATAAAATTGATTCGCAGCTTTTTATGGGAAACAGATTGCCGTTGATGCCTGTTAAAAAGCTTGTTGAAATAATAATAGGGGATTATTCTTGTAAGAAAGATTGAGACATATGATTGGGCGAAAAAAATTTTTAATTATTGTGAAAAAATCGAACAGACGTGCTTGTTTTGCAGGGAAAAGAACGTTAAAAATCCATTTGGAAAATAAAATCAATTGATAATATTTACCTATGGGATTATTATCCTTAAATAAAAGAAGAAAAAAAAAAAAAAAGAGTGTATATAAATAAAAAAAACTATTCTGACCTACACTGTTAACAGCAATTAACATTGCCTTCATTTGGTTTTTCTTAGAAAATTTTACGAAAGAAAAAGTATATAGTTCTTTTCGACATCCATTTTCATATCTTTTTTCTTCATTAAAATTTTACCAGCTTACTAACTATATGATTATTTAGCGATTAAACAATTCTATTCTTTTTTTTCCCGATTCTGAATTTTCTTTAGACTGCTCTCATCGCCGAAATTTAACTGATAGAATAAATTAAAAACAAAAAATGATAACTTCGTCACACCAGTCAGGCACTCTAATCGTTGATTACTGACACACACCGCTTAGTTGACGGTTTTTTTTTTTTAAAGGGAGAGAGGTTACTCCACGCATTACTCGTAACCACAAAGGCTATTGTAGGACGCACGGGCCCCAAATTTTAAATCAGACCCCTCAGCCTGGCAGACTGAATGTTGTTGAAATAGTGCTTTTAAAGAATTTTTAAAATATTTTTCCGCATAATGATACTTCGCTTTTCCATTATAGAACTTTAAAAAACACAATCGAAATATCTACAGAT
This sequence comes from Icerya purchasi, assembly GCA_039619475.1. NCBI lineage: Eukaryota > Metazoa > Arthropoda > Insecta > Hemiptera > Monophlebidae > Icerya > Icerya purchasi. The sequence goes on along the minus strand of CM077115.1, from coordinate 504,138,517 downwards.
TTATTGCCCATAGAATTAATAAATTTCCAACAAGCCGAATTCGTCATTCTAAATAACTATAGCCCGCTGACATTCCCTTTTCCGTGAAAAGTAAACATGAAAGAAAATTCCAGGAAAAATTCTATATATGGGTATGCCGCTATCGTATTTTTTTAACCCAATAATGTGACCTAGTCCGTTTCGTTTACCGGTTTTCCAGCAATTCCAACAAAGCCGTATTTGTTTCCGGTAAACCGGGAAAAAAGGAGGATTAACTAATAGTTTCATGTACTAGATACTGCGGGGCTGAAAAGTTAATGACATTTGACAAGATCTTTTTTTTTTTTTTTTTTTTTTTTTTTTTTTTCGATCCAGTTTACTCGTTTGATTCTCATTTGGCAAATTGAAAGTGGCTTATTGTTCGAAATTGAGCTAACTGTCACAAAGGGCTTCCTCTTAAAAGAAATGAAAGAAACTCTGACATACCGTGGCCTAACCGATGAACAATTCTGAAGGAACAGCTGGAATGACTCTATATAAATAATTCTAAACAAATAGGCGCTTGTGCTTAAACATTTTTAATTTATATTGTTTGTAATAATTGAAGCGACTGAAACTCTGAAATGTTTTTAAGAAAGAAATATATAAAGATCCGTAAACGAATAAAGCAATAAAAATTTATCTACAAATCAAATGCGGAGTATGTTCACAAAGGATTAAAAAATGTTTGTTAAAGTCGTGTTCAGAAAATTCGTACATTTTACTTCAATGGTCAGTGTAAACATGTAGATGTTACTATAGTTGTGCATTTTACTAGTTAGAAAGTAGTAAAGAAAAAATATATCGAATACACTGTGTGTTTCTTCAGTTTTAATAACTATAATTTTCTTTCGGATATATTTCAACTGCATGCGCCAGTTTATTAATTAATAAAATATCCTTCTTTAAAACTTTCAATTATTATATGTATAAAAACTTGCCCATTTTCTACTTTTATTCGAATTCGAAACTTCAATTTCTGTAACAATGAGGATAATGAAAAAAATGATATAATTACTAAGTAATTAATGCCTGGTCTCCGTTTCTCGATCTAACTTCTCCTACTACCGTGTCTCTAGCTTTAGTTGCTGCACATGGCACGTTAATTTAATTTAATAACCGTAATAATAGTAATATTTCTAAGGTAATTCCCAAGACATTGAATTATTGTCAAAATTGTTTAATTTCATACTGATTCAGAGAAAGACTGGGAAGCTGATATTATTCTGATCCATAAAAAAAAAAAAAAAAAACGTAAAAAAAATTGACAATTATAGACCAATTAGTCCTCAGTTCTAATCAAAAATTCCTTTCCAAGTATTAATGAACAGATTGTAAAATGCGTTTAAATTCGGAATAATCCATCGAACAAACAACAGTACATCTAATTACTGAATCAATAAGCCTAAAAACTGAAACTATTAAAATCGGAATCTTTCAAGGAGATCCGTTGAGCCTTCCTTTAAGGTTTTGTATATGCCTCAACAACCCCTTATATAATATACCAAATGATATAAAATATGGAACAGACGTAAAATACAACGGGATAGTGCAATTCAAATTAAATCATCTGCTCTATAATGTCGTAGTTTTATTATATCGCGCTTAGGTAGGATTACCTACAACAAAAACTGCTATATATAGTTGAAACTGATTCCGTTTCCAACGTAAATCCTATTCCGTTAATGGCATAGTTTATTAACTCTGCTTCCAACGTAAATACTATTCCGTTAAATAATCTTCACTTCTTATTAAATATTATTTAAATGGATATAATCTCAATTTTTTTTTAAAGTATTAAATGCTTCATTAAATCGTTCAATATATTATTGATGAAATTATCTCACCAATTCTAAAAATATATAATTCTAAATGTTCATACTACGAATATTCAAATACATATATATATTATATTTTTATTTATTCTTTCTTTACACTAAATGAAACGAATAATTAATGAAATAAAGAAATTACTAAATGAAATAATGAATTAAGAATTATGAAAAATGAATTAATAAATACGAAATTAAAAACGCCAAGTGCCTTAGTAACCGTAATATCAGCTAGTAATAATTTTTAATACGCGTTGTCTAGAAAAAGCGTAAGCCAGAAATAATAGTTGAATTTAAATTATTTAAAAATATACACAGTCTTTCACCTGATATATATTTCAGCAGTATGCGCTTGTAAGTGAGTCCGAATTATTTAACAATCGATCAACACTACATGCAGACTAGTGTGTACACTACAATATGGATGATATAGAACTCTGTGTATATCTTCCGTGCAAATGGAACCCCTATTAAAAACAACGCAAACAATCAGCGGAGATATAGGAATGAAATTTAAAAGTTAAATAAATGTAAAAGTGTGCATATAAAAAGAGTAAAAAATGCTCGAATAACTGAAAAAGTGAGACACTTAACGATAGGAATAATCGATACGTTAAATCCAAAGGAAACATATAAATATATCTAGGAATTCAACGAAACACAAAAATAGATCATACAAATATAAAATATTAGCTGAAAAACTAAAGTGAGGTTAAAAACTATTCCCTTAGATTATCTCTTAATTCAAAAAATATGTTCAAGGCTATAAACACATATGCAGTATCTGTCATACGCATTGAGAATAATCAAATGGTTAGAAACAGAACTCGAAGAACTTAATAGGTTAATTCAATTAGAACTTGTCAAACACAGGTTTCTACACCCTAGTTCATGTATCGATAGAATAAATCTGTGGCTGTTGTTCGAAAATCATATAAGACAAGTTAGTCTCAACGCTCTCGACTCGTTTAGTCTACACTCCGTATTTCTCTACAAATCCTACATAAACACATGGAAATTTTACCATTGCTGTTTTCAGAATTTTCAACAAATTCCTTCATCCTTCAGCCGTACAAGAGACTGAAACATTTCTACACATTTCACTCTGAAATCAGTCTCCTTTAAAATAGAGAAATTAAACTTTTCATATTCTTCTATTTGTACATTTTTTCCTCCCTTGTTTTATTTTTAACATATTTATCTGCTCAACATCGTTTTTATCTTTTTTAAAACGCGCTTTTTTTGGTATTTCATTATCCAGCCACTCCTGCCTCGTATTCCTCGATAATATGTATTTAGTATATCGTATTTATCCTTTTACCAAACCCCCTCCGCAGTAACTTAATAAAAATCGAAACGCGCTAATTCTACGAACAAGCGAACCAATTTCGTCTCGATTTTCATCCCTGCGAAAGGTTTTAGTGCATTGAAGTGAGGAAAACAGAAAGTTAAATTATTCTATGTAAAATTTAAGAATAGCTATTTTAAAAAAAGAGAAATTATCACGGTAAATAAAAATTAAACATAAAAATTTAAATAAAATGTTTACTATGGCGAATATTTTAAATAAAATAATTACTAAAGTAAATATAAATTAAATGTAAAAATTTAAATAAAACGATTACCATGATAAACATAAATATAATAGCTTAACGTTTTCTTAATTTCTGGTGCAGGTAAAAACAGCACCTTCCGTCTGTTCTCTTTTCGCGTTACTCAAATCATGGAATTTAAACATATACGAGCTGCGATCGTACCCTAACTGCTGCACACGGAGCCAAGGGCGTCGCCAGCCGATGAGCCAGGGAGGGGTAAGATGATAGAAAGAGGATATGAGTTATAGGAAAAATAAAAAAAGGACTCAATATTTTATTAAAGAAGAATAAAATCTTAATTAAAACATAAGTTTTCCAAATTGTCCATGATTACGCGCCTATGAATACTCTCATCAATGCCAGTTGATTAAAAAGTTTCAAGGCTCCAGGGGAGGTAGCTGCCCCTCCCTGCCCTCCGCTGGCGACGCCCATGCTCGGAGCTATTGAGATTTTGAAAACAACGTGTTTTCTATTAGTTTTTACACAAAAATAAAAAATCCTGCAAGAGGAATTATTAATAGTAGTTCTCCCGTTGGAAATATCATTTGCATTTAAATTTTAAATCTATGCTAAACTACAGCGGTTTGTGGTAATGAATTAATTTTAATAGAATACTTAACGAAGAGGTCGGAAGACTTAGAACAAAACTGGCAGCTGGGTGAAAAAAAGTAAATGTTCTCTTATCTAATTATCGAAGATTACTGTGTGAACAATTCGCAATCGTGTTATAGCGGAGTATTCTATGTGTACGTAATGTAGACAAGAGAGAACTATGTGTGTCGTCAGTTGTTGATTTTATATAGTTTTAAAATCATGGCTGTGTTATGGTCTTTAGTTGAGCGAATCTTTATGTTAAGTTGGGACAGAGAAAAACGAAGAAGATTCAAACAGGTAATAAATACGCGGGTGAAGCCGCGAGCAACTGCTAACGGGTAAGTAAACGGGTTATTTATAGAATAAGCGAATGATATGATGAAAGTGATGAATAATGTGATCTACCAAAGAATGGAGCGTTAAAATCCTCCCCTATTCCTGCTATCCATTCTGAAATACAACCACTTTTTATCCGCAGATCGAAGCTTGCATACAATTTTCTAATTAAACGTCTTTCTGTGTCCTCATCTAATCTTATCTCCTCCTATCTTGGTATTAAAAATCAGTGGCGTTTTGTTTCTCATAAAATTCCGATCCTTTCCGTTGTAGCAGCTCGAGTCTTCAATTTTTCGCCTCACGTCTTTTCTTATTGCAAGCTTCCTTACTTTTTCCATAACTTTACCAGCGTTTGGCAGACTATTAATCTCTTCTCTCTTCCAGACCAGCTCTGTCACACATTCTACAATCCAAGCCGAATTCCTCCACTTGCTTGATACTGCTTTTCCTTCTCATCCAGCATTCTTCATCGACGGTTCTAAAAATGAGAATGGGGTGGGCGGCGCGTTTACCTCCCTTTGACTGCATCATTCTGAATCCTCCAAGCTCTCTTCCTTCTGTTCTATCTTCACAGCGGAGTCTATCTCCATTTTGCGCGTAATCTCCTTCATTCCATCCATAAAGGGGATTTCAGTAAATGTCTCATTGTCTCCGATTCCAAAAGTGTTCTACAAGCTATTTCTTCTCCTCCTTCTCATTCCTCCAACTCTATTATACTCTCAATTCGTTCTCTCATATCTAATCTTATCCTACTCTATTACTATTGATCTTTTGTGGGTTCCTAGCTACTTTGGCATCGAGGGCAACGAGTTGGCGGTTTTTTTAGCCCGTTCGGCCGCTCGCGATGGTCCTTTTCTCTGCAATTTTCCTGCCTCGGACATCCTTCTCCTTTGCCAATCATTTTGACTATGGTCGGACATTTATCTATCCCTCTTTATTTTCTAATCACGCCTCTCATTTTATTTTCAAATATAACCGGTTCCCTGTTCTCAGCCGTGGTTTCGATCTTCTTATCATTGCTCTGTGATCGTTTCCTTAATCAGACTGCGTTTTAATCACTCCCTTCTATATCCTCTTCACGTTTTCGTTTTTCCCTGTCCTTCTCTCCCGATTGTCCTCTTCATAGTTTTCTATCTCTACTCCGCTATATATTGCAAACTACATCTTCTTTGAATGCCCTGCCCTTGATTCTGAACGCTCTGCTTTGTACTCCAAAATCTTTGCACTGGGTCTCCTTATAATTCTTCCTTTGTCCTTTCCTTTCCATCTCTAATGATACCTGTACTTCAATCTTTCCTAAGCTCCATTTCTAATCGTCTCTCTATTTAACCCTTTCTATATATTCTGTAATTGTTGGGTCAAAGCCGCTGACGCGCCTAAAAGCCGATATATAAAATAATATTATTATTATAAAAAAGAAGAAGAAGAAGAAGAAAAAAAAATCGCATGTAACGAATCCGTTCGTTCCTTTAACACGTCATTACAGCCGATTTTTGCTGCATATACTAATAGCTATATGGCCGGAGTGCGGATGTTACGAAATTGAGTAACGAAAGTGGAATATCATATTTTATAAAACGATCTGGTCAAGCTTGATTTTTTCAGGAATAATGTAAAATGTGTTTCTTCTTTAACAGATTATTTTATCAAAAATATTAAATAGAAGTGTTACAAATGAAACTGAAAGGTAGCGTTGCGGCCAGATAAAGGTATCGTGTATATTAGAAATGTAAACTTTTAAAGAATGTACAATATACCGGATTAATTTAGAGTCTTAGTGAAAAAATAGAATTACAAAAAATAAAGAAACTAAAAAACTAGAGAATTCCGGGCTATGATTTTGATTCTGTCTACCGAAATCGACTCTCCTATAAGAGTTACAGAAGATCATTACCCAAGGGATGCCCCCCTCCCAAGTGAGATCTATAAATATACTAAAGCCTATGTGGCATTTTGAAAAACTATGTAACGGTTTTGTATCGATTTTATGTTACGTTTAAAAACGGCATGGTTAATTAAAATCAATTCATCTATAATTTCAATTGGCTATATCATTCTCCCTGAAATGATAACCCTTTTTTTTTTTTTTTTTTTTTTTTTTTTGATGTTAATCAAAAAAAAATCAGAACCGATAAATTTAATTTACGGTTTACGCAACAATTTCTTTTACGATTTCTATGACGCGCGTAAAAATGACAGCCATTAATATATACGCACACGCATATATTCGTGTTTCTTGATCGATCTGACCGCGATCAGTTTATTTATTCCGAAACATTTATCAGTTTAGTTTCATTATCGTTCCTTCCACAAAATTATTTATATGTAATTCCACCTTTGAAAGGTAAATTTCGTTTATTTTCGCAACAGCCGTACTCATTAGGTTGTTCCAAATTAGATTGTTTTTCGTCATATCTCGCTTGAAATTAGATTCAAAACTCACACTCTCGCCTTCATTATATGGTTTCGTAAGTTTTTTTTTTTTCGTATTTTAGCGGTCTACTTTAGCTGTGTTCTATTTCGGTTAGAATAAATCGGCATCGTAATGTTTTTTTTTGGTTAAATTTTATTTTTTCGTCTTATCGAATACGCACCTATTTCGGACGTGTTTTTCTTTACGTATGTTAACTCTTTCTATGTATTTGCTACTTACACCAAATTTCTTTGTTTTTCAATTTATTCCGATTTAAATCATTTCGTTTATTAATATCTGTCAGTGTATAAAAAAAAAATTTTGTCAAATGTTCGTTTTTTGTTTTTTTTTCTGTTTTTTATTTCGCTATATGTAAAATATTTCTCAGTAATCAGAGATAATTAAAATGAGAACATTCAAATAGTATTTCTGATAGTTTAACACGCGTAAGTGAACGAGTTGAGGAACCAGTGAGCAGGTGGTTAAGCCTCTAGTTATTCTTTTATTTTCCCGTAATCGCAGTTTTTTTTCTGGTAATAATATTTATAATGCGATTATACTTTAGCAAGATACAAAAATTTCACTTTAGCCGATGAATCCAAAAAAAAAAAAAAAAAAAAAAGGACAATGAATTTTTATTTTATTTGTGAATTTTGTGTGCCATGGTATTTAACGTGTAATTGTTTTTTTGCTATTTCATTGAGAAATTCGTAGAATATCAATCCGAAATATATATATATGTATGGTTCTAATTGACTATAATAAAGCTTTCTACTCTCTAAAACATCACAGTACTTATTTGTGTCACTTAAAAGTCCAGCAGTTCCAGAAAACTACATAATATTAATAAGAAGTATGTATAAGCACCTTAGAGCCAGAATATTATGCGATGTAGAAGGTCGGTACTTTGATATTAAGAAAGGGATTGGACAAGGGGACCCATTATCACCGGTTTTGTTTAACTGCGCTTTTTTTAGGATGCATATGTTTTGCATTTATCGACGTTGATTGTCATTGTTTTTCCATCCTTAGTATAGGGTTCGTAATCAGACTCCATTCCTTATAACTCCTAATTGCTACTATCTACACGTGTTGATGGGTAATCGTCTATTATTGGCAAGCCCAGGGGAAAACCAAAACAAGGAAAAAAAATATTATTGTTTTTTTGCAACGCAGACTGTTCGCTTCTTTTGTAAAAATATTGTTTCAATTTTTTTCTATTTGGCTTATTCGTAAATTTTCTAAATATGTCAGTCCTCTCTTCCTCCTTCATCTATCTTTATATATAGAGAGTCTTTCAATTGGTGTCGCGATTAAAGCGCACACAAGGAAATCATATTTCACGCATACTTCGAGAGTTTAGACCTCAGGATTTTTTAAGGGAGATTAATTTTTGTAATTTTCAAGCTGGATGATAATATCTTCTTAACTTCTAATCGGGCTGGGTCGGATGTTCCACATAAGTGATTAGTTTCTTCTAAAACCCCGGGGCATTTGTTTGATCTTTCCTTTTGACATCTTCAAACGATCAGACCCCATCTCTAAATTCCCTATGAACGTATCCATTATAATGTGTTGCAAGCTTACTCTTTTTAGTTGTTAAAATTTCCCCTTAACAAAATTCGCAAAACATGAAAACTCGCAAAACTTGAACAAGAAACTTGAACAAAATTACACCGATAAAACAGAGTTAGCTAAAAACGACTGCGAGAACGGAAATGGCACTGAGACTAGGGACCAGAGACTAGAAACTAGGAGAAAGTGCTTGTAATCGGTTTTTACGGGTATGTGTACAAGCATGGTACAACTAGAAATCATTGAACTACACAGGTGTGCTGCTACCGATTTTCGATCAATTGTGCGCTTATTTCACACATTTCTACGTAAACACAACCTATCATTTGACGCTCTTGAATGATGTATTCTGTTTTTTGTTAACCAGCTTCTGGCCTTTGCATTAGTATTCTCAATGTCAGTTTTTGTTCATTTCACTATTCTAAACGAGTATGTATTTAAAGACCGGTACTTTTTTAAGTTTTTGGACTATACTCTCTAACCGGTTTACATAACTTTTACAGATGAAAATATGTAAAATTTCGGTAAATTATTTTAATAGAAAATCTTAAATAACGTTAAAAATAGTGCACACATACATACGCAATGGAATTGCACATAAATGATATTAAAATAAATATAACTAACCTAATAAATTCTCAACAGTATGTAACGCATACATTTTAATAATTTATGAATCGCCTAATAAATATTTATGTACTACCTGTTCGTCAATAGAAGACCAATAGTAAACATGATTGTCATTCGATCTCAGTGCGTTATTTACACACGTTGTTAAAAATCAACAATGTTCGTAATGGAAAATAAACATAATCCGTTGAAAAAAACCAAATCTATTGAAATAGAGCGACATCTCTGATCTGAAATGCGAACCAATACATTCCTCATTCTCTTTAATTTTTATCATTTATCGATTGCCGTTTATCATAATATTAATAAGATCATTTAAATGCAACGCGCATTATGTGACATGAAAATTACTTTTTACTGTTTTGAAAGATTTATAAATACTAAATAATCGTTAATTTTTATTATATGACCTTTTTGATGATCATTGCGTTTATTTTATTGAATTCCGAAATATTTGTATCGTAATTCCCTCATCTTTCCGTTGGAATATATATATTCTCCTTCGCCTAAGTGCATTTATTGTCGTAGTTCTACATTTATCAATTTTGAACTTCATTTTTATATCATTTGTAAACGTTTTTGCAACTCTCTCGGTAAGTTTGCTAATACCATTTCGATTATTTGAATATTATCATCGTCTATATGAAATGGACGCGATAAATTATATTTCCTACATATTCTTTATCGCGTTATATTCAAATTTTCTTGAATCCAGCATATTTGATAGTGGGTTTGAAGCTAAACAATCTCCCCTCGATGTAAATACTTTTTTTTAAATTTCATTTTTATCGCATCTTTTTGTCTTTTGCTTTGATAACCAAAACGTTGTTTCTTAGCATTTCAATTGTTCCCTTCAATCGCAAGAACTGTGCCAGACTTCGCAGCAACCACACCTCCTTGAAGTCAGCCAATCACGGATAAACATATCGCTAACAAAATTTAACAAAGCGCAATACCCCTCAAACATAGCAAAATAGCACAAAAAAATACCATAGCGAGCTACACAGACTACGTGTACCTCTACACAGATGGAGCGAAGGTAAACGGTTATCAGTCACCGGCGGCATGCTCCAGAGTCAGTAAGACTGCACGATTGCTGCACAAAACTGGATGCCGAAATATACGCGACGGTTTTTCGCATCCAACACTACACTGATAGCAACCCCCAGTCCCAAAAGGCCCCCTACTCATAATTGACTTCCTAAACTCCCTTCAACTCATCTCAGAGATTAAATCTAATAACCCTTTGATAAGGAAAGTCCATTATTACCTATTACGAGTATACAAGCTATCACATCTAAACTCTGAAATGTCTTTCCTATGGGTGTCGGCTCATGTTGGGGTTCCAGGCAATGAGCGTGTCAACCGAGCAGCTCAGGCGACACTGTTCTCTCCAATGCCATAAAACCCCCCTCTTCCCTCTAAATTGACCCATTTGTTTATGCAGCAAATCGGAAAAGAATGGAGATCTTCAAGTACGTTTCTCCGAAGCGTAAAAACAACTACGGAGCCCCATAGACGGAGTTTCCCGCATAGATTTTTCTGTCCTGAATCGTCTCCGAATCGGACATACAACCCTCTCGCACAGCTACATATTCACGAGCCAGGTACCCCAAAATGTCTGTCCCTTCTGTGGTCAACCGAGTGCCCCATCCACCTTTCACCTATTTCTCGAATGTTCTCCTTCTTTGCAGTACCACGATCCCCTCATTTTACCACCTCCTCTATTTCTAAGATACTATCAAATGCTCCATCCTCGGTCGCAGATGTATTAGCATTCACGCGGAGCAGCGGTCTGTACTATCGCGTTTAATCCTCTTAAGTAGACTCCATGTGCTGTAATAGCCCTAGTAGTTAAACACGGTACATGGAAACCCTCATACACACCTTTAGTTAATAGAAAAAAAAAAAAAAAAAAAATTGTTCCATCATTTATTTTAAATAATTTTAACACCACAATTAGATAAGTATACGGGGGGAATCGTACGCTTTTTGTGTAATCTATATAAGCTATATGCATGTTGTTATTTTTCTTCTGCGTCATTATTACTTTGTCTATTACATTGACTGCTATCTAAAGTTCTGGCCCGACACCACCCTTTTTGTTCCATTGCTAATTTATTATTCGCCGAAGAACAGTGCTGTTGTACTTTTTTACTTGCTATACATGAAGTCGAAAGTTAATATAGTGTACAAAAACCTGCAATCGGTCTATACTCATCCGGTCGCCTAGGTCCTTCGCCTTTAGAAATGAGATATGTAATAACTTCTGAAAGAAATTCCAGAATATTCTGCGAATTTTCTAGGAAATTGTTAAATATTCTTAGATAAGTGCCATAAAATATTGTAAACTTCTTTAACTAAAAATTATGTATCCCAACTAGGGGCCGTATCGTTTCAGCCTCACTACATTTCGACCTCGTCCTTATTCCAAAAGTAGATCTAGTTTATAGTGTTGATGAATTTTTAATTTTTTGTTTTTTAATTAACATAATATTTAAGGCGTAAAATAATCATTGAATTAAAAAAATACCCGCGAAATTAGTGATTAATTTTTCTTAGAAAATAGATCAGCACTTTTCAAAGTATTATTTCCTTCTATAAAATCTTCAGATTGGCTGATTATATATGTATATAAATATATATATATATATATTCATCTGGCGGTTTACTTCGATAAAAATTCATTGAAGTTAATTTATTTTTCATTTTTTGTAAATGCAACAATTTATCATAAGGCACACACGGTTTTCTTTTTTTTTTTTTAAGCAAAAAATTTGTCATAGTGAGAAAAAAATTTTAATTAAAATAATCCGCTAAATGAATTATATAATCAGTCATTTCAAATCTTTATAAGAAGAAATAATTATTATAGCGACATATGAACGAAAAAAAAAAAACAAAAACATCGAAACCCGCTGAGTTAATTTCGGAGCAAATTAATCACTAATTGCACGGGTGTTTTTTTTCGTAATTCAGTGATTATTTTATGCCTTAAATATGATATTAATTAAAAAACAAAAAATTAAAAACCCTTCAACACTATAAACTAGATCTACTTTTGGAATAAGGACGGGACCAAAATGTAGCGAGGCCGAAATGATCTGGGCCGAAACGATAGAGAGCCTACCAATTATTCCTAGCGTTTTTAAATTATTAGTTCTATTTATAGCATTTTTAATATCATCTTCAGGTTATTTAATTATTTTCATCGGTTTTATTTTTTCCGCTAATTTTTTTTCTTTTCGCATCTACCCTCTGCATTCTCATTATGCATCCGCTTAGTTTCACACACTTTTCCAGCATTTTTTTTCGACTTCACTTTTAACAGGCTATTTTGACTTATTGCAACCTATTTCGATTTATTCTTTCTAAGGTTTTCTTATATTTCGTAACAGGTCATTCGTTATATATTCTGTCTTTCGAAGTACCTTTCTGAACTGCCATTATCTTCTTTATCATTTGCTTTAAATAAAATACGCGTAAACAGGCTTCTGAATGATTTTTTAAACTATCGCAGAAGCAACTCCTAATTGGGACGATCTTTATTTGTCATCATTTGCTTTAATAGACATCTCTGTTTACTCATTGAACTTTTCTGCATTATATTTCACTGTTAAATCTCAAAATCTTCATTCGTCGAAATTGGAATTGCACTAGTTCATTCACTTCTGATCTGTCGGGAAACTAAGATTCAGTTTGCAAAGGTTTACCCCCCGAGTACAAAATTCCCTTGAAAACACCCTTTTTTCTTAATCATAGCAAGGTGCTTTCCGCTTCTGACTATTGTATTCGAGGGAAAGTTTTCAAAATATCAATTTCTTTCACTACATCGACTATATTTTTCACATTATTCCAGCCCAAATTTGTAATAAGGTGTTAGTAAAATTTAGTTCAATGCGTCACATGAGGGAACGGAGTCGCAGAGCGTTTTTATTTAAACAGCCTTTGCCGGCATTTTTTAAAAAAATGCCCATTTAGGTGAGCACACGCCAGAAAGAAGTTTTACTGTATATATATATACATATATATTATATATAGCGCGATATCTTATAGAGCGGCAAGGGCAAAAATCGTGAACCCTTACGATAGTAGCTGGAGAGTTCATTTTTTTTGTAAACGCAACGTATTTTCTTTATCAGATTATTATAGAAAAATTACAGCGACCCAAAAATTTTAAAATTAGAAGATCCTAATTTTCAAAAAAAAAAATGAAAATCAAATTTTAAGAAAGAATATTTTAAAAAATTCTATAATAGACACCGGAATTGAAGCTTATCTTAGAATACCGCAAAAGTACAATGGTCTAAAAATTTTGAAATTTATGGCTCAAACTAGGGAAAATATGCACCTAAAACGGTAAGACCAGACCCTCCCCCGCTTCAAAAAAAAGAAAAAATCTACAGATCTTTCTATGGTAACAACTAGAGAGTCTAAAATTACATATTTTTATACGAAAATTATGGGACCCCCAAAATTTTAAAATTAAATGATTCGCACGTTGAAAAATGTAAAATTCAAATTGAAAAACAAAAGAAAAGAAAATTCAAAAATTTTACAGTTTATCAGAGTAATGGGATGTCCTTAGAATACCGAAGCAAATACGAAAATTAAAAAAAATAAAACAGCCCGTTTTGAAGTAAATATAGAACCAGTTTTTGAATTAATCGGCGTATTTTCGTCATTAATATGGAAAAATAAAAACCGTCTTGTATTTATGACTCAAATCATATCCTTTTCGAGTGTTCTGCACTCTCTAACGAATGCTCCTTTCTTTTTAGCTTTGGGTCTTCCTACTCCCTTTAACGCTACCTATATCCTTCCCATTGCCTTCAGTTATTCCGTTGCTGCTATCCTTCGTTTTTTCTATTTCTGACCGCCTGGCTATTTAGTTCTATCTCTTAATTTTTCAAGTTGTTGGGTCAAGGCCGCTGGCGCGCCCAGAGTAAGAAAAAAAAAATATTAAAATTAAAAGGCTAACTTTTTAATAGATATTTTGGTTGGGTTTTTTCTTTTTCTTTTTTTTTTTTTTTTAGTTTTTTTACAGGCTTTTCCCTGGGTAGAATACATTCCCTCTGTGTTTAGTTTTTTTGTGTTGTTACCCTGCGAAATGGATTTGTTTCTTTTTTTTTTTTTTTTAATTCATTTCGTGCCTTAAAGGTTTTGTTGTTTTCCTCTTTTTTTTTTTTTTTTGTGGTTGTGTTTCCAGAATTATTTCCGGAAGAAATCTACCGCTGGTTGTTTATTTGAACACACTACATCTCGCTCTTGCAGGATGATGAACTTTTCTTTCACTTTCCTACGAGGACTGAGCACTGTTCTCCGTAGCAGAAAGTACAAAGCTAACAATAATTCTCTAATTAATTAAATCCTTTTGCATCGCCAATTTATTTCCACTTTTTGCCCTAAACCATAATCTCTAACCAGTGGCGTGCCAACGTTTTACAACCCGCGGAAGCAAAAACATAAATCACAATCAGGAGGGGGGGGGATGGCAAAAACATAAATCACTCCTATACATAGAGAGGCCTGTGTATAGATTAATAAAAAAAGAATGTAGTTTTTTTCGTCGCTACTGATAATATTTTATATAAATAAAAAAAGTATTTAATTATGAAGTGAAATAAAAACGCTTTTCATTTTGACTTTTAGTGATTTTCTTTTATCGAAATTTTATTTTATCCGCTTTTCCGAGATTTTTGGTTTTTGCTTTCTCGGTTCTTCGGTGGTCACTTTGTTTTATTTTTGTGACGACGATATCATATTTAATATGGTTAAAAAATTGAATTTTACGAATCTCTCTTCGTATTTATTTAGTTTTTCGTTTTATTTTCTTGGATTTTTATTAAATAACTGTTATACGTACTACTGGTGCAATATGTATTTCTCTGAGGAAGCGTCGCCCCCGCAGTTTTTTGTTCTGGGGGCGATCCTCCCCTCGGTACGTCACTGTCCCTAAATCAAAATTTTATCTGACAGCCAATCCCGCGGGTTATCTTCAAATTCTTTTCTCATTAATAAAATCTTAATGGAATAAAAAGCAATACAATTGACAGAAATTATTATTTACAAAAATATTTTTATCATCTATCATATTATTTTTTAATAATATGTGAACAAGAAATGGTTTCGATATTTAATAATCGTAACGCGAAAAGTTTTTATATACAATGAAATCTTCTTCAAACATTGTGAGGCCACAAGTGATTCTAGTAAGAGCTTCATCAATTACGTAGGAAATTAATACTTAATATATGTGTGTGTGTATATATATATATATATAATTCGGCCATTTTGGCCTCGCAAGGGGCTGTGCCCCTTGAACCCTCTTGCTTTCATTTCTGTCTCTTTCTCTTCTATACTTTGTATAAAATGATCGAAATTTACAACGTAATTCTTACTGGCATCAACACACACAAAAAATAACATAACCACAAAAATCCTATTCTAACATTTAACTTCCGTTATATAAAATGAAGACATTTTTTCGTTACATTTTTCGTTACATATTTCATTACATAAAATTGTGAAATTTTTTAAATAACAATAACAAAATATAACAAACGTTACATAAAATTGGGACATTTTTTTGGGACATTTAGCGTTACATAAAATTGGGACATTTTTCTGGGACATTTTTTTGGGACATTTAACGTTACATAAAATTGAGACATTTTTTCGAATGGGGGGTAGCCTAAGAATTACGTTGTAATTAATATATATATATATATATATATATATTAAATTAAATTAAAACGCGATAGTAATAAACAAAAAAAAAGCAACATTCTACACCTACGAGTACATTACTGGCAAAAAAATCCACAGCTCGTTTTCTAGCATCTTTACGGTTGATGACTGGTATTCGATTGACGTTTTTTCATCATTAGAATATGGGAAAAATACAAAACCCCAAAATTTTTAAGAGTACAAATTCTTAAATGATTTGAGCGGCCGTCAGACATGGCTTAAAATATTGTTGCATAGATTCTAACCGAATTTTAAATATTTAAAAAAGAGCAACTACTGTCAATATCTTATTTTAAAAAGAATTTAACATATGAATTCATACAGATTACAGTTTTATTATCTGAGATATCTGAGATATTTTAATCTTAATTGTACTTTTTTAATTGACCTGTTTGTAAACTTTTTTCCTTTTTTCCTTTTTTTTTTTTTTAATTAACATTATGCGAATTTTCAAAAATCACGAAATAACACAAAATCCGAAGGTTACATGAAGAGTCCTCTAGCATTAATATAAGCAAAATCGATGAAATTCACCTTCAAACCCTTTTCAAATTTCTCATATTTCTAGTTAAATATCTGCTGTCCTGAGGGTCCGTGACACGTCGGCTTTCGCACTTTTTCTATTTGTGACGCAGCGGTTATGTTCAGCAAATTATATCCTGTTTCCCCGGTATTCTCGTTAACTCTTATTCAACTTTTCACCGCGGCTTCCTGACACCGCGCTCTATCCTCGAACGTCAATATGTCCATAAGTTGATCTATCGGTTATCCGCTTGTTTCGTTAAACAAATCAAAGTCGATATGCAACCTAGGATAATTCTGTCTTTTCCGGATCTCCTAATCTTTCTTGTTCGTTCTGCAATTTCTTCTTTCTGGCATTTGTTGTTTCGTAATTTGTTTTGTTTTCGATCTTCGTTTCTCCATTTTTCCTACTACATTTGTTGACTTCTTCTTCTTATTTTAAAGCAAAATCAGTTTTATTTTTCTACGCTGTGTCCTTCATCCAAAATCAGCAAAATGCCTTATTTATTTACAGACCCTAGCTCCAACACCGTGTAAAGTGGTTCGTTAGGCAGCGATTTCCCGTTTTAGAGGAACCGTTCATCGAAAATGATTATCAGTAGCGTCAGATTTTCTCTTTCTTATTGTCAATTCGTCGGCTATATTTTAACATTCCATGGTGTTATAATTCAAATTATTTCTATTAGCAGCGTTGAGTCATGAACCGAAAACGAACAAAAAGGGCCGTACCGTTTAAAAAAAAAATTCTCTAATAAAAAAGACAAAAAAAAAAAAAACAATACGAAATTATTAAAAAACGAAATAAAAATGCTACATCTGGCCTGATTTCCTTATCGCATCGTTTTGCGAGATGATTAATGTCGATAACCTTAGGTTAGCCTAATTCTGATCACACGCGTTAATATATACAACATTTAATTTCTTCGTTCGAGCTCACGCATACGCAAACACGCTCGTTCAAAAGAAACGTATCGAAAACATTGTATAACAGAGATAGCGATTAAAAGTTCGCTGCTAATTATGAATGTAAAATTTTTCACCTTCAATATTATTTTATCAGTAACTTATATTATACGTACTTATATGCATATATATTTACGCATGCATATGTATGTATATATATACATGTATGTGTGAATGAATATGTGCATATATATAACCACATCCATATGTGTGCATGCAGTCGATTCCTCTTTTAATTAGGACACATCGGGGCAATAATAATTTGGCCCAATTAGGTGACAGCGCTTAAATTACCAGAAAAAAATCGCATAAGACTTAAATTGTATTTTTATTTTATTACGATTGTTTTATTTTTTGTGGAAAAACATTTATATATTTCACGCAATTTCGATTTGTGTCAAAATAAGATGGAAGAAACAAAAAGTTTATATTAAAAAAAAAAAAAAAAAAAAAACGACAGAACTTGTTACATTTTTTGATATGCTCATATTTAAGCAATTTTATCAAGCTGTATGCGATTTTTGTGTCCGTTGTTAAATAATATTTCTGGTGCAGGTAAATGAGTACACATTTGTTGCACCTTTCGGCCGATCTTTTTTTTTTTTTATTCTGGCATTTTTGAGTTAGTTTTTGCGTTCAAAAAATATTATAAGGAATTTTTTTGAAGGACGTTATTTTCCAATTTCTCATTTTCATTAAATTAATCAGAGTTATGTACTCTGATGAAGCCGAATTCTTCGAAATTTTCAGCTTGTGTTGCAATATTACGTCAATTTCATATTGATTAAGTTTTATCAGGTCCAGATGCAGTTTTTAGGATAATGTACGGGGAATCTTAATAAATGGTTCAAAAACGACAAAAATATCAAAAAACATCAATAACTCACGGACGGTTTGACTTATTGACTTATTGACTTATTATATAAACTTCAGAATGAATAATAAATTACAATTAAAATTTTCTTTAAGAAAATTTATAACTTCAAACTAACCGATTATATTACCCTGGGTGGCAAAAAACCATCTCAAAAATATGTATACAAAAGAGAATTGGAAACGACCTCAAAAATCACCCTTAAAAATAACAACTCATCACCGGTGGAATTCAAAATATAAATCAAAACGCAGAAGCTCGTTGACAAAAGCAAAAAATTACGGTAAAAAAATTATATAAACTCCATCCCTTGGGCCAAAAACAGCAAAAAAATTATGTTCATGTAAACAATAGCTCGAGTAAAAAAGGTAGAGATAATCAATACTACCTCAAAATTAAGCAAAAGGACTGCGTTTTTAGGAAAATTAAAGCCGAGCTTGCAACCTTACATTTCGCCCCCGAGAGGAGGCCGAAAGCTCGAAAGTTTTGAAAAATATTTTTTTTTCCCGAGCATGTGATATATTGTTGGAAAGATCGCGCTATTTGTCAAGAACGAATCCGTATTTCATTACCTTAATGACAATTTTGAAGTTAATATGAAACTGTTAAAAAGAACGCAAAAAATGGCGTATAGTCTCTCTCTTGCGGCGCGAATATTAGGTATAGTTAAAATTTTTGAACGAGGTTAGAAATATGCGAATCCCCCTATATTTCTCCGGTTTGAGACATCCGGGTTTCCAATCTTAATATTGGTCTTTCGGAAGCTCGGAATTTTTACATTTTTTTTCCTCCGGTCATGTGATATATTGGTGGAAAGATCACACTGTTTGTCAGGAACGAAAACGAATTTCATTTCTTTAACGAAACTTTTGAAGTTGCTGAAAAGTTGAAAAAAGCGCAAAAAACGACGTGTCCGTCAGTATTATAGTTATAAACTGGGTTTGCACGATTTTTTTTTAGGGGAAAAAGAAATGTTCTTTTTGGCTACAAAATAGGAACGTAATTTCACCAATAATTCTGAGTGTGCATAAACATTTTTTTTGTTTTTAAAACCCCCCATTTGGGCATGGTCGAAATGGATTTTCGCCCAGAAACGACACGAGGGAAAAGAATCAGATGTAGAGTCGGTGTCAAATATCGATGGAATAAAAGAACTGACGATCGGAACAACGGAGATCGACGGAAATGATAAGATATACGAGAAGCGCAATAAGGATTATTAGGGAGTTTAAGTGATGTCAAATCGGAGTACACAGAGGTACGTGTACGTTCGTTCACGAGGGATGGACATTCATAGAAGATATGGTCAGGATCACAGACGGCTTCCTCGTCAGGGTGAAGAGGATAATTATTAGAGGACAGTGCGAGACAAAAGCGAAAACGCGAGGAAGGAAGAAGAGTATGATTGAGACGTAAACGGATAATAGAGACAATAACGGAGCGACGAAGCGAAGGAAAATTGTAAAACCAAGGCCAGGTAATTAGGTTGGATGGAAAAATTTAAGAGGAAGGTTGATTGGAAAAGGAGGAAACGTAAAAATCTGACCAAAATCTAGCATGTAACTTTTTACACAACGGGGGTAAATTAGAGAAGCGGGGGAATTTTAGTGAAATAAAAGCGGGAGGACACCGCAATCTAAGCGCCAATGAATCTGCAATTTCGTTACCCTCTATCCGAATTATAACTGGGGACCACCCAAAGCATATCAATGCGGATAACATGAAGTGAGAAAAGAGTGCAAATGAGAGAGCGAACACGGAGGATAAAAAAATCAGAGGAGTGAGAGGGGAAATGTGACGATATAGCTTTAAGAGCACACATGGAGTCAGAGATAATTAAATGTTTAGAAGAAGATCGATGGGAGGAAATATAAATTATGGAACGTAGAATGGCCATTAACTCGTCCGTAAAGATAGCACAAAAAAAAAACGGGAGACGAAAAGATTAAGGACTACATAAAACAGGTACTCCTCGGCTTCTCTTACCTTCGAAGACAAGTCGTTTGAATTTTTCGACAAGAATTTGATCAATTCTGAAAAATCACTGTACTCGGTTTTTGAATTTTGTACACATTTTATATACAAATCCAATGGTGGTAACCGTTAAAACTCACCTGGGCGATTCCTGTTTAATAAGACTAATCTGCGGTATACAGTTTCAATTAACTGAAAAAAACCGCTTTTTCATCATTAGAATCGGAACTCAGTGTTGATGCTGCAGTATTGTCTGATTCAATTAGAAAATTCTACCTGATCGCTGACTAATGGGATTTACCTTATTCGACTTCTTCTGTGAAAAATCATCACCCGCCTGTGTTCAAATTTCATACTTCCAATCGTCTTCTTTAAGATCTGTCAAACTTCTTATATTAGCTTCCGCCTCCGCAGCTGTTGTTGAACATGTTTTTTTTTTTTTTTTTGTTTTCAAGAATAAACATTAACGAAATATCACAGCATTCTTTTTTACTGCTTTGTACTAACATTTATAACATATAAGTGGGACGAAAACGTTTTTGTAACAGGATCATAATTTGCAACTGTTGGACTAGAAGAAACGATTAAATCGAAACACATTCAGGCTTTAAAAGGTCAAAAAAACATTTTATTATTGCATCTGTGCAGCTAGTAGCAGTTTTGCTAAAATGCCGCGACATTTTTCTTGAAGTTACTGAAATGAAGTGTTCAGGCCGGTGGCTATTTAAATATCTAACCTCATGTGCGCAAATTAACACGTCATTTTTGGCACACGAAGACATTTCATTATGCAGAAATACTGCGATTCCTTTAGCCTACTGTCTATGCTTAAACTTTTAATGAGCAAATTTTGGCTTCTAATTTGATGAGCGAATCGTTTATTTTCAGCACTGATGATGATATCTTTATTTTCAAGAGGCATATTTTAATATAAATTGTCGTTTCGAAAAATATCTTAAAAAGTAACAACATACAACATGTTCAGTTTTTATTAATCATTGGTTAACGAACCACCGGCCGTCAGTATCTAGTTGCATTCAAAAATGTAATTGCCTTTTTTTCGTAATACCGCTTATAAGACGTTTTCTCTCTTTATCATTCGGATTGAGTGAAGGTACTTTTTTTTTTTGAACATCGTTTTCCCCAGAATGATTTCTCGTTAAATGCCGAGCAAAATTCAAAACCCCACTTGCGCATTAAACACAATAACTTTTTAAACGATCGTGCTTTTTGATGGTTTTTTTTTTAATATTTTCGCGCGATTCCTAAAATGAAAAATTAAATATGCTACAAATTATTACAACAATATTCGGCACGGGCGGAATGAAAATTTTTAATTTTTAGAATCAAGGGAGTCGTCACTGGCTGCTGAATTGCGGTATTTTAAATTTTAACCCGAAAATTCTCAGCACATAAATCAGATTATTCAAGTTAAAGCCCCCCTTTTTGCTTAAGTATGTGATTTCGTTTATTCCGAAGATAAAACAAAAAAAAAAACACAAAACGGGCAAGTGTACAGATGATTTTTTATATGGGCAACAACGCATCACAAAGGTCGACACATTCAGACTGAAGTCGAAAAAAATTCTAAGCTGGGTTCGGCAGTCACAGCGTTTTTCGTATAAAAATAATAAAAAAAAAAATAAAAGTTCACTAATCGAAGCAAATAATGTGAAAAATAGAAATCAAAAATACTGTTAAAACATTTGATATGCAGACATAAAACGACGACTCCAAACGATGGTATACGACACGTTAATGCCGAGATGATCAGATTACAAGCGATGACGAAGTTACGTTTTCGAGAAATGCGCGTTGTACTAAATCGCCGCACTAGGTTGTGATAAGAATAATAACAATGATTGCGCAGGTATATTTCAGGTAAGGAAGCTACAAGTGACTGCACCACCGTTCATTTGTGTGCGAGGCACATTACGAAAGACTTGGAAAAAAATTTTGTTTAGCGAAAAAATAAAAAATACGAGGGCGGTTGGAAAAGTTCCGGGCATCTCAATGAAAAAAACATGTTTTTATGAAAAAGCGCTTTATTTTTCAACATAGTTTCCATTTAGACTCGCACATTTGCTCCGTTGCTCGGAAAGTTTATTAATACCGACCTTGTAGGTTTCTTCAGGAAGGTCTCGAAAATATTCATCAACACCGACGATCACCTCACTATTATTTGCAAATATTTTTCCTCCGAGCCATTTATTCAAATTGAGGAATAGATGGTAGTCGCACGGTGCCAAATTTGGCGAATAGGGCGGGTGTGTAAGTAATTCGAATCTTAATTCGTTGATTTTTGCCATCGCGATCACAGAGGTGTGAGCAGGCGTATTATCTTGATGGAAATGGACTTTTTTTCTTTGCCAAATGTGGACGTTTTTTTTTTTTTTTATTTCTTCGCTTAAACGTCGATTCAGGGCCGCGTAATATGCTCCGTTTATTGTTTTATCTTTTTCGCGATAGTCGATGAAAAGTATTCCGCATGTATCTCAGAAAACTGTCGCCATGACTTTGTTGAAGGACAAAATCATCTTTGCTTTCTTCGGAACTACTTGACCTTTCTCAATCCATTGCCTAGACCGTTCTTTGGACTCTGGGGTATAGCGGTGAACCCAAGTTTCATCAACAGTGATGAATCGACGCAAAAATTTGGCTGTATTGAGATTAAAGTGCTGAAGGTTTTGAGCTAAGATGTCTTTTCGCCAAACGCGGCACCCATCTTGCGCAGAGCTTGTTCATGCCCAAAACGACGTGTTAACTATGGTACACTCGTTCAGACGATATGTCTACACCTTCAACTGATTAATTTTGATGCGCCGATCTTCCAGCACCATTCTGTGTATTTTTTCGACGATTTCTGGCGTAGCTGTTTCTATCGGGCGTCCACTGCGTGGTTCATCTTCTGTGCTCGTACGACCCATCTTAAATTCTGCAACCCAGCGTTTAACGGTGCTTTTTCAAGGAGAAGACTCCCCTTTAACGTCGAGCTCAGATTGTATTTGCGTTGCATTTAAACCTTTTGAAAAAAAAAAAAATTAATCACAGCTCGTATTTCGTTTTTTTTTCCATACTTCTCTACTTGAAACTGCCGTAAAACTGGTAATAAGTTTTCAAACAAGCTGAAACTTGTTCAGTGACGCCGTGAAGGATGGAACTGCGCAAAGCAACGCTATTTTTCGGCGAGGCCCGGAACTTTTCAAACTATCCCCGTATACTTAGACTAATTTTATAATGCTTACGCATAGAAGAAAATATTATGAACGAGAGGGAAACCAGTGTCGGCGGCGATGATAGTATCATGTGTTCAGAGGACCTGACAGTGGCATGCTATCCAAGTTAGCGGTGTGGCAATATATGTGAGCGGGAACACACGGTGCGCGTCCGTAAGCGACAGCGAGTATGAGTATTGTACCACCAAACACTATGAAGAAAAAAAAAAAAGGTGATCGTCTCTTAAACGGAATTTTTTTGCTCGATATGATTTGATTAGGGATAGTTGCAGGCAACTTCAAAGTTTTTTTATAGTCAAAGATGAATATCTCCCTCTAACTCACACCCATATACGCATTCTCTCTCACTCACTCGTTACACACCTGATCTGTTCTTGTTACCGCGTTTTCATCAATCACACCGTTCATGTAAAGCTAATACGTAAGCTCTCTCTCTCTCTATATGTATATATACATATATATACAATTGATAAAAGCAAATCATAGATCGTATCGTATATATTGCAAAAAAATATTTACGAAATAAAATAAATAAAGCGCCAGCCTAACGCACCTATGTATTTACGAAAGATTGAAAAAATTTGAAGTTTGAAAAATAAAATATACGGTTATTGATAATTTTAAAATTCATAGTATTATACGTGTATGTGTAGCGTGCGCGGTAAAGTGTGTGTGAGTGGAAACGAATGATTTGCTTTTGCGATGGTTGGGCATACTCGAAAAATAAAAAATGTTACAAAAAGATCGGAACTTTGGGGTGTGATGAGGGTAGAGGGAAATTTCGGAACAGTGGAAAGTATAAAAAATACGCTCGAATTAATTTTGAATACTTACGCTCAGAGAATATTAAAACATATTACGTGCGAGCGATAAAATGATCGGAAGAGACAGCGGGTCAATTTTGATAATACATAATAGGATAATGTTAAATGTAGAACGTGCGCAGGAACGTATGGTACACTTTAACACCCATCCTTTATTAAGTGGAATGGTCGGTGTGCATTTGCGGCGATCGGGACTTTAACGGGTTATATTTTAGAACTGGAGAAAAAATAGAAAAATTTAGAAAGAACTGAACAATTTTTTGGAACATCGAAAATATAAAAATATGTTTAGGTTAATACTACCATATCTTCGGACAAAATATTGCATACTGCCCGTAAGATAAGAAAATAACAAAAAAATAAAAATAATCGAAAGTGAGAAATAACTGACGGTAATGGTGATGGAGGCGCGGGAACCGATGGCGCACTTTTGTGACAACTGAGTTTTAAAAAATTAAGAACGGAAAAATGATTGAACGCGTAAAATTCTGCAATATTTAGGCCTGAAAAATAAAAAGTTAACGTAAATGATAGGGAAACTAACAACATCGTACATCTAGAAAATAAATTTAAGTGTATAATATTATGAGCGATTGTTTATTTGGCCTGGGAGGGTAAGGGAGGAAAAACTAAATTTTTAGAACCGGGGAAAATAAAAAATAATCGGATTAATTTTAAAAATTTTAATAGGATATGTATATGTTGAATAATCGTAACGGTGGATGTGTGAATAGAGTGGGCTTTTGTAACGGTTGGTGCGATCGGAGAACACAGGAAAAACAAATAAAAAATACGCACAAACAGTAAATTAATTGCAACAGACAGAGGGCATTACAGGTTATATTTGGTCTTTTATTATAAATCTTCAGTTAAAAATGTGATAATTTATAATGAGATAATGTATAATGTAGAATGTGAGCAAGAACTGACGGTGCGCTTTCGCAGCAGTCGAGGGGATTTGATGGAGTCCTAAAAATAAATAAAATATATTTTGATTGGAAAAACCTTTTGGAATTCGAAAAATAAAATAAGTTCAAGCTAATTCTGTAATACTTGGATTCGGAAAAATTATTATGAATTATAAGCGGTAACGGATGTGAGTGCAATGGTTCAACTTATTAAATACATATATCGACGCAGTAATGATAGTCATCTATCTATCTTTCTATATATATATCTATATTTATCTATCTATCTATCTATCTATCTATCTATATATATATGCATATATTAATGACAACGTCATTCTTAGGCCGACCTACGCTACTTTTTTGGTCCCAAAAGTTTGTTCCCAAATGTGACATTAAGTAAAGATTTATTTTTTATTTTTTGTCGCGCAATCGAAATTCTCGTTCTATAAAAAAGTATAGAAATGATAAAGTTGGTGGTCAGGGTGTGTTCTCATGCGGAGTCAAGGGAGCACAAAGAATCGAGCTTTATATATATATATATATATATATATATATATATATATATATATATATATATACATATATGTGTGTGTGTAAGATTTGCTAATTTAATTATATAACTGAAGATCGAATTTTACTTGCACTTATTTTGAACTTACAAAATAAACACAAGCTACAGGAGTCTGCGGGTTTTTTCTATGGCGAGGCACAAGTGATCACAGGGGATGGAGTAGTATTCTAAAAAATATACTTTATGGCAAATTGTTCAAAGGTAAAGAGTAACAAGCAAGCCAAGAGATACACAAAGATCAGTTAATAAAATTAACCAGCCTGAGCTTGTGATATCGAAAGCACCAGTTAAGTAATGTAAATTTGAAAAAATCCATACCATTAAGCCAGGGCCGTGTCCACGGGGTGGGTTTTGAGGGTTAACCCCCCCATGAGAACTGAAATAGCTTAGGTACTTCATTAATATTTTATGTAAAATTTTTTGTTACGAGTATAATCAATAACATATGTAATTTTTATTAATGTTTATACAGTAATTCGTTTATTTAAATTATTAATATATAAATCAAGATGATGGAAATTATTAATAACATGAATATTAGTGAAAAATGCATTTTTATTTATAAAATAAATATGCGAAGAAAATTTTCACCCCCCCTCCAAAATTCTGGGCACGGGCCTGCATTAAGCTGTTCTGTCCGTGGACGTATTTGTTAAGCTCGAATTAAATTGATCTTCCCTATTTTCCTACTCGCGACTGATTCAATATCCTTTTCTTTTTTATTTTATTACTCCAGTTCAAGTGCGCAGACGACTGTATTCGAATTGCGAGCGTCAGTTCTATCGGTGTGTATATTACTGAAAAGAAAATTGGAACTGCGTTCGCCGTATCAAATTTAATATTAATAGAGAAAGTATAACTGAATTTTTACTTCGTTTAATAAAGTTAGTATTTAACTGCTGCTGGCGAGCAAGTCAAAAATGTGGACATAGTAAGAAGTAATAGTACTAGGGCCGCATAAAAGATGTAAAATAAAATGTCTGTTTATATTCTGGCTTTTTTAATAAAACTGATTCGATTCTGAACCAGTTACATAAGGCCGAAAAACGCCGAGTTAACGGACAATAGCTATTTAGCGGCGGACAGGTATATACATATAGAAAAGAACTTTGAAACTACAACGCGCAGAGCCATTTACCGGTGGTAAAGTTTAGTCAGTCAATTATGTCGTCTCTTTTAATAAAAATCGGAGACAAAAAAAAGGTCTAAGCCTACGGGGAGAGTGACCTTTATACAATAAGGAAAACATTCAAGGCGACCAGTTCCTTTTTGTTACTATTTCTAAGGTAATGCAGTTTATACAAGTAACGGTAAATGTTGTTTTGTTTTTTTTTTATTTTATTTACCGACGTATATAAAAATGAGCCTTTTTACTTTAGACCACGATCACCACACAAAATACAACCTGACATAGTTGCTCGCTTCGTCTTTGTCGCCATCCGTGACTTTTGAAACTTCTCGTTAAATTCGAAGAAATTTTTTGGCTTGTTTTCGAGAATTCAGTATTAAGATGTATATAAAGGTTTTTGCGAAATTACTGCTGTGTTATAAACGCGAATTGAATAAGAATATATTAATCATGTCTGATATTTTTCCTTCCTTTTGGTGAACTGGTTATCGAAATTGATGTGAATGTAATTTTAAGTAACAATAAAGGTCGAAAAAAAAGAAAAAACGTTTTTTGATTTTTTGATTATTAGCGCAAGGGCTTCAGCTATCTGCAACAGTTAAAGAGTACAAAACTTAATCACTTGGAACTCGGTACTGGTCACATTTATTCGCAAACAACATATGAGCTCTATATGTCAGTTTGTGGAACTGTGCTTTTATTTTTAATTAAAAAATAATACTACACCGCAAAAACGTTTTTATTTATAATACTGAAATAATCGCTTATCGAAATGATATATGTATGTATATAACTACGATGTATTTCGAAGCTTGAGGGTTCATGATTACGGACTATTATAAACATTAAATCAGTCGAGGACAAGATAAATCTTTTTAATTTTTAATGTTTCTATAACATTCTGTGATCATAAAGTCTTAAGCTCCGAAACAGTTTGGAATTCTACATACATATGTTATTTTGATAAGTGTTAATTTCAGTATTGTTAATTAATATTGCGAATAACGAGTGATCTCGGTAAAAATGTTAATATTTTTATTTACCTGCCTTTTTTTGAATATATGTTAACGTAGGCTATGGAAGTTATAATACTATGAAGTTATTTAACGTTAGGAGTGGTTAATTAGTCGGTGACTTCTCATTTCGTCTAATTCCCAATTCGCTTAAATTTAAGGTTTCGGTTACTTAGGTAATGAAAAAAAAGTCAAACATACGAATGATTTCATGTTGGCAACAGCGCGTCATCATTGTCGAATTTTAAACAGACTAAACGCATCATTTTTTTTTCTATTTGATTCTGCTGTTAATCTTTTCTTTTCGAAAAACAACAAAAAAGGTTCATATGAAAATCACAAGTGAAAAAATACCGCTAAAAATGTTTAATATAAATGTACGCGAAATGACGACTCCGATTAATATTTGCGAGTTATTCCATTCTAAGTCCAGTACTGTATAAATCCCACCCGCTTTATCAGTCAGTATATAAAAGCCTTATTGTTTTCTAGTGTGACATGAACATTGAAATGTTTGGAGTTCCAGAAAAAAAGAAAGAAAAACAATCTAAATAAAGAGTTGTAAACGGATAAATGCTTTATTACAAATTGAAAACAATGGACATTTATGCTAGTTTTATCCAAGTTCCTCGTTAAAAAACAAACAGAATAATTTTTTTCGTTTTCTTAATTTTTTCGTTTTGGGCAGAAATTTGTTTCGAATATTTTCTTTTTAAATCTTAAGAAAGAGGCAGAAGGTATATTTATTTGTTTATTTGTTTTTTCTTTATTGCGTTGGACTTGTCAGCAGTGAACGATTACCCATCAAAAAGGAAGGTGTATTTAAAAAGTTAATAAACGAAAAGTAAAGTTAATATTAAGCAAAAATTACTTACTAATCTAATAGTATACTTTAATTTTTTATAAGTCAACAAAATTGTCTTTAATTTTTAATTTTTTCCGACTTAAAAAAAGAAAGAGGTTATATGTATGTTCGTCGCGTATGTTTTTTTTTTATGTTTGTTCGCGCATAACTCATTTTCATGTCAATCGACCATTTTACTGGTTCAGACGCCATTTTTCGGCAAATCCAAAAGAAGATAAAGAAAAAAAACCTTCTATTTTACTATTTAAAATGTCTTAATTCAATAAATTGCCAAAAGATTACAATTTAACATTACAAAAAGGAAAAAGAAAGATAATATAAAAATACGCTATTCAATTAACCAAATATTTTACAATGTACTTTTAACGTACAAAACAAAAATTTATAGCAATTAAGCGAAAATAATTTTATTAATGGATGACAATTTCTGTTATTCTCTGTTGCCAAAATCTAATTGAATACCATTTCATTTAAAGCGTAATTTGCAATAAATATTTTAATATACAAATATTAGATATAAATATATATATATATATATATTATTTATCTGCTCGATTTGTTTTTATAAATGATACATCCATTACTATATTAGACTGACTCAAAATTTTTGTTTTAATCACAAGCGACAACTTATAATATTCAAGATAGAAGAATAGTTTCCTTCAGAATACGCATAAGACCTAAGTCGGAACAAATTATGACTTCATAGCGTAAAGCAGTTAGTATGCGGTGATTTTCCGTATATTCAGACGGATTCGGCATTTCTTACGACCTTTAATGACGCCGTCAGAGTTAGCAAAATAATAAAATTTGGGTAACAATCATTCAATTTCTCGGGCGGTCTCGGCAGCGGGCAAACGCGGCATTGTTTGTCAAAGACGCTTTCTTGGTTAAAAAATCGAGGGATCCCCCGCTGCGCCAGGCTAATCTTTTTTTCTGCCTACCAAACGTGACCGTGTTGCCAAGTTGATTTTTTCAAATTATTATTATTATTATTTTTTTAAGGGTCATTCCATTTTTAGGCGAAATGGTACGAGACCAATTAGTCAGAGCGGAGCGGCCGAAAAAGCCTGCCAATCCTTTCTATTTTTTAAAAATTAACGGCCGGATACAGTCTGTAAACAGAACGATCGTGCAATTGCTGGAGGAACACACTGAAAATCAGGGTACATGTCACTCTTAATCCCTGCACTTACGCTGAATCAGCGGCACTAAGCGCTTCATGTTGAGAAAGGTGTAAAATTTATAAATGCCGATTACAAAAATTGTTCTTTTTTAAATTTACCGAGACAGTATTGTAATTTTTTTGTATTGACTGAATTTATTACTAGCATGCAATATTTTGAAAATTGTTGTTTTTTTTTTTTTTTTTTTTTTTGGAGGTTTGGCCAACCAAAAGTCTGTTACCAAGACATGTTCGTTAAGCGTTCATCTCTTTCTGTTGAACTTTTTATATTCCAGTTTACTGCGATTTGATCTTCCTATATTGCGTCTTTTATATCATCCTGTATTTTCTTTTTCCACACATTGTTCTTACTATATTGATCCCTTTCTACTAACTACAATTGATATTATTGATTCCTTTTCTTTCTAACTGTTTCTGAGTAATATATATGTATGTATATATATTCTTTTTTTCTTTTCCCATTGATAACTATAAAAATACATCGTAGAATTATAATTATCGAAGTAACCTGCTGGATAGCTTATGGTTACTGGTAGTAGAGATGCGCAAATCAACTCCGCCAGAAGAGTTTTGGGTACATATATGTGCCCTTTCCGACTGCGGATATATATCCGCTTCTCAACTCCAATTCCGACCGAGTAATCTATTTCATGTCTACTGTATAATCGCTCTCTTCGCTGTGTATTCAACTCCAGCTCCTTGTAGTACTCAGAACGCAAACAGAAGGTCCTTGAACACGATGTGGATTTTTTTCGCGCAATTCCGATTTACCAGCTCCTTTTTTGAAAAAATAGCTGGTTCACATCACGTTATATAACGCATAGCTTATTAAATTCGTGGATCACATTACTCATTCAGATATGAAAATGTTAAATCATACCGTCGTTATTACTATACTGCAGTCTATGAACACAACATAATTCTGTGAAACAGTAATGATAAGACAAATTCTGGCAGTTTCGCGCCCAGCTGACGCCTTTCGGAGTAGAGATATATTAAATCATGTCGTCGGAGATGAATCCGACTGTCCGACAGCGGATATATTTCTGAGGATATAACCATGTCCGGGAGTTTCCCGTGCTTAACTGGTAGTGGTTATTTGTATATAATATGTTTAACTTTAAATAATTTGTATACAAATATTAGAAATTGTTCCAATAGAACTATCTCATTAAATTGTAACGGGCAGTCTATATTGTACTTCTTTCTTTATAGCGCCATACTTAATTCCTGAGCTTCGGCGACTACCTATTCGTACATCTCAGCTGTACAGACACAGGCATAATTGTTATATGCAACGCAGGTGTACACACGCAAGACGTATATTGTACAGTAATCTTAATTCATTATATTTAGGATATGTTATGTGATACACGGTTTCTTCGTTATTGTCATAATTACAGTATACATATTGTTTTAAATTATCTTTAATTTATGCAAATAATAACCAATAGAGAACCATGTCCAGTAAGTATTCGGCACATACATATGTGTGTATAATAGTTCGCATTAAAATTTTTATCTTTAAAACGTGTTGTAATATTAGGGAAAAAAACTTTTAGTTAATTTACCATTTGATTCTTGATCATATTTAAATTTAAATTCTGTAAAAACAAGATCATTAATTACTTTTTAAAATTGTTGTTATTTATTTTACCACATTTAGTTACTTTACTTTGAAATATAGATCTTTTTTAATATATAAATCTATCCGCAATACACATATGATAAAACTAGTAAAAAAATATCAGATGTAGTTGTGCATATTGGTAATGACCTACGCTAGACTTTTGATAAAGAAATCTGCTACGTTTATACCTGTTTTTATATATGTACGTGTATAGTGGTACAATAATAAAACAAAAAAAAATCTCAGTACATCGACTTTTAATATTAACTGATGAAAAACCGATTCAGATACATCGATTTCCAATTAATTAAACGCAAATTTAATCCAAATTAAAGGCAACAAACTCTAGATGGTACACTAAAAATTGAATAACTAACTGGATGATTTGTTTTTATGAAAATTTCATAATTTAGCTCGCCGCTCGTTTATACGACAGAATGTCGAAAACAGCGATATTTATAATACATTTAAAAATAAAATATCGCCCATTTTATAACTTTAAAAAAATGTTTTATTTAAATATACGTTTTTTTGACTTTTTAAGAATTTTACACTTATTGCAGGATTTTTTAAAGTAATTAATTTTTACTGCATCACTAATAAATGTCACCGATCAACATTACAGCAACGAAAGAAGAATTGGACGCCGTGCAAAATGCGAGGCGCCGATTGAGATGTGGTACTCACGTAAATACGATAAAACATCTAAATTCTCGATTCAAAAAAATGCCCTATCCTAGAGCTATTTCAATATTTTATGAAAAAATTAATCCTTTTCGGAGAAGTTGAGGGAGGCTGCCTAATTTCACAGTATTAAAGCTAAACAGAAAAACTTTCAGACCCTGCTAACTACAGACTCATGTCACTAACTTGTAAGCTCTTTGAAGGAATTATTAACAGCAGACTACTGTGGCAATTAAAGATCTAGAACTGTCAGATCCCTTGCAATTTGGATTTAAAAGGAAAAGGAGTACCGAAGATTTATTAACTAAACTAACATAATACAGGAAAATTTAATTCGGAATAACTACGGAAGTCAAATTTGATCAGAAAAAGACTTACGATAAAGCTACGGAAACGTTAAATATTAATAGCTGTGGTGTAATTTTATTATTAGAAATTTTATACTATTTTGATGTAGAAAAGTAAAAATTCCTGGCAAAGGACCAGTTGGAGAACGCAGAAGTGAACGATAGTTGGAATAGAAATATGAATTGAATTTGCGCATAGTAAATAAGAATATCGCTAACAGAATAAAAATCCCTGTAATAGGATAGAGGTGCAACACATCAGGAATAAGAGATGTGGAGAAGTTCACTGTGGACGGCCAAAATTAGTTTTGCGAGATGAACAGAATCTGGAGATTTTTGGTCAGATTGTTGGGCAGAAGAGTGTGCATCTGGTATTTAATTCTGGATAAAGTTAGAAAGCTTTATATATAATAAGGAGTAATTTAGGATAAATTCTGTATTTTGTATTGGAAAGAGGTATTTTAAAATGGCAATGGATTTCAGACATCCGGTTCTAATGTTAGCCACGTGAGCTAATCGAGATAATTTTAAATCAAATACGAGTCCGAGGAATTTGATGTTTGTTTGAAGAGGGGAGTTATAAAGTTTTAAGATATATCCGGGATAGTTTGATAAGTCGAGGATAATCATTTTTCTTTTTTTTTATGGAGAAAAGAACATGCCGTTTCCATCGGACCATAAACTTAAGAATTGTTCATTGGATAATGTTTTGAGCATTGGTAGGGAGTTTGGAAGGATATATTCAATCATCGATGATAAGCCGAGCAGAAATGGGTAGTTTCATCCGTCTGTAGTATCATGTATATCTATGTATAAATAAGGTAGGGCTTAAAAGTTTTGTGTAATTCCATTCTCTAAAGGAAATGCTTGTGATATTGACAAACCAATTCTAACGTTAAGCGTTTGATTGCTTTAGAAGCAAAATATGTATCTGTTCATATTCCCGGTTATGTCATCTGTTAGCAACCGGTTCACGCGATCAAAAGCTTTTTCAAGAACGAAAAAAATAGCATATAGCTGTTGTCAGTTACTAAAATTTGCTAATATTTGCCTGCGAGCGCTAATAAATGTTCGACTGCAGATGTTTCTGTACGCTCCCCGCTTGGACTGAAGGAAGAAGATTGGTTTTTCCTAGTATCAAGAGAAGACGTCAGTTTATTACTATTTTTTCTAGAACTTTAATTAGAATATTTAGAAGGGATAAAGATGAAGGGTAGGTTTTTTATTAGGTATTAGGATGGGAGAATGATCGTAGCTAATTTCCAGCAGTCTGGTATGTTGCCTATTGTCCATATTTGGTTGTGTATGTGAAGGAAAAAGGATTTTGCAGTTGATGGGCGATACTTTAACATGAATGAAATCCGGTTCGGATGCACTGTTAGAAGTATGGTATTTTAATTGGAAGTTGAGTTCTGAGTATGTAAAATAGCAGCTGCACAGAGATTTAAGGAATTCATACTTTATCGGCGTTTAATAATTTCAATAAACTTAATAAATTTACACCATAATAATATAAAATGCAGAGACTGATTAGGAAAGTTCAAAAAGCAGTTAGACGCAGCGTGCATACTGATTACCGTATTCGGGTAACAACGTGAAATAATAGGTGTGCATTTAGTTCATTTTATTTCACGCGAACAATAACATAGCGAGTGCTCTATTATGATATTTTCCGGATTTTCCAACCTTCTGTCGAGAAATCAATTTCAATGTGCGTCGCTGATACTCAACAACGGCTAGACGAAACGTTAACGAAAATAAATTGTGACGTGGTTGTTACCGAAAAAAGTAGTTTAATGAAATGAAGGTAGCTGAGTATGATTAAGGTGTAAAGAAATAATATAGACGACAGTGAAATGGCGTAATGAAGCAAAAGCATTAAACCAGCGGAGTGAGTTATAAAAAGGAATTTCAGAGAAAAATAGCGACATGAGAACATAGCAATCCCCGAGCTAAAGAATCCGCCATTTCATTATCCTCTATATCCACACGGTCATGGACCCGGATGAAAACAATGTCTTTTATAAGCATTATAGAAGACTAGTATCTAAAAGTCCAGAGACTTTCCTGTTAGAGGGAAGAGTTTATACACACGCATATATGGGGGGGGGGGCATTTCCCCCCAAAGAACCAAAGCCTCTCTGAAAAAATTTCTTATAACAGAGAAACTTAATTTATGCTATAAAAGATTTGTATGAATTTTACCTACGGCTTTTAATAATTAATATTTCATACTACTTTCTAGTAAAACTATTAATGTTCCTTTTTTATTCTATTTTAAACACTACTGTCCTCGATCTTTTCTTATTTATTTTTAATTGTTATTTTGTAATTTTAATTAAAAATAGAGTTCAATGAGAAATATATACATATTTAAACTTGCTCACGAACAAAGAGAATTCGGATCGGATTACTAATGAAAATAAAAAAGAAGTAAAGCCTAATAAAAATACTATTTGTCTTAATATTTCTAAACTACCATTTTAGCTGAAGAATTTTATAATTTCGTTTTCTCCTTCACCTAAAAATAAAACTAAATTCAAATTAAATTGTAATAATTATGAATTTTTAAGAAACATTTTTAAATTTCTATAATTTGATTTTCTTTGTGATACAAGGGCTGTTTCTTAAATCTACTGCCTACCATAAAAAATTTATGTAATTATATAATCTCCCCCCCTCCCCCCAATGTCCTTCTGGATCTGCCTCTGATATATGCATACATATATATATATATATATATATATTTTACCGCAAATCGCACTTTTCATGTCGCATTTTGCTAACTGTAGGCCAACCTAAAAACATAGGTTAAAAAAAAGTTATTACAATGAAAGACACGAGAATTGAGCGATAATAAAATAATCTCGGCATATAAATCGGTAAAGCTCGCGTTGTTATGAATCGGTAAATAAAAACAATTAAAGTGAACTTTCGTTGTTAATAGAAAAAAATCTTTAATATCTGCAGATTCATTAATTTCAGTCTCCTTGAAGCTTTTCCCTTAAATTTTCCGCTGTGAAACTAGAGTGTTATATATGTGAAGTAATTTTTGAAATTCCACCGAATTTTATAAAAAACTTTCGTTCCGGTTAAGTAGCAGAGAAAGTGAGGAATGAAAATGCACATAGTATTTTCGTTGCATTTCACGTTCTGCTGCTGCTGCTGCTGCTGGTTGATACGGGAATATACCGGAAATGTTCATCTGGAAAGATTTTGTACGATTGCGTACCGAAGCTTCGCTGGAAATTCCAAACAATATGCAGACGTAATGTAGAATCATTTAACATAATATGACGGAGTTTGTTAAATAGAAAAATGTAGCAAACTGGAAGAAATTTTGTAGATACTGCTTAGAAAGGGTTGCATACATTTCTTCCGGATTTGCTACATTTTTAATATGCAGATTATATTGTTCCGCTGCAAATATGTGTATTAGGATGTGTATAGGCGCTACGCCGTGAGAACATTGCGTAATATCCGTGTAGAGTGACCTCTACTTTTTCTTCTCTTCTGTTAGGGAGTTTGCGCGGTTAATTCTTCCTTCGCTGTCTACTTAATTTTACAATCCAAGGGACACGGTTATGATTGAGGAAAGCAAATAGCTGTGTGCACTTTCGGTTAATTACTACAATTTGTTTACATTATAATTAGTAACAGCTGACCGAGCTTCGCATCCATTCTGAACTTGTATTATACAATTCATGAGTTTCACAAACAGTTAAAAATTTAGCATACACCGTGAAAGCTACACATCCGTATACCTTACACTGCCCGGCGGCGAGGTGTATTCAAGAGCATCCGTGAACGACGGAAGAAAATTGATAGTTTAAAATTTCACAAGTATTATCGTCGACTTACACTGTGATTCGCAAGAAAACATACATAAATCGATGTAACGTTTAAAATCGCGTTATAAATCGTAAATAAACGTAAAATATAAACAACTCTGTCTGTCTGTGTCGATTTTCGATCTACCAAATTACTACTCTGCGCTGTAAATAAGCGTATTGCTTTTGCTTACTTTCTAACAAAGTTCTTCTTCTTCGTGCAACCCGATTCGGGTTTAGCTTAACCACTTTTCATGGATTCAACCATATGATACGAAATGCGTCTCGATTTCTTGCAATCTCGAACAATTCTTCTACTTTTGTAACCCCAGTCCATTGCTTAATATTTTGGAGCCAAAAAATCCTTCTTCTTCCTCGTCGCCTTTTCCCTTCTACTGTTCGAGCCATCATAATTGTATGCAGAAGATGATATGTTGATCCTCTCGTGAAATGTCCAAAGAAATTAATTTCTCGTTTTTGAATTATGTCCATTAATATCAGATTCGTTTTCATCAATTGTATTACCTCCGCATCTTTCATTTTTCTAGTCCATGGTATCTTCCAGATCCGGCGATAACACCACTTTTCAAATGATGAAATACGCTTTTCCATATGTGCTTTTATTGTTCACATCTCGCACCCATAGAAGAGTACGGACCATACATAACATTTTAGCAGCTTCTTCTTGATTTCCAGATTTAATTTTCTGTCGCAAAGTACATTCTTCATCTTCATAAATACACCCAGGGCTATCTCGATACGCGTTATTATTTCTACGTCAGGGTCATTATCTTTCGTTATCCCTACAATCTAGATACTTGTATTTTCCTACCCGTTCGATTTCCCTACCGTTAAGGAATAGTTTTTTTATCTGTAATTAGTTATCTTGAGGCCACCATGAACTTGGTTTTCTTGATGTTTATGCTAAGTCTTTTTTTTCCACTTTCAAGGGTAACTGAATTCAGTAGTCGCTCTGCAGGTCTTCGATACTCTTCGCCGGCAGTGCAGTATCATCAGCAAAACGTATCACTGCAATTTTTTCTCCTCCAATTCTTATTCCTATGTCCCGTTCTCCTAAAGCCTGTGCAAATATCATCTCTGAATAGAAATTAAATAACATCGGCGAAAGCACACAGCCTGCCTAACACCTCTTTTCGTATTGGTATTACTTCAGTCAGCTGATCGTCTATTATTGCATGCTGATTTTTGTGGAATTCTTAAATCTGCATCATCGACACCGATACTTTTTAAAGTTTTCATTAATTTTGCATGTTGTATTTTGTCGAATGCCTTATTATAAAATCAATGAAACAGATATAGACTTGTGTTTCAGAAATTCGAGTGATCTTTGTATTTATGTTTGCATGCGGAATAGTGCTTCTCGTGTTCCCATACCATTACGGAATCCGAATTGGTTCCACCTTATATTTTCTTCGCACTTTTTTTGATATTCGTCGATGAATTATGCGCAAGAATACTTTTAAGACGTGACTCATAAGACTTATTATCAATCTATGGTCATCACACTTAGACGTATTTGAGGTTTTAACAAAGTGCGAACGCCAAAAACGAATACTATTTGCCTGCCCACTTTTAAAACTTTTAATAAAATCGTCCAAAAGACGTTTTTTTTTTGTTTTTGAAATATACATAGCTGTTTAAAGCCGTCCGACAGCCGGTTGCGACGCGAAGAAATTTTTACATCTTGATAAGTAATTGATAATATAAATCAGAGACAAAAAATAACGATAAAAGGGATGACTGATACATAATATACGATAGTATTATAAGGGGGAAGAGTCTGGTGAGTTTTAAAAATTTAAAAAGATGTTCTTATACGCCGTTTTACTGCCCGTTAGAATTTCGGGCAAACAGTACTTGAAACGCATGTGGATCTCTCCTGTTGAAATTTGCGACAAGAGGCGAGGAGATAAGAATCCATCGTCACTGGTATTCCACATACGTTACAAACGGGTTTGGTTGGTTTTGGAATAGGTGATTATGTGATGCAGTATGCGAAAGCAAGCTAGTGTTGTTTACAGCGGTGTGACGGTTATGTGATGTATTCCATCGTTGTAGGTTTGTCTTAATTTAGAACAATTTTTGAGTTCGACACAGTTTCGCTATATTGCCAAACGGAATATAATATATATTTTGTTTTTTTTGTTTTTTTAGTTGCCCGTTTTAATTTTTGGTGACTTTTTCTTATATTATGGGATCCAAATTGTGCATATTGTTGTAGGCCGGTGCTCCACGGAGGGGTTTCATTAGTACTTCGATAGGGTCGGAAGCTGTCACTAGAAGTCTGCTAAGCGCGTTTCGCCAATCAGTACCTAGAGAGACTTTGTGGACTTTTGGGAATTTTTTCTTCATATATAGTTTTGTATCAAATTCGGAGAAGATGTTTTCTGATGCTTGGGATTTGTGTTGTATTCGAAAATAGATTGACGTCGTCATATTTTAGAGATAAAAATATTCGTAAAAAAATTTTTTTAAATTCGTGTTTCCAATTTAACGTAATATAAAAGTAATAACATAACCGACTAGAAAACAGATTTATTACATTAATATTTAAAATTAATACACCGACGACATCATAATCGTGGTGAAAATTATTCTCCAGAACATTTGGACCTCAATGGCACGTGTGATGCAAACCACGTACTATTTGAATGTTCCTTTATTTCTACAGAACGCGCGATCCTTGATTCCAATTTGCTTAGCCTTGGCCTCCCTACACCTTACAGAGTGCTCTCTATATTCTCATTTTTCCATCTCCTTCTGTTGTTCCCTTGTTATCCGCCTTCATTTCCTCTGTCTCTAATCGTTTCTTGATATAACTTGTCGCTCCATATGTCCTTCTATTCTTTTAATCTTTTGTGCTGGGTAAATGTCCTGTGCTGGCGTGCCCATTTAAAAAAAAACAAAAAAAAAAAACACATGGACCGGTCGATTTCTGGAAAAAATTCTAATTGGTCAATTTTTTTTATTCTTTAAAATCAGCAGAGTCCTCCGAGGAACTAACTCTGCACACACGTATATATATATATATATATATATATATATATATATACACATATATATATATATTTAATGATGTCATTCTTGCGCCGAAGCGAATAGGAAAATAACCCACAAAAAAGCTTTTTTTCTTTTTTGATCATAAATTCATCATCCGGTGGTCCCATTAAGCGCAGCACGAGATAATTTTGTACTCAAAAAACCACTAACGAGAACACCTAGAGCAAAAGTAGAACAAACCCGCGACGACGATTAATTGACGTAATGGTAAAAAACGGAAAATTAGTAGAACAATAAGAAATTCGTTACGGAAAGTGAAAGATGTGAAAAAAACCCAGAATATGTACCAACAATAAAACGATCAGATTCGACCAATAAATAAACAGTGATCGGTATGATATTAGGATAGAGTCTAAAAAAGAAAAAACGCTCGTACCGAAAAACCAAAAATCCGGAACCCCTGTAAAAATTGTATTACGCAAAAACAATCTGACGAAGAACAGAACATAGAAAATACAAAATGTCTGCGGGGGTACACAGTAGCTGTACAGAGACGATTAAGACAGTGTATAACACATTCAAGCAAGAACTAAAAAACAGCTTGTAAAAAGCGTCATTAAACATTTCGAAATATGCGGAGGTCATATATATCGCCTTTAAGTGTGATGCCTTCGATGGGGGCTACCACGATTTGCCGCGAAGAGCTTTGCCGCCAAAAACATAAAAGCCGCTGGTCGCCGCGTTCACACTGTAATGAAGAACAGCTGTTTGTTTTTAAAGTTTCGCTAGTGCATTAAACTTACCTCCGTTCGTGTCGAATGACTTATTGCAATTAAAAAACTAATTACAAGAACATTTTACGATAAGATCATTACTATAAGTCGAATTATACTCCCTTGAGTTAGATGTAGTCATAGGTCTGAAGGAGGGAGTTACGCGGTACAAAAAAAAAAATGTAAGATTTTCATTTTGTCTGAGAGTTCTTAATGAAATCCGCGAACGTACACATGAACTATAAATTGAAAACTTAGATGACCAATTAAAACCGATTCTTTTATAAAAATTACAGCAAACCATGAAAGTGTCCAGTTAGTATTCTCATCGCTCAATCCAATTGATCAAGTTATATATACATATATATATATATATATATATATATATATATATTTATATATATATACTAAACTCGGCACTTCGATACTCGGAAGGGGGCGAGCCCCTTTCATTACCAGGTCTAGTTCTTTTATAATTCTTATAGAAGAGTAAACTTTTTCATTGGCTACGCCATTGGACAAAATTTTTTCGTTACATCTTCGTTACATATTTCGTTGCATAATAAAAATGGCATAGCCATTAATATATATAAACATGTATTATGCATGTACATACATTATACATATTTCAGAATAAAATATAAATTATATTTTTCAGTTACCTTCCACACCTCCCAGCTATCAGTATCGTCTCCATCGTTTGAGTCTCAACTCGTGACACGTAATATTAAACTCGCTATAATTTTAACTGCCTTCGAGGTAAATTTAAAAATAACGCCTTTATTTCTGCACGTGCATACACTGATTTCGGTAGTATCTCTGTGTTCCTCGAATATTTTGTCTCGGAAAATCGTGGGTATACAAACCCCGTGTATAGTCTACAACGATGTGACGTCAACGATTAGTACAAAGCCAGCTCGAGCTTCGGCAAGTTGTTCTTATTAATGATTTAATGTAAAGCGCTGTCTAACTGTTACGAATTTGCCATGGGACACGATCGCAAATTCTGATACATGAACAGGGGTTATAATGGCAGGTATGATTTAAAGTTAAGATCGACGTTTTCCGAATCGTTGGTAGTAATGTTGAAGGTTTCGGTTATTTCCGTTTTTAGTAATCATACGGAGAAGAAATTATTTTTAACATTCTAAATTGTTTACGCTTTAATAATTTCATTGGCTAAGTCGATATATTTCGGAACATTTAGATCTATCAGCGAATTTGATGCTTAAAACAATTCGGAATTATTTAATGTTCGTATTAATGACGTGATATATAGAGTAGCTCGCTTGAAACGGCTTACACAATAACGAGAGGAAAAAGCGAAAAAATCTTCTCTTATCTAATATATATGCCGTTTACTTGCACAAAGATCCTTATAGAGATCTCTTTCTTCGCGTAAGGACTACTCGAGGGCCAAGACTAGGCGGGAATACGAAATTTTGTGAAAGATATATCGCTTCCGATTTTTACATATGAATAATGTGTACGCCTATTTAGCCTTCTAGAAAATATGTCTAGGAATGGAAGTGAAATTCGCAGATTTCTACTCGATAAGATAGGACACACACACTATTCTTTAGAAATACTCGCCGGTTAAATAGTGACAGAAATAAGATTTAAATTCCGCCAATGAGAATATTATTTAAAATCATTTTACATCGTAAGCTGAGGAAAAATGGCCTATACTTTCAGCCGC
The DNA here is from genome assembly GCA_039619475.1 of Icerya purchasi. Classification (NCBI taxonomy): domain Eukaryota; kingdom Metazoa; phylum Arthropoda; class Insecta; order Hemiptera; family Monophlebidae; genus Icerya; species Icerya purchasi. Next base: position 504,096,722 of record CM077115.1, on the reverse strand, counting down.
CGATAAATAAAGAAGTTTTTGGAGCGAGAAAGAATTGCGTTGTTACGGGGAGAAGCAATTCGTATTCTTCGATTTATTTGCATTCGTAAAAATGCTATTATATTTAAACAGACAGCAAGAAGGTAATAATCCAGCTGTCAGTTTCTCATGTGGTAATTTATATCGAGCGAAACAGAATGAGAAAAAGAAAAAACTATACCTATATGACCCTATGTCTATCGGGGCTACCGGAAAAAAAAAAAAAAAAATTGTACATAATTGTTTTTTTCTTCTTTTTCGTTCGCTTGCCACCCTATTTAAAATTTTTACCCGATTTTGTATACTCGTAGTAGCTTTTTAGTATTAATTATTTTTATTAATTGTTCCTGATTTTTGGTTATAATATTTCTCATTTCCTGCTATCACTACATTAGTGTAAACCCTTAATCATAAAGTTTACTCGATTTTTCCCCATTATCCTCCGAATTTCAGCTTCGGCTAAACTTTCGGTCATCTCGGTGATATCTGAATCATTTATGTGCACCATAGACGGCGGGGGGGGGGTGCTGGAAATATTGATGTGGCTTCTCCGGAGTAGCACCGCCGCCGCTCGATGACTACATATCGGCCACTTTTCCCTCGCGGTAGATTTTTTTGAAGCATATTTTTCCGAAAAATCTACCCTTTAAGTGGACGATAGTATTCACCGAAGGAACAGGAAAAAAACAACAATGTAATTTTTTTCTCATCCTATTTGTCCTATTTTTTTTTATTATTTTTTTTTTCTTTTTTCTGTGAATGGATGAGAAAAATATTTCAAATACGAAAATTCTTCTCACAGGCGTTTATTTGTAAGCGGAAAAAATGTCGCGAATAAAAAATTCAACGGCTGATATTATAGCGAATTCAATTCGGAAACATTTTTCTTCAGACTGCACGTATCGTACGTGTAACGAAAGTCTTTTAAAGAAGATTACTTTTTACATGTGGATATGCGACCAGCGTCGGAGTGCTAAAAGGTTATCATTAATCACGCGTTTAATACATGGCGCTGCACTAAAAAAGTTCACCAACAACAACAACAATAACAACGTACATAGAGAAACGAAGAACCTCTCGATAAATTAAGTTAGCCCGAGAGGCTTCCAACTGATACGATTAATATGCGATTTAACACTTTTCAGGGATCGTCCTAAGGCGGCCGGTGAAATTCATTTGCTTTCTACACTCCTTTCTTGCGTCCTTCTCTCTTTGTCTTCCCGTTCGTCCCTTTACTCGCCGATTTCTACACTCTTTCTTCTCATTAGACCGTATAATTTAATACCTCTACGAAAATTTCGAACGGAAACTTCGAACGCCGTTTGCGATTCGCTTTTCTCCGAAAAACCATTCATTATCAATACCGAAATCGGTTTCGAAGCAAAATGCCGACGCGCTCGGGATATTACAGAAAAAAAAAAAAAAAAAAAAAGTGCTTGTAGTTTACCCTTTACCGGGAAAAATGTTTCGGAATTTAAAAGTGAAAATTTCGCATACCGAATGAACTATCACTCCCGGATAAGCGTCGCGGGGGCGCTTGCCTTCAGAATCCGAAACTCCTCATCGAAGAAGCATTAAAAGAAAACAATGATGATCGCTAAAAATGATTCTCATATTTTCACCCCGATCTCGCTAGATAAAAAATTCATCATCTTAAAAATAGCCGATCTGAATTTACCATGCAAACTAACAAGTTGTTTCGAAGGTATACAACGTTGAAGCGTGTGTCTGTGTACGCGGGCTTGTGTGTGGCACGCTGCGTACTTACCTGGTCCCGATGATTGAGCATTTTCGCACGTTATCGCAGTAAGGTTCCCACGGTTCGAGCCTAGCGGCAGAAAGATACAAGTACTTCAAATCATTTTCCTCATCAATTATTTCCCCCGAGGTTGTTCGCAAAACCAGTAAAAATCTGAAGTTTGCGCGTCTGCATTGTATTAATTCTGTATTCTGTGCGGCGTGTATATCTTTAACATTCCAGCGCTTTTTAGAGGAAATATTTCAGAAGTTTCAGAGCCGTTTCCTTTCCACTTCTCGCAACAAATTGGATCATATCCTACTATAAGTTATCGTTATTTGTCGAAGAAAACATACAATGTTTGCACAATCAAGAAATCAAACCGGAACACATTACACACCCGATGTGTACAACATTAAACACCTCTTCCCGTATTCGTATAATGAAAACTGTCGACGTGTAGAGTAGTTGAGTAGGAAATTTGTTTCACCGGCAATAAAACAAAAACAACTCTTCATTCGTACGGAATTTTTCCAATTTAAAATCACCACCGGGACGACAGTGGTTGGGATAGCGATAGCGGAATAATATCTATTTTTAATTCTAATTGTATCCTTTACCCGAAAATGTAATTAAAATAAAAATTTAAAAATGTTTACTAAACATACGTAAAACATTCTTTGTTAGTCCAGCTCTCACGGGGGAAAAAAAAAAGTAAAGTTGAAGACCGAAAGTGCAATTTGGATTTTTTTCTGAATAAGATTGGGCTCGTTAACCAAAAGGACCTTCACCCAGAAACAATTAGAGGAAAACGAAAGTTGTACAGTGAGACGATCAGATATTGTTAATAAGAAAGAAACAATGGGAGGGATAATAAGTGTAGAAAGAAAAGACAGCGTATCACAAAAAGGAGCAGGAAGCCCCAGCCTAAGCAAGTGGGAGTACTATATTAATTAATCGGGGGGAAAATGCTACCTTCTGAAAATAACAATGTGTGCTTCTCCGGCAATTTGCGAGATCTTGTTTCCGGATCGGGGCTTCTTTAAATATGTACGATCCCCATACTTTGAACACTTTAATTTTACCCTTTTGCAGGATCGAACTTGATTATATCGTGTGCGCTCGCCTTCACCGATTTCGCAGCGAATTGATCGCTGTCCGAATGTTTATAGAGGAATAGGCACGGTTTTAATGGGTTTGCCTATTTGAACATGAACTAATATTCAGCATCATCATCATCAGTGTATCAGCCTGTCAGGGCTGGTTCGCCCCATGTATCAATTGCTTCCATCCAAGCCTGTCACAGGGTTTCTTCTTTAATTCCGGATAAGTCGTTATTCCACTTTCTTTTAGCACTGTGTTAATGAGTGTTATTCTCCCCATTATCTTGCCTTCGATAGCATCCTTTAGGATATTTTGGTTCTGACGGAATGCGTGACCTAAAGTCGCTTCTTGCGGATATTGCGTAGTATACTTCTTTTTTTCTTTAATCTTTCTAGTACTAGTTTGTTATTTATTATCTCGGCCCAATTAATTTTCTGTAGGCGTCGCCAACACCACATTTCAAAATTGATCACGATCTCTCTGCTTCATTATCCATGATTCCGCACCATATAGCGTCGCTGACCATACTAAAGTTTTAACCGTGTTTTTGCGTATGCTGACGGACATTGTTTTCCGCGTAATAAGTGTGTATAGTTGTCGTTGAAAGCTTTTTCCCCCATTGCTTTGCGATTGTTAATCTCGCGGGAACACAATCCATGTTACGTATTATTATGTACTGTCCTAAATATCTGAATAATTTTATTCTATTATGTCGTCTCTCAGTTTTACCCTTATTTGCGGGCAGGCCTTGCCAATTGCCATCACTTTTGTTTTCCTAGTGTTGTTAATCTACATACCGTACTTTTCCATTACTACATCTAATTTACTAATCATTGTTGCAGGGGTTTGGGAACTGCCTGTAAGTGATACTTGATCATCGGCGAATTTAATTACACGCAATCTATCAATTTTAATCCCTTGTTTAAAAATCCGCTGAACGTTTCATTTATAATCATTTCCGCAAATGCGTTAAATAGGTCAGGTGACAGCAGACATCCCTGCCTCACTCCTTTACTTATCTCTGTTTTTTCCGACTCGATGTCATTGCTGTTTTAACAACCCCACTTTTTTTGTCTGCTATATAAGTTATAAATTGTTGTAATTAACGATTTTGAACATCGTATTCGGAGATCACTTCAAGGCACTCTGTCGAAAGCCTTCTCGTAGTCTATGCAGGCTACATAGAGACACTTTCGCCACAGTTTATCATGCGTTCTCCTGCTATCCGTAGCAGGGCAATTGCGTCTCGCGTTGAATGACCTTTCCTGAAACCATATTGCGTCTCGTCTAGGTACTGATCTATTTTTGGAGCTGTAAACGCTTTTTCATTATCCTATCTTAGACGCGTGTGGTATTAGAGCAATGGTGCTGTAGTCTTTGCAGTATTTTGCATCTCTTGTTTTGGGTACAGGAACTATACTAGAGACGCAAAATGCTGCCAATTGATCGCAGTCCGAATGTTACAGAGGAATAGGTTTTAATGGGTTTGCCTATTTGAACATGAACTAATATCAAAAATACCGATGATGCTGAATCGAAACTTCACACCGTTTAATTTGAAATATCACAATTTAAACGTAGACACGCGAAATAATAAATGCCACATGGCGGGGGTGGGGAAATCGGGTGTTTAAATTTTCGAAACGCGAAATCCTCAAGCGCTAACTTGGGATCAGTTTTTATTTCGAAAATAAAATTTCGTACATCTGTGACGATAACGACGGTGTTGAGCCGGAAAAAAATAAAAATAAAAAAAAAACAACAAAAAACGACGGTGTTAAACTGAAATAATTCAGAGTTTTTCACCGCGTGAAACAGCGAGCTCGACCACAGGTGTGTTACTCTACCAGTGATAGTAGTTATTCAGATGGAAACAGAAAAAAATCGCGACAAAATGTCTTTTTCTTTTTTTTTTTTTTAGATCGAAGTCCCGTCGAGAATGATGACAATCGAGAAAATGGTCTCTCTAAAAGCGTCGGGCAAAGAAAAGACCTTCTCAGTTATCGAATTTCTTTTTCACCGGTATGTCGATCTAAGAAAAATTCGGAAAAGATTCGCGCGCAGCTGCCAAGCATAAAATTCGCAAAACTCTCCACCCCCCCATCGCGCGCGTTATCAGTAGAATTCGAAAAAATGCGGCCTTTCTCAGTGCCGTGTCTCTGCATGACATTAAAGGGAGCATCGGTGGTCCGTATTTGAATTCGACTGCCCCTTTTTTTCGACCATTGGTCCCCGATTATACTTATCAAAAACTGTTATTATCAGGCGATCGACACGCGTTTAGTTGAATTTTTGTCACTGGCATCTTCGACCGGAGATAATTTCAACGGCCTCCAAAGTACATTCCGCGCACGTTCGGCTTCTGTATACTACACTGTAAACCTTTTTTTAATACACGTTTTTTTTTTTTTTGTTTTTTTTCCCCCTATTTTTAACCATTTTTTTTTTTTTAATGATTAATTACGTAGAAATATAATTAAATTAGAAACAGAGCAATTAGCCGGAAGGCATTACGCAATCGATTGAGAATATGATGGCGAATTTTTTGATTACGTACACGGAGCTGATAAGGCGAGAGTTCAAAAAATAATGTAATGCGGTGGTCTTCACGAAAAACGGCCCTATGCGTGTACGGCGGCGGTGTAAAGAATTCTGGTGTGCCGCGAGGAGATGGTGTGGAGGAAAAAATGTTAAATATCGAGAAAAAGGGAGCTCGATGATAACCTTTAATGGAAACAGTTTCATGGTCGTGATGTTGCTGGGGCGAAAAGTATGATTAAAAATTGTCGATTCAGCGACATCTTGTCGGGAAAAAAGTTCAATCAGATTATTATTACGTCGACCTCTGTGCTCCTCACCTGTCTTTCGGTTATTTTTCGCCTGCGCTCCAGCTATAAATCCGGCCCGCAAAAAAAAAAAAAAAAACGAAAAAAAAAAAATTAGGTCACTAGAAACACACTTTATTTCACCTGATCTCTAATTTAATTTTAATAATGCGTTTTCTTTCGTTGACCAGTAATTGGCCCCACGATCGGTTCTGTCCGAGAAAACGCGCGTATAATCAGCCGATTTTCTCTTATTTGCTGGAATGTAAAAATTGAACGTATAGACAAATAGGGCGCAATAGCTTTTTGAATTACAACCCGTAATGTAATCGGCGTGATTTTTTGGTAATTTTCGAATAGGTAATAAAATTCCGGCGTTTCCGATTTATTTTTGATTCGCATTAATACAATTTACGGTTAGTATGAAAAATTATTTACATAAGCGTCTGGCCATTTTTATGTACTCTTTCATTATTTAGCGAATCTTTCGTTTATTTTTCAGTTTAATCATTCCGTTGGTAATTCGAAATCTACGCAAAATACTACAGAGAGATGGGAGATGAGAGAGAAAGTGCGCGATGGAAATTAGGCATTCGTGAAAAATACCATCTCTGGAAGCTTTGTTGTTGTGTGCGAAGGCGAAGGATAAGAGCGATGATAGCGTGTTCGACGGTTCAGCAACATCCGAACAATTGGTATTAGGACTGCCGGCGCAACTGGCATTCAAAGAATTTTTAAGGGTACAGCATCTGCAGAATTTCGCAGTAGATTTTTTCTACGGTCATCCGTGATGTAGAGCGGCGCGCGTTGAACTAGTTCACGGTTACGAACCGTTCAAGCTCTCGAGACGTCATGCGGAAATTTTAGCTATTAGTCGGCCTGTCTCGATCCTCTTAAATGCGGAATCGCCGGAATCTGTCCTTTTCTAATCTCCTTTCTTGCTTCTTCACAGGAGAGCGCGCGAGTCCTTCAGAGACACACAACGGAATTCACGGTTGTCACTTAAATTCGTCTCCTTCGCCTGAAATGGTAAAACGACACTGGTGCCAACAGTGCTCCGCTGCCTCGCAGCAACAAGCTACCGCATTTCGGAAAGCTTACAATAGCCGCTGGCTACGCGGATAAATTCTGCAGTCTGCTCAAAACAAACGTACGCCAGCGTTTCAATTAAAGACTGAAGTTACGCAACGACAATCGAGCGCGTTTTTTCGGTTTTAATCTCTTTCACTGTCTGTCTCTTTCCTTCATTATTCTTTCCTGTTTTCAACCCGTCGTTCCTGATCACTTTTTGCGTTTTGATGATTCACATCAACCTATTTAATCAAAGAAAAATATTTGTTTTTCATACGGTTCTTTTCTTTTTTTTTTTTGTATTGCTGTATGAGCACTGTCCCCCTCCCGGTATACTTATGAATCGGGGAATTGGACAACTGGTAACTAAATTTCAAAGGTAAATTAAGAAAGACATGCCAACTCGTGAATCAAAAAATCAGGTAATTTCTTTGCTGAACAAATACAGGCCAACTCATGTCTGATGATCTTCGGGCCATCCCTTTTCAACGTTTACTTTTTGATCGTACATTTATCAGTCATTTCGCTCGATTCCAAGTAAAATCTCGATACTCTATTTCGTTAAATAGCGAATTTAGTTTTCCTTTTTTTAAAATATTAAACTTACATTTATTCATTTATTTAGCAATTGCAGTTTATAAATTAATACGGGCCCCAAATATTCGGTAGCTTCTTTCTCTTGGTAGGAGGTAGCGAAATAATTAACCGGTTGCCTAACAGATTCGCCGATGTTTATAAGAAAGGATATAATTATCGTAGCTAAAAACTTACATTTTTGAATGTTTATCTACTTAATAATTTTCCTAAAAAATCGCCATCTTGTAACTCCTCAGTTGCCGGACGGGAAGGTGCATTGTCGAGAATAAGTATTGCTTTTCTTTGTCGGACGAATGTTTCGCAACTGCTGGCACAAACTCTTTGTGAAACCAAGTTTTAAAAATTTCACAGCATCTTCATTTGCAGCGAATGTAAACAAATATTCAGATACGTAATATACATAGCTGTGGATTTTATAAAAGCGCTTTAGTTTTTTCTTCTTTTTTTTTTTTTTTTTTTTGAAATATCGATCCGGATAATCGCGAGTCGACTATATTATAGACTATAGATGAGAAAAACACTTACATCTAAATTTACAACTGAGAATTAGAATCCTCAAATACTACGTGCGATCTACCCTATTATACGGATGCGAATGCTGGACAATCTAAAGGAAAATAATTTAAACCGCTTGATAGCTTTTAAACTACGGTGCTATCGAAGATTCCGGAAAATCCCATAAATAGCGAAGAAAACTAATCGGGGGAAGTTCTGCAGATACTGCATAAAGAATGGAAACTAATTAGTATTATAATAAATACGCTTAAAAGTAAATATTTTTAATCTAATTTTTTTACCACTCGCTGCTTATAAGTATTATAATTTTTTTTAATACAAAATTCTCGTTTAAAATGGGAAAGTATTTTTCGTTTTCAAATTTTTATCCGTACCGTGTCCATCACTATCTATACTTATATTAAACATATGTACAAAACTCCGATATGTAGTTTTCGTACACTTGTGAATTGTTTTCCCTTTGTAGAAGCCAAAAATGCTAAACTAACTCGAAATGGGATCGTTACAAATACAAACTATGTATTTATCACGGCGATGTTTTTCTTTATTATTATTATTTTTTTCTTTTTTAGGAAGACGACGATCCGAACTTGAGTTTGGCCGATAACAAATAAGGAGTGGAAACTTTTCGAGTTTTAAAAAATTTCAGAAAAAAGCGATAATGATGCAAACATTTTTTAGCACCCGTATATAACATACGTTTACAGAAATTCTGCGGGAAAAATATATCACGATGATCAGAAATTTTTTGATTTTATTATTATGCAAATGTAAATTTTTAATTGTGTTTTATCATAATTGCCTAATTTTTACTTTTATTATTTACAGAGTTGTACTTCTTGTCGATGAACACAATTTACAAATGTTCTCTTATAGAAAAAAAAAATTATGATGCGTGTATCAGTGTGTACACGTGGAGCAAGTGAAACTTCTTTGGCTTATATGTATTAAATTCTATAATAAAGTTTTATTTTAAATTAATTTTATATAGATATAAGTACCACATTTATTATTATCATTATTGCAATCATATAAAAATAAACATAAATATCAATATATATATATACTGAGGGACAATCAATTTCATACAAATTAAAATACATATTTCAAATTATGATTTAAAACTCACTAACAGACTAAATGTATAATGTATCGTATCGTGAATATATTTCTATAGAGTGGTGTGTACACATACTTATTACATGTATATATATATATATGAGAATGCTCATAAACTACAGCCGCAAGAAGTTTAACTTCAAAAATTAACGTCTATTTGCAATTATGTAAAGATGGTGTGATTAATAATTTAATATTTTTCTATGAAGTCGAATAATAATTCGTGTTTTTCGACATAGCCCAATGAAATTTGAACTGTCATTTCTAGTTTATACGTTAGCCTAGTGGTTAAGGTGCTTGTCTACCAAATCAGAGGTGTCATAGGTGATCGAGACTTGTCTTCTCGTCCCGGATCCAAGTCGTTCTAAAGTTTATACCTAATCTGAAATTGAATATTGGTTATACCAGAGAAATCTGGGAAAGTAAAGGCGGATCCCAAGTAGAAAAGAACTGGCCCACAAAATATTCTAATTAGATCTATTAGGCTTAGTAGAATATGAAAAGCTTAACTTCACAATCCTGACGCCCTATCAAGGGTATAGGACTTACTTTACTTTACTTTACTTGAGTTTTTACCGGCTTACGAGAAAATAAGCAGAGTTTACGTTGTCTAGCCGGTGTTCGGTGTGGGGTAGAGATAAAATTTAGGAACATACCAGGGTTGACATTATTTGCTTTTGTGGGATTTTTTAGCTGCTTGGATGGTCGGCTAACTAGTTGACCAGTATCGCTTAACCACGATGGCCGATTATTAGTCGGAGACGCATTTTCGTATGTACTCTGAAATATTTACAAAGTTCCAGGTCTACTCGTGAATTTTAATAAAATATATCTTCGTTAAATAGAATAATTAGATACGAAATCGAATCATACATTAAAAAGTGCCGATTAATTAGTCATTTTCAATTATAGCATTTCTCGCATACAGCTATAATAAGGAATTTCTAGAAACGCAATTGTTTATAATATTATGCCATTTTAAAGTACGCAACAATTGCACAACGTTACCTAGGTAATAAAAGTTCCCCGTGCTCCGTTTGGTTTTTCTGTTATAGAACTAAGTAGATCAAAATGAACGGGTGTCGAATATTTTTACGAGTGAATTATAAAATTGGGAGAAAAAAAGATGCTCAAAGGTCAGTTCCTGTGTCGTGCGTGTAATTATTGAGCAGCTATTGCATCCAAGTGCTAGCGGGAAACCCGAATTTTATTATTACTTTGAAAGGCCGATTGAGATCAGATCCCTTTTTTTCTTTTTGTTACGCTCGCGGAACGGTTACTGATATAGTAACAGGTAGAAAAAGAGATCTAAGAAGTTTAATAATACGTATTATATTAACTGCGGATGCAATCTTCTTTTCCAATATATTATTTATATATATATATATATATATATACATGTCATGGATAGATAGAAGAATTTGTTGATAGGTAACCGATTCATACTGGAATGTCTCGACAGAGATCACAAAATGCCTTAGCGACCATCACGATTGACAGAAACATCATTATACCCAAAAATTGGTCGGTTCTGCGCTGGAACAGAATTCTCCGACAATAACCGGATCGAGCATTTTTAGTCAATAATCGCTGCATAAGATTTTTCGGGTTTTGACGATTTTATGTTGCACGCGTGATAATAATAGTGCTCGGTACATGATGTGTGTGTGCGGAAAAGTTGTTTTGTCATTCTGCTCTGTAGAGGGTCTTTTATAAATACCTGAAATATGTACGCTGAATTAGGATTCATTTGATTAATTCGGCCATAAAGGGATATATCAGGGGTGGATCCCGAACGACATTTGGGGGGGGGATTATATAATTACGTAAATCTTCTACGGTAGGCAGTAGATTTGAGAAACAGCCCTTGTTTCACAAAGAAAATCAAATTATATTAAAAATGTTTCTTGAAAATTCATAATTATTACAATTTAATTTGAATTTAGTTTTATTTTTAGGTGAAGGAGAAAACGAAATTATAAAATTCTTCAGCTAAAATGGTAGTTTAGAAGTAGTAAGAAAGATAGTGAACTATAATATGTAGTATAAATAGTTATCGCATTAGAACCGGTTTAAACGAAACAAAATGGCCTTAATAGGTTATTCGGATTGAGAAGGTTTTCCCATATCAGATAAAGAAGACGATCCTGTTCGAAAATGTCGATCATTATCGGACACGCAAAACCGTGGCAATTTGAACGAACTGAAGAGATTGAAAAAAGGTTCGGCGCAGTCGCAGTCGTTTGCCTAACGCGACAGCTGAAATCGTAGCTGCTGTTTCCGATTATTTCGGAAAATTACTACGTTTACATTTTTTTGTATTCGTTGATATTTAACGAAAATTATTGATTACGATATACCGATTGAATTTAGTGCTCGCTAGTTACAATTAACATTTTTCATACGATCTTGATTAGGAAGTGGCGCCTCAATGGAAATTTCGTTGCTTGAAATAAATGTAATATACACCGGAGTTACGCATTTCGGAGAAATACTTAAATTTTTCAAAAAAAAAAATAATGAAATTTACCTTAGCGAACAGCGTTGTATATTTTCCTCAATGGTGTTTTTCAAGAGATTGGAAAAGATATTTATTTTATTTATTTATTTATTTATTTACAATTTGCCAGTGCAACAGCTTACACCAATTACTGTACAACACAATATGATAAGAAAGAAAATAAAAGAAATCGTGCGATTAACGATACATAGCTAAAAGGAATAAATATGCTCACATGCTATATACGCAAAGAATTAATATAAAGTACTAGTTAACACACACATACGCACACATTGTATATATATATATATATATATATATATATACACAAATCAGCAGCAAAATATATCCACAAACTCCCACATGGAACACACACACAAACACAAACAAGCACACAGATGAAATCCAATCATCCACACACATATAGATATTATTCTCAACGAAAGCAGATAGGACAACTCAGCCTTTCGTTGTCAAACTCTTGACGATTTTTAAAAACTCGTCTGAACGACTATCGAATATGTGTCTAGTTCATGGTGTTTCTTCTCTAATTTATTGTATGGTATAAATAAAGAGCGTAGAGGGGAACATGCAAACTGTGCCGAGTCCTTGCAAACTGTACTGCCAATATATGACTTGGCGGACACCTGAAATGTGTCCTTTAATCAATATTTTCTCCGAGAGATTGGGACAATTTATTTTACCAACAGATCATGCAAAAAACGAAGCGCTATCTCCTTCCTCCTCCCCGCTAGACTATTACTGTTTAATTGTCTAAGTGTTTTTCCGTATATTCAAAATACCCATCACTGAATTTAACAAAAATCCATACGGTAAGTATTTTATAAACTCTTTATCTTCACTCTTTCGATTCTATTTATTAAATCAGCAGATGTAGGATTCCAAATCAACGAGCCAAATTCTAAATGCGAACGAACCAAAGCGGAGTACTATAAGAATAAATAGGTTTTAATATATCTGAAATTCACACTACTTCGTAACATTAAACCCAGCATTTTCCTCGCCTTACCAATTGTGTTCATTACATGAAATTTAAATGTAAATTTTTCATCTAAACAAACACCAAGATGCGTTACATCTGTCTCCTTTCGAAAAGAGAACCTTCTATATGGTATAGGAGACGGAAGTAGGCTGAATTTTGCAAGTAAACGAGATAAATTTACATTTAAACGTATTCACCGGTAAAGGATACAAAATTATCTACATCCTTTTGTAATTTCTCTGAATAATTTTGCATTATTAGCATATAACTGAATTTTGGAATACTGCACAACATTCGGTAAATCTCATTGATGTACGATAAAAATAGGAATGGGCCTAAAATAGAACCCCGAGGCATCCTGGAGGGGCAAAAAAAAGAGCACGACCTGCAGTTACCAAATAGGACATATTTCTCCCGATTCCGTAAATAATTCTCCGTAAGTTTTAATAACCTAGTATGTATATATATATAAAAAAAATTGCGCAGGAGTTTTAGTTACATTTCGAAGACGGAGGAGGTAGATTAGGTGAAAATTTGTGAGGAGTAATTATTCTTTTTTAAGAAAGCAACATTCTCCTTTTGTCTCTCAGAGTGCGGCCATTTTTTAGAAGCGCCCAAGCATAGATTTTTTGTTTTGTTTTGTTTTATTTATTTTTTTTAAATGCCCATTTAAAATATAGCAGCCTAGCCCATTAATCAAATTTGAGCTCAGATTACCTCGAAGAAAAAGAAATACTAATAAGGTTTCGGCGATAAATCCTGTGAGGGGTAATTCTCTCTGTCTCTCTTTGTAACTAATAACGAATTTCATTAAACAAAAACGTGAGAATGGAGTCATTTTTCTTCTCATAAGTATCGTGATGATTAAATTATTTCGAGAAAAACTTTTTTAAAAAACTCTGGCGGGTTGACATATTTACATTAAATGTAAGAGAATAGACGTTGATTATTGATTATATCAATTCGGTAATGAGGTGCGTTCAATATTTGCACGGTACGCTACTTCATAGTCAAGTAACGAACGGTTTTGCGGTGTTTAGGTATTTATTATTGGACCATTCTGTACGAGGAAAGAGAGAGCTGTTGATTGATAAATATGTACTAGGTATTTGCAAATGAGTGAAACTTTATTTTACGCCACAACGGGGCCAACTCAGTTCATGATTATAACCACTGAACACCGCGCTTAGCGGAAATTTAGGATTTATGATATACGTCGAAAGTGTATAACAACCGATTGTTTTGATAGCTCGCCGTAAGCTTTCTTATTTAGCGGTGACTGTGAAAAAATTCAGCACTTTTTTAAACATCCGCTTCTAATCGTACCTATTAAAATTTAAAAACTCTAAAGATATTAATATTAGGCTCCAGTTCTTGATGTTGCGGCTAATGGCGATGTTGTCGATCATCTGTTCTTCCAGTGTTCATCTCTTTCTCTGAAGCGTTTTGTATTCCTATTTGTGTCGAGGCTTGGGCTTCCTACCCCTTATTGTGCTTCTTATATCCTGTCTTTTCCTTCCCAAAATTAATTATACCTGTGCTATATTGATTGCTTTTTATCAGTGATTTCTGATTGGGTTAAAATATAACCGACTTATTTCTTTTCGATTTGTTTCTAAAGATGCTCGGCTGCCGAGCTCAAAAAAAAAAAAAAAAAAAAGGTTCTAGTCCTAATGTCTTAATTTGTAATTACAGAAGCGCGCTACAACGTCGTAACCGAAGCAATATCGGTTTATATTTGATATTTCGTACGCATCATTTCGAATATTAATTAGTATGTGAATATTTAATCGTCATCAAAAAAAATATATGTTATAAAATTATCATATAATAGCGGCATTTTTAAAGCAGCAAAGACGTAATATGCGATGATCATGGAATTATCGGTAATTTTATAATATAGGTTTTCCGATAATTAGGGATACTTTCCTCATATGTACCCCCCGTTACTTTATTTATACAGTCGCTTGGGGATCATCTCCATCTTTTTTTAAAGATGTACGCATTTTTTTATTTTTCACATTTTATTAATTTCTTCAAATTCTATTAAATAATATTGTTAATATATGTATATTTTAAAACTCAAAATGATGTTTGAATTTTTTTAGACTAGAGCGAAAAATCGCGCAGGAGCCTAAAAATGACCTATTTAAAAGCGATCTTCTGCCTATTGAAAATGAAAGAAAAAATCATGATGCGTGTGTCAGTGTGTACACGCGGAGGAAGTGAAACTTCTTTGTCTTATATATGTATTAAATTCTATAATAAAGTTTTATTTTAAATTAATTTTATATATAAGTAACACATTTATTATTATTATTATCATTATTATTTTAAACTGCTTAAAAAAATTATTAGGATGGAAAAGGTATTATTAGTATAAACAAAATTTTCATTTTCAATAAATAATAAATCTATATGCATTTATAAAAAAGTATCATTATCATTGGTCTATTTCAGTTATGCTTATTACATACCTATCTTACGTTTAACGCGTAATGCGTAACCAAAATTTTTCCCTACAGTGCCGCAGCCCCGGATCTAGGGGTGGCAAACCGGGGCACCTTCCCCGGGCGACAGTTTCAGGGGGCGCCAAAATCATAATATAATATGTTTGGAAAAAATACGAGTGCGTGTATCAGTGTGTACACGCGAAAGAAGTGAAACTTCTACAGGTTATACAGACTTTTTTATGTATTTTATTCACTGCTTGAAATAAATCGGATAAGACATCGACAAAAGAAAATTTTTATTCGTTTTTAATGGAATCGATTTTATTATTTAGATATTTACAAATGGTATTTTTAATTTATATATCGCTCTCATAGCGCGCTTAAAGAAGTTTCACTTTAAAAAAAAAAAAACTTGTTTTTTAAAGCGGCTAGCATCTAGCGCGACGTTGTTCTATCGATTATTCATTTGATTTTAAAACGCCCAATTGGTTTTTAAGCACATCCTAAGTTGATTTATGAACGTATACTAAGTCGATTTTTGAACGCGTGCATATATAGTGTACGTGATGTGCCTGCCAGGGGATTCCCCGTCGCATCGAGAACTAGGGGCTAAACGAGCTGAGCCGAATAAACTCGAACGGTCGAACGTCAAGCGACGATCATTGTTTGTTTATGTGGTTGATTGTGTGTGCAAGTAATTAATAGAGTGAACATTGAAATACAAAAAAAGAATATTATCATTTCGCGATCTGTGGCGATAATACAAGGTCTTGTTAAGATCTTGCAAGTAATGAGAGAAAACCCAATAGAACATTGGAACAAAGAAGCTGCACCTGTATCAGAAAAGCTGGAAATTGAGCCAGTCCTTAAAAGAAAAGGCAACACGAAGAAATCTGCGACGACGAATCGAGAACGCTAGATCCGACTGGGCTATTTTCCAAAGATATCGAATTAGTGTTTGACAACATTTTAACAGAAATAGAAACAAGGCTAGAGAGCGCAAAGAGTCTACATGAAAATCCACGTGTTTTTAAATATGTTGACTGTGAATCTGCAGAAAAATGGAGCCGGTATAGCACGAAAATATTCAAAAGACTTGAAAGCAGTCGATTTTTGCCAGGAACTATTCAAAGAGCTAGTAACCGAAATTAATGAAAAATCGAGTGCATTCGACACAACATCTGTGTAAGCATGACTTGCAAGAAGTGTTTCCTAATGTTAGTAGAGCTTTAAGGATATACTGTACACATTACTGAGGACATCTATAAGCAGTGAGCGAAGCTTCAGCAAACTGAAAATAATTAAAACCTATCTACGTTCAACAATGAGTCAGGAACGTCTATCTCGCGATCGTAGCCATTAGACGGACTTTGATGAGCTAATAGATTCTTTCGCAGAAAAGAATGTACGCCATCTAAAGCTGTAGCAAGATTAAAGAGAAAAAAATGCTGGAAACTAAAGACGTCTTGATTGTCTGTTGTCTTTCCTGGTTGTATGTTTTCTATATTTAATTTTATGTCACATAAATGAAAAAGTTATTAGCTAGTAGATAATAAAGAGTGTAAATTTATTAAAGGGTACTTATTCTTTCGACCACAAAAAATGCCACCCATTCTATATTTGTGGGGGGTTTTTTTAAACAATATATCTCAAACGCTGGAGAGAGGGGGCGACACTATCAAGTTCTTGCCCCGGTTCGAAAAAATCGTAGATCCGGGGCTGCCGTGCCGTAAAAAGTTTCACTTCAAAAACTCACTAACAGACTAAATGTATATCGTATCGTGAATATCTTTCTGTAGAGTGGTGTGTATACGTACTTATTACATGTATATATATATATATATATATATATATATGTATGAGAATGCTCATAAACTATATACTATACGAAGTCCCGTAGTATAAACACTTAACTATACATTTACTCATTTAGGTATACTACTAGACCCAGACAGACACTTATACATACTTACACATACACACAAATATGCATACCTAGCTTACGTTTAACGCGTAATGCGTAAGGAAAACATTTTTCCTACCGCACGATAAGAAGTTTCACTTCAAAAAAAATAAAATTAAACCACAACGGGGGTACACCTACAGAAGTAGGTCGTGGCATACGTGTGGTGTGCGTCGTATATTAAGATTATCCTGGCTTAGTGAGAACTTGAAGTCAGACCCTGATTGAATAAAATGTTCACAACATATTGTACGTGCGAATAAAATGCATTTCCGCAGTTACGTTGTAATCGTAAAACAATTTCGTTGCATTCTTCGAGATCTATACAGAAAATTTCAGGTTGACCCCAAGTCTCGTAAAACACATATCCGTGTGAATGGAAATAAAACGCAGTTTGCAAGTTTTATTCGACGGATAGAAACAAAGCGTGTTTATTATAATAGTATACGGTATAGCGGTCGGTGATTTTTATGACCGTAAGTGCATTGCCTGGAATAGAAAAAAAAATTCTAATGGAAATACGGTTTATTTTTGTAGATTTTTTTGCCGATTTCTTGTCGTCCGGGCAGAGGAGGAAAAAATCTCCTCCGACAGATGAATAATAAATTAGTGTTTTTCGGGTGTGCAATAAATCAGTAAAGCGAATGAGAAAAAAAAAGAAAAAGAAAACGAAAAAAAAAAACTAGTGCAAAGGCTTTCTGGTGCGGAGAAAGAAGAGCTTTACAGGGCACACGGTAGATGTATCTTGTGTTATTTAAAAAGAAATAAATGTCTCAACTATTATAACGTTATTGTTATGCGGTGCGCGTGTGCGTGCAAAGGCGCGTATCTGTTTATCTGCTGTCGTATTTTTCTTCCTTGTCTCGTTCGGGCCTTTACAACGGTCCTTCGGAGACGCGTAGCGCTGCTTACAATAGAGACCTAGACGCAGGTAAATAAACCGATGGAGATTTGCTCCGGTGAAGACGGTGCATTTGACGGCCGGCTGCTTTCCAGTACCCGGAGGGGGTTCTTTCTTTTGTGAGATTCGTCGCCGTGCAGCCTCTCGAAGGGCTATGAAGAATAGAGAGGGAAAAAGGGAGAGCGCTCGCTCGCTGAGAGATGAGAGAGACGAGGACGCCGATATGATCAACAGTTCGTTCCGGGGACCGGCTTTCTTTTCTTATTCCCAGACTCGGGCCGAAACCGTACCAATTTTCGCTATCCTTCGTTATCATCACACTTTAACTTCTCTATTGCACTCGTTCGGCTTTTATCAAAACAATCTCTCTCCTTCGTGGAATCGTCGAATTTCTCAGAACTCCGAAACGGCTTTTTTTCGGGAATGATTAACCTTACACACGCTCCCTATTGTCCTCTCACTCTCCACTTTACACACTGTGCTAGCATCTGTGCGTTTTCAGCACCCCTCTGTTTCGCTCGATTCCGCGACTCATCGCCGTATTATATAAACACCGCCCCATTAGCGCCGTAGACGCCGGCAGCCGCCCCTCCCCCCTGCCGAAAAACATTTAATCTTGGCGAAGATATTTTCGAAATTTTTGCAATTTCTTTTGCCGTCTTTCCCGCCTATGTCCGCAGTTAAGGCTTACTCGAATCTGCTAGTAAATCGTACAATGCAACCATAATGGTAATAGCATGGATTTTATTGATCAGGCGCGCGAGAATACACGCAATAATAATTCATTTTGATTAGCGGATTTCGTTCAATAATGTTGAGCATATATTATAAACGTAACTGTTAAGTTTTCGTACATTCTCGCCGGAGTTCGACTGTTTAGATATACATATATATTTGTAAGATACACTTTTGTTTGCTATGGAATACTTACTACTTAGCGAGAGGATATTACATCGGGTTAATCTAATATCAAACCCTTATTATTGGATTTTATTTATACCTGGGGAAATAATTATTATTTTTAACGTATCCTAAAATTTTAAATAATTTCGAATTTTGTATAAAAGTAAAATTATTTTAAAATTTTTTTCGTTCTAACATTAATATTAGTTGTATTCTGAACTAGTAAACATTGCGAGATATTTTTATATTCGAAACAATCGACACGATAGTTAAACATAAAAAGAAAAAAAAACTTGACGACAAACGACCGATTTCCATTTGAAACAAATCGTTCGCAATGCGACATTTACTGTTTCGTTTCATTCGAGAAATTCGTTCAATTTGAAATTATCGATGTTTTTCTTTTGAAATTTGGAAATGCGGTGGGAAGAGAGTTTTATACGAATTACGTAATTTTATTAATAAAAGCGCAATTTACTATAATTAAATGATCTAATAAATATTCGATATAAAAACTGAAGTAAATCTTTTAAAATGTAATTTTTAGTAGCAAATTTCGTAAGCGCGTTTTGAATTACGGGGTCTACAATAAGCGCAAAAAAAAACGGAACAGCTAAAAATCCGGCAGAACTTTACATTCGAATAAAATACCCCAGCCCGGTTAGGGGCGAGTATTCAGTTTAGACTAAAAAATAATCAGTTCGATTCCTATTCGAATAGAACCCGCGAAGCCGATTGGGTCGATGAAATGTTCGGTAAACGTTGACTACATTTATCCAGAAGAAATATAACGAATGCAACTCTACTGAACGCTCGAAATATTCCAATAAAAAATATTTCGAAATCATGTATTACTCTATTCTACAATAAGAAATCGACGATTTTCATCAAATAGTATAATACAATTTACATCACATATATAGCTGCTGCTGCGCCATCTGTGGGCATTAACATTAAAAAAATTCTTTTATTTACAGTGGTCGCGTTATATGGTCGTATAAATTTATTTAATATAACTGGAATAACTAAAATTTTTGTAACAAATAAAATATAAGAGCTCAAAAAAAAAAAATAAAAAAAATAGAATAAAAGAAATGGAATAGCGTTTGCCGTAATTTTAACCGGGTTTGAATAATAGTTTTCGATCCTTTTTTTTTTTTTAATTATTTATTTTTTTAATTATTTATTTTTTTAATTACTTTTTTTTTTTTATCGTCCAAATAAGAACTCCGCGAAATGAACTTCCGGAGATTATGAAATTCTAGAAATACAATTAAACGAGTATGATTTATTGTCCGACATTTGTGTTGCAATTTGTAATAAGACGGAGCCGTACGAGTGCAATGCAAAAACGAAAAAAAAAAGTTACTCGGAAAGGAAGAGACTTTAAAATAGGATTTTATAGGAAGAAGTTTTGAAACGTTGTTCAAAAACTGAAAAATAACCGCCATTTTTTTTCGAGATCAATCCGAATTTCTCATCCGACGGATTTTATTTATTTATTTTTCTTTCATAGCGATAAATGTTACCCAAAAAAATTAACTTTAAATCTGAGAAGTAATAAAAAACCTTCTTTGCATCATCACTCAGCGCGGGTAAAGGGATAACCGAAAATCAAAAAATGGACTATAATTTCCATTGCATACGGGGGGAAATTCTGCAAAAAGCCTAAAATAATTTTCATCAATTTTTTTTCACCAACGCTAGGAAACAACATTAATGTTTAGATAATCGAGCGACGCTTATATTATTCTCTAAACGAGATGAGACTACTGATTAGTAGTGCATAGTTTTTTAAAAGATCTAAACAGATAAAAGTACCTCGTAATTTGCTTGCAACACATTTATTATTTAACGTAACTTTTGAAACGTCTTAATTATTTCGTTAAACTTTACATTGCAAATATTTATTTCTTATCGAAACAAAAAAAGGAAAGGGTTTTAATTTCGATATTTTTTTTTTTATATAATACCGTAAATTTTATCGATATTTTTATAGCGGATGTCATTTTAATCGTCGGAAATGGACCGTAATTGTTGTTACGAAAACGAAAAACAGATCAAAGGCTCGGATCAAAAGCAACGATAAAATGGGGAAAAAGTTTAATCTTATTCGACACACAAAGGAGCGATAAGATTGCCGTTTTCCTTTCGGTCCCCTATTTCAGGTTGTCGCCAAGAGATGCATGGAAGGGTCGATTTTAATTTTCGGGACTCTGAAAAATATAAAAAGCCTTTTTCAATATTTTTTTCTTATCGAGCGACGAATCGATTTCCGGGCGCAAAAGCGATTCCCCCTTGACATCCTTTTATCGATGTATTATTATTATTATTCGACCGTTGAAGAAATAGAGACGCTATAGATTAATTACATTGTAGTCTTGAAATTATTTCCCGTAGTTATTTATTAATTCAAATGATATTTCTAACAATAATACCACTCGGTTCGAAGGATTTAATTGCGCGAAAATGTTATAATTATTAATAAGAACTGAAATACGAAAGCTAGTGTAGCGTCGAATCAGCGTATTTTGCCCATTATTGATATAATTTAGAGTAGGCTGAAATAGATGATTGAAAATAAAAAAAAAAAAAAAAAAAAAACTCGTTTTAAGAATCTAATTTTTTAACATTTTCGATGACAGATTTAGTTTTTTCTCCCTGCCCTCATAAAACTTTGGTCAATGACTCTTATAAATATACTTTTCTTCCGAAGAAATTATTAATTAGAAATAATAATGTTATATACATATATATTACACAATCAATTCGAGACGTACCCTTTCGCAACTTTTAGAAATTTAGGAGAAAAAAAAGAAAACCGGTAAAAAAAGATAATACTAATTGGAACGAATTTTATTTGACAGCACTTGAGACAAACCCGATTATTTTTTTTGCTCGCTAGAGTATTACGTAACGTTCTTCAGCTGATACTTGTACCTGACGCCTATTGGCCGGCATTATTATGCGCATTATTTTTTTATCGATTTCTCTACGAAGAAGTGCATGAACATCATCAGACTGCACAATACAAACATTTCACACTCTGTCGCCGAGATCCGAAGGCAGCCGCTCGACTGATAAAATATTCAGAATTTTTGTTTTAAAACGGGCAAAAACATAAAATCTCCCCGCAGCCCATTAGAATTGTTTACGTCGAATTGAGTGGAAACTTCGAATATTCTGTTTTTTTTTAAGTAACAAAAAAATTACCCAGAAAATGATCTAACTACTCGACGCATAGGCGTACCCAGGCCAGTTTTTCGGGAGGGGCCGATCCATTTAAAAAAAAAAAAAAAAACACTTGACAGAAAAAAGGATTTTATTTAGTGGTGATATTTTATAAATAATCTCTCTTGTACAATAGTTCTAAATGCGTAAGGATTAGGATTACACTTTCTGTTCGTTTTCATTTTGAGAATAATTTACATTAATAGATAGTTAGTTGTACCGTCAGAATGCCTGCTACCAAGACATCTTACCGGCGTAAAGTGACAATTCAACAACATAAAAATCCATTTCGGGAGGTGTTTGAACCCCCAAATCCCTCCCCTCGGTGCGCCTATGACTCTACGTTCTAAAATGCATTACTTATTTCGGAACAAATAAAAAAAATTATTTATTTCGAGCGCTTTTAATTTGTTTTTCAACCAAACAAAAACACCGCCAATGAACTGGAACATTATCGCCCGGGCCTAAAGAAGTTTATTAATTTCAAGAAAAAAAAAAAAACCAACCCCCCCCCCCCAAAAAAAAACAACATTATCGTACTAGTTTCTATTTCTTCCACCGAAACCAAAAAAAAGAGAAATCCCTTTTACAAATAAATACACATATGGTTCGCTTGACGAAAATGGATTTGTTTATTAAAAATAGGACACGAGAATTCCGATTTGTAATATGATTTTTACAATTTACTAGTAATCTCTCACGTAGAGGAAAGTGTTTTTTAGCATTCTAAAGAGCTTTTTTTTTTTTCCCCTTGGGGGCTTGTTAACCAAGGATCTTCACCCAGAAACAAATAGTAGAGTCGGTTATATTTGAATCCGATCAGAAATCATTGATAAAAAGCAATCAATATAGCGCAAGAATAATTAATTTTGGGAAGAAAAAGACCGGATATAAGAAGTATAATTACGGGTAGGAAGCCCACAAGCCTCAGCACAAATAGGAATACAAAATGCTGCGACAGAAAGAGATGAACACTCGAAGATGATCGGCGTCGCAAATAACACTGCATCATTATGATGGAGGGGACAGAAATCAAGGAAAAACGAAATTTAGATAATGGCAGCAAAGAATGGCCAAAGTGCATACGAACAATGGAAACAACATCAGAACGTCGAAGAGAGGTATACAAAAGAAAAACCACGAATAGGGAAGAAGAGTAGGCTGAACTGACAGATGAAATGAATGATTATTAGAAAAGGAGCGAGGGTTAATGTATACCGTGATCTGATATGGAAGCATTTACATATCGATAGGAGGTTAGCAGATGGAATTTTTTAAAAAAAAAAACGGCGGGAAGAAGCAGCAAACCCGAGCCGAGGAATCAGCCGCTTTATTACCGAATACGACCCCGAGTGGCTAGCTGTACCCCCAGCAAATTAATAAGATTATGAATGAGTGAACGTATATAACTAAGTCACACGATTGATCAGGAAGGGGAGAGGATATGGCCTGAATCGAGGAATCGGAGATAATTAAAGGAAGGGTGATTCGAGGAAATGAAAATAATAGAGCGAACGATAGCCAACAGCTCCTCGGCTGTGAATACGGAATTCTAAAGAACCGCAATTTAAATATGTATGACTTTTTAGCTTCATAGATTCCTTTATTTACCCCTTTTTTTTTTTTAATACATTTAGAAAATTATTAATTTATCGTGTATTCATCAAGCAGTGTTGAGCAATTTTTTTTCTTATTTTTGTTTGTCTTTCTTTTTTTTCTCCCTTACAGTTAATATATAGAATCGAAACTGTCACTTCCGCCGCGACGTATTTCTTTTTAATAGTTTTCATGTATCTGAAATAATACTTTTTTTATTCTGATACCTGTTAGCGCTAGAAATAACTTTTTAAAAAATATCTAATCTTTAAAAGAAGTTATTTTTAACGCAAACAGGTATCAGAATAAAAATATCATTTCGAATAAAACGTGAAAAAACGCAGCCGCTGAACTAGGTAGCGAAATAAAAATGAAACGTCTTCGGGCTAATGCCACCTTTAGCCGGAAAAATAAAAATTAAAGGACAAACATAAAACCGAACATTTACGTCTTCTCGTTAATGAAGATGATACAAAACCCTAAACGCCGGAACGTGTACGTAGGAGATAAATATATGTATGCGTCGCGAACGAAAAAAGTAAAATCATCATTTCAGTTCTACAAAAGTTTTATAGTTTTCTTCGCGACACACATACATTCGGCGTTATCTTTTCCAGCTGAAGATGGGTTTTTCTGCGATAAGTATTTAGTTATCGGCTGTTGTTTGCTATTTCGGAAATATCGTAAAAAAGTTCTCATATTTTTTTTACAGCTATTTAAGATAAAATATGGTTTCTGCTGTAGAGCGAAGTGCCGTGCTCTATTGCAGCAAGGAATGTGAAAAATGTGTAATGTGTTTTCCGGAAATCGATTACCGTACACGCTTAAATGTGTAACGCTGCCCCTATCGGAACAACAGAGTGGCGGCGAGAGGCGAGCGAGAAAAAATATAGTTCGTTTTTTTGCAAGAACACAATTGAGCGTGTTTCGCGGTATTTTTTATTCAAAATATTTTCCAAGTTTAAATATGTATTTTTTAGGTTATTTAAATTTATTTACTGTTATATATTTTATAGACTGGCCATATTTGTTATTCGCTTTCGAATTTAGAAATTACTGAGAAATTAACTGAAGTTATTAAAAATTGCGAATTTTTATGCGGAACATATTACTTTCAGTATTTTGTAAAAAAGTCGGACTTATTCGGCAGTACGTAAAAGATGTTTAAGAAATAAAAAAAAAAAACATTAAACGACGATTATGAAAAATAAAAAATAATTCGTTAATTTAATCGAAAATTTTCGTACGGGGACAATAAAAAAAACAAACCATTTCACCTTTTCGAAGTGGCTTGGGAGGACTAAGACTGGTTAATTTCCAGGTTTAACGTAGGCCGATCTGGTTATCGGCTTGCTACTAGAGACAAATCTGATTTGCCGTCTAGGTCTGAATCGGAAACGTCATTAATTAATTTATTTTTTGTAACAAACCATAATTTAATTTATTCTCGCCTGGGGTCTTAAATACAGCGATAACCAAAAAAAAAAAGGAAAAAAAAAACGGTTTAAAAATCGATTTAAATTGGAAGATGGTCGTTGGTCAACTTAACAAAAAACCGGTAATTAACCAATCTCGGATACATCTGGGAATGTTGTCGGGCATTTAATTAAAGAATTTTTTCGTAGTCTTAAGCGTGTTTTGTTCCGATGATAACGTGGTCTTTACTGAAAAAATAATGGCCGCGAGTTGGGAAAGAGGCACGAAAATGTAAAAGGCAATGATTATACACATTTTTTTACACAACATTCTGTTGTCCTAAATAATGTCAGTTTATTGAAATATTAAAAAATTAAAAAACAAAAAAATCATCAGTAAGAGCTATACATTATGGCAATTACTGTAATTAATATCGATTATTATTACTGTTGTCATGAAAAGGTGTGTATAACACGAACCGATTATTATTACTACTGCCATGATAACACGACGACGCTCTTTACAAAACTATAATGATTATGTTTTTATTTGAATAAATTACGATTTTATTTCCTGTTGTTCGGTATTATTTAAATAATATCTACAGAAGAAATGTAATTGTGATCAAAATTAAATTCTAACAAAACGTTTTAAAAAAAATACCCCCCGGGTCATCCAAACTTCGTCTTTCGATTATTTTTCATAATAGCCGCGTTTTTGTTCGGGTTTTCCGATTTTTCAAAGATCCTTTCCCTCCTCGAGTGTTTTGTTGGTTGTTATATTTTCTCGAGTTTAGTCTAGATTTTTTTTTTTAGTTTTTTCTGCATGACAACTATTGACACTGAAAAAAAAAGAATTTTTAACCTAAATGTAATGTTCTTTTATCTCCTTGGAACGCGCAGTCCTTTATTGTAATTCGCTTAGCCCTGGTCTCGCGACTCCATACTGTGTCCACTACATTCTTACTATTCCTTCGCCTTCTGTTGTTCCTGTATTAGCTACCTTCATTTCTTCTGTTTCTAATCGCTTCCTGATGTAACTTTCAAATCCCTACGTTTCACCATTCTGTTAGTCCTTTGTGTTGGGTAAATGTCCTGTGTTGAAGCGCCCAAGGAAAAAAAAAACACTTTACAATGTAAAATAAATGTTTTTCGAAATTACAGTAAACCTTGTCGTCCGTTTTTTGTGTCTATAATATAATATAATATAGTATAATATAATATAATATAGTATAATATAATATAATATAGTATAATATAATATAATATAATATAGCATAATATAATATAATATAATATAGCATAATATAATATAATATAATATAGCATAATATAATATAATATAATATAGCATAATATAATATAATATAATAATAAATCAAATATGGCGTTTGCCTGAGAAATGGCTAATTTCCTAGAGAGCTGCGTGGTCCTTTTAGACTTTTATTATAAACCTTTCGAAATTTAAGCCGATTACGTCTATCGGTGGGCTGTTAAATTTTAAAATTCTAGGGGTCCTGTATTAGTAAAATACGTCGATTGAAAAACATCTGCCCTTAATAAAAAATTAAAATTTTCTTAACAAGCGGGTTTTTTTTTGTTTTCTATCTGGCGGGTGTCGATTTGTGTGTGTTTTTTAAAACTTGAGTTTTCAAATTTTTAAATTTCAGGGTTTTTCGGATTTTAGACTATCGAGAAAAAACCGTCGCTTAATAGGAAAAAAAAATGCACTCTCCATATTGCATAGACGGGGAGGCTGTGTACTTTTATCTAATAATTTTTAAATTTTGGAATCTTTTTGTGGTTTTGAAAAAAATTTTGGAGTGAAATTCGAACGTTGATTTAATTATCCCTATATAAGAAGAAGCCAATTTTCATTATTAAAGAACGTAAAACACAGTAACACAGTTCGCGCGCTGATAGACTTGAAGAGTTTACTCATGAGCTGCGCTTTTATTCATTAATCGTTGAGATGAGTGTATGCTTTAATATCATAGTGCAATGAGTTTAAAAGAAGGATGGGTGAGAGGCGTGGAGCAGCTTTAACCGTCCAGCGAATTTTTGAATCTACTGATGATCATCGCACGGTAATATTGTGATAGTGATTCTTGGCTCCGTTTGAAATTGATTATTAAACAGAATTTAAAAATGTAATTCGATATATTACGTAAATGTAAGAAACATTCTAACGTCATAGTGTTCAAAAGTTTAATTGTGTAGTGAAATTTCAAAAAATTATCGTAAGAAAAATATTATTCCTCCACTTAATGACTCTTGGTCGACGACTACTCCAGCTCGGATGAATTAAACGGAGCGATAAAGTAAGAAAAAAATATGCATGTATAACCGACACCGAGAGTAGTAACAAATTAATTTATAAATGTCAGTTTCATATAGACTAAATAGAAATGACGGGATTTTAATTGATAAAAAAAATAAATTGGGCATAAAATTGTAACTGAAAAATTGAAGTTATTCAAATTTCTTGCACAATGTTAACCAAAAATAATAAGAATTGCGACACTCGCCTTGACTGCTCTTTTTGCTTAAAGTAGATAAATTAAATGCGATAAGGTGTATGCACCGAACGTTAGTAACGAGACTATAATAACCAACATTAGTAATGACGAGAACTGGATTTAATTATGAAATCGCTTAATACCTGAAACGCTTCCGCGTCGAATGACATTTTTATTACGGCGATTGAAATGATACGCGCGAAAGATTCAACAATTGTCCAAACAATCTTTGAAAAATGCCTCCTGTTTCAGGTGTTTCCTGAAGTCTGGAAAATTGGCGAAATTAAACTACATAAACCGAAAAAACACGGATCCCTCACTTCGTAAAGCACTTTTCAGTAGTATTGGCAATGTGTTCGAAAAAAATAATTAACGCAAAGTTACTTAATATGTGTATATTCGGGAACAGAAAAAAGCAAATATTAAATTAAATATAATCAGTACGGTTTTAGACGTTTTAGTTGTCATCTGAAAGTTAAAATTTGCTAACATTTTAACTTTTGGCCTAAAAAATTATGTAAACATTCTCCCATAATACGCAATACTAAAAACGTAACAATAATCCAGATTTATAGTAATAATATTTGAATTATTAAGCGGGCATTAATTTACACAGGCTACCACCTCTCAGAATTCGGTCACTACACTGTGCGCAATACATTAATACAGCATGAGCACAGATCGAAATAATCGATACGATTAGGATGAATTTGTGAGTTCCGTTGATGTTGTTCTGTCGTTAAATTAAAAAAAGGGAAACGACGCTACGGAAACCGATAACGTTCGAGTTATCTGTAAAAAAAAACATATTTTTCGGCATTGCGGTCCTGAATTTCCTAACGAAAATGCTACGATGGTAATCGGTAATGAAATCACCGATGGAATTAAATGGTTCAAATATATACACACGAGTATAATATGTGTGTGTGTGTGTGTGTAAACTTTTATTCGATAAAATTACATTCAATACCTTCTAGGAGTAATTAAATTTATAAATTACGTAGCAGAGTAATAAAATCTTTTATATGGTAAAAATCCAACCTAATTAATAATCGTGGGCGGTGTTAATATTTTGATATTATCCGTGACTAATCACCGCTTAATGTTTATAAAAAGCTACGAGGAATGTATCTCAATGTAAACTCGGAGAAAGCTGATCCCTAGTATCGAACTGTATTAATAGCGGAATTTTTTACCAGCTGATATGTAATGTCGAAAGCTGCTTCATTACCCGTAGTGGAGATCAGTAAGAGATGGAAACAGTACAAAAACATTTCAAGAATGTTAAAAATTTAAAAAAACATTTGACACAAGAACATACAAAATCGGAATGTATGTAAATTTATAAATCGGTTAACCGTTTAAACTAAAGAGATTATTAAGCATTGAAGCTGGTGTCACGGCATTTTGGTTATTGGGGACCGCTTTAAAACGATTCAAGTTTAACGAATATTTGCTGCAGTCCCAATTTGTAAAGGCATCACTTTTTATCTCATGGCCTGTATTATACAGCGAGGGTGGAGAGGAACGTTCGAAATATTATCGAGCGGGTCTAGTGCCCATGCAATTATTTATTAACGATTTAAACGGTTTTATCTAAACGACGTTTGATATAATAATTACGTTAATCACTGGCGTACGAGGAGGAAACGCGTCTTTCCGAATAGTGCACTAGCGTCAGACGTGTCTATATGAAGGGAATGAAAAAAACTACGAATACCAACTGATATCAGGGTCGCATATAAACAAAATGGCGGAAATACAAAAAAGCTTCTGAAGTGGACTTTTTTCAATTTTTTTTTTAGTTTCGCAGTTTGATATTTCGAAGTTCGGCTCTTGAATTATAAAATTTCCAGTGTTTCCTACTTTTCATATTTTTACATATATATATATATATATATATATATATATAAACTCGGCCACTTTGGCCTCGCAAGGGGCTGTGCCCCTTGACCCCTCCTGCTTTCATTCCTGTCTCTTTCTCTTCTATACTTTGTTTAAAATGATCAAAATTTACAACGTAATTCTTACTGGCATCAACAAACACAAAAAATAACATAACCACAAAAATCCTATTCTAACATTTACCTTCCGTTATATAAAATTAAGACATTTTTTCGTTACATTTTTCGTTACATATTTCATTACATAAAATTGTGACATTTTTTAAATAACAATAACAAAAATCCTACAAAATATAACAAACGTTACATAAAATTGGGAAATTTTTTTGGGACATTTAGCGTTACATAAAATTGGGACATTTTTTTGGGACATTTTTTTGGGACATTTTTTCGAATGGGGGGTAGCCTAAGAATTACGTTGTAATTAATATACACAAACTCGCCCATTTTGGCCTCGCAAGGGGCTGTGCCTTTTAACCCCTCTTACTTTCATTTCTGTCTCTTTCTTTTCTATACTTTGTATAAAATGATCAAAATTTACAATGTAATTCTTACTGGCGCCAACACCAAAAAAAAAATATAACATAACTAGAAAAATCATATTATAACATTTAACTTTCATTATATAAAATTAAGACATTTTTTCGTTATATTTTTCGTTACGTATTTCATTATATAAAATTGTGACATTTTTTAAATAACAATGACAAAAATCCTATAAAATATAACAAACGTTACATAAAATTAGGACATTTTTTTGGGACATTTAGTGTTACATAAAATTGGGACATTTTTTTGGGACATTTAGCGTTACATAAAATTGGGACATTTTTTTGGGACATTTTTTTGGGACATTTTTTCGAATGGGGGGTAGCCTAAGAATTACGTTGTAATTAATATACACAAACTCGCCCATTTTGGCCTCGCAAGGGGCTGTGCCTTTTAACCCCTCTTACTTTCATTTCTGTCTCTTTCTTTTCTATACTTTGTATAAAATGATCAAAATTTACAATGTAATTCTTACTGGCGCCAACACCAAAAAAAAAAATATAACATAACTAGAAAAATCATATTATAACATTTAACTTTCATTATATAAAATTAAGACATTTTTTCGTTATATTTTTCGTTACGTATTTCATTATATAAAATTGTGACATTTTTTAAATAACAATGACAAAAATCCTATAAAATATAACAAACGTTACATAAAATTAGGACATTTTTTTGGGACATTTAGCGTTACATAAAATTAGGACATTTTTTTGGGACATTTAGCGTTACATAAAATTGGGACATTTTTTTGGGACATTTTTTTGGGACATTTTTTTGGGACATTTTTTCGAATGGGGGGTAGCCTAAGAATTACGTTGTAATTAATATACACAAACTCGCCCATTTTGGCCTCGCAAGGGGCTGTGCCTTTTAACCCCTCTTACTTTCATTTCTGTCTCTTTCTTTTCTATACTTTGTATAAAATGATCAAAATTTACAATGTAATTCTTACTGGCGCCAACACCAAAAAAAAAAATATAACATAACTAGAAAAATCATATTATAACATTTAACTTTCATTATATAAAATTAAGACATTTTTTCGTTATATTTTTCGTTACGTATTTCATTATATAAAATTGTGACATTTTTTAAATAACAATGACAAAAATCCTATAAAATATAACAAACGTTACATAAAATTAGGACATTTTTTTGGGACATTTAGCGTTACATAAAATTGGGACATTTTTTCGAATGGGGGGTAGCCTAAGAATTACGTTGTAATTTATATATATATACATTGCGATTATAAAAACAAAAACAAAAAAAAAAAAAAAAGTTTTACTACCGTGAAATTTTACTAGATTTTTCGTCTTTATGAACTCGATATCCTTCGGGCCAATCGAGACTCCACTGCCACAGAAATTCGGTTTTAATTTACATTTTGAAACGTTACACACATATGTATATATATATATATATATATATATGCGCACAATAGTTGCCTGGAAAGACTTTAGAGTGTTATTATTGAATATAGTTAACTCCTAGGGGTGCTGTTATATAGCGCCGGCTTTGATGTGTCGATTCTCTGATACACAGCGAGAGGAATAGTAATAGTTAAGCCTACCGACTGACGGCTTAGCAATTTGCAGGCTCGTTCGGAAACGAAAAAATTCAAAGCGTTTATTCGATTAATTGCGTCGACGGCAACTTCGCTTTTTGTTATATTTCGTGTAAGTGGTAATTTAAGAATCCTGTTAATTAAAGACCAAGTGGAAGGGACGCGCGAAAGCTACAAATTATAATTATCGTTTTTCCATGTTAGGCAAAACACCATTACGACCGTTTGGTATAAATCCCTGGCACTAATTATTATTTTTGAACTGCCAGTAAGCCAGCAGTCGGCCGGATTTTTGCGATCTTCAGGATTTAGCGTATTTGCACGATTCGTCAGAACGATCTCACGTGATTAAGCAATTTTTGAAATACTGCTCAGACGGATTTTTTTCGTCGCTTTTTGGAGGTTTTAACCCGAGCAAGCTGAGAAATGCGTACGCACACATGTTAAATTGTATAATTTTTGCGACCTTTTTTTATAGTTTTCATTTTCCACACTGCCGGGGAACAACGCGAAGCGGTGTACGTTCATTAGACGAGCTGGTATTTGCTAATCTGAAAACGACATTATTAAAGTTGTATCGGCCGCGCCGATGAATCTATTCGGTTATTTTTTGAAACTTGTAAAGTGTATTTGAGTTACTAAAAGATTCGGTGTTAACGCGAATTCGGTTGACCCACAGCCGAAGGGGCGGGGGCGCCTTTATAATAGTCGTCTTCTACCTGCATAGGAGAGCACTAAGCCACATTGTGTAGGATGACGATCGATCGGAGAATATTCGTACACCAAAAACGGTCGAACGGATTAATCCCACTCGTGTCAGTTCATCATCAGCTAAGCAGCTGTCGAAATCGGCCATCTCTGCGTATAGTATACTCTACTCATTGTCATTGCTTCAGAATTTCGTTCGATGCCGGTCGCAGCGAAAGTGGATATGTGCACTATTGTGCGCGATATCAACATTAATCATTAGCGAGGTTAATTACCGGCATAGAACCGAATTTCGACAAAGAAAAAGAAAATATTACACCATGATACGCAGAGGGATAGAGCCACTACTGATCGAGTTCGTTGTTACCTGTCCAGTACGAAAAATCTTGTTCACTCCGATGGCCGAGTTTAGGTCGCCTCCCCAAATTATTACTGTCTCTTTCAAATTACAATGCCGCTCGAAAAATAACCGTAGATCAGATTTGAATAATTACGCTGCCGGGCGTCGTCAAAGAGTGATCACAGTAAGTTGCGCCGTTGACATTTACATTCGGCATTTCGTAAAATGTATTTATTAGGTAAAATCGGACTTTTTAATCGCAGATCTGGCCTCCACACACACTTTCAAACTTTCGATAAGTGATCACTAAAGTTTGCATTACGGAGACAACAAAAAAAAATTCACGCCCAAAATCTTTCACGTTATTTCTTCAGCTTCACCGGAATAATCCTAATTGCCAATACACTTCGTTCGGCTTGCTATGTTTATTTATAAACAATTTTAACAAAATGTTCGTTAAATTTTCCGATATACTATAATACTTCACCCAGGCTTGTTACGCCATCTCATTTTCCACTAATTCTTGCAGTAACTTGTGTAGATTGGCTTATTTGTAAATTTAATTTTATTCGATTTCATTTATTCAATTTTAATTCCTTTGCTCGCAAACTATACGTTTATTAGTAATAACGCAAATAAAAAATCGCGAGATTTAAGATATCGCAGTAGCGTTACTGGAAGATGACAAAAAACCTTTTTTTAAATTTTAAAAGCCCTATATCATATTTAAATTGATTTCGAGTCTAACTTTTGTGCAATATTTACAAATAAAATAGAAATTTTATGTACATGGCGAACATCCCCCATATACATATATATATATATATATATATATATATATATATATATATATATATATTTCAACAATTATTATTATTATGCTAAGTGTAATATAAAAAAAAAAAAAAACAGTATAAAGAACCGTTATTAAAAACCTTTTCTGCTACGTTTAGAAATAAATTCTACACAAACTGTAAATTACTTTTTTCCTTTAAGAATGGCATAGACATTTAAAATATACTCTTATGCAACTATTACAGAAGAATTATCACCGGGAGGTCTAAGGAATGTGGTCATGAAAAGGTCTGAAAAATCGAACTTGTACACTTGTATGAACACTATGTATTTATGTGCAGAAGCATATATGTACATATATATATATGTATATATGTGTATGTATAGTATTCAGGAAGCATGATCAACAGAGATGTTACTTTGGATGACGAATTAACACCGCAAAATGAGGAATAACACGTTCAGTAAGTGTCTATTGACGAAAAACTCACATTGTTTTGCGGTTTTAAACGTGGCCTGCACGGAAAAAACATGTAAGAAATTTGGAACTGGGCCAATTAAAACTTCTATCGAAAATCTTAAGAGTAAAGCGGGATGACCGCATATTTAATGAAAAAAGTCCTAAAGACAATGCAATTCAAGAACTTAAGGGGAAAAAAACGATCACAATAAATGGGTTTACTTAATACGAATGGATGAAAATCCCAGAAAATGTGCTCATCGTATCCTGCGGAGACAAAGACTGCGTTAGAATTTACAGCAACGCTGAAATCAACATCAAGCCTAAATGATTTGGAAAAAACTGGTCTTTGGTAGGAACAATAGGGAAATAGAGTTACGCACAAACACAACAACATCAGCAGCTCCAATACAAGGTCTAGCATAGTAGCCACTTTGATACCGCTTGTGAGACTTATCTCTCAGCCACTGTATGTATATTGGATTAGCATCGCACATGAGACAAGGAAGCAACTCTCATACTCAGATATACGTGGGATATAAAACATAGTACTAATGGAAGTCACATTTTTAACAGAAGAAACAAAAAAACACACTAAATAAGGTAAATTTTGGAAATAGATTGAAGTCGGATAAGAGTTATTTTATTAATAAGATGTACGAATTTTGTAGTAGATTCAAAGGAATTTATTGTTCATCAGTTGAAATAAGAAACTGTAAATACTCTTGTGGTGTCGTTTATAATTTGTTAAAAGGTATTAGAATTAAGTCTAATAACATCAGCTCGTTTATTGTAATATTTTAACGAATTCGAAACTGCAGCCATGTAAGTATTAACTGATCTCGTATAGCCTTCCTTAAAAAAAAATCGTCAGTTACAATTCTTTATCTTTACGAGCACAAATAAGATTAAATTTATTTTATATATAAATAATCCAAGTTTAATAATAATAGTAATAATAACAGCAATAATTAATTAATAATACGATATATCACGCAGATGAAAGTGACCACACGTGTAGTTCTCAGAAATTACAGCTGCTTCAAAAAGGAAAAAAAAGCCCGAAAAATGAAGTGATTAAGTATAATCGAACGATGTCTTTATTAGAGACAATGCATGGTCTGTATTTGGTATTTTCTCAGCGGGTAGATTTGATTGCAGAACGGATCGGAAGTTCAAGAAGCTCGGTCGGAAGCACGAACTTTAGGGGTCCAACTATGGTTGACTTTTACTCGTGCACATTCGCATCGCGGGATATTTTTTAATAATCGGCGCGGTATTAGTGTACATTAATTAAAAAGAAAAAAAAGGAAAGAAACAGCGGTAACTCGAAGAATTTGACGCATTCCATATCAATCAGAGTTTACGGCGAAACAAGCAGGGCATTCGAGAATTTTTATTTCGATTTTTTTATCGTAAAAGTAAAAATAATAATAATAAACGCGTAATCAGAAAGCAATTAATTAAATGCGGGCGACGGGAGGTGTTAAGAACGGTGCAACAGACAATGTAAATGTAGGCCAATTTTATCAGCTGATTTATACGCCTCACGCCTCTCTGTTTTTCTTATCAGTAGTCATGTGCAGCGGTACTGTTCTAACATCGTGCCCTGCTACCGGCTCCTATTCAACGCAGCATCGCTGATAAGATTTGTATAAAAAGAGAATAAAAAAAAAAAAAAAAAAAAAAAAAAACATTCGAACAAAAAAAAAATTGTAAGCAGCTATTTTCTTATCAGTACTACTTTCGGGACAAAAAGCGGAGAAAATCTCCCCCCGAGGGTACATGTGCGCAACACCTTATCCGTAACGCACGCACTGATAATGAAATGACGAACACCCGGCGGCGCCAGACGCGTTGTTACAACTACATTTTAACGGAACTAAAAGTGTTCAGAGTAATTTTTATTCGACTTTGCAATTTTCCCCGATTATTTATCATTATTATTATTAAAAATAATAATAGGATTAATCTTAATTTCGTTAAGCTCAGGGCTGCGCATACAACGTTGTACGCGTCCGTAAAAAAAAGTAAATCGCCAAAATGTTATCAATTTACTCTTTTTTTCCGCTTCTTCTTCTTCTCCTTTTTTTCTTTTTTTTTTCATTTCATTTTTACCACATTTGCACACTTGAAGTGGAAAAAGACGAGAGTAATTAATTTTTTGACACAACAGGCAAATAGCAGCGTGAAAGTCGGAAATATTCGATTTATGTTGCAAAATCGCACTGCGTATTGGACGTCTTATCGATTATCATACTATATATAGAGAACCGAATTCGTATCATTGACGTCACATAACAAAATTTTTGCAAAATGGGCGTAACACATACGCAAACACAGGACCCGGTCCCCCCACAATCGTCCGAAAATAATTTTAAAAAAGCTAAAATCATTAATTCTATTTATACGAATACGTTTTAATGAAATTTAGTTAATTGCGCGTATAAATTAACATCGATGGAACATAAAAATATATTATTTACCCAGCAACGTCTATTGCTCGCACGAAATCAGGGGAATAGAGAATATATTATTTTGTCGCTTATATTTCTGCGGCGTTTGTATCTTTTTCGCATTTATGTTCCGCGTTTGTTTATAAAGAAGCACGTACCAAACAGCAATAGCAAATCTAAAAATTGACAACGAATTTTTTTTTTTTTTTTTTTTTTTTTTTTAGGGGACTATTATGAAGTTGGGTTTATTTTTCAAAAAAAAAAGCGTTATTTAGAAATGCGTAAAGTAATGTGAAATAATTGTAAAATAAAATCCTTTGTCCGGAAAATTAGAAATAATCAATTTTGTACTGTTCCGTTCATTATGTTGTTAGATAAATTGCTGGATTCAAAAACTTACAATGAAAAAGAAAAATGTTATTTCTAGCGTGTTTTTTTTTGTTATAATTCTTTGTTGTTTTCCTTGATTTTATAATGCCCCCGTTCTTTTAATACATTCTTAAAAGTATACACATTTTAACATTTGCTAATGTAAAAGTTATTCACAATTTTGGTTTATTATATTTTACAATTTCCTTTCGGCTTAAATAAATTAATAACTCGCAAACAACTATAGAAGATCTCAAAAAGAAGGCAATTGAGGTGATTAACAGATACGAAGATTTCACAAAGGTGTATATAGACGGATCTAAGGCGTGTACAGGTATATCGTCACCAGCAGCGTGTGCCTACGAAATTGATGGAGTACTAGTAGGGGTCCGTTTAAATGATGGCACTGGATGCAGAAATGCTTGCAGTTCTGCTCTGTCTCCAGGAGAACGACAGTTCCAAAGCTCAACCGAAAAAGATTTTGATAATTACTGATTCTCTGACCACCATACAAAATCTACAAAATAATATTGCAGAAGAATCAATCACGCAAAAAACCCAAGGGACTCTGCTATTGCTAGACCAGAAGGGCTTCCGGTTTGAGTTCCTATGGGTCCCTGCACATACTCAGATCCCGGGGAATGAGCGCGCGAATCTAGAAGCTCGGTCTGCTATGTTATCTCCAATGCCGCGTAAATCAGGAGGCCCAACAACACTCGATATTTTCCTACGCGAAAGACTGAGCAGTGGAGCAAAGAATGGATGACAAAGACTACGTTCTTAAAGCCGATGATTGATCCATGGTGGTCGCCGACTGATAGCACGCGTGTCGAATACACAACGATCAATCGGCTAAGAATAGGGCATATAAAAGTCATGACCACATACTGCAAAGAATAACTATCCCT
The DNA here is from genome assembly GCA_039619475.1 of Icerya purchasi. Lineage (NCBI taxonomy): Eukaryota > Metazoa > Arthropoda > Insecta > Hemiptera > Monophlebidae > Icerya > Icerya purchasi. The sequence continues at coordinate 504,059,188 of CM077115.1, read as the reverse complement.
AATACATGTCCATACTGTGGTGAATTAAAATACCCGTCAGTACAACACATCATAATTGAATGTCGCACTTTTAATGCAGTTCGTCCAAGCACTTTCACAACGTTATCAGAAATATTAAGCGACAAATCATATAACACCTTGAAGAAGTTCATTCAGGATGGCGGACTGTTGGGTGGTCTTAAGGTAGCCTGGGCAGCTCTCACCGTGATAACCTTAGTAGTTAAAAACGGTATTTCATAAAAAAAAAAAAAAAAAAAAAAAAAATATTATTTATATTATTTGTTACATAATTACCGAATATATATATATACATTTTTCCTTAAATAAAATAGAAATATAATCGTTATTCGCATACTTTTTATTTATTTTTTTCCCACTTTTGTTTCAATATCAAAGGGAAATTGTATATCAGCGTTTTAGCGCGAAATTTTTCCTAATGGCTAAAGTCAATTTTTATAACTCTACTTTGTAGTCTCTATGCTTAGTTTTTTATAAATACTATCGTACACTAGGCGGGGGGGGGAGGGTATTTCGCTCGATACGCGTATTATTTACACAAAATTAGTCGAATGAATTTCTTTTTTAGTTTTATATCAGCAAACTTCATTCACTCGTTATCGTTAGAACCTCCCACGGACGACACCTTGATAAAAATATAGCAAGAAACAAATTTCATTAAACTTATTAAATATACGTGTACACGTAGTTATTGTAAATTATAACGATGTTAGTTCCTGAAATTTGAAAATTATTACATTTTAATATAGGTTTAATTAGAAATAGAAGATTTGTTTTTGGAAAAAAAAGGAGTAACGAATTAAACAACAAAAAGAAAAGTACCTATATAACATGCCATATCATTTTCTTTACTCTTTTCACCAAAACCGAAGTTACCACGTTCTGTTGGGCTTTAGAGAAATATTAATTAATTATACAATTTTTCTTTCGTTCGCGGTGACTAGTGTTAATTCATGAAATTAAACTTGTCCCATTGCGTTTCTGAGTTGCGCCTGGGGAAACTTCTTTCGGAGCTCTGTGTATCCGAAGGAATTCTAGTCCAAAAATCATTCGGAAAAAAGAGTAAACTATTAATAAGGACGGTATCATTGGTAATTTTTTCGCAGGAGGAATCCGAAGTAGAGTGGAAAGCGGTGTCTGATGTTATTTTCACGGCTTTCATCGGAGCGGTTCTCGACGGAGAACTGTTAATTTACCGACTGCCAAAGTTGGTGTCGGTTATCGACCAGATCCGAAGCGAGAGGAGACAGTTATTAAACTGACTGATTACAAGCGCAGCTGGCGTCTCAAGCGGTTGATTTCAAGTCGTGTTTCAAGATTTAAGTGTGCAATTCTCGAAATTCACCGTCACCGTTAATGTCATTTTAGAAAATTTCTCGTTGCCAAGACTCGAATTTCTTCTTCCGCTGAAAATGCCCGCGTACTTTACGCGCGTCACAAATACGCAACTGTAGAAAGAGCTGTGTACACCTTTCAACTTTTCATCGTTAAGCTCAGTGATTAAATCCGTACTAGTGATGTGTAGTTCGTGAACGAACTGATTCATGAAAAATAACTGAAAGAACTGATTCAGAAAACTTAAAAAAAACTGGTTCTGTATGAACTGTTTCGGGTGAAACACGAATGAGCAGAATGAGTCGAAGCGAAATGGCTTGGATAGACAAAATAAAAATGATTATAAGAATCACGTTTTTATCTTATTTGGTTCGGAAGATATAGTCCGCACAGACAAAATAAAAAACGGTTACACAGTGGCTTAGTATAGCAAGATTTGTTTACATGTAGATCTAAAAGATTTTCAAAAACAATCAGTTCTTTGGAAACTGGATCTTTGAATCAGTTCTTTATAGTGAACTGATCCGCAAAAAGAACTGTAAAACCCATCACTAATCCGTACATTTCAATTGATGGCCGGTGGTGTATTACCCTCCTTGGCAACAAGCCAGTTTCACAGTTTTTGTTACGAAATATGGGAACTTCTTAATCAGGTCGGTATGGCACAAAATATACACTCGTACTTGACCGCGCGCCGCTGGCGAGGAAATTGACGTCACTTTGTGCGTGCCATGTTTCTATAAGGAAAATTTTGTGTAATTACGTTCGTACTTTAAACTGATTATTATCAGAAACCGAGAGAAATCAAAAAACCTTTTAAGTCGTTTCCACCACGAATAAATGACTGAATGAGACATTAGCCCGAGAAATAGGAAGAAGGAGAAAATAAAGTTGTATTATTTAAAAGTTTTTGAGGGTAAAGGATAAAAGCGACGGCAGGAATAACGGAGGCTGAAGGAAATAAGAGAATAATATAAGCAGCACGGATAGTAGGGGGAGTATATCAAAAGTTTTAGTAAAAATAAGAACACAAGGGGACCCTTGTTAGGTCGAGCATGCAAATAAAACATGATTTTCTGTCACAAGGAAAGTATGTTGCACGGGGGGATGGATGCAGTATATGCAGATGCTATGCAATGATTAAAACGAAGGCGACAAATAGTGCGGAGCGTTTAAGAAAGGGCAAGTATCTGGAAAATCGTGGACGTGAAAGAAGAGATACGGGCAGATTTTAAATATATGTAATCGGAATTATGAAGAAGAATAGGAATTAAACTATGGTCTGAAATCGAGTTGTTTAAGGACAGAAGAGCAGTATTATGAATCGAAAATGTGATCAAAAATCTACTATTGGGAATATGCACCATCTCATTGCTCTCAATGCCTAAATGACCTGGAATAATCCAGAGAAGATTGAGATTTCGATTGAGTGAGGGAGGAAAGGTCATAGATGAGAGAACGCATGAGATAGTGTCAAAAGAGAGAGAGAAAGAAGAGGAGGTGTAATAGCTAGCAGAACACGATTGGTATTTATGATTACGAGGTCTTGATGGGAAAACAAAGAGAACAGCGCGTAGAATAACAGTAAATTCCGCATAGAAAATTGAGCGGAAGGAGCGAAGTTTTGCCCAGATTCTAATTGAAGTCAAGACAGAAAAAGATCAAACTAAAACTTTATTTCGATTTTTTGAAACCGTTAGCAAAAATAGGGGGATACTAGTAAGGAAGAGCTTAAGGAAAATTCAGTTGGGGGGCGACGTATCGAGGAACAGACGTAGATTGCTAAAGAAAGATGTTTAATACGATAAACTGGAAAAATTGAACATTCCCGTTTGTCCGATCCAAATTTAAAGCTGTATTTTTTTTTCGCAGCTCTATATGGGAATCTGCTTTTACGAGTAGCGGCACCAAAGAGACAAAGTATGAACCGGTTTTTTTTTTTTTTTTTATCTAGACTATATTTATATAGTCCCTCTAAATTAATCAATAATAATCGAGCAACACAAAATGAAAATCCCCGTTTAAAATCAGCCGCAAGAATTGTAGTTTTTAATTTTGGCTACCAATGAAATTGGTCATCGCTTCTCGATTTTAAGTACTTATAGTTCTCCTTCCGAATCTTTTTGACTTTTATCTATTTCAGCGATTTCTCTCCTTTGCAAAAAATTCCCACTTTTTCTCGTATACCTGAATCAATTATCTCCAATTAAACTCCTTTATTTGTTTTCAATCGGACAATTTTTTTTTTTTTTCTAATTCCGAATTCTGCTACTCAAATCGACGAATTTAGCTTCGCTTTGTTCCCCTTATTCCTCTTCCTATACACAATGTTATTATCTTTTTTTAAAGCCATATCGGGTAGGTTCAGCATTGTGTTCTAACTGCTCCATCTCGTAAGTTTTATACTCCAGACTTCTGCTCCATCTTTATAACGTACATCTCTATTTGTGCAATTTACAATAGAAAAAAAAAAAGAATCATCCTCAATTTTTTATGTAAGTTTGTATCATTACGACAGTCTTGCCAATACTACAACATTTACTCACAACGAACCTAAAACGATCAACTGTTTTACTTTCTCATTGATATAATAACTAGATCAAAATAATAATAAAATGTCTCCAATTGAAATTTCTCTTTTTTCCCCATCGTAAATCTTGTTTGATGGTTTAATTTTATAGTAAAGTAACTCAATTGGTATTGGAATCGGTCACATATATCAACGGCGAGCTCGAAGAAATTTAAAAAAAAACCCAAAAAAACGGAAGATACGTTTAAACGAATGAAGGGAATTACCGATAATGATACATAACTTGGCAATTAAAAATTATACGAGAAATGATATTTTTTGTAGGCTTCTTTACAAGTTCTTGTTTTTGTGTGTACACGTTTTACTCGAATCCTCTTGTAGACTATATTTTGAGTTATGCCGAAACTGGTACTGTCTTCACGCATCATGGAGTTCTACCAGATCAGGGTAATTATTTGTTTGGCACGATTTAAGGGCTATTAAATATTTAGATGTAGGTGAATACATGCCTGTTTGTTATATAATAAAAACCAACTTTAATAACAAACAAATATAAGGGTAAAAATAATTTATAACAATAAATTTGTGTTTTGAGTTTTGATTAAGTTAGTTTTAGCTGACGATGGCTTATACCCGAAAACGTTCCTAAATAGGGTATTTATTTAATTTATTGTTATAAATTATTTTTACCCTTATTTAATTTGTTTGTTATTAAAGTTGGTTTTTATTATATTAAAATTTCCTTCTGTCAATTCTAGATTACGCCGCTATATCTGTGTCCTTTTTGAGTGTATCTTTCCCGATTCTCTCTGACTTGGGTATTCAGCTGCGCCCTGGGGGGCATTGCTGCCGCTGCGGCAATCAGAGTGCTATTACATTTGCCGCGACGTCTTCCCTTTTTGATCACAATCAAATTCTAGCATTTGTTCACCGTTCTCTCCCTTTCATCGTGCGGATGTTTCAGGAATTATCTTTGACCGCTCTTCTGCTTCAATTAAGCCGCTCTCAATTGTCAACTGAGGAACTTGATTTCCTTTTATTTCGCTTACATCGCGCCTCCGTGATTCCTTGCTTCTTCCCTCGTGCATCGTCGATCGTCTCCCCCGAGATGGTTTGATTTCCTCGATTTCAAGCTGTTAAATAGTTGTATCGTCGTTATAACTAGGATGTTAGACGAGGCGCTGAAAAAAACAAAAAAGGTAACGAAAACAACAACTTATTGTTATTACACGTATAGTCGAATAAAAATTATTCCCCAAGATGAGGATACATCTGTTACTTCTGCTGAATTTTTAATATTTCACTTCTTGCGATGTAGAATTGGCGAGGCTTAGCCGTAGAGAAATTAAAATAACGAAAAGAATATTGTTTCGCTTTTTGTTTCTTTTTTGCTTTATCGTCATTGAACGTTTGAGCAAAACCTTTCAAAAGTTACAGAAGTTGTATTGACTTTAGAAATTTGCTATCCTAGTTCTATCTCAAATCTCAAATCTCAATGCGCACGCGGTTCCCGCGCAGTCCGTTGGACGTTAACGAGTTTAAGTCACAGACAGAGAGCCATAAACACAGCAGTGGGAAAAATGCAATTCTAGAAGTCCGGGGATGAAGACATTGCCATTAGCGCGTCAATCTGCGTGTTCAATTTAGTACATTAGAAGTAGCTGATAGTTGTGCGTGAAATCAATCAACGGCGATAACGTAGTAATGACACTGTAAAATTCAAATCTGTTTCAGCAACCTTTTCACGAAACTGATGCTTTTGACATCTTGTCCCGGATTCCGATGTTCTGTGGCACTGTTCGACTAAAGATAGTATTTTTCGGTATGAACAGGTAAAATAGGTGTAACAGAAGAGCTCCTGTTCGACGCGAGTGAATCTACAAATTTCAAACGTGTCCGATTACTACTTTCATCACTGATTGCTGTTATCACAAGAAAATCATATCTTCAAATTACTCCTATGACGTCACTTGCAAGTTGATTCGGATTTAAAACATTTTTGTTATCACTGTGTTATCAGTAATTTAGGGATCGATCATTTTAATTTAGAGCAGCTCGTATGTTGTATACTTTTACTCCTTTTCTTTTTTATCTACCGTTCATTTCGTATTTCGATAGTTCCAATTCATTACCATTCCCGCGTTTTTTTTTTTTTTCCTGTTTCGTCTGATGTTTTGCAGCTACGGATAACAGTGTGAATTTTTACCACGTAACAGTCGCGCATAAAAACTATTATCTACCAGGCGTACTAAACGCAGTCAATTAATTTTATTATCCACGAGGCGAGCTTATCATCGACTGTAAAGAATTTTTTGTAATACACCTGTTTAATTCTTTATTCTCCTTTATGGTGTGAACTGATCTTGAGTGCACAAAAATATTCATTATTTTTATTTTTGGTAATTTTTCACAGTTCTTATTAACTTAAGCGTACACGTTATTATGTAAATATTAAATATTTAAATATGCGTGTGATTTGCTAACTGTAAACGTTGGTACTTTTAATTAATTTCCCTGCCGAGATACTGTACGATATCACCATTTTCAGTAAATATTAGAGAAAACACATTCGAAATCACTGATTGTTCATATATACCTATATATATATATACATATATATACATATATATATATATATATATATATATATATATATATATATATATATGTATGTATATATATATATATATATATATATATATATATATATATGTATATATATACATATCGTATGTTTGCGCGTTTTAATTAGTATTTAACCGATTTAAAGTCGAAACGTAATCGTACTTATCCGGTTACCAATTGGTAAGTATCGAACTTAATCAACGCGTAACACGGTTTGAGTAAGATCATCAGATCGGACATAGTCGGAGAGGAAGGAAGTGTTTCCTTTTCTTCGAACGCCGGCAAAGTAATAGCTGATCAGGTAAACGATAAAATAATTTATAGTAACAATGATGATAGTAACTCTATTGTCGAAGATTATATACGCGGCTTGTAATTTTGACATAAATATTGCTTGTTTTCGTTTATCAGAAATATTAAAATTATATCGATTATATTTTCGAAAAGGCCTTAACCTTAGAATGTGTATGGCACCTAATCTGCTATTAGACACGATAGATTGTTGAATTATCGATTAATCGTATATATGGCGTATTTTTAACCAAAGGTGTCTAAGCCCCAGCTATCGTGGCGTAATTGGTTAGGTAGTGGTGTTTTGTTCAGGTAGAATAGTTTCTAAAAAATTTCACTTGCGTACTGGGTTTGTTATGCCCATAGTTGGCGTGCAAAAAAAAACAAAAACGAAAGCTAAAGTTTTATACAATTATTAGAGATGTGGATTTAGATTTATTGGAGCAGGGAAGTTTTCAGAGTATTTCGGCTTTTCGTTCTTTTTCATATCCGTTAAAGTGAAACTCCTCCTTCGGATGGTGATAATTTATGTATTCCGTAGAACTTAGACATTCTTTTGCAGGCAAGCAATCTGCAAATACTTTTTTATCGGTAGGCTACGCTTTCCAGTGGAACCGTATCTACAACGTTTTTTCGTTACTTAAACCGAAAATTGTAACGTTAGTAAAAAAAAACAAAACATTACAAGTGCGTTCAATAAACATGAGAATTTAATAAAGATGAACTTTATATATTAACTGTAATGAAACGTTTCTAGACTGCCCGGAAATGAACGGACAACGCGATATTAAAACGCCAATGAATCTTATGAGTTTTTCAGAAGCGTCTTCGAAAGTTTCAGCTGTGAATAGAAATAATGGATCGACTCTTTTTTTTTGGCAGTTAGTTCGTACAGTTCAATATATAATCGCGATTTATCTGAACGATATAGCCATTTCCCTCTCCTTCCGAAGTTGAGGGCAACGCTAGCGCAACGAAACTTGCAAAAGAGAATATGTCCTCCGGTCTTGAGATTTCCGTGTAGTTCTTCGCTGAACAATTTGAAATAAGTCAAAATCTCTCCCAAAGTCTATTAGAAGTAACGAATTTTTTAAAAATTCACCGCAGTGTTCGATTTATTTAACTATAAATAGGTATTATATTGTAATTAAAAAGACTTAACGCAGAAGTTTTTAATTTATTAAAATAATTAAAATAATAACCGTATTATTTTACCCCTTTCATAAAGATCAATGAAATTTATCGGAAAAAATAATATGTAAAGTTAAAAATGCGGACAATGAATGAAAATTGGTGAAATAAAAGTCGATTTTATAAATTACATATCGATAAGTCGATTTACGAACGATGTGTCGAAATGTAACAAATTATTGTTACATATTAAATAGTAAATAAATACACGCAACATTTTTCACGTAAGTTAATAAAGTATAAATAGCATACGTTAATGTATAATAATTGATTATTGTTCGGTTTATTTATAGTTTTAATGTTACGAATTTATCTATGTAGTACGCTTCTGCAAAATTTAGCATATCGAGAATTGTACTTGTTTTTGAATTTTTTTTCACATCTGCTTTTTTTTATTAGTAATGTTATTTTATGTTTATTTTTTAATAGATGCTCTGCGAATGCCGATTTATCACTATTCGGCTACAGCGCCGTGACTAAAATTTTGAAAGCTGGGAGTGAAAATTTTCTTCGCATATTTACTTTATAAATATAACAATACATTTTTCACTAATATTCATACTATCAATGATTTCCATCATTATGATTTACTATATATTAATAATTTACATAAATGAATTATCCCCCGTATATGAACATTAATAAAAAGTTACATATGTTATTGATTATACTCGTAATAAAAAATTTTCCAATGAAATATTAACGATCTACCATTAAAAATATAGAGCATATTTTTTCTTTTTTTTTTTTTTTTTTTGTAATGTAAGAACACACTAAAAAATCATTAATGTTTATTTTAAATTTTTGTGTATTCATAATAACTATTTCAATTCTAATGGGCGAGGGAGGGTTAACCCCTAAAACCACCCTGGTTCATACGGCCTTGCTTAGCTATATACATAAATATGCTTCCCCTATCTATCACTTACACGCTGAGATTTCTACGGGTGTATCCGATGTAAATTTTAGTATTATGCTCCGCAGTGGTTATTGGAAAACCAGAACATGCTCTTTAATTATATTAGTTTTCAAAAAATTACCTCAGCTTAATATTATTTCAAATATAAAATCTCCCATTTACAATTTGATTTAGAAATGGTATTAAGATAGAAGAAAATCATATTCACACGATAAATGGGCGCATTAATAATATTCAATTTGAAGAACTGCTGAGCAACCGTTATCTAGATTACGAATATATATTTAAACATATACTAACGGGTCATTGGATAAGTAAAATAAATATATTTCGCGACTTTCTACACGGTATTTTTTTTGTTTTTTTTTTATGGCCTGGACTGCCATCCATTTGGCCATCCATCATACTTTAGAAATTAAACCAATATGTCGTTATTAATTATAAAACGGATCAGGCCTGAATTTAAGGGAGTCTAGGGGGGGCTGCAGCCCCGGGACCCGCCTTACAAAGGGGCCCCCAAGTGACATTTACCTCCGACATGTAATAAAAAATTAATCTATCATCTGTCATATACATCAACTTCTTTTTTTTGAAATAAATAGAATTAACTTTACTGGAGCAAGTGCATTTTTTAATACATTTATTTGTTAATATTTTTTTTTTTTTTGGGGGGGGGGCACGTCAACAGTGGAACTTACCCAACGCAAGGAAATGTACCTTATATAAGGAAAAGATTAGAAATTGAGGAGATAAAGAAGGCCAACACAGAAATTATATTGAGAGAGGGGAGTGCAAGAATGGAGTGAGCACTGTAAGGAGTAGGAAGGCCAAGGCGCAGAAGACTAGAATACAGAGTAGAACGTTCGGAGGAAATAAAGGGGCATTCGAACAAAATGTGATATCCCCATTTTTATTTCCTCCTAGAGAAGGAAACTTCATAATAGTAAAATTTCGAGTTTCGCAAAAACGTAACAGAAATTTGTTTTAAGGTATAACGAGTCGGAATCTACGTTTTTAGGAAATGTCTGTAAGAATGTGTGTGCATTTGTACACACGCATACACACTATCCTTTTATGCAAATCTTTGGTTAAAATTTGCGGAAAAATTCATTGTTTAAAATTATATATACGTACATATATATTTTTTTTTGGCATCGAAAATTCTACCCATTGTCTATATGATATTTAGTTTTGTTTACACATTAATAATTATATGTTAATTCGTGAATTCAAAATAATATAATTTAATTAAATTAAAGAAAATTTAGTTATTTTATAAAACTGATAATTTTGTCACTTCCGAAAAGGGCTCCTAATATTTTTCAGTGCTTTTTATTGTTAATTCGTAATCCATTACTCGGGCAACTTTGGGCAATATCAGTTTTTGTATTTATCCATATCAGTTCCTTCAGTCCCTCTTACAGTTTTACATTTTTCTTTTTAAATTTAAAATTGCAGGAAACCTTTTCGTTGTTTTAATTTTTAATTTTTCATCAGCGTCGGATACGAATACCTAGACGTTAATAATCGATTACATATATATGGTTTAAGTTTTTTTTTACACTTTTCCTTTATTTTTACATTTTTCAGTTGTATTGTTTTAAATTTGTTATTTTAAGAAAGACTTTTTCTTTTTCTTTTTATATCATACTTCATTTTTATAAATGAATTAATCTGTCGTTCGCGCAATTTCTACGCAAAGATGGATCTTGTAATAATAATATTCGTAATTTAAATTTGATTTGATTTATTATTATAATTATTATTATGATGATTATTATGATTATTATTATTATATCGCGCCGAAAACGCTGTATCGATAATTGCAAAGTAAAGTAAGTTGTTAATTATAATCATATCTTTCCAACAATCTGCTGCTATATAATAATCATATCAAGAAGGATAGTGCGGGTTTCCGCGTACAATATTTTACTATCCAAAAAAAAATTAACACATAAGAGACGAAAACAAAAATTTCCAGTTGTAATATATAATTTGCAAAATAAAATGGATCGCATTGCGGTTAAAACGAAGGTAAACAAAACACGAATCTGTTTACTTAAAAATGTTTAGAAAATTTTGAGAGTTGTTTTTAAAACATTATTTATCCGGCTACTTTCTCCCTTCCCGATCTCTCGACCAAAAAAGACAAAAGAAACAAAAAATAAAACCGATACAATTGAAAAATGATTAAAGTTTAATACGTGCATCCCCATATGTATGTGCGTATTTGCCCGTGTTATCTTCAGTTGGAAATTAAACATAATTTCTTTATATGGCTACAAATTCTTGCTGGTTTAAGTGCGCCATTCTTAAATCGCAAGATGGTTCTCGATCCTCTTTTCGATGAATACGAAGAAATTCGATAATTATCATTTACTCCGAAGAAATTAAAAAGAAGAAAAAGAAACAGAAACAAGAACTCTTTTCATAAATTTTTTCTGAGAATTTATTACCCCTACAATAGGAAATAAAATGAAATTGGCTGGGCGGAGTGCAGCCGACTCTGAAAAGGATCTCTTCCGGTGATGATCGTTATTATATAACCGTAATGATATCAAAACTCCAGCCTGTGCCGAGATATTCGAATCCTACCCGTATCCATATCCAGTTGTGATAGATGGGTAGAAACTTTCTCGAGCAAAATGGTTCATTCCCTCTTAACTGTATCGCGGGGAAGGTTTCACAGCGCCTCCTCAGTGGGTTCACGTTTTTAAGGCACTTCCTTCCACCGGGTTAACTTTCTCTTCTTCCAACGCACAATCGACGCGTCACACATACACACCACGTGATCGCATATACATATATATATATATATATAAATATATATATATATATATATATATACAGATACGGTATTGCGGCGTTTCTTTACTATAGGACGAAGATTACGATAGTAACCTATTTTATTACAGCTCGTACAAAAGCCCGCTCTATTCAATGTTATGAGATATTCAGATGATCGATTCTCATAGAATGGCGCATAAATCACACCTGCAAATATCTTCTCGAGTTGCTACTAAACTATAGCATATACGTAGAAATAGAACAAATCCTATTATCAGCGCTTGTGACAAAAGATTACCGTGGGTTGACACAAGAAAAGATTTCTTCGCGCCTCGGGCTGAACCGAGACCCATCGATGAAACATCGCATGTAAAACCTGGCTTGCATTTTCCACTAAAATCGATCGCCTTAAAATTCGGTGACACCTTTTATTCAAACCGGAGCATGATATCATCCGGTCACAACCATTTTGCTATTATTTTTTTTCTTTCTTATTTTTCCGAATAAGGGAATGAGCGATTTTTGTTTTCTTAGCACTTCCGCTGGAAGAATACCGTCGTGCTAAAAGTTCCTATTTAAAAACATACAAATTTTATCATAGTTCTCCTCTTTGAAGACGAAACTGGATGGATTGCGGCAAAACAGCATCTCGCCGAAGAGGCTTAAATTTTTACGGGGTTATACAAAATGTTCGTTAATCACTTCCATGAAATTGCAAAGAGAGGAACCTATGAAATATATATGTGTATATAAATGAATGTTTAGACAGGTACTAAATCGAATGAGCTTAAATTTTCAGGTTATTTGCATTTATATTTGGAATAAGTATAATGCGTAGTTTATATAAGTTTCGATAGGTGGTGTTTCCGAATGCTAACTTTACGAAAACCAAGAAGAATTTAGCAGTAGAATTTCAAAAAAAAAAAAAAATAAACGGTTAGTAAAATTATGGTAATTATAAATTTAAATAACTTTTTTCTACCTTTGTGACTGTGTCGTTCTAATTTTCTGTATAAAAAAATAAATCATACAATTTGTTATTATTTGTGTGATTAGCAGTGCAAAATTTTGCCACGGAGAAAATTAAAATTATTCGGAAGCGTATACTTCTAAATCAGCAAATAAGAAATGCCAGAGATATTGCAATTCATAAACTGTTAATTATAATGAAATAGTTTACCATTAAAGTGTAAAGTGTCAGGCATACTTTAAACTGAGCTGTAATTATCGCTGCGGAGAATTTTTGTATTATTGTATTGTAATAATCAGATTTAGAATTAAAGAAAGAGACAGGTATTTTTTAGTTTGTTTCCATTATAATTTTCTAATTAAAGTTAAATTTTGTTCGCAGTCTTTAAAGCAAAAAGCGGAAGATTTATTTGCTACCGAAGAAAAATGATAATTTTCTCTGATTATTTTCCCGAGAGAGTATCGTTATAGCGACGCATTGGTTTTTGTTTAATTAGTCAAGAATCTGATTACTTTTTTTTAACTTTGTATATTTTTTTTACTCATAAAAATACTTTAGTAAATTTATGTAACAAAATAATTTTGTAACTAATTAATTTGTCGTCGCTCTGTATATAGTCAGATTTATTTTAATTTATTTTCAACTATTCTCCTTAGTAAAGCTTTGCGTTATAATTTTGAGATATTTTTAAAGCCGGTTTATCTCACATATGTTAATACGAATGTATTTCTTGAAAAAAGGCTGATATATCTAATGGTTTAGTTTTGCTACCGTGGTAGGTAGTTTATACAATTAGTGTTATTTTATTTTTAGATAAAGTTAATATCGGTCGTCATTGTCATGGCTAAAAATTTAAAAAATGCAGAACAATTTTCGGGCAAAAGGTTTTTTTGTTTGTTTTTTTTTTGTTTTTTTTTTAATGTTATTCAATCGAAGTTAACCGCTAACAAGTATAACGAACATAGCAACTTCTTCTATCCGGTGTTTCATTTTAGTACTTACAAAATTATGTTATTTTCGGAATGAGCAAAAATCCTGAACTAAGCGACTATATTAGTTTGACAACTGAATACAAAGTGTGACAACTCTGGGCTTACACCATTTTCAGAATTATCATTTTTCCATTTTAAAATACTTTATCATTCGGTTATATTTTAAAAATTTTAAATCGCCTAACAATTTTATTTTGAAAATTGTGTCAATACGCGAATAATCGTATCCCGACGAGGGGGGATGATAAATATTCTAAAAATCGTCTTTTTGTTTTCGTTTTTTCTCTTTCGAGATAAATATTTTTAAGCGATTGTTAAAGAAATTATAATTCAAATTTTGAAAAAATGGTGGAAGAATTCGTTACTCGCTAAGGATGACATTGTATAATCAGCCTTAAAATTTATGAAAAAGGACTTTAACACAGTTCCTAAAGATTTTTAGTTTACTACTAATGTCGATGTAAGTAAAACATTTGTGGCACGAATCCTTCGAAAAACGCGAAAAACTCATATCATTTAACTTCTCTGGTACCTGTTGAAAATTTTTCTCAAAAAATAATTAATAAAAAGAGTCATTATTCTACATTCGATTTCGAATTTTAATATATTTTTCTGTCGGAAAACTTCGATCGGCGTCACGAATTATGGTCATCATTTCATCGGTGAAATTCTGATTTTCATTCTTTAAATTTTAATTCTTCTTTATGAAATAACTTTTGATATTTTTATTGATAAGTTCTAAATACAAGGGGGAATACTTATTTTTATTAAACGTCGAATTTAATTTGAAAGACAATATATGTACCGCTTATTATAAACATTAAATGTATAAAATTAACGAAAATCAAAACGCTGTGTCCTTTTTAAACGGAAATAAAACAATAAAGATATACTAACGGATACTACGATTTTACGCGTAATTTAAACATCGATTACAACAATTGTAAGCCCCATTGCGAAAATGGAACTTCTCACGAAGACGATGAGTGGAATTTGAGTTTAAAGCCCAAAAAAAAAAAAAAACTTCAAGAATACAATACAAATTAAGCTGCGAATTTTTCATCGTGCGTGTGAAAAAAAATAAAATTACACAATCCAAAAAATTAGTAGTCATTTTTAAATATCGGCAATCGCAATTCGATGGTCGGTTTAAAAACGGGCGAGTTACTCGATTAAACGATTATTTCTGTGAAAGCCGATCTTAAATTTTGTTATTTACTCGTATTTATTTTTTTTTGCATTATCTTTAAGCAGGAAAGTATAGCGGTAATTTTAATAAATATGACGACGACACATGTTCCTTAGCAGCTAACGAGATATGATAAAAATTTCGATTTTAAATAAAAATCATTAAAAGTGAGATTTTAATGAAATTAAAAATGTTTACATTCTCATGCAGGAAGCCATAAAATAAAATATGTTAACGACGTTGAATGAATCTGCGTTTACCGACAAAAAGGTATTAATTACAAGGTAGGTAGTAACGGTCATAAATGGCGTACACTATCGCCGCATGCGAATCTTAAAAACTTCGTCATTAATAACTTTTTTCTTTTAAAATGCACTTGCTACGACTGTAAATGATACATTTCGAATGTATAAATGTTCGCATTTTTAATAATATACAGACGATGTGTATAAATTCTAGAACGCAGAGCCTTTTTTTTTTTTTTGTTATTATTATCTTTTTTTGTTTATTTTACGTGTTGTATACAGCAACTTACGAGACAGGCAAGAAATTACAAAATTACGAAAATTTAAAATAAAGAGAAATTAACAAAGCTTAACAAAATTAAAACAGCTCTTTAATCAATTAGAAGATTTTAGAAATTGAAATAATCGATTAAGCGCGATTGCTTCATGGCACAACAATTAAACTGGATGGTATTTTCCGATAGTGTTCATAAACTGGACATGTAATCAGTAGGTGTTCGGCGGTTAACTGGCAATTACATGCACTGGGACGCAGGATTTTTATTTAATAGATATGTGTGTGTTTGTGTAAGGTGAGTGTGCCCAAGTCGCAGTTAGAATGTAGAAGCTTAAAATGTCGCTTATCGCTGCATTAAGATTGGGTGAATTTAACGTGAAAAGCTCGGTACGTAAGATGTTTAATGCAAGATTACGTGTTTAGAATTTTTAAAGTCTTACATTACAGGGAATTATAAAATTTACCTAAGCATTTTAATTCGGCGCCGATGATACATAGACTCTGTTATAGATTATACGTAAGTTTTCATCTATACCACATGGGTCAAGATGAAACTGTAGCATTTACACACTGATACAACAGCATGCAGCGCAAACATGCAGATGAAATTTTGAAACGCTAGTGTTAGCCAACTTACAGGTTTCGTTAATAAAATTCTAATGGTACAAAGAGAATTTATTATTTTCATCAGAATGCGTAAAGCAATATATTTTACAGCTTAAACATGTTTCTTTTTTTTTTTTTTTTTTTTTTTTTTTGTTACATATTTCACGTACTCGCGATTAAAAATTACGATACAGGTACTGAAACCGATTACACGACCAAACAGAAATGATGTATTCAGCTTTTTTTAAATCTTCCCGATGTGCTAAACACGGTACGACTATAATAATTAGTACAATGTGCGTACATTACCGCGCCAAACGTCATCTTGGAATCAGCCAACTAGAGCATTATATACAGTGAGCTATTTACCGCTGAAATGAATTTGACGTTTGATTTTCTATTTTTATTAATTATTAAAAATTTACACTTCAAAAACGCTCTTACTGCATATTCGGTTGCAACAATTACGATTACAAGATGAAATATTTCTCGGCTTCCAGAAGAAGAAGAAAATATAATTAAATAATGGATAAGTGAAGGCAAAAAGTTGAAAAAAAAAAATAACTGGAAATGTATACGTTTGTTTGTACAAATGTTATTTTCGCGTTAGGTAATTTTGTTACAGACACAATTCTATATTAAAAAATAAGATTAATCGTTGCGATCGTTCCGTCACACACGAAAATATTGGCTTCTCCAGGACTGTCTAGATTGAAATATATTCAAAAGATTATTTAACGGAAGTTGCAGCTGAGAAAATTGTAGAAGAAAAGGAGATCACGAAGGTGGGGGAGAAGTCCGATCTCGCAGCTGCGACAATTTCCGTGCACATCAAATTTCACCTAGGACATGTTAGGAGCTCAATTTTTTCCGGTCACTTTTTTAAAAGCAACACTGCGACTACTAATTCGTAAAATCGAGTTGTTATTCGGATTACTTTATTTTTGTATTTCAATAGGCACAGTTTGGAATTCGGATGGCTTTTAAAAGACGCGACAACCCTATACCGAACGCTCACATTTATAAAAAAAAAAAAAATAACACATTAATCAAACGTAATCAGAGAGGCCAACAATCTCCCGCATATCCGGAGAAACTGAATTCAATTTAATATGTAGATATGCGTATTTAGTAAACAAAACATTTATGGTAGATTAACAGGAAAAAAGGTCTTTTCCGATTCTTCGGACGAATCGTAGACTGTATAAAGTGGCTTCTGTTTATGCCGTACATAAGTTAATTTCCAAATTTTACGGATCATTGTTACACAACCTCGTAAAAATCTACAGAGAAAGATTAAAAGTATTATCAATTTTAAATGTTAAATGATCCACATTAACTACGGTTATATTTTACATTTTTTAATGTTAGCGGTTTCTCGGAAAATGAAAGGAAACAAGTCCAGTCATGATGCTTCATGCGCTGAGGATTGCCCCCGTATGTTAAGTTAAAGACAACCGCAATATTTACGTATACATGATACTAAATACGAAACAATGAAACTTCATTTTTAGCGGCGCAAGGGGACTGCACGGCATTTTTTGTGCTTTTTTGAACCCCTTCACGCCAACTTCTGAAGTTTCGTTAATGAAATGAAATACGTGGTTTTGTTCCCGACAAATTTTTAACAAGATATAAAAAAAAAAATATATATATTTTTTTCAAAACCTTCGAGCTTTTGTTGCCCCGAAGGTCTAAATATAAAGTTGTAGGCTCGGCTATAGTTTTCCTATAAAGCGGTGGTCCTTACGCATATGTTTGAGATACGTTTCGGTTTCCTTAATACTTTTTCACTCAGACAATTACGTAAGCATTCTATTTTTTTGGTTGTTTTTGACTCTTAAGGCGGTAATAGGGGTTTAAATAACTTTTTAATCGTAATTTTTTCGATTTCATGAAAGAGCTTGCGCGTTTTAATATTTTAAAGTTCACTTTTAAACACATCCGGCGATGAGTTATGAATTGTTCGAGGGTGTAATTTTTGAGGTAGTTTTAAATTGCCCATATCTTATATTCTTGACGGTATTTTTTTGCCGCCCAGGATAATCGGTTAGCTTAAAGTTATAGAGATACGGTAGTAAAGAAAATTTTAATTTTAATTGTAATGTATGTTTCAGATTTCGAAATAATTAAATCAGAACCGTTAATTAGTTATTGGATATATTTTAATTGAATGTTTTTGTCGTTTCTGAACCATCTAATTAAGATTCCGTACATTTCATGTGTACCGCGAACAATCCAAAAAATAATTTACATAGCGTTTTAGAAAAATAAATATGATACACATCAACATTCGTTCTCTCCTGATCAGCGTGTTTGAAAAGAGGAATAGGCGCGATTGTCGGATAATTTTACCCAATCGATTTTTAAACCAGACGAACGCTTTTGATTTATTAATAAACATTTTTCGCATAAGCCTAAATCATCACTTCCATTTCGCAAACTTAGGCGGTGATTATTTTAGGCGGTGCACAATCGGAAGGGCAAATAGGAGCTGTGCCCCCTCTCTCGTTCGTCCGATAATTTATATTCCTATAATCCTTTTATTAAACATAATTCACATTTTAAAGAATTTCATTTGAAAATGTGTCTAATTTCAAGGAGTAAAAAAAAAAAGAAAAAAAAAGTAATTATTTAAGCGTATTTTTATGATGCTTCGTTAAGAAATGTCGTCTAAAACCTTTTTATCGAATAAACGCGACGACCGACCCCACGTTATATAATTGATCAACATTGAACATGTCTCGTATAGAATCGTCCTAAGATTTGCCGGATTTGTTGGGGAACAAAATTTTGATATCTAATCAAGTCTAGTTGGAGGACGAATTGCGAGCGAAAAAAGTAAAACGCTCACTCCAATCGGCCGGGTTCAAGTCGGATCATTAATACAGTTCGGTTTGTGATTTTGGACTTCTCTCCCGGTCACCGAAGTTATGTAAAACATTCCGCCAGACATTTAAACACAGGTGCGAATTGACCAACTGGTAACTAAATCGAAAAAGTTATTAAGAAAGACACGCCAACGGGTAATCGAAAAAATCATGCAATTTCTTTGCCACCCTAACACATAGACCACAACACTTATTATCGACGACGGCCTGATGATCTTCGAACCTTCTCAACGTTTTTTTTTTTTTTATCATGCTATGAAAAAGCTTTACACAATTTCATTCTCGTCCGGTAAATAACTCGCTTCGGGCCCAACATTAATTAATTACGAAAAAAAACAAATAAGAAAACCTGCATGACACATATACTCATTTTAATAGGGATGAGCGAAGCTTCGAATTGGATAGTACCGTCATATTGAGCCTACACTGAGCCGTTTCCTAGCTAAATATGCGTCAATGCGGGGGGGGGGGGTAATTAAATAAAAATAGCGCGCGAGAATGGATCATCGTTAAACTATACGAAATGCCTTCCTTAAATGTTTCAGAGCATATACATATATTTAAATACATATATACTAGTACATTTCATTCTAACACTACAATGTCGAATGAATATTGTCTGGGAAAACTTAAGCCAAACTTGAAAACTAAAATATTTCAAAATGCTTTTTAGATATTTTTTTGACCTTCCTCCAGTATTCCCCGGGGGGGGGGCTTTTAGAGACGGAACAATTTCAGGGTTGAAACTTTTTAGCGATTTTAACGCAGTTTTTTATTTTATTCCGCTTCGTTCTTCAATTGCTGAAAATAGAAGGCGCCATTTTTATTTACAATAAGTAAATTAATATTCGTGTTACGGCGATAGTAATATATATATATATATATATATATATACATATATTAACAACCAGGAAAACGATTAGGATCCCCTTATTTCTGTTTTTTCTAACAATTTCGCTGTTACGTACATTTCACAAAAAAAAAAAAAAATTGCCGGAGAAAATGTGTTTTCTTAAAACAATCTCACACGGGGTATTTAAAATAAAAAAACAACTAATAAATAATTAAATCGTAGGAGTCGTAAAAATTAAATTGTTCATTTTTAATTCTGGAAGTGAATTTTGCGCGTATCATTTGCTAATTTTTACAGTCACCGATGTCGCTGAAATATTTTTCAAGCAATTTCCGAAGTGGCGAAATTATAATTTTAGACGAGCTTCCTTTTTTTCTTTTTTTTTTTTCCACGAGAAGCGTACTGCTATACCGAATTAGCGAATTGCCCTACCGGAAGTAAGCATTTCGTGCAAATTAAATACCGTTCGCTGGTGCACATATAGCCACATGTGGTTTTGCTCTATGCATGCAGGGAATCGGAATGGTTTTTCACACGAACCGGTTCGCTTTTGACAGTGACACACAGAGACGTCGGGCGTTTATTGTACTTAAGATAATACTGGCCGTTGCAGGGGCGGTCTGGAACTGAAAATAAGTGCAACGCGAAAAAACAACTAACCTTATCATCGCTCACACACGGTTAGATAACCTCAACTCTTATCGGGGAATTCGTAGAAAATGTTAATGGCAGTCAAAGATGCCTTCTCATTTCCGTTCTACTCGGAACTGTTTCGGCAACGTGTTAGAGAACGCTTTTTCTTCTGTGTCAAATTTAAATGAAAAAAAAAACACGAGAAAAAAAAAGCTACATAAATTAGCGAATTGTAAAAGTCCAACTTGTTCTGAAGTGTAGATATTTTTGTGGCGAACGAACAAACGAGACTGTGCTATTGAATGGGATAACTGTTCATTTTGTACACCCAGGTTATAGTGGTAAATTTTTGTTTTGTTCATTTTGCAAAAAATTATGTGCATTACGATAGTCTCAAATTGGTTGAGTGTAAATTTATTAGGGTGATCTCACTGTCTAGTGGCAAATGATGCCAGCTGTATGAGGCGGAAAATTCCACACATTATTATCATTTCGATAAAGAAATATGATAATACGTGCGCCGTTCAGTGTACGTGTTAACAAACAGAGAAATCGCGGAGATGTTTTACCGTGGACACAGTTAGTATCGACCGATGGGTATACTGGGAGGTTACAGTTGTAATGATAGAACAGGAATTTTGTATAATAGCGTATTTACGAAATTAATTAAAAGAAACATAAATAATGTTACATAAACTCTACATTTTATACTGAAATTTCATTCGGGAAATATAAAAAAAAAAAATATTTGGTCAAATCTTTTAATAAACGCAAGTGTAGAGTTCTAACTTTTCTCTCCAGGCACTACGATATCGGAGCAACCTTTAAATATTTCACTAGATTTGTTCCAAAATTTCACCAGGAGGCCTAGTGAGGTATGCCAGGAGATATACAAACGCGATTCAAAGGGATGTAATATTTTTTTAATAACAGTTTTAAAAAAAAAGGGAAGATGCAAATAAAAGAAGGTTTTAAAACAAAAAAGAAAAAAAAAACAAGTAAAAAAACAAGCAAAAATCAAAAAAAACATTTTGCATATATTAGTAACGTTTAAATTAACTGGAAGTATTGTAAATGTTCTAATCAGAATATAAAATTACGAACAATGATAAATTTAACGACTGTGTTTAAATATAAAAACATACTTTCATATATATGTATATACGCACACACATACATGCGGATCCATGGGGGGATAGGGAACATCCCCTCAAAAAGAACACCAAAGTCTCTATGAAAAAATTTGTTATAACAGAGAAACTTAATTTGTGCTATAAAAGATTTGTATAAATGTTATAAACCTGTGGATTTAATTATAACTAATATTTAATACAGAGTAAAACTATTAATGTTAAGTTTTTATTCTATTTTAAACGCAACTATCATCGACCTTTGGCATTTTTATTTATTTTTAATTTTTACTTTGTAATTTTAATTAAAAATCGAGTTCAATAAGAAATACATATTTAAACTTGCTCACGGACAAAGAGAATTCGGATCGGATTACTAACGAAAATAACCATGTTTCTTACTATTTCTAAAAACTACCATATTTAAGGTATAATTTTATAATTTCGTTTTATTTTTTTTCATAACTAAAAATGAAACAAACGTTAAATTAAAAATTGTAATAATTATGTATTTTTAAATTTCTAAAGAGGTGGTCACTATTTGATTTTCTCTTTATGGAACAAGGCGTATTTTTCAAATTTACTGCCTACCGTGAAAGATTTTATGTAATTATATAATCCCCCTCCCCCAAAATGTCCTTTTGGATCCGCCCCTGATATATATGTGCGCATATTCAGAAAAATTCGGTAAAAGCTCGCTTTAGCCTTCGTGCTATTTCTTCGCCTTAGTATTATTTTCCAAAAAACCTGAGATTCCGCACAGTTTGTTTAAGCGAACGTAAATGTTGTTGAAATTTGAATATGTATTATTATTATTAATTATTAATCATTAATATTATTATTATTATTATTACAATTTTATTCATTAATTAAACCTTTATCTTTACTTAATTCTTCCTTTACTTTGTATCTATTTTTATTTTCTTCATTTTTGCGTTTATTCCTGTATTCGCACTTAATTTGTAGATTTTATGTTTATTTTACGTTTCGTTTCCACTACTCGTGCTACGTAGCGCATTTGTGGAATTTTTCCAATAATAATAATAATAATAATAATAATAATAATAATTGACAGTACAGAAAATCTTATTTCTTAAAAATGTCTACCGAGACATCGTATCAGAGCAAAAAATGAGGTATAAAGTTGGCGATAGTAATGCGGGCTATTAGCTTAATGTCGCCTAGTAATCGGCGATTTTTCGGCGTTTCAAATATTAAAAAAATACTATTAATGTAGTAGCAGTAATATTAAACAACGATTTAAGAAATTTTGACTATTTCAAGTTTTTTTTATTCATAATTCGCAAATTGTTGTTTTTATTCAGTTTATCGTGTGTGTATCATTTTTTAGTTTTCAGGTTTTATTGCATTATACCGAAACAGATAAACTTTTTTCATTTAAAACCGAAAAAAAACAGTTGAAAAAAAAACAGTCGAAAAAAAACAATCGAAAAAAAACAGTCAAAAAAAGAACAGTCGAATTTCCACCTTTATTTATATTGCTTCATAAAAATTATATCACATTGTAAGTCATTTTTGGATAGAAAATAACGTGTTTCATTTTTCGTAATTCAAATTGATTATAAATTGCAATGTCGCCAGGTGAAAATTGTTTAAAATGTCCTCTGCATGGTATAATTAACAGAATTAGCGTAGGCGGTGTTTTTAGCAATATTTTAATTGGGTATAATATATATCAGTTCACGAATGGTGAGAAAGAGAACGAAATTTTGGGAAGCTTCCGGTGACATCAAGTTTCTTTTCAGGTAAGCAATATGAAACGACTAATTCAGTTTCCTTCGTAGTTTCCTAAAAATCCGGTTTGTTGCATAATTCCTGGATAGGAAACACCAGACTTGTTTCTTTCCTCTTCGTTAAATTCATCATCATTCTATAATAAAGGTTGATGTACACGAGCTGATTTATGCCTGTTTATTTACATAAATTTGTCATTTTTTTTCCCCCTAAAAAATTTTACTCGGACACGCGCATCCTCCGAACACGGAATTACTACCGCGAGTATGAAAATGACCGCAAAAAATCCAAGAGAAAATCTCAGAGGAGCCATCCGAATCGCAAGATACGGTCACATAGAAACAAAACTAAACATCGGCCAACATGTAATAGCGACTATCAGGCAAATATTGATTCCTATCTGGAAATATTGAACGAGCTGACACTGCAATATTGAAAACATTCCCAAGTACCGAAATAATACAGCACATTACTAAGCGTTATGTACACAATGTGCCTATCGATTTAATTACGCATTATGAGACGGACGTGTTCGAAAAGTTTTCGCCATAAAACGTCTAATTCCGCAATGACCGGACACACTGAATTGTGTCTCTATCAGGTGTTAACATTCTATGTATGTGGGGCGCACGCCGATAGGCTAAAACTTTCAATTACCAAGTATTTTAGGACTTTTTTTTTTTTTTTTTTAAATTTATTTGAACTTGTCAAATGCGAACACACGAGCCGAGCGTAGCTGATGCATTTCCGATCAATGTGCGATTCAAATTCTGCTGAAATGACAACACCGTTATTTAATTAATATGCAGCCTTATTATTGCATTTCGTCCGTATAATTTATTAATCCTATTCGCTTGCAAGCTATACGACGGGGGTAGGAACAAAAAACGGAATTTCTATGATCGATTTTACTTCCTCGTTCATTTCATAATTGTTAATAATTGCCTCGCAAGATTAATCCGCTCCCCACGTGCCAGTTAATAAAATGCAATTTTATTACCGAACAGAATCTCTGACATTATAGTCCGGACAAAATAGACATTTCAATTTACTATTAATTCGCATAGAGATAAAAATTGGTACAGAATTATTCAAGGTCAAAAGTATTAGTTTTGTCCATTTTTCTGATAAACGGTAAGTGTTATCATAAAAATAGGCTAGATAAAAATTGTAGATCATGCAATTTTCCATAAAAATTATTCTTATACTTTTTTCCCTACGAATCACCATTTCTGAGATATCGCGATTCTAAAATTTGAAATCTTCTTTTTCTTGCTGGATATCTGTAAATTGTTCTAATAAAGATTCTTCAGTTGTCTCCTCCTTGATATACCTTATCTGTTGCATTTGATTCAACATTTGAGCAAGACTGGCCTCGACGCAATTTTGGTGAACTAAAAATAATTCGATTTTTACAGCCACAGTTTGCACTACAACCCTTTTATTGCAGTTACAAAAGATGGTGTTGAGGAGTTTTTCCGGGCGCAGGTGGGGGTAAAGTTTGGATTATTATCTATTAGTTTCTAACCCCAGTTTTCTGGATCCAGTTGATTGACTAGTCACACACTTGAACTTGATAGTATATACTCGATGATATAAGTGTTGATAAGCAGATGCAGATGTGTCGGAGGAAGACAAGATAGTTGTACTATTTTATTGTCCCGTGTATTTTTTACAAAACTTAAATTGTCTATACAATTCAATTTTTTTTTTTTTTTTTTGGAGCTCCATATATAGCAAGAAGAACCCGAATTCCGTTTGTGATGGTGTCTTGTAGAGAAGAGTCAATCTTTTCAGAAACGTTTGCGCAATCAATAAAATTCTGTTTTTCAAACAACCAATGATGTACAGGCGGCGTAACCGTGCATATTATTATTTTCGATGTTTCAAATAGCGATATCTCAAGGAAAAAAAAGGTATAAGAATAAATTTTGTAGATAATTCCGTAATCTACAAATTTTTATCTGATTTATTTTTATGATAACACTTACCGTTTACCAGAGAAATATGCAAAAAACTAATATTTTTGACCTACGAATAATTTTTTTTAGCAGACATGGGATCGGTGGGGATTTTCGATATTTCATTTGTAATCGTTTGCCTAAGACCCGTACCAACTTTCAGCTTTATGCGAATTATCGTAAACTCACCAATATTTTTTCGTCAACTTTGATCCGACTATTAGTGCTCCGCCGATTTCACACAAAAAAGATGTATGTGTGTATCTTTTTATATAGTTCCTTTTCTATTGCGGGTTCGTTAAGGAAACACATCAGCTAGGTCTTTGCCCCCCCCCCCCCAAAAAAAAAGAATATAAAATAATATTTGTAAATTATTCTGAATTATTTTGTTTATCGGTAGTATTATTTCGGAAGTGTAAAAAGTTATCCGGTCTATCGGTTTTATTTCCAGTTATTGGGCGAGCGAGCAAATTTTCAACCGTTGATTGTGATTGTTTCAGTATTAATTTTGGCCGCCCCCGTACATGGCTTCGCTTGACTATATATACATATATCGACGCGATCGTATTCATGACGTCTAAGCAAAACATCGTACCATGTTTCATACTACCGAGTGAAAAATTTGCATGTCGTGTGATTAGATTTCACAGCTCGCAAGTGGGAATACCCCGTTAAGGATGTCGGGTGACAGAGCAATTTTTCAGTTAAGGGAATATTGCAAGCGGTTAAAAAAAAGGGGAGGAGACACACGCTTTTTATTTTTTCTATTCATTTTTATTTCATTATCATTATTACTTTTTTTTTCACTTGGTCAAAGGAGACAATTACTTTTGTCAAAAACTCGTTCAACCCTTATTTACATTTCTTTGCGCTGCTCCTTCTCTCGTATTTGCATCTAGTCATTTTTTGTGAAACCGATATAAACCGGAACGAACCTTTCGGTTCCGTCGTAAGTTGCGTAAATAATCGTTTGAAGAGTCATTCTGCGATGCCGTCTGAATATTTATTCTGCGTCGTCTTGACACTACTTCACACGATGGTGCGGAAAATTCAGTCACGTGATGGGATACCAGGAGCAAGAAGCTTGCGTATTTTTCAAATTTGATTTTTCTCGTATTTTCAAGGACCGAAAAACAGATCGCCTACTGTTAAGTTGTAGTTAAAATAAAAAAAAAAAAAAATTGGAAGAAATGTGCAGCAGCCAAACAGTGGATGCCTTAACGATTATAGTGTAGAGACAAATATGGGAATTAACAGTGAGTTTACTAATAATAATATTCCGCTTTCGATATCCACGGCTTAGTAATTACCGTAATCACAGTTTTCCTCAATGTTTAGAAAAACCCCGATATAGCTTTCTTCTAATTTTCCGGAGTCTAAAAAGCCAAAAATGAACCAAATTCAGAATGAATCGTCGTAATCTTTCTTCTCCCGATTTGTTACTTTTTTTTTTTTTTTTTTTCACCGTAATGATTAATCGTACAGATCTTTAAAAGCCAAACACAACTCCCGAACAGAGTACTGGAGATTTTAATAATTAGATGGAAAGATTTTAGTGTATTTTGATTTGTGTTGCAGGTTGAAGAGAAAGTGCAGATAAAAAATGACTAAAGCGGAAAGAGAAATTCTTGTTCAAACACACAACAGTGCTCTTAATTATTCTCGATGGATGCTGGAAGAAAGAACCCATCATGCAGCTAACTTTTAAAGCACCTTTTAAAGACGGTGTTCTCGATGCATTAAAATTGCGAGGCAGCAATTATAACTCAACTTAGCCGGACAACTGAGGATCGGAATGAAGAATTGCACTACCGATTAGAAGATTTCCAACTCGGGGACGGATTAAGGAAGGTAAAATTAGGATAACTAGTGGAGAAGGAAGGTTAGAACCGGTGAACGGAGTGCCGGAGAATAACAGTTCTCTTTAAATAATTTAACTAAATCGATATTACGGTATTTGGCTACGCACTTCCGATGCAAATTCGGAAGACGGCAGAACGTTAAATTATCTCGATTTCATCCGGTTTCGGTTCGCGGACTGACGTAAACTACTTATTAGTGATGTTACGAATGTTCGCATTCGCGTATGCGAATAATTCGCATTATCTTTAACATTCGCATTCGCATCAAACGTTGCGAATATTTTGCGAATGTGTAAGTCGCTACATATTCTTACAAATTCCTTATTTATAATTTCGACGTTTTTGGATCCACGGTACAAGCATAAATTCTTTAATGATATTGTAAAGGACAGAGTGAATGCTGACGTTCTGGCACTCGGATTAAAACTGTCTAATCGAAATTTTCAGCTTCAACGTCTGGTATTAAAAGGTCGAGGGAATCAAAACATAATATCCATGAGCCTTCAACAAGTTCTGATTGTTCTGCTAAAAGTCTCATTAGCAATTTAGCCTGGAATTCTGGAGTTCTCAAGCGAAGACGAAGGCTCCGATTTAGAATCTGGGGATAGTAGAAGACAAACAAGAACATGAAATTAAAGCACAATTGAAGGCATATCTCAAAGAAAAACGAGCCTCCCTCGATGAAATCCCTCTGGACTTGTGCAAAACTAATAGTGAAATACGACAAGTTGTCAGATCTTGCTCGCAAGTATCTCAGCGTTCCTTCAGCCAGCGTTCCGAGTGAGCAATTATTTAGTGCAGCCGGCCTTCTATACGAGTCACTCGGAAATCGCCTCATGGCAGAAAAGGCAGCTAAATTACGCTATGTATAAAATATATTCTTATTCATAAATCGAACTTTTTCTATATTCCCGTTCTTTCTTCACTATTTCATCAGGAATTTTATTAGGTGTCTTCATTTGTTCACGATATTTTTCTCGGTTTACATTTTATTTCAGGATTTTCTTCTGTTTTCAAATAATTTTTTTTTTTGTCGGATCTATTTAAATATTCCCCCGCATTTTAATTATATACTTCCATCATTTAATTCTCTTTCTCATTGCAGCATTTGTGATTTTATTTTCTTTCTTTTTCTGACATTATTTTCAAGTTTTTTATCTCCAATCTGTTTATTTTTTTCGGCGTTTTGATTCTCGCCTGGCGTAATATATACTGAACTTCTTGTTCTACCTAATTCTTTTTACTACACAATCAGTGTGCATATTTCATGTATTTTTTTTTGCCCCAGACTTATTATCCACTTGGCGGCCACAATTATTATTGTTTGATCGCGTTTACAATAATTAAACCTCCCTCTAGGGGGGTATGCTTATAATTTTGCTAATTTCGTAGTTTAATTTTTCACACCTTTCATCTTTTTGTACACATTCATTGGGTACATTAGGATTTTCGGTATTTCCGTGTCGGGGATTTACATCTCTTAGTTGTATTTATTATCAGATTATGTTAGACCAAATGCATTTAGATTTCAGCTTCTTTTAAATAATGTTTTTGGCAATTAATCCTATCTCGAACATGTTTCTAAAAAATGTTATTTTAAACGTAAGCAGGTAGTAGGAGAAATGAAGAATTAATCGCGACGTTAAAAAAAAAAAAATAGCCCCATATCTCGGAAAAAGCTGGCAGCGTTCCGATTTTAACAGAAATGTTCGCGAGCTCTCCAAAAAAAAAGGCTATAAATTGATGGAGCAAGTTTTATTAATTTTAATATGATTGTAATATTCATACTATTGCGTTACAGTTAATTGAAGTAAATAAAATAGAACAAACACTAAGAACACAATGATATAATTTACAAATTATAAAAAATATAAAAACACCGACACAATAGTATGGATTACACAATCATATCAATAACATCAACTTGATGCGCGGTATGTATACCAGTACAAGGGCGTCGCCAGTCGATGAGCCAGGGGGGCAAGATGATAGAAAGAGGATATGAGTTATCGGAAAAATAAAATAAGTTGTGAAGGCTTAATATTTTATTAAACAAGAACAAAATCTAAATTAAAACATAATTTTCGTGGGTTTCTGGAAAATTGTCTATGATTATGCGCCTATGAGTACTCATCATGGCCAGTTGATTAAAAAGTTTCAAAGCTCCAAGGGGGGCAGTTGCCCCCCGCTGGCGACGCCCATGTACCAGTATTATAACTTTAAAACTACAGAAAACATTACGGGTTTTTACTATTGTTGTTTTAATTTTAATTGTTCATACACACCGTGAAGATGGAGATTGTAGTATCCGAAACTAATCGGTGTTTTTATATTTTTTAAATTATATCATTATGTCGTTAGTGTTTGTTCTATTTTATTTAATTTAATTTATTTCCTTTTTTTCAAAACATTCCTACTGAAGATGGGGAACAATCTTTAGCGTAGACGATGTATTATTTTGTCTCCGTGACGAATTAAATCATTCGAAACAGCTGTGCTCGGAAAATGTATTAATTAAGTTGGGGTTTTCCGAAAGTACAAATTCTACAGATTACGTTAGTCGTCCAAATGTCTTATCGGATTTTACGGTTTTTTCCTCTCTTTCTTTTATGCGATATTTTTAAAGAGATGAAAAAATAAAAAAATTTTATATGATTTTCATAATATTTTCGTACGTTTCGAAGCAGTTATTAATATTATAGGTCCAAAGGGGTCTCTAAGTAGCAGGTGAATATAGTTATGAGGTGAGGCGGTTAAAATCTACAATAGGACACACATTTTTATTTTCATCGTGACAGTAGTCAAGTTCTTTTCACACACGGAGAAACAAGTCGTTAAAATTAAGTTACATAAATTTTCCCGCTGTTTAATTTTTCCATTATATGTTTACTGTTGTGTCTAAATTAGGGTTTTGTATATATATATATATATATATATACATACATACGAATATATGTATGTGTGTGTGTTCGTGTTTTTTTCATTTAATAGGGTAATACGTGAAATAGTCAATTCTGACTATAAACAATAGAATATAAGAGTCAGAAGTTAGCGGCAATTTATTATATATATATAAAATTCTGTTTTATTTGATTAAATTAGTTCTGCACATTAATAATAATATTTCAAAGACGATATTTCCCCACATAATAACGAAGAGAAGTTAGCAGGTTGGACCGGAATAACTGCGGGGTTCCTAGTTAATTATAATAAACCACCGAGGGGTTATAGCGGCGATGATGTGTGATCACTTGTGCGATTATTTCACGAGGGGACTTTAACCAGCACACGAGTAGCGACGTGGTAGACAACACGAATAAAACTGTCTTATTAAATTAGATTATTGTAACTCATTTTTTCAGTGATTCACAAACTATTACGCCATCGTGCATATTGGCGCTATCTTTAAATGTAACTATATATAATACTAAAGTGTAGTTATCAACTTAATACCGACAAAAGTATTATGATCGTATAAAGAAATTACGGGAAGCAATTAAAGACAACTTTTGCGAGTTTAGGAGAAATATTTAAAAATATAATAGTGCTCATTTTTGATCGTGACGTACATGCTTTGTGAGTTAATAATGAATTGTAAAAGTTGCGGGGAACAATTCCAAAGCGCATTAGAAATAACTAATGAATTTTTTTTTAATTATTTCAAAAATGAAAAAGAAGAATTTTATTCTTATAGACACTTATTTGTCAATTAAATAATATTTTTCGATACCGCGAAAGTTTTTCGCATACTTAATTAAAAATACTACATACAATCTTGTCTTATTGTATATATTTTTAAGATCGTACTTTATTAAGAAAAATCGAAGAAAAAATTTTATAAAAATTGTTTCAAATAAGGAAAAACTTTTATAAAAATTGTTTCAAATAAGGAAAAAATTTAATTTCTCATCCATCCTATAGTTGTGAAGCACTCAGTGTCCCCTGAAATGGTCGGGAACACTGTAGTTGAAAGAAATTCTGCATTTTAGTTCTTGAACACCATTTTTTCAATTGGGGGCGAGGATGGGGAGGGGATCAGTGAAGAGAGTGGTTAAAATAATTTTCTTCCAGAGAAGATGTGTCTCTTAATCCAAATCGAGCTAAGATTTTTAGAAAAGATTTCATTCTCTCGGTTAAATTTATAAAAAATAAAATAATTTATATAATTAAGCCGCCGGCCTTAGAGCAACGGATAATTTTTTTTTTGTACAGACTATTTTTGAAGTTTTCTACAGCCTAACAGCGTCAAATTTAGGGAGGAAGTGTCCGAGTTCTCTCCAAAACGAGAGAGCTCTCGCTGTATTTAGCTAGTTTCAGAGTTTGTACTATAGTAAAGTGTACCGCTTTTTGAATTTCGGTGACCATTTGTGGACGAATGGCGAGGTTGGTCGGTAAGAAAATCTTCTAATTCGAAAAACTATTACTACATTGCCTGATAATAAGGAAAAGTAATATTTGTAGATTTCGAAAAAGTTTACGTGCAAATATTTGAGCACACAAAAATATAAATAAATATATTTTAAATTTAATGTCACGATTACGGATATGCCTGCAACTGAAACTAGTTGGGAGATTCATATTTACATAATAATTGTATTTTTTGCGTAATAAAATATTTGTGAATATTATGTAACCATTATTGAAAATAAAACCCAATTTGTTTACATAATGGCCCAACATATTTGTAGATTTTCTATTTTATCGACTTTTTTTAACGCTGAAATCTATTTAGAATGATAGGTTAGGACCGTTGCCGGTGGAAGGATCGTCAGTAGTTATAGCGGAAATGATATTTTTCGAGTATATTGATCTTGGGTACGGATAAATTCATTCCTAAAACAGCTATCGCGCATTTTTTTTTTATTTTTTTTTTGTAATTTCGTTTGTTTTTGATTAATTGCGTGATAAGAGTAAAATAAAATTTTTACAAATCGAATTTAATGATTCCAAGTCGCGTTAAAAATTCGAAAATTAAACCGCACGAATTAAAGAGAATGCAGCCTCGTCTTTTATTCGAAATAAGAGAAATCTGAACTTTTATTTATTTATTTAATTTTTTTACTTTTTTTCCAGCTCGTCAACCAAATCTAAACCTTACAAATGCTACACAAATAAAAACAGAAACGAGTAATTTTCAAAATTAAACAACTACATTTTCTTAAAAATATAGTAAAATATTTAAAAAATACGCGCTGTTTCAAAAAAAATATTTCGAAGACAAACAACCCTCTACTGGTAAATAAATTAAGCGCAGTCCAACTGTTGTTATTTTTGTTTTTCTCTTAGGTTTGCCGCCGCACAAGAAGGGTATAAATAAGACTGATTTAAAAAAAAAAAAAAAAGAGAAATACTTAAAAAGATGCTAATGAAAGGGTGATTCGGTCCTTTTTTCAATAACTTGATGGATGATTTTGAGTATCGATTCGTTTTTGCGGATGAAACTCGTTAACAGCTTAAACGGTTACAATTGGAAAGTAAATGAAGGACAAAGAATTACTTTATGCAATCGTTTTTGTTTGAAATTAATCGCAATTGTGTCCTCAGCTGCGGTGACCTACATTGCAAATATTTGCCAAAAAAAAAATATAGATAAAAATAAGTGCAACGAGGAAATGAGTAATTCACTTTGAATTAACGGTGGGCCCACTTGAGCTCCTTAATATCTCAATTATCTTATTTTGATAATAAACGGTTTTCACACACAAACATGTATACATAAGTGAGTGTGTAAATGTGTATGTTGAAACATACGTTTTTGGAGGTATGTCAGCGTAGTCACCTCGTGAACAAGTGTCTTCATTTAATTTATACTTTACGTAGGATTCTAAACAAACAACAAACATTGTACAAAAAAAAAATAAAAAAAAAAATGTTTCCTTACCACCGTTACAATATTTTTATTCCTTTACTTTAGCTGAAACTACAAATAATGAAGGAGTGGAAGGAGACTGATTTGAAAAAGCTCCCGATTACAGCGTTTAGCCGAATAATACTTCAGCTCGTAAATAAATAACAACAAGTTGCATGTACCGCGAAACTTTTCGATTATACACGTAACATATATATATATATATATATATATATATATATATATTTGTCACGAAATTCCTAGCAGGAGAGTACATTATATAGATTTATACAAATATCCACAATCTAAGGAAGGAAAAATTTTTTTCTTCTATTTTTCGATTAAAATTTGTTGCTAAATTTTTTTGTATCGTTGGACCATTCTCCGTGGCAAGAATGAGTTTTTACAAATTAAATAAATCAATAATTTTCCAAGTTTTTTTTTGAATGACGAAAAAAATTCGGCGCCAAAAACTTGCGCAGTTATCCAAAAAATTGTACATCTAACACAACACACGAACTCGAAACGTTTAAATATTAGATAGAGACCGTATATTATCAGAACAACCGAAGTATTGTAAAAATCGAAGAAAATTTTTTGCATTTTTTTAAAATCGTATTATAATTGCAATGTTAAATTTTGACCCGTCAAGCTTCGACGGATTTCTTATATCTAATTTCACTGTTCTATTATATGAGTGTTTGAAATTATGCATATCGTCCGCATATTCCATCTGTTTTTTTTTTTGTTTTTTTTTTCTTCTTTTTTCATTTTATTATTTTATTTATATCTTCTTCTATCTATAATCATGATTTGTACTAACGATCTTAATTATTTACTAGAGTAATCTCCTATTCAAAACTGCAAGATGGCGTATACTTTTTCTCGCTGATCGCTCGCTATGCTAGAAAAACACGTTACAAAACGGTGAATTAAAATAAACTGTGGAAAGACACCTCCTTCGTCGTGCACTGTGAACGGAAAGCGCGCACGTCGCCTTTGCTAGAACCGAATAGCTTGGCTTATAATTAGACAGCATTGACGTGCATAAAAATCGGCATATGCATTTTTTTTTTCATTTTATTCCGAAGATGCACACGAGACTACATTTGCACCGGGAAAGCAAAAAGGACCGTCTCCAAAAAGGCAAGTACGGAATGCGGATGAGTAGCTCTTCTGCAAAAACCAGCGCAGTCGAGTACGAAGCAATTGCAAAGACAACGGGCAGTATCGATCAAAATTCATTGCGATTTTCAAGTACACGAAAATCTGCTTCATCAGACAGTCAAGCTGGATTCGGCCGTGTTTCGTGAAAATTAAAACTATCGACATCATTGATTGATTCATAAATTTCAACTCGTGACTTCGTGCACTGTTTTTATTAAATACTTAAAACAAGGTACGTTTAAAAAAAATTCTATTCTTGCGTTTTTACAGAAGTCACGGTACGCACACCGCGTCTGTTAATTCTATTATCATTCGAAAAGATGTTGCAATTATTGTACGAATGATCTCTAATCACGTTATTAGAGACGTGTATATATAGATTTCGTTGGTAAGAACATATAACACATACATCTCTCTATTAATCGAGAAATTTAAATAGCGAGATTGTGGTTGTTGAATTTAAAAGCAAGTCGCGTTTTTGTTCGTTTTAATTCGTTCACATTTAAATCGATTCTGAACTAGTGGTCTTTCTTGGGAATGGTTAATTTCGAATTTTGGGAAGCACTGTAACGATATCGCGCTACCCCTAAGTTATTGGTCGTTCGGCCTGTTTAACCGCTATGAAAGCGCAGCATCCAGTGAATAGAATAGCTAAATCTCTTTTATTGACAGTGCTTGTTGAATGTGCTAACACACTGCGCGTCTGTCTACATATGTATGTATGTACAACATCTGCCGGCGGCAGTAATTGGAGGGTTAGTAGTCCTTTTTACTGCCGACATTTATGACTTTTGGATGGGCTTTATATCAAGTTTTAATTCACCTTCCGCATCTGCTGACGAGAAATCTTTTCTCGTTTCTTCGAAAAGCCACTTTCTCCACGAAAGATCCATTTCCTACATTTGACCGATATACCATTGTTAAAGGTTCGCGATGAGGGTATTTTTGATAGAACCGATGATGTTATTTGGAGAAGACGTTTTCATGAAAAGCAGACAGATATAAATAACCAACTGCGTCACGCTACGATAATTAAAATAATAGCCTCCCTCCGCAGCCAACCGAAAAAGACCTCTGCCTTTTGTCCCTTTCATTTTTATCTATCCATGTTATTTCCTTGTTTTTTTTTTTTCGATAAAAATTTTTTAATTCGTTCGTTCATTTTTGTAAATGATGATTTGGACAGAAATTCTAGCTTATGTTAAACATTTATGCGTGTTTAGATAATTTGAATCAAAAATATCTTAAACTCAGCTATAATTAGTAATAATAGTAATAATAATAATCAAATCAAATCAAATAACACTTTATTATTATTATTATTACAGAGAAAAGCCACTTATGCGCAATATTACGCGAGTAGTGGTCAAAACAAAAATTAAGTCTTTTCGATAACAAAAGATACGGATGCATTATTGTGGTTGTAGGTATAAAGTAATAGCAAAATTTAACAAGAAAAATAATAGAAGAAGGTTTTTTTAAAAAAAAAATAACATAAAATAAAATAAAATAAAACAAAATAATAATATAAAAAACAGAACAAAAAAACAAAAATGAAATAAAAATAAAGATATTATATCATTTACAACAAACTGTAATAGGAAAACAAAATCAAAACAAGAAGAGGTAAATGTGTTGTGCAGTATGAATACATACGAGTACTACGCCCTGATAATGACAATTTCAGTAATTAACATTTTACTTTATAAGTGATTTTAAAAATCGACGCTAATAGTACAAACCAATACTTCAAATAATTATGTACATTAAATAGTCTCAAATGCTAACATCTACCCTTTCATCTACACCCAGTTTTGCAACAACCATACTCACAGGTCAGCTTAAATATCCTGTATAACACATACAATGATGTGTACAACAAACACATTAGCTGCACCAAATACATCTACTCCCTCAGTAATATACACAATTTTACACTCACACAGAAAACAGATATATCCACATATATACTGAATTCAAATTTACCACACTTATTCCATTTGTATGTACATATGTATAATCATATAATCAGCTCTCAAGTGCATTTCAGTGAAGATAACATAAGTTATGTATTGAAATAATTAAAAATTTAAAAGAGATATAAATGAAAAAATAAAATATAGGTAATAAGTAAATTAGTAACGATAGTGTAAAAAAGTGGCTGTAAAGATGTAAGATGAATATCCTTTTAGGTATCTTAAAAGGATAGTATTCAAATTTTATGAATTTAGTCTTAAGATGACTGGGGATTATGCAGCGTAAATTTAAAAGGTCGATGAGCAGATTGAATAGAATTTATAAAAACAGGTGAAGTTTGTATAAATAAACGGAGAATAATAATAATAATAATCTTCATATCATGCACATTTATTATTTCGCTTTTACCGCTGAATTTTTTACAAATTTAATTTCGGCGTAATTTAAAGGGGTAAGGTAATTAATAAATTATATAATGTTTTGAAAAGTGCTGGTATTACATAAAAGCTCTAGACTGTTTATTAAACGGGCTAATATTGTGATTTATAAATATTTGTAGGTTAAGCGGTTATTTATTACATTTGAACCGATTAAGAATTTTATTGTATCGCGAACTACAGAGGCGTTCCAAGCGCGGGGGGGGGCAGAAGCAGCCCCTTCGATAAAAAAACTGCTGCGACGACGCCACCCCAGAAAAATATATGTTATACCAATATATGTAACAGTTATTTTAAAAAATCTAAGAAAATTAAACGAAAAGCTAAATAAATACGAAGAGAGATTAATAAAATTAAATTTTTTAACCGTATTAAATATTATATCGTCGTCGCAAAAATAAAAACAAAGTGGCCATTGAACCGAGAAAGCAAAAACCAGTAATTTCGGATACACTTGGAAAAATAAAAATTCGATAGGAGAAAATCGTGTAAAGTAAAAAAGAAAAACGTTTATAGCACATATTTCATTACATAATTAAAGCCTCTTATTATTTATATAAAATATTATCAGCAGCGACAAAAAAAATACATTCTTTTTTTATTGATCTATATAGGCCTCTCTATTATAGGGGTGATTAATGCCCCCCCGGCTTCACTGACGAATTCTCTCACAGTTTTAATGTAAAGTTTCTAAATTTTCCGAGAATACCAGATGCATAATTCAATAAAAAGCACCTTCCACAATTTATATTAAACGATTTTTGTAATTTCTAATCTGTCAAGTTTTAAGACTTTCAAATTCGTTCCAAGGGTACATATGTACGTTTACCTTTGCTTAAAAACTACCTCCCATTGATTAGGAGCGGTGTTTCGCTCCAGGGTAGATTCGAATCTTACACAATTGAAAATGTTGAAAATTGTCGTATCTGTTCTGCTGTTAATTTTTTGGTGGTGAGGAGGATTGCTGCTTTTGGATATGAGATTACTGTAACATTCTACTCTAGAGGACCGACATTTTAGCAGGACAGAAGCAGTATAAAGAAGGAACGGTAAATATTAACGAGTTCCATTTGTAAACAGAAAATTGACTTTTCTGTATTTATGCAAAGTTTGGGAATTGCCTGTTTATACCTTCGCCTAAAGTTGTAATGGTGGTAGCGGGCGTGGTTATCTGCATACGAGATTTTAACTAACACCAATAGTTCGAAATATGCGAATAATTCTTACAAAGATTTGTGACAAGTTTGCTCTTTTGCGTACCTTTCCTACAATGGTTACATATAATGATTAGAACAGCTGGCAATGAACATCATCTCTATTCCAGTTATTTCATACTTCAGCTATAGGTATATTTCTGGTCAGAGTTTAATAAGAAAACAAAATAGGATTCGAACGTTGATAAATTATGGATTCGGTAAAAAATATGGCGAACTCCGTATATTGCAATTGTATAAGCGAAACAAGTAAGCAATAATTGTGGGACATGAGATTTTGCTTCATCAGAGAGACACATAAAAACAAGTATTAGCGCTGCATTAGTACACGCAAGACTATAGGTGTGTCTTTTACAGATAACGCTAGCATATAGCACTTTAATATAGAGTTAATTTTGAGTCTATTTTATGGTTTAATGATTTAATCTATGGATAATTCGGTCCACTTCGATTAAGTTTTGCATTGTTAGATTATTTTAACGACATATTTGATCATGTACGAGACAGTTCATTTTGAAGTGAGTATACTGCGTTATCGTAGTGTTAAGTAAGGAAGAAAAAGAGTCACAATGTGGCACTCAGAAATCGTAAAATTTGCTAAAATTCTGAGAATTATTTTTCTTATTTAATACGTTAATTTTTGTAAAATGTAAATAATTGTGTGATAAGGTAACAGATGGCAGAAACGGTACACGAGTATATAATGCACCATTTTTTGTTAATTTTTATTTATTTATTTTCATTTTTCCTAAAATCAATTATTACCGTTTACTTTCGCTTCAAATCTGCTCGAAATAGATGCACCGTCAATGATCACTCTTGGTGACTCCTTGTTATTCTTCTAACTGTACCAGGGGGAGAGTGCTACAGAAGCATTGTATAAAGTCAGCGTAAAAACCCGGTTGAAACTGGAAATTACGGAAGTACGATTAAAACCTAAAAAACAACGAAAACAATGTTAAATGTTGAACAACCTCGGTTGTTTCTTGTCTTAAACCATGGCTAAATCAGATTACGAGTGTTAATAAATGTTGCAGAGAAATTTTTGTTAAGTGACGTGTTGCAGCAGAGAATCTAAAAGGGCAATAGAAAAATTAACCCGGTCGAATGTTGTGAACAGGATACTGTGTGTAGGTTAAGCCTAAATTGCGGGGGAATATACTATTAGCATCTGAGCTAGCGTAGAGTAAGGTAATGTACGAAACTGTGGAAAAAGATAAAGCTCGGAAACTCTTTATATAGTAGTTCCAACAGATGTAGGGTAGGTGGTAAGGTCGGCAATGGGCGAAATTCGCCACTGTTAGAAAGGTACACATATAGGAGTTATCAGGCAAACCTTGAATTGTAGTACGTACGATTTGTAAGCGAAAAGCTAAAAATTATATGATAACCAAATTCAAAATATGGCACACAGTCGCATCTGGAAATTTTACTATAGCAGCCGGTCTACAATGATCGACGGCGGTGTGGATAACAGAGGCTAAAGTGTAGAATTCGTACACGAATAAGGATGTAATCAAAGAGCCTAAACTATAAAAGAGTTAAGCAGAATTATAAATAGAAATTAAACGTACTTGCTCCGATGCAAAAATTAATCAAAAACGCAACTGCGAATATTTGACTAGCCTTATAGTACGTTTAAGTAAATTAGCATGAATCGAACCAACTAAAACAAGTTCAGTCAAGCATGATGTTTCATGCGTTGAGTATTCCGTATGTAAGTTAATTTGAAAGACAACCGTTATATTTATATTTACGTAATATTAGATTCAAACGAAAGAGGAGGAACACGTTATTTTTCGCGTATTTTTGGACTTTATGCCAACTTCAAGCGTTTCGTTCCCAGCAAACAGCAATCTTTCCACCGAGATGATATATCACATGCTCGCGGGAAAAAAAAAAAAAATCTTTTCTTCAAAAATTTCGAGCTTCTGACGCCGAGAGAGGACCTAATTTCAAAGTTAGAAACCCGGGTACTCCGAAATAGAGAAATATACAGAAATGGCACATTTTTAACCCTGTTTCAAAATTTAAAACTGTAATACTTTGTCGAAAAGACCTGGAGGGGCTACGCGTCATTTTTCGAGCTTTTTTTTTTAACTTCTCGTCAATTTCAAAAGTTTTGTTACGGAAATGAAATACGATTTCGTTCCCGACAAACCAAGGGCCTAACCATAAAGTTGTAAGTTCGGCTATAGTTTTCCTATAAAGCGGTGGTCCTTACGCATATGTTTGAGATACGTTTTGGTTTCCTTAATACTTTTTTACTCAGACAATTACGTAAGCATTCTATTTTTTTTGCTGTTTTTGACTCTTAAGACGGTAATAGGGGTTTAAATAACTTTTTAATCGTAATTTTTTCGATTTCATGAAAGAGCTTGCACGTTTTAATATTTTATAGTTCACTTTTAAACACTGAATTGTTCGAGGGTGCAATTTTTGAGGTAGTTTTAAATTGCCCATATCTTATATTCTTGACGGTATTTTTTTGCCGTCCAGGGTAATCGGCTAACCTTAAATATTAATTGTTATTTATGATCCAATTTTGAAGTTTATAAGTCAACCCATTCTCGTGAGTATTTATTCAATATTTTTGTCGTCTCTGAACCATCTTATTGTGATTCCACTATAATTAGTTGAACGAATCGATGAATCGAAGAACTGAACCATGAAATAAACTAGACGCGAAATGGAAGATTTTTATACTAGCGATATCTATCGGAGATACAGTTGTACTAATTCAGCACCCGTGTGACATTCACTCGTTTGTCGTACATATGTATATCCCGCGGTTTCTCAAAAAAGCATACTTAAAAATCCTTTCGAGCATGCGTTAAACCGTAAAAGTTTTACCCAGCTCTTGCTTGATTGAACAAATTTCAGAAAAACATGAAGTTTATCCAGATTTTTTTTGTTCTTATCGTGTTTTTTGTTGTTTTTTTTTTTTTGTTGTTAACCTACTGAAAAAAAATCTAAAATACCTTTTTAAAAATGATGTAAATAACAAAGCAGGAAAAGGAAAATAATATTTTTTTTTTTCTTTGACTCAATTACCTTTTGGACTCTAAAAGCTCTCATATATAAATTTTTTTCTTACGATAAAATTAATATTGCTGAGATTTTAGAAAATAAGAAGCCTTTAATGTGGATCTCAGTGCTTCTTAACCGTGAATTAGTAGGCACTTTAATTGAAAAAGCTATCGAAATTAGTTAAACCTGAAAATAGGTTAAACAATTTTTGAATTTTATCGAGTTTTTACCGGTTTAAAAGGGCTACCGCTTTTTTAAGTTGCTCTGTTTACGTAGCAGTGTTTCTGTACGAAGGGCAGTGAAGCAGATGAGCTTTTTTGCAGTAACAGTTTCCCAACGATTATAGAATTTGTTTTAAAGGTATACGAAAAAAGTGGAAAAGAGTCATTTAATTGAATTGCCGAACAGTGTGTTGTTAGCAGGAGCGTAAGCGGCTCGAATTGTCAGTGAATTTCAAGCAGAACTTAAGTATGCGGCTCGTTGGACGAGTGCTTCTAAAGTTTACAATTTCAGATGCCCTACAAAAACATATATTATAAAACTTTGAGCGCTCGTAATTAATTTCGATGCTCTAATTTGAAGCCCTCTTCACGCTTACCTTTTTACTTATATATAATATGCGTATCTATTAATATATTTTCTACATAAATCGTTTTACCACGTGTTTACTTTTATGTTGTTCCCTTATTCGTTGACGTCAAAACTTTTGTTTATTTTTTTCCTTTGCGAATGGAGATTAAAATAAAAAATGTTGGATGAAAAAAAAAAAAAAAATAGAAACAATTGAAGTCTTGCTTTGATTGTGACGAGAAGAAGAGAATTTTCAATTGTTGCGGTTACTGTCTCTCTACATCTAGTAAATTGTAATAGAGCACGTGCGCTGCTTTCATTAGCTCGATTTAACTTTTATTTATTAATCCGCGTGAACTATTTAAACCATTCTTAAATGCGTTGATTGTATTAGTCCGTTGCTCACCGCTGACTACTTAATTCAGCTGTGCGGGTTAACGTTTAAAGTCTCGCAGTTGAAACAGTTTTCGCTTCCCGAGCTGAGTCAATTCATTCACCTGTTGATTCAGGTTGTTTATGGCGAACTGTAACACTGCACCTTTATTTACCTAACATGCTGCAAACCTATTGTCTACATCTCAACTAATTTAAAAAAAAAAGCAAAAACAATCAGCTTAATTATATAAAATAAAAATGATGGTAACGCGATTATTATTATTATTATTATTTTGTCCTATTTTGGATATTATAATCTGTGTACAATTGGTTATAGTGTACTTATGAAAATATATGTTAATTACAAAATCTTTGTGTGCAGATGGGTACTTGGCAATAAACACAAATTTTTCTTTTTATCTAATACGTTGATTGCGGGACAATGTAATATGGTGATGTTGGTGCATAGTCACCGTTACAATTATTATTATTATTATTATTATTATTAAAATCATTATTTCTTTTTTTATTTTTATTTCCTTCATTTCAGTTATTTCACTGTGTGTACTTATAAGTATATTAACCTTACGAACACTTATTGTTTTATTGTTTTATATAATTGGCTATGCCTCGCGCAGTTATGCTCACAGTAGCCGTAGTGTATTGCAATAATAATGATAATAGACATTTGATTTAATTTGATTTGATTATGAATATTGAATGTTCAAAACATTTGAAATCAGTCGGCAATTTGCGATTCGGCAATCTGTGGATTTTCGAGTTTTTCATTAGGGCTTTAATTTGTAACGGTTGACTGATCAAAGAAGAAGTATTCGGCGCCGCTGGTCGTAGCGGCATTTAAAACAACAATGATACCTGTTAGTAGTGGAAATGGTAAGTGTTTAACGAACCGGGCGCAAAAGGTTCTTTATTGCTTAGTCTGATTTGGTCAGGTGCTCTACGGCCAGTTTTATAGCATGTCCTGTTAACGGTTTGTCGGGGTTAACGTTATCTAAGCAGAAACTTAGCGCGTGACTAAGGCAAGAGTTGCTTGTTGGTTCGTTCTGTGGCATTTTCATTCTGATTCCGTTCCGAAAATAAACCAGTAAGAAAATTTCGAAATTTTCACCTAAGTAAAACTCGGTAGTTTACCCGGCTTGAGATTTGATCCGCATTCATGCGCTCCTTCTGTTAAGCGTTTCTTTCTCAGCCGCGGTAATTTTGTAAAATCATTACAATTGTCTTTTAAATGTTAATAAAACGCTATTTTAATAAAAATGTTTTCTGACAATGTGTTTCTTCCAAGATCAACATCTTACATTTTTTTAAAAATCCTACTAAATTTCGTTGTTTAGCATGTTTATTTAAAAATGTCCTAGAAATTTAAAAAAAAAAAGAAGCACACTGAAGAATGTTTTAACATTGTTTTTTAAATGTTAATTTTTACATGTTTATTCGAAAATGTTCTTAATATGTTCTTTTTCTAAAAGTGTTTCTTTAAGTAAATATGTTCTTAAATTTAAAAAAAAAAAAAAAAAACTGTTTTTGGAAAAATGTTCTCGAAAACGTTTTTAAAATGGCATTTTTAAAGTAATTGTTTTTCTGCTTTTTGAAAAAATGTTCGAAAATGTTGCTCTATAAATGTTTTTTTCCCAAGTATTTTTAAAATGTTGTTTTTCAACATGTTTTTTCAACGTATTTTTTTCCGAAATGTTTTTTTTCAAATAAAGTTTTTTTTAAAAAAAGGGTTTTTTTTTTTTAGAAAAAGTTTTTTTCAAATAAATTGTTTTTTTTTTTTTTTTCAAAAACGGTTTTTAATATTATGTTGCTCTTGAATTTTTTTTTTTTCAAAAAATGTTTTCAAAGCGGTTCTTCAAAGATGTTATTAAATTGTTTTAAAA
The DNA here is from genome assembly GCA_039619475.1 of Icerya purchasi. Classification (NCBI taxonomy): domain Eukaryota; kingdom Metazoa; phylum Arthropoda; class Insecta; order Hemiptera; family Monophlebidae; genus Icerya; species Icerya purchasi. The sequence goes on along the minus strand of CM077115.1, from coordinate 504,015,609 downwards.
AAAAGATGCTTAGAGAAATAATTTAAAAAAAATTGTTTTAACTAGTCTTTCAGAAAAGTTATCTGAAAAAAAAAAAACAGTTTTAAAATTAAAAAACAAAGAAAAAAAAAGTAAAAAAGATTTTTTCTTCGTTTTATGTTTAGAACGGCCTCTTTCGAATACTTGCGTTTACAATTGTAGTTGTGTCGGTCGTCGTGATATTTATGAAGAGAATTTTGATTTTCTCGCAATCCAACAGAATAAGTTGGTGATATAGCTTCACAGACGTACAAAAATAGGGAGGTGCTCTATGAATAAATTCACGTGTGACAGCGTATTTTTACTTTGCGTTCGAAGGAGATTTCGTTTTTATTTTTTTCTCGTTTTTTGAACTTCTTTATTTCGGATTTTCGATTATTATTCTATTTCAGAAAAACCTGGAAAAAAGCGTGAAAAATACTCTTTTTACCTTTATCGCAACGGTATGCCTTCGCCAATCCCAATATAGTGCAGAGTATGCGAGGGGTGTACTAATTGAACTGCAAAGTGAAGTAAGCGAAGAGAGTTCAGTCTAAAGCAACACAGTTTATATGAACGATTTTCCTTTTCACTTTCGTGAAAGTGCGAGGTGTGTGCAAACGCTGAGGAGGATGCGTGTAAAACGACGCCGAGGACGAACCGGATTCGACTGTTGCCCGGTTGACGAGATAGTAGTGGGTGCGGAGCTGGAATTATGTGCTTCAGGACGCTCCGGAGGATGATATGTTGGAATAACAGATGATGTTAGATGGCGAGACGCGCTCTCCGTTCCTTTGATGTCGAATTCGAGAGTGGCAACTTGGTCGACGACCGAAATGTCCGAGTGTCAGCAGAAATTCAATAACAATAAGGATTCGCAGATACTGCGGGAACTGGAAGTCGATTGATTGGTCGACGTCGGAGGGGCTGTTTTAGTTTTCGGCACACTGAAAGAGGTGTGAACACTTGGAGTACGTAATCGTTTGCAAAAGGCACGCGACGCTGATTTGGTATCTGGAAATCTTACACTTCATTGCGTTCCGTTTTCATCGTTAACCGGACGTGCTTAATTTGAACTTTCCGCTGTCGCCTTTCAATTAAAAGTTACCGGGATATCCTCGTGCCCCATCTGTACGTCGACGTTGCACACGTAATGATGCGACGATGTACACAGTGAAGGGCAGAGCCGCTGGAATTTATAAAGCACTCGCGAGCGATGAACTTTTAAAACATTCGCGAACACGCAGTCTCGCGATGGGAGAGCGCTGCTGATGACTTCCTTTGAAGAAGGATGGCGCCCGGAAAAGTATGCCGAGGGTGCGACGGTTTCAGCGGCCAGCGGCCCGATGACGGATATTCGCGAGGGCCGTAAGGTGTGCAAGACGTTCGGTCATTGTTTTTTCTTCTGATTGAAACGCTTCCGCATTCGAGGACCCGAATTCATTTTTTCTTTCATCTTTCGCTGCGTCACTACTTCTGTAGCCGGGACTCTATTATCATGCCGAAACCCCTCTTGAACACACTTCCAGCTTTCTTCGAACTTCCATTGTCGTTCGCTACTTGACCGTCGCTTCCTTCTCCGAAATACTTCAGAAGACGTCCGAAATTGTAATTTTCGCTCGTGTTCGATTTAAATACCCTCTCCCCTTCTCGCCAAAAAAAAAAACAAAACAAAAAAAAAACACATATCTACGTGTAATATAATGCACCGAATTTTTTTCTACGTCACAGTGTACTATTAAAAAATCGGCTGTCGTTTTTTTTTTTTTTTTCGAAAACTTTCTTCTTCTCCCCCCGGGGCCGTCTGCTCACGAGGAGGATACCGGTCTATTTGCTAAATTTAATGCAAAGCCGGTAGCGCGGAAATCTTCTCTGATGAAATATTCGTTTCCTGATTAAAGCTTGCCAGCTGGACGTAACGACGATATTACCGGAAAAATATTAAAATTTCTACAGCTTTGATGAATAGGGGAACAAGAAAGAAAAAAGTGTGTTTTAAAGTTTCGTTTAATATCCCTGTGTATATATATATATATCGAAAATGCGAGGGTAACTGTTTCCTGACTTTCACCCTTCAAAAGGTTGCAAGTTCGAACCGGTTCTTATTAAATTTCAACGATTTCAGGACGCGAGTTTAAACGAAAAAGAAACTTTAATAGTCGTCTAAGAAAAATGTTTTTTTTTTTTTTTTGATTATTATCTTTTGGGCGCGCCAGCGTCTTTGACCCAGCAACTACAGAAATCATGGAAAGGGTTAAATAGAGAAACGATTAGAAATAGAGCTTAGGAAAGATTGAAGTACAGGAATTATTATATCTGCAGATGGAAAGGAAAAAGGACAAAGGAAGAATTATAAGGAGCAGGAAGACCCGGTGTTAAGATTTTAGAGTATAAAACAGAGCGCTCAGAATCAAGGGCAGGGCATTCAAAGAAGATGTAGTTTGCAATATATAGTGGAGTAGAGATAGAAAACTACGAAGAGGACAATCGGGAGAGAAGGACAGGGAAAAACGAAAACGTGAAGAGGATATAGAAGGGAGTGATTAAAACGCAGTCTGATTAAGGAAACAATCGTGGAACGTTGATAAGAAGAGGAATGAAACCACGACTGAGAACAGGGAACCGGCCGAATTTTAAGATAATAAGAAGCGGGATTAAAAAATAAAGAAGGATAGATGTCCGACCATGGTCGGGAATGATTAGCTGAGGAAAGAAGGAGGATGTCTGAGGTAGGAAAATTGCAGTGTAAAGCACCATCGCGGGCGGCCGAACGGGCTAAAAGATCCGCTAACTTGTTGTCCTCGATGCCAGAATGGCTAGGAACCCACAAAAGGTCAATAGTAATGGAGCGGGTTTAGATTGGATATGAGAAAACGAATTAAGAGAATAATAGAATTGGAGGCATGAGAAGGAGGAGAAGCAATAGCTTGAAGAACACTTTTGGAATCGGAGGCAATGAGATATTTACTGATTTCTCTTATGGATGGAAAATGAACGAGACTGCGCGTAAAATGGAGATAGACTCCGCTGTGAAAATAGAACAGAAGGAAAGGAGCTTGGAGGATTCAGAGTGATGCAGTGAGAGGGAGGTAAAAATGTTACAGTGGTCTTGTTCGTTATTGTTTTTTTGTTCTTTTTTAAAAGTAGCAACACATTTTAATAACACTGGGGATTATCTGAAGGTTTTTATTTTATCTCGCAGTCTTGAAAGATTTAATACAAATATTTAATAGTCACCAATGCGAAGAATCTTATAATAACTATCATTCTCGTCAGCTTATTAACCTGTTGTGTTTTGTGCGAGTAGAGTGAAATTTTAAAAGATTATCGTTGCGCTAGATCGAATATAATAAAAATGAAAAAAATGAATAACGTTAATTAATTACTATATTTCTAATTCCAAAAAAAAAATATATATATAAATATATATTTCTAATTAATTGCATAGTACAATAAACACGAAATAATCATACTGATATTAATTTTGAAAACTCCCCTAGGAACTAATAACTTTCTTCATTTTACACTCACCGACTTTCTGAATCCATTTATTTATTTATTTATATATTTATTTATTTGTTTATTTAACATTAGCCTTCTTTGGCCCCGTCTAAAACTCAGGCAGCTTTCTGCATAGGTATTGGAAAGGTGGTCCCCTGCCTAGGGAAAGTTCCAGGCGGGGCCAAAGAAGGAGTTAAGATAAATGGAGTTCTGATAAAGAATCTGAGATATGTAGATGATGTGGCAATAGATAGTGAACAGGAACTACAAAGTTTTCTAGACAAAATAGTAGCCGAGGGAAAAAAATTGGGATTGAAAATAAATAGTTAAAAAACGAAAATCGTAGTATCGAGCAAAAAGAAGGGTATGATAAAAATATATGGAAGAGTGGTTGAAAAAGTACGTTAATTTAAATATCTTGGATGCTACGTAAACGCTGATCCAGATATAGAAATTAGGGCAAGAATCGAGCAGGCGAGGGCAGTACTTCTAAAAATGAGATCGTTTTTCACTCGTAAACAGCTCAGTATATCCGATATGGAATGGTGAACCCCATGTATACTAATTATCAGTGTTGTTTTATGGAATGGAAGCATGGGCCCTAAAGAAGGTAAAACCGGGGCTATAAGCCTCTGAAATGTGGATTTTTAGAAGAAACTCGAAAATAATAGCATATGTCGATCGACACAGATATCTCCTAAAACGAATAAGTTAAAGCCAAGAGCTGCTGGCACTTACCAAAAAAAAAAGAAAAAAAAAGTAGCATATTTAGGGCATATCTTGCGTAATGAGAAATAAAAGACGCTACAGATAATACCGGAAGGGAAGATAGGAGGCTAACAGTCTAGAGGAAGAAGGCGGATACCCTGGTTAGAAAACTTACATAATTTTGATATATTTTAGTTGCTTAATGTTGTCCAAATTTCATACGTTTAGGAATCAGGTCAAACTGATTTACAATATTTTCATGTCTACCTTTCGAAAATCGATTTTTAAGTTCAGAGCTGATGCAACCAATGAACGGTATAAAGAGATATTCAGGTCGTTCTTTTGAAATTATCCAAAATATTTTGACGATTTTTTCGATGATCTGAAGTACTTGCTTTTACTATGTTTATATCAAATGCTTGCGCAGTATTTTCTGCTTCTTCAAATATAAAATCATATTCAAAATGTTACCTTCATATGTTCTGTGCTTATTTAAACGCTAAATATATCAACTATAATATATTCTGAGATCTGCAGAAACGGGTTGTTGACTACGGTCAGTGTAAATACAAAATCAAACTGTTTGATAGCAGATGGGGAGTTTAGCAGATTTTATCATGCATTTCTAAAAACTGTATGAAAACACTGATCGTAAATTGTAAATTAGCATCGCGGCGTTCTAACCATTTTAAAGGGATTTTTTATATCTCCTTTCAGCGACACGCGACACCGTTTTTTATAATAATATTTCTGAATGTTTGTTTGATTCTTGTAAAACTATACTGTTAATGGCGCATACAATATTTCTCACATTCTATTTTTTTTTTTTTTTTGTTGGGTTCGTCTACAAGGACGTTAGCCCAAGAACAAAGGAAAAAAAGACGCAAGCAACTCAGATCTTTACACGATCAGAGATAGGCGACAAGAAGGAATCAAGAGCCTGAATTTTATAAGCAACGTTATCATTTTCTATCGCACTGCATTCTATATAACTTTCAAAAATTTACTTTTTAATGTGCCACCTAATTCATGTGTTCAATTAGGAATTGGCCAACTGGTAACTAAATATCAAAGGAAATTAAGGGAGACACGCCCACTCGTAACCGAAAAAAAAAATCAGGTAATTACTTTGCGACCCTAACACATAGGCCAACTTATCACCGACGACTGCCAGATGATCTTCGGACCAACGCTTTTCAACATTTCTATTATCACGTTCCGGCTATGTAAAAACTTGATTATTTTATTCTTCATCAGTAAAAATCGATAACTCGCTTACGGACATTAAATAAGAAAACCTACGCGACAAAAGTAATTTTATAATGTAATATCACATATTGTTGCCCAGCAACATTTTATCGTATATTAAATTTCTTACAATCGCATTAAACTCTTTAAAATGTAAAAATTAATATTAGATAGTGTTTTTTCCTTTTTAAATGCGTCATGATAGATATTAATATAGCGAATAAAATCTCCTCCTTTAAACCCGCTACTGTTTTTCTTTTTTCGTTTCTTTGGAGTATCTATTATATATATATATATTAAACTGGGTCCTTCGTCCCTTGTCACTGCCTCGGGACATCCCTGGACCTCTAGCTCTGTCATTTCTATAGACAATGTCAAGCAATCAATTTTGTCGGTACCATTTCTTCTTCTATATATAGCATGCCACGTTTTGGAACAAATTTTCGTGACAGAAAAAATTGTTGAGGGTCGGACTAAGAATGACGTTGTCATTATAGATAGAAAAAATTCTGATTATAGTTTTATTTGTAGGTAATCTGTCGAAGCCCCCTTCGACCATGGATGTGACGCGAATACATGATCACTAGTGATCACTCCGGCTCTCCACTCCTACCCCGCACTCGTCTTCGTCCTCTGTTATGCCGAGTAACCCGAGACAAATGGCATGATTGCATTTGGTCATGATTCACGACGCTCAGACGGAAGAACTCTGTTGAAAATTGGCAGGATATTTATCCCTCCCTATTTTCTAATCGTCATTCTCGTTACCGTTTCATTCAGCCAATTCCTCGTTCCCTGTGTTGGTTCCATTCTATTCCTCTCAGTCGTCGCTCTTCTATTGTCTCCCTAATTCGTCTCCGGATCAATCATTCTCTCCTCCCTTCCTCTCACTTTCGATTTGCTCTATCGCCTTCTCCTGATTGTTCTCTTCACGATTGTGATCCTCCTCGTACATGTGATGCTAATCACATTTTCTTTGAGTGTCCTGCTTTTCTTAATAATCGCTACCTTTTATACAGTCAGCTTCTGTCATTAGGTCTCCCTACTCCCTATAGCTCTTCCTTTATCCTCTCCTTTCTTTCATCTTCTGTGGTGTCCGCACTGCTGTCCTTTGTTGCGTCCATTTCGGACCGCTTAGTTATTTAATTTATTAGCTTAGTTTTCTTGTTGTTGGGTCAATGCCGCTGGCGCGCCCCAAAAAAAAAAAAAAAAAGAAAATTTTTTTAAGCGAATATGCAATAGCCAATTCGGCGAGTAAATTAAAATTATCTTTTTTAATTATTTCCAACTGATTGATTATATTATTATAATTTTCGCAAAATTATCGTTCTCTAATGGGTAAATATTTAAATAATGATGGGGAACGTGAGTGTTTAGAGTTATCCGGTGAAAATTGTGAGCTTCTTTCCCCAGTTTAATCTTATTTCAGTAACAATTAATTATAACTATGTAATTTAGCATGTTTACAATGTTCACCGGTGTGTGTGTGAGTGTGTGTGTGTGTGTGTGTGTGTATTTAGGGGGTAAATATTTCAAGCTGGAAGGGTTGTGCACTTATTGATACACATCTTGTTATATTCATCACAATCTGGGCACATATCAAATGAAAAAGTAAATATTTGCGGTTTTTCTACAACCAGATACCGCGATTTAAAATTTGTAATTATTCAGAAACATACGTACGTATTCAAATGTTACAACGATCAGCTAGCTATGGGAAGGACCATTATAACTTTCAGATAATCATCAAATAGACGATGATCCGAGGAAAATACGCACGTAGTTTTAACGAATTTCTCGCTTGATTTTGTATTTCCGCCTTCCACTGTTAAGTCTAACTCGTAATGTTTGCTTTTCTAATACGTTGATAATTCTTTTATGCAATACCGAAAATTTTCATCGGCTTTTTATTGGGAAATATTCGCTGATATTTTGTACCACTTGCGAAGACGAAAAGCGCACTCTATCGTCGGATCGCGTTGTAAATCCTAAATTGACGACCGGCTCCTTCTCGTACAGGATGGATTTTCGGAAGAGCGAATAAATTTGAATACAGAGACGAGGACAACGTTTTTATTGAAGGTCGCGCGCGCGCACACACATACATACATCCGTAAGCACCTGAGTACTCAACACTTTTCTTCAAACTTGCCCGCGAATATTATTTATTAAAATGCAAATTCTCTATCCGAAAGCGGTTTGCTTCGGTAATTTTATTGCCGAAACTTCAATTTAATATCGCAAAACATTTTCGCTCGGAAAATATTGGCGATTTTTAATGGTTTTCGCATTCGCTACTTTTTATTATTATCATTATTTTTATTATTATGACTATATTTATAATTATTTATTTTATTTTATTTTTTTACCTACAGGGCTCGAGTAATTACCTGTATTGCAGCTGCAAAAAGTGTTATTAACTCGAGTTAAAATGGCAAACCGGAAACAGTTCCAACTTCATTTTTATCACATTTCCGGACCAGAGATTGGCCCGTAATTTCGGAGTGCTGCCTATTTTTTTCTCGCGTGCTCTTTCTAGTTCTTCTTGGTCTGCTCCGTTCGTCCGCTGTACACGGCTAGTGTACAGAGAAATTATTGTTAATACTTCAATTATCTCCATCATCTTCTGGTCCGAAGTTCGTTGGCGCTTCTTCGGAAATCGTGCCAAAGGCTGCCCAAAAAAAATAACGCTCTGTTCGGTCGGAATTAAAAAAAAAAGGTGAACTAAACACTTTAATTGGCCGCATTTACACCTGCTTCGATGCCGTCGTTAGCAGTACTACCAGTAGTGGTTTAGTTCCGCGCACAAACGTACGCTCATACAGACCGCTGCATGTTATTTCACCGCAATTACTGTTACCGTGTTTTAATACGGGTTGACTTATTTATCGTCGTTATCGTCATCTGCTTCTGTCCCCGTAATTTGCTCTATCTGTCCCCCTGATATTATTGCAATCTGTCCGCACCAGTTTCTTCCGCTACAAAATAATTTCCTTTCTTAGCATCGCTCCGGTCATTTTTATTGCTTTTTGTTTTATTTTTGCAAAGTCTAGACTAGCGTGGCCTCACAGTCTGCCGTCGGTAATTATTCGCCTTTCTATTTCTACCAGCCTTCTTATTTTAAAGCCATTTTTCACGCAATTCCAATGAAGGCGCGATTCTGCGGGGTCAACCTCGCGTCTTGTCCGGATGTCGCGCTACTGTTTGCCGTTCGACATGGGTGAAAGTTTTTAGAGGTCAGCAGATTGAAAATTTTCGTAAGAGATAGCTGTTCGAAGAAGAACGAGCCGGAAAGACTCTTCAGTAAGACGCTTGCGTAGCTAGCGAAGAAGTCAACGCGAATATGGTGGCACGGTTGTGCTACAGTAGTAGGTGACGCGGTGTGCGGTCGGTAACATAGTTCTACTTAGTAGCGGGAAAGGTCCAGAGATGATATCTCGGAGGGTAGACCCATAGATTCGGGTGAAAAAATGGAACGGAATGCTGGTTGTTCCTTTTAGTCGTTGGGAAACCCGTTATTCTGGATACTTAATTTTTTTGTATTTTGTCACCGTGCATCACCTTAAAAGGGGGAAAAAAAAACTGTTCCGCGTTTAGTGACGTAATGGCCGCCTTTTGTCGCTAATCCCCTATTCGTTTAGGTTCTTTTATTCGCTTTTCAGGGAAACTCTTACGCGCAGAACACTAGAAGCTTCAGGGTTCTGGCGGGACAAATAAAGAAAAGTCTGCTAGGGAATTGATGTAACTAAATATCAAAGGAAATTAAGGGAGACACGCCAATTCGTAACCGAAAAAAAAAAAAAAAAAAATCAGGTAATTTTTTTGCAACTCTAACACATAGGCCAGCTCATCATCGACAACTGTCGGATGATCTACAGACCAACGCTTTTTAACATTTCTATTATCACGCTCCGGCTATGTAAAAACTTGATTATTTTATTCTTCATCAGTAAAAATACTCGCTTACGGACACTAGTATTAATTAAAACAAATCCGAAAACTTCATTGAATGGCGCATACTGTTGTCCAGCAACATTTTTTTTATCGCATGCTAAATTTCTTAGAATTAAACTGTTGAAAAAGTAAAAATTAATATTAGAGATAGTGTTTTTTCCTTTTTAAATGCGTCATGATAGATATTAATATAGCGAATAAAATTTTAATTTTAAAAGAAACGGAAGATATGTCTAGGTACAGTAAATGATTCACAACTAGACCAGAATCCAGTATGATCTTCGTTATTGTTAACTAGTACAATATCAGAAGACTATTTTTTATCATTCGGAAATTTAAAATTTTTTGCATTATTTTCGATATTCATCCGAATTCAATTTTATTCGAAAGTGGAAAACGCTTTTCAATCGTTCTGAAACCGGATGCTAAATACCCTCTTTGTTCTGAAAAAATTCGAATAGATCTGCAGACTTTTCTTTACTTTTCTTAGAAAAAAGTGAAAAGGAACAATCGAAATCACAATAAATGAGCCTTTAACATTTCTCGTTAAAAATATATACGGGGAATACTACACGAATAGAGGTATAACTTGCGTTGTGTGAAATTCAAACGGTTTTTTTTTTTTTTCGTTTTCATTTTGAATTATGTAAATAAAATATCAGCGATTATTATGTTAATAATTTAATATTTGATAATTCGTGTTTTTTGACATCAGTGAAATTCAACATCTTTAGTTCGGTACTTATTAAGAGTTTTAAACAAAAGTTTACACACATTGCCTGGCTAGTCCGGTATAGGATAGAGAAAAAATCGAGAAACATGCTGGAGTCGAAATTATCCACTTTTACAAGATTTGCTGAGTATCTTGGCGGTTAGCTATTAGTTACCATTTGGCCAGTATCTTTTGGGTTTTACCAGTTGGCTAATTACTCGGAGTCGCATTTTCGTACGTACCCTAAAATAGTTAGGCGTCCGCCCGTCGGGCATTATACAGGACGGGAGACTGATCCGGGCGAAAGCCAAGCACGTAAAGAGCAGATTTTGCAAATCACCGTCTCAAAATTCAGACTGCGTCATAAGAAAGCGGTCGGTAGATTTTCCAATCTTCTGCAGATGAAACACGTTCGCGTATATGCACTGCTGAAGCTCGAGGATACCTGTACTAACGAAAACAAATCTTCCTTCCCGCCGTCTGCAATCATCGCCATATACCATCCTGCGCAGTGTCGGTAAGGATCTCCGGTTTTGCTCTCGTCCTTCCCAGCTACACTCGATAGAGGAAAAAGAAAACAATTCCCATTGTTCACGAATCTTCGGCAATCAGTTTTTTTTTTGTAATCACACGACACGTTCCTTTCGCTTATTACTGTTGCTCGTAGCACATTGCCCTATGCTAACTCGTATTCATTCGAATCCTGCTGCTAATAGGTAGATGGCACGATGGCTTCTTAAGTGAACGAACTATTCGAAGAAACGGATCATTTAAGTGAGTGCGTGACCAATGAAATAAAAGAGGAATATGATGCTACTTTCGTACGAGTCGAACTCTAATTGTTAGAATCGGTGGCTCCTTTGCATGCGCTAAATTTTCACGCTTGTACATCTTTTTGATTTTCAGTAATAAACATGAAGACGTCATACTTTAAAATGTCGCCGTCAGCTTAACAAACGTTATCGAAATTTTCAAACAGGAGCGGTTTTTCGTATATTTTGAACAAATTGTCACCCAACGCACATACAACTTTTTTCCGCTACTACTAATGTTGCAAGGAAAAATATATGGGAAAAGATCACGAAAAAGACAATCATGGAATTTATTTGACAGATTGGTTTAATATCATTTCACTGATCTATATATCGGAAGATTGCCGACACGTTTTATTGCCAACATGTTAGCCAACAACGTTCGGTACGGACATGATACTGTGATGATGATGATGATGATGATGATGATGTGATGGAGTTCTTCGAAAATTCGAATTTCGATAAAAGATAGAACGAATCCGAAGAAATGACTCTCTAGATAAAGAAGCGACGATCGAACCATCGAGGTGAGATTTCCGTCATAATTCTAACAAAACCCTATTCGCACAAGTTAAACAGACTGCAATGTCAGCTGTTGGTTTTTCATTAAAATACTTTAAAGTTACCGTGCAGAGCTACACCGAATTTGACAAATCACATGACGGCATTTTCGGCATAAAACCGAATTTAACGACTTAAATAGATTCTATAAGCATTAACGCACAAAATGGTACCTCGAGCGTGGTACGCAGTTTACACCGTAGGGTGTGTGTGGGTATGTGTATCTTTTGAAATTGCCTAACACATACAGATGTAGTTGCGTTTTTGATTCGAATTTGAAAATAAAACGATTCCTTTTCAAAACCGTCAATCCGCTACCGAAATTTTTTTAGTTTTAAAATTTTTACTTTCGCTTAGTCGGAAACACATCGTATTTGAAGTTGGAGCATGTCGCGGTAATAATAGAGGCACCGTGCTCCGAATCAACGCTTCAGACAAACAAATTACAAGATTAGTTGAAAATCGGAGTTGTAGTGTAGGTGAGATTATGAAAAATTCGTTCAGCAAAGAGGTAGAGCATGAATGCCGGGTTTCCAAAATTTCAGCGGGAGGTTGAACTTAGTCTAAATGTGATTTTGCATCCAGGCGCTAGTGTGCATCGGTGGATTGTATTTTTGTAACATCAACGAGCGTACACGCATATGGCAGTTCGAAATTGCGCGTTTGCTATTAGTTAATGAGAGTCGTTTTAAAATAGAAAATAATGAGAACGTTGAAGGTAATTTAAAAAAAAAAAAAAACGTAGTCTGACGTCACAATTTATTATGCGTTTCAGGAACCGAGTTAAGATATAGTATGTAGAAACATTTTCGGTTAATAAAACTGCTGGATTAATATGAAGATCGAAATGAAAATACGTTATAAAATAATAACCAGGAGCGGAATAAATTTGACAGTTTTATTTACACACGCAAAGGTGTAATTACATGTATTAATGTCAGATCATCGAATAAACTTTCTTTTTTTTTTTTTTTATGTAAAATATATCGTACATAACTTTTCCACATAAATGTTTTCCCGCAAAAAGTAAATGTGTAATTTCCGAGGGGCAGAGGTGCACGTGCCTTTACTTTGTACGAAAAAAATGATGGAAACTGTTTAAACAAACATATATATCATTGGTGTACATACTTCTTTAAATTTGAAATATACATAAATGTTCGAATCCATTTTCTGTTTTATCACTTTATTAAATCCATGATTATGGAGTATGTAGCTCGGAAACATGCCGGTTGCTTTTCATATTTTTTTATAACAATTATTATTTTCTGTAATAGGTGTTTTATGTGCATTTAATGTATCACATTGGTCCAAGCATGTCAGTGTTAAATGTTAATTAAAATTAATGTTTGCTTTCTTTCAAATTTAGCAACGAGTCCCGTTAAGAAAACAAATAACGAACGCCGGAATTATCTCAAAGAGGGCGAATTATAACCAGTTTGTCGTTACATCCGATATCGATTAAAATATTTCGATTCATTAATATCGTAAGATTTACCGTTACCATAGAGTACCGCGATATAAAATTTCCTTGAAATATTTTGCGAGAAATAACTTTTCAATGATTAAAGTTCATGTTTTTTCAAAAAATTCAAAAGAAAAATATCAAATCTTTTTTTTTTTACGCATGAGAAAAAACGTAATCAGCGTAATAATATATAATATAAAAAAGGAGGAAAAAACACAAAGTGGCGGTCCAATCTTTTTAACTATTTTTTTGTTACCAGATATTTTTCTCAGTGCGGAGGAATGCCTACCCAGAATTCATGAAAAACATTAAAATGGAGATAGAAGATTATATTTTTAAGGCGATGGGAGAAGAGCAAAGATGTATGTCGCACAGTTAAACGCGTGAGCAGTTGAGAGCATAGGATAGAGAGCTCTTGAGGAAGTCAAAGAGAGCGAGGCAGAAGTCGCAAATACAATTATGATCTACAGAGTGAAGAAGATGTAACAGCGAAAAGTCGAAAAAGTGAAGACGGAAGAACGATTGAGACGAAAAAGGACTCTATAGAAGAGAAGTGATAAGGCCATTGAGGTGGAAGAAAAAAGACAGGAAGTAAGATTGTGAAGGATAAGGTTGCTTTTTAATCTTAAAAGGAGTGGGGATGAGAAAAGGAAGAAGAATGCATCGCAGTCTATGTTTTCGAGTAAGCAAATTGTGATAAAGAAAGCATATTGTAGGCTGAGAATTTATTGATAGATCGGTTGTTGACACATAAGCTGAAAAGAAGTTACCGTGTTAGGATGCACATAATGGCATCCGAAGAAAGTCAATTTGAATGAAACAAATTCGGAACAAGTTCAGAATAAGTGGAAGAGAACGTGTCGACAAAATGAGAGTTAGTGGTGGCGGATGAAAAACAAGGGAAATAACTAACAGGACGCTTTTAGATAGGAAGAAATAAGGTGAATTTATTTTTCATGGGAGGGAAGTGAAATGAAAATAACTGCTCGAAGATGATTCAGCTATGAAAATGGAGCAAAAGGAAGGAAATTGAAAAAAATTTCAGAGTGGGAGAGAACAGGAATGCGGCACTTACATCATTTACATTTTCAAGAATCATCATCGGTAAAAATAATAGAAGACGAAAAACTTATTATATGATCCAATTCGTTAATGACAGCTGAAGGAGGTAAAGCATGTGAAAGGAGAAGAAAAAAAGATTCTGTAAATGCAAGAGATATGAGAAATCGAATGGAGAATAAGGAAATTTTATGCAAAAATGAGGGAAGAAAAGTGGAAAGGGTGTTTAGCAATAAGGGAAAGTGTAGGAATACTTTGAAGAGAGAATAAGTTGGAAAGAGTTAATAAGTTCCATGCGGAAATCTAATGCAGATAAAGAATGCAAGATTCGGAGTACCTTATTTTAGAAGACTTTAAGGTACCGACACATAAGCGAAGATAGGAATTTTGAATGTGTGGAGATATTTCGGAGCGTTTCCAAATACTGATTAGAAGCAATAAGCGAGTTTGGAATGCATAAACGATTTGTAAAGAATAAGAATTTTTTTTTTTTTTTTTTTTTTTTTTTTTTTAAATTGTTAATGTATTACAAACTGGCCATCTAGGCCATTTAGCAATATTCTTAACAGGGAAATATTTAGCATGAAGGGAGAAGTACCCAATAGTACCTACCTGATAAACTTTACCTTAAACAAGGTCATGAGGTTTCTTACGCTTCAGCCGCCTCCTATCATTAGCAGTATGTAGCAGTCCAGCAGCAAGTTTATTCGGATGACTTTCAAGTCTTTCTGCGTGTCTTCGGGCATGAGTTTTAATAACATCTGCCACATACTCTATCCCTAAATCTTGATGCAAAGTTTGATTTGATACATACCATGGCGCCTTGGTTACGAGCCTAAGGATTTTATTCTGCGTGGTCTGTATTATCTTCAGATTTGTAGGTTAAGCACAGCCCCAAAGCTGTACTCCGTAGGTCCAAATAGGCTTCAAGATACTTGTGTATATCAAACGTTTATTATCAATACTTAAAACGCTATTTCTTCCTAGAAGCCAGTACATTTTTTTAACACGAATATCTATTTCTCTTTTCTTTGTCTGAATGTGCTGCTTCCATGTTAAACGACTATCTAGGTGTAATCCCAAGTACTTAACTGTTGTTCTCACGGGCAATTCCAGTCCATTTATCCTAACAGTTGGGGTTATGACTTTTCTATTCGTGAAATGAATGTGAAAAATAAGAGCTTTCAACGAATTTCCTTTTTTTTTTGAGAAAATATATACACAAAAATAGGTAATATGATTGTGGAAAGACAAACGACTGTCAAGAGTAACTGTAAGATAAGGAGTTGACTAACGGGATCGGTAACAGAGCGGTTGTATAGGCGAAAAGTAAAAACCATGTAGATTTTGATGGAGTGTACATATATTAGATAAAGATGAATGAAGAATGTTAGGGATTTAATTCGCCGGTTAAAACGAGATGAGTAACAGTGTTTTTCTAATATTCCTTTTATTCGCATCGATTTTGTTGAGTTTGCAGCAAGCATTAAACAGCAAGTATTTAACGGCAAGCATTTGCATTTAACGGCAAGCATTTAGAATTTAACGACAAGCAATTAGCATTTAACGGCCAGCAATTAGCATTTAATGACAAACATTTAATAACAGGCATTTAATGACAAACATTTAATAACAGGCATTTAATGGTAAGCATTTAACAACGCTGCGAACAACATAAGCAGAATAAAAAGTAACAGTATATTTCTTTTGTTGAGTTTATCCGCAAAAATCGCTTAAAATTAAATTCCGTGCCGCTTCGTCCTTGTAAGCGTTTATTTTCTACTGAAACTTTGGCCGTAATAATCGATGTTTCATTATAATCAATGCCGCTATTGGTCTCTTCGTATGGTGATAACAGAATTTCATTGTAATTCTTCATTTGGATCAAACATAAGAAAATCGTGTTGTTGAAGTATCGTACATTTAGGCTTTTTTTTTTTTTTTTTTGGAAAATGGCTTCTGCTAAATAAAATCTTGAATCGCCAAGAGCAACTGCCTAATTCAATTTTTACGTTTGTTCGCGCATAACTCATATGGACCAATTTTACTGATTCTTTGTCCATTAGAAAGAGTACTAATCAACTTAGATAGCATGTGACTGAGTATTTGTTAAAAAACGTGAAAAAATGTGGGGCCTTTTTAGATAATTTTTTTTTCTTCATATTTTTCATTAATATAACAGAGGCGATTGACTTAAAATACCATCAATTTGCCAAATTACCATGGAAATTAGCTTTTAATGTTTTTTACCACGAAAATGCAGTTCAAAATAAAGAAATCGATTTTTTTTTTTTTTTTTTTTTTTTTAATGATAATACATGGGAAATAATCTGACAAAAAAATCGATTTGGGGAAGAAAAAAATTCGGATATAATGCTAAAAATTGTAAAATAAAATGTCTTTTTACAAAAAAAAAAAATAAAAAAAAA
Organism: Icerya purchasi; assembly: GCA_039619475.1. Taxonomy (NCBI): domain Eukaryota; kingdom Metazoa; phylum Arthropoda; class Insecta; order Hemiptera; family Monophlebidae; genus Icerya; species Icerya purchasi. Next base: position 503,999,160 of record CM077115.1, on the reverse strand, counting down.
ATACAAACTTCAGGATTTGTTATAAAAATTTAATAAAAATGCACTAAAAAGTGAAAAACAATTATTCGATCAAATAACTTACGAGTGATATTATCGTAATTCTTATGGAACATTAATACTTATTATTTCCGATAAAAAATATATTTCACAGTGATATACCTTAAGGTGGTATAATGGTAATTTTTAAATAACATGAATACCTTAATTAGAATAGGATTCATATTACATATTACAATAATAATTAAAAACTGCATTAAATATTCATTAACTTGTTTCTAGATATTGTAATATGTAATATGAATTCTACTCTAATTAAGGTATTAATGTCGTATATAAGAATTACGATAATATCACTCTTTCCAAGTTATATATCACTGTGAAATATATTTTCCAATCGGGAGTAATTATTTTCTACTTTTTAGTGCATTTTTATTAAATTTTTGTAATAAATCTTAAAGTGTCGGTATTTTTTTTTTGTATGAAAATATTTAATTTTGATTTCTATTACAGAGATAGGTACTTCAAAACTATTATGGAAATTGTTTTTTTTTTTTTTTGTTTTTTTTTCTGCACTTTTAGAACTTCTTAATATGTTTACACATTGCAAATTTAAACCTTATTACAAATCATCGCGACTGTTATAAGGCAATATGTCCTAACTGAATAGCAGTGAAAAACTATACACTGTAACGCTGTTTTCAATACTTACGTAATTTCGACCACATAGTGTGAGAATCTGTTGAACTATAATTAAGGTGCCTCTAAACATAATAATCGAAACTAATCCGGTATATGTTGGTACTAAAAGACGATTTTTTGCGATTATTATCTCCTTTTTAAAACTGTTATTAATAAAATGTTTAGCAAATTTTAAAATTTTAAAGTGTCGGCTAATGCTTAAACATTCGTTACTATTTTTCAACTAGAAACTCTGTCGAATCGTTCAAGTTGCTTTTCGTTCGACTTTAAAATGATTTAATTTGAAAGAAAAAACAAAAAAAAAAAAAAAATCAACACTCTAATAATTGTTTTTTTTATCGCTGTTTAGTAGTAAAATTTAACGGCACACCTTAAATAAAATTGTAGTACCTACGGCGGATACGTAAATATATGAAATGGAAGACACCATTTATGCGTGACTAAAGCTCGGACAGATCGAGTTCACAAGCAAAAATAACCGTAAAAGTCGCATATCCGGGGAAAAGGTAGTTCGTTCCGACATTTCACATTTATTCAGAGAAATTCCAAGTATGAACTTGATATTGAAAATCGTTGTTCATAGTTTCGAGTTGTTCCGCGTAAGTAGCTCTGGAAGGAATTGTAGAACTTCTTTGATTATTTCGCAAACTTGCGATAGAGATGTGTTCAGTTTCAATCGGTGATTCTTTATTTAAATTTATTCCGGTTTCAAAGCAAAACTGTAATTATACGCTTTCGTAATTCGAAAACAGGAATAATGGCCGGCGATGAAAATTTATTATCTCGCAAATGCACACCTGACTGGAATACGCCGTGTTGCTTCGTTGAGATGGCCAACATCTGCAACCGACAGTCCCGGTTATTATTATTACACCGGTAACAGTTTGAATATCGATCTGTTTCTTCTCTAAATTATTTCCACAACGGCTATTGATTTTTCTTTAACATATTAATACTTTTTTCTTTTCCCGCGTTCAGTCGTATTTAAAGAAGAAAAAAAAAAAAAAACAGCCTTCCTCGGAATATCTTCCGGATACATACAAGAACGCGATGATTAAATTAAAAAAAGAAAAATTCTCATATTTCGGATTAATCGGGGTGGTGCAGTTGCGATTTTTAGTGCATGCACGTGCACACGCACACATTATTAGCTAAAATATTTACTTAAACAATATTTCTGTCAAGTTTTTCAAATTTTCAATAGATTTAAAGTACGTTGCATTATTTTAAAGAATTCTCGTGTACACTGATATGTGCGTCTTTTCATTAAGTAGTGGAAGCGAATATAATATTTAGGATATTTTTACGCGTGCAAGATGTCGGCATGATTTAATTAGAAAAAAAAAAAATTACTAATAATTTAGTTTGAAATAATGTCTTCTCTTTAGAAAGATATTATGTTTTTTAATGTAAAAAAAACGGTTGTTGTATTTCTCCGATTAGGCACGCGTTGTTAAGCGAATTTAGAAGATCTCATCCTTTTTTAGAACACATAGAGGATGGCATACTTATTAGAATCAAGTATTTTCTTAGAAGCGCAAATACAAGTCCTCTCTACTTATATTTCTTTCTTTTTTAAAATTAAATTTCGGAATTTTTTGACTTCTCGCATTTTATACAATTTTTTTTTTCCTACTTGCAATATTTTTATCTTCGTCGCATAACTGCATAATTTTTTTTCTCACCATTACTTCGTCAACCTTTAACCGGAAAGAATAGAAATTTGTAATAATTATTCTTATCGTCAACCACCTTAATAATGAGAAAAATAGTTCTTCGTAAATAATTTTATTAATCCGCCGCCCTCCATAAAAGGCTACATGCGACCTAAATTGTATACACATGTGTGTGTTTAATTGACGAAATATATTAATAAGATTATAATAATATAATAATAGTAATAAACTGAAAACCGAGAAAATCCTAAGCCAAAGTTTCATTTCGCCTGCGAATTAAAGAATAAAAACGACAATTTTTTTTCATATTCGTCTCAACCTATTAATTACCGAATTTCCATACAACTTTTTTCCCAGATATTAAAGAGGAAAAAAAAAACAGTCAATAGTACAAATCTTCATTTATTACGGCGCCGGCCTCGCATAGTATACCTTAAAAAGGTTTAAGCTAGAAAAATAGTGCAAATTAGATGAGTATATTGTTACATTCTTGATATATTCTACAACTGTTTTAGTTTAGCCAATGGAAGACAACGTTCAAAATCAACTACGAGACTCTGATTGAAATTCTCCACGAACTGCGAAAATGCTATAATATTCTTTCGTGCGATTTTGTAATTTTGAATCATCCGGGCGATTAAACTTGTTGCAGTTAAATTATCACGTAGTACAATAGTTACGGCTGTGTGCTATCAAACTCATTGTACAGTTAAAGGTATACAATCGGTATAACTGAAAAATAAACGGGTACAGTATTTATTTTTTGAAAGTCGCAAAAGCAGCTCTTAATTACAATTAGTAATCGTTCAATCATTGTACGCGATACATTCGCGGGTTTTATCGCATTTTATTTAATAAATATATTTGCGCTCGATCGGTAGCAAGTGAAAGGATAACTGAAACCGTTTTAGTAAAAATCTTCCGTTCAAAATTACAGACAGCGATTAGGAGCGAACTTCGTATATGCCTTTAATCCTAAATACAATTATAGAATGTCTCCGTTACGTTTCGAGTTTTTTTTTTATCTATTTACAATTTTAATATTTATAATTTTAATATTTACAATTTTAATATTTACAATTTTAATATTTATAATTTTAATATTTATAATTTTAATATTTACAATTTTAATATTTATAATTTTAATATTTACAATTTAAAATAATTTCGACGTAATTAGTCAAGAGCTCAGATGAATAATCTACTACACCCTGCTACTTCATCTTAAATTACAAGTGTTCTATATGCGGTTCTGAAGATTAAATGAAAAAACCTACGTAAAACCAATCGGTATTGTCTTTGCTGCTACGTTAATTTCGATTAATAAATAAAGCAGCCGTCACACAAACGGGAAATATATTAAAAATTAATGCAGCAACTTGTCTGAGAACAGTGCGATAAATAGGCCAGCGTATTAAGTAATTTTATAAATAGTCAAGTGCGTCCTCCTGGATCTGCATATATCATTTATGATGAATTCTGTCTGCTCCGGAGTAGCCGAATAACTTCAAATGGAAAGTGGTTTGTTCGGGGGGTCACTCTATGTAGCCGCCGCTAATTTCATTTAATCGTGGCCAGAGTTTTACGATTAACCCGTTCTAAAACGGCAACGGAGTAGCTCTGAAGCCCGAAAGAAAAACCGGAAAATAGAAAACAGAAAACGAAGTCTGCTTTACAAAATCGTTCAAAATGTTTTCATTGCAGCGCCATCTATCGGAAAATTTAATTACTAGTACCTTAAGAAATAAATTTCTCCCGAAATGTTATTTTTTCTTTCTAAAGTGATAATGAAAGTTGGGGACATGTTCGGAGGATCTTAAATAGATTTTAATCTTTCACTTTTAATTGAAATGTTGTCACTCGTGCTATTGGCTACACATCTGCATTATCAATCATATTAGTAGGAGCGTGTGTAATCTCGTAATTCCTGAGACTATGCTTGGTATACAGTTTGGGACTGGTGTCTTAAAAACAAAAAATCAGAGAAAATACATGAAAAAGTGTAATTAAAAGTGATGCAAACCAATCACGAAGAACCAGAAAAAAATATAGATTGCAAAATAAAGATTCGTCTTTTAGCCTATTTTCAAATAATTGATGGCCAAAAACTGAACACGTATACAAATAGAGGTGTTTGTAAAAATTTTAAAATATAATAATATACTAACCGTAGTAATCGCGGAATAATATTAATTAAAATAAAAAATTTCTTAAACGTGTCGTGATGTAAAATATAAAATAGTTTAAAAAAAAATCCCGACTTCAAGATTTACTTTGAGAATTTAATAAAAACGCGTTAAAAAGTAAAAAAAAAAAACAACCGAATTTCATAAAAGATAATATATATTTCACGGTAAAACATGCCTTATGGGGAAAATTACGATTATTCTTGTACATTAACGCATTGTTGTTAGTGTCGATACCAAATTAAAATTGCAATAGTGATTTGAAATCCATATTTTAAATTAATACAGACAATTTTACTTTTGAATTGCTACATATGAGTTAAATATTAGAAATATTTAGTAAAATATTTAATACGGTTTTTTAATTGTTGAAATTTGAAATTAATTAAGGTATTAATATTGTTTAAGAATAATTATAATAACCCCTCATATGTACTAGTATGAAATATATTATTTTTTAATTTCCTTTTTTTTTTTTTTTACTTTTTAATGGATTTTTGTTAAATTTTTACGGGAAATCTTGAAACTTTTTATTAAAAAAAAACGTTTTAGTTCACAATTTTTAATGTAAATATTATTCGGTGATAATAGACCGATTTAAAATAGTGCTATTTTCGGTATTTTATGAAAGAGCTGGGTTTTGGTTTAATAAGAGTGTAATATTAAAATTCCGTCGGTGACGAGTCAGTAATTTACGCTTTGTACCTTTATTCGTAATCTTAAAACGATTTACCAAGGCCTCGCAAGAGGCTGTGCCCCTTGACCCTTCGTGCGTTCATTTCTGTCTCTTTCTCTTCTATACTTTTTATAAAATGATCAAAATTTACAACGTAATTCTTATTGGCATCAACACAAAAAAAAATAACACAATTACAAAAATCCTATCCTAACATTTAACTTTCATTACATGAAAAATTAAGACATTTTTTCGTTCTATAAAATTGTGACATTTTTTAAATAACAATCACAAAAATCCTATAAAATATAACAAACGTTACGCACAATTGGGACATTTTTCATTACATAAAATTGGGACATTTTTCATTACATAAAATTGGGACATTTTTTCTAATGAGAGGTAGCCTAAGAATTACGTTGTAATTAATATATATATATATATATTGCTGCCCAGATCGTTGTGAGACCCGGTATATCAAGCGGACCATCTGAGTCCCGGGCTTATTTAAAATGCAAGAATAACAAAATTATATTTTTTGTAATGTAATTATTCGTGTGAATCATAGGAACCATAGAGAGGGGTAAGCTAAATTTAAAAATAAAATATACAAATTTTGCAGTTTTATAATGTATTATGCGAGATCCGGGAGGTAGTACATGCCAGACCCCTTAAGATTTTATACAGACACTACGAAGCCTGACATTGTTGCCGCTTGATACTACTCAGCGGATGCCATCGTTGCAGTTTTCCTGTCAACGCTACGAGACCCAAATCAGTTTGGTTTTGGTATTTTTCAGAAGTTTTGTGTTGGTGATTTGTTATATCCAGGATTTTTTGTTGTTGCTTACTATGAAAAGCCGAGCAGATTTAATTTTGGGTTTAGTAAAAATTGGGAAGTTTATTAAATTACACGTATGTTTTTATTGATGGTGAATCTAAATGTTTTGGTCCCATTTGTAAGATTTTTTAAAAAGAAATGAACTCTAACGTAATACATAAAATTAAATTTTAAATAATTTAACGTGATTAATTTAGTTCTCAACTCTTAAGACTTGATCTTCCTGCTCTTTATAATTCCTTTCACGTTCTTTCTTTACCTATCATTTCAGTTGTTCTTATTTTAGAAGTTTTCACTAGTTCCACATCAAATAAAAAAAAAGTAATTTTCAACTTATTTCATCTATTTCATACACGTTGCATTGAAAATTTGAAGCAATGCTCTCTGTTTGACAAAATTTAGAAGAAAAGGAAATAGAGAACTTTTGATTCTGTTCTTTATTTCATACTTATTCCATTACCCGTTCTGTTTAAAAAATTACACAGTATCACTAATTATTTTAAGTGACTAATTTTGTATACAATTTTCAGGTTAAGCTAAGATATTTATCAAACGTCTAAAGTAGCCAAAGTCCTCCTCTTGGAAAAAGACAAACAATATAGAGGAAAAAATTTGATGAAATTGAAATAACTGATCCATTTAGAGGAAAATGAAAACCACTTTAAAAGTTTTACTTATTCTAATCCTAATTTCCACACACATTTTTTGGTTAATGTCCTTTCTAACAAGTTCGACAATGAAAAAAAAAACAGGACCAAATAAAAAGTATAGAAAATAAATATAAATGTAAGTAAATCCGAGTAATTGACTATACTGGCTAAATGGATAAAAACTCCGGGACAAAAAAAGGTGTAAATATAAAATTTAATCAAGTCCAAATTTGATTTGTGTGTGTGTGTGAGTTTGAATATATTCAATGTTTAGCATTATTTCTTTAACTTCCATTACATTAATAGAAATATATTTTATTATTATTAAATACGAAAAAAGGGAATAAGATATTATTGTTCATTAATTTGCAAATGAAGTTTCAACTTTGGTTAATTACGCAACTTAATTATCAAGACTGAAAACCGTTCGAGTATGCACTACTCAAGTCTGTTCGTCTGATACAAACGAGCAACGGGAAGCAAGACTGAAAACTGAATTTTTAATATTTGCTACCGGGAATGTTATTTATACTTAAATTTGAAATACTCAACTGCTGTAGTAATAAATTAATAAAAAATGAGGGAAGAAGATATTCTTTTAAATGTGTAATTATAGAAGATCACCGTGCAAATAACTCAGCCTCTTCAAAATGATTGTTTTTTTTTTAAACCCCCTTTGGGCATGACAACAACGGATCTTCGTCCAGAAACGATACGAGGGAAAACGATCAGTTAGATGTAGATTCGGTCAGCTATTGATACGATAGAAGAACTGAGGGGATAAGAAGTACGGAGATCGATGGAAACGATAAAATATGCGAAGCGCAAAATTATAAGTATTTTGATCGTAGTTACTTAGATCTGAACCAAAAAAAATTTCTGAAAATTAAACAGTGTGTCTAACTGTTCACGGGTATATATTTTAAAAATATTATCTTTTATAGTAAATATTATTAAAATGAATTATTGGCCTTTTAAACCGTTATGATTCTAGTAAAATAATTTAAAATTTGACAATGTATTTTATGTAATATTAATCAAGTATCTCGAATGATATCAGATGTCAATGTCACATGTTTAAATGATCACTCGTTGGGTCTCGCAACATTCTTTAGTCATCTTTAAAATGATACATTTCTAAAATGGCGTGGAAGTGTTGTACTTACTGGGTCTTGCGTAAAAGTTATAATAACTTGAGTCTGCTTTGTATATACAAATACGCAATGTTGCCATAGGCTTCACGAGAACTGTATAACATCTTAAATCACAAAGCATTTATACAATCTGTAAAGCGCTCTCTGCTTAAAAGCTGTCGAACTAAATCTGTATATAGATGGAAGTATATAGTGTCATTGTGAGATCCATACAAAAATTTTCAAAATGGACATGAAAAATCGGTCAAAAATGGTAAAACGTTGTGAGACCCGAAACGGGTCTCATAGCGTGAATTGGCTTTCCACGAACGGACCTGTCTATAGCCAAATATAAATATATATATATATATATATATCATTATAAAAAACTTTAATTATACGAAATTCGAAATATGAAAAAACATGAAATGTAAAAAATTATTAAAATTCCAAAACTAGTTTCGAAGTTTTTGTTGAGAGTTAAAAACTTCAAAACTAGTCGGTATTTTAATAATTTTTTGTTTTATTTTATTTTGAATTTAATGGAATGTTGCTGTGAATTATGATTAAAGTTTGTTTTTTGCAATAATACAACTTTATTCGAATCTGCAATTGTGCAAAACCGACGTTGGTAATAGTTTAAATCACTCGCGTTGATCGCTTTTTTAATTGTAAAATTTTAAAACTGTTCGCATTTTCCCTATATTCGAATGAAAACTTTTTTTGTCTGATTTTTTCGTATAGTTATTATTGAGCCAAGAAAATATTTCTCTTAAGAGTACTTTCCAACGCTTATTTCGATCACTGATATTTATCGAGATACACTTATGTGGGACAGTACATTTTCTAATAAAGAAAAGTATATCATATCATTGGAGTCAGTCCGGATAGCCAAAAGTTATACGTAAAGAGTAAATATTCCCGTCAGTGATGAGTTTGTAATTCGTGCTCTGGGCGATTCGTTTTCTTTATTCGGATCTATAATAATTATTTGTGGTAATTACAACGTTGGCGATATATTAAGTTTTTTCACCTGGCCATATTAAAAATTAGTTCTCTTTCTAATCTCTACGGTAATCCATGGTAAATAACATTGATGATATTTTAAGTGTCAACGGAATTTGCTGTATTACGCAATTTCTCTAAATAGACCCGATTCTTTTAGTGTTTATTTAATGACACTACTATCACGTTTACTGATACTTATCGATATGATACCTTTACTGGCCGATTACAGTAGTCCGTCTAAATAATCAAAAGTTATGCCCGAACGAACGAGAAAAATACGCGCCGATTCATAACTTTCTTCTTTCGAAGTCGCTAAAAAATAAGTATCGAATAATATCGCAAGTAGCGTAATAAGTAATTGCGCTATTTTACAATTACCCTTTTGAAACCAGTCCGAAATCAAATGAGAATTTTCAAAATTTAATAATAAACCTTTTTTGTTTACGTATGAATTAAATTTTTGATTATACATGCAGTTATTAATTATAAAAAGGAATATTAACAGAACTTTACAATGCAATTTATTTTTTCTCGCCGGTTTTATAGACTAGTATCATTCTAGTTTAGTTCGAATTCATTATTAACACTATTCCTGTCTGGAAGTTCTGGTTTAATCGGCGGAACACAGTTCCAATACAAAAGTCGTTCTCGACGCTGATTCTTAATAACATCGTTACAACTTTTTATGATGGCTAACGCGGTCAGGTTCATTTTACCAGGGTGCATATATAAACCATTTAAAAACATTATATATTTCTGTGTAATATTAAAAAAAAAAATAAAGAAAAAAAACCCGGAAATTTATCGAATTAACAAATAATAAAACAATCTCAATTTTAACACTTAGCTCGAGTACTTGCATTAGGTAAGGAGTTTCGGTGAGCGAACAATGTGCGTTAGTACGATTTCGTATTAAGCTCTCTGTGATAAAAGCTGTACCAATGCATTCATTTTTTCTTTTTTTTTTTCTTTTTGGGATTGTCAGCCGAGAGCATTACTTAGCATTAGTGTATTAATGTCATGTATCGATAAAAATAATAAAAACCCAGAAAATAAATATTTCGGAGTTTTTTGATTGGTCGGATTTACTTTTTTCATTGTATGTCGTAGGAATAAAAATTCAATCTCCTTCTATTGGTTTTGATTATAATTGGTCAACTCTGACGGGCCCCTATGGTAGTGATCATATTCCTATTCTAATTACTCCCTAGAATCCTCCTTCTTGTTTCGAACTACCTCTCAATTACCTCCGATGGAACCTATCCAAAACGAATTGGGCTCTGTTCCACTCCTTAGTTGATTCTACGCTTCCTAAATTTCTAGATGGCTCTGATCTTGTATTTCGCTACCATATCTATTCCTAAATTCTATTACAAATGCTCTTTCGTTGTCTTCTTCTCCCAGTAAACCGTCATCGTCAGGCCGTCGTGGATCAGCATCGTTCCTCTGGTGAAACGAAGAATGCAATGCCGCTTTCGATCATAGTCACGCTATATTTAGAATTTTCCGGTCGAATCCTTTCTTGCCCACAAAAGGGCCAATGCAAGGCCTAGGTTTATTCTAAAATCGTTTAAGAACTTGGAAAAATTTCTGTTCATCTTTTTCGAAAATTACTCCTCTTAATCATGTCTGGAAAATGGCCAGAGCTTTCAAATTTCCTTCTTCTGAACGTCCTTCTATCCACACTATTTTCTCCGATGTTTGTCTTCTTTTCTTGATGCTGTTGCTTCTGCCTATGTTCCCAACGTTGTTGAATCCTATTCGTTTCCAGTTGCAGAAGACTCTAATCCTCATTTTCTTACCTCCGCGTTTAATATTGATCAATTAAAATCCATTCTTAAAAAATCTTCTAGCCCCCCACGCCGGGTTGTGATGGTATTCCCTTCTCTGTCCTAAAAAAGTTATCCGATCATGCTCTCCAAACTCTTCTCTGTATATTTTTGTCCAGAGCAGTCACATCTCCCGCCTGGAACACTTTTATTATTATCCCTATCCCTAAGAAAAACTCCTCTCTTCGTGTGTCTCAGAAAACTGTTTGAGGGCATGCTTAACAAGCGCCTGGTCTGATAACTTGAATACAATAACGTTTTTCCTTCTAACATGTTTGGTTTCCGTCCTGACTTAGGTCCTGCTGACTGCGTCAGTCTTTTTGTTTCCTATATCTATAAATCTTTCATCTATAAACAGTACACTTTAGCTATTTTTATTGATGTTTCCCCAGTGTTTTTGATAATGTCCATCTCCCTAATCTTCGAGGTAGAATGATAGCAATTAACATACCGACGCATTTCTTTTCACTCATTGTTAACTTGATGTTAAATCGTACTATTCTCCTGTCTTCCTCCTCGTTCGGGGTTACAAGAGTTGTTTCACGCGGTCGTCCACAAGGATCCTGCCTTAGTCCCACTCTTTTTAATATTTATACTATTTCTGTTGCTTTTCTTTCTATGAACTCCTCTTCCTTATTTTTTGCCGATGACATTCTTTTTTTTTCCTCATCCCGTGATATCGTAGATGCTAACGAAAAAGTCAATTCGTCTCTAGCTACTTTGGAACAATCTCTTTGCTCTTTGAACCTTTCTATTTCCCCCTTAAAATCTTCTTGTATTCTTTTCTCTTCGCCCTTTTAATCCCGCTTTAATCTCTATATCCTTAAATTCCAAACTTATCCCGCGTAGGGATTGCTTTTGCTATTTCGGTGTATTCCTTAACAGTCGTCTGTCCTTTTATGAACATATTAATTTCCTTTCCTCTTCTGACCATAAAAGACTGAACCTACTGAAAGCTCTTTCCCCAAAAAAATGGGGAGGCGATCCTTTTCTCCCCATTTCCTTGTATAAGTCAATTATCCGTTCCAAATTCGATTACTGTTCCTTTATCTACGGCTCTGCCTCAAAATCGCTTCTTTCCAAGCTGGATATAATCCAAAATTCTTGTATTCGTCTTTGCCTTGGCGTTCTTAGATCTTCTCGAATACCAGCAGTTCTCGTTGAGTCAAACTCGTCTCCCCTTTTCATCCGTAGATCCTATTTAGGATATATCGTGTCTTGTGTAAACGTTTACCGTTATCATCCTCTAGACTTATTCATTCATATCTTTCTATTTTGCAAAACTGGCGTTTTACTTCCAAGAAAATTCTTATCTTAATCCACATTGCTTTGCGGCTGAATTCTTTTTTATCCTGCACAATTTCTTATAACATTCTCCGTTACTTTTCTTTCAATTTTGCAGATCTCTCCAATCCTCCTCCCAATATATTCTACTTTCCTTTTTCCTTCAAATCCCTTTCCTATGCAACAGTTATACAGGAATTCCATAGTTATATTGAATCCCGTTTTCCTTCCCGTAAGGCTATTTTTACGGATGGTTCGAAAGGGCCTAATGGAGTTGGAGCTTCTTTCATCCTTCCGAGCATTAATTTCTCTGAATCATTTCGTCTCCCTTCTTTTTGTACTATCTTTACGGCCGAGTTAATGGCCATTCTACATTCCATAATTTATATTTCCTCCCATCGTTCTTCTTCTAAATATTTAATTATCTCTGACTCCATGTGTGATCTTAAAGCTATTTTCTTCTCACATTCTCCTCTCACTCCTCTGACCTTTTTATCCTCCGTATTCGCTCTCGCATTCACACTCTTTTCTCACTTCATGCTATCCGCATTGATATGCTCTGGGTTCCCAGTCACATGGGGATAGAGGGTAACGAAATGCATTCTCCCGCTTTTTTTCTCTAAAATTCCCGTTTCCAATTTACTCCCATTGTGTAAAAAGTTTCATGTTAGATTTTGGTCAGATTTCTACATTTCTTCCTTTTCTAATCAACCTTCCTTTTATTTTTCCATCCAACCTAGGCCTCTAGGATTCCTTGATCCATAGGTCGATAACAAACCGATGTAACGTTTGCTGGAAGAAACATCGCCTTTATATCACCATCTTGGAACTCCTCAGTTGCCGAATGAGAGGTGCATTATTGAGAATAAGGATTGTTTTTCTCGGTAACTGTTTGTCGGACAAATGTTTCGCAACTCACAAACTCTTGGTGAAACTAAGTTTTAAAAATTTCACGCTATCAGTTTATCTCTTCCCCCTCCTTCATCAGACTTCATCATTCTTCGTATAAGATCTCTCATACACAATCTTTCTATTCATCACTCTATCCGCGTTGATCTGCTGTGAGTTCCTGGTGTCATAGAGGCATCGAGGGTAACGAAATGGCGGATGTTTTTGCTTAGGCTGCTGCCCGCTCCTGCTTTTACTTTAAAAAGATCCCTAGTTTTAATATTTTGTCCTTAAGTAAGAAATTTCACTGTAAATTTTGGTCGGATATGTACCCTTCTTCTTGTACCAATGAAAGTTCCTTCTACCTCTCAATTCAACCTAACCTTCCTACTAATTCTTTGTTCTCAGAATTCCCTTCTTTTCCATGTTCCGTTATTGTCCCTATTATTCGCCTACGATTCAATCACACTCTATTGCCCGCTTCCCGTTTTCGTCTCTCTTTGGTTTCCTCTCCTTATTGTCCCCTACATCCTAATGAAGCAGTTGTTTGTAATGGTAATCACATTTTTTTTTACTGTTCTGCTCTTTCTGCGGAACGCTCTTCCCTTTATTTACTCCTTTTAAAGTCAAGGCTTCCTGCTCCTGTATTCTGTCCATTCCGTCTCAGTCTGTTGTTCCTGCCATTGGTCCCTTTATTTCTACCATTTCCGGTCAAATCAAGTTGTAATTAATTAACTCTTCTTCCTATTGTTTCTGGGTGAGGTCCCTGATTGACGACCCCCCCCCCCCCAAGAAAAATAAAAAATAAAATTTCACAGAATCTTCATTTGCAGCGAATGTAAACAAATTTATTCAGATGCGTGATAGCTGTGGCTTTTATAAAAGCGCTTAGGAGTTTTCTTCTTTTTTTTTTTTTTTGAAAAATCGATCCGGATAATACGGAGTCCGAATAAACGCGAGTCGACTGTATATATATATATATATATATATATATAAATGATAACATCGTTTTTAGACCGGCCTCATCACCTTTTTTGTTCCGAAACGTTACATATATTGTTTATATGAGAAGACAATATCGACAAAATGGATTGCTAGGAAATGATAACGTTTCTGTCACGAAAATTATTTGTCACAAAGTGTGACATTAAATAAAAATTTATTTATTTTTGTCACGCATTTGAAAAGAATAACGTTGACAATTTTCCTGTACGAAGTACAGAAGTGACAGAGCTGTAGTCCGGGGGTGTCCTTAGGTGGGGTTAAGAAGCGCGGAGCTGCACGTGAGGCACGAAGGGCAGAGTTATATAATTTTTTTTTTTTTTTTTATTAAAATTTTTAAACCGTGGTTAGACCCCGGGCCGTGTATAATATCTAGACTATTACGGCCCGAGAGTCTCCGGTTACAGGAATGCCCCTAATCCATTGTCCCTGACGAACTGGAAGACTGCACTTTGGTTCGCTTCTGAGTTTGAGAGAACATGGCTGAGGTTATCAAATCCATGTCTCGTTCTGGAGGATTGGAATGCAGGGCAGTTTATGAGAATGTGCTCAACCGCCGGTGGCTCTTGTGCGCGACAGAAAGGACACGTGGTTGGAGGGTGAGCGCCTTCCAACAGGTAGTCGTGGGATAGTCGCGTGTGGCCCAGGCGTAAACGGTTGAGCGCGCGATGATAAACTCGTAAGGTCCCCTGGGGGGGCCACCATGGCTCTACGGATTTTTTTATATTCTGGAGGTGGGATGGGGTGGAGATGTGTTCTTGTTTCCACTGTTCCATTATTTGTATTTTTACAGCTTCTGATATTAGAGGGGGCCCAAGTATGCTTTGCGGACTGGGAGCTGTAATGGTTGATTGAGTTGCTGTGTTAACCCTTTCATTTCCTGGGATTCCCGCGTGACTTGGGACCCACAACACTACTAGCTTATATCCCTTCGATTGTAGCCCCATGATGAGTGCCAAGACGTGGTTTATTAACCCCCTCCCCGGGGCTCCCCCTCCTAACATCTTAGCCGCCACTAATGAATCTGTTATCAATAGGATGTCATGGATTGGCTCTGTGGACGCCAGGATCATTTCCAGACATAAGCGTATTGCATATAATTCGGCATCTAGGATTGAGCAGTAATCGTTCAGACGGATGGTTGTCATTGCTCCCTTCACTTCGAAAGCGCACGCAGTTGGTGACATCCCCTCGACGGGTGCTGCTTTGGCCCCATCTGTATAACATTGGATAGTGTTGCTGTACTGTCTTATTGTTTCGCACGCGTCTTGAATAAGTTGCTCTGACATGCCGTAGGACTTATACTTTTGCAGAACCGATAGGTTAACTGCTACAGGCTCAAGTTGCCACAGATGTAACGAGCCGGTAGTTGCTGCCTGGCACTCTGTGGAGTCGTTGACATTGACATTCTGAAGTAGCTTGGTGAGAATTGGTAGTGGATCGTTAGTGAACGCTGCGAGTAAGGGGGTTTCGGGATGGATATAAGGCAGCTTTAGGAATGGAATATTGCACCGCAGGGTATGCAGGGAGCGATAGAATTTCAGTGGGGGAGAGCCCGTTAGTGCACAGATACTCCTACACGGTGTTGTATAATGGGCTCCGGTGATGATTCGTAGTGCAGAGTGGTGAATTGCGTCCAGTTTTTTCAGGTTACTTAGAGACGCTGAGGAGTACACCTGGCACCCATAATTTATTTTACTTAGGATCAAGGCTTTGTAAACATTAGAGATTAATTTGGGATGAATATTGAGTTGGGGATTGGAGAGGTATCGGATTATTGACAGTAACTTTATACATTCGGACTTTAGCTTATTAATGTGTAGGCGCCAAGTTAATCTGCTATCAAACTCCAGGCCTAGGAACCTGGCTGAAATACAGTTCGGAATTATGGTGTTGTTTATTTGGAAAGGAATCCTGTTGGTCACAGGCCGTCCCCTATAGAAATCGACACATACCGTCTTTGCGGAGGAAAAGTTTAGACCATTGACTTCTGACCATTTTTGGAGTTTGGAGATAGTTTTCTGAAGGATTGTGTGAGATATGTGTGGATCACGAGACGCTAGGGAAATGCTAAGGTCGTCAATGAAGAGCCGGGCCGTTACTGGTGGCTGAACACAATCAGCAATGTCATTGATGTACATTATGAACAAGGTTACGCTAAGCGCAGAGCCTTGAGGTATGCCGTTCTCGATGCTCATTGCATCAGAGACTTGAGAGTCGATTCTGACCCGTATAGTTCGGTCTGACAAGTAGTTTTGAATGAATCTTATCATTCTACCTGTCACCTGACATCTTCGTAGTTTGTTTATTAGGCCTTGCCGCCATAGGCGGTCATAGGCTTTTTCAATATCGAAGAATATGGTTATCAGGTGCTGTCGACTTTTGAACGCAGATAAAATCTGCCTTTGAAGGCTCACCAGATGATTCGACGTTGATTTAGCCTTACGGCCTCCGGCTTGTATTGTGGAGAGGATATTTTTGGATTCACAAAAGGAGAGGAGACGTCTGTTGACCATTTTATCCAGGGTTTTGGATAAGGTACTCATCAGTGAGATAGGACGGTAGCTACTGGGTAGTGAAGGATCCTTATTCTGTTTTAAAATCGGAATAACGATTGCCTCTTTCCATGAGATCGGAATGTTACCTTGTTCCCAGATCTGGTTATAGATGTTTAGCAGATATAGTCTTGCCGCCGTGGGAAGGAGCTTTAGCATGAAAGGATGGATGGAATCTGCGCCAGGTGCACTTGCCTTCAGCTTATTGTCTAAGACAAAATTTAACTCGGGACAAGGAGAACGCTCGATCGTACCGATCCATGCTGTTGGGTGGTAGGAGAGGAATGACATCTTTCTTATTTGCGTGGGACAAAAAGGATGATGAGTAGGAATTGGTTGAGGAAGCATCGGAGAAATGCTTTGCTAGTATGGACGCAACTGATGCCGTATCTGATATGATGTTGTTATTGGACTTGATATAGATTGGGGTTGATGGCCGCTGTCTTCCGTTAAGGGATTTTATTTTCCGCCTATAATGTATATGGCTAAATCTGAATAATCAGATATATAAAAAGATGGAAATAAATTATAAAAAGAGCAAATGGTAGAACCGTTAAAATTTCTTTTATATTACATTTTACGTGTCGAGAACAACTTAAAAAATCAGATTAATTGGTGATTAAAATATCACGGTATTTATTGAAAAAATTACGAAAAAAAACATGAATTTAATAGGGTTGTTTTTTGAAAAAAAATATAGCTAACTACTTGTTTCCGCATAAATTAATTTTATAAAGGAACATTATGGGCGCCCATATTTTTAACAAACGTTAATTATCGAAAATTTATTACCGAAAGACGCGATGATGAAATTTGTAACTTGGATTTAATGATTTCACTGTTGGAGAGTCTGTATTCTCTTATCGTCACATTTTTCTGATAGTGTATCCGCTGCTGCACTCATAAAGTGAAAAACATAAATAATTCAAATTTTTTTAGAATTTGCCTATTCGCTTCTTTGAGTGACAAATGACTAAATTTTATTTCTAGTCCACTTGTAGTAAAAGTGTATGATTGTCAACATACGGAAATGGAAAACTTCTTTTTTATAAGCATCGTTAAAGCGCTTAAAAAACAATTTTCTTTCTAATTAATCGCTATTTTTAGTAGATTAAGCTTGAAAATGTATTTACTCGTCTTTATCATGCACTACATAAAAATATGAGAAAGGAGTACGATCAGCGTGTACACGTTGAAGAAATGGCAATTCTTTTAGTGTTGTCGCTGTGGCGGTGAAAATTACTCCACTCTCGAATCTTCTTAACCGGTATTGAAGGAGCGAGGAAAAACACGAAAGGTCGTGGAAGTTTTCAAAACCTTCCTTACTTCGAACCTAAGTAGGGTAAGTTGGTTTTTCCGTTTTTCGCCTTTCCAAATATTTCCAACCTTACCAATTTTCCCGCCTACAGAGTACTCTTCTGATAGCGCAAAAGGAAGCGTCAGAATTATTCTAGCAGTTTTTCTTCTGCATACGGTCGGGCTTTCCTTTCTTGTTCTCAACCGATCACTCATAATTTGCGATTAGTAAATCATTTCAAATACATGCCGAACTAAAACGACCCGTTTAATGAAACTTCAGATGGAAACCATAACGTCCCTTTTACAGAACGATTAAAATCGAGTAGAAAAAAAAGAATTCTACAAACGCTCATCTTAAGGGGCCAGCAGTGCCTTATTATCCCTCAAATTTCACTTTACTCTTTGTAGTTTATTTCCTATTATCAGAAGCGCACTTGATATTATGGTAGGCTCGCTCATCAGTAAAGGTAGAACTGTCATCTTTTCGCAATCACGTAGCAATAACTGATATTTTTTTGCACAGCCTCATTAGGTAATAACTACGCAATTAGACAGATGCAAACTTCTGGCAAACGAATTAATTTTTACCATTGCTTTTGTCACTGTTCGCTAAATTAATCCCTTTATCGTATATTTATTTCTGAAACTACTGATCGGTCCGATGTTGAATTTGCCTATATCACCGGTCACCGAGATTAACGAAGACAGGTCTATCACATCGGCTATCGAGGCTCTCTCTTTTTTTTTTTTTTTTAGTAGACAGTGATGAACGTGACCAGAGAATCTACACCTTCAGAAGATTGTGCATGTCTCATAAAAATAAACCCACGGAGCCGTTATCGACACCGCTATTCTTATCGCAAAATCCTTCCAATAAGAAGTAGTTATCGGTGACGTCACTTTCATAACCGATTCAAAATTGATTCGATCTTTCTTGAGAATGAAATTAACTTATCAAGTTATGACTGTAGCCCGAACAATAAATGCTTAGAAGTAAACGTTGACCAATGGGAATTACCAAATCGGAAGTAGAATAAGATACGAAATCCTAAAACGACTTGCAAGTGCCTGCAGACAGCCATCAACCGGTTTTTGAAATGCAACCTCGCCCCAAAGTGCTCAGGATCGACAGAAAAAACAAAAGGAAATAAAAACACGGTAAAGAAGAGTACAGGCAGTCATAATTCAGAGCGGTGTTTGAAAATAAACTCACACGGTACATCGCGAATTTCGAAAAAAATAAAAAAAAGTGATAATATTAAACTAGGCTTCTGAATTCATGGCTAATAAAGATAAATTCGCATATGCTGGCATCAGCCAATCCGAAAAAAAGTGTATTTCGTCTTGGTCGAGTTAACACGTGTATTGCTGCGTTCAGTTTATTATTCGCAGTTTTCTCGTACTGCTTGTTTCATGATAGTGCTTCGAGATAAAAAAAAAAAAAAATTCTGGTTTATCTGTGTTTCGCACTTCACAAAAGACAATATTCACAACTACGTGGTAATGTAATCGGCTAGCTTGCTCGCTGGTAAAAATGGCTCTAAGCAAAACCCCTACTGCTTCTAATGCCGCCTCGCGTACCAAACCATCCAAAGATCTATCTTACGCTGATAAAGTTATGAATAAAATTACACCTTTAACGGAAATATTGCATCCTACTGACGAACAAGGTTTCGTTTTCAATTGCGCTTCAGACTACAAAATGGAGACTGTCTAACAGCTATAAAAGATCTTGTAAAGGGTCCGAAGAACATCGTAGCAACCTCTAGGATTGGAAAAAATCGTATAATTCACTTAGCGTCTAAAGAGATTACTGAAGAATTTAATTCACCATTGAAGAGCATCGTATCAAATGTAGGCCCTTAAAACCACCAAATACAAAAATTATTTTGTCGTACGTGTGAGTCCGTCAATTCTAAACCACGTTGTAGTACAGTTCATCTCAAATGAACTGAAATTAAGCGTCGACACTGACATATCATTTTTGAGATTAAATCCGCTCGACCAGCCATTTGGGCATATAATTACATGGCGTCGACAATTTTACACAAACACAAAATTCGACAAAAACACGCTTCCCGGCTCCTTCCTCATCAAATGTAACGAAAGAAATCTCTGTATTTTCATTAACTTGAACGAATTCACTTGCTTCTTATGCCACTCTAAAGGCCACAGAGCTGAAGATTGCCCTACTACTTTAGAAGAAGATCTTAAAATTGAAATCAATGATGAATTATGGAACAATGAAATAGATAAAACCATCGAAGGTGATCATTCTCAAAACAATGAAATCAAAATTACAGATATCGGTGCTCAAATTACAACTACTGATAAACGTTAAAACAAACTCAATCGTCGAAATCATAACAATCAACGATGCAGATGATAAATCCTTGAAAAATAATAATTCTGCTCAAAATCTGGAGGATTTTCCGTCTCTCTCTCAAACAACAAATCCACTCGTAAACAAGTCTGAGGCGACGAAGCGAACGCTATCTCTACGCTTTTCGTCGACTCTTTCGTCAGACAACATGAATTATCCTAAGCATAAAAAGAAACCAAAAACAACCGAAACAAAAGTATCATCGAATAAGAATACAGCTCAATCGAAAATTACTCAGAGTATAAAACCAGAAGTTTGCGACAATCGTACTTTGAAACAAATATTCGCACCCACAGATAAATTTTTCACAGAAAATTCGACAAATACCCGATATCCTTCGATAATCTGCCAGTATTGATCGATATGTGTTAAGCGCCAAACGCGCAAAATGCTTCTCAAGTTGTTGGAGATCGGCAAATCAAAGACAACGCTATTCCACCTTTAATTAACATGCTCTAAGACGCTCACAAACAAAAATCAAAATAACCAAAATAATCAAGCATCTCGAAGCGAAAAATGGCGATAAAAATAATTAATTGGAACATCAACAGTACAAAATCTAAACTCCCAGAATTACAAATTTTAATTGGCCACAACAAACCAAATGTAATAAGAAACGAAACTGAAACTAAATCAATTATTCAAACTCAAACACTTCTTCTGACAACTCAGAAAAATATAATGCTCCCTTCACTACAATAGTTCTCCAAAATGCGGTCAGATCAATGAAATCTACAGTTCCAATTCGATCAACATTGACGTGATTAAAAAACTTCCAAACACTGAAGCAGATGATATATTAAAATTTCTAAATATAATATGGACTGAAAATCACATCCCAGAGGCTTGGAAAAAAGCACACGTAATTCCTCTGCTCAAACCTGGCAAAAATCCATCTGTAGTCGATAGTTATAGACCGATTTTATTTATTAATGTACTGTGTAAAGTACTTGAAAAGATGGTAAATAATATCCTTAAATCCTTCTTGGAAGAAAATAAATCCGATGCAATTCGGCTTTCGTTCGAAAAGAAGCACTGCAGATTACTTATTAAAATTACAAGAAATATGCGATGGAATTTAAATGATCAACGAACAATACTTGATCAAGAAACAACTTTCAACCGTATTTGGCGCCATATAATTCTATGACAACTAGCGGAATGGGGAATAAAAGGAAACTTATACAAATTTATCGAACAATTCATCATAGATAGATTTTTTCAAGTCCGCATCCAAGACATTTTATCGCCGTCAACTAATCAAGAAAATGGAACCTTGCAAGGATCAAATATAAGCCCAAACCTGCTTATTGTTTGTATATCAGATTTGCAGCATTTAATCGAAGCTCCAGTAAAATATGGTGTTTTTCGCAGATGATCGTCATATATACGTCAGGAATAAAAACATACGCAATGCCGAGCAACAAAAAAACATCGAAAAAATTTTGAAATGGGCCACAGATCGACGACTTTCACTTTTAAACGAAAAAACCGAATGCATAATTTTCTCCAATAAAAAACAGTCTCCTTCTCCCATTGATCTAAAGCTTGGAAATACTCCTATTAAAACATGCAATACTATAAAAATTTTCGGAATGCAATTCGATCAGAAAATGACTTGGAAAAGACACATCGAAGAGCTGAAAACTAAATGTCATAATTCTTTTAAATATTATTATAATGGTAGCTCATAGAAATTGGGGAGCAGATGGCGAATACTTGGAAATTCTATTTAGTTTTCTGGTGCGTTCGAAGATGGATATTATGGAGAAATAGTGTACGATAGCGCTAAAGAAACCACAACTTCAAAAATTGAATGTCATTCAAAACAAGGCGATGCGATTAATTACTCGAACCCCTTATACAATATTTGTACCCAACACCAAATCTACACGTACAAGCAAACGTACTTCCGCTAGTCCATAGAGAAATGCTACTCCGCTCGAAATATTTCATAAATCTTTCCTATCGTAAGCATCTACCTATAAAAAGACCCACAATGGTACGTCGGACTATATGCAGTTAAAACTAAAAAACCGAAACCAGTTGGCATCAGATCCGAATTATAATACTTCGAAGAATTAAACTGCAATCCTCGAACCAGATTAAACCACTTAATAAACGCATCTTCGGGAATCCAAAAAAGACTATTAACATCTGAATTCAAAAAAAAACGCAACCTTGCTGGAAAATCTATGGCAGGCAGATTGGGGCACACGGCAAATAATAATAAACTACATAGAATAAAATCCAATATCGAAGCGTGGACATGCTCGTACAGGATGTCAAGAAAGGAGGAAGTTTTCCTAGCCAGGCTAAGAATAGGTCACAGCCTCCTTACGCACTCGTACTTGCTAAGTCGCACGCCAGCTCCGTATTGCGATCAATGTGAAGTACAAATCACAATTCAACATATCCTACCGGAATGCAGAAATTACTCGGATCAACGGTACAGACAGTGCGGCTCGGAACCGGAGATGACAGAGATACTCGGAGAAAGTGCTAACCCTATTTTCAACTTCTTGCAAAACTGTGGTATAATTAATCTAGTGTAGTGGTTGTTTAGTGTACTTAGTACTCGATGTAAATCGTTAATTGTATAGTATACGTAAATTGATGTAAATCTATTTGTTGCGTCGCAAATAACCTTATCGGTTGAGTGGCGTTAAATTAAAAAAAAAAAAAAAAAAAATCAAAGCACACTTCTCTCGGTAAGAAGTAAAAAGAAAAATACATGAGTTAGAAGAATAATTAAAAAACTAGGTACCTCATCATCTGAAGATGATTTGAATTACGATGACAGAAGTTTAGGCCGCACAAATGGAAGGTTGTAACAACGTAACCATGCGTAGGCAGAGAATTTTACAAGCCTAACATCTGGTCGGCGTAATAAGTGTAGCTATCATTTCAGTAATTAGACCGCCTCGTTATATGCTGTCGATAGTTTTATATAATCCTCCTCGGTAATCAAAATCTCATTTTCAATCAATTTAATTCGTCAGTTACCCAGTTGGATTTACTCGTGTGATGTTACGCGACTTCAGTGCCCTTTCTCCCCTATAGAGATCATACCAGACAAGATAATTATTTATTTCAGATCGTTTATTACACGGAGACGTAATCTTAGTCTGGTCACCCAGCTTCGCTAATTTTAACTTATCGCAGTAATAAAAAACTGCCTGTAAACTTCCGGAAGAAACTAATAAAAACGCTGATTCTGCCAATTTTCTTGTATGCGGCCGAAACGTGGACGATCAAAGCAGTGGATAAACGCCGCATTGATGCGTTTGAAATGTGGATTTGGCGACCAATTATAGCGTGGACGGAAAGAAGAACAAATCTTTCCATACGGGCTGAAGTGGATGAACCGGAAGAATTGCACAGATTATGCGGAAGACGGGGGTCCATCAATTTTTTGGATATATCGTAAGACGCACAGGCGAAAATCTGGAGAAAACATTGCTGCTCAGCAAAGCGGCCGGGACACGAGAAAGGGGCAGAGTACCGACGCGTTGGACTGACGGCTTACGAAGTCAATTTGGTCAGGTAGCAACCAAGACCGGAAACGGTGGAGAGAGCTCGCAAGTCATAACGGTCAGAACTGACTGGAACCGAATGATGATAGAATTCAACATTACACTAATTGCAAACAGCTTGATAGAATTACAAGAAGAGATACGATCAGTAAAAAATACTCCAGAATAGGTCTAGAAATAAATATGAACAGAATTAAATACACGCGTAACGAATTTGTAATGAATAAAATAGTAACTTAACAAAACATGGCTGTTCAAGACAAGTGATTAAAGTAAATAACGATTTAGGAGATGAAATATTGAACAAGCTTGGCATTTCAAGACGCTAAAACACTCCTAAGTTTGAAAAAAAAAGAGCGTTTGATCAAATGCTTACGAAACATTTTAACGAAAAAAATAGGGAACGATCTACGTCGAGTTAATACTTCATGAAGGACAAATGGACGAAAAAGCGCATCCGAAAAAACAACAAAAGTGTATTACATCAAAAATAATAAATGGAAATGATTCGGTCATTCCCAAAAACGAAAATAACCGATGAATAAATTTATCAATATCACGGAAACCTGATGATTAGGACGACCCCGAAGGAGCGTGAAATTTGAAAATTTAGTGCAAACTGGTGGGAAGAGGAATACGATCGCGAGGTCTGGAAAAAAATGAGGAAGGCTTTCGCACAGCAATGGTCTGACAACGACTAACGAAGAAGAAGAAGAAGAAGAAGAAGAAGATAATTAATTTTCTAGTAGACTTCTTTTCCCTGCCACTTGCACTATACTTACATTACTTTATTCACCAATAGTTGCGTTAATCGTTTTCCACTCATCATTCATCTCCTCATATCATGTGGCGGATTGGAGCGAATATTCGTCTAAAATTATTATCTGCAGCCAACCAGCATTAAAATGAAACATCCTAATTAATGTGACGATCACAGCAATTAATGCAACGGTTGTCTTGGCCTGCACAGACACACATGTGCTGGAGCATGCAGGTGAAATTAAAATAACCACAACAGAACGTGTACCAGCTTTACGCAAATATAAAGTAACGCTATTGCTGATTTAATTAATTGAAAAAAAAAAAATAATGTAGAGCTCAGACCCGCCTGTTAGTTCATTAAAAAAAAAACCGGAATCGTGGATGGAATATATTCGCTTAATTTCAACTTTTACTCCTACAGCGCGATGTAGAAAAAAATTGGTAATATCCAGGCCACTGCATTAAGGTGTACATTTTTTCATTTTCAAATCATTTTTAAATTTATAATTTATTTGGTTAATATTTTTTTATTTTATTCAATTTTTTTTTTTTTCAAAGTTTTGTAATATGGCCAATGAAATAACGCTGTGTGGGGTACGTCGTGATAGCTTTCTTTTCTCGAAAGTTATCGCTACACGGAGGAAGAAATCGTTAATTTCTATATAAAACACCGTATTCTTCTTTACTTTAGATTAATAAATTTTACGTATTTTTTTGATTTACTCCTTTTAATTCCTTTTAAGCTACACTTTTTCAATAAAAATTCTATTTTTTTTTTTTTTTTTTTTTTTTTTTTGTACGGTTTAGGAGTTGTCCAATGTGTCATACTATAACAATAATTGATAAAAATCTTGAATTTCGTCTAACTGATTCTTTTCCGTACTATATTGCGGAGTTTTACTTCTTACGAGTACCACAATCCAGAGGAGTCCATAAATTTTTCCAAATTATCGCAAAAATGTATCCAGCATATTAAGGTATGTACAGTATTGTGTGTTTGTATTTTTTTTCGTTATTTCTAAAATGGCATCTTCTTATTTATTTATATTATGTTGTCGCTAATATTCGTCTCCTTCATTCGTATGTTTCGTTTTTATTTAGATTTTAGTTCATTCATTTATTGCTGTTCTCTACATTTTGAATTAGTTCAAATTCAGAGTGAAAAATAGTAGAAAATGAATGAACTAAAATTTTAGCAAAAATGAACTGTGACGGCAGTTACTTAAGAAAAAATTACAACTCCAAATGAAAAGTCAAGCTTTTCCTTCGCTGCTAGTAAACGGCGTACCAATAGCGGATCGTTGTGCTGTTGCAGATCCCATTGCCTCCGTTCTTTTAATGTTTCCATCTGCTTGTTCTATTTATCGAAATTTAAAAATTTTTAAAAGTATAGTTGAATGAAGTATTTCTTTCCGATGACTAAAATGATAACTTTCCCTCCATTCTCCATTTCCGGATTCGAATTTCTATAAGAATAGCGCGCCCTGATTCGGTTGGTCTGGTACCATTTCGCCTAATTCCCATTTCGCCTAATTCCCATTTCGCCTAATTCCCATTTCGCCTAAATTTAGGGTCGGGTTACTCAGGTAATAAAAAAAAGGTCAGACAAACATACGAACGATTTCGTGTTGGCAACAGCGCGTCATCATTATCGAATTTTAAGCAGACTAAAACGCATCATTTTTTTTTTTCTATTTGATTCCACTGTGTTAAGGTTTTTTTTTCTTTCCGAAATACAACAAAAAGGTTTATATGAAAATCAGAAGTGAAAAAATACCGCTAAAAATGTTTGATGTAAATATACGCGAAACGACCACTCCGATTAATATTTGCGAGTTATTTCATTGGATGTCCAGTGCTGTATAAATCCCACCCGCCTTATCAGTCAGTATATAAAAGCCTTATTGATATTTAGTGTGACATGAACATTAAGGTTTTCGGAGTTGCAGAAAAAATAATAAAAAAGCTAAATTATAATTAGGTATAGTTTCGAAGTGGTCGCGTTTATGTAAGAAAAAAGGAATAAAAATCGAATAGAATTAACAATAATGACATGACATCGAATGATTATTACAGCGGTAATTTTATTATTGATTATTAAAATTACAATTATAAGTACATACAAAAAGTAAATGTTAAAATCAGGAAAACATAAATAAAGCTTCATTTAGTTCACCCTGCCTTTTTGCCTTTTCTAGACTTTTTATCAAAATAACTTCTTCCGGCTCAACGTAGCTCGGTACGCATTTCAAACGCCTATACTGTCAGGAAGTGCTCTATTTCCGCTTCTCGGCCACGCGCAACGAAACTAGTTCGCTACCCCTGCGTAGCGGTCAGATCCTTCGATTTTTTAACCGAGAATGCGTCTTTGACAAACAATGCCGCGTTTGCCCGCTGCCGAGACCTTCCGAGAAATTGAATGATTATTACCAAAATTTTAATGTTTTCAAAAGTCGTAAGAAATGCCAAATCCATCTCAATATGCGGAAAATCACGGCATACTGACTGTTTTACGCTATGAGGTCACAATTTGTTCTGGGTTGAGTGTTATGTGTATCAACGTTCTGAAAGAAACTATTCTTCTATCTTGAATATTTAAATTTTCACTTGTGAATAAACCAAAAATTTAGAGTCAGGCTAATATAGCAATGGATATATCATTTATAAAAACAAATCGAGCAGGTAAATAATATATATATATATATATATATATATATATATCTAATATTTGTATATTGAAATATTTATTGCAAATTACATTTTAAATGAAATGGTATTCAATTAGATTTTGACAACAGAGAATAAAAAAAATCATCATCCATTAAAAAATTATTTTCGCTTAATTGCTATAAATTTTTATTTTGTACGTCAAAAGTGTATGATAAAATATTTGGTAAATTGAATAGCGTCTTTTTATATTCTCTTTCTTTTTCCTTTTTGTAATGTTAAATCGTAATCTTTTGGCAATTTATTGAATGAAGCATTTTAAATAGTAAGATGGAAGGTTTTTTTCCTTTGCCTTTTTTTGGATTTGCCGAAAAATCTGGCAGACTTAACAGATTATAAAAGAAAGAAGAAAAATATTATAATCTAATTCGATTGGACACTGGGGAAATAGAAGAAACAAGAGTAAGGAGGACAGTGCCCCTTTATTCCAATCTTCTGCGCTTTGGCCTCCCCACTCCTTACAGTGCCAAAGCCATTCTTGCTTTCTCCTCTCTCAATATAGTTCCTTTGTTAGCTTTCTTTATCTCCTCAATTTTTAATCTTTTCCTTATATAATGTACAGTTCTCTGCGTTGGGTAAATTCTACTGTTGACGTGCCCAAAAAATTGAAAAAAAAAAAATTTTTTTTTACTTTGTCAGAGACTCTAAAAACAACATTTTTTGCGTTTTATTTATTTTTTTCATTCTAATTATTGAAATTACTTGAAAAACATCGTCAGTATAATAAACGTGACTAATTTGAAGAGGAATTTTTCAAAGTCCAACAGCAACCATTTAGGCTTCTGGAGAAGTTATTTATACCTTAAAATTCGATTTTAGAAGTATTTTTAACAACATACGCTAAGTTTTACCGTTTCATCTTGTAGAATGGGGAAAAAAATCATGACTGTATCTTTTAAAATTTTTTTTATACCGTGCGATACATCTAAAAATGTAATAACCCCTTATTACAACCAATTTTTCGCCATTTTTTAATCGATTGTCCTTATTTTCACTGCTTTCTATAACTAAAAATCTATTGTTAAAGATTATCACATATAACAAATATACTCGAGGGATAGATATAAGAATATTTAAAATATACATTTTTTTGATATGGTGCTTTTAAATCTATGCTCATTTATTAATCCCATAAAAGCCATGAACTAACCCCATATAACAGGGTCTTCACCTTGTTTATTCCTTGCTTACTCCTCTTTTTCTGCATTACACAGAGTTTAATAGTAAATCTAGTAATTTTTCTCGTCCTCATATCCAAATTTTGAAAAATCTCTTGTAATCGTATACGTTACTGTTGATTATTTATTCAAATCCGAAGCAGTATTTAATTTTTAAATTCTTTCGATTTGCTAATTCACTTTTTTTGAATTAAAGAAAAATGAAATTAGGTTCAGGAACTTTTGTTAAAAAAAAAGAAACAACTGTTTTCCTAATTTTAACATTTACTTTTTGTATGTACTTATAATTGTAATTTTAATAATCAATAATAAAATTACCGCTGTAATAATCATTCGATGTCATGTCATTATTGTTAATTCTATTCGATTTTTATTCCTTTTTTCTTACATAAACGCGACCACTTCGAAACTATACCTAATTATAATTTAGCTTTTTTATTATTTTTTCTGCAACTCCGAAAACCTTAATGTTCATGTCACACTAAATATCAATAAGGCTTTTATATACTGACTGATAAGGCGGGTGGGATTTATACAGCACTGGACATCCAATGAAATAACTCGCAAATATTAATCGGAGTGGTCGTTTCGCGTATATTTACATCAAACATTTTTAGCGGTATTTTTTCACTTCTGATTTTCATATAAACCTTTTTGTTGTATTTCGGAAAGAAAAAAAAACCTTAACACAGTGGAATCAAATAGAAAAAAAAAAATGATGCGTTTTAGTCTGCTTAAAATTCGATAATGATGACGCGCTGTTGCCAACACGAAATCGTTCGTATGTTTGTCTGACCTTTTTTTTATTACCTGAGTAACCCGACCCTAAATTTAGGCGAAATGGGAATTTACCATTCGGTTCATCTTCTTTTACGCCCGAATTCCTTCCTCTGTCATCTATAGAATTTTCGGGTTGCATAATTGAAATTAAATGCGATATTCAGATATCACGTTCCTTGGAAAACATCGCATACTAATTATCCCGGTTCTTAAACTTTTCGTCCTAAAAATTACAGATTTATTTCTTCTTCCTAAAAGTTACCTGTTTAAAATTACATGGAGAATTCCTTGAATCGAATAATTACCTTTTTGCTATTGAAACTGACGGATGCAAATTAAGATCGGCAATTGAATCACAACCGTTCGTCTCCAAAGACTTAACGTTCGGCAACATACGCGGAATCTCCTTATTCAGTCTTCTTCGACATAGGGAAAGTATATGATTGCATATCACTGATTAAGCTGAGAAAAGATGAAACTAACGGAAATTTGAGCAACTTTATGCTTTCCTACCTGACATAGTTATGCAACTCTATATGTAAGCTCTTCAGCCTCTTTTCCTAATAGAATATCGAATACCGCAACTGACCATCACACTTTTTTTTTTTTTATCCTGTATACATTAAAGATGTATCGTGTATTCGATCATCAGTTAAAGCCGTATTTATTGTTAACATTTCCCTCTAATGCATTCTAAATTTCAGACGACAATTAATAATTTACATCGATAGGTTAAAGATAATGTGAACTTTTTCCTTTTGAAAATAGTTTGTGTCCAACATTCTAAGAGACATTTTGGGTAAACGATTACATTATTCCCACCAGTTTGATTTTGGTTGTAATTTTAGTTCGTTCATTTTTGCTGTTATTCATAGTTCGCGAACTAACACATACCATGAATAACCGGAAAATGAGCGAACTAAAATTGCGACTAATAATGAATATAGCGCGAAGAAAAGCGAAGTAACGTAAAGAGCTAATCTGAAAAGTAACGAACATATTGAAAATGGTGCAGTAAAAGTGAAGCAACATAAAGAGAAAATGTTAAAAATAACGTCAAAATAATATATGAAATGTAGTAATTTTAAAGAAAGCGGGTTATTGAATAGACTAAATTAACATTAACGAGTAGGATACATTTATTCCAAATTTTTGTTTTCTGTTTTTTTTTTTTATGAGAAAATAAAAATTATTATAATCAATTGTTTTTGGATACCGAAGTACCTGGGTACGAAGATTTGACAACCGGAGAGGCACTACCGATTTTCATAACTGAAGTGTTGTTCATGGCGTACTTTGGACGCTACCTTTGAAAGTGACCGCAACCCCATCTTTTAATTCTTATTCCACTCTAAAAGCGGACCTTTCTAAAGCTGATTAGTCTAATTTTGATTTTTTTTGTCGACTCCTCACTCTCTTCAGTTCCTTCAGATTTGAATCCTTTTTCCCAATACGATTCCCTTATTGATTTCATTTTTTTTGCCTTAATTCGCTTTTCACTCACTGTTCGTCTTTCAGCTCGCGTAAAAGTAAAATCGTCTTTCTCCTTATGCCGGTGATCAGAACTGTAAGGCCGCTCGTGACTTGAGCCTATCATCCGTCTTCTGATCATTCGTCCAACATTCAACAACTTTCTTGCCCATAAAAGAGACAACGCCATCGTCAGATTTACTCTAAAAACGGGCTTAAAAAAATGTATGGAAAAACGTTCTTCTTTTTCACGTTTCACTGATTTTTCCTGTATTTGGAGAGCCATCTGGGGGGCCTTTAAATCCCCTCTATCCCAACATCAATCAAAAGCTCTCTCTTGACAAATTAATCTTTTCCGTTAAGTCCGTAGCTCTTCCTTACGTTCCTAGCTTTTTTCATCATACTTTTTGTTTTTTTTATAATTTTTCCTGCCTAAGCTAGAAGAAATTAACCGTAATTAATAATTAATAGAGTGGAGGATTGAATCCATCTTACCTGTTATTAGTCTATTAAAAAGAAGCATAATAGATAATAAAGACAAAAAAAATAAAATAAAAAAATACAGAGGAGTCAGAAATCCCGCTGGAATTTATTAATTTGATAAGCATTAACGATGCATTTTTGATACGGAAAACCAACGAGTAGTATCCAAGTTGAAACCAGTGATAGTATTCCATAATTGAATTAATTTCCACCGGGTGAACGTGAAATAATATTTTTAATAATGTCGTGGTTTCTAGCGAAAATTTTACTCGTCACGTTAACACAATTATGGAGAGTATGTGACATCCCGAAACATGTCAGATTTATATATGTATTTGGCGAATTATTAAATTTTCTGTTCAAATTTGTTTTTTTTTGGGGGGGGGTTGACCCCAACTTTCGTCATCTGGGTAGTCACTAATCAACTAATCCTAGATCTCTTCTTTTTAACTATATTTTCATCTTACAAGATTTTAAATAGACACACACACGAATTTATATCGTTATGTATTGTTAAATAAAATGTACTCGTGCATTTTTTTTTGTCGCGACAACAGATGCCATTTGATTCTAATATTGCCTTTCATTATTCGGTCGTCCTTTATTATTGAAACAAATTATAGTTTTTCGTATTGTTTCCATTGATATTCTAAGGCACAGTTATTTCTGTTTCTCCTTATAGTGGTATTTAAAAAAGAAATTAAAAGATCGTTGATTTAAAAGAAGAAAAAAAAACAACTAATAAAGATTTAATAAGGAAACTGTAACCGTGGTAGCCTAGTGGTTAAGGCACTTGACTACTAAATCAGAGGTCACCGGTTCGAGACTTGTCTCGTTCCGGATCTGAATCGCTCCCAAGCTTACCCAGCCTGAAATAATTGGGTACCAGAGAAATCTGGGAAAGTAAAGGCGGCTGAGAGAAAGGAACTGGTCCTCCTATTCACCATTAGTGCCGTTGGGCTTAGTCCACTGTGAATCTTAACTTCACAAGCCTCGACACCCTGCTAAAGGGTATGGGACCTACTTTTTTTAACAGTTTAAACCTAAGGTTTTAAAGATCATTCTTAATATTATTATTTTTTTCTATTTTTTAATAATGTGTAAGTTTGTGCAACAGTTGTCTCCATTTGTTAATTACTTTTAGAAAAAAAAAAAATCTTCAAAAATATTAACTTATGAGCGAAACTAGTGTGTGCCTAGGAGGTTTTATTGATCCATAATGTGGTGAATTCTTTTGAACATCTACAGTCATGATAATTGAATATCAAGGTTTTCAAAAGTTTTTAGAAATGACCACACACTTATTATAAGTGTATATGTGCACGTTGAGAAAAACACATCTTAAAATTAACTCATTCTATGTGGCAGATGTATATTAGGTTGTTTTAAAATAAAGTCAGAAGAAAAACCAAAATTCTCGACATTATTTAAGCATTCCGAAAGATCCTTCATTGCAAATGTGGTTGCAACAAATTTTTGTAAATTTATGTTCGTTTTCAGAATTTGTTGTTAATTCTCACAAGTTTTTGAAAATTGCGGTTAATTTTTGTTCTTTTTCGCTAATTCGTATAAATTCTCGTTCATTCTTGCAAATTCTTATTAATTCTTGTATAAATTTTTAGTTAATTCTTGGAAATTCCTGTAAATTCTTGGAAATTGTTATTGAAAAAATATTGTAAATGTTTGAAGTTTTATTCGAAAATAAAACAAAAATTAAAGCCTTTAAAAGAGACCTTCGTAGGGTACCGATATAATAATTCTGTAATACCGTTTATTCTAACCTTTTGCGGCCTATGGAAAAAAAAAAACAATTTTGAAATCAAGTCTAAGCGGTATCTTGTTGGAACTTTTTACTTAGGTTTACACGACTGGTGGTGGCTCATTCAGTTTTCATTATTCAATTGAAAATCCTAACAATTACCGACTTTTTCATAAAAGAGAATCTTCAATTATTATACAGTACTGGAGCTTGCTAGATTCTCTTCGTATCAAAAAATTTCACAACGGAGAAATCGTAAAAATCAGCTCTGAATTTAAATATACAAAACTTCAGAGGAGCTTCGTGTGAGGAGGCAGTATTTTGAGGGAAGTTCGCTAGAGAATCATCTTCTTCTGGCTAATTGTAAATCAGATGGAAAATTTGCGACGATTCGTGCGATTCTTTTTATTAAAAGAAGTTATCGATGGCTCGACGATATTTTTTTCTATCGATATAAAAGAAAATTCAAACGCGACCGATGCTTTCGAATTGTTTTCTTCGATTCTCGTCATCGGTATAAAAACTTTCTATTTACCATATTAATTAATTTACAAAGCTGACGACTGAACAGGTTATGTTGTAATACGATTTTTCCTTTTCCCTGTCTTGGCTATTTAATAATAATTCGAATTCGATTTTTCCGTCCAAGTCGTGCTGAATATATTTTGCATTTCCGCCACTACAAGAAATCAGATTTTAACATTAATCATCGCGTCGGCTTAAAGTGTACACTAATTAATAATAATTTTTTGTTTTTTCTACATCAGATGATCGTAAGTGTTGAGACTTTGTTGCTACACAGAGGAAATCACCGGCAGTCTGTGCGACTGGCTCCGTTTTTTAATATTAAAAATATACAAATATATGTGTCTATATATGTGTGTGTATAAGGTAGAATTTTGTATATATGTGTGTGTATAAAAGGTAGAATTTTAACTTCGTTCGAAATATTTTACGCGTTCAAAATTATCATTCGATGTGCATTATTTCATATTTTTATCATAAAGGGAAAAAAAAGCGACGGATTTTTGTTATTAGAATTTTTGCCATGTGACATCGCCGGTTTGAGACTGGTTTGGAGGTAGTGGAAAAAGAAAAATTACGCTTCCTGAAGACTCGAGCATAGGTCTGCGCGCAGCAAGTCTGAATGACACAGCATGTATTCTCCTACATTAGGAGTGTAGGCTAGTCATTTGTTCTGATTGTTCGATGCGAGTGTGATTTTTAAATACCGTTAAAGGAATCAGGCTGAATAAAACTGTGGGATCGGACCAAAGGACGTTCTCATTAGACGGCTATCTTTTAGCGGCTTTTGTAGTAGAAGGAGATTTCTTTTCTTTTTTTGGGATCGCCAGCCGACGGCATTACTTCTCGGAGCTACCTTTTTACACAAAAGCATAGCGTACCGGCATTTGGTTGATTCATTAGGCAGCCGATCGTTTATTAAATTTTCTCTGACAACCGTTGAATTGACCAGTTGAAAATCGCCAAGCTCCTAATGGAAGCTTGAATTTCGCGGAATATATAGAGGATTATTAAATCGTTCGAATGCGCCGAGAGTTCGCGCATTCACAAAACACTTCTTGAATTTTCAGTGACAACAAAAATAGAGTGGTTGATTTAATTTCGTTTATGTTTAATAGTCTTTAATTCCAGTAACAAAAAAAAAAATTAAAATCAAAAATGCATGAAGTGGTTAAGCAGATCATGGAATCTGCGATTATCGAAACTCTGAAACATTTCCCCACAGCGCTGTTCATATAGTGAGGAAGATATTTCATCACGATTATGATTAAGGCAGCATCAAGCGCTACTTTAAAAATTCGTTTGACATCTTAATAATTTTTTTTTTTTTTTTTTTTTTAATTATATATTAGTTATACTCGTTACAATCTTATGTACAATTTTTGCGTTGGGTAAATTCCACTGTTGACGTGCCCAAAAAAAAAAAAAAAAAAAAAAAAAACAAATCTTAACTTAGCGTTACATAAGTAACTCTGTTGATAGCACGATTATCACCTAACGCAAAACGCATCTTGGTAGATGATAAAAACGAATGTGGAGCAAGTAACCCAGTGGTTAAAGCTTCCTTACATATACTTATTTTTTACAAGAGTAGATCTTGAAGGTGTCTGGTATCCAATCGAGTATCGAGAAGTTTAACTGCTTCCGCATTGACATGGTCAAAAAGCCGCCATCATGCTGCTTGGCGTAGTCTTTGATGACATGAATGGCATCTGAAGATCGTATACGTTTTGTCTGGTCTGAATCTTGTTACGATTTGCAACTTCCGCGCATCCCCACAATTGAAGACGATACGTCCAAATCGGTTTCATTATTTGTTGATAGAATAAAAGCTTACACGATACGTCCAATGTAGAATTTCGACCGATAAGCCAATTAACGCGTTTTAATTTTGAACTGTTTAATTTTCGTTCTAATGTGCATCTTTCACGTTAGACGCTTATCTAAGTTTATTCCAAGGTATCTAGCTGATTCGGCCTGAGGAACAACCTGATTGCCTAGATTATGCTGCATATCGATTTTACGATAAGTGTAAATGACATGGATAGATTTAGCTTCATTTAATCTTCCATTCGATTGTCCATTTCCTAACACGATTGAGCGCGCGTTGAAGTTTTGCTGTAGCTTCAACTTGACTATCGCTAATTGAAAGAATAGCACTGTCATCTGCAAATGTTGCGGTTACTGTTTCGTCGTCCGTAGGTAAATCCTGCGTATACAAGAGGTACAGGATAGGTCCAAGAACGCTACCTTTGGGCATTCCTATTTGTATACGGTAGAATGTTGACACAGCATTTTCGTGTGCCATCCGAAATTAGCGATTAGCCAAATAAGATTCCAGAAGTCTAGTTTCCTGGAAGAAGGTTACTCATTTTAAATACAAGGCGCTCGTGCCAAATACGATCGAACGCTTGCGATACGTCAAGAAATACTGTAGAACAATATTTTCTTTCTTCAAAGGCTTTTTCGATGTTGGTCTATCGTCGAATGTTGTTTCCTAAAGCCAAATTGATGGTCAGGTAGATCGATAAATGGTTTCAAACGTTTTGGTAATAGTTTTTCGAAAAGTTTCAATAATACAGGAAGTAATGAAATTAGGCGGCACGAAGTAACTTCCTGCGCTGGCTTTTTTTTTTTATGTAACATAATGATCTGCGTTGTTTTGAAACAATTTGGAACATATTCCAGTCGTAAACAAGCACTGTATATACATATATATGTATATACGTCAAGAATACAACAGCTTTATGCGGTAATTCTTTTGAAACTGCAGGAGGGATCTCGTCGATTCCTGGGGAGCTTTTTTCACATTAATAGTCTTTGAAATGTCGTTCGCGATTTCGAAACGGGTGATGTAACTAAAAAATTTACATTATTTTTACATGACACTGTAGCAATTACATTTGGCTTTATATCCTGCGGCTGAAGTGTATTTGACAAATGTTACGCAAACAATTCCGCTCCTTTTCTTCATTACGTCTGACCCAGGTGCCACTTTGGTTCCGGATAGGAGGAACTATAACAGATGGCCGCTTCATTATTTATGTAGCTTTTCACAGGGAGTAATCGCCGACTACCAAAGGGTTAAGCTCTTCGAGATACGATTTAAATGTTTTCTTTTTAACTTCTTTTATTAACTTATGAAGTTGGTTATTTATCCTATTGAAAATGTTTTTATCCTGCGGATGGTGTGATTGATACCAAATTCGTCTAGCTCGTCGTCATTCAGTAAGTAACTTACGTACTTCAAGAGAATTGTCTGCTGGTTTTACTATTTTTAATCTCAGGTGTTGCAACTTTGGCAGATTCACGGATTGCTTCGTTGAGATTATTAGTTTGTTTCTCTATTTCCTTCATCGTTTTCAAATGCACTTTTAAGTTTACTCGCTAGTCGAGTTCCGTACTGAATTTTTTCCAGTTTGTAAATCTACATGTATTTGTCAGCATACATTTACGTTTTGACTTCTGAATCATTGTAGAACTAATAATAAGCAATACTGATCCGATGTGAGGTCTTCAATGTTTTCTGAGGGAATGTAATTATTAGCTATACTTTTGACAATAAAAAAGTCAATTAAATCGGGTCTTTTTCTTTTGTCGTTCGGACAATAGATAGGCTTGCCTCCTGAAACACAGTTGCTGTCAGTACTGTGGATTGCGTGTAGTAGTTATTTTCTTTTGATATGGGTTGGATTCTGGTTTTTGAAATGAACTGACTTTGATCAACAGGCTTCGTTCTTAGCATTAAAATCACCGCCTGTCACATATCGTTGACCGAAATGATTAAGAAAGTGTTCATAATTACCTCTTTTTAAGTTGTGCTTAGGTAGAAAGTATACCGCTGCAATACGTTGAATAGCTACCGATGTCGTTTATGCATACTCTTTACAATACTCCTTTTCGAGGAAATGTCGTATATTTTGTTTTATTATTACAGCTGATCCTCCGTGTGCACCACCATCGCATCGGGGTGAGGAGTATGATAATGTAATTTTCAATCTTAGGGCAATTTCTCGTTTCGGTGAATGAAATAAAGCACTGAAAGGATGCAAATCTATGGAAATGAAAGAAAGCATGGAAACTGCGCAAATTTCCCGAAAAAACAGTTTCCAACGAAAGTTACAGTACCTATACTTCTACCAGGAGGAATTAGCGTCGATCTCACAAAACCTGAAAATCGGTAATTATTTCGGTTCACGGAAGAAACACCTTTGGATTATAACTTAAAACAAATACAGCTCTACCAACTACTCGTGGGGGATCGTGTATCAATTTGATCTTCGCTCGTCACATCGACAAAGTTGATTTTAAAAATTACATAAATTACTTCAGCTATCATAAATCCATATTGTTCATTACTTCTAAGAATAATATGACACAAGAATAAAAAAATTTTTAAATAAAATCGTTAACATTACTATTTTCTTCGGAATTCAAGACGTAGTATCAGAGATGTGATGTTAATAGACAGCAAATAGCTGAAGCATGTTTCAGGTTTTTTTGAATTTTAGCCGTAGGCTCTAAACAGAGAGCATTCCGGAGGTCTCCAACGTGGAGGCGCCCAGCACCGATTTTTTTTTTTTTTATCACAACATTATTTACAACATGGTTTAAAATAATAATCAGTATTACGTACTATAAATTACTGTTATGCTGGTAGATAATGACGTTGAGGCTATGACCCTAAAGAGTTATATATAATAGTTATTCGAAGCAGATCGTTGGGGTATAGACGTTTTAGCCGTTGTTGGGATGTAGTGTTATTTGTCAAGGAGACAGTAAGACAGTTGAAGGAGACACATCAAGCGATCATGATACCGACTACTATGGAAGTTTATTACCTCAATCACTGTGGGTGTTCGCAGATCGTTTAGGATGATGCTGTTACGCACAAACCATGGTGCTCGCGTAAACGTCGAAGAGATTATGAAACGTTTGAACTTTCTTAAGGTTAAAATTGGCTGTCGTGTCCCATAGCTGGATACTATATCTCCAAGAAGGAACGACGACTTGTTTGTATATTAGCAGTTTGTTTTCAAGTGGGAATTTACTTTTTGGGCGAAGTAGCTAATTCAGTTTCTTTATTTTGTAGCGAAAATTGCGTAAGGTAATTTTAATATGTTGTTGCCAATAGTACATGCCGAGGTAACGAACTTGACCCACTTGGAGAATGGTTGTGTACCTTCGTAGTCTGTGCACACACCTTTTTTCAGTATTAACGAGTAGAAAAAAGATTTTTCCGGGTTTATAATCCACCTTTTGGCCCATAGGACGAATCGATTAAGATAGTCTTGTGCTTTGCCTACAGCCTCTATCGGGGGCAGGTTGAGTTAACAAGGAAGGCCGTATCGTCCGCATACGTTGCGATTAAGCCACTGCCATCAGTTGGCAATGGTACATTAGCAGTGCACAATGTATAAAGTATTGGGCCAAACACGCTGCCCTGTGGAACTCCAGCTCTGATAATCACGTACCTGTGTTCGATTGTACAGATATGATTGGAGTAGACGAGTAAGTATTCATCTTGAGTTTGTGCAGAAGTCCGACTGTCCACACCCTATGGAATGTCCGTTGGATGTCTAGAAATATAGCTGTATAGTATTGCTTGT
The DNA here is from genome assembly GCA_039619475.1 of Icerya purchasi. Taxonomy (NCBI): domain Eukaryota; kingdom Metazoa; phylum Arthropoda; class Insecta; order Hemiptera; family Monophlebidae; genus Icerya; species Icerya purchasi. The sequence continues at coordinate 503,960,222 of CM077115.1, read as the reverse complement.
CTTCAAAAGCTGATGGGATATGTTGAACAATCCGATGGAGTTGCTCGATGGTGCCCTGTTGTCCTCGGAAGCCGACTGATGGTCAGGAATCGCTCTCGTTCCTAAAATTTCCATCATCCTGGATAACATTATTCTCTCGAATATTTTGGAGGAGAGTGGCAAGTAGTAAGCTTACTTAACGATTGCGGCATACTTCCACTGCGTATTACTCCCGACGATGAATTCTACTCCTTCGACAAATCCTCGAAATTCGTCATTACGATTACTGATTACCATCGATAACGAGTACAATTGATTACGCGAAATAGCAACGATTAAGCGAAATAGTGACGATTACCGCGTTTTTTGTAATTAATTACTTAAAAAAAGATTAATCACTCCAACCAAAGCTGCAGCTGAGAATAGAAATTATTACATTTAATAATAGCGTGCCTATTACACACATCCCGTATGATTCGTTCCGGAAATATGTCGGTGATGTTTTTGTGAGTTTTATGTGTTCCTGATAAATGTTTATTTACTCTCCATTGTATTAATATCGACTGTGTTTATAATTTTCATTTATTTTTATTGGATCGCACGTATTATAATAATCGTAATTACGGTATGGTCGAAATTAGGTTAATCCGATTTTGCACAAGCCTTCTTCAAATAAAACGTTTCGCGCATCATCACTGAATAGGGGCATTTCCGTTTTGGTTTTTCCTAAAAAAAAGAAGAAAAAAAAATTTTATCTCGGCAATCTCGCTCAATATATATATGTATATATATGTATTTCGAGAAAGAATTTAATTTTATTTGAGCGAGTTCGATTTTTCCGCCTTGTCGCCTCTATTTTGATTGTACCGAGAGACGGAAATAGGCTGTAAACTCATCAGCGCATGTGTTTGCATACACGGTTTTAATAGGTGCTTTGATTTTATTCTCACGGGCTCTACGACGTCGCTGTAGACGCGCGAGCAGTAGTAACATCGGCAGCAGAGATGTTCACACGGATCGCAGTAAGATACACACTTACTTGCACAGCGGAAGAAGAAGGAACCGAAATAAAAATAAAAAGGGGAAAAAAAAGGAAGGTTTATTAAACGTTCAGTATCCGCAGCTGACGACGACCTAGTCTATGCGAGACGGCAGAAGGAGCTTTTTGTTGCGTACATGGTCGAGGAGACGTTCGGACCGGCTGCAATTACGTGTACCTGCGTGTCGTGTACGCGAGGATATCATATCAGCAGATAAGACACATAAGTAACGTCGAAGATTTTCGAACGGTACGAGATAAGCGACATGTACGTAACATTATCTCGGCTTTGGTGCAAGTAAAAAAGAGACCTGCTCGACCGGGAGAGAACGAGACAAAGACACCAGCAGATACATCGGACGAGGAGGAGCGCTTCTGACGACAAGGAGATGCCGGAAACGCGAGTTTGCCTTAGTATTAGATTTCCGTCGCTTCGCTTCTCGGTGCAACTTGTTGCTTGTTCGCTTTTTCCTTTTAATTCAATTTTTTTATCGACTTTATTTTTAATCGTATTTTGGAATAAATCTGGTTTATTTGTAGCGCTGCGTTTTATCGTAATATATACCTGATCGGTGTTAAATCATCTGCGAATAACCCAACTTGTCGCACATCACTCTAACGGTTAGTCCTTCAAAATTGTTCAGCTGAAACCGGTTTTTAGATTCTTCATTAATGTGAAAATTGGATGCACTCGTTCGCTCCTAAGTGGAAATTTTGTTTCTCTTTACGAACGCTGTCGCGCTTTTCTTTTTTTTTCCCCTTCTCAATACAAGCTCATCTTTTCCATTTCCGTTATCTCGAGATAATAACAAAATTATACACGTACATATACATATTGTGTATTTGTTTTCGTTAGAAACTAGCGCGAATGCCCGTGTAAACCGGAAGCTTCTGAAGAGTTCTCGATCCGTTTTAAGATTTTCGTAAGTGCCTTCGACAAGACTGACTATGCGATAAAATGTTTTCTTTCTATTCTTTTTAGGGCTCTTCAAATATGGACGTTAACCCGACCGAAGAGGAATTTGTCTATATACTTTCCATGTGCAGTAGCGGGATTCGAACCGGGGGTCCCACCTGAAACAAAACACCACCAAAGCTGACTCTAACAAAATGATAACACAATTTTTCATTACAAAAAGACGACGTGTATGTACCGCGCGTTAATTTATTTTTTGTTTTTTTTTTTTTAAATTTTCACAGTAGCGCTTATTCGATCTCGAAAATAGCAAAGGTAAACTCGGAAACTGATTAAAAATTAAAGTCATCGACGATGAGATATAATTTAATCAATGCAACCGTCGGAACACTAGAATTTAGTACGGAACCGAAAACAAACGAAAATCGAGAATCATTTTAGGCAACGGAGAAAGAGAGCGGGCGCTTAAATTCTACTAGCCGAATTCAGAGGGGGAAAAAATTGCTGAAATTTTGAATAATAAATACTCCGCCGGATCGCGGTACTCGCTATAACATTTTTCATTACCGATTCTGTGCAGATAGGGCGCGTATGGAAATACTTTTTTTAAGCGGGTCCGATAAAGTCCAACAACACACGTACGATGCTGTGCGAACCCCCGACCGAAAGCGTTAAAGGCGACACTCTAAAAGTCCGATATAAACATCGGAGCGAAATTTTGTGAAATGCTGGTTGCCCCGATTGAACGTAGATTCTCGGCAACTTCCTTAATTGTTGGTGGCGTTTTGTCAGTACTTTCGGCGCATAAAAAATTATGCTTTGATTAGAAAATATTTAATTCATGTAAAGCACGAATACACGCGCGCACTATCTGAAGAGCTTATGCACAACTAAAATGAAAATAACTATTTTCATCGTCATTTTAGTTAGTTCAATTTACCTTTCAGTTTAGAATTTCCAATAATTTTTAAACTATTTCACACAAATGAAAACTTTTCCGAAAATCTATTGTTGCAAAATTTTGACCTAGATTAACTCGAGCAGAAATATAATTCTGACGTTGTTTTATATTGAAAAACCTGATCAAAATCCGTTTCGAAGCACTATTATATTGCTATACCGATGAAGTCAATGTTCTATACCGATTGAATATGTCGATCTTTAACGCCACCTAATGGCTCCGTACTGGTGCTGTCGCGGCATTCTTTGCCTAATTAGCGAACGTTGTACAAAATTAAGGGGGGACCAGTGAGCATCATCGAAAGATCGACTCTGTTAAACGATGACCTGAATTGTATTCGCGTTGTTGTCACTTCTTCCTCTTTGCTACTTCGGTAAAACTCGTATAATTTGCTTGTAATCAAATATACATTTCTAATTGTAATCGTCAAGTGCTACATATATAGAAAACTATTTACCGTTTTTTTTTTTTTTTTTTTTTTTTTTGGTACTATAGAAAAGGGGACCAAGAAGCAATGTGGAAGGGAAAAGGTCAGTTAGACAGAGATCCTGTCAGAGATTGATAGTATAAATACGCTGAGGTAGGCATAAGATGAAGCACGATAATACGGAATGCAGAATAGAGCGTTCGGTATATAAAAAAATGGGTACTTAAACAAAGTACACGATTTCGCAGGAGTGTCTCTTTATCCCTTGGATGAAGAGGACGACAATTTGGACGAAAACGAGAGGAAGGCAACTTATAGCGATTGAATCGTAAGCGAATAATGGAGGGGATGGTAAGGTGGGAAATACTAACAATAAGTTGAACGGACAAATGTAGAGAGAGCGCTGGAAAGTGATGTAGATAGCCGGACATGGAACTTCTCTACGTGACGATAACAGATTAGAAGCAGAAGTTTTAGTAAAAAAAAAAGAGACGGGAAAATACAGCAGAGCGAGCTAGAGAATCTGCGATTTTGTTACCCTCTATGTCCGTTCGTGATTAGGGACCTAAATCAATAGGTATAGAATAAGCGAGAAAATATTTTATAGATAAGACAGCGTATATAAAGAATGAAAAAGTCGCAGTAGTGAATAGGAAAGGACGAACAAACAGCCTAGAGAGCACTCATGGAATAATCGGAAACAATCAAATAATTGGAAAGGAGATACAAATAATAGTAATTTTAACACGTTATTATATTTAATAGGATCGTTTTTGCTTTAATTTTTGTAACTTCTCCTTTAAAATTTTTGCACTTTTTACTAGGTTCGGCAGCAATGATAGTGAAAAAAGGAAGAAGACAAAAAAATTCAGAGAAGTTGATACCGGGGACGAGTGAAAACGGTTCCGATTAGGCCTCCGGAATGTTTTTGTTTTTTTTTAAATGGGCTTATGAGTGAGAAATCGGGAAATAATTGTGTTCAGGAATTTCTATATAGCTGCGCCGATCGGGGAAAGGAATTGGAGGACAGTGATAAGTAGAATAAATTAGGAAAATGAGAAAAATCGGCAAAAGGAGAAATAAGGGGAAGGTTAATCAGTTTGATGAGGAAGAATTAAGACAGCATGAGCTAGGATAGGAATTTCCCACTTATATAGTTCGTATCGTGTTGAATAAATTCTGCTGACTTATTTTACAAAGAACCGTATTGGTCGTCATTATTTATTTTATTTTCTTTATCCAGTTTTATTATTGTAAAATACATTTTTCGTAGATTTTCCTGGATTTTGGTAATAGCGATATTACTCTCTATAAGAGTTGAATTAATATTTTTCGGTTCATTTGGCAATGTAAAACTCTTTTTTTTTTCTTTTTTTTTTGGATATTTTCCAGTCTTTATAGGACAGTAATCATTCTCAAATAGTATAAATTTAGTTATAGCATAGGGGAATTTAATATGTTAAATATTTTAAGCGTTCCATTTGAAATCTAACCCCCAGCGTTTACTTCATTTTTGAGATTTTTAATAATTAATGTTATTATAATTTTTTTTTTTTTTATAACTCTGTAGCATTAGTATGTTAGAATGTAGGCTTGAAAAGATTTATCTTCATAAATATAATTTTTATTACTTTTTAGTTTGACTTTAGCGTCAAGCGACTGCGATCAGTTCCGAATGTGATCTTGCGTGCGTACACATTCGCGTTGCGTATAGCAATTGCCATGAGCGCTGCCTATTCTGTACTGCTAGTGTACAAATATCACGACGCTCGAAATCGAGCGATACGACTCTGACAGAATAGCGTAATTATCCAATTTAGGTATTTCTGCGTGTGTTTTTTTTTTATTTACTAAAATTTTATATTTTAATTTTTTTTATTAATTCTTTCCATTTTTTTCCTTAGCTTGTAGGATCTTAAAGTTTTCTCCGTAATTAATAATCTGTCTCGCTTACTGAAGTTTTATGTTTACGATAATTTTTTCCATTAATTAAAAAGACCACCAGGAAAAAGAAAATATCCATGGCTAAGAAATATCGAAGAATGAACCAACATCTGGGATACAGAAAGACTTTTCACGACAGCGAGGGAAAGGAGATAGGAATAGCCGACGCACTGCCTATAGTGTATGGCAACTTAAAACGAAGAAGAAGAAGAAGAAGAATTAAAACTTTATTATCGGGGGAAACATGGGTAATATCGTTCACATTGTCATTAGAAAATAAAGCATGTTTTACGTTTGTAAATAATTCACTTTCAGTCGATAATTCTACAGGGATAATATTATCAGTGTAGAACCATTAGAGATAACATCTTCGTTAAGAATAAAATTACGATCGGGGGATTGTTGGTTAACATAATGAAGTCTGAAACTAATAATTACAAGCAGTGTATACCACTCACAGCGAATAAAGTGTAAGGGTGAAGCGGAATGTATATAAGTGTCCGTGTGTGTGTGAGTGATTAATTTAGACGAAACGCACGTAGTCAGTTAACCGATTGAAACGGCAAGAATGATTTTAACACGCGAAATAACCGTGTTACTGAACGATATATCCGCTCTTCTTTGTCGATCTTATCGATCGCTCTTATTTTGTAATTTCCATCAGGATCCCCCGTTTAGTATCAATCAAATTTTTTTTTTTTTTTTTTTTTATGGCGTGTCAATTATGAACATAATATAATCTGGTATAAGTGAAATATTGGGAAGTTGCAATGTGCGGCAGCAGGATGTGTTCTACCCGAACGAAACATCACAGTAGCTGTCCATTAAATATTGACTTAGCCTTCCGAATGGTCTTTCTACTTAAACTTGATCTTATTAATGACGTGTTGCATCTTTCTGCGTCCGCAAGTCGTGATATTACTCGTTGATTGCGTTTTCGCAAAAACAGGAACGTCGGGGAGAATCATCATAAGATCTCTTTCGGTGACGAGTTACAATTGGCGTTGCGTGAAATAACTCGGCACGAAATTTCGTTCGTAACAGAACCGTTTGTTTGGAGTTTCGGGTTACATTATTGAAACATGTTTTTTTTTCAGTTTTTTAATGCAAATGCGGTTCAGACTTTTTTTTTTTGGAGAGGGGGCTCATCGTTGGCTTTGACCGAACCACTTCATTGTAGTATGTTAAGGAATTCGATTTTGAGACGATAGGAAATGGAAAGAACAAAGGATTGAAGTAGGGAAACTATTGTTGGAAATGGGAAGGAAAGGATAAAGAGGATAGCCAAGAGACAAGATTTTCGATTCGCTAACAAGAGCCGAATATTCGAGAAAAAAAAACATGGTTTATAACGCACTTAAAAGAAGAATCAGTGTTGTGGAGAGGACATTAAAGAAAAAGAAATAGGTAAAAACGAAAACGAGAAGAGAAGAGAATAATTAATTTTTAAGCCGATTAAGGAGACAACAGTAGAACGGAAAGAAACCAAAGCTAAGAACTGGGTGCCGAAGCGGGATTAGAGAATAACGAAGATTAACTATCCAACTAAAGTCTGGAATGATTAATTAAGGAAAGGAGGACAAAGTCGGGAGCTGGAAAGTGGCTAGAGAAGGGACACACATCATTGAGGGCAGCCGACTGAGCCAGAAAGTCTGCCGTGCACATTGCCCGCAATGTTAGAGTGACTGGGAATCCATTAAAGGTCTATGAGAATAGAACGAGATGATACTAAGTTGGAGATATTGATACTGTTAGAGAAATGAATAGGAGAAGAAATTGCTCGAAGGACGTTTTTCGAATCGGAAACGGTGAAGAATTTGAAAATATGTCACTAATTGTAGAAATGAAGGATATTGGAAGACTGACTCAGCTGTGAAGATAGAGCAGAGGAAAGAGAGCCTGAAGGATTCAGAATGACGAAGAGAAGGAAAGATAAACGCACCGCCTACATTTCCTACATTTTGGAGAGCCATCAGTAGGAAATTATATGCGAGAAGGAAATGAGGATTCCAGCGTTAGCAGGAAGGGAAAGAAGAGAGAAACTGATTGGCCGCCGCTATATGTTGATAAAATTAGCGAAAGCGACGATCTAGTGCGATGCTATTTTATTTTGTTTTTACAGCAGGTGCGAGTATACCACCTTTCGGCGAACGAAAGCCCTGATTTTTTTCTTGAAATATTAAATCTCGCGTGACATTGGACATCCTTTTAAAACTGGAAATAATGCAAAGAAAGGTGTTATGAATATTTTTAAGGTCAATGAAAACCGCTCCTAACTATTATGACTGTTAGCGGAGGTCGCGGAACCACCGACGATCATGCTGAGAATGTAATATATATAGCAGATGATAAATTTATCATTAAATCCTATAATCAAACAAATACCAAAAAAAACATTAAATGTACCGTTAGTAATAAATACGGCAATAAAAATTCGATCATACCATTAATAGATAGTTGCCGAAGGAGATTTGGACATTTAAAAATAGCTTTCGACATAAGGGCACCCACCACCGATGCGCACCAATGGGAGCAAATCTGGATCTCCTTAAATACATTAATGAAAATTAAATTTAACTGATAAGTGTCGAAGAATGCTCAGTTCAATGAGCTGATAAATAACAATTTAAAGGATTACTGATAATTACGGATGGATCGTTAGATAAAATAAAGAAACGTTACGCTTTGGCTTATTATTGTGCTGAAATAGAGATATTTCAACCACCTGTAATATTTGACTCATAGTGTAGAAATTTATGCTATTAATAACTAGAGAATTTTAAGACTAGTATAAATAAAAAGATATTCGTTTTATCAGATAGCGTTGCAGCGATTAAAAAATACCCAAATATATCCGAATAAAATTGATCATACGGAGTATCAGCGGAAGCTAGTGAGCAACTTGAGAGAACAACGTGGTAGTATTTAAATCGGCATATGTGGGAATTTTTTTTTTTTTTTTTGGGAACGAGATGGCAGAAAAACAGGGCAATTAAGAATTAAATTGGAAGTAATATCTGATCAAAGAAAAAATATGTGAAAACTGTAAAACAAAAGGAAAAAAACCAATACACAGAAAAAGATCCGTGCTGATAAAAAAAAAAAAAAAAAATATAGAGACTGATAAAATAGTGGAGATTTCCAGAGTAAGAATGGAGCATTATTATATGCGTGCTCATTTGTCTAAAATGAAAATGATAAACAGCAGTAGATGGCAAAATTGTGATGCGAAGGGTATTTCGGAACACTTATAGTATGGCATTGTGTCGGAAATATACGAAAAGAAAGAACAATACTCGTAAGCAAATTAAATACTCTGCCGATGATTCTTATAGTGTAAATCCCCCTTGACAATGTAAGCATTTTTATGAATTTATTAAGGAAAATAAAATAGATCTATGAAAAGGTACAAAGGCGAAAGAAGGCGAAAGCCGGGTCACTGGAAAAAGGGAAAAAAACTGAATCTTTTAAAGCAGGGGTGGCTAACCCAAATGATCTTACGGGCCACTTTGGAAATGCATCATAACTCCGCGGGCCGCATATAAAATCATATATCCACATATTAGATTTAGACACACTTAAGAGTGAAAAATTGAAGCATAATGAGTTATTATTATTGTGTTTACTATTCTTAGTAAACATAGATAATATAATTCAATTCAATTCAATTCAATTTATTTATTATTATTATTACGGCTGTTAGTCCACAATGCGCTGTATAGCGCTAACAGTGGATAGAACACAATTGTTAAAATAGGGTAATAATATAAACATGAACTAAAAAAATTATTTAACAAAATAAAATCTAAATCTTTTCCAATACAATGCTAAAATGATCAAAAATATGAAAATAAAATGAAATATAATAAAATACAATAAATTTGCAGTACTCTGTAAAACATTATATAGGAATATTAAAACCCTTAATGTGTAGATATCTTAGTAATTGTTACGAGTAGTTTTATAAATGCGACGTTAATCATTTTTATTAAAGCGATATCAATGCAGAATACTAAAACATAAAATACCCGAGTAAGGTTTAGTTAACATGCACGCATAGAAACAACATATAATGAAATAAGGTGATATGTAATTTAAATATATTAATAAAGCTAATCAGAATGATAGAATTTGTAAACGTACAATAATTAGTGTTTGTTAAGTGCATGCATTACATTTCATTGTTTACACATTATGTTTATTTCACGTTAAATAATGTAATGATGTTTTATTTGACTATTTAATGATACTGGGGTTACTGCGTCACTGAGGTCACTTAAGAGTGAAACATAAAACTTGTTATATTAAATGTTCCAACATGCGCGCACATTATGAGTTTGCAGAACATAATTTTTTACTACTTTGGCCATCTCGTGGGCCGAAAAAATATTTAAGACGGGCCGCCGGTTAGCCACCACTGTTTTAAAAATGTTTTCCGAGACACGGATTGAAATAACAATTCACCAAAAACTGAAGATATTTTAAGAAAGCGAAGAAAAGAGCCAAAAAAGTAACATGATCTCCGAGTAGGCCTATACTTTTTTGGTTTTTTATCGAAATTAAAAAGTACCTCTATATATTGATATTCTGGCTCAGAATTTGCGGGATTACCTAAAACGCACACCGTTGGCCACGGTGGTCCCCAGGTTGAGCGATTTTATATTTTCGGGAAATTCGTAAAAAAAAAAAAAAAAAGAGTGCAAAAAAGAGGGATATGGAAATATTTTAGGCGTTGCATGATGTTACGTGCGTAACGTTAATTGGCGGTTAAGGTCGAACGCTTCCAATCAAGATTAAAAGTAATTATTAGCGATTTTGTCCTTATTACGCAGAAATTTAGTAACGATAATTGTAAAAGGTTATCCAGCAATCTACGGATTGAGGACTAGAAGAAAAAGCATTGTAGCAAATCGATTGTCGTAGCAAAGGAACGAAAATATCTGGAAAAAACCAGCTCGCATGTGCCAAGAATAGAATAATGTGACAAATGAAATCGGCAGTTGTGTGAGCTGTTGGTAGTGTCAGTGGAGGTATTATTACGCTTCGCCAGCTGCTACAGTGGCTGCTATGCTGGAAGAGTTTAAATTCGCGCTGTAAACTTCTCCCATCGCGTGATGCGCTCCACAAATAATATTTCGTCAACTGTGATCGTAACATTGTGATGCGTGACATTTAGTATCAATGAAATTTTACGTTACTATTTTCGACAGACATTAACTCGGCAATTTTATCGCGTTAATAAATTTGGTTTATTTTTCACCTGTTTTTATTTAATTTATTGTTTAAACATGTTTTTTTTTGAACTGATGAAATTTATGTCAATTTTTTTTTTTTTTTAAAAAAGTAGCTTTTGAAGGCTTAGTTTATTCAGTATTCAAACTCGGTTTTTAATCTACATATATGGCTGATTTGTCAGTGTAATTTACCTGTGTTTTCCCGGGGTACATGCGGGGTCTTTCGTGCAAAAAATTTAAAATGATAAATTAAAGAACGGCGATCATTTCATCACCGAAATCGCAAAAATTTCTCCCTTCAGTTCTATCTGTACCGCTGAATTTATCATCATCTTGCGTTCCGCTGTCTATAGATCTTCATATCGCTACTTATCCAACTGTTTGATCGTCTCCGACTCCGTGAGTACCCTTCAAACTGTTTCCTCTCCCTTTTCCATTCACTCCTGCGATTTTGTCGCTCTTCGTAATTTTTTGCTTCATCTACAATCTTCACGTTCTCCATTCTATCCATGTTGATTTGCTCCGGGTCGTCCCTAATCATGTGGGCATCGAGGGCAATGAGATGGTGAATTCCTCGGCTAGAATTGTACGCATCTATTTCAATAAAATTCCTCCTATCAATCTACTACCTCTATGGTTAAAATTTCAAACTAGATTCTGGTCAGATATTTATGCTTCTTTCTTCTTTAACAACAATTCCTTTTATTGGTCCATCCAGCCGAATCTTTCTACTTACCCTTGGTTTTATGGCTTTCCTATTCTACGAAATAATTTCGTTATAATCTCTATTATTCGTTTGCGCCTTAATCACTATCAGTCCCTTCCTAGCGTTTTCGTTTTCATTTAACTGCCTCTCCCAACTGTCATCTTTATCCAAATCAAGAAGCTACTACTTGTGATCCCAACCATATTTTCTTCGTCTGAGCGTGCTATTCTTTATTCCAATTTGTTATTCCTTGCATTTCCTGGTCCTTATTGCGCCTTCTACACCCTGTCTCTTCCCTCTCAGTCCATTATCCCAGTAGTTCTTTCATTCTGGCTATTTCTGAACGAATCAGTATTTAATTGATCCTTTCTTTTCCTGTTGCTGCTGGATGCGCAGGTCTTTTGCGCTGACGCAATGTATTATTTTTCTTTTGTTTTTACCGACTACTTGAAAATGAGCGGCTTATGCATGTTCGTCGCGAATGCTTTTTTCTTAATTTTTCAATTTTTATTCAATTTTTTATTTTTTTACTTTTTTCTGTTTGTTCACGCGTAAACTTTTCTTCAATGATATCCATTGTTTATTCGAAAGTATTCTCCGGTCAATGTTAGTTCCGCATGAGTATACACCCCGATATAACGGAGTATCGATCAATACTGACTGAGAAGTGATCAAATAATGCTGAAAAATGGAGACTATCTTTAGAGATACACATTTTATTGCGCAAATTGTCAGACAAAAATTCGCTAAAAAATTTTCATTACAATGTAGGGATATTTTATTTTGGACTTCCGAAATTTTATGAACACGAGCAACTTGGAAAAAATTATCGATGTTACTTTAATGCAAAGATTTAACTAAAGGTGATGAATCTAAAACTTTCATATTTGTAAGCTTACATCATTGGCGAAAATATTACATCTTAACATATTGCACTCTCGAATTAATGTATACTCTCAGCTTTATTGAGGGCAAAGTTTAGCAGCATTTTTGGGTGGTCTATCCCCGTATTGTCGCTGAAAAATATCTAAAAATATCGAATAAAAATTCTTTTTTAAAATAAAAAAGAATGCCGATTTCAAAATTTGCTCTGTAAAAATAAAATAAAAAATTCGCTGAAATATAAAAACGTATATTCGATAAAAGATAATTTGGAGTAATGCATATTTTAAAGATAGGGGCCCATTTGAGATTCTTATACCGTATCGATTCGTCTTTTTCTGTGTGAATAATTTGAATGTGTTTTCGACGCCAAAAAAAAAAAAAAAAAAAAAAAAAAAATTTGGACGTGATTTGTACCGAAAATAAACGAGAATGATTAATGCAAAAAAGACCGTGAATGTTTAAAGTTTAACATTAAATCTTTACACTAGTGTGATCGGTGCTTAATCCAAATTGCAACAATTAAAAAATCATTTAACGCGTCCTATAACACAATTATTCGTTTTCTATCAGCCAAGTACCGGAAATGTCGAAAACATCCGATTATATGTAGTAATACTCATTTAGTATAGCGGTTTTTTAATTGTTGCAATTTGAATTCGCTGCCGATCCGAAGATAAGTATTAATGTTGTTTAAGAATTTACCGTTAAGTATATTACTCATATATTATCTTCTATGAAATAGTTATTTCTTACTTGTTAGAGTATTTTTTTTTTCAGTTTTTTTGTTCATTTTTCAGAGAAAAGTTTGAATATTTTTAAATTTATTTCATCCGAGACTTTACTGCAGACTTCTACCCTGTAGGGCACATTTTTGATGTTTCCAGTATTAAGGTTTCGCTTCAGTTTGGCCAGTGTAATGTATTCTTGCAAGGGGTCCCCGATATTAAATGTCTGCTAGTTTACCTTTAGATTAGTTTGGAATATTATCTTTATGCAGCTAGACTAAATTGCGTTTTTCCATTAAAGCCAGTCCTCAACAGTGCTCGCGCGCTTTCATCGTCTTCGCTTAAAAATAATATTATCAACGGCTACTATTTTTATTCACTGTGGTGGTCACGCAGGAAAGTGCCATACACGCGGCACAGGACACACCCGCTTACTAAAACACACCAGTTATCACTATATTTAACAGAAATTTCTCACCACTAAACTCGGTTAGAATATTGAAATGACCTAAAACGGAGGTGCACGGAATTCCTGTCTCTTATGCGTCCTAAAAAGATAAACAAAAACCCAACATTTCGGTTGCTTTTCATAATAATAGAATTTCCTTGGTGAATAGTTAGCCACCCCGCCGTTCAATGCAATCGTGCTCCACTACTACGATTCTTTCTCATTGCAGTTTATTAGCCGACTTACGCTGAAATTATTGAGTAAAATAATACAAAATTAAAAACGCAACAACAAATACATCTTCAGTTTGAATATTGAATTTTAAAGTATGCTAGAAATGTTTTTCTACTAGACGAGAGGAGAGAAAATATATTACAAAACAAAAATTCAACGTTATATTAATTGAACATCTAAAGGAGACTGAAAATAAATAAATTAACTCTTCTTGATAATGCAACAACATAGGCATACCGAATTCATCTTTACTATATTATATTATTTATATAGTAAAGCGCCAAGGAAGTAAATAGACAAAAAATCGGAAAAAAATAGACGAAAAATCAAAAAAAAGTCCTGAGACCGTTTTATGGCACGTAGAAAGCTAATTTTTTTTTTAATCGACAGTTCCAGGTTTTAGCAACTTTTAGAAAAATTATAAAATGTCCAAAATTTTCATACCTTGAGGCTCAAAACGAGCAATGAATCAAATTTTTCTTCCAACATAGACGAAAATAAGACAAAAGACCAAAAATGGAAAAAAAAAAATCCTGAGCCCATTCTATGGTACTTAAAAAGCTGTTTTTTTTTTTTTAATCCACAGCTTCAGGTCAGTAGCTTTTTAGGAAAATTATAAAATGTTCAAAATTTTCATACCTTGGGGCTGAAAACGAGCAATGAATCAGATTTTTCTTCCAACATATACAAAAATAAGACAAAAGACCAAAAATTTAAAAAAGTCCTGAGCCCGTTCTATGGCACTTGGAAAACTAATTTTTTTGTAAATCGACGCTGTACATCAGCAACATTTAGGAAAAATATAAAACGCTCAAAATTGTCAGACCTTAGGGCTCAAAATGATCAATAAATCACATTTTTTTGCCGTTTTTTCAATTTTTTAATCGTTTATCAAAAACTAATTATTCTACTGAACTGCTTTAGGTCTCATTTTAAAGAGAATTGAATTTAGAGTATTTCCCTGACTTACGCTACCCTTCCAGCGATTGAACTTTTTGAACTATTTTAATTCAAAGTTTTAAAAAACTAATTTCGATTTTCGTATTATTAGACGAAAAATCGAAAAAAAAAAGTCCTGAGACCGTTCTATGGCACTTAGAAAGCTAATTTTTTTTTAAATCGACAGCTCCGGGTCAGTAGCTTTTAGGAAAATTATAAAATGTCCAAAATTTTCATACCTTGGGGCTCAAAACAAAAAGTGAATAGATCAGCGCTAATTTAATAAGTTCATTACCAATCACATGAAAACGCGGTACTGCCGTATTTACCTATGGAGTACCCGCGCTTCCTTCCTCACCCATCAACCGGTACTGGCTTTTCGTTCATCGTGTATTACTCATAGTGGACGAAGACGAAACATCTTTTGTTAACGATCCTTCTTTTGTTTCTTCTATGGTGTATTATTGGTGTATTTCGACGATTTTAAATCAGAACAAGGTGCATCTACCGAGTTCTGTCAGCAATAAACTTACAAAAAAATATTAAACAATTTAGTACTGTTGCATGATTAAAACAATAAGGTAAATTCGAGAGCAGAGTACGAATTTAGCAAAAAAAAAATATAAAATCATTGTTTTAAGAGCAAACTTGGTCACGACGAAATTCCCACAAAGTGGGAGGTGTTTGGAGGCGGAGCCGCGGGGGATTGGGCCGCGAAGCGGCCAGGGGGCCAAGCCCCCTAGTACTTCATATTAATCGTCTATATTTTTATATATGTCTTATTGTACTTTTGTTTTTCTGTGTAGTTTCAGATTGAAATGAAATATGATCATTTGCATCAATATTTTTCGCTATATTTTCTCTCCTTTTTTCCAAAAATATGGGATATTTTTCCTAAAAAAAAATAAATAAAAAAAACACTACTTATAGCATATCTTTAGTTAAAATATTCAATCTTAAGAGATGTTTGTTGCGGTGTTTATGATTTTATTTTATTCTAAGCGCCATTATACCACAAAGAAAAACAAACGAAAAACAACGAAATTAATAACTAGATGTGTAATAATTACTGCAAACACACTTATAAATTATTTATTACAACATTTTATGAGTTTAATATTATTTTAGAGCATTTTAATCTTACCGTTTTTACCGTTAGTATTGGCTGACCGAATGTAAAACATGTGAGGACGTTGTAGTGTATAAGTCCAAAGGTATCTAAATGAGTAATTTGAAAGCTATATGTGTAGATAATGTAATATTACATGCTCGCACCTGAACGGGTATGTGCAGCGTAAATGTGTTGTGTGCGAGTACTTAATCTTCTGTTAATGTATTCATAAGGCAACGATATAAAGCTTTAATTCATTTTTTTTTCAAAGTGTTTGTACAGTTTAATCGATGCAAAGACGTGTACCTCAGGTCGATAGAAAAATGTTACACAGAATATTGCAAGCTTTTTTATATTACCCTGGGCGTAAATGTATTATTAATATGAGTGACTGCATAATTTTTAAGTCGGGGTAATTATGAAAAATTATCCAACATTTCTGTATATATATATCGATTATATGTAACATTTGAAAATAGCGCAGCAATTAATATCAAGACTCCTCTTTCAAAATTATAAAAAAAAACTACCGTCAGGGTTCTAAATCCTCATGTGAGTTCTGAAGGATCGAATTATATATTTGTATATATATAATATATGCGCGTATAAGTTTTATTTATTTAAAATATACCAATAGAGAAATAATAACTTGACGATAAATTTGAAGGTGAAAGTTAGGACAATGTATACGGTAGTAGATTTTTAAACAGTGTCTTCTTACTGAAATGGTAGAGATAACAATGACATAAGTGCTAGTAGAGCTTAAAATATTGCCACTGAACGACGAGTTACCGAGTAACTTAAGAATAATTATGCAATTTACATTTTAAAGTAGCTGTTATATTTGAATATTCTTGATTAGTAATGCCTTTTTGACGTACTGTGTGATTGCTTGTGTTGGAATAGTCGTTGATAACCTTCTGTTAAATCTGCAGAAATAAAATTAACCATCAGTTGCGGAATATAATACGGCTTGTGCAGAAATAAAAGTCAGACGAGCTGTTCATTAAGACTTCCGTTACCGAATAGCCCCGTATTAGTCGTCTTTTTTAAAGTATTTAATAAAATAATTGTTAATGAAATGAAATATTTTTGTATTTCACTAAAAAACTTTCAAACTTCGTTAACCTCCTGAATGTATTCTGTTACATTTTGAACAGATATGGGGCTGAAATAACTATAATACTTGTGAGTTTTTATATTTTCATTTCAAATTTTGTCGAGGAAAAAAAAATGAAGCGAAATCTGTTACGTTTTCATAAGGTATTTATTTCATTTTTCTAAGAATAACACAGTTAACTGACCTTTCTGTAAGAGTTATAGAAGACCAGCACCTAGCACTCCAGACATCTGCCCGCGATGAGGTCCGTAAACATATCATATATGTATATATGTATTCATAGCGGCGTCATTTTTATGCTGGGAATAATGTAAAAAACTCGTTATGACCTATTTTAATGTTCTTATGTTATCTTTTTAAAAATAAATATATAATAAAAATAAAAATGAAATTAAAACTAAAAACTGTCTTGATTTCTTTTGAAAAACCCCAAATAAAAAAGATAAGAATCAGGTTGTTTTTTTTGTTTTTATGGCAAAATGAGGTTGTCCTATGAACATTATTAAAGAACTAGTTTGGGGAGGGGGGGGCTTTCTACCTGGCGCGGTCGTTTAATTACTTCAGTAATACTTTTCCTATTCTTCTTGGTGAAGTCTAAGCATCTTGTGTAATTTGTGCGAGTTTGAGGTTTTTGTATTTAATAATAACTTTGATATAATATTATTATGTGAAACTTGGTTATCCCCCGATAAACAGTTCCACTTAAGAAATTACAGCTGTTATCGTGATGACAGAGCCGACGGGTACGGCGGCGTCGCCATACTAGTGAGAAATGACATTGATCATGATCTGATTCAAACTAATTTAAAATCATTTAGTAACAATTCGGAATCTAATGCAGTTTCCATCAGGGTAAATGTTTGTAATTCTTCATTTTATTTTATATCATATTATTCTCCCCCGGGACATCTTATCAATCCAACATCTGTTTCAGCTACTCTTGCCAGTTTAAGTTCGTGGCCTATAATTTTCAGTGGAGATTTTAATGCTTTGAATAGGATGTGGGGCTGCAATTGCAATGATAGTAAGGGAGCAGCAGTCATAGAAATTCTCTCTGAATCTAATCTGTGCCTTCTAAATGACGGTACACCGACTAAAATTCCTCATCCATCTCGGTCTACGAATCCGGTTGATTTGACGATGGTGTCGCCCGATATTTATCTCGATTGTTCATGGTCAGTATTTCCCGATTCTCTTGGTAGCGACCATCTTCCCATATTATTTGAAATCAATAACACACACAGAAATCCGTCATCATTCCCGGAAATCAAGGAAGTCGACCAAAGGAAGCGCTGGAAACTCTTAGATGGTGATTGGGGAAAATTTAGAAATATTATGGAACAGGAGGTAGGTAAAATCCAGATGGAAACTACCCCATTGGGATAGTATAATCTTTTTCTAAAAATGTTAAGCTCTGCCTTGGATCAATCTTTTCCGAAACCATCTCCATATCTAGGTAACAAACCGGCTTCTCCCTGGTGGAACAGGGAATGCGGGGAAAAGATCAAAGAACGGAATCAGGCACTAAACGTTTTTCGAAGAAGTGGTACGATGCAAGCTTACCTTGAATATAAAAGGATTAATGCGGAAACACGTAGACTTCTCAAAAGCACCAAAAGAGCCTCTTGGAGGAGATTTTGCTCATCGTTTAATCGAAACACTCCGCTCAAAGTTATCTGGTCTTTAGCTAAACGATTCAAGAATAAGAATTTCCACTCCACATCTCTAAAAAGTGATTGTTGGTTCGACCAGTTTACTTGCTCTGTAGCCCCGTGTTATGTTCCTTGCATCTCGGAAGTATATGGAATCGAGCTTGAAAACAATTATCAACAATCTCATATTCTGTCCAATCCCATATCAGTCGAGGAACTAGGATTGACATTAAAGAATAAAGGTAAAGATTCTTCGCCGGGGATAGACGGTATTACTTATTCGATTCTGAAAAATTTAGGAAACAAGGCGAAAAGCGTTCTGGTACACATATTTAATGAATTGTTATTCAACTCAATCACTCCACTTGAATGGACACAATTCATAATAATTCCTATTTTAAAATCCGGTAAATCTCCGTTAGAAGCTACGTCTTACAGACCGATCTCACTGGCTTCTTGTGTTAGAAAAACATTCGAAATAGTCATTAATAATAGGCTTGTTTGGTGGATAGAGAATAAAAAAATCTTCCCAGCCGGAATGTTCGGATTTAGACCGGGCCTTGGAACGTTAGATTGCACTGCTCATTTAGTGAACGAAATCTATGCTTCTTTTTTGAGAAAGGAATTCCTTTCGGCCATTTTTCTGGATATCAAGGGGGCATTTGATAATGTTAGTATTCTGACATTACATCAGCAGCTAGTAAGTATAGGAGTTCCAACAGTCTTGGCTAAGTACATCAGCAACTTGTTTCTCAACAGAAAACTTAAATTTTTGAACCCGGTCACCAAGGAAATGGTTGGTAGAGTTGCTTACACGGGTTTGGCACAGGGATCAATTTTAAGCCCGGTTTTGTTTAATATCTATGTACATTCAGTCTTCAGCATACGGTTGCCACATAACTCACAAATTTTCTCCTATGCTGATGATTTTATCATACTGAATAGAAATAAAGAGATAACGGAATGTACAGTAGAGAGCAATCAGTCAGTCTACTTATGTGGCAAATTCTTTCAGGAAATTAGACTGGAAATTTCCCCTGCTAAGTCTACTGTTGTGATATTCACATTAAGACCCTACAACGCAGAATGTATTAAGATAAAAATAAATGGGATTAATATCGCGCATAAATCTTATGTGAAGTACTTGGGATTGTATTTGGATTCAAGGCTTACTTGGGCTCGTCACATCCAAATACTTCAAAGTCAAATCTTGAAAACACTGAACCCCCTGAAGGCTATTGGAAACGCTTCATGGGGATCCGACCCTGTAATTATAGCCTTGTTATATAAATCACTGATACTTTCCAGAATTGATTACGGCTCGATATTTTATGGCTCAGCCTCCAAATCGAACCTTAGGAAACTAGATACTCTACAGAATATCGGACTTAGACTTATAACAGGAAATGTTCGATCCGCTCCAGTAGCGGGTCTTGAAGCGGAGACGAAGATTGCCCCACTACAGTTAAGAAGAAATATGTTGGCGGATAGATTTTTATTAAAGTACTGTAATTATAATTATCCGCATCTGCTTAATATTACTTATAGTATTAGTAATAACTGGAGATTTCTTTCCTCTAAACTACCGTTATTATCAGCCAGAATTCCTCAATACTATAAATATTGTCCGGCCCTAATTCCTAAATATCCATCTAAATATTTCAGAATTCCATACGAAATTAACCTTATTAACTTAAACATTAATACAACATTATTTGACAATATTAGACATAATCAGAATACTCTTCTCGATCGGGAAGCAGATCTTACTACCGCATTAGAGACAGCATTTTCTGGATATTCCAAAATCTTCACTGATGGCTCCAAATCCGGTCGGAATTCCGATCCTGTTGGTGCTGCCTTTGTTGTTGACGAAGTTACTGTACAAAAATTTAAACTCCCACCTTTGGCATCTATCTTCTCAGCCGAGCTGTTGGCAATTGCCAAGGCCTGCGACTATATACTTAATGTACTTGGTAGCAGGGGCACATATGTTATATGCAGCGACAGCCTTAGCTCCCTTTTAGCGCTACAAAATTGCCTCTTTAAACCCAACTATCATCCCACTGTTTGGGAGATAAGGGAGAAATGTTCGATTATCATTTTACAGGGCGGTGTTGTGGAGTTTTGTTGGGTTCCAAGTCATGCGGGGATAGAACTAAATGAGGTGGCCGATAGGGCCGCCAAGGATGCGTCTTCAATGGGCATTGAATTTCCTTTTATTCCAGCTGGTGATTTAAATTCTGTAATTAACCGCAATCATTATACGTCCTGGAATAAGCATTGGCGATTGGCCAGGAAGGGTTCATACTTTAATATCGTTCAACCTTTAATTCCGACACACCCATGGTATCTCCACGTGTCAATTTCAATGCCTCCTCATCTCCTCCGCAGATATGTTACTATATTGTGTAGACTGCGTATGGGGCATTCTCGTGTGTCACATAATTTTATGCATGCTGATAACCAGGGACAATGCAATAACCATTCGTCTGTTAACTTTTTGGAGGACATAAATCATCTTTTGTTTAATTGCGAGAAGTTTGAAGACAGTAGACATATTTTTTTTAATAAATTGATATCCCTCGGTAGGTATCCACCGTATTCCCTGCATCATTTGCTAGGATGCGGAGAGAAGGCTCAATTTTTGATTTTTAAGTTTATTTTTCAAAACAAGATTGTTATTTAACTTATATTTGTATGGAGGAATATTTTATTTTTTATTTATTTATTTTTTTTTTTATTTTTTCCTTCGCTCCCGGAGTTTGTTTATCCTTACTATTCACAGGTATTTATAATAATAGTTCTGTCAAGTGCGTCCTATATTAATTGAATTCAACCAGAAGATATGATCATCGCCGACCACGAAGATATGGTGCAATTTGTACCATCTTAATCTGACGAGCAAAATATTATGGCTGTTCAGTTGAGTCTGGAATTTCAAGTTCCCGGGTACTGACCAGAACAGTCAGGTTATTGTATAAATGATTCCAGGCAGACAGGCTGTGGGTAATGTTAATTCATTTACGGCCATAGTTGTCCGGAAATTCAAAAAAAATATATTTATCTTGCTCAGTTGGTCCGGATAGATGGCTGGTGAATTGTCCTTGTCATTAGATTTTCATTTGCTCATTTTTCCAATACGTTTTTCTTTATTCATATAAAAAAAAAAGAAAGAAAAAGAAGAGGAGAAGAGAAGAGAAGTGGAATAATTTAAACTTATTTTGATATGGAAGTGGTCAAATGGTAAGCTACTTAGCCGCCAGGCCATAAAAAAAAAAAAAAAAAAAAAAAAAAAAAAGTCTAAATTTTTGACCAATTCTCGGCCATTCTTTGTTACGTTCTGCAGCGTTCTCTTCTGAAATTTCTAAGCATTATTATTATTTTTTTTTTGTTTTTTTTTGGCCTGACAATAAGCCATATCGAGTCAATGTAAGAATAATGCTAACTAAGAAGAGATACGTAATATTCAGATCGGAACAAGGAAGGTTTCAGACAAACATGACTGTAAATGTACTAACATAACCTACGGATGACCGAGTAGAATCTTTAGGGAAAGCAAAAAATAAAAAGAGAGAAAAAAGAGAAAAAAACTGGTTAGACCGAGCCAAAGATACCTTGAGCACTTTAACTCGACTAAGCAGTAAAAATAGGGAACAGGAATCACTACCGTCACCTACAATAAATGTAACGAACAATCATAGTCACAAATGTTTTAACATAACCCACGAATGCCTGTATAGAATCACAGGGAGGGAAAGACTGCCTCAGCCTAGTCCGAGATGCGTTGGACTCTCAAACACGGCAGAGCAAATTAGAATTAGGATAGTAGATTGCATATCACCAGAGTTGTTCAGGGTAGCTGTACATCTTCTCGATTCATAGGTACATATATATGTATAATGTATGTATATATCAGTGGTGATCATTATTTTTTTTCTGGTACAGAAAAATATTGAAATGGAATTAACTAGACAACCAGCATAAACAAAAACAAAAGCTACCTTTTCTTTTTTTTTTTTTTAATTTCAAAAAATTAAAAATTATACTGCACGAACAAAACACAAATTAAGAAGCCACTTTTATTTTTAAAAATTTTAAAAGTAAAAAATTAAATTTAGGTAAAAAAATTTTGATATTTAAATTTTGATAAAGGAAATAATTTATTGAAAGAAACAAAAAGGATTAATAAATATTCACAAATTGTATATATAGACACAGAAGTTATTTTACTATATTAAATTCACAATAATTTTAAACGAATTTTCCCGACATGTTTCGGAGAATAATGCTCCGTAATCATGAGTACAGTAAAGTGTGTTAAAGTTAAAATTAAAACAAAACAAACAATGAAAACAAAGGCAAACATCGATTACGACTTGTATGATAAATATAAAAATTATAACAAAAAATAAAGAATATAAAAATGTTATATAAGTAAATTTTAATTATTTATTAATATGTAACAATGGGTTATTATCAGGTTTATTTATGTTCAAAGTTATTAATTTATTTTTATTTATATTGTAGGCTTCAGCGGAATTTAACAATTGAAAATTAGTAATTATCTTTAAAATTTTTAGGTCTTGTTCTATTTTTAATGTTAACCTTTACGCTTCGGAGAAACGTACTTAAAGATCTCCATTCCTGCTGCCATTCTTCTCCGGTTTGGTGCATAAACAAATGAGCCAATGTAAGGGGGAGAGGGGGTTGTATGACATTGGAGAGAACAGTGTCACCTGAGTTGCTCGATTGACATGCCCATTGCCTGGAACCCCAACATGAGCCGGCACCCATAGGAAAGACATTTCAGAGTTTAGATGTGATAGCCTGTATAATAGGTAATGGACCTTCCTTATCAAAAGGATTGTTGGGTTTAATCTCTGAGATGAGTTGAAGGGAGTTTAGAGGGTCAGTTATGAGTAGGGGGCCTTTTGGGACTGGGGGTTGCTTCTCGGTGTAGTGTTGGGTGCAAAAAACCATCGCGTATATTTCGGCGTCCGGTGCTGTACAGCAATCGTGCAGTCTGACGGACTCTGCTGCCCCTGAGTTTCAGTGGAAAACCGTTTCTACCATATCGCGTTGTATCAGCTTTTGCTAGTTAATAAACAGTAACAACATAATAAGAAAATTAAATCAAGTTTTTTAAAAATGAAATACCGGAATTCACACATTTTCTTTATTTAAATTAATACCTACGTCTAATTTATTCAAAACAGTAGTAGCCCTGATTGTTTCCGGTTCTAAGAGCGTTCTTCAAGCCATCTCCTCTCCTCCTTCTCATTCTTCTGACGGTATCATTCTCTCAATTCGATCTCTCGCCTCCACTTTGTTCTCGTCCCATTTCATCCTCATAGACTTTCTATGGGTTCCTAGTCATTCCAATACAGAGGGCAATGACTCAGCTGACTCTTTAGCTCGCTCAGCCGCTCGCAATCGTCCTTTCCTCGACTCTTTCTCTTCTTCAGACATTCATTCCAGTCTTTGGTTGGACACGTATCCATCTTTATTCTCAAATCGCTATTCGCAGTACCGTCTTACTCAACCGTTTCCTCGTTTCTTGCATTGGTTTCATTCTATTCCTGTCTGTCGTCGTTTCACTGTTATTTCCTTAATTAGACTCAGGATCAATCATTCTCTACTCCCTTCTTCTCGCTTTCGATTCGCTTTGTTCCCTTCTCCTTTCTGCTCTCTTCACGCTTCTGAGGCTCCTTGAATTTCTGGCTCAAATCGTATCTCCCTTCTTTACGCCCAACTTTTAGCTTTAAGTCTTCTTACTCCGTTTAACGCTACCTACATCCTTTCCTTCCTTTTGCCTTCAGTTGTTTCGCTGCTGCTGTCCTTTGTGAGTTCCATATCTGACCGTCCGGCTATCTATCTATTGAATTATCATGTTGTTGGATCAAGGCCGCTGGTTCGCCCAAGGTGGGGGAAAAAAAAGAAAAAAGTATCAAAGATTCTTCGATAAACTTAGTCTTAATGATAAAATCTTAATATATTTCGGATGTCAAGAAATTCGTTGCCAGGCAATCCTAGAAGAAGATTAAAAAGAAGATGGCGCCGGGACGCTCTCTCTCATCATAATGGCACTATAACTAGTATCCATCATCCGTAAGGAAATGCTCGCTTTTGTATCTAACTGATAATAGGACTGTCAAGCGTGCTTCGGTCATTATTATACTACGCCCACGAGTAGTGAGGTAACATGTCTTTTGCGTGTTACCAAGTATCCAAAAGATACGTAGCTCTAACAAAATTCAACGCAGAACAAGAAAAAGCAGAGGATATCGCACGTCAATGGACCGATGTATTTTTTTTTTCTTTTCTTAAGAGAACATATATTATGTGAAATTTAATATAGTGTATATTATTATCAGTTGCTTCATATCCACTAGGAGAGAAGATAGTATTACTTTTATTTTTTTGTTTACAGGCCAGTATTGAGAAATGCCAGTTATGGCCAGGTTTGGCCGGTGTGGGAAAAAAAAAGAAAGTATAATGTTTTTTTATAATATGTAAAGTTTCTGGTATATGTTGGTATAGAGGTCTTTAATGTGAAAAGATATAAGTTTAGTAGTTCTGTTAATATTGATTTTACTTAATTTTTCCAAGAGTTGTTGATGTACTATATTTTAATTGTATATCTTTTTTTAATATTGCGATAATGTGTTTAGCTAATTTGTAGGCAGGCGTATTTTTGTAATTTATTAGACGTCTTATTGGTACATGTGGTTTAGGTATTTTTAACAGTGGTATCATCATGTGTTAAAAGAGCTTAAGATCGAAACCAACCGACGGCTGTTAACATCTATCAGGAAACGTATGCTAGGCTTTTTCGGTCATATAGTAAGAGCGAATGGGCTGGAGAAAACGATATTGATGGGAAAGGTCGAGGAGAAAAGGAAGAAAGGCAGACCAAAGAACCGCTACATCGACCAGATCAAGAAAATATGCAGATTAAATTTACAACATACCATAGATTTAGCACACGATCGGTGTAAATGGCGACGTGTTGTATTTTGCGTCAAATAAGGTCACGACATCCGACTCGGATAACGAAATGGAAAAAAAGAAAATCATCATTGATATCTGAGGATTTGTATTTATATATTTATATGAATTATTATCGTCGTTACATATAATCGTGTCAGATTTAATTGTTTGTTTTATCACTTTTTGAAATTTCGTAGTAGGATCGTTATTACTAATTATTAAATTGTTATTTGAAATGTAAGTTTCTGTTTTATTTATGATTATTTGTTTGTTAATCAAAATTCTACAATTACGTTTATCTGCTTTTGATATTACCGTATTGCGTGCTACTAATTTATCAATAAGGGTTTTAATAGTATTGATCAATATTTGTTATGTGTATTTGAGTATTGAAATGTGTTATTATGCTTATTTATAATTCATGATATTTTACTCGCTGCAATATGTCTAAAATAATCTTGTTTTGCTATGAGTATCTTGCTCATAGCTGATTCTATTTCTAATATTAAATTCTTAATATTGTTTTTATTCTTCCTATTAATCGAATTGTATTTAAAGCCATTGTTTAATAGATTTATTTTATCATTTGATAATTCAATGTCAGTTAACTATCCTAGGGTGGAATTTAATGTTATTCTTCTCACCGTTGGCAATTTCTCGTTGGTGCGAGGTCTGCCGTGCAAATTGACCGTTTCTAGCTGTGTTTCGGTTTACCGCTAGACCTGAATCGATAACGGCTTCGATGAGATCCGCGGTGATCGAGCTATCTTCGTCTTGGCTAATCAATCGGTTTTTTGCCTGGAACTTGGATTTAATTCATTTCAGGCAGTGTTTAGCTAATTCCGCCCTTGAACCGGTAGCCCTTGCATACTGCCCACGCCAGCCAGGCGATACTGACACGCGTCGCCTCTGGGTTACACCCTAGCGCTAACACTCACTGGTTTATAACGATCGAATTTGGAATAGTTGCGACAGGAGATAATGAACTAATCGGCCTGTCGACTCGAGTCTGACGTTTGAGGACGGTAGCCTTATTTAACAAAAAGTCTGTGTAACACTGCCGTTGATTCTTACTAGTAGCATACGCCGTCGTCCACGTAAGATAGGTAACCTGTCCTGTCACTATCCGGTTTGAGAAGGCCTTTTTTAAGTTCAACTTAATACTTGCCCTTCTCAAACCCTCCGTATATCATTTTGTTCACCGACCTGGCTTTCCTCTGGGATTTTCACCACAAACTTCCACCAGGTTGCTCGGCTTTGCAGGAGCACCACTTACAGGCAGATGCCGGAATAGAAGTGGAGAAGCTATAAAGTTCGCTAGTGAACTTTGTGGCGCGCATCACACTTGATGGGGTTGCCCCATGGAACTCTTAACGTTATTACAATTTAAATATGGTTCATTATTACATGATAATTTCATGATTTTATTATTCATTACGTTATATTTCTTATCTATAATTTTCTTTAATTATTAATATTAATGGCGTATATTTCAAAAACATATTATACGATAGGCAGCTAATGTGCTAAATGTGATTTTAATATCTTACTGTTAATATAGTTCTTTTTCTTATATAACAGCTTTATTTCTTCCACGACCCAACGCTTTTCGGCGAATGATTTTACTTTTTTTGGCAGCTTAACTGTTGTTCCTTATTTTTAATTTTCCTTAGTTTAGAATTACGTTGTTCCGAAGGCAGTTTTTGTTAAAGTAAATGTTGGCCATTGTTTTCTGAAGTTTAAACTTCAAATTATAAAACTAATATATGTAGTTCTTCACGTTGGAGTTGTCTATATTAACGTTATTTCTAAACATCTGGTTAATTCTAATAAATATTCACAAATTATATACATAAACACACACAAAATGAATTTTAAAAATAAATAAATACATAAAAAATGCTTTTTTACAAAAAATAAATACCGACTTCAAGGTTTATTATAAAAATTTAAAAATGCACTAAAAAGTAAAAAATAATTACTCCCGATAAAATATATATATCAGAGTGATATAACTTAAGGTGATATCGTAATTCTTATACAACATTAACTTTTTGGAGTTGGAATTAAATTCATGTTAGGAACAATTTAATCAACATTTAATGCAGTTTTTAATTATTCTTTTAATATGAATTTGATGCCAACTCCAAAAAATTAATGTTGTATAAGAATTACGATATCACCTTAAGTTATATCACTCTGATATATATATTTTATCGGGAGTAATTATTTTTTACTTTTTAGTGCATTTTTAAATTTTTATAATAAACCTTGAAGTCGGTATTTATTTTTTGTAAAAAAGCATTTTATTTTTTACTTTTTAGTGTATTTTTATTCAATTAAATTAAA
This sequence comes from Icerya purchasi, assembly GCA_039619475.1. Taxonomy (NCBI): domain Eukaryota; kingdom Metazoa; phylum Arthropoda; class Insecta; order Hemiptera; family Monophlebidae; genus Icerya; species Icerya purchasi. Next base: position 503,932,560 of record CM077115.1, on the reverse strand, counting down.
ACATTTTAATAAGAACAGATATTTCCACGGTAAAAACACCAAAAGTTACATTTCCATGGTAATTTGGCAAATTTATAGTATTTTAAGTCAAAAATCTAATCCGACGGTGAAAACAATCATGAATGAAAAGCATCCAAAAAGCTTCAATCTCCCGCATTACTAAGGATAACTCAAAAACTATCGGTCAGACCTTGATCAAATTTAAATGGGACCACATGACAAACACCACCTTTCAAATAAAAGAAGAATCATCAAAATCGGTTCATCTAGAAGAAAGTTCTGTGGTAACACACATAAAAAAAAAAAAAAAAAAAAAAAAAAAAAAAAAAAAAATACAGTCGAATTGAATACCTTCTCCTTTTTTGAAGTCGGTTAAAAAGGATTATTAAGTGACGATAACTTTAGTAAATTCCTTCATCTTATAATAAAAACAAGTTCAGTCAAGCGTGATGTTTAATTCGCTCAGGGTTACTCCGTATGTAAGTTAACGATAACTATAATTTATATTTACATAATGCGCTAAATCAAAAAAACGAAGGAATTTGATTTTTCCGCTGCAAAGAAGAACAGGAAAGTGATTTTTTGCGATTTTTTGGAATCATCGCCATCTCGCAAATTTCGTTAAGAAAATGAAATACAGTTGCATTTTCGAGAAATAGCGATCTCTCAACCGATATATCACACGACCGAAAAAACAATTTTTTCTTTAAAAATTCCTAGTATTCCATTCCGCCCCCCGGGGTCTAACTTTGACATTGGAAACCGGAATGCCCCAAACTAGAAAAATATACGGGGATGCACATATTTTTAACCTTGTTCAAAATTTTTAACTATCATACTCACGTCGTCGAGGAAAAGGAATGTATAAGATACTTTTCGCGCTTTGTTGAACTTTTCGTCAACTTCAAAAGTTTCGTCAAGCAAATGACTTATGGGTTAGTTCCCGTCAAATAGCGATCTTTCCAACAATATATCATACGTCCGGAAAAAGAGAAATATTTTATTCCAAAAGTTCGAGCTTCCGAAGCCCCGGGGGTCTAATTTTAAAGCTGGAAATCCGGATGTTCCAAACTAGAGAAATATACGAGTACGGGGATGCGCATTATTCAAAATTTTTAGTTGTAGTACTCGCGGCGCTAGGAGTTATGCAATTTTTCGCGCTTTTTTAAACTTTTCGGCAACTTTACATAACTTTTGTACCGTAATTTTTTCATTTTATGAAAGGACTTTTGCATTTTATTTTATATTTTGAATTTCACCTTTATAGGTTTATCAGGTGATGAGTTATGATTTTTTAAGTAGGATTTTTGAGGTAGTTTTAAATACCATATATTATATATTCTTGACGGTTTTTTGGGTTCTTTTTGCCGCCCAAGGTAATCGGTTAATTTGATAGATATCGTTTTAAAGAGAATTTTAATTGTAACGTATGTTTCAGATTTTTCGAAATTAATAAATCAAACCGTTAATTAGTTATTGGATATATTTTAATTGAATTTTTTTGTCGTTTCTGAACCATCTAATTAAGATTCCGTACATTATATGTGTACGGAATCCTAAAAAAATTAAAATACATTATTTAGAGGAAAATTAAGGCTGACTGAGAAATCTATTTAAAAGTAAAATTAATACGTCAGCCGCGAATAACAAATGTTTATAAGCCGCCGATTCTTGTTATAGTTGACAGATTTTTGTTGTGATATGTTTCGACCAGCGTATTTGTAAATTAGGGTCGTCCCAACGTTATTTCGCTGCGATAAAATCGTGGTAGCATAGTCATAATTTCACAATGGAAAATGTACAATGTTCCACTAACGCTCGTTCAAACTAGATAAGTGCCTGGATCATTAAACGCTCTATCTGATTGCTTGTTTACACTGTTGCAAGCGTGTGCACGCTTGCGTTCTTAGCGAGTCGCTAATGTTGGAGATGTATTTACAGCACAGCTAGCAATATACCACAAAAACTCGAACAATGGATGAACTAGTGTTTAACAAATCAAGCATTTTTTTCCGCATTCTTTAATAGTGATTCTTAGATTTCTGCTGGTAAGCTAAAAACTGTCTCCTTAGCTAAATTAATTTCTGTTGCTAGAAAAGTACTGGCCAGTTTCTTTTATTTCCAGTTTGCTTTGGTACTTCGCTGCATTACTAAAAGTACCTGATGATTCGCCTCTGATATACATGCATATGTTATGTTATTATAAGCACTAAATTTAATATCTAACACGTTGGATTTGTTGTATTTATTTATTGTAGTTTATTAATATTTATTAGGTTACTATTTCGATTGTTTTTTTTTTTGTTGCACCTTCTTATTTAGTACTGTGGAGAATAGGTTAACAACACTGATGATAAAAGATAAGGTCTTATTAGCAGATTCGGCTAAAATGCTGTAAAAGATGTGTTAAACATGTTGAATGACCAAATTCTTAGATATAGCATGAAAATCGACGTACAGAAAGCTAAGATAATGAAATTTCGAGAAGTCCTTAAAATGAATAATAAAATGTTCGAATGTGCTAAATCATTGCAATATTTAAACAGCATTGATCACGAAGGATGGTCGAAACATTTACGGCGAAAGAGGAAAATGAATATGAAAATAAAGAAAAGATTGGATACTGTAATTGGGTGTCTACATCGAAGGATGCTAAGGATTACTGATTTTACAACCAATGGCGAAGTATTAAGAAGATACCGCGGAGATTGAAAATAGAAAGGGGCGAAATACGTGATACACAATTTCACGAAACTTATATTCAAAGGAGGATTTTTGGAAAAAATAAACGACGAGAGGATGGAGAGAATTAAGAATGGTGATAGGAGGATGCGAGCGAAAAAGTTAGAATAGATATAATTGAGAAGTTAGGAATAGAGATGATAGCTGGCATTGTTGATAACGATGTAGCTTTCTAAAATTCTTTCAGTTCTAAAAAATTTAAACATGTTTTTTACGCGATAACGCAGTTTAAAAAAAATTATGATGAATCCATTTGCAAATTTTTTACCTAAGTACACATACACATGCGCATGTTTAGTACGAGTATATATATAGGCACATTTGTTTTTACAGATTGGTAAAAATTAAGTGAAGCTGCGTTTTTTTAGGGGGGCTTTTTTGCATTTTCGAAGGAAACATAATGCGCCAGTTTTGGTAAATCATGCAAAATAATCGTAAAATTAATTTCGGTTTTATTGGTAGGCCAGTTTAACTGGAAAAGCCGAACCAAAACATTTCCAGTCAAAATATAATCTGCTTACCGGAATTCAGACGAGCGATTTGAATTTAGCTCTAGTCGATATAGCGTCTGCCTTGCTCTTGTTTAATTCATACAAATATAAAAATAATTGTCTGAAATTTATTACCGTCAGAATCGCTATTATGCAGTATTCTTTAAGTAAACACTTGAACCGGTATTTCTAAGTGTCCTTATTTTTTTCAAAAATAATACAGCCGTTCGCTTAACAGCATCCTAAATCATAATCGAATAGTATAGTTAGTAGGGTTTAAGAACAACTAGAATGATAGGAAAGGGGGAAAACTTTCCCGTCTCTTTAAACAAGAGAAAAATAAAGAAAAAAACAAAACAAACAAAAAACGGTACTAACTTTTGCTTGGAAATACATCGTAACATGAATAAGCGTCTTTTAAGGTAGACGCGTTTCGTTTTAGTAATAACGTGAGCTCAAACTGTTGATTACGTAATTGTAGTGGTGACCTCATCAGCGTAACGCCTTTAAAAGACGTACGTATTTTGCAAAATGATTGCCACTCATAAGGTAGTAAGACGAGTCATAGTTTGTTTTTTTTTTACCATACAGCATTTTTTGCCGTTTTACACTAACCAATTGAATTAAAAGTTTGATTTTTTTATTATTTTCACTGGAAAATGAAGGAAAACATTATGAAAATTTTCCTAGTTTTTGTTTCATGAAATGATGAATTAAGAGGGGGTATGAGATAACGGGTCTAAAAAAAGCACTTTTTTCAGAATTGTTTTTAAAGAGACTATTACAGTTACTTTATTAAAGGTTTTTGCACATAGAGTTATATGACATTTCAAGAACATTGAGTCATTTTTTGCGTTAAAAAATATTCATAAACAAGCCAGTGAGAGCGAATTGACGAAAAAATACGTTTTGCGGTATCCTTTAAAACATTCAGATCTGGCGTACCAGTATTACCGTATTCTTTGTTACACCAAAATACGGATCAATGACAAAACCGATAATAATAATAACAACAACAATAATAATAATAATAATAACAACAACAACAATAATAATAATAATAATAATAACAGTAATAATCATATCAAATCAATTTATTATTTACTGTAAAAATTCCACAAATGCGCTACGTAGCGTGAGTAGTGGAAACGAAACGTAAAATAACCATAAAATCTACAAATTAAGTGCGAATACAGGAATACACGCAAAAATGAATAAAATAAATAGATACAAAGCAAAGGATCTAGAAATAAGTAAAGATAATGTGGTTTAATTAATTAATAAAATAAGATGCAATCTGGATATTTAAAGCAAGGTGAAACAAAATCTATGTTTTACTTTAAAAAAAGAACTATATGGTTATAATAACTTATTATTCTTAAAAATAAATTTAAATATATTAACAGATTTGCAACTTACATATACTAACCTGGTACATATATATACCTTTTCCTCATTCCTCTCCTCTCTTATTTTCCTTTCATCTTCCTGTTCTCCGAAAAAATATACTTAACTATATAATTTACTTACCCTATGGTTAGTATATGTTTACAATTTCGCATATATATATATATATATTAAAGATAGTACTATATTTAATACTAACTCTACAACAAAAATAGAACAATTTCACTATTTACATACTACTCTTCACCAGATGTGAAAGACTGATTGTAATAATTAAATTAATAATAATAATTCAATTCAATTCAATTTATTATTATATATGAATGGAAATATAAAATTGTAAACAAGTTAATTATATCCGCGAATATGCGTAAGCTACGGAACACACAATAAAGTAACACTGGTCAAACTTTCACCTATGTTTTACAGAAAATATTTTGTTAGGCTCAGTTTACAGTACATTTGTTTAACCAGTATTTACATAATTTTTCCAGGTTTACATAAATGTATAAACATATGACTAAAATCAGTACACATATAAACAAAAATTCATCGGTTATTAATAGTAATAATAATAATAATAATTCAAATCCAAATTAAGTTTATCATTATTATTATTATTATACATATTCCACCTATGAGTAAATTTGCGCGAGCGATGGCTATTACCAGTGTCGGATCCACAGGTTGAGGAGGGACAGGGGACATTTCCCCCAAAGAACCAAAGTCTCTATGAAAAAATTTGTTATAACAAAGAAACTTAATTTATGCTATAAAAGATTTGTACGAATTTTACCTACGGATTTTAATAATTAATATTTAATATTATTTTCTAGTAAAACTATTAATGTACCCTTTTTATTTCATTTTAAATGAAATTATCATTGATCTTTTACCATTTTTATTTATTTTTAATTTTTATTTTGTAATTTTAATTAAAAATAGAGTTCAGTGAGAAATATACATATGTATTTAAACTTGCTCACGAACAAAGAATTCGGATCGGATTACTAACAAAATAAAAAAGAAGTAAAGTATCTAATAAGAAATACTATCTTTCTTACTATTTCTAAACTACCATATTTAAGGTATAGTTTTATAATTTAGTTTTATTTTTCATCCCTGAATATAAGACAAAAGTTAAATTAAAAATTGTAATAACGAGATATTTTTAAACGTTAGATGAGCATGGCACCCCTGTTATTGAACAGGATGAAAAGAAAAAAATATGGAAAACATACTTAAAAATGTTATTTTCTGAACATCGACCTAACAACAACTCTATAATGCCCTGCAACCCAGAAGAAAGTACACAAATTTTGGAATCAGAAGTAAGGCATGCAGTTAAACTAATCCCAAGTAGGAAGGCTACGGGTCCTGACAGGATACCGGGAGATATAGTTAAACTCCTTGATGAGGAATATATCAAGAAATGACCGTGGTATTCAATAAAGTCTACATGTCGGGAGAAATTCCAGCCGAATGGCTGAAATCGGATATTTGTACTTATAGCGAAAAGGCAATATTCTAAGGAATGTGGCGACTATCGTACAATCAGCCTTATGAGTCATCTTTTGAAATTCTTCTTGATGATTATTCATCATAGAATCCAAGTTAAATGTGAATACGTTTTAAGTGAAATCCAATTTGGTTTTCGTGCAGGTTTTGGAACAAGAGAAGCTCTACTAGCAGTTAATATGTATTACTTCAAAAAGGGAGGGAAATAAATAAAGACGCATTTATTTGCTTTCTTGACTATGGGAAAGCATTTGATAACGTCCAATATCACAAATTAATGGATATTCTTTAAGCTACTAGAATTGATGAATATAATTTAAGGATAATTAAGAATCTATATTGGAACCGGACAGCTGAGCTCATTGTAGGGAACGGGGAAAACATTGACTTTGAAGTTCAACGTGGAGTACGCCTAGGATGTATTCTTTCACCCCTACTCTTCAATTTATATGCCGAACAGATTTTTAGATTAATTGTTTCGGACCTACCCTTCGGTGTTCGGATTAACGGGGAAGAATTATTAACAACATTCGTTACGTACATGATACTGCTATTCTTGCAGAGAACGGAAGAGATCTTCAACATATTTTCAATGAACTCAACGCAGTTGGAAAGTCATACAATTTGAATATAAACGTGAAGAAAACGAAGTGGATGGTAGTCAGCGAGGAAAATAACTTCAATCAAGTCTCTGTTATGGTAAACAATGAGAAAATTGAACGAGTTGAAAAATTCAAATACTCGGGCTGTTACATTACTGAGAACCTGGACCCAGATACAGAAATAAAGACGAGATGCAGTTATGCTCGGAGTACCTTCACCAGCATGAGAAATTTCCTTTGCGATAGATCCTTGCGTTTAGATATACGTCAAAATATTGTGCAAATGTTATATTTATCCAATCTTACGATATGGAATCGAGGCAACAGCACTCAATAAAAGACAGGTAAATCGATTAGAAGCTGTAGAAATGTGGATCATCCATAGAAAGATGTTCCAAATATCATGGATAACTAGAACATCGAATCAAAAAGTTCTAGAGATGGCCAGAACAGAAAAAGAATGCTAATAAAATCCATCGTACACAGGAAAATAAAATATTTCGGTCATATAATCGTAGGAGAGAAATATTAACTCCTGCAACTAATCCTTGAGGGGGGAAAATAGACGGAAAGAGAAGCCGAGGAAGGTGGAGAACGACCTGGTTAGATAACATCAGGGAATGGACGAGAACATGGTCGTTAGAAAGATTCACGCAAGATGCCGGAAATAGAAGTTTTTGATGCTGACATATGTGATTGTCAACGCTCTTCGTAGAGTATAACACCATGAAGAAGAAGAAGAAGAAGAAGAAGAGGTAAAACCCAATGAATATAGTAAATTTGAATAATCGGAAGACTTAACTTTGTCCAAAAGATTTATGTTAATATCACCTGATAAGATTGAGGTTGCTGAAGATAAATTTATTACGCGCTGCAAATCTGAAAAAAAAAAATAATAATAATAATAAGGATCATAATAACAATAATCTTCTTCTTCACTATATATAAATAAGCATTCTCCTCTGTTTATTAACCAATTTTCTTTCTTTTTTTTTTTTTTTTTTTCGTTTATTAGCTATTGACAGTCTTTAGTGTTATCAATAAAAAAAAATTTAGAAACAATTACTTCTTTTTTCTTACTTAAATAAAAAATGAATACAAAAAATGCAAAAAGAAATCGCTATATATCTAATAAATCTGTTCTTATTAAAATGTTTTAATTTTTCTTAATAATCATCATTATTGACTTTTTTATAGTGTACTAAATGTTAAGGCGTCATTTAATATCAATAAATGAGGGTTTTTAAATTGTGATTTAATTTTATTGAATTTATTTTTTATTCCGTTATAATGGCACCGAACTGTTTTGGATTGTAAGTACATAATATAAACGTGTATGTTTTCCGATATACAATGAAACGTGAAGAAAAAACTTTGTACCTCTTTTTAAGCACATCACGCGTACGGAGAAGCATGCAATTTGGCATAGTTAAAGTTCACATAAAAAAGGAATGCAGAAAGATGATGTTGTAAATACATTAAATACAATAAAACAAAACATTCATCTTTTACGTTCATATACTGTAGAAAATTATCGAAGTAAATGCGGAGTGGATGATTTATAATTGATTTAATCCCTCCGCAGTGAAATCCACTCCAACAGGGAGTTGATTTACAAATACGCTGAGTATTTCGGTTTACATATGTATAGCGTTCGTTCCAATTGATATATTTATCTATTTTTTTTTTTTATTCTTTTCCTAAAAACAAGAGGAAGGGGTGAATTTATGTTTAAAACTCATATATATATACATTTTCTCAGGTAAAATCGGCTTCATTCACTCGTGATTTACATCGTAAATTCAACAAACAGAAAAACCAAACAAAAGTTTACGACAAAAAACCAAAAAACAGCTACTGTATTTTCCACGTGACTCAATACTCGCACGCTATTTGACTCAATACTCGCACGCTATTTGACTCAATACTTGCACGCTATTTGACTCAATACTTGCACGCTATTGGTTTGTGTTATCCTGAGTGACGTGCTCCAATACACAGGCGCGTCTTTTTCAGCTGTGGATGTATTCAGTTAAACAGGTGGGCTTTTTGGAAATTGTTTCGAGTAATTTTTTCGCAAAGTTAAAGTGAAATTTAATCGAATTCCTTCACCTTTCGAATATATTCTAAGCGAATTATTATTTTGTGACTGCGTTCAAAGTGACTTACTTCCGACTTTACTTTGTGTAAATTTTTATGTTGCGAAATTTCAGTGAATATTACGTTAGTGTGATTTATTTTTTTTTTGTTTTCTTTAGATTAAGGTAAGTAAAAATAGATTGATTAACGTGTGTGTTTGATGCAGGTTTACGCATCGTTTGGATGGAAATTATTTTATTTTTGCCAAGTTTTATTCGTTATATTCACTATTTTAAATTATAATCTTACTATAAATCACCTGGCTGTATCAGATGTTGTATTTTAATTTTTACATTTATTAAGAAAAACCTTTCTTACATTTCTTTTTTCGGTATTTAAAACGGAAGCTGAATGACACTGTTCAATGTGAGTGTTTTTGTGCCTTAAAAGACTTTGTATATGAATAGGGTACCACATTTTATTTGTTTTTTTTTCCTCTTTCCACACACCGAATCTTTTTTCGCTTAATATATGATTGGGGATAGTACTTATTAATTCAATTAAAACTGAATCATCTATGTTATCAGTTCGCAGATTTGTCCCTCGAGGATGAATTTAATATGTAAATTACGGTCGAATTTCGACCACTGGGCAAACACTAGTACTAATAATAATAATAATAATAATAATAACAAATTTATGTAGCGATGTCTTAGAAGAATTTATCTCCTATAAAACGAACTTTGCGGTATCACTGGGTTATTTTAATAGACGAACACATTAATGCGAACATATATTTTCTCTCTCAAGGGCTTGCTTTCCGATTTGAATTAATTTATACAGAAATATAAATCTGTAGCATAGAAACAAACGTAATTACCTTAACATCCTGTTCGAATGGAGTTGTTAAGTTGAACGGACATTATCAGCTAATGAGCAAGTAGGTAAAGCGAATTTCCAAATTCAGTGCACAAAATACGAGTTTTTAAACACCCAACGGAAGAATTTTTAAATTCTTAAATTCCTCGCAGAGCTTCGCCACACAAACTGATTTTAAAAGTGGGCGTTCCGATAATAATAATGATGAATTTAAATTCGCTAAAATTATGTAATGGCGAGGGGTTATAAAGATAGTAAAAAATTTTGGCCGAGAATTTTCAGTGTTTACTGTTAGAAGATAGACACGATTTCCGGAGCGAGTAAAAATCATTACACAAATTAACTAAGAGAAATAAATAAAAATTATTTACATTTAAAGCTTAAGGAAACGGATAGGTAAGTGAAAAAAGCAAATAACTGCAGGTATTGAGGCCTCCTAAGAAATAATACTGAGTGAACTTTCGAGTATTTCGGCAAAGAAGGTATTAAAGTCGCCGAGAAACAGTTTTATAACGTAAACGCAGAATTACTTCATAACTGTCATTATTGATTACGTAAAAGTAATTCTTCGTAATAATATTCGTGAATTTATTTGATACCTAAATTGGTAACCACGTAATGTTCCATAAAGAAAAATCGATTTCTTTAGATCATTTTAGAAATTTAAGTTACCGAGAAGTTAGTAATGAATCCTGCACAGGAGTTTGAATATTTTTAATGATGGGCAAATATTATTTACACTTAAATTTTAAACCCTCGTCGACTATTAATTTTAGTTATAAAATTGCAAAAAGAGAGGAAGACCGAGTAGAGGAAGTGGCAGATTTTTATTGGAAATAAAAAGTTCAGTATATAAAAAGAGAGAAAAAACGAGAGATTTAGACAGCTATATTAATGAAGACTCTTCCGTAGATTCCCGGTCATTTGGGCATCGAGCATAATAAATTAGTGGGGATACGTTCTTCCGTTTCCAGTGACAGATTTTAGGCCCATTTTCAGCTCATAATACTTTCCTTAAATGACAGTCATTCGAGACTATGGCTCAACTCCTATTCTTCTTCATTTTCCAATTATGGCTGTATTTAATCTCCCTTTTCAACCACCTCTTTTTCTTCGCCCGTGATTTTTTAAATAATTTCCCTCTCTTAAACGTTCCGCAATCTCGGCTATTTGTCACCTTCGCTTTAATCATCGTTCCATTTTTCCCTTTGTCCAATTACTTTCTTTGTGATTCTGATTATATTACATTTGAATACTCGATCCTCTCTGCTGAACAATCGTTCTCCTATTTTACTAAAACTCGGTATCCCTACTCCCCTTATTATCGGTGCTTCCTATATTCCTTTTCATTTCCTTCTACTTTTTTTATGCCCCGCTCTCAAACTATTTCTATCCTCTATCCTTAAGCGTTTAAGAATATAATTTTGTTTTCTCCTTTCTCCCACTTCTTGGGCTAATGTGTCCTTGTTGACCATCCCAAAAATTAAAGGAACGCCTAAATAAACGAATATTAAAATATTATGTGAAAAGGTACTAGTAAACATTATACAAATTTTCTTTTGTGTCTTTCTCATTGAAACAAGTTCAGTCTAGCATGATGTTTCATGCGCTGAGGATTCCGTATGTGGGACTGTAATTTACGTTTACATAATAGTAAATTCGAAACAATGTGATTTTTTGCGCCATAAAGAAGAAGAGATACGTAATTTTCCGCTCCCTTTTTTGAACTATTCGCCAACATCGAACGTTTCGTTAAAGATGCCTGAAAAAAAAACATGTATTTTTAAAAAATTTTGCCCTTTCGGTTACCCGAGGGGCTAATTTAAAAAACCCAGATGTTTCAAACCAGAGAAATATATAGGGAGATGTGCATATTTTTACACTTGTTCAACATTTTTAGCTATAATACTTGTGCCGGAAAAAAGGGAGGCACGTCATTTTTCGCGTTTTTTTGAACTTTTTGCCAACTTTGAAAGTTTCGTTAAGGAAATTAAGTATGGTTTTATTCCCGACAAATAGCCATTTTTCCATCAATATATTACACGGCCGGAAAAAAAAATATTTTTTTCGAAACTTTTGAACTTTCGGCGCCCCGAGGGTCTAAATATAAAATTGTAAGGTCGGCTATATTTTTCCTATAAAGCGGTCGTTTATGCATATATGTATTTGAGATACGTTTTGGTTACTTTAACTTTTTTACTCGAGCTGTTGCTTACGTGAACTTTCTTTATTTTTTTTGCTGTTTTTGGGACCAAAGGGGGGGCCTATGTAATTTTTTTGATTTTATGAAAGAGCTTCTGCGTTTTGTTTTATATTTTGAATTTCGTTTTTGTTATCTGATGATGAGTTGTGAATTTTCTAAGGGTGATTTTTGAGGTCGTTCTAAATTCCATTTTATATATTCTTGACGGTTTTTGGGGCTTTTTTTGCCGCCCAGGATAATCGGTTAGCTTGAAGTTATAGATTGTCATAGATAGAAGTGTTTAAGTGTAATTTATAATCCAGTTTTGAAGTTTACAAGTCAAATGATTTTTTTTGATATTTTTGTCGTTTCTGAATCATCTTATTGGGATTCTGATCATTATATGTACCGAATCCTAAAAACTATCCTGTCCGCATTTTTTTCTGACGACCATCTTACAACACCTCTCTTTGTATCCGTAATTCACCCTTTTCTTCCATTTGCCAAGTTTTTACGATACCGAAGCAAATTTTCATTTACTTATGTATATACATACATACAAACAGGTATATATATATATATATATATATATATGGGGGGAGTATATATTTTTAAACTCTTTCTTTATCGTTTTGTGTCTTGCGGAAGTTTTACGATGACTGGGTTTAGTTTATAATCGCTGACACGTTATGTACTCTTTTTTTATGTATCGATGATTAATTTGTTTTCCCGATTTTTATAATTAATTTCTTTTTTGATACATTCTGCGTTAATTCATTTTCGGTAGTTTCCCGATCGTTGCGTGGTTTTCTCCATTACTACACATTAATTTATTCTCTAAGTCGCTTATGAGAGGGACTAGTCAATTTTGTAATTTGTTAAATCGATCGATTAACAGGTTGCGCGTTATCGTGTTTTACTTCAGCGGGTCGGCAGTGTTGGTTCAATTATTATCAACTATTGGCTTTCTTATCACTCGTTTATCTACCGCGCAGCTTAGTTTTAACTCGTAAAGATAACTTCCTGTTTCGTTATTTTTTGATTTCTGAATTTTAACTTCTACCAATATATACCTATATTGGCTCCCGTTTTTTCGTTCCCTTTGCAAGCCCCCCCCCCCATTTTTTACGTGTTGTACACTTCATTATCGTTGTCTTTATTATTTCTATTAACGGTAACTTACTTCTCTGCGAATCATTGGAAAAACGATAATTCTCATTAGCCAACCGGGTGAAATAAACCACTTGTACCGCTTCCATATAATATTTCCCCGCATACCTTTAATCATTCTTCGGTTTCTATTTCTGATAATAAATCGGCAAGTTCTGTATACTCAAGAAGTCATTTTCATTACAAATAATATCACTTCTACCGCTTTTGAATCGCCATAGAACGTCCTACGCCTAAAACAAAACTTTCTCCTGTTTTAAATGTTCCTTCCCCAAAAAACAAATAAGCTGGAATCTCTTTTATCCGTTCAACTATTCAGGTCATATTTTCTTAGAGAAGAAGATTCTAACGATAAAAATATCGAAAATTTTCGTTCATTCGCAGTCGCTAGATTATGTTATATATCAAGGGTTTTTAAATTTAAATTCACGGGAGAAATCCTAGGTCGATTTCCTCATCAAGTACATCTGATGCTAACTACTTTTTAAGATGAATTTTTTGAAAGTAATAAGTTTAAGCTTATATACATACACATTTTTTATATCGGTTCGATATCATTTCCGGAGTCTATTCCTCCAGTACTGAGAAAGAAATCATGTAAAATTTAAACTCTTCTATAATACCCGTTGCTTCTATGTTAGACGTATCTGTAGGAAAAAGGATGGAATTAAAATTCCTACATAATCGGTAGAAATAAAATTTGAAGGAACTCAACTTCATGGCGATATCTCCATTTTTAGATTCATTTTCAATGTTTTTCCAAACATCAGATGCTCAATATAATGTTCCAACTGTTTTATTTTTGGACATATGCCCAAACAATGTCATAGTGTGTCTGCTATTTATTCTCGCGGTTCTTTCAAACATCCTATCTCGGATTGTCCGAAGGCAAACCTTCATCCCTTTTGTCGCAATTGTAAAGCATGCTCCTAATAATAGATATTAAAAAGATTACGGCATACGAAAATATTTCTTTTAAAGAAGTTAATTTCTTTAAATCTAAATCCTTGTTTTCTGTTGTCTTTTTTTACGCGGATCGTGCTGCATCACTCTTAATATTAATAAGCCCAAAAACTTTTTTCTACTCTACATTTGTTCTTCTTACACAAACTTCCCTTCATAAAACCATTCAAAGCTGTCATGTCACCAAGTCCGTTCCTTATTTTCCTCCTCTCACTTTTAACCATTCGCCCTCTCCTTCCAATAGATGTAAATAGGAACCTAAAATTGCTTACTGATAATGCGGTAAATCAAATAATAACTTAGCAACCGCTATTATAGAACTCGTCGCAAATCACAACATTCCTAATACTTCCAACTTTGTAAACTCTCTCCAATCTTCTTTCTAATAAATTGCATCTGTCTCCTTGAAATCTTTAACTGCTTTTTGTATTTTATCTTCCACTTGATCGATCATCTTCTCTTTTTTATAGTGTTATGTCATCACATGTTCGATCACCCATACCCAATGGGTTAACAAAGCGAAAAAGAAAAAACGGGCTAAGAGTTTATTGAAAATCGGAGCAAGACGAATTCGCAAAAGAAAAGCACTATACCCAGAAAAAATGTGAAGTCACAAAAATTAATACAAGAACCTTCTGCGGTGATTTTAGTAATTCAAGCGATGAAGGAGGCACTAATTATCTCGGTAGATTGTTTGCTACTACTATTTCAGATGGGTACACACAGTTCATATGCTCGAAAAGGCAACGATAATAAAGATGCTCTATTTTATATTTAGTATTTTTAACGATAATTTATTGTCAAACTAGTATTAAGTGTATAAAGAAGCGAGCTAATTAAGACTGAAATAATAAAGTGTTATTTATTATCAGTTATTTAAATAACTGGCTTTCGTTTCGCTCTGACTGCGGGGTAAAATGGAACAAACACCATTGCTGTTTTTTTTTTAAATAACAAATGCTGTCTTTAATATTTTGTTAATTTTAAATTAAATACTCGATCGTCAGATGGTTATAACAGTTGTTGATTTTCAATACGGGTTTCACTGCTTTAGAATTAAGTATTCTACGCTGTGTTACTTGTAAAGACTTTTGAGCATCGAAACCAGCTCTTACTATTTTCATTGCTGATTGGGAATTTATTCGACGTTGTTTATTTTTTAATGTTGCTGTTCAATATTTCAATACTAAGTGTAGCAGTCGGAGAATATTGCCGTTCTAATTTATTTTGACCTATCGTAGAATCGTCAGAATAACGATGATTTCCGACTGTACAATGAGTTCGCATATTTTAAATGAAAGGCGTAAGGGTTGAATTGCTTAGAGACTGAAATGAACTGGTTCTGACGATTTGTCGGTCGATCTCTGCTATGGCTTGTACAATTGAACTATTGCTTTGTAACTGAAAATAAAACATTCCCATTTGTTTAAAATTAGTTAACTTGTGTGTATGTGCAGTCCAACAGTTGTAAGAATGCGATAAAACGTCAGGTGTTTGTGATCTGAGTTTATAGTTCGTATGCTACCTGTTATTAATTTTGGAAATTACTGGTAGCAGTGATTAGACAGCCCCTAGAGTACGGTGCAGAAAACAAAACGTTTGCTTCAATACTTTTTACGTATATTATGTAGTGTTTAATGTACGCATGTTTGAAGTTGTTTTGCTGTTTATTACAAATTATCGAATAGCCGAAGGAGTGCTAAATTGATTATCAGGTACCTGCTAAGAGAAGAAAAAACAATTTTTCATTCCGTCAGTTGAATAATACAGATTTCTGGAGGTACCAATCGTTTTTTATTTATTATTATTATTATTATTATTATTATTATTATTATTATTATTATTATTATTATTATTATTATTACTATTACTATTATTATCATTATTATTATTATTATTTTGATGGATTTTTGTTTTTATTTATACTTTTATTGTTGATTTTATTTTTTCAATGTACTCCATTCATTGAACGCTATTTGTGTTATTGATGTTTCATCATGTGTTCATTTAGTTTATTTTTGGTACTTCAGTGAACGATCTCTTAGATATACGTAATATATATATATATATTGATGCACATTACTTTTGTTTTTTCAATATTTATTTCCATTCCGTATTTTCTTGCTGTGTAGCAAGAAAATACGGAATGGAAATAAATATTGAAAAAACAAAAGTAATGTGCATCAACAAAACGCCAGTGGAAATGAATATATCAATTAATGGTCAAAAGGTAGAACAAATGGAGTCCTTCAAATACTTAGGACACATCATAACGGAGAATGTATATTGCAGCAAAGAAATCCGGCGGAGGATTGCAATGGCAAAAGTGGCGTTCATGAGAAAAAGGCAGGTGATTACACAGAATACGCTCCCTATTGAATTGCGGAAACGTATAGTTAAGTCATATGTATGGGCAGTGGCACTGTACGCTGCAGAAACATGGACGCTAAATAAGAAAGATGTACAGAAAATTGAAGCTTTTGAAACATGGTGCTGGCGACGCATGTTGAAAATCTCATGGGCCGATAAGATATCGAATGCGGAAGTTTTTAGTCGAGCACAAGAAAATAGGTCACTCTTGAATACGATCAGGAAAACAAGGCTGAAATGGATAGGTCACGTATTAAGACATAATAGCCTACTGAAAGACATCATAGAAGGAAAAATACCGATGCGCAGACCAAGAGGAAGACCAAGGCAGACGCTAATAGATACAATCAAGAAGGAAACAAACATTAAGACATACGCAGAATTGAAAAGGCGAACAGCGGATCGGAATAGGTGGAGGACTTGGACGATAGGGGCGAACCAGTCAAACGACTGAAATACCAATTGATTGATATATATATAGTATATGTGCTTACATGGAGGAATGACAGTAGGACGGTAAACTAATTTTGAGGGAATAACCAAGATTTAGGTCAGAGGCAGACGACACTACACCTATTGACAACTCTAGAAATACGAAAAATATAACATAGATCCTCTTATGGCCTGCATAAATTACGGAAAAAGGAATTTAGTAGAGATGTAGGTTGTATCGGATTCGTATAGAATGGCTACGGAATGAGCGATGTATAAACAATCAAGAATATCTATCGGTGTCCGCAACTACGCAGATTCGGAAAGAAAATCAAGGATTTCAAAGATGTTGGGTGACACTATATCACCGACATTTTTCATTTCTCTTTAGAAACTGCAAATCGGGGGGACACTAAATTTCGGCTGGTATCGAAATAGATATTGAATACGTGAAAATGACTCTAAAATTTGCTTATGGTCTGGTATTGTCATCGCCGCAGAACGACTACGGACCATATTAACGGCGAATGCGTGCATATTAAAATCCAAAAAGACTGTCGAAAGCCGCACACTTACTTTAAAGTTAATGTCACGTATCGATGAAAGTGTATACAAATAACAATATAGAAGGAAGTGAGGAAGTTGGTACGAGAGGGACAAAGAATTACGACAATAAAAACGGAAATAAAAATCATCAGCTCTTAGAAAATTTACATATTACGAAGCTAATTACAAAGAGCGCTATTACAGTCAGTGTGGTAGGTGATAGCTATATAATTTTTTTTTTTTGTGGAAACGCCAGTCAAAGTGACCCGGCAAAATTGAGAGTTTACTGTGAAAAAAAAAGAATAGGATTTAGATTTTAATGTAAACTGAAATGTAGGATACGAATTCGGTTACAACAAGAACAATATCTAATGAAAGAAGTGAATGCGCAGTAAGGGGTGCAGCTAAGATACGAGGACTGGAAATATAGAAGAGAACGCTGCTGTACGAGAAAAAAATATTAGAAGGAAATATCGAAACATCATACCCGGAAGAATAGAAGAGAAGCAATATGAAATCGAAAAGTAGAAGTCAAGGTTGATTGTAGAGAAACTAAAAAAAAATGACGAAAATATAAACCAACACGGTGACTAGAGTGTGTGAGAATTAGAAAAATATCGTGATTTGGAATAGTGACGAGCTGACTGAAAAAGGATATTACGAGCGGAAGATCTATCGATAAATCGGGCGTTGGTGGAATTAGAGCGAGCAAATGAACCGGCTAAATTACGCGCGATACTCTCTAGGATGATTGGAAAGACGCAACGAACGATATGTGTGTAAATCGAACTAGAGAAAGATCAAAAAATTGAAGAGCAAATAGAATTAATAAAGAGGACGGGAAAGGAAAGAATAGACACACAGAGTGGGGAGCAAATAAGGAATTTTTTGGTTTCGTAGGAGAAATGAGACGGAATTGTACGAAGTGGTTAAAAACGAAACGGCAGGAAGTTTAAAACGATTTAGAGGTGAATACGCGGGTGGGGGGTGGAAAGAAGCTCGTCAACAGTCTGGGTATTCACGAAAATTTTTAGGGAAACCTCAAACTATTAATTGGGGCAGATCGAAAAACAAGTAGGTGAATACGTGACGGAGATTTGTGCAGATACAGGAATGCCCAAACTGGAACCTAAATCGGGCAGATTAGAATGCCATTTTAGTCGATAAATATATATTTTACTTTGCGGAAAAAAAGGAATAATCTTCGACCAGTTGATGATTGCGCGCGGGTATCTTTGAGAAGAGTTCATTATCAATTGCTACGATTTCCTACAGTAGTTATTAAGTACGAGCGACAGTTAAAAAGCAGGATGCGACTGGAAGTCACGTTTTAAACGATATGGAAATTAAGCAGGCCGCAATAGCACCATTAACAGCGGGGGGTTTTCATGCTGGGGGCACGCGCCCACAGAAAGCCCCACTCATTTCGCTAGCTAAGCCTATATTTGGGGTAAAGCGTTGACGACCCTCACGGTTTTCTCTTTTTCTACCGTACGAACGCCACGTTGCTAACTGCTCATCTTTGGAGTACGCGTGTTCGTCAAAATCGTTTTCCTTTTTCCTCTCGTCGAAAATAATTACGGTTTTTTTTCGTTAGTTTTTTTTTTTTTCGTGCGAACGTTTTGACAGCTAACCTCGCGATTTGAAGTTATCTTTAATTTCCGGCTTTGCACGGCCGTGCTCCGCTGGTAATGGCGTCTTCTGGTTTATGAAACGCGAATGCGCGATCGTGTTTGTTCCAGCGGTTAATTTGTCGACCGGGTCGTCGCGTGAGAAGATCTGCTTTTGATGACGGTATGGGCGATGATGGGGAGGCGAATGGGCGAATTTTTGTTTATGGTCGGTGTTTTTTTCGATACACGCGCCGATATCCGCTGTTATCAGAAATAACAAGACGCCGCCGCGACGTCCGATGCAATTGGCGTTCGGGGAAAAATTTAAATATTGCCCGTCCGAAGAACCGCTCGAGCGACCTTGAATATTGTTTGTCTTCGACACACAAAGTCCGATGCGCAGACGCCGACAGCTTCTAGCAGCTTTTTTCTCGCTGAAAGTGCCGATGATGTCGGCAGCCGAAAACGAGGGTAGAAGGAAAGAGACAGAAGCGAAGTGACGGCGGCGCGAGAGGAAGTCGCGCGAGCGAGACGGGCGGAGGTCGCAGGCGCTATTTCCTGTTATAATCGATCAAGAAGTCGATGGCGGCTGGGAATTCTCGGAAAGCGATAGATAATGATGGCTGGTAATAATATTGCACACAACATTTAAACTGGAACACCGAAAAGGTGCCGACCCATTATATACATCTCGCAGAGTGCGCTACCCGTGTGCGTGCCGAATACGACAGATTATCAACGACGATCGTGGCTCGCGGCTAAACCGGTTTCCGCCTTTTATTCTACTTCATCGGAGTTTTTCGGGATATAGTTCATCACATTTTACATCTATTCCGTTTTTCCCCGATGCATACGCAGGTCGACGTTGTTTTTCGCCGCGGCTCGACCTAATTATCTTCTTTGAACCCCTACATGCGAGTTCGGACGGCCACACCCTCCCGTTCGTTATTATTACCTGAGTCTCGAATTTTTTTTTTCATTTTTTTTTTTTTTTCGGTTTCTTGCTCGAACAAAAAAAATTTTGTATTTCACTTGTTGTCCGCGTTGCTATAAATATTTTTGTCGTCCGCTTTTTTCTTGCATGCTTTTAAGAACCCGACTGAGCCAGCTACAGAGCGTACGGCCTAGTTCGGTCAGGCCAGAGTGTTCAAGGAGAACACCTGGATATCTGGCAAGCGCACATTATGACTTCCAAAAATTTCACTTGCGCCAGGTTTAATAACTGACACGCCAAAAAAAAAAAAAGAAAACAAAAAAAAAAACTGAAGGAACCGCGCTTTCTGCAAAAATTTTTCAAAGAAGTGGAGCTCAGCTGCGTGAGAATCTTGCCGGTTTGTTTATTAAATAGAAGTCAAGCGCAGCACTGGGCTATATGAGGCTTGGTGTAGCGACAAGCTGTTCAATGGGGTTTGTAGACTACTTTCCAAAATTCGTGGATCTGAAGAAAAAAGAATAAAAGTGTACCTTTTTTTTTTTTTTTTTTGTTTTCGATTGACTTTTGGGGGTAGGTCGTTAATATACCCATATTAGCCCATCGTTACTAATAATACCGCAAAAATTTTTACCTGAGCTGTAAAAAAAAATATAAATATAATCTCCTCCCGACTTCGACAGAGAATACCACTGATCATATATCTTTTTCACCGTGTGTACTTCATTACCTAATAATAGTCCTTATAATTATGAGTTTTTTTTTGTTTTTTTTTTTTTTTCAGTTCGTCAACATTAATGCAGCGCAAGAGAGGAATTTACTAATATTCTTAATTCCCAGAATATTCGGATCAGAGTACACCTAAACGGAACGCTGCTACCTAATCAACTGCTGGGTTTATGACGTTTTGATGCCTGTGCCAAATTGAAAATTTGATGCGAAATAAGTATAGAGCCGGATGAGATAATCGGTAAGCGAATGCCAGATTTTCTTAGTTTTAATAGTTTAGTTGTTTTTTTTTTCTTTTTTAGTTTGACATAGACATCTTACGGTTGGGGTGCGATCTAAAATTTTGCCCGTCAGGAAGAAAGTATGATGAAGGAAACGGGATGAAGAAATGTCGCAAAAACATATATCGCTACGTGTAAACGCTATAAGGCGAAAAGCAACTTTTCACTAAGAACAGCAAATAATAATAACGTATTCGTTGTATTTAGCCAACCTAAAAAAAAGACAAACATTGAATGATTTATGTTCACAAAAAATGAAAGAAACTTTACTGGTCGGTGTTTTAAGAAATATTGTGGAAAAAACTGTTCGAAATTAATATTATATAATTCGTTAATCTGTGTGCAAATACACCGTAATATTCATGTTCCTTTGTACTTCTGTATAGCGGAAGAAATTGTTCCTTTTTTTTTTTTTTTTTTTTTTACATTTATTTAGACTTGTCTACGATATGATAATTTTCGATATTTTCGATATTTTCGATGGTTGGGTTCGAATTCCACTCAATTGGTACACTGACGATCAGTTTTTAACCAGCTACGATACTATTTGAAGTGCAGCCCAGTTACAGTGGCCTGGTTAGTTAGGCAGTGATGTCTCTTTCAGGTAAGACCTGATATCCGGCTGCCGCACATTGAAATTTCCGGAAATTTCACTTGCGCTGGGTTAAAGTTCATCATAGTAGATGCTCCCGAAAACAAAAAAAAAAACAAGTTTAGGCAAGCGTGATGTTTCGCGCCCTGAGGGTTCCGTATATGTTAACTTAAAGATACCGATAATACTTACATTAAGGTTATTTCTAAACATCTTAATAAATATTCACAAATTGGTATATACACATAAACGCGGAAGTTATTTTACTATATGAAATTCGGAATAATTTTAAACGAATTTTCCCGACATGTTTCGGAGAACAATATTCCATAATCGTTACCTTCTTCTTCTTCTTCGAGTCCCGACCGTTCTCGAACGCAGGTGACCTTATTAAAGAAATCTTCCGTATGCAAGGTGGACTAATTGTTCGGTAATCATTCCCGACCATGCCTTGATGTCGCACATCCATGAGCGCCTCCTTCAGTAGTCTGTAAACCAGGCGACTGGGAGGTCCGCTAATCCGAACCCCAATTTCTGTCCCGGAGGCGAAAATTCACCCCAGACCGGTAATCCGAACACAAAAGTCACCCCAATTCATGTCCAGGTGGTCAAAATTCACCCAAGTTTCCCCCGATTCCTCGGAGTTTCCCCTGGACGGTTCCCGTACATATCCGATAAACCGAACGTCCAAACAGTGACCAGAGGTCAATAACCTAGCCAAAGTGGTATTCGGGGGCGCAAGTAACCCCAATTAGTGTCCAGGTGCCGAAAGTTCCCCCAAGTTCCTCAAATTTCTCCAAAATTCCCCCGTACGCCTCCCGCTCGTTTCCGATAAACCGAACCGATTATTAATTAACATAAGTATATTAATTAATGTCCAAAAGTAACCCAAGTCCCCGCTGACCCCGCCATCCCACTGCTACGTTACCGCAATTTTTTTTCTTCAAAATTCAGTTCCTAAGTATGATAATTCCAAAATTTAACCCCAATATATTATTTAAAGCGTAAATCTAACCTATAACTCCAGTTCACACTTGTCACACGCATATTTCGTCCCCGCGCACGCGCGGTCGCCGTCGCGAAAGCGCACGCGCCGATCCCCCGCATATTCCGATCTCCGCCGCGATATCTCACCCACACACTCGCACTCCGTTCCCGATACCGCGATTATTTCTTTAATATTTCAAAGTCTAAGTATACATAATATAAAATTAGCCAAAGCATAATTTTTTATTTTCCAGATTCCCCGATCTTACTACCATATGCCGAAGCGCACGTCCCGAACCAACGCATATGTCTAACGTAACGTTCTACGCCGCGAAAGCGCACACGTCGATCCCCCGCATGTGTCGTCCATTTATACGCTGCTCCAAATTTTTTTTTTAATTATTATTTTTTTCACATAATAACCCAATCCCTGCTCTGTTGTCTAAACCTAACCGGTTATCCAAAACATTTACAAATTAACAAATCAATTATTTCTATAGTCTAAAATAGCCTTAGTCTCCTTTACCCCTTCCACCCTCTTTTCCGATCGATTCCGTTGTTTTAATATCGAATATATCGCATTCTATTTACTTTTACTACGACCATTAAACATCCAATCGACGCTCCCGACACCTCCGTCATTTCATATTGAGAGGTAATTATTTTTTTATGTGACCGCTATGAGTGCCCACCGTCCATTCCCGCACACCCATCTGCTATCGTTAGTTCCCATACCGTTCATAATAACTTTTATTCAACTCCAAGTATTATGGAATTATTCCAATTATATATTTTCTTCACTTCTGACCATTTCTTCCGACCGTTCATAATATTTTTATTTTTCTCCGGTTCTAAAAATAAATCCTATAATGCCTTCAACGCTATGAATGCACACACATCTTCTACCGTCTGTTTAAATATCGTTCTTAATAATTTTTCGGGGCTAAATATTATAGAAATAGCCGAAGTATATTTTTTTCGCTTCCGATAGTTCTTCCGACCGTTCATAATATTTTTATTTTCCTCCGGTTCTAAAAATAAATCCTACAATATCTTCACCGCTATGAATGAACACCGCCCATTCCCACACACTCACCTGCTGTCGTTAGTTCCCACATCGTTCATAATAATTTTTTCGAGTCTAACTATTATGGAATTATCCTAATTATATTTTTTTTACTTCCGATCTTTCCTTCCGACGGTGTATTATTTTTATTTTTCTCCGATTCTAAAAATAAATCCTATAATGTCTTCACTGATATGAAGGCTTACACATCCTCTGCAGTTAGTCTACATATCGTTCATAATATCCTTTATTCAACTCCAAGTATTATGGAATTATTCCAATTATATTTTTCACGTTTCCGATCATTTCTCCCGACAGTACATTATTTTTATTTTTCTCATAATCTAAAAATAAATCCTTCGATACCTTTACTGTATGAATGCATACACATCCTCTGCAATTAGTTTCCATATCGTTCATAATAGTTTTTTTTCAACTCCAAGTATTATGGAATTAACCTAAGTATATTTACTTCACTTACGTTAAATTCTTCCGTCCGTTAATAATTTTATATTTTTTTCTCAGATTCTAAAAATAAATTCGTCGATCTCTTCACTGCTATGAATGCGCACACATCTTCTGTCGTTAATTCTCATATCGATCATAATAATTTTTTCATGTCTATGTATTATGGAATTACTCTAAAATATTTTTTTTCTCCCTCCAAAGATTTTTTCCAAAAGTAAGTATTTGTAAATTTATGTCGAGTAGAGTTTTATTTAACACGATTTCAACCGCCCTCCCTCTCCTTTCCGCCCTACACAAATTACAAATCTTTCATATTATTTTTCACGAGGACATCCACCCGAATGTGAATCCGCGCCACCCATTCCTGCACACACATATGCTAGAGATGGTTTCCCAATCATTCATATTAATTTTTTTTCCAAGTCTATTAGTTTAAGAATATTTTATTTATTTCAAACTCCAAATATTTTTCAAGATCTTTTCATATTATATTTTATTTTCTGTTTAAGACCCCATCAAACCCTCGACTGTCGCAAAAGCATCCCGACACTTCTCACACACGTTCTCCATTATACATTATCAAAATGAATCGAAATTTATAATCAACGAAGACAATTTACTGATGGTATATACTTTTTATATTTTTTCCCCGTACTCCTCGACCGCCAGATCCGTCACAAAAGCGTACAAGTCGTTCCCACACATATATACAATGTCACGACTACACAACACTATATCTGTGCATGTTATACATTCCTATTATGTATTTTCAAAATCGAACCGACTCTCAATATTTTTCACTTTACACGGATCTAAAAATTTCTTCTTCTCTCCTTTTACTGCCCTGGACTAAATTAACAACCATACATAATGTTATTTTTATTTATTTATTCTCAAATACTTATACACGCATACACATCCGTTAGCACTATTTACCAAATCATTCATATTAATGTATTACAGATTTTTAAGCTTTCAATCATTTCACCGTTCATAAGTTTTTTATTTTTATGCAAATCAGTCGTCGTGAATCTCAAACATCCGTTCTGCACACATGTTTCTACGCATTCGTCACTGTATCCGTCCGTTATTCCACTTTCATTTATTTTATTCATTTGTTATTTTTTCTATCAAAAGCCTGAATCTAACCTTGAACCTCTTTACCGTTCATCATTCTTTGTATGTAATACTTTTCTGAGCTTAGTTACCGTAGAATTTAATTAATCGATATATTTTATTTTTCAATCGACAAAATTTTTTAAAATCTTTCATAATCATATTTTTATACAAATACAAGTATGGTTTTAATATTTTTTTAAATTTCGTAAATTATTTTTCCGCGATATACACGAGTTCGTCTATGAGGTGTTGGTGGTCAATTGTATAGAGCGACAGATAGAAAAAACCTGTTAGTTTACGAACCACAGCATGTTCGAAGAAAAAAAAAAACACGGTAGCACGACCAGATCAGGGTTGCAATGTGCGAGTGAGAGAGTGTATGTGAGTGAAATAGAAGGTTATATTCTCGAGGGCAACAGCCTGATTGTAAAAATACGTTAAAGATACCTGCATCTATCCCTGAACAGTCATCATATCGAACACAAAAAGGTCGCCTAAAAGAATATTGTTTTCTTTTTCAGGTAACGAACAGTAACATTTTTTTCTCTGTGTTATAAAATTAGCCCGAGTATATTTTTTATTCTTTCATTACGCTAAAATTTTTTCAAATCTTTTTTGTAATATGCTGTGCAGACAAATGTACGCCGCAGACACTTCTCGCTTCATTACTACTGATATATCTGTACGTTCATTGACACTATTCTTATCGTAATATAGTTTTTTCAGGAAATCGTAGAAAATGGTTCTTCGCTCCATTCATACTATGTAATCTATTTCCAAAATTAGCAATCTCCTTACAGATCATTATCTCATTTTCCGATTGTCAATAATATTTTTTTTTTTTTTAATCTATCGTACATATATTATTTTTTTATCGTTTAAATTTTTCTTCAATTCGCAAAGGGCCTAACCTATAGAAAACATATTCTTGTAAACATTCATGACGAATTCACTCCTTCTACTTACATTATGAGTTAATTTTTCTGTAATTATTTTTAACATCTTGAAATTATAGTAGTATTTTTTTAATTTTTTTATTTTCCATACATGACAAAAATATTGAAATCACTACATCTATAAATGCATTCACCGTAAGACTCCACTAAACTATCATGAATTTTTAAAATTAGCCCAAACATACTATTTTTCACTACAAATTACATTCGCCTATAATTTTTTCTATATAATCACTAACCTACGAAAACACTTCGTTCGTTTTACTCATGTCGAAGCAATCACTCCTTTTCCCTCTTGCTATCTATGTTCAAAGTCTAATAATGTAATACGAAATTATTCTAAATAAATGTTCATGCTAGCAAAATTATTACATCATCCCTTTTTCTACACAACTGTATGCATGTTTCCGAAAAATCTCACTATATATTTTCAAAATTAACTCCAGCCCACGTATTATTTTTACATTTCATTCATTTATATTTGTTTAATCATATCTGCTGCAAGACCGTATAAAAGAATACAAGCAGTTCCCGCACACATAATTATTGTTCAGAGGTGTTGTTGGCGTACTTTATCATATACTTTTGTAAGCTCATACAGAACGGCTTCATAACCTTTTATCATTCATTTAGATGCGGAGTCACACAACTTTTAGCGGAGCAATTAATTCTTTGCAAAACTAATGATTGAAAGCATCCCCCCAAAAAAAAAACGTGGAATAGCGAGGATTTTTTTTTTTTACACACCCAAAATAAATGAGATAATTATTTCTCTATATTTATCACATTACCAAGATTGTATATATCACTCGATCGCCTCTTTCACTCATTCGTCGATTTCAAATGTGAAGGAAATTTTCGTACCATGCTTTATTCATACATTTTATTTCTGAATAGAATGTTATATGGCTGGGACGGCAGTAAAGATTTCAATTTTATATATGAAGAATGGATGAAGCAATCCAGAGACTGTTGTAAATGTATAAGTCTTATTATTTGAAATATAAAATTTGAAGGAAATTTATATATCTTGCTTCGTTTTAAGATGGTTTATTTTTACATTTTTTTTTTTAATCTCCCTCTTACTATTATTTTTGAAACGGATGTTGATAACTATGAATAGTATTTGTGATTATAGAGAGAGAGGTAAACGTTTTCCTTACTTTTGACTAATTATGTACAATTTTCAATCATTTTTTACAATTTTTCGCACATTTTACTACTTTTACATTGTTTTAAGCAATTTTTGCTATTTCGCATCATTTTCCAGTCTTTTTTTTTGTACTTTTTACACAATTTTCATCGATCTTTCAACAACTTTGTAAGGGTTTTTTTTTTTTTTTCTTTCTTACATCTCATTACAATATCGTTAGTCATCAATGATAACAGTACATATTTATGCTTTCACATCACCTTTCGCTTCATCTGTGCACATCTACAACTTAACAAGCGCAGAACCAGTTGAATGTTGTAGGCCCGCAATCACGATCTCCATTTGATTATTGGATTTACCAGTCACATCTTTGAACGTTTGATTTAATGAATTGACAGGGACTTTGTATTTTGCTCGCCCGCTCGATATCTTCAATAGACTATCATGCTAACGTTTAATAAGAGCAGCCATAAAGCTCCAGACGTTTACTGAATGTTTTCTCAACACATTCACAGCCCATACCCCATACAATAAGGAAATCTTTAAACACCTCTATAACCATTCCTTTTAAGCTGGAGGGTGCAAGGGACTCCTATAATCGTTTTGACAATCAACACTTCGTCGTCCATCGCCCTAGCTTTACTTGTCGTTGCACAGACATGTAGTAAACGTTTTCTTCTTTTACAATTTTTTTATATTTCAACACTATTAACAAATTTTCCCACCATACTAACTAATTATAAACAGTTTTCCATTATTTCTTAACATGTTCTTATGTTTTAGAGTCTTTTTACGCTATTTTTTCCACCAATTTATGATATTTCTTATCATTTTCTTGCGTTTTAATGTCTTTCATAGAATTTTACTCAATTTTTCGTCATATTCGTCAGTTTTTTATTTATCTCTTACATTATATATCTGAATGTGTCGAATATCCATCCTTTTAACTATATTTTATAATTTGATACGATCATAGATAATAACAAAAGATTTAATTCAATATTGTTCACAATTTATTCAATAATTTTTATGACATTCATTATAATCAATAAAAATAATCATTGCTTCATTGTTTCAATGTTAAATTCTAATATATCATTATCAGCCATTAATATTTTACAACATAAAATATCTAATTTAACTGAATATATCCTTCTTCAGCCAACTTTTCTTCAATCATCCGAATTTCAGTATCTAAACCATTATTTCCCGATTGTTTAGATCTGTGTAGTATCAATAATCGTTCAACCAATTCATTAGGATCGTCAGAATAATTGAAATGAGAGTCTTCAAGATTTACTTTGCGAACAGTCCTATATGCACGTTTCTTTTTCGTTTTACCCTGATAAACTTTTACATTCTTTATGGTAGATTGAAATAGAGGACGTATTATTTTTCTGTATTTAGGAAGTGGATTACCCTTTAATACACCAGTAACACGTACATGAGCTCCAGTAAATTCCAGTATTTGTTTATACAAAGCTAAATCATTATTTGTATATTTATTCTCATCAACATTTGCTTCCATCAGTAAATGAATCAGTCCTGGTGTGTAAGGAAATTTAGTTAGTGTTCTTCCTTTTCCTAAATAAATTTCACCACATTTCCGATTCCATGAAATTGGTGTTGAACCCATCATATACTCATGTGTGTTCGCATTATATTGTATTCCATATACAGGATCATTTAGTAGAGGTTCATCATAATCTATTTGAAATGGAGCCGTTTCATGTATATTAAGGGCCTTATTATCACGATTTTCATATTCTTCTTCATTTTCAATAGCAGTCTCATAATCACGTTTCCTACTGTCATTAGAAAGTTTGTGTCGTTTTACCATTGATATATCATCACTTATTCCATCAGAACCATTTTTCATCCTTTTAGGTATTTGTAATGATTCCCGAATATCCAATATCTGTTTTGTAACAGGTTCAAGCATTGCAGCTGAAGTATTTGTAATAGATTTAGTCGCAAAATGATCCTGTATATGGAATACAATATAATGCGAACACACATGAGTATATGATGGGTTCAACACCAATTTCATGGAATCGGAAATGTGGTGAAATTTATTTAGGAAAAGGAAGAACACTAACTAAATTTCCTTACACACCAGGACTGATTCATTTACTGATGGAAGCAAATGTTGATGAGAATAAATATACAAATAATGATTTAGCTTTATATAAACAAATACTGGAATTTACTGGAGCTCATGTACGTGTTACTGGTGTATTAAAGGGTACTCCACTTCCTAAATACAGAAAAATAATACGTCCTCTATTTCAATCTACCATAAAGAATGTAAAAGTTTATCAGGGTAAAACGAAAAAGAAACGTGCATATAGGACTGTTCGCAAAGTAAATCTTGAAGACTCTCATTTCAATTATTCTGACGATCCTAATGAATTGGTTGAACGATTATTGATACTACACAGATCTAAACAATCGGGAAATAATGGTTTAGATACTGAAATTCGGATGATTGAAGAAAAGTTGGCTGAAGAAGGATATATTCAGTTAAATTAGATATTTTATGTTGTAAAATATTAATGGCTGATAATGATATATTAGAATTTAACATTGAAACAATGAAGCAATGATTATTTTTATTGATTATAATGAATGTCATAAAAATTATTGAATAAATTGTGAACAATATTGAATTAAATCTTTTGTTATTATCTATGATCGTATCAAATTATAAAATATAGTTAAAAGGATGGATATTCGACACATTCAGATATATAATGTAAGAGATAAATAAAAAACTGACGAATATGACGAAAAATTGAGTAAAATTCTATGAAAGACATTAAAACGCAAGAAAATGATAAGAAATATCATAAATTGGTGGAAAAAATAGCGTAAAAAGACTCTAAAACATAAGAACATGTTAAGAAATAATGGAAAACTGTTTATAATTAGTTAGTATGGTGGGAAAATTTGTTAATAGTGTTGAAATATAAAAAAATTGTAAAAGAAGAAAACGTTTACTACATGTCTGTGCAACGACAAGTAAAGCTAGGGCGATGGACGACGAAGTGTTGATTGTCAAAACGATTATAGGAGTCCCTTGCACCCTCCAGCTTAAAAGGAATGGTTATAGAGGTGTTTAAAGATTTCCTTATTGTATGGGGTATGGGCTGTGAATGTGTTGAGAAAACATTCAGTAAACGTCTGGAGCTTTATGGCTGCTCTTATTAAACGTTAGCATGATAGTCTATTGAAGATATCGAGCGGGCGAGCAAAATACAAAGTCCCTGTCAATTCATTAAATCAAACGTTCAAAGATGTGACTGGTAAATCCAATAATCAAATGGAGATCGTGATTGCGGGCCTACAACATTCAACTGGTTCTGCGCTTGTTAAGTTGTAGATGTGCACAGATGAAGCGAAAGGTGATGTGAAAGCATAAATATGTACTGTTATCATTGATGACTAACGATATTGTAATGAGATGTAAGAAAGAAAAAAAAAAAAAAACCCTTACAAAGTTGTTGAAAGATCGATGAAAATTGTGTAAAAAGTACAAAAAAAAAGACTGGAAAATGATGCGAAATAGCAAAAATTGCTTAAAACAATGTAAAAGTAGTAAAATGTGCGAAAAATTGTAAAAAATGATTGAAAATTGTACATAATTAGTCAAAAGTAAGGAAAACGTTTACCTCTCTCTCTATAATCACAAATACTATTCATAGTTATCAACATCCGTTTCAAAAATAATAGTAAGAGGGAGATTAAAAAAAAAAATGTAAAAATAAACCATCTTAAAACGAAGCAAGATATATAAATTTCCTTCAAATTTTATATTTCAAATAATAAGACTTATACATTTACAACAGTCTCTGGATTGCTTCATCCATTCTTCATATATAAAATTGAAATCTTTACTGCCGTCCCAGCCATATAACATTCTATTCAGAAATAAAATGTATGAATAAAGCATGGTACGAAAATTTCCTTCACATTTGAAATCGACGAATGAGTGAAAGAGGCGATCGAGTGATATATACAATCTTGGTAATGTGATAAATATAGAGAAATAATTATCTCATTTATTTTGGGTGTGTAAAAAAAAAAAATCCTCGCTATTCCACGTTTTTTTTTTGGGGGGATGCTTTCAATCATTAGTTTTGCAAAGAATTAATTGCTCCGCTAAAAGTTGTGTGACTCCGCATCTAAATGAATGATAAAAGGTTATGAAGCCGTTCTGTATGAGCTTACAAAAGTATATGATAAAGTACGCCAACAACACCTCTGAACAATAATTATGTGTGCGGGAACTGCTTGTATTCTTTTATACGGTCTTGCAGCAGATATGATTAAACAAATATAAATGAATGAAATGTAAAAATAATACGTGGGCTGGAGTTAATTTTGAAAATATATAGTGAGATTTTTCGGAAACATGCATACAGTTGTGTAGAAAAAGGGATGATGTAATAATTTTGCTAGCATGAACATTTATTTAGAATAATTTCGTATTACATTATTAGACTTTGAACATAGATAGCAAGAGGGAAAAGGAGTGATTGCTTCGACATGAGTAAAACGAACGAAGTGTTTTCGTAGGTTAGTGATTATATAGAAAAAATTATAGGCGAATGTAATTTGTAGTGAAAAATAGTATGTTTGGGCTAATTTTAAAAATTCATGATAGTTTAGTGGAGTCTTACGGTGAATGCATTTATAGATGTAGTGATTTCAATATTTTTGTCATGTATGGAAAATAAAAAAATTAAAAAAATACTACTATAATTTCAAGATGTTAAAAATAATTACAGAAAAATTAACTCATAATGTAAGTAGAAGGAGTGAATTCGTCATGAATGTTTACAAGAATATGTTTTCTATAGGTTAGGCCCTTTGCGAATTGAAGAAAAATTTAAACGATAAAAAAATAATATATGTACGATAGATTAAAAAAAAAAAAATATTATTGACAATCGGAAAATGAGATAATGATCTGTAAGGAGATTGCTAATTTTGGAAATAGATTACATAGTATGAATGGAGCGAAGAACCATTTTCTACGATTTCCTGAAAAAACTATATTACGATAAGAATAGTGTCAATGAACGTACAGATATATCAGTAGTAATGAAGCGAGAAGTGTCTGCGGCGTACATTTGTCTGCACAGCATATTACAAAAAAGATTTGAAAAAATTTTAGCGTAATGAAAGAATAAAAAATATACTCGGGCTAATTTTATAACACAGAGAAAAAAATGTTACTGTTCGTTACCTGAAAAAGAAAACAATATTCTTTTAGGCGACCTTTTTGTGTTCGATATGATGACTGTTCAGGGATAGATGCAGGTATCTTTAACGTATTTTTACAATCAGGCTGTTGCCCTCGAGAATATAACCTTCTATTTCACTCACATACACTCTCTCACTCGCACATTGCAACCCTGATCTGGTCGTGCTACCGTGTTTTTTTTTTTCTTCGAACATGCTGTGGTTCGTAAACTAACAGGTTTTTTCTATCTGTCGCTCTATACAATTGACCACCAACACCTCATAGACGAACTCGTGTATATCGCGGAAAAATAATTTACGAAATTTAAAAAAATATTAAAACCATACTTGTATTTGTATAAAAATATGATTATGAAAGATTTTAAAAAATTTTGTCGATTGAAAAATAAAATATATCGATTAATTAAATTCTACGGTAACTAAGCTCAGAAAAGTATTACATACAAAGAATGATGAACGGTAAAGAGGTTCAAGGTTAGATTCAGGCTTTTGATAGAAAAAATAACAAATGAATAAAATAAATGAAAGTGGAATAACGGACGGATACAGTGACGAATGCGTAGAAACATGTGTGCAGAACGGATGTTTGAGATTCACGACGACTGATTTGCATAAAAATAAAAAACTTATGAACGGTGAAATGATTGAAAGCTTAAAAATCTGTAATACATTAATATGAATGATTTGGTAAATAGTGCTAACGGATGTGTATGCGTGTATAAGTATTTGAGAATAAATAAATAAAAATAACATTATGTATGGTTGTTAATTTAGTCCAGGGCAGTAAAAGGAGAGAAGAAGAAATTTTTAGATCCGTGTAAAGTGAAAAATATTGAGAGTCGGTTCGATTTTGAAAATACATAATAGGAATGTATAACATGCACAGATATAGTGTTGTGTAGTCGTGACATTGTATATATGTGTGGGAACGACTTGTACGCTTTTGTGACGGATCTGGCGGTCGAGGAGTACGGGGAAAAAATATAAAAAGTATATACCATCAGTAAATTGTCTTCGTTGATTATAAATTTCGATTCATTTTGATAATGTATAATGGAGAACGTGTGTGAGAAGTGTCGGGATGCTTTTGCGACAGTCGAGGGTTTGATGGGGTCTTAAACAGAAAATAAAATATAATATGAAAAGATCTTGAAAAATATTTGGAGTTTGAAATAAATAAAATATTCTTAAACTAATAGACTTGGAAAAAAAATTAATATGAATGATTGGGAAACCATCTCTAGCATATGTGTGTGCAGGAATGGGTGGCGCGGATTCACATTCGGGTGGATGTCCTCGTGAAAAATAATATGAAAGATTTGTAATTTGTGTAGGGCGGAAAGGAGAGGGAGGGGGGTTGAAATCGTGTTAAATAAAACTCTACTCGACATAAATTTACAAATACTTACTTTTGGAAAAAATCTTTGGAGGGAGAAAAAAAATATTTTAGAGTAATTCCATAATACATAGACATGAAAAAATTATTATGATCGATATGAGAATTAACGACAGAAGATGTGTGCGCATTCATAGCAGTGAAGAGATCGACGAATTTATTTTTAGAATCTGAGAAAAAAATATAAAATTATTAACGGACGGAAGAATTTAACGTAAGTGAAGTAAATATACTTAGGTTAATTCCATAATACTTGGAGTTGAAAAAAAACTATTATGAACGATATGGAAACTAATTGCAGAGGATGTGTATGCATTCATACAGTAAAGGTATCGAAGGATTTATTTTTAGATTATGAGAAAAATAAAAATAATGTACTGTCGGGAGAAATGATCGGAAACGTGAAAAATATAATTGGAATAATTCCATAATACTTGGAGTTGAATAAAGGATATTATGAACGATATGTAGACTAACTGCAGAGGATGTGTAAGCCTTCATATCAGTGAAGACATTATAGGATTTATTTTTAGAATCGGAGAAAAATAAAAATAATACACCGTCGGAAGGAAAGATCGGAAGTAAAAAAAATATAATTAGGATAATTCCATAATAGTTAGACTCGAAAAAATTATTATGAACGATGTGGGAACTAACGACAGCAGGTGAGTGTGTGGGAATGGGCGGTGTTCATTCATAGCGGTGAAGATATTGTAGGATTTATTTTTAGAACCGGAGGAAAATAAAAATATTATGAACGGTCGGAAGAACTATCGGAAGCGAAAAAAATATACTTCGGCTATTTCTATAATATTTAGCCCCGAAAAATTATTAAGAACGATATTTAAACAGACGGTAGAAGATGTGTGTGCATTCATAGCGTTGAAGGCATTATAGGATTTATTTTTAGAACCGGAGAAAAATAAAAATATTATGAACGGTCGGAAGAAATGGTCAGAAGTGAAGAAAATATATAATTGGAATAATTCCATAATACTTGGAGTTGAATAAAAGTTATTATGAACGGTATGGGAACTAACGATGGCAGATGGGTGTGCGGGAATGGACGGTGGGCATTCATAGCGGTCACATAAAGAAATAATTACCTCTCCATATGAGATGACGGAGGTGTCGGGAGCGTCGATTGGATGTTTAATGGTCGTAGTAAAAGTAAATAGAATGCGATATATTCGATATTAAAACAACGGAATCGATCGGAAAAGAGGGTGGAAGGGGTAAAGGAGACTAAGGCTATTTTAGACTATAGAAATAATTGATTTGTTAATTTGTAAATGTTTTGGATAACCGGTTAGGTTTAGACAACAGAGCAGGGATTGGGTTATTATGTGAAAAAAATAATAATTAAAAAAAAAATTTGGAGCAGCGTATAAATGGACGACACATGCGGGGGATCGACGTGTGCGCTTTCGCGGCGTAGAACGTTACGTTAGACATATGCGGCGCTTCGGCATATGGTAGTAAGATCGGGGAATCTGGAAAATAAAAAATTATGCTTTGGCTAATTTTATATTATGTATACTTAGACTTTGAAATATTAAAGAAATAATCGCGGTATCGGGAACGGAGTGCGAGTGTGTGGGTGAGATATCGCGGCGGAGATCGGAATATGCGGGGGATCGGCGCGTGCGCTTTCGCGACGGCGACCGCGGGTGCGCGGGGACGAAATATGCGTGTGACAAGTGTGAACTGGAGTTATAGGTTAGATTTACGCTTTAAATAATATATTGGGGTTAAATTTTGGAATTATCATACTTAGGAACTGAATTTTGAAGAAAAAAAATTGCGGTAACGTAGCAGTGGGATGGCGGGGTCAGCGGGGACTTGGGTTACTTTTGGTCATTAATTAATATACTTATGTTAATTAATAATCGGTTCGGTTTATCGGAAACGAGCGGGAGGCGTACGGGGGAATTTTGGAGAAATTTGGGGAACTTGGGGGAACTTTCGGCACCTGGACACTAATTGGGGTTACTTGCGCCCCCGAATACCACTTTGGCTAGGTTATTGACCTCTGGTCACTGTTTGGACGTTCGGTTTATCGGATATGTACGGGAACCGTCCAGGGGAAACTCCGAGGAATCGGGGGAAACTTGGGTGAATTTTGACCACCTGGACATGAATTGGGGTGACTTTTGTGTTCGGATTACCGGCCTGGGGTGAATTTTCGCCTCCGGGACAGAAATTGGGGTTCGGATTAGCGGACCTCCCAGTCGCCTGGTTTACAGACTACTTCCTTCGTCCGACCTTCCTCTTGCCCGTGATATTTTTCCTAATAATATTATCTGCAACAACGAGTATATTTTAATCCACGCGTGAAACGGCCAAAGTATTTCCTCTTCCTGTCTTTTGTGATGCCTGTTAATTCCATATCCTTATTTCCCATTATCTGTAGCACTTCCTGATTCGTCTTCTTTGCTGTCCACGGGATTATTAGGATCCTTCGATAGCGCGCTTCTTCAAAGAGTTGAAAATGTCAGCTGCACGCATGGGATCTCGTTGAACGCAAGAAAGACTAAAATAATAATGGTTGTTTCTCAGACAGAAGAAGCAGTTCCAAATGTTGCTATTCGCGGCGGAGTAATAGAAAGCGTACAAAAATTTAGGTACCTCGGTACTCAAGTGAATTATAAAGGCAACACACTTGATGCCAAACTTAGGTGTGGAGAATTGAACAAGGAAGAAAGGTCTTCAGCAAGATGAGAAGAGCACTCATAACACACGATGTAAATTTAGAACTGCGTTTTACAATTACTTAAGTGCTACGTGTGGAGTACGTTGTTATATGGATGCGAATGTTGGACTTTAAAGAAGAGCAATATGAATCGCTTGGCGGTTTTCGAAATGTGGTGCTATCGTTTACATAATACTGAATTCAAAACAAAGAAATCTGATTTTTCATAAAGAAGGAGAGACACGTCATTTTTCGCGCCTTTTTTGAACTTTTCGCCAACTTCGAGGGTTTCCTTAAGGAAATGAAATACGGTTTCGTTTCAAATTAATAGCGATCTTTCCATCAATGGTATGCCCGGGAAAAAAAAATATTTTTTAAAAAACTATCGAGCTTTTGACTCGCAGAGGGCTTAAATATAAAGAGTTTTCTTTTCTTTCTTTTTTTTTTTTTTGGGCTCGCTGTAAGCTCGGCTATAGTTTTCCAATAAAGCGGTCCTTTATGCATATATTTGAGATACCATACAGAAAAAAAAATATGACGTTGAATTTAAAAGGAATTCAATTAGATTTTGTTAAGTGATAATATAAACACTAATTCGTAATAGTAATTATCTCTTGGTCTTAGTCCCGAGATGTTTTTTTCCCACGAGATACCGCATAAGTATCCTTAAAATACACGTATACACACAAACATATTTATATGTGTGTGTGTGTGTGTGTATATATTTTATACATATGTCAGTAGCGAATCCTGATTTTTTCCTCGGTACTTGTGTAAGGCAGAAAAAATTTCGCACATTCATTATACTGGTATTATGACGTCAATACAGGTCGATTTATCTTTTAGGGTATCATCATTATTATTATTATTATACTGTTTTCATTTCTTTTGGTTGTATTTACTAGAAAATATTAAAACAAAAAAATAATAAACAATAAAATATTTTATTACATAAATAACTTAGGTGTAGTTAAGTCAAGATCGTTGATAAGCTGAGGTCTGTGTTGGACTCCTATACAGTCTGAAATAATTGAGGGGGACCGGAGAAACGAAATGCTCCGATCTCCCCAAAACAATTTTCATCGTTGATGGACGTTATTTCATTTATTTACCTTCAACCGTGTTCTTCAGGATCCGTGGTAACGTACAAATTGTGTAGTTCAAGTATTCAGGAATTCGTCGCGTTATTTCTTCGTAAGGCAGCTCTCACATACTGCTTTTGAAAATTTTTTCGAATTATTGGTGTTTCTGTGATCATCACATCTCATCATACCGAGCCAACCTGGAGTAATTAGAACGTTTGGATCTAACAAATTTTCAAATTTGTCGGAACAATCACAGATTAAAAACGTTCTCGCAGACTTTTCCGGTTTCTGTCGCATATTTATATCGTCATTTCCAAAAGTTAATTTAAGTTTATCGGCTGAATGGCGAAAGTCGAAGGTATAAAAAAAATAAATAAAATAAAAAGGTAATAAAACACACACAGACACACACACACACACACACACCCAGAAAGGACAAATAAAAACAAGGAAAGAAAAAAACTAAACTCCGTATAAATTAGTATTGGAAATTTTTTAACGCACCGTCCAATTTTATCGGTAATGTCTTTTTACGTAATGATGGGCTCGAGTTGTGAAACTGACCGACTGGCCAGAGGTTGACGAAGAGAGTTAAGCAGTTGTAAAAATATGGGCCAGTTTCGAGACGGACGCCGGATTTTATGGTCCTATTAAGCGGTCGCATGGTTCTGCTGTCGCCCCGTCTGCGGACGGAGGCACGTTTAATGTCTCGTTTTTATAACGCGTAAAAGATGGCAATAATCGTAACAGCGAAAATAAAACCGAATCTAATGTGCGCTCGATTAGCCCGCTCTTCGAATATGTAGGTAAGCGTTTTTCATGAGTAAATTTTTTTCATATACACTGCGCAAGTTGCCAATTTCGTTGTTAACCCGGGACCCTTCTGAGCGAGAAATTATTCCATGCTGGTCGACGAACAATAATTCACCAGTAAGTAACATTGGCCAACTTACTTTAATTTTATTATCTAGGTATTCTCGCTTAGTTTAGAATACACGGTCGTCCATAAATTTTTCTGCGGGCTAGTCCGCATTAGAAAGTTAATATTTATTTTTTTCCGAATTATTAATGAAATTTTTCGAAAACCGGTCTGGCCGAACCGGTTCGTGTGTGCACTTTTATCGGCGGCGACAATACAATTCGCGAAAACTATAAAATTCCCGCTGATAACGCGGCTTACCGGAGCAGTAGCGCGACGCTGAATTTTTCACTTTCAAACGTAAAAACGATAAAATTTACGTGTAACTTGAAAATTAAGCGACGAGTTTATTCGTCAGACCGACCGCTACTCTGACAGGGAAACGATCAATTTCGCAAAAGAAAATCACACACTGTCCAGATGCCGTAATATTTATGTATATGGCGAAAACCGTACCACCGTAGAAAGAAAACAGTTTTTGGCCTACATTTTCAAGGAATGTTTGCGAAAATCCATGTTCAGTTCTAATTTCTGCATTACCGTCCAATTCCGCACCTCTTAGAGGACTCCCATAGTTTGGTTGGCATTTCTGTGCGTTATTTAAAAATTAAAAAAAAAAACAAATAATTAGCTAATATTTAATTTTTACCGAAATTCTACAACGCCGAGAAATTCTGCGTTTTTTAATTTTAACCAAAAAAATCTGTTGGTCTGCGCATCTTCCATTTATAATCGGGAATCCTACCATCAGAACACGTGAGAATTAGAAAATTATTTTTCTCCTAACTCACGTAATTATTCGTTATATTGAATATATATAGCGTGGTAGCCTAGTGGTTAAGGTTCTTCGCTATCAAATCAGAGATCTCATAGGTTATCGAGACTTGTATCGTCCCGGATCCAAGTCGCTCTCAAGTTTATACCTAATCTGAAATTGAATATTGGTTATGCCAAAGAAATTTCTGGGAAAGTAAAGGCGGATCCCAAGTAGAAATGAACTGGCCCAGTATTCTCGTTAGATCCATTAGGCTTAGTACCATTATGGAAAGCTAACTTCAAGATCCATGATACCTTATCAAGGATATATGAGACTTACTTTACTTTTATATATATATATATATATATATATATATATATATAGATATAGATATATTAATGACTATGTCATTCTTAGCTCGAGGTACAATACATTGTTTGTCTCATAATTATGACCAGTTAATTTTTTGTCCGTTGATTATGTTACGTTACTTTATATAAGATAACAATGGTTGAATGCTATGTTGTACAACTGCTAGGATTGTTTTTTAATAAGTGGTCAATTGAAAAAGCAGGAAGACTAGGTTGAACGGGCGGATAACAGAAGCAAATGTTATAAAATGAGGAAGTGTATATGTGCGACTAAAGTCTGGGATGAAAATTTTTACTTAGCGGACGGAGATTAGATGGGATTTTCGTTAAGAAAGGAGGCGGGAAAAAGCAGCAACCGGAGGAAAATACAATCAGCTGTTCCATTGCCAAAGATGTCCGAATGGCTAGGAATCTAAATGGAATGGAGGGAAGAAAGAACGTGGGTAAATTAACGAATACGGAGAATAATAAAATCACGGGAATGATCGGTAAGGAAGCCTGAAGGGCGTTCATGGAGTCAGAAATAACCAAAAACCTAGAGAAAATATGACGAGAGGAAATAAAAAATGATAGAACGTAAGATAGTCATTAATTCATTTATGAAATATGTAACGGAATTCTGAAAAGTTAAAATCTGGCATCCGATAAAAGACGCGCCGACACCACTCGCGGCCTCTTTGAATCGTCAGTAAACACAATTACACAATACGGAAACAGAGAAAGTGCTGTGAAATTCCTTTCTAATTAGGGTTTGTGGAAGAAATTGCAGGTATAATGGAGGATAGCAGAGTTCGGCGAAGTTGAAGGAAAAATAGGAGAGATTTTTAAAGGAAATTGCGTAAGGACAAAACGAATTAAGTCGAAGAGAGGTAAGTGATAAAATGTGGGGTTTTCTAGGTGTGAAACGTCAATTTCTAAAAATGGAAAGTTAGAAAGGGATAAGAGTAGAGGATGTGAGTGGAAGACGTTTAATAAGAAAATGATAGCTCAAATAATTTTTGCGAATAGATATAGGCATGGTGTATTAGATTCAGCAGGGAACGTTGGAATTGGAGAGAATTTAAGAGCGCCGAAACATAGTCGAAGACAAGAATTTTGAATTACATCTAATTCAGAGAGGCGGAATTTGGAGGAATGTAAAAAAAAAACCGAACAGTAATCAAATGAGGAACGGATGACGGACTTGCACAGAGAAATAAGGATATGCGGATCATCACCTTAATATTTGCAGATAGGGCTTTCAGCAAGTTTAGCCTTTTCGCTTGATGACGGGGGGAAGATATTTGGTATGTTTAGAGAAGGATAAACGAATGTTAAGAAAGATACCAAGATAACAATAACATTCAGAGATAGACTTACAGAAGCAGTATTATAAGGTTGGAGCGTGTAAAAACGACATAACAGGATTTAGTAGGAGAAATAGAAAGGTTAATTGAAGAAACGGAATGTTCTGGTACGGTAAGAGATAAATTAATTGCTTTAGCGACTGATATAGTATCATGAGATGAGGAAAAGAACAGAGTATCATCAGCAAAAAATAAAGAAGAAATATTTAAATGGAGTAAAAATATATTGAAAGGAATCGTCCCCAACATACATTCCCAAACAGATCCTGTTCTTCAATACAACAGGTTCATCGACTCGATTACCTCGGCGTTGTCGGCCTTTTCTCCTCCTATCCGCTTCTCTAAAAAGAACCCTAATCTTCTTGCTTCTTCCCTATGGTGGAACAACGATTGTTCGGTCGCTTTTAGAGACAGTTCTTTGAAGTTCAGAGCCTTCCGTTCCTGCTCTTCCTTCGATAATTTCATAGCTTATAGGGAGGCCAATGCTAAGGCCAGATTTATTCTCAAAAAGAGCAAAAAAGATGCGTGGAAGAAATTCTGTTCATCATTCTCTAGATCCACCTCCCTCTCTCATCTTTGGAAAATGGCGAAAGCCTTTCAGTCCCCACGGTCCGAACGTCCCTCCTATTACAACCTTCCTTCGGAGAAGCTCATCTCTTTTCTGGACTCAATTGCTCCCTTATACGTTCCATCCTTGGAGGAAATATGTCCTCCGGCGTTCCCACCTACATCCTCTATGCACGTTCTGTCTTCCGATTTTAACATCAATGAACTCCATTCTTCCTTAAAGAATTCCTCCTCCTCCTCTAGTCCGGGAGTAGACGGCATTCCTTTCCTGGTTATTAAGAGCTTATCAATCTCCGCACTGAATACCTTGCTTTCTATCTACAACTCCTTCTTGCATACCTGTACTACGCCACCAATTTGGAACTCCTTTATTGTTATTCCTATTCCAAAAAAGAATGCTAATTCTTTCCGTCCTATTTCCTTGGCTTCGTGTTTTAGAAAATTGTTTGAACAAATGATTAATAAACGCCTAGTCTGGTGGCTGGAATTCAACAATATTCTTCCCAGTAACATGTTCGGTTTCCGTACGGGACTGGGAACGGCGGACTGTTTATCGTTGTTTTTATCTGACGTGTACAAATCCCTTATTCGCAAAGAATACACTGTCTCTGCTTTCCTTGATGTTACCTCCGCATTCGATCATGTTCACTTACCTTCTCTTCTACATGAAATGTGTTCCATTAATGTTCCTTTACAGGTCGCTTCCTTAATTCTCAAGCTTTTCTACAATAGATCAATTCAGCTCTCCACTCCCTTCTTCTCGGAGTCTAGAGTGGTCTTTCGGGGTCTTCCGCAAGGATCATGTCTTAGCCCTACTCTCTTTAACATCTATTTCCATAGCCTAGCTACTCTTCGGATATCATCTACTTCCTTATTCTTTGCCGATGATATACTCATCTACTCTTCCTCAGTTAATCTTTCTTCCGCCGTCATGGAGCTTAACAACTCTCTTTTCTCTCTGGATAATGTGTTATCCGATCTTCACCTTTTTACTTCTCCTGAGAAATCAGCAGCTATGGTTTTCACTTATCGTCCTTATAGTCGTTCCTCAGTCAATCTATCCGTGTGCCATCTTCCTATTCCTTTAGTTAGTTCTGTCTCCTACCTTGGCATTGTTCTTAGCAGTAACTTGTCCTTTCATCATCACATAAATTATCTCTATACGTCGGCTCTCAAGAGGATTAATTGGTTGAAGGCTCTCTCCTCCCGTAATTGGGGTGGGGATCCTTATATCCTTCTGATGCTATACAGGGCCACTATCCTTTCTAAATTCGATTATTGCTCGTTCCTTTGCGCCAGTGCTCCTAAATATCTTCTCCTTAAACTTGATAAAATCCATAATATGTGTCTTCGTCTTTGTATCGGTGCCTTGAACTCCTCTCCTATTGCAGCCATTTTGGCAGAAACTGGTTCCTGTCCTTTATTCATCCGAAGACTTTATCTAGGTGAACGATTTCTGATTAAACGTCTTCATATTTCCAATTCCTACTTACTTAATTCCTACTGGTTTATATTCAACAACTGGCGTTTCTCTCCTCGTAAAACCCCAATCCTTTCCTTGATTTATTCACGACTCAGGGCCTTCTCTCCTTTTGTTCTATCCTACAACAAATGCCCTTATTTTACCTATAATTTCCTAGATTTTATTTACTCACCCAGTTTACTTTTTCTTCCTTCGTATGTCAAGTCTCTTCCCTCTCCCGCTGCTCATAACGAATTTAACTATGTTTTATCCTCGCTCTTTCCTTCGTATACCTTAATTTTTACAGATGGCTCAAAGTCAGCTTTGGGGGTTGGAGCGGCTTTTACTTTGCCGGATTTCGGCTATTCTGAGTCGTTCAAACTCCCCTCGTTCTCCTCCATATTCCTAGCCGAATCTATTGCGATCTTACAGGCAATCCTTTTTATAGCCTCCTCTAACAACATATCCAAGGTTCTCTTATCTTCTGATTCAAAAGGCGTTTTACAAGCCATTGCTACTCCCTTTCCTAAACCATCCGCTGATCCTATCGTGCTTCATATACGTTCCTTAATTTCACATCTATTTCATTCCCGTTCTGTCCGTATTGATCTATTGTGGATTCCTAGTCATTGTGGAATTTCGGGCAACGAGTTAGTCGACTCGTTGGCACGTTCGGCTGCTTTAAACGGTCGCTTTATTAGGCATTTCCCAGCTCAAAGTCTTCTTACTCTTTCCTCGCGTTGCCATCGTGACTGTTGGTCTGATCTCTATCCTTCTTCTTTTTCCAATCCTGCTTCCTTTTACTTATCCATACAACCCACTCCTCCTCTTTTTCCGTGGTTTGTTGATTTCCCCAACATGAGCCGGTCAACTATTTCATCCATAATTAGACTTCGGTTAAACCACAGCTTGCTTCCTGCTTCGCTCTTTCGTTTCTCCATTACTCAGTCTCCTCTTTGTCCATTTGATCCGTTAGAAGCAAACTTCGTTTGTGATGCGAACCACATTTTCCTTGAATGTCCTTCCATTTCTTCAGAACGCGCGATACTGTATTCCGGTCTTTTGCGTCTTGGCCTCCCTACGCCCTACAGCGCTCACAGCATCCTTTCTTTTCCGTCTCCTTTGGTTATTCCTTTGTTAGCTTCTTTCGTATGTTCCATTTGTAATATTTTTCCTTTATAATTATTAATACCATCATACCGTTGAAGTGAGTAACGTCCTTAGCCGACATGCTCAAAAAAAAAAAAAAAAAAAAAAACTGAGGGAGGAACTCTCAGCAATAGCTCAAAAAACCGTTTTTGAAATACGAAAAGGTGGGGAAAAGAGGCGTATAGAACGATTCATCGTGAGATTAATATTATTATTATTACAGACTACTTGAATTTAAATGTAATAACGTAAAGTTACCTTACAGACCAAAAACTTGACTAACAAGGAATCAAAATAATACCTGTTACATTCATCCTAGAGGGGTGAATCTACAAATCGACAATACAGATGATTCGGTTTTAATTCAATTAAGGAGTACT
The DNA here is from genome assembly GCA_039619475.1 of Icerya purchasi. Lineage (NCBI taxonomy): Eukaryota > Metazoa > Arthropoda > Insecta > Hemiptera > Monophlebidae > Icerya > Icerya purchasi. The sequence goes on along the minus strand of CM077115.1, from coordinate 503,887,892 downwards.
ATGCCCAGTCACATAATAAACGGAAAACAAATTGGTATATGGAAGAGGGAAGTAAGGAAGTGGTTGAAAGAATGATGCAAAGATTAAGGAATTTTGCTGCATCCTCTTTTCCCTTTATTATGATTATTGCTGCATTTTTTAGGGCTCGTTTAGACCATCTATTTACTAGTTTCCTTTTCTTTTTTCTTCCTGTACATTAATGTATGCAATGTCCAATATATAAGCGGCTCCTGTGTATGGGTGTATTATTGTGTAATTCATATATATATATATATATATATATATTTGCGTCGATTGATATATTTTATTTTTATTTTTTTGGTTTAATACGTTCGATTTAGGTAGTAAGAATGATTAACTGTAATTTTGCTTACTAGAATAAACGATAATAGGAGTGTTGGGCACTCACGCAACGGGTATACTTGTTCAATGAGACCCACAACTTATTTATTTTAAAAAAAAATAAGGGCATTAAATTGAGTTTGAATGTTTGCTGTTATTTTATCTGTTCAGTAAATGAGCATCATCGAAAACGCAGGATACGTCGATGAAGGAAGCCGAAGTATAATGCTTTTGGATAAAGAATTTGTATATATGGAAAACAAAAAGACTAACACAATTGGAAGAACCAATACCAGAAGTCGAATTATTATGTCCCAGCTAGCAAGCAAGACGTTTATTTAATGTACCATCTAACAGTTTGCCGATGTAATACAGTATGCCAAATATATTGGATGTAAGGAAAAATTGTTTTTAGAATGAGAATGATGAGGACAAAAGAACTCCAGCTGGAAGGAGTTTGCACACCTGGAGAGGAAACAATTAAAAAAATCAAGTAGAAAACTAAGGAACTGTTCGGATAGATTTTTGGGATAAGAAAATACAGTGAAGACCTGAAGTGGGGCTTGAAAAAATTTTGAAAGAAAAAATTTTAATTCATTAATGCGGAAAACATATAAATTAGGAAGTATAAAGGGGAATTTTGCGCAAGTAGATACAATTCGTCAACGTTAGGAACATAAGTAGGAGCAACAGAATCAATAAAGGATGTTAGACTATCTTCAGAAATGTAGAAATTGGAAGGATGTTCAGTGCACGGGAACTTAGAGGTTCTAGCCATTTTCCAAATATACCAAAGAGGCTGGTATTTCTAGAGAAAGAAACAGAAGAATTCTTCCAGGAGGACCTGTTTGAGACTTTAAGTCTCTTGCGTTCGCTCGCTTATGAGGACGAAAGTTTTCGGTTGAGGATCTAAACGAAAGGTTATGAAGGTAGCAGCACACAATTACGGTCAAATACGACTTTGCATTCTTCATTCCACCAAAGAGATGAGACCATACTGCGGTAATTAGAGATGGTGACTGATAGTAGGTAGGAGAAGATAAAGAAAGAGCCGAGTATTAGAAAGTGACGAATCAATGCAAGAATCGAACAGAATCCGATTTGCTTTGGAAGATCCGATCACGGGGAATGAGGGGCTTTAAATATGTCGGAGCGGAAAAGTTAACAGGAGTTATTAGAATAGGAACATGGTTACTATCATAACAACCTGTAAGTGTGTCTTCCAGTTACAATTAAGATCGATAGTGGCGGAAGAAAAGGTCAAATCGAGAGAATTAGAAGTAGATGAATTCCTGAAATAAGTTTCGGAGAGATTATTAAGGAGAACTAAGTATTAGAAAGGGAATACCATTCTGAAGGAACTCCGCAACGGTGAACGGGCATTCCAATTTCTACCGACGATAAATAGTTGCAGGATAGAGTTGAAAAATACAGAAAGAGAGAACTTACAACGATCGTACTTACGCAGAACTCAGATAGATGTTAATAGGATGCGCAAGGGGGATAACGATGTGAACAATATAGCAGGAGTAAGAGAAAAGTCGAGAGAAAAACGTACGATTGATTTGTAAAGGATAAGAAGAATACTTGGGTCACACCCCATGTATGAGGAGAAAGAGCTTTAACAAATTTATTTTTTCGGAAACAAGAGACATGATCGGGGAAAGATAATCAACGGTCAAGAGTGATACCGAGATATCAGAACGAGTTGATTAACGAGAGATAGGTAGCTCATTCGGAGAAATATTGATAATAGGACTATGATGTGGTCAGAAGGTAAAGACAATGCAGACAAATTTAGGTAAGGATGTGCAGGTGCATATTCGATAAAGATGATTCAAGAATGTTATAGGATAGGAATTTAACAATAGCAATACGGAATTTAATAAACGTCCTTTAAAAAATCAAAAATTCGTAATTAAACTTTTTTCACCGATCAATTTAACCCCTGCTCGGAACGGGCAAAAGATAAGAGAAAAAAAAAAGGTACGATAAGTATAGAAAAAATCAAAACACATCTTAAATTGAAGGCAAAATATAGCCGATAATATAAATTAAAATTTGAACCCCCCCCCGGGCGTGCCACAAGCTGTGAAATTTAGATTTTTTCCTGAGCCGTGTTATTTGCGACCCATCAACATGCGTTTTAGGTAACCAAACCCCGTATTTTGTTTCCTTTCCAAATTTTTGATTTGCTGCCGCCCGGAGAAACGTAATAATTCCACTCGTACGAGTACGTCGTGTTTATAATGCTTGTATTACACTCTTGAAAAATATTTTAAGCACTATAGAAATAGGAGTGTGCACATTTACCGAAATTTTGCTTGAAAACCACTTTGAAAGAGAAGAAATGTTCCTTTTGAATTTACTATTATGTCAATTACGATGTAACCTCTTTAACCTAATACATGAAATATCTTCAAACGTCATACTCGACCCTTCTGGCTTCGTGTTAAATGACCCTAGTAAAGTTCCAACCGCTCCTAGAAAGTTAATTTATCGCGACAAAAATTACGGATGTCCATCAGAATTTTATCATTCCTAAAATAGCGTTACACTAAGCCACAACCGGGAAAATTAATAATTGGCGAACATCACATCTTTATACAGAAATAGTGCGCTCATTTTATAGATAACGATAATAAAATGTTAATTATTTCCCCGGAAGGATAAAGTCTGGTCACATTACTTTAGCCCTTCCTTAGACCTCGCTTTTTGACACTTATTTGTTTATCCTTTTGCCCCTTGTACACTGCGGGGCTTTCACTTATCAACCCAGTCGCATGTTCTGTGTTTTCCCTTATTCTTTCCCGTACCTTGGATTATTAACTTCCCTAATCCTTATAATGCTTTCTACAATTTTTCCTTTTTCACATTACATGCTTAAACATGTCAAGCACTCAACACAAACACATACACAATACATAACTGTGATTCGTTGTACTTCGTTGAGGAGGAGGGTTAGTTTCAGTGCATTACGTTTTATTTATGCGCAAGTTGTGACATAAACCGTCACTACCCAAACCGTGAATTAAAAACTGGCATAGTAAATTAATGATTACCTCTAGAGGCCTACGAGAGGTGTCCCCATGGTATATAATCCAAAGGATCGAGTTTATATATACATATTATATATGCACTAGTGATTAATGTAATTATGTGTAATTCTTGTGTCGTAATTTTAACATGTTTGACAATTGCTTCGGATAATTCCCCTTATTTAAAATACTCCGCGATTGGTTTAGTTGGAAACCAAAAATTAATTTCCTCTTTGTTGCATCACGTTTTGGGAAATAATCAATGAGTAAAACTGTTAAGAATGAAAGTTAGTTTAGATATCACTCAATGTTTTTATTTATTTAATTTTGCGATAAATGAAATCCTTTTTTTTTTTTTTTTTTGGGTTCGTCTACAAGGACATTGGCCCAAGAACAGAGGAGAAAGGACGAAGAAACTTAGATCTTTATACGATCAGAGATAGCCGACAAAAAGGAATCAAGAGCCTGGACAACAGAAGGAGAAGGAAGGGAGAGAATGAACGAAGCACTATATGGAGTGGGAATATGTAAAAGGGAGGAGTAGAAAGCAGCTTGATCGGTTGCAAGAGATGCACACCGGAACATTATACGATCATCGGGATCACACACAAATTGGATATTGGAGTGGTGCAATTCTCTAGCAAAGTCCGAAGGATCAAGTTTTTTTATATATATACATATTCTTCTTCTTTTGCCTGTGTTACATCATTGATTCGATGTAGGCCTTCCTTAGTCTACTCCATCGTTGTCTATCTTGTGCTTCACGAAGCCACTGTTTTCCTGCTGTCGCTACAATATCATCCGTCCATCTTCTGAGTGGTCTTCCTTGTGCGCCCGTTTTCCCATATACGGTCTCCATTGGATCATTTCTTTTGTCCACCTTCCATCTACTTGTCTTGCAACATGACCAGCCCAGGCCCATTTGTTCAGGGCTATCCTTGTCCCGATATCCTCAAATTTTGTCTGATTTCGGATATTATATATTGTGACGGATTCGGTGCCTGTAGCGTAATGTTTTAGCCGGTGTTCGAATTATAAACATATTCGCTGTGGTAAATCATCTTTTATTCACGGTCTATCGAATACCGTTTTATTCTCGGCGTTATCGTGGACCGTAGGTATCCGGGGATGTGTATCGGCTAAAAGCAAGATTCCTGTACGCGGTCGAACGGACAGTTGTGTCGGGGTTGAGACTGTGTGCGTGGGTATTGTTGGTAGCGGCCGATCTATGCGTCGAGCAGCATCGGGCCGAGGGAAGTTTTATAAAATCCCGTAAAAGTCAGGCAGAGTGATTAAAGCAGAATTTTATTCGGAAGATGTTCGAGGAACATCGATATAATTATTACCGTTGTCGCTTCTAATTGTTTTTCGATTATTCGATTAGAGTTAAATAGTTTGATTATTCTAGTCGATCGCCCTTCGCCACCGAGGCAGCGTTTAAACAGTGTTCTAGTCCGTATCGTCGTTTATGTATAATGAATTTTTGAAGATCATGCCGTTTAGCGAACCGTTTTTATAGTTGTTGTAAGATTGGATCTTTTTTTCTAGTCGTGATTTTTTTTTTTTTTTTATTTGGATGTTAGTTTGGATCTATTTCTATGGAATGTACGTGTTTTTCGTTAATTTCATCGTTTTTTCTGTTACGAACACGTAGTAAAGAAATCCACTGTGAGATCTCCTACGTGGACAGCTGCCGCGGCATGAAAGTTTTTTTGTTTTATCAGAAAGCCTAAGCTCTACCGGAACGAGCGTTCGAAATTGTAACATTGATACACGTGTTTTAGTAGTTTTTTTGGTTAAATTTGAGTTTTTAACAATATAAATATACTCATGCAGAGAAAAGATAATTGAGGAAAATTTTTAATTTTTCTGAATAATTACCAAAAGCAAACGCAGAGCTATAAGTGATTCAACATTAGCTACAAATTCTCGAGTAGTGTAGGCCGGAAACCGAGCGACTATGGATGCGAATGGCGTCTTAGCTTAGTATGCCGGTTGAAATTCGAAATAGCAGCGAGTGCAACTTTTTTCGAACCCCCATCATGAATTTTAAAAAGTGTGTTTATATCATCATTCGAGCAACCAGCAACATTGCTTTTAATATTCCGATAATAATAATAATAATAATAATAATAATAATAATATTGTAGCGTAAAATATAATTTAGGTAGCGCGGTAGCCTAGTGGTTAAGGCGCATAGCTACTAAACCAGAGGTGTCATAGGTTATCGATAGTTGTCTCGTTCCAGATTCGAATCGCTTCCAGGTATATATCCAATCTGAAATTGAATATTAGTTATACCAAAGAATTATCTGGGGGAAAGTAAAGGCTGATCCCAAGTAGAAAGGAACTGGCCTCAGTATTCTCCTTAGATTCATTAGGCTTAGTACCATTATGGAAAGCTTAACTTCACAATCCATGATACTCTATCAAGGATATATGGGACTTACTTTACTTTAAAATATAATTTGAATATCAATATGCTCTTGTAATTCCATACGGATGTTGAGGTAACTTTCATAATTCGCACACTGGTCAACCGTCGATACGTTACCGAAAGAGTGTGCAAAAGCTGCATATTATTCTTAGGCAACGGATGTCTATTAGTTACCCGTGGAATTTGCTTCTGTCGCACCTGAAAACGGCACAACCGTGCAAAAAAGTTCCATTGGCGATCAAGAGGCAGAGGAACGTCGGTTGCTTGTTGAACATTCTTCTAAAATAGTCACGAGATTATCTGTTAACCTGAAAAAAACTAACGTTGTTGCAGTGATCGATTTTATTATCTTCCGCCAAAAACTTCACATGAAGGACTTTATTAACTGACTGCGGACCCTAGTCGCAGTATTTATATTAAAATACGGTTCGTCCTCTACAATAGTCCTTCCGGTTCGAACTAATCCGTTTTTCTACCGGTCTCTTGTTTCTCTTTCTACGTTTTCGATTTTAGTTTTTAACATAAACTCTCTTCCTTCACGACCTTTTTTCAGAAACTTGGGGCCTATGAACTTATCAAACAGAACAGACCATCAAATTTGCGTCAAACGTCCTATTATAGTCATGCGTAAAAAAAATGAAGAACACATCTTCTACATTTTCGAAAAATGTTAAGCTGTACTACAAAAAGGCTCGCAATTGAAGATTCTCGTATTTTTCGAGAAAGTCATCGTCGAAAGTATCGTTAGAGAGAATGTCTTGTAACTGTTTCCACTTGAATCGCCTCTTTTTTTTCGTAGTAACGACAGAGACGTGTCTGCGTCACGTAGAATAATGACTGCGTGAATGTCTCAGAAATGTCGCGGGTTATGAAATGTATGAAACCATTTGCGACTATGAGCTGATTAGTTTTTCCAGCGGAAATCTTTGCTGGTTTTACATGTTTCCATGGTCGATATATTGGAACTGGAATGTTTTAAGATGGATTTGTACCGCGCTGCTGCAGTCGCTTAAGGCTCCCCTATTATGATTTTTATTATGATGTTTCTATTGTGTATTTATGAATATCTATGCATACTATATTATAGCATTATGACATTGCGGTTAAGTCTCGCTGAGCCGCTACGCAATTTTTCGTTATCACTTTTATGGTTGTTTAATTTACTTTTGTCAAAATATATGGCTTTCTTTCTTTAAGGCTCCCCTGTTTTATTCGCGAATTCGTTAAAGGAAAATCTTGTGTGAGGTTTTGGTTAGAGAATTTTGGGATTTGCGCGTGCAGCAGTAGAATCAGTTAGCGAGAAGTTGAAAGAGTTCAGGAAAGTGGAGAGGGTTATTTTGTTGAGACCATAATTGAAACTAAGCAATGCGCTAATCTGTATTTACGATTGCTCAATAAACGCGCGAACGGAGATTATTATATTTAGAGGCGTCGCTGAATGTTATTTTTAATTTCTCGTTCAATTTTAAGAGAAATTCGGATGCCATAACGTTCTATCCGTGCTGAGAAAATAATTGGTTACGGTACATTAGCGCGGTCAAGTGGAAAGGCCAAGGTGAGGACCAAGAGTAGCCGCGTCTTTAAAGAGATCCGGTAAGGATTAACCGCAATAATATTGCGAAGGACGAACGTTGAACTTTTCCCGAGAGAGTTATTTTATCCTTATCTTATCGTACATTTGCGATGAAATTATTGTTTTTTTTTTGTGTTTTTTTTCGGAAAATATATTACACGTATGAACCGTTTCAAGTACTACTTTTTTATGTGTAATTACTGAATTCTCGGAATGTGTTTGAATTCAATTTTAGAAAAATTGCAGTAATTGTTCTAAAAGCGAATGAATTGTTAACCACTGCGTGCGTGCCATCGTTCTCAATAATGCGTGGAGGGGGGCTATCTCGGATTGAGTTATTTTTCATAGATCATTTAGGTAAGGGAAAAAACAAAACGGTATTACAGTGTTCAGGTTAAGCCATACGGGTCGGGTTGGTCTTTTTTTAATATCATCCTTAGCTTATTGCTGACAATTTAATTCGCAAATTTATGACTGACAGTATTTGCGCGCAATCCTTATCAGGCATTTTAATGCGCGATTAAATGAAATTTTGTCGACAGAGTGTATCTATAGTTATACTGCGCGCAGTGGTCACTTCGGTGCAAACTAATTATACGGCGGGGATATAAATCATTTTTATTCTAAGTGTTCCTTTTTTTTTTTCAGGGAATTTTAATTTCATCATGCCGTATGCCCTTCAATCTATTGTACGTCGGCCGTATCCTGTTCATTATAAAGAAAAAGAAACCATTTCATTTTTCCTTAATTATCTTTTTGTTTTTGTTTTTCGCCTTTAACAGTCACTAAGCCGATCTCGCTTATTTAAAAAACAAAAAATACATGTACGCATTTAACGCGTAATAAAATTGAGAAAATTTTTTACGTATATAACTCTTTATTTACTTCGGGAAAGGTTTTTTTCCCTCTTCCTTTAAATATATTTTATAATTAAAAGGAATTGAAAAATTGTGGTTTTTTATATTTCATTTTCTCTTTTCGTAAAATACTTACGGATTCTGAATTTCAAGGTGTGACCATCGGCGGCGTGCTTTTGCCCGGCACAGTAGAATGAAGGTTTGCATGGGAAGGACTCACACAGTGAAACAAGGTAAAAGCCTATAGAAAATAAATTCCGCTTTCATTCTGACTATGTTTGCCGATATAATTTGTATTAATGCTAATTTTCGTCATAACATACTTCGTACATTTAAAAACAAAAACAAAATGTTCTAGGGCACAGCGCTAATAAAAAGGAAGTTTCTCTTCTATTTTTTTACAACTTTTTAATGTAATGCCGGAACAGTTTATTGCGTTAATTAGAACATTTGCCTGTACGAATTAAATCAAGTAAAAAGCTTGGACAAAAGCAAAAGTACACATTTTTCGTAAGCGAACCTACTGAATCGATCGATTAATTGCTGGATAGGGCTCTGAAAATCTACTCCTGTAGCAGTTCAATCGGATTGACACTTAGTAACGACTGAGATAAGAATATAATAGATGTGACAGTGTTAATGTGGCATTAACCCTTTGTTTTCATCTTCAATCGATCAGCTCAGATATGCTTAAAAACAAATCGCTAAATCGGAAATAATCGAAAAATATTCAAAATTCCGCGATGAAATGAATTAAAAGTAAAAAAAATTGTGAAACATTGAAAACTGGTGGTGTTGGTTGAAAGAAATTATTGCGCAAGACGAAATTGAAAATATATTAATAATGAGATAATTTTTATTATCGGGAGGAAACGTGTTTTTTTTTTCATTATGGGTTCGTTAATATGGACATTGGCTCAAGAAAAATGGAACAGAGGGGCAAGGGGGACTCAGATTCTTACATGATAAGAGATAGCTGACAGAAAAGAATCAAGAGCTAGGATAACAAAAGGAGACGGAAGGGGGAGAAGGAATGAAGCGCAGTATGGAGTGGGAATACCGATTTGTAAAAGGAAGGAATAAAAAGAAGCTTGTTTAATTGAAAGCGACGAACAAACCGTGTTTCAAACTAAACCATAATATCGAATAGGTAAATTTTTCGATGAAACCTCACATTTTTTGTAAATTATTATAAACCCCCTGCCGTTGGTTTAACTTTTTTTTCTTTTTTTTTTTTAATGGGTATGCTAACGAAGAGCAACAGCCCAATCAACCAAGGAATCTAAGCAATAGCTCGAAAGGAGAATAACATATTAGATTTTAATCTGATGCGGGATTGAACGAATGAAAGAAGCTAGAATAGGAACAACTGACAAGGAAGGAAATGAGAGAACATAAGAGTCATTGTATGGAGTAGGAAGACGAAGATCCAAAAGCCGAGAATAGAAGAGAGAACGTTCTGAAGAGAGTGAGGAACATTCGAAGAAGACGTGATTGATATCACACAGAAAAAAGGAATCCTCTGGGTGAAGAGAGCACCGCGGAGAAGAGACGAGGGCAGAAGGAAAAAGTGACGAAGGGAGAAAGGTATGACCAGAGAAACGAAGACGACATATGGCGGTGATCAGGAGACGACAAAGAGAAGGAAATATGTCAAACCATCTGGTCAAAGAAGGTAAGGGCTGAACGGGATTTGAGAAAAGAGAAAAATAAATATCCTTCCATAATGTAATATGGAACTGTTTGGAAATATGACCAATATTGTGAGCGGGAAATTTATGAAGAGGATGTCCGTTGGAAGCTCCTGCGCGAGCCAAGGAATTAGCCACCTCATGACCCTCAATTCCAGCATAGCTAGGAATCTACAATAAATCAATTTGGATCGAACGGAACAGAAATAATTCGTGAATTAGATTGCGAATAGGAAGAACGAAAGGTTGTTCAAAAGAAGGCAATGTGGTAAGGGAGAAGAAACGGCCTGCAAGACACTTTCAGAGTCAGCTATTAAAAGAAATTTATCTGAGAGGATAGAAGAGGAAGAGATAAAAAGAATTACATGAAGTATGGCAGCAGATTTAGCAGTAAATATAGAGTTTAAAGGATTCAGAGTAGTTGTGAGAAAGAAAAACTTTAGCAGTAAATATAGAGTTTAAAGGATTCAGAGTAGTTGTGAGAAAGAAAAACAAAGGCGGCACCAACCCCATCAGCCCTCTTAGATTCATCAGTAAAAATAACGGAATGATTGAGATATAAAGAACTTAAAACCATGTGAAATTCAGATCTAACTATAGAATGAGGAAGGAATTTAGCAGAACTTGACAAATGAAATACGTGAGGAGGATGTAAGAGACTGAAATAATTAAGAGAAAAGTACGGAGTTTATCATAGGAGAAAATATAGGAAGAAAAATTGGTAAGAAGAACAGAAATGAAAGATAAAATTGGAATTTTGTTGGGAGTAAAACGTTAATTATGAGAGATTGAGCAGTAATCAGCTATAATCCTAGAGGGAAAAAAGGAAAGACGTTTAATTAGGAAACGGTAGCCTAGATAGGATCTGCGGATGAACAAAGGGAGTGATTTTGATCCGGAAAGGATGGCAGGAATTGGAATTTTACGTGCACCCAGACAAAGACGAAGACAGAAATTTAGAATCCGGTCAAGCTTCAACAGAAGAGACTCGGAAGCGTTGTCGTATATACAGGAACAGTAGTCCAACTTAGAAAGAATGAGAGATTTATACAATAAGGAAAGAATGTAAGGATCATCACCTCACTTGTACAACGAGAGTGATTTTAAAAGATTAATCCTTTTAAGACAAGAAGTACACAGGCGACTAATATGCTCCTGAAAGGACAGGCGGCCGTTAAGGAGCACACCCAACTAACAGAAGCACTCCACAAGAGGGACAGGATAATGACTTAAGGTTAGATTGATTGAGGAAGGATTATATGAACGGAAAGTAAAAACCATGGCCACGGATTTAAGAGCAGAGACAAGAAGGTGAATATTGGAAAGAGTATTTTCTATAGTGGCTAACGACCTATTTAGTTCTAAAACAGCATCTGTTATGTTTGGGAAAAAGAGTAAATTAGCATATATTATCGGTATAGAATAGAGACGATGAATTTAATGGAAGAGAAGCAATATGAGAAGTATTGATGTTGAAGAGAGTAGGACTAAGACAGGAACCCTGAGGAAGACCACGAAAAACTTTTCTTGAAGTGGCAAAAACAAGAAGTGGATAGATAGTCCGGGTTTTGGAAGAGACTAATAATATGGGAAGGAACATGACCGGAAGATGCAATGACAGCATTATATTTCTAAGAGTAGGGAGGTGAACATTGTCAAATGCACTGGAAACATCAATATAGGCTGCGATGGTAAAATGTTTGTTTATATAGGAATTATAAATGTCAGAAAGGAAAACACTAATGCAATCAGGAGGACCAAGACAGGGACGGAAACTGAACATATTGTTAGAAGTTAAGTTATTGTGTTCGAGAAACCAGACAAGCCGTTTATTTAACATGCTCTTAAAGAGCTTCCTTAAACGCAAGTGAGATAGGACGAAAAGAAGAAGAGTTTTTCTTTGGTATGAGTATAACGATAAAGGCATTCCAAGAAGGAGGAGTGGAACAAGAAAGAAGAAAATAATTATATATACGAAGAAGAGTCTCAAGAGATTGAATAGAGAGGTTTTTTATAGTGAGAAAAGATATACGGGAGGATTTAGAGGAGGAATTACTTAAAGAAGAACGAAGTTCATTAAGACTAAAGCTAGAAGATAAGAAGTGAGAAGTAGAATTAATAGGAGGAGGAGATTGAAGCTCTTCGAGGCTGGGAACATAGGAAGGAGCTACGGAGTCTATGAATGAAATGAGGCTATCTTTCGGGGTATTAAGATAAGAAGGTCGTTCCGATAAAGGAGTTCTAAACGCTTTAGCCATTTTCCAGACATGTGTCATCGGAGTAGAGCGGGAGAAAGAAGAACAGAACTTTATCCAAGCGGCTCTTTTTGAGCGTTTACGAGCGAACCTAGCCTTAGCGTTAGCTCTTTTATGTGCAAAGAAGTTGGGAAAAGAAGGATAGGAGCGAAAAGATCTAAAAGTGGAAGTACAGAGATCGAACGCAGACTTGCAATCATTATTCCACCACAGGGATGAAGCATATATAGATCTATTTTTTAATGAAGAATGGTACGGAGGAGCAGATAAGGAAAGAGCAAAGGAAATAGATTGTGTGAATGACTGATATTGGGATATAGGATTCCTGTCAACATTGATAAAAGGAAGAAATGAATCGACAATACGGCGAAACATCGACCAATCGGTTTTAGGAAGGTACCATTGAGGAGTATGAAGAAGTTCAGGCTGCACAGGAGGAGAAAAATTGTTAAGGGATATGATAATGGGAACATGGTCGCTTCCAAACGTGCCATTTAAGGTTTTCCACGAACAGTTAAAACCGAGGTTAGGAGATGTAAAGGTTAAGTCAGGAGAATTATCATTCAGTAGAAAAAGATTATTACGGAGAAAGATGTCTTTCAGAATGACACGGTTACTATTATTATAATTGGAGCAACCCCAAAGAGGAGAACGAGCGTTCTAGTCTCTTCCTATAACAAAAGGGGAAGGAAGCGAATCAAAAAAGCCAGAAAAAGGAAAGTTGCGAAGATCAGAATTAGGAGTAATGTAGACAGAGATAAAGTTAAGAGAACAAGCAAAGTTGTTAGGGATGGAAATATGAACTAAATTAGGAAGTAGGGAAGAGGATGAATTAAATAAGCGAATAACGTGAGAATAGGAAAGAATGTCATTTCTAATCAAAATAGCAGCTCCTCCGTAGCCGTCATTTCGACAGGAACTGACTAAGGTAAAATCTCTAAAGTTGATGTCAGAAGAATCCTTTAACCATATTTTAGAAAGCAAGGCAACTTCGTGGCTCTAAGACTGCGACAGTTCCCATGTTTCTGCATTAAAAATTCGAATTTGTTTTTCATTTTTTTCCGCTTTTCCTTTTTTTTTTTTTTTTTGGATCTACCTGAATCATTACGGTACGACGGGCAAAGGAATTATTAAAGAAAGTCCTAAAAGGTTGTTGGAATTTTAACGTAAATTCTATTCGTTTCTTTTTGACGGCATGCGCTGTTTTCGCAGACGCCGCCATAATTATTTTTCATAATTAAGAGTTATAAACTAACTTTCATAGAGATTTCAAGCATCGTATTTTCTTAAGTTCGGTACTACAAAAAAAATCGTTCATGACAACGACTCTCAAAAAATCGATAGCAAGAAAACCGTTTGCGGTTAAAATCTAATTGTATTTCTGTCTTCGCGGAAGAAGAAAGGATAGGAATTGCATTTTTTCTGTAGATGAAAAATTTTAATTATAATTGAAAACTCGGAATTTTAGAAACATTTATTAAAAAAACTATTAGCGTGAATTATATTCATTGAAATATGAAAATAAGATGTGTTAAAGCCGGAGTAAAAAGATTATTACAGAATTATGCAAATAAACACGAGTATGCGCGACTTAACTGAAACTTCAGAAAAAATATTATAAATTATTTTTTTTACGCAATTTATACATTTCTCTAATTTAATTTAAATATTTTTGCATTTTTTTAAGTATAATTTGAAAAGAAAACATTCTAATCGAAATAAAAATTAAGAATTATTAAAACGACGTTGCCTTATAGTTTTGCATCATCTCCAGTGAACCGGATCGTATAATTTTATCATAAAGTGGTAGCTAGTGTTATGCAACCGTGTGAAGATTATACTCGAAGAACCGATTAGAGTCATTTGTTTCATCTGCAATCTGCATGCACCCTGCTTGTCAGTTATTTAATTAACCAAAATTATGAATGAAATTATAAATAGCAAACATCCTAAGATGGAATGTTAAATTAAATATGCCAGAGACGTTTTCCGGAACAACACAAAACACACGTAGTATGTATGGTCTGCATCCGAAATGGCGATGATCTATAGAATAGAAGCGCGGTAGTGTACAGACACGTAGAAATTATTAATCGGGCGACTAATTGGAACAAAAATAAGGAAGACTAATATAAATAAATGAATGAAAATGGAACTGAAAATTCGGAGGGAGAAGTAGGAAGCTACCAGTTTACGGTGTTAAAGGAATTAGTAGCGGCCATGATGAAGTAACGATTAATGGGCAGCGGTGCAAGAAATTTGCTTAAATAAATGTTTAACGGTGATTAAAATTGTGCGGTATTTTCGTTTAATTGTTTCGACGTGTTTGCATTTGTTTACAATACATAAACATTTTTTCGGAACCGTATTCCACTTCTTTCCCCTTAAATGTGTTTTTAATGTCATTACCGAGTTTTCCACTTCTGGCATGTTTATATTTAATGTTTGTTTTTTTTTTATTTTACATTGAACTACCGTTTTTAACTACTAAGGTTATCACGATGAGAGCTGCCTAGGCTACCTAAAGACCATCCAACAGTCCGCCATCCTGAATATACTTCTTCAAAGTGTTATTATACGATTATTTGTTGTCCAATACTTCCGTTAACGTCATCATGGAAGTGTTTGGATGGACTGCAATCAAAATGTATTGTACCGACGGATATTTTAAATCTGCACAGTATGGACATGTGTGAGGGGGAGCTATCCTTTGCAGTAGTCATAGCTTTTAGTTACATGATGCCCTCTATTCGTAGCCCTGATTGATCGTTATGTATTCGACACGCGGGCTATTATGGTTTTTATTTGACGTAAGAACGCAGTCTCCTGGACATCCATTTTTTGCTCCACTTTTCAGTTACTTTTTCTCGTAGAAACGTGTCAAGCGTTGTTAGGACTTGAGATTTATGCGGTATCGGGGATAACAAAGCAGACTGCGCTTCTAGATTTGCGTACTCATTCGCTGGGGGATCTGAATATGTACAGGGGGACCATTGGAACTCGACCTGGTAGTCCGTCTGGCCTAGCAATAACAGAGTCCCTAGAATTTTTCGTGCGATTGATTCTTCTGCATTATTATTTTGTAGACCTTGTACGGTGGCCAGAGAATCTATAATAACCAGTCTCTTTTTCCGTTGATATCTGGAATTATAGTACTTCTGGAGATAGAATAGAATGACAAACATTACTGCATCTAGTGCCGAACATTCATCATTTAAACGGACCCCCTCAGTACACTGCCAATTTCGTAAGCGCATGGTACTAGGGAAAATTTACCTGCACTAGCCTTAGATCCGTCTGTATACGCCTTTGTGAAATCTTCATATCTGTTAATTACCTCAATCGCCTTCTATTTGAGATCTTCCGGAAGTATTTGAGTTATTGTGTTTTAATAGTGATATATTTACCCTTAGTGGGTACTGTTTCCATGGTAGAAGCGGTGGTAACCTATTAACTTCTGCCCGGCACGGAAGGGGAATATTATATTTGCATAGCATTTTGTTTATTTTTGGGAGTACATCGTTAGGGAAAGCAGATTTGAAGGAGCACATCATTTTTTTTTCTACCGACCACGTTAATAAACTAACTATGTACAAGCGAATATATTTTAGAGGTAATATGCCCCCCCGTTAATGAAAACAAGCTGGATGAAGGTGAAATCCGGTAAGTTTTAATTCTCTTCTAAATAATATCAATTTTTTTTTTTCATCACAAGACGAAGACGCTGTATAAATTTTACTTTATAAAGATATACGTTACTTAGTGATTTTCTTTATTTATTTATTTATTTGTTAGAAATCATTTTGCATTATTCCTTTTTGCTGTTTTTGTGTAAATTATTTATAGAAGAGATTTGCTAATTTTCTTTATCTATACCGAAATATTTCCCTTAAATAAATATGATTTTTCATTTTTTGAAATAAAAAAAAAAAAAAGTGTCTTCCTAATTTATTCGTATTTATGTAGTGCGTGGAGTTGATTCCATTTCAACATTTTTCTATTCAGGATTCACCACTGATATAGACTAAAAAGTAATGTGCCCTTCTAATTAAGGGAAGTATCCTTATTTTATTGTAAGACAATTATAGTTTAAATCAGCTATTACATGTATCACCAATTGGTATTTCAGTCGTTTGACTGGTTCGCCCCTATCGTCCAAGTCCTCCATCTATTCCTATCCGCTGTTCGCCTTTTCAATTCTGCGTATGTCTTAATGTTTGTTTCCTTCTTGATTGTATCTATCAGCGTTTGCCTTGGTCTTCCTCTATATGTATGTATACGAGGAAAATTGGAAACTAATGAATTTGTGACATAACTCTTTTCAATTTTAGTTTATTCTTCTTTCACTTTTTTTTTTATAGTAATTGAAATATTGACAGACTGCCTAATTTTATTTTTGTGCACTTTCCCGTTATTGAAAGTTTAGAGAATATTGCGCTTATAAAAGACAGATACGCAGATTACTCACTTCAGACAATGATCATCATTAAAAGTAAGCACGTTAACCTTTAAATAAATCAACCTTTAGCTTTTAAATATTTTTGGAAATTTCTAGTTAGGAGGGAAAAGGTCTTTCTTTAAATAATATTGCCGAAGAGCGCGATCGGATTTTTATATTTTCGCGTAAAACGGTTTTGAAAAAAGTTCAATTTCAAGAAATGACCGCAGTCTGTCGTAGAGAAAAAGAAATGAACAGAATTTCTTGAGCAGGCAGACTGGTGTAGGAATATTTCTTTTTTTCTTTTTTCTAACAGAGAACGTAACTCTATTGGGGCAGTCTTCTTTTTGGATACCCGATAAATTCGTTTGGGCAATAATGGCAAGCAGAAGAATTGTATCGGAATGTTTAAAGATGACTTACCCGCGGACTAATAATGGTAGACATGTTTGAGAAGGAATTTAAAATTTCGACGAGGATGCGTGCTTGTCGGGGCAAGGTCAAATTTCGCTATTTCTAAATGTGGGAAATTAAAATTTGGTCATTTGTTGCAGATTTAAATTTTAACAGGGGCTTTAT
The DNA here is from genome assembly GCA_039619475.1 of Icerya purchasi. Classification (NCBI taxonomy): domain Eukaryota; kingdom Metazoa; phylum Arthropoda; class Insecta; order Hemiptera; family Monophlebidae; genus Icerya; species Icerya purchasi. The sequence continues at coordinate 503,870,682 of CM077115.1, read as the reverse complement.
TAACGAGCTGTCTGAAGAATTCCTTCGCCACGAATAAATATATCGCAATATAATAAGAAGCCTACAAACAAGGTCAGCCGCTATGAATGAATTCAATGAATTCTGATGAGTTCCTAGGCCTCGCGTCTCGCATCTCTCTTACACACACACACACACACACACACACACGTATACATACATCGACAATAATCAGCCTGTGCAGAGTAAATTACCTCGTTTCGTTCAATAACAACTAACAACAACATACGAGAGACCAGTTCTGCTCGCTCCACAAATAGCGTTACGCATGCGTGTGTATATATGAATTGAGATATCGATGGTAGCGCATTATCACCGACCGAATGGTACAGCGATGATGTAATAGCGTGGTAGATAAGAGACGATCGCGCACTAGACAAAACGGTAGTAGGGCCGCCACTGGCACGACAGGTCGTCGGGTGTGCGGACGATGGTAGCCTTGACGAGAACCGCGAAGTCGTTGCTCGGCCGCCCTGAAGAGGAGTAGGAACGGCAGCGTCTGTCTGGTGTGGAAATTGGTACCAAAAGCGGCGCAGATGATAAGAGACCGCTGCACACTTTGTTGAGTAATCGCGTTCGGACGGGGCGGCGGATGTGTGCAGTAGACGGCATCCAGACACGGGTCCTGCGGTGCGTGCCTATGGTACCGCGGTGGCCTCTGCTGGACGCGCGAAACTAGGGAATCTGCAGTCGGCTCTAAAGACGACGACGACGACGACGACGACGCTGCTGATAACAGCGCAGAGACGTCGACCTGTTCGTGCGTGTGTGTGTGTGCGCGCGCGCGCGCACGGGCGCCGAAACGATAATATGCCAACGCCGGCGTGGAAAGAGGAGCACAACGAAGGAGCAGAAGAAGATCACTGCCATGGTCATGTCATTTTGCACGCTATCGTCATCGCAGTTCATGGCTTTATCTGGTTTCGGCTCGAGTTCTGTCAACAGCCGGCCAAGACGTCGAATGCGAAATTCGTTCTTTGTGTTTTTTGGCGGGAAACGCTTGCGTTATCGCGCGCGCCGTGAGCCGAAACTTATTCCCATATCTGCGACTAGATTAGGAGCGGAACGGTGGCGGAGGGACAGCCAGAAACCGTTTTTTCACGATGCCATCGTCACTTCGAAGGTCGCTCAGCTTGTTCCCATTTCGGGGGTACCGGCGATTGCCTAGTATCTCGTTTCCGCGACGTAGATGGCGCTCTACGAACGAACCTGGATGACGAAAGTGGCGACGGTGCAACGCTACAGCGTAAATTAGAATACGACCGATTGCAAAATAATTCGCTTTGCCAGTCTGTAGAGGAAGCCTTCTTTTCTTATTGTTAGTGTGCAGTGCGAGGCGCTCGGTGCGTCACCTCAACGGCCACATTCGGTTCCCTGCTTAAGGATTTCGAATATCTCCGGATCGTGCCGTCAAACGGTCATCGTTATTTCGAGAATTACAGTACTAATGGGGCGAACAAAGAACTGATCGCTCAATTTTGTACATTTTTAACCCCGTTTTCTTTTTCTTTTTCTGGTCCAAGAAGAGCACGATGTTTTCCTGGATAAGTGTGTGGCCCCATTAACGATTTTGACGCATAATAATGCGGATTTTTTGTATACCATTTTCCGTGCCCTGTATATCTTTCGCTTGATTCATCACAGTTGATTTGGAAAGTAAAAACGAATTTCCCGTGAATTCGAGCGCATAAATGAGATTAACAGACGAGATGGCGAAGAATGTGTTGGTGCGGTGATTAATGCAGGCAAAACTCTTTATGTAATGATGGAAAATTCGTTCAACCGATCAATCGACGTCAAATTCATCCGGGCATTATTTAATTTGGTAAACGTTTAAAGGGAATAAACGAAAAAGAAAGACAAATTAAGTCTGGCCAAAATAAATTTCTAGTTATTTTTATTGATCTAAATAAAACTTTTGATACGGTGAGCCGTGATAAATTAATAAGGGAACCGTATAAAACAATCAAAACAAGTGGTTTGAGGATTACTTAAAAAATCAGAAGTTAACGGTAAAAATAAATGATAGTCTCAGCACTAAGGGTAATTTAACTACGGGTGTTAAGGTACAATACTAGCACCTTTATTATTTCTGATTTATACACAAATACTTTCTATAGATATATCAAATACGTGAAAGTATATTTGTTTTTGCTGATGATATTGCGCGTTGGTGATTCGAAAATTCTAATATACATAAAGTGGAGGACTTACTGCAAAAAGATTTAAACTCTTTTGTAATTTGGGCGCATAGTCTAGGCTTTTCCATTAATACGGATAAATCTAAAATGATGTACATAAGAACACCGAGAGCCGTTACAGGACTTTTATCCCAAAAGTTCTAATCAAATGTCATAATTTTAGTCATGCGAATAACTTTAATTATTGCAGTGATGATATAAAATGTGCAGAAAATTTAAATACTTCGGGGTAACGATTGATAGTGCTGTAAGTCGAAAACATCACATTTTGGAACTAAGAAAAAAGATCCGGCAATCTTTACCGGCGATTAATAGACACTTAGGCCACTGATACCTCGTAAAATTTTAAGACAAGACTATAATGCTTTGATATCATCGAGGATACATACAAGCATGGGGAGCAGCTAATAAATCTGAACATCAAATAATAAACGCTATTCATAAAAAAAGTTTAAAACTCATAGCAAAAAAGGATTTAAGTCAGGGGAGGGGTAATCTTAATTGGTGGAAGGAAATGTAAGAATTGCCGACTAAACTGAGGTATTATCTATTTATTTTATATGATTATAAGCTGCATCTTCCTGACCTTAAAACCAGGAATATAGTGAAGATAACTAGAGCTTCGTCCAAGGTTGCATGGATTAAGCCTAAGGGTATAAATAATTTTATTAATAAAACAAGGGACTTTGTACTGATAGACTTGTTAGAGAAAATTCCGACGGATATCATGAACATTAAGAATAAAAAAAATTGCTCGCTAGAAATTAAAAATTGGCTGCTGGGCAACTAAAATGACTGCAACTGAAAAGAGAAGTGAAAGGATTATGTAAGTATTTTTTTTTCAAATTTTTCCTTGTGGTTTTTTATATGGATTGCTATTTTTTTTTGCTTTGTTTTGTTTATTTTTTGATTATGCGTTCTTCGGTTATTTTTAGTAGAGAGTTATATTACATCTTTTTTGTGTTAAAAATTGCGACGCATTTGTTCGTTCCATTCAAATCGATTTTCTTTGGATTCCCAGTCATAGCGGCATCGCGGGCAACAACTTAGTTGACTCGTTTGCTCGTTCTGCTTCCTCTAACGGCAAATTTATCAATAAATTTACTGCTAACAATATCCTTCTGTCATTTAAGCAAGCACACCTCAAATCACGGTCGGATATCTATGTTACTTCCTTTTCTAATCCTCATTCTTTTTACAAACTAATACAGCCTCTTCCTTCATTACGGCCTTGGTTTTCCGATTTTCCTGGTCTCAGTCGCTTCATCATTTCCTCCATAACGCGTTTTCATTTTTAATCATAGTTGTATTCCTTTGTCTCTTTTTCGTTGTTCTATTGTTTCTTCTCCACTTTGTGTTCTTCATCCCTTGGATTATGACTGCATTTGTGATGCGCATCATAATCTTTTTAAATGTTCATTTCTGGTACAGGAGCGTTCCTTTCTGTACACTAAGCTCTTACATCTTAAACTGTCTACTCCTTTTTGTGCTTCCTACATACTTTCCTTTCTTTCACCAGATGTTGTTCGAGCTTTAGCAGAGTTTATTTCTTTTATTTCTCTATATATTAAAATCGAATCCTTTATTCGTAATTCCTGGATGATGGGTCAGTGCCCTTGGTCGGCGTTCCTAAAAAAAAAAAAAAAAAAAAAAAAAAAAAAAGTTATTTATAGCAGTTAATTGTATATGGTCGATCGTGGCTTTATTACAAATAAACGTTATAGCTGTGTTGAGAACCAACAGTTGTGGGTTCTCCATATGTTATTTAAATAAAAAAAATTAAAAAAAACATATATGATTATAGCTTAGTTGTTTGGATCTCGGACTTCTAGACCCTTAAGTGATATTTTTTTGTGATTCTTATAGGAGGGAGTCAGTTTCAATTGACTGTGTCATTTTCTTTGCAAAATGACAATATTTTTTTTTAATAGTAATATTGTCATTTCTTCTCTACGGCTTGATTAAGGATTTCCGGGGCCCGAGGCTAATCTTGAATAAGGGGCCCCTTCGAAGAAAAAATTATGAAAAAACTCAGCATTACATATGTGCAAACAAACAAGTAAAAAAAAAAACCTACTGCGTATGCACGAATGATTAATAAAATTAAAATTATGCTCTCATTACAAAATAAACTTTCTTACCATAGTAAACTGCATACTAAATAAATTAAACGTCAAATAAGGATTATATATATATACATATGGCCTCGCAAGGGGCTATGCCCTTTGACCCCTTTTGCTTATATTTCTGTCTCTTTCTCTTCTATACTTGGTATAAAATGATCAAAATTTACAACGTAATTCTAAATCGGTCCATATGAATATAATAACATATAAAATATAAGAAACGCTACATAAAATTGGGACATTTTTCGTTATATAAAATTGAGACATTTTGTCTAGCCTAAGAATTACGTTGTAATTAATATATATATATGTTAATATTTGTAATTTTTTATTAATAACATTGTTTTCTTTTTCTACCAAAAGTTCTTTCCTTTATATAAATTAAAAAGACATGTTTAAAATTCCATAATTGTTTATGTGATCAGAAAACAATGAATGAAACATAGTATGATTTATTAAATTTTTCGAAATACAAATAAATGTATAAAATTAGAAATCAATTAAAAATCACTTGTATTTTAAATAATTTTTGACGTATGTGAACTTTCAATACAAATAACAAATAAAATATTGTTAAAATTAAGAATATTTTAGGTCGTAAAATGTTTTTACATAAAAAAATTTAAAACAATTGTGTATCAATATTTAAATAGAGAACTGTTATTTAATCGATTTGTCGAATGTTTATTTATTATTCAATACGTACGTTAAAGGATTTATTCATTTTTTTTAACACAAATTAGATTTATCATAGAAAATTTCTGTAAGTATTCATTTTATGTAGCATTTAATTTATTGGGAGAATAAGAGAGGTTTTATAGAGAAAAAGTATATAATTTTTTTAATGAATTCATACATTGTTAAATTAACTGAATTATTTTTAGGATAAAAAACAGAAATTTAAAATCATGCATTTTTACGGTATTGAGTAAATAGTTAAATTTTACACGTGGAAAATTAAACTTTTTTTTTGTTCAAGAGTACGGAGCCGGGCTATAGCCCCTCTTAGCCCCTTCTCTTAGATCCGACCATGTCTACATTAATCCAGTTGTTGTTTTTAGAAATGTCCACATAACTGTTTTTGAAACATATCTAGCACTTCAGTTTCATTTATAATTTTTCTTCGTTAGTCACAAAAGATCCCAGCCTGGCCAAATCGTTTATTTTCTTTTTAGTATAAAATACGACACTTTTTTCACTACACAATTTCGTGACATTTGTATTAGGCCACGCAGTGTAAGGGTCACTTTTCATTATATGCGTACGAGCATCTAATGGGGTCCCACTTTGTTGGTATGGAATTATACTAGGCAAAATTTCTGATCGATTGAGACCTCACAGAGCCTTCTAAGTACAAAACTCGCCGAGATATTTGCGTTTAAAGTTGAAATTTTAAAAAACATACTTTTGAGAAAAACGAGTTTAAAGTTTTGCATAGCAACCAGGCGGCAGGCGAGGCACATTTAGGTTTTTGGCCATAGAACACGATCGCGAGGTCGGATCACATTGCGGTTTACGTCATTGAAAAGAGCAGTGTTCACTCTATCAAAAACGCTAAAAATCCCAAAATCAACATTTCTGACATAACATCCAAAAAATCGCTCTATCTCCGTAAACAATTTCGATAAAGTGGGACATTGTTAGATGCACGTACACATATATACAACTTCCTGATATCACTTTCATCAGGCAATGATTGTCCACGTAATATATTATTGTGTTATTTACAGTTCTATGATTTTATTCCAGCAAACTAAAAATTGGTGTTCCTTTGATTTTGATTTTTTCCCGTTTTAGGTAATTAATTTTCAGGGACGATCCTACCTGTGTAATGCAGATAAGATTAAAGGCAGGTCTGTTGTTATGTATTACTGTGTTCTGCTTGGGAGCATGCGCAAGATCGCGCAACCTTTTCAAATCTCGCTTAATGAAACTGAATAGATCAATTTTTCCTTTGCTTATTATTCGGAGAATTCTTATAAGCCTTCAAAGAATGGGAATGGTTTATCCGTTTAATTTTGTAGTTGATTTTTACGGCTTTCAAATGAAAATATAGCAAAACTTTAACCGCCAAAAAAAATAAATTATGAAACTCAAGTAAATTTCTTTCATTAAACGAATTCCGAGATTCTCGACATGCGCACGAGTATTATTAAATAAGTGAATTATTAAAAGAATTAACAGACGGAAATGAGTAAAAATAATGAATTCGCAACGTACGATCCCGAAAAATAACGGTATCATAAAATACCTACTATCGAATTAAGCACAAGATTTACTGCTACATAAATTTTTTCGGACGTAGTAAGCGACTGAAATGATCACGCTATAAACTGTTGAATGTTAGCGGAAAAACATATTGTTGTATTTACTTTTTTTTTTTGCTTTATAAAATGTAGATTATATGCTCTAACATGTAGTCGGAGAAGCGAATTCTGCGATGAGACGGACGTCAGCGTTTTTGTTATATAGAGGTCTTAGGTCAACACCAACTATAAATTTTAATGTACGATAAAAAAAAAAAAAAAAAAAAAAAAGTCAGGACAGAACGATTTGCCAAGCATTGTGGGATATCGATTGTAATAACATAGTGTTTAATACTATCGTAATTCGAAAAACTACCTTTTTATTATTTTTTTCTGTGCGAGGTGTCCAGACCCTTAAGACTGCTCCCTGGGCTACGTCACCGATCCTAATCACAGAATTTTGTCTATATTCTTTCTTCGCTGTCGACATTTTCTGATTTTTGTTTTTCTATCCCGTTCAGTGTTTTCGACAGAATTCTATATTAGTATTGTGAGATTGATATCCTCCGCACATTGTCCTCTCCATCCTAATGATGTAGTTCGATCACGTGTTCATCTCTTTCTGTGCAGCGTTCTGTTTTGTATTTCTATCTGTTGAGGCTTGGACTTCCTACTCCTTATTGTGCCTCCTCTTATATCCTGTCTTTCCCTTCCTCATTAATTATTCCTACTATTTGTTCTCTTTTATCAAAGATTTCTAATCGGATCAAAATATAACCGTCTTCTTTCCATTTTATTCGATATTCTGGGTAAAAGTCTTTGGTTGACGAATCCGAAAAAAAAAAAATTCATAGAATTTTCTCGAAGATAAGGCACCTTTACTAATCGGTTTCTAGATTCCAAAAAACCGTAAGTAGCGAATTTCATCAAAATTGTTTTGAATACCTTTGCGAGCTATTAATGTAGTTGTGTCATCGGAAAATGCATGTATTTTTTTTACTATATCCTAGTTTTGACGTGGATATGTTTTATGGCTGGTCAGAATTTAAAATTTTGTTCATGATGAAGAAAGTGCTACGAAGAATGTTACAAAAAAAGTATTGCTACGCGCAAACTATAAAGCAACCTGCAAACCAGTGGCGATTAAAGTACAATTTTTGGAAATTTTAAAATCAATCAGATGCTTGAGAGACACTTAAGTGTAGATTGAAAACAAAGTGACAAAAAAAAAAAAAAAAAAATATATAGTTTAGCATCATTCTTAGAGAGGAGGGATTGCAGTTACGGGAGGATGAGTGATCGCTAATTTCGTAGTAAACCATTTTATTCGATTATGTGAAGATTTTTAAGGAAAATGCTGGCTCAAAAAAAAGTGTTATGTGGGAATTCAGTATAATAGTTTAGTCGATTACGTTTAAAAAGTGATTCCGGGAATTTTGTTACTTTTTTTTTTTTTTTTTTTTTTTTTTTTAATTTACTATGGGTTCGTCAGCGAGGACATTAGCCCAAGAAATAGGAATAAAGAAAAAATCAGATTTTTATGCGGCGTGAAACATTCAACAAGAATGTGTCAAGCGCCTGCATGACAGAAGGAGAAGGAAGGAACTGAAATAGTACTAGTATGTGTTAGAGTAGGTCTCACGATAGCCAATTCGGGGGGGGGGGGGGGTCTTTATTAAAAATTAAGTAAGAAAAGTAAATAAGTCTACTTAACGAAGATTCCAGAAAGGTTCTTTTGTTAAAAACTCGATAGTGTTGTTATGTGAAAGTTGATGTGGAGCATATAGCATCCTCTCTTTTATAGTGGAGCAGTCTCAGTTTCCGGAGGGACTGGTTTTTTATTCTTCGTCTTTTTTAAGTAATTAATTCCCGGAAAAATTAAGTTTTAATTGTTTTCGAATTTGCAACAAGGTGTACAACGCTGTGCCGTTATAACGCGAGCTCAGCACTTTTACGTTTTTAACGGAAAATCATTTAGGAACAGATGTTATTCGCATTAACGAAAGTTGTTTCTAAGATCATTTTTTAACCGAGAATTTATAACTCTACCAATGATTTCGATTAAGCAATATGGGAATTTACCAAATACAGATCACATCATGGTAGATTAGATCCTCCGCTCCGATACTCCTTTGTTTGGTCGAAGTATACCAGTACACTTGCAGTATAACTCTGTCGATAAATTTTGTTCAAAAAATCAAACTGACGTTTACAGATTGCCCTATAGGTCGATAGAATTTTATTAAGGTCACCCCGAACAAAGCAATTGGTTGCAATTTATATTGTTTTTACCACTGTATCGGGGTGAGAATTGATAATCACGACTTGTTTCCTCCCTATCGTGTATCATAAGTGGGAAAACAAACACTTATAAAAACGTTAAACAAACTTTAAAATGTAATGTTAGTCGGAAAAATAACCGAGAAAATTGCGATCATTGTGTTTCACACTGCGTCCTCTGAATGGGCACGTTTTGCCGCTACGCTTCAGTCAAAGATTCATGTTCCTAAAAAAGTGTCTCATTGACTTGATGTGTCTGTGACGTCATCATAAATCATTTTAAAAAAAGGCAGATTCTTTTTGAAAATTCCAAATGAAATTTTACATGGGTATTTTAGGGTTTTCAGTATTTCGGTATTTCTTTTAGTTCTGTCTACAATTTTTGAAGTTATCTCCTCTTTAGGTTTTTGTCTACCCGTTCTGCTTTAAATCGGTGACGCTATTATATGCTGGTCAAAACTGATCGAACTAACTATGCACAGCAGATTATTCGTAATGAAATTTTAAGGGAGCTCCTTCGCTATCGAATATATGCAAGTGTGGTGTAATCTGAACGTTCAACGTATCTCTTTGGTTTTCGAACGTACAATATAGAAACCGTAATGTACGAAATGGCTACTGTCAGTTTTCAACAATTGTCACTTGCAATGTAGTGTCCGAATACAAAACAAAACCTGAGATGCGAATAGGAAAACGAAACGAGTATAGTTCAAAACGAAAATAAGAAAATTAATCAAGCGCTCTAATTGTAAGTAAGCACGCGAAACAATTTTATAAATTGACGATCTGACACACCTGCTCGAGCAGAAACTAAATATTAAGAAGAAACACAAAAAACCCCAATTTAATGCTTTGGAAATGATAAAGATTTTTTTTAATTTTATACTTCTGAGGAGGAACAAGAGTCGGGGATAATAAAGATTCGTAGTGCGGCAGTGGGGCGACTGCGGTGATGAGTATTAACGATATACTGGCAGGCCTGGATTAAGTGTATGATAGGCCCGGGGCTACGGAAATATTAGGGGCCCTTTTCGGAAGTGACAAAATTATCAGTTTTATATAATAACTAAATTTTCTTTAATTTAATTTAATTATATTATTTCGAATTCACAAATTAATATATAATTATTAATGTAAACAAAAATAAATATCATATAGACAAGGGGTAGAAGTTTCGATGCCAAAACAAAAAAAAAAAAAATATATATATATATATATATATAATTTTAAACAATAAATTTTTCAGCAAATTTTAACCAAAGATTGGCGTAAAAGGATAGTGTGTGTGCGTGTGTTGCGCGTGTACACACGCATACACATTCGTACAAACATTTCCTAAAAACGTAGATTCCAACTCGTTATACCTTAAAACAAATTTCTGGTACGTTTTTTGTAGAACTCCAAATTTTACTGTTACGAAGTTTCCTCCTTTAGGAGGAAATAAAAATGGGGATACAAAATTATTAACAAATAAATGTATCAAAAAATGCACTTGCTCCTGTAAAGTTAATTCTATTTATTTCAAAAAAAAAGTTGATGTATATGACAAATGATAGATTCATTTTTTATTACATGTCGGAAGTGGGTATCTCTTGGGAGCCCCTTTATAAGGCAGAGCCCGGGGCTTCAGCCCCCCCATCTAGACCCCCCTAAATCCAGGCCTGTATACTGGAAAATATCCAAACTGTTTTTTTTTAAGCAGCGGCAATCTTAAATATACCGGAAGGCTAAAAGAATTCCGGTGATTATGGAGCCGTAGTCTCCGAAATATGTCGTTAACCCTTTTTAATACATTTGTTTATTGCATTTTCGCACGCAATTTTATAGAGTAAAAATAGTTCATCGGAAAACTGTAATGCAGTTTTGGTTAAATATTACGTACACGTAAATAAATGTACATATTTCCTGATCAGCGTTTTTATTGGCTGAAATGAGGGGAAAAACGAAAAAAGTGCTTAAAGTGTCGAAAATGTTTAAATTGACCGATAGATTTGATGTATTATTGGGGTTAAATGTCGGTAAACTTTGTTTTTCTCGTTTCCAGTATAGCGAATGTAACTACTTTTTACCTTTTAATGTATGCGTGTTGAATTAGAGTACATAGTCTCTTCTAGGTTAAACTTGGAAGAAAGTTGCGTGGAATTTTCCCGCCTCTAGACTTTTTGAAATATAACAATTTTCAATGCAGCTTTCGGGTATTAAAATTTTATTATTACACCGTAGTAGCCAATTATCTTTCGGTGCTTTCGAATTTCCGCGTAGCTTGCGCGGTAGGAATAAATATTGCTACCGGTTTCGAATGCGGCACATTTTAAGTTTTGGCGTTATCGAGGAATAATTGATGAATCCGTCGCAGGGCTTTCGCTCAGACATTTTTGATGTTAGATTATGGAAGAAATTATTTTTTTTTAAAATTGCTTTTCGATTGTTTGTTGTGTGACGCAAATAAAAAGGCTGACAAATGCAATCTCACCGTGCACGACTTGCGATGAACAGATACGAACAAATTGGCTCACAGTTGAACGCGACAACGAAACACGTTTTATTTTACTTATATATTTTCCTTTTAGGAAATAGGGTTTTGAATGTATATTAGATTTTTTTTCTTTTTCTTATTGGGTTCGTCAACATGGAAATTAGCCCAAGAACTGGCGAAAAGAAGAGAAAGATAAGCAGATTTTTATGAGATGTGAGATAGCCAACAAAAATTTATCAAGAGCTCTTCGATGACAGAAGGAAAAGGAAAGAAAAAAATAAATGAAGCGCTGTAGGGAGTGGGAATACTGTTTGATAAAAGAAAGGAGTAGAAAGAAGATCGTTCAATTGAAAGCGAAGAGCATTCAAACATTTTGTGATCAGAATCACATACAAAGACACTGTTGGAGGGATGTGTAGGGGACAATGTGGAGATGGCACAACGAGAACCGGAAAAGCGCCAAAGGGAGCAAACTACGAGTATGCCAAAGCGCAAGCGTCATATCGCTGAGATATTAGAGAGCGGCGCACAGAAGGGAATTCAAGAAACCAGGTATAGAGAGGAAGGGAAGGTTCAATGGACTAGCCGAAAGAATCTGTGTTAGAGAATGAGGAGGAGTAAAAGTTGGACCATAATTTGTAATGCGTTGCAGTAGACAAAAGAATAATATTGATGGATGGAAATGTAGAAAGAAATCTGCCGGAAGAAGAAGATAGCCGAGATAACGAGTTGAATCATTTTCTTCGAGTGTGACCAGCAATACATAAGAAATCAATTTGGATTAAATGAAAAAGGAAAATATCTTGAATCAAGGAATGTATAAGAAGGATTACATAATTGGTAGAATGGGAAGACAAGGGAGATGCGATAGCCTGCAGCACGCGCTGAGAATCTGACAGAATAAGGTTGTTGTGAGAAATACGTGAAGATCTGATGAAAAGAAGAGCATCCAAGAAAGCAATGGGCTCTGCACAGAAGACCGAACAGAAACAGGGATATTTAAAGGACTCAGAGTGATTTAATGAAAGATAGACAAAGGTTGCACCAATTCCAACTGGTCTCTTGGAACCGTCAGTGTAGATTATAACATGGTTAGAAAAACGGGGGTTCAGATTTTGTAAAAATTCCGATCTAATGACACGGTGTAGAATAGATATAGAAGGAACAGGGGAATAAAAGCGGTTAATCGGATGATGGAGGGAAGAACAATTGAAAGAAAAATATGGAAGCTTTTCGTGAGCGTAAATATATGGTAAAAATTGAAGGAGCCGGGTAGAGACAAGAGACAGAATCAACGCAAAAGCGCCAATTACGTAAGATGAGGGAGTAAGAAGAAATAAGTGAGGAAGAAAACGTTTAACGAGGAATCGGTAACTTAAATAGGAAAGTTGAATAAAAAGAGGAGGACCTTAAGTTGAATGGCGGAAATAGAAAAAGATTTCCGAGCTCCAAGACAAAGGCGGAGGCAAGTGTATTTTGGACGCGATCGATCTTGGAAAGTAACGATAAATGTAACAGCAGTAATCCAGAACGGATACAAGATTTATAAATCACAAGCAAGATGCACGGATCACCTCTGCAATCCGTATGTGAAAGGGATTTAATAAGACTGAGCCTTCTAAGTTGAGACACATATAAATGGTTAATATAAATTTTGAACAATCTATAGAACAGGCTGGGTTTCGAAATGGATTCTCAACCATCGATCACTTACATGTGATAAATCAACTTTTAGAGAAATGTAAGGAATATAAAATAGGGATAAATTTAGCATTCATAGACTATAAAAAAGCGTTCGACTCGTTAGAGCACAAATATTTAGACAGAGCATTAAAAAATCAAGGAGTGTCCGGAAATTACAGGGAACTTATAAGGGATAGGTACACGGATATGAAGGCAAGAATAGTAACAGACATAAAAGGCGAATATTTTAATATAGGAAAAGGGGTAAAACAGGGAGACCCATTATCTCCTTTATTATTTAACACTGCTTTAGAGGAAGTTTTTCGAGAGTTGGACTGGGAGGAGAAAGGTATAAGCATAAATGGGATAAAGTTAAATAATCTTAGATTCGCAGACGACGTAGTGATTATGTCCGACGATATAAACGAACTACAGAACATGCTAAATGATTTTAAAAAGGCGGGAAAGAAGGCTGGCTTAATTATAAATTTAGATAAAACAAAAATACTATCTACAGACGAAAATAAAACAAGAATTACAATAGACAACACAGAAATCGAAAAGGCAGAGAGTATAATTTATTTAGGACAACTAATATCTCTAAAAAATAAAACAAAAAAAGAAGTAGAGCGTTTGGAAAAAATACTGGTCGCTGAAACATATTTTTAAGTGACCTTACAGAAATGAACTAAAAAGGGATATTCTAAACGCGTGCGTCCTGCCTACCTTAACATATGGAGGTCAGACATGGACAATAACAAATAATATCATGAATAAAATTGAAATATGTCAAAACGCATTGGAGAGATCTACGATGGGAGTTAAATTAAAAGACAAAATAAACTAAAAAAAAATCAAAAACAAATTAAAAGTTAAAGACAATTTCACACATGGGCAATAAGAAGGAAAATATGGGACTGGGCAGGACATATTGCAAGAATGGATTCCACAAGATGGACTAAAAAAATAACAGATTGGACAATATACGCGAAGAGAAAAAGAGGAAGACCGGAAAACAGGTGGGAAGATAGTTTCGATAAAATGTTAAAACACAAACAATACCATCAGGTGGCTTATGACAGACTAGAGTGGGCTCGGTTGAGGGAGGCCTTTGCTCGTTTTCAGGGCTAAATTAAATTATACAAAATAGTTTATTTACTTCAATGTATATTGTGTAACGTTATATCACTAAGGATAATAAATAAATAAATAAATAAAAATGTTTATGGAACGAAAGACGACTATCCACAAATGCTCCCAAGTAACGGAAGAAGTTAGCAAGGGGGATTGATTAGACCACTATTTAAGGAGAAACTAATTAAGGAAGGATGAAGGGGACGAAGAGTAAAGACAACAGTAGAGGATTTATTTCGAGAGATAGAAAGATAAATATTGAATAAAGCGCTTTCTAAAATTCTTAAGTTTTAGATTTAAATTAATTTTTGTTGTTCTATTCAAACATCGGTCATGATATCGACTACAATAACACTATACGACTGACTTTTCAGTTTTCATCTACATATTTTAATCAGACGTTTTTGTACACTGCGAACATTTCAGAATATCGTATAGTGTGAGCAAAAATCGTAGGTATGTTTCTCGGAAACGGCTCTAACGATTTTGATGAATTTCAGAATTTTTTTTTTGGGGGGAGATAGATTGAGATTGGTCACAGAGTTTGAAAATTCTATGAAACTAGAAAATTCTACGAGGAAAGTGATTACTGTTTAAAATAGGATCGTGGTATTTTTAGGGTTTATTAAAAATTAAATAATTCCCTTATCTAAACCGAAGTATAAAAACTATTACATCCATTTACCACGAATAGCATATTTGTTTCGTGATGAAATATATTTACGCTCTTATGAGTATTATGTTTCGAAGCGCGAGGGTAGTTTAGCACAATATAGCTTTCGCATGTACTTGCTAAATGTTTGACTACTTGTACACCTTGTTAATCCGTTGATTGTTTTCCAAGTTCAGATTTCGCCAGGGATATTATTAAATGAGTAGTTCTTGTGCAATTAGTTTTGGAAAGGGGGGTTTCATAAAACGAAGTGAATTGAAATTTAACTTTTTCCCACACACACACGCATGTTTAGATATAATAATTTTTTACAAGAACTAGATGACCATTTTGCCGGGCCACCGAGTAGTTGTTAAACTGGAAAAGGCGCTAATGTCTATTATAAACAATCTGATATAAATGAATTACGAATCGGAAAACGTACAATATAAATATCGAAGAAAAAGGCCGACTAGTGTGGATTATAATCATCGTATAACAATAATAATGCACATTTAAAATGCAGTAAAAGTAAAATATGTATAAACTTCATCGGAAATGTTCATACATCCAGTTGCTGAGCATATTTGTAGTCGAATAATATGTCATCCTTTGCTGGTTGCGTTTTTTCTTTGAATACGTAACCGCTGCGTGCACATTCCTGGCAACATCTTAGCGGATACAACAGCTAGTAGGATGCGTCCTCCATCGAACATATAAAAACTCCTTTTGAAAATATGAAGATTTGGATGAAAGATCTTTTGTTGTGATTGTGGCAATGAAATTGGATAAATCAAGCAGAGGAACATTCCCATCTTTACACCACCAAAATAAGAGCGTGGAATTATCAACCGACTAGGGTGGTAGAAAATAGACCGTTTTGTGTCGCCACTGCACGGGACATACTAGTCTGACTTACAGGCACTTTCTTGATAAAGGGGTTAAAAGAAGTAAATAAAAAAAGTGTCGCTTGCGACCCTTGAAAGATGTGAAAACATATGTATTAGCAACATAGATTTATTATGCAGAATTTTTTTTTAAATATTCTTAACTTAAAAACACACATGCTTCTATACTATTTTTAGGATCGGCTTTTTCAAAATTTTTAAAAATTAACTGATACTCAATGTTGATTAAAATAAACGTTGGAAAATGAGATCTCTTTAGAGATATACTTTATTTACTAAATAGTGTCAGATAAAATATGCCCAAAAAATTTTCAGTAGAATATAGAGGTAAAATATGAACACTCAGTACGTACTTCCGTCACCTTTATTCCATCGCCGTAGCACTCTAGGTATGCATCTTGCAGTGCGTGTGCTTATCGGAAGCGTATTATAAAGGACTGCGTGTTCCGAGAAGATAGAAGAGCATTCGAATAGAAGGTGATTTACATTACAGGTCAAATTTAAGATAGGAGGATGGAAGGGACACAAGGAAGACTGAACCGGAAGAGGGAGGCAGGAAGCAAACTGTGATTAAAGCGGAGGCGAATTATGGAAGAAATAGCAGAACGACTGATGCAAGGAAAATTATTAAACCAGGAAGAAGTGGTTGGAGAAGGTTGTATAGCAAGGTAAAAGGAGTTAGGATTGGAGAAAAGAGACGGATAAAGATCAGTCCAAAAGTCATGGTGAAAACAATAAGAGAGAGGATAAAGACATTGGGAGGGGAGTCTGTCTATGAAACGGCCATTTACTGTAGCTAGACATGCCAAAGAATCAGCAAGATCGTTACCAACAATGCCGCAGTGGCCCGGAATCCAGAGCAGGTCAATTAGGATAGAACGGGATGTTAATAAATTATAGATTAAGGAACGAATATAAAGAATAATAGGATCTGACGAGGGTTTAGGGAAGGGGTGGCTAATAAAACGCTTTTCGAATCAGAGCAAGTGACGAATTTCGATAAATTGGATGTTGAGGATATAAAAAGGATAGCACGTAAAATAGCCATGGATTCGGCTAAAAAGATAGAAGAAAAGGAAGGAAGTTGAAAAGATTCAGAATAGTTGATATCAGGAAGAATAAAAGCAGCTCAGACACCTGAAGCAGATTTTGAGCCATCCGTAAAAACCGTGTTGTGAGCTGGAAAGAGTGAGTGTAGAGTGTGGTTAAATTCGTTAAGTATTACAGGAAGCGGAAGAGATTTAATGTTAGAGGGAAGAGAAAATAGCTTAGAAGTAAAAGAACGGTTCTAAGAAGTTATAAGTGAAGTACGGGGATTTGTTACAGGTGAGGATAAAGTGAGAAAATAGGACAAGTCGGGAGGAGATGTGTGAAAGAATTAGAATTTTTTGTGGCGAAAAGTGCATCGTCCGTACAACAATCCGGAAGAAAACCATACTGATTTTTGCTAAACAAGTTGTTGTGTAATAAATAACTTAACAATCTGCGTTTCATACACTTTTCAAATATTTTTGATATTGTAGGGAGAATAGATATAGGTCTGCAATTAGAAATATCAGTAGTGTTCCCAGCTTTAAAAACGGGCCGTAATTATCCCGAATTTTAAAATTGTTGGAAATATTCCGTTATTAATGGATACACTAAATGGATATGTTAAATGTTTGACAAAAAACCCAAAATTTTTTAAAATTAATAATAACAATAATAACAACAACGAATCGGCAGAAATGGCAGCCAGAGCGATTAGGAAATACGTGGACCACCTAGTATATTACACAGATGGAGCTAAAACAAAAGGCATAGCAGGTCCACTACCGGCATCCTGCGCCTTCGTGAGGCAGGGCATCTCACACCAACCTAGACTTCAAGATGCCTGTGATGCATTGGATGCAGAACTGCACGGAATTTCCTACTGCCTCCAGCATTTAGCCACGGATTACAACAAATCTATAAAAGTTCTTATAGTCACCGATTCCCTATAGGCGTTATGCATGCTGGAAAACCAAAAATACAGCAACCCGCTAATATTGAAAATGCATTACTTTCTAAATCAATTAAACCAAACGAACAGTCGAGTGACGTTCATATGGGTCCCTGGACACATTGGGGTACCTGGTAATGAGAGGGTCGATGTGGAGGCGCGTTGGGCGTTGTCCTCGCCAATGCCAGAGGACTCGGACCTACCATTTTCGATGATGCATATTTTTCTAAAGAAATGCGAGAACCAATGGAAAACAAAATGGGCAGCTACGACAACGTTCTTAAAAAACATCAAGCCCACAGTCGAACCATGGTGGCCACCAGAGGGAATTTAAAAAGTCTTAGCCGGCTCCGAATCGGCCACGTCACTATGTCGCACGGCCAAATAATTAGTAAATTTTCGCCTCCGAATATGTGCTTCTTCTGCGGCCAGGCCGGTATACCGGCAATTCCACACATTCTTCTCACGTGCCCAAAGTTCGCCACGTTCAGGACGCAACATAGCCTACCCAACAACATACAGGACTGTCTGGCAAATACTACAACTAACGTCACAAGGGTTATAGCCTTCGTTAGAACGAGTGGTTTGACCGAACACATATAAGTTACCTCCATATATGTGCTATAATGACCTTAGTAGTTACAAACGTCATATATAAAAAAGGCGAGGAGGAGAATTAAAAAGAAAAAGACAACAACGAAGAATGAAACATCTCGCGCCGTCAACAATGCAAGATCTTTTTCATGTTTACGTCCAGCCGTTTTCCTCGTTTAACCTTTTTTATTTTTCCTCTTCCCTTTTCTCGCCCTTTTCGTTAATTTTCCGGGTTTTTTCTAAGCGAGTTCAGCTCTAGCCAAATGCAAATGCCACTTTGTGTCGACGAATGTTCTCTGAAAGTTCACCTTTCACGCCGGCCTATTCTTACAGTTGTAGTAGCACTGAAATTATACAGATTGTGAGTGAAAGTTGAACGGAAAGTTTAAATTAGGCACTTGCGGTTAACGTAAAAGCGAAACAGCGCTAGTTTTTTCACATCATTTTAACTAGCAGAGGTCCCCCCCCCCATCACATTAATGATATATAATTTTCACAACTGACCCCCCCCCCCATATAGACTTTTAAAATTTAGTCAACGGTCGTTTGTTTTTTACGCTTAGAAAAAGTTAAATGTCAGAAAAACTGACTCGGGAATTTTTTCCCCGATATGATTAATTTTTTTTTTTGTATATGTTTATCATTACGGTAGCTTTTGCTGGGCTAGTGCTCTTTGGTAGCAAACCCAAGGGGGGTAAAAAAAAAACGGTAGCACCCGATAATCGGCGTTACATATCGCCAGTCTCGCGTCGGATTATTGGAACTTGTCGGATTACGAGAATTATCGGAATTCGGCGGAACGAAAAAAGTTACATGTCCCTATTTATTCATCGATTAACTGGAATAACTTATTTAATTAAAATCCTAATGAAATTAGCCGTATAATGTAAACAATGGAATTCAACCGGAAGATGCAAAAATTAACAAAACAAACTTCACCGTTTTTGATAGTCGCCTTGTGTTTCGAAGCAAAATACACGCACTAGTCGATAGACTCTTTTAATGGACGGTTTAAAATGATTTTCATGCAAATAACGGCAAAATATCGGCAGCTGTTGCCTCATGTTCTCCAATCTGTTTGATGCACGCGTTAAATTCAAAACACTGTCTATTGTGCCCGCCTCGTCATCCTGCAGATTTAATCATTTTCCTCTCCAATTCCGGATTACGTTGTCTTCCGTCAGTCGCTTCGAGTTGTCTTGTTTGCATAGTTGAACGACCCCCCCCCCCCCGCTATCATTTATTTCCGCGTCAAAATTGAATCATTTCGGTTTTTTGCTATTGTTTTTTTTTTTTTTTTTTTCAATGCTTTTCGTATAAAAGTTTTTCCAAAACTATGTTTTGTCCGCAAACTTTTTTCCACTGTTACATAAGATCAGTGCTCAGCGGTTAAGCTAAAAGTATCGGATTACTCAGTAGGTGTTGAATTATCGAGCGGCTAGTGTACTGTAACGGCGGGGGTTCACCTACTGGAGGTATTGTTTGGGAGCAACTGTAAAGTATATTTAAAGAGAACTTGAAGTTGATGAATCGGAAGGGGAACAGTTGTCGATGAAAGGAAAATGAAAGGATGTAACCGGCATTATAAGCAGGTCGAAATTACAAAAAGGTAAAAGTGGTCTCTCGAGTACATTAAAAATATACGATAAAAAGAACAAAAAAAGGGAAAAACTAGAAAGCGGAATAACGAATTAAATTAAAACAAAATAGCGCAGTTTTTAAATTAATTGATACAAAAATTACCAGATTCCATTTTGGAACTCATTCCGCGATTAATAATTGCGGCTGTAATGAATATTATGCTCCCATAACTATAAAAAAGACAGCTAACTTATTGCCTTTAAAATCGACGAAATTTCTGGCGATTGTACTACCATAATGGTCTAAAATCTTTCTAATGAAGAGCCATTTGATTTCGAAATATACCCGAAATTTGTAGGGTTCTCGGTTAAAAAAATAAATCAGTGGTAGATTCACGGAGGGAGGAGGATAGGGGACATTTCCCCCCCAAAGAACCAAAGCCTCTATGAAAAAAAATTTGTTACAACAGAGAAACTTAATTTATGCTATAAAAGATTTGTACGAATTTTACCTACGGATTTTAATAATTAATATTTAATACTAATTTCTAGTGAAACAATGCTTCTTTTTTTTATTCTATTTTAAATGTAATTATCATCGATTTTTTGCCATTTTTATTTATTTTTAATTTTTATTTTGTAATTTTAATTAAAAATAGAGTTCAATGAGAAATATATTTAAACTTGCTCATGAGCAAAGAATTCGGATCGGATTACTAACAAAAATAAAAAAGAATATAAGTCTAATAAAAATACTATCTTTTGGGATGATCAACGTTGACTTTAGAGAGAGAATAAAGGACGCACAATATGGAGTTGGAACATCATGTGAGAGCAGCTCCACGTATAGAGCTGCCCTTTCAGATGATAAAGAGGAGCACTCATAGAAGACATGATCAGAGTCACATACGACTGTGTTATCGATACACAGAGAACAAATAGGGGAGGGCATTATGAAGAAACGATACAATGAAGCAGGAAGTCCACTGTGACCAGATCGAAGACGACAGATAGCGGACATGATGAAACGGGGAAGGTGCAGAAAATGTAAGTACCATGGTTGAGCAGGTGGATTGGGGCGAAAGGAAAAATATTGTCAATTAGGATTGGAGAAGGATGACTTATAAAAAGATTTCCAATTGGCCTTTTGGATACTTTTTGCAATATTTAATAATTCGGGAGAAGGAAACCGTCCTACTGGCCGCCCAAAAGAAATAGCCGAACGAGCAAGATAATCCGCCTTTTCGTTGCCCGCAATCCCGGCATGACCAGGGATTCGAAGAAAGTCGAAATAAGTGCAGTCTACGAAGGCTGGAGATTAGAGATCGGATGCACAGAATTTTAAGTCGACAATTTTACAAAAATTGGATGATAAGATCCGCCGCCGTCTAAATAAGATAAAGTAATCGGCGTAGTAATAATCGGAGACGTTCTAACAAGAAAGATTGCCGTATAGCAGCCTATTCCGGATAGAGCATCAATTTCGTCTACACCTTGATCGAAACGGAAGCACCAGCATAGCACCGTTTGCTGTTTTGAACTACGATGATAGGGATGCTTCCCTCAAAAGAGAGAGAGTGAGAGAGAGAGAGAGAGAGAGAGTGTGAGAGTGTGTGAGAGAGAGAGAGAGAGAGAGAGAGAGAGAGAGAGAGCGAGAGAGAGTGAACGAGAGAATCTTTATACGGATAAAAAGATTGAAAAATGATTTAAATGTAACAGTTTATTGTCAGTGAATAACACGGGGAAAATAGTGAAGAAAGAATAAAAAGAGCAGATAATTGTTCTAATGAAATTAACAAGACCTGAAAAAAAATTATACCGAACTCCAAGTCGTTCGGAAGTGGGTTTGTGGCGTAGACGTATGAATTACAGTATAATCACAATTATTAGACACACGTTCCATTATAAATAATTCTTTATAATACATTCAATTGTTTAAAACATTTTGTAACGCAGTTTGGAATAATAACTACATCGTGTGTTCATTAGCAATGTTTTGTACGGGAAAATAGATTTCATTGGAATATTTTGAAGAATTACAGAGAAATTATTAAAGAGCACCGCAGCGTCAGAAATATCATTCACTTTTAAATCTTAAATCCTTGTGTGTCAGTTATTGCGGTTTGTCGTTGTGTAATGTAAAGTTTGAATTATTACATTAGTAAGTCAAAAAGAAGAAGAAATAAACGAATAAACGAATAAACGAAAAAAAAAACGTAAATGTATACAGAGCTCACTTAAAAAGAGAACGAAAAAATTAAAGACTTACAACCACAGCCGATGGCTACTGCAGACGTATCATAAACATAATATTATATCGATAGTTTATAATGAGATGTTTTCATAATGAAATTAATACGACACGCGTATGCATACGACCGAATTTATATCGATTTCGCTTTATATATATTGGGCTTAGCGTAGGCATGACTTACGCGAGTTGAATTTCTACGAAGGTAAATTTTAATTAAGTTTGCCAGCGGTAGCTAAATCTCTTTAGGCCGTAATGCGAAGTACTGCTGCAACCATTTAGAACGCCGTAAATAGATTATCCGGGGAAGCAACACGATTCTTTGACCACGCGGCACGATTTTAAATTTACCGGACACACGGGTAATCTCATTAAAAATCTTATGGCCAGAGTTATAATTAAACAAATTCAGTGTGTACAGTCGTTGTTATATACTGGGAGGGGGGATTATTGCTCGCGTTCAATACAAAATAAATTATATATATTTTTTCTTTTCTTCACTAAATGCTTTCTAGATTCATGCGGAGCTAAGTACTGATTTTCAATTAAAAACTTCTCTTAAATCAGCGCCCTTGCGTAACTCCGAGCGGTGCTATTTCAGTGATGACCGCTGAGACTAAATAGCGTACTGTTTGGTACGATTTGATCAGTTGAGCGACTGTGGAAATCTCATAATAGATTTTTGAAGTATTTCACCGTTTAGGGCACTTGTTTGTGGTTAAATGACGAAATTTTATATGAAATAATTGTCTTTTTATAATTTTGTTCCCTGCCGTTATTTGAATAAAAATAGATAAAAGATTCACTTTTTTTTTTTTTTTTTTTCGTTTTGGCTTTGCGAAAACTCGATTTACTTATTCCATTAGAGTCTCTATTTTATGAATTCGAGTGTCCTATACAGTTACGTAATACATTCAAAAACGTAATAAAAACAACATCGTATTATAATGTGTTTTTGCTAAAAATTCTTTTTTCTCTTACGGTAAGCTAGTAGGTTTTTTTTTGGGTTTTTTTTTTGTAAATAATATTTAGAAAAATTTATGGTACACTGCAACACCGGGTTTGTGATAATAAAAAAATTTCTATTTTAATAGTCAAATTAAAGCGATTTATCAACGGAATTAGCATTCGACGTAGTGGATATGAAATCACACTGCATATACTGAACTCACTGCGTAGAAAAGCATTTAGAGTATGTTCTGTTGAATCGGGAGTGTAAAAAAAAAAAAAAAAAAAAAACAGTTTGAAATATTATTTTGATATTGCCATTTCAGCTTTTGTAGACGATTTAATGCTATACTTGCCAAGAGGGAAACGACTTTTCTTTTGCCCATTTGATTGTTTTCAGTGGGGTTGGTAACAACTATGACGACGATTTATAGATACAACCCTCGGTCTCTTTTGTCGTACGGAACAAATCTATATATTCATAAACAAGAGACGATTTTTGGATATTATCAAGCCAATTGGAAATCGGAAAAATTCCATAAACTGGGTTATGGAAAACCGGTTTCAACTCCTCACAATTAAAATCCTAACCTGTCCAACCCTTCCATACTTTTTATTCAGCCAATATCTCTTATCTCTAGGAATTTTCCTCCACTGTGTCGCTTTCTCTGATCACCGCGTATGTCGACTTCCCCTCGGTCATACATTTCTTCTTTCGATCATTCGTTATACTTTTTTTTTTTTCTTCTATTTTCATTACCCTTTCTGTTCTTTGATTTTACATGATTATCTGCGACATCTGTCTTTCTTCGACTGTTCTTCTCTTTTTTATTCTTATTTCTTCTATGCAGAGCCGTGCCCAGAATTTTGAAAGGGGAAATTTTCTTTGCATATTTATTTTATAAATAACAGTACTCACTAATATTCATACTATTAATAATTTCCATCATTATGATTTACTATATATTAATAATTTACATAAATGAATTACCCCGTATAAACACATTAATAAAAATTACATATGTTATTGATTATACTCGCAATAAAAAGTTTTTCCTTAAGATAATAATAAACTACCTAAAAATATGGAGAATATTTTTTCTTTTTTTTTTTAAAATGTAAGAACACCCTAAAAAATCATCAATATTTATTTT
Source organism: Icerya purchasi (assembly GCA_039619475.1). NCBI lineage: Eukaryota > Metazoa > Arthropoda > Insecta > Hemiptera > Monophlebidae > Icerya > Icerya purchasi. The sequence goes on along the minus strand of CM077115.1, from coordinate 503,846,450 downwards.
AAATTTTTGATTTTTTTCAGATTTTTGAACATGGATTTCCTACGCCCTGCAGTTCATTTTAAATTTTTGTCTTTTCCGTTATTCTTCTGTCGTCCGACGAGTAGTATCTTTATTCGTTTTCTAATCCAGTCTTGATTTTTATTTTTGTTGGGCGTTGCTCTTAAAAAAAAATAAATCAAACTAAAATAAAAAATAAAAATATTTTCAATAGCATTAATTATTATCGCAATGGTCGGTGTTTGATTGCGAGTTATTCGAGCAGACTCTTGGTCACCGATTAAACCCGGCGAGAACACGTTAAACTTGTTCAAGCCGTTAACACACTGACCAAATCACACAAAACACATAACAAATTCAACGTTCTACTAGTCTTGATACACTGTGAACAAATTTACAATCCCCAACATTTTGCCGAGCGTATAATAGGCTTTAACTTTTACATTGCATCAACATAGCGTAATAACCCTTAAATTTTTAAATACAATCGACTACCATTAAAATTTGATGAACACATTATTTCAATTATTTATTAAAATCATTCGTATACTTTTTTCTACGATAATAATATATTCAAATTAATTTTACAATTTAAGTCTAATTATTATTAATAATCATTTTACCATTTGTTTTATGTATTTTAAAATAATTATAATCGATACCAGTACAAAAATCGATATATTTTTTTATTGTATTTGGATTTTAAAATTTAACGTTAGTAATAATATATACTGCGATCATAAAGCTATACGAAACGTCTCTGTTTTTAATATATTATTATTTTACGAGTATAAAAGTGTATACGAATGATTCGTTTAACAATAGACTACTTGCGACCTATCTTATAATATTGACAGGTAATGTTTGACCAAACATCCGACTTTGGTTTCAGTTGGCCGAATAGTCAGTTTCAGCTAAAATGTCGAAACTGGAGGTGGTCAATCGAGCCAAAGCTATTATGCAAAAAAGCAAGTAACTATGCCGTTCGATTCTGTATTTCAAAATTTAAGTAACATTTGGAATCGCGTATTTTAAAAAGAACCGTGTCACTTCCAGGTTATTTTTAAATATTCGTATTCGAGAGATAACTATCTTCGGAAAAATGTTACCTAATTAAAGTATATTTATTCGCTGTGCCTACATTAACGTAAGCGATTCAGTCTTGCTGGACTAGTTTTTTCTAGTAGATGACGCAGCTAATATGCGAGACGAAAATGTTGACAGATTTTTACTTTTAGAGTATTATTTAATTTTAATTATCAATGGCGTTTTTTTAATTTTTATTACGTAATGCGTATATATATATATATCTTCCATTTTCAACATTGTACCAAGCAAAAATTATCTGAAACCACGGCGATCCGATACTCGGCAAAGCTTTTCTTCATCCAATACCGTGTAAAAGGTTGAGAACTTTTATCTCGCAGACAGGATTCAATACTTGCGTATTGTTATGTTCTCCGAGAAAGCAACCAACATCGATTGTATTAAAAATCAAAATAAAATCGTTACTTTTTTTTCCGAATAAATTTTATTTTAAAAATTAGAACCGCGTTATTTCCCGAAAGTCTGTTGATAGTTTTATGTCGGAAAATAAAGTCACTGCTCGGACTAAGAGTAACTTCTTTGGGAAAAAGGCGGCTACGATTATAGCACGAATTTCAATGTTATCGCGACCGATCGGAAAAAGTTTACTGAAGATAAAAAACGATTTACGCGTGGGATTAATATATTATTGAAAGAATGACGAAACATCAAGGCACAACATATTATCTTTTTAAAATAACATTATTAAGTAAAAATGAACATCAAATCGTGATAACAAACAACCGATTAACAGTTCGATGTTACGCCGAAAAGGAAATAGTTATTTATCGACGTCGTTAGACTTAAATTAATCATTACGATATCACAGGCCGTCTATAATAATAAAACGAAAGAAAAAAAAAGAAATATAACAACAAAAAAGACAGTAGAATGAACATAGAATGAACATAGAATGAACATAGAATGAACATAGAATGAACATAGAATGAACATAGAATGAACATAGAATGAACATAGAATGAACATAGAATGAACATAGAATGAACATAGAATGAACATAGAATGAACATAGAATGAACATAGAATGAACATAGAATGAACATAGAATGAACATAGAATGAACAGAAAATATCAGCTACGCTTACAACGGTATTGATCGTATACAAATTTTCCGATAAAGCTAAAATAGGTCGTCAAAAAAATAACAAAACACATCTTACTCCCAAGTTTCATACTGCGATAGATAATTGTCCATCACGAACTGTCGTCAAGTTATTTGGATTTAATAATATGTATATACATATATGTGTAATGAAAATGCTTCAGCGGTCAACCAATTTTCAAAGTATGCTCTCTGTTTCGCGATCTCCAATGAACGCTAGTCGATACAGGCGTTTATAAGCCATAGTGTTGGTGGGTCGAGGAAAACACGTTGTGCATTTACCTTATATAATTTCGCATGCATCGTTTTTCACAAAATGCCGTTTATAATGAAGTGGTATTTTTTTTTAAATTTATTGCTAGCCCGTAAAACCATTAAGTTGTTGTAAGTAAGCTGAATGTCATTCAATGGGCGGCTAGATTAGCTACCGGAGAGACCCTTTTGAACTTGGCCGATTATTATCTTCATCGCTTAATAGGGCAGATGATTAAAACAGGTTTCTTTTTCAGCTCATCTAAAACCCTGAACACGCAGGTTTCAGCTTTTCAGATTATCTCGTTATCCTACATGCGCACATACACAGACACACACCTGACTCATTAAAAAACTTTCACTTTCTAGAACAACGAAATACCAACGGAAACCTCCGAATTATTTATCGCTTTTTTTTTTTTTTTAATTGCCGCACCGTCAAATAAAGTCCACAGTGAAAATTTTTAGCGTAAAATAGTTTTTTTTCTAACCTTTCAATTTACGACCTTTTAATATTCACCTGTTTATTTCCAAAAAAAAAAAAAAAAAATTTGGCCCATTGTATTCTCTATAGGTAGACAGACCTCGATATTTATGTATATTCGTTTTCTTTTGTACATACTTTTAATTACCAGTGTTCCCGATCTTTTGCCATTTACTTAAGATTTTATTTTCTTTAATATTTTTTTAGGAAATTATGTTTTTTTTTATGATTGTACTTGCAGTTTGTAATATTGCATCTTTAAGTGATTTTTTTTTTTTCTATTTCGTTGAACGCAACTTATTCTTTTTGAAAATTACAAGAAGTAAGGAAATTATTGAGACTAATTTCTCAATTTGATCAGTCAGGCGCATTATCGGTCTACTTTTCTTCCTTTTCCTATTCACCGGTTTCTGGATGATGATTTTTATTATTCCACTAATGTCCGTTAGGGATATGACACTGCGGTAAGTTGGTAAACGACTTTTACTTTGCGCGTGTTAGAAGACGCTTTCGGGTTCAATTTCGAGTTTTTTTGTGTTTTTTTTTATTAATATTGCGATCTGGCTAATGTAGCCAATAAGGAATTGGAATGGAGGTTATGAAGTGAGATGCCATTCAACAATAACACTCCGCGTTGCTTTACCAGTCAATCAAACCGGAGGGAAAGATCTAGGGGCGTACAACGATTTAGTCTATGATCGTCGTTGCCTGAGTCTAATAAATCAACTGCCAGCAGGTTTGGGTGGCCTACTAATCTACGTAAGTAACGCTTGCTATAATTTTTAATGACTTTACTCACCTCCGGTACATTCAGATCCCGATGTTGTAGTTTATCATTACGTATGTACCGTGACTGGCGTCGCTGCATAATTTTAATATTAGACGCTGATGTTGTCCCCCAAGGAGATGTACACACGTCCATACCGGTTTGATGGCTGCATTATGTAACAACAATTTTGACTTCAGTGATAACACGGAAGTTTTGCCCAGGAGCCAGTACATCTCCCTCAGCTACAAGTTTATTTCCTTGGCCTTAATCTTAATATGCTCCTTATGCCCAGGTATCTGGGGCTTTATTTCTCTATGGAATTCAAGATCAACAGGATGACGTGTGCTGCGTCTGGTTGTGAATGTAACATGCACCGACTCGGACGAATTGATCTTAATCCACCATTTCATATAAAATTGATCCATTTATTCTGCTGGCGATCGGAATTCTTTGAATTCTTCAGTAGTCTTTCATTTCGAACGTTTCTGTCTTTTCATCGATGTCTTCATTGTCCCAAAGTTTTTGACGATATCACTGAAAAGGAAATCGCTCTTCTTAACAGTTTAGCTTTAGTCACGTTCCTGTAAGTTTTCTAAGGCATTGGGAAGCGTTAACCGTTTTTTTTTTTTTTATTATTTGGTCCGAACCGCTGTTTATACATGTTCCCTAATGATAGTTGCTACTTTTTTTTTCCAGCGAGCACTTGCTCTTGCTTCTCTTCGGACCAGCTTTTTTACTAGTATCTTTAATTTCGAATAGTAGTCGGAACATTTCTTTATTTGTGTTTATAATAATTACTGCGACAACCGCAAAAAGTTTGCAAATTTTCTTTCGCCCCATACACATACACACATATATACACATACATGTAAACTCGATTATTCGAACATCACCTTGGGAACGCCCCTCAGACCCTCAGATAAGATGGTTTTGTAATACTTAAAGAAGAGTAGATTTCAATTGAGTACATCGAATTGCAGTTTAGAAATAGGGATTTAAACAATCTTCTGCTGGACCAGTATTTGGGTTACCCCTTTCTCATCAAACGTTTTTCCACTTCCTCTTCAGATATCCGGAACCTCTTATTCTTTTATCCTTCGTCACTGGCGTTTTCGTCCCAACAAAATTCTTATTCTATCTTATATTTCTGTTCATCTTTCTAAATTTGTTATTTCCCATCACAAACTTTCATTCTTTTCTTACGTCTATTGCAAATTGTTACAGTCACCAAATATCAATTTTATGTCATGCGTCCTTAAATCATCTCCCTCCCATATCGTCAGCGTGGAATTTAATAATACAATAAATTCACTATTTTGCGATTACTCTTTAATTTTTACCGGCGGATCGAAGAGCCCGGGCGGATTTTGGGCCTCATTCTTATTGTGCCCTCAGTTTAGCCATTCTCAGTCCTTTAAGCTTCCTTCCTTTTGTTCTGTCTCTACCGCTCAATTTATTGCCGTCTTACAAGCCATTGTTTCTATTTCCTCTTTTACAGGTCGTTCCATATTCCTTATTGTTTTTGACTCTTTAAGTGGTCTTTTAGCATCGTCTCCGCCTTCTCTTTCTCCTTCCACTGATGTTATCATCCTTTCTATTTTTTTCTCCGTGATCTGTCTTCTTCAACGTCTAGCCAGATTCACTCCTTCGGGTTCCTGGACATTCAGACATCGGGGGAGGAGAACGCAAGATCGGAAGTTTTCAATAGGAGTTTTATCCCATAATTACTAAACTATCGTTTCTCGCACAGTCTCCTTTCGTCTTCTCTAAATCGTTTTCCCCTTGACTACATCTCCCTTTTGTTGATTGAATCTTAAAGGTTTATGTTTGTGACGCAGATCACATGTTCTTCGAGTGTTCTGGTTTATCGCGAGAGCGTGAGTTACTCTTTGTATTCTTAACTTTTAGGCCTCAGTCTTCCTGCTCTTTTCAGTGGCTCCTATGTTTTTTCTTTAGCTGTTCTCTCTCGGTTGTTCCTTATCTAGAAGTGTTCCTTTGCTCCATTTCCGATAAAATGCTGTTTTTCGAAAAGTATTATTTCGCGGATCGCCAGTTTTCGATCGAAGCGTTAGGGTGTGTAACGGGATTATCGAATCACTGATATAAATATCATATAACATAGTATGTATCATAAAATTACGAATTAAAATGTGTCCCCTTGTGAGTAAGTGAATGAATGTGTGACGGATAGTAAGAAGGCATACACATGGTTTACATGTATAGATGTTTTGTTTTATATTTGGTATTTATTGATTTAGTTTTAATTATAATTTATTTGAATGAACGTTTTATTTCGGCTCTGAATGATTTATCTTATTTCTATTTTGCATATTTTATATTATAGCTGCTAAATTTTAATTTGTAGTCTTATGATTTATACTTTGTCGTATATGCATGTTCCGTTTTATTACACCTTTTTTGTACACGTGTTTGTTATAGCCACAGTTCGCGTATGACTGCGCATTTGTGGGTGGTCATTCTTTTGTTAAACATATATGAAATTTGATTTGATATTATCTGCGTCCGTTAGACGTTAACATCTGACAATTATATCGCTACTTTCATTTCTCATACCTGACAAATATCTGCGCGCCTCATAGACGTTTATTCTTGAACATCATTTCGATTCGGTTCCACTACCACAAAATGTGATCTGTAGCACTGGGACTTTTCTAGCCGTGTACATTTTCCGTAAATAGAACTGTTGCAATTCCGAGATTCCCGCTAACTTTAACCTGGAAATTAATTTGCAGATCAATGTCGCGAGTTCAGTTTACGTTTTATTTTTTTCAAATTAGGGGCGTGACTATTTTTTCGCGGGAGTTTTTGTCCTTTAAAAACACTTTTTCGAAGAACTACCTACTGCAAACGAGTATTCCATTTCGCTTATTTATCCGTCATTCATGTACAAAGCGCACCAGAACTTACATCGCCCTGTTCAAGATGCTTCACAGTAAAAGCCTTTTCAACCGGCCTATCTCTGGACAAAGTTTTTTTTCTCTCTTCCCTTTTGCTTTCTTTTTTACCTAATCCCACCTTACTATAGAGTTCATTTTTCTACGAATTAATACAAGTGAGCACCTGCTCTTCGTTTATCGCTTTGTGGAAACGTTTCTCCGTATTTCGTGGGAAATAATTTTTTGAAAATTAGGAAAAGGCGTGGAGGAAGCTACAAACTGTACTGAATTTTTTTCTTTCGGTGCACTAATAAAAAAACAGTTTGCGACGTAGTCGATAAAGATCTTTGATTTGTTCAAAACCGTCGGAGAGGAAGCCCCATCAGTGGCCTAATTTTGATTGAAAAAACATTAGTAATTCACAGTAAAATCGAGAATGAACTAGACTTTTTCTGCTAGTCAGGGATGGTTTGATCTTTGGAAAAATCGTCATAGGGTTCGTTTGACATAAGTGATGAAAAAATGTCAGTAAATGAATCAGAAGCTGCTAAATTTACCGTTCTAAAATTTTATTGAAGTGTGAAGATGAAAACTTGCCTCTCCTGGAAAACGTGAAGAAAATAAATTTTCACGCTGTCTGGTGCGTTTGAGGAAATTCCTTCTTCTAGCTTTGTGAAATCGTGGAAAAAAAATTGTCCCGATATAGAAAATCTGTTCAAGAGTAGCAACGATTCAAAGAACGAAGAAATCGAAAGTGAAGTCATTTTACACGATCTGCTGTCATTGCCAGGTGGGGACCGAATGCATTTGGAGAACGTGGAAGAATGAATAGCAAAAGTGACGAAGGACTTGAAAACGAATTTTTTACGGACCAAGAAATAATCAATAAAAATACAGACGTGGAGGGTTCGGCAAAAAAGTAAGTCACGAAGGAACAAAAAAGGCTGCAAAAATTTTATTGCAACATGTGGAGCAGCAAGCAACAAGATTCATCGGCATTGGACGTGATGAATATAAGAAAATGGAGAGACTTGACTTTTAAGAACTCGTCAAAAGTAAAAAAAGCAGAAAAAAAGCAACTGGTTTTCTCAAAAACAATAATACCTAAGTATTCAGGTAATGTAGTTGAAGTTTTAAGTATTTTTCAGAGTTTATCTAGTCCAAGTTCATTTCATATATGTTCAACTTTTTTTTTTTTTGTATTACTTTATGTAGATATGTACAATAAAATAAGTTGCAACGACGTCTTACATATTTGCTTGTTTATAATCATGATACCTGATGAAAAATCTGTTGGTTCGTTTTGAAGGAAAATCAATCTTTCACGAGAAGAAGAAAACCATATATTTTGACAAAAGTAAATTAAACAATCATAAAAGTGATAACGAAAATTGCGTACCGGCTCATCGAGACTTAAGCGCAATGTCATAATGCTATAATATAGTATGCATAGATATTCCTAAATACAATATAAACATAATAAAAATCATAATAAAAATTACAAAGGGAAAACAAAACAAAAGAAAATAAAAACCCTAGCTATATGAATATACCGCCAATATTATAAATAAAACCATGCCCAATTAACTACGTGGACTCACGGGTTGATTAAATTATGCTTAATCCGGCGATGCTTATATCTAACATACATTCGGGCTAGTTGCTCAGAATTATAATCTCCAATATTTCTGATAAGTACATTGCTATGATTGTCCGACACTGCTGGAAAAATTTTTTAGCCAAACTGATTACGAATTCTTTTAAGTAGGGCAGCTGTAGCGAGATATGCAAACTATCAATTCTAGTCCAACGGGGGACTTTTAAAATGCACCGGCAACACCTATTTTGAAGCAACTGCAGTTGATTAAAATTAGAATCTGAAATTGAGCACCAAACTGGAGCTGAATAAGTCAATACAGGTCTAATGACGCTTTTATAGATAATTAGTTTATTAGCATTACTTAGGTATGATCTACGATTTATAATCGGATACAAAGCTGCGATAACTCTATTAGTCTTCACTTCCGCGTGCCTCACGTGCTCTTTAAAAGTTAATCTTCTATCTAGGATTACCCCAAGGTATCGAACATACTCTGCCCACTTAATACTAGTCCCTTTAATACACACTTGCCTTGGTGGAGTGGGGTATCTGCGAGTAAAAAGTATCGCTTCTGTTTTGGACGGGTTTATTTCACATTTCCATTTTTCTAAAAATTTTAAAAGTCGCAAGCTGTGCAGCTGTAGTCGATTATAAATAGTAGATGTTCTGTATGAACTGCAGTATAAAGCAGTGTCATCAGCATACAAAGCCAAATTGGTATGCTGCAGTTTCGGAAGATCGGAAAAATAAATTGTAAAGAGAAAGGGGCCTAGAACACTACCTTGCGGTACCCCCGCAAGGACAGTTCTGGGCAATGACTTCGTGTCCTGTACAGATACATAAAAGGTTCTATTGCGGAGATAGGTTTAAATAACTCTAATTAAATAATTCGGAAATTTATACTTTAACATTTTGAATAACAAACCGTCATGCCAAGTCGAATCAAATGCTTTTGCAATATCAAATAATATTAACCCAGTGTGTTTATTCAAATTAAAGTTATGCAAGACATGGTCCGCTATCCTGGCAATCTGATGTGTGGTAGAATGCCTCGGTCTGAAACCAAATTGCTCCGCTGGAATAATGTTGTTATTGTCAGCAAATTTACGAAGTCTCTGCAGTATAACTTTTTCCGCGATTTTGCTTAAGTTACTGAGCAAACTAATCGGTCGTATATTATTCAGTTGCGAAGAGTCTTTGCCCGGTTTAGGTAGTGCAATTATTTTAGCTGTCTTCCAAGCGGTTGGAAAATAGCCGTACCACATCGCGGCATTGATTATATGTGTTAGCTCAAGTACATCTTTCCGTGGGATTTTATTTAAGATTTTTGCAGGGATGTTGTCGTCACCAGAAGACATTTTATTTCTTGATTTTTTTAGGTAACTTGATACTTCCGTCGGCGTAGCGGGATAAAACCCCGAAAGGGGAAGTTGAAAGCGTGCGAAGTTGTCGGAAGCAGACCGTGTTAATAACCTTTTAACCGTATTGGTAACTAACCTATTGTGGTACGTGGATGTGGGCCGAGAGCTCGCTTTATGTATGTTAACAAAATTCTCGGCTAACAACTCTGCCTTGGCCTGGTCCTTATACACATATACGTTGAGGTTTTGATCAAGAATCGGCGGAATTACACTATAGCTCTTATTGTACTTCGAGCACACTTTCCATAAGCTTTTGTCCTGTGCATTTGCATTAGCAAGAGATTTCTGAAATTTATCATTTCTTATTTTGTTGAGAAAAAATTTTATTATTTTGTTAAAGAATTTAATGACCGGCTTCAAATAACTAGTATACGAGTGAAATCGATATTTTGTATATATTCTACGAACGAAGTTTTTAAATTTAATTATAATCTGCAAAAAATAAGGAATAGTAACTTGTGGAAAAAGCTGACACGTCTTTTTTGGCACATATAGGCTAATACTATCCGTAATTAACTTAGTAAAGTAATTTAGCCTCCTATATCAATATCAGCCTTATCTTTGATTGGTAGATTAAGATTAATGTTATCTGACAAATATTTTTTAAAACCAGCCCAGTCTACATTATTAAAATCCAGGTACGTGGGATTATTTAGCGCCGGCTTAGTATTATTAATAACGGTAAAAATAGGTTTATGGTCCGAAGTAAGATGCTCGAATGTTACGGGTACATTCACCTTAATATTTTTTGCTATAATTAGGTCTAAAATGCTGCAACGAAGTTGATTTGAAGCAGGAAAGTAAGTGGGTTCACGAGGAGCCAAAATATGAAAGTTATTTCCAGAGGCCATATTGGATAAAATATTGCCCGCTAGATTGTTATTAAAACAGCCCCATATTCTACTCTTGGCATTTAGATCGCCAGCTAATATGATCTTAGGATGTAAATTAAGGAGGGATCTAATATCTTCCGCGAATTTATGTGTATATCGAGGTGGCTTATACACAGCACAAATTACAAATGAGTTTATGTTTTGGTTACCATGACCTGAGAAATCGGTAAAAATCTTTACTGCAATGCACTGAACGTGCTCCATACGCGGCGAGCGCAGTAGAACATGTCTAATATTTTTGTTTATGAGCAGAGCTACTCCGCCACTTCTACGATTAACATCCTCTCTATAAAAAGCAAACCCTGGAAATTTTAAAGAGACCGAGGAGTGCAATTTGGTTTCCGACAGGGCAGTTACGTGGATCTGCTTATTACAGATAAATTCATATAGCTCATCGTACTTATTAGCAATAGAATTACAATTCCAAGCAACCAGACGTACACCATTGCTATTACAGATCATTGATAACAATTAAAAATAATTCTTACATATAATTTCAATAGTGATGTTGTTATCGGTTATTTTATAATAACCGGTTATTTGAATCTGGTTATTTTTGAATAACCGTTATTTTAACTGGTTACTGGTTATTTCTAATATCTGATATTCGATTCAGTTAGAACTATTAGATTAACTGAATAAACTAGTTACTGATAGTGCTATTTAGGTAAATTATAAATCTGTGCACTACAGTGACGCCAGTAGAGATGTAAAAATGGAGATTCAAATTTATTTAGTTTCTTTTTTTTTTTTTTTTTTATGTTTAAAGGAAACACTTACAGTAAATGGGATTTAATATTTATATTTAAACTAACTGACCCGGCGAACTTCGTACCGCTTCAACATCAATAAATGTTGTGTTAACTTATTAGTTGAATTAAATTCAGTTTTTTACTAAGAAAATTAATACTCAAAATTAATTAAGTTTAATAAATGTACAATATTTGTGAATGTAGTTTTAAAACATTTTAAATAAATTTGCGATTGCTTTATTTTAAGTAAACATTTGAAAAACATCTAAATTTTAAAACGTTTTAACTAATTTTGCGCTGAATTAAAATTAGAATTTCTAGAACAAAATCATGCTTTTTGTAATCTAAGTTAGAATAGAGTTCTGTATTGCTAACAATGTTACAAATTTATAATGATGCATTATCTAACAAATAATTTTTGAAACACTTTGCATGTTTGCTGGAGTTTATTTAAAATTTGTGAATGTATCTAAATACATTTTTTTTTTTTTTAAATCGTAACTACAGTAAAATTACGTCAAGGAAATTGTAAATATTTGTGTTAAAGTTGAAGATGTTTATACTGAATAAGTTTTTAAACATTTGCGCGACCGCTGTATTTTATTTAAAATTTGAAAATGTATGTAAATACACTTTAAAGAATTGTAACTAAAGTATAATTATGTAGAGAAAATTGTAAAAGATATTTGGTAAATCATGTTTGTAACATACAAACAAGTTTTTAAACACTTGGCATGTTTGCCATATTTTATTTAAAATTTTGTGAGACCAAACAATTTTGACTAAAAAAGAAAAAATAATTTCGGAAATTGGATCGTCACACAAAAAATCTTTATAACACTATAATCATTGTGATGAATCCAGTGGGAAGATGCCAGAATGCGATCGAATGGCTGGAATAGGAGGGTTAAAGATCAAAATGGAGAAATTCGGCGTTCGAGGCTATTTTATTTCAATTTCATTATCTATGCTGTCATATGAGGTATTCCAAAAAATTTTAATAAGATATTTAAGAAATTATGGCAATATATTTATTTACACTTAATTTGTATTACTATAAATCTTATTATTAAAAAAAAAAAAAAAAAAAAGAAAAAAGAAACAAAACAAAAGGAATGTTCAGAGTAGAAGCAAGAAAGTTGGGTGATAAGACTAGTCTTTTATAGTAGACAAGGAGGAGACCAGATTCACTATTCAGACTGACAGCAGGACTAGAATAAATGCGTCCATGGCGATGCAGAAATCAGAGTTTACTGTAGATTTAAATTTATGCAAATATTTACTAAAATGAGATAAAAAAAAACAGATACTATTCTAAAAAACATGAATAAAGAATAAATGGAAATAATAAAAAACTTGAATATAAAAAAAATTACAATAGATATTTGAAATTTCTATAAAACAAATCAAAAGCATAATAAAAAAAAAACAAAAAACTATCCTATATTTTACTAAATACATTTAAAAATAATAATTTCTCCACAGATTTAGGAGACAGTCTTGTTCTCCTGTCAGATACTATTAGACCTGCCTTTGAAAACAACCTTTCACAAGGCACAGAGGAACCTACAGCACTTAATTTTTCTTGGGCAATACAACTCAAATAAGGAAAATTGTATTTGTTTTCTTGCCACCAGTTTAAAGGATCTTTTTCGTTATCTAAGATTTCTTGTTCTTGATACCTCTGTATTTCAATAAGTGCTCGTGAAGTAGATGTACCCTTACATTTATTTTGATGGGAAGATACATTTTGCTTCAGGTGCCCCCATATAGACAATTCATCGCCTTCATTTGTACCAATTTCTTGATGGAGTTTTATATTTTGATCTTTTTCATCTTGCTCTTTACTGATTATTTCAATAAGCATCTTTTTTACTGATTGCTTAGCTTTCTCAGCTGCAACTGTTGAGCTAAATGCAGCCATTTTGAAACGTGGATCTAACAAAGTTGCTGAAGACAAAGTTGAGCTATATTCGATGTTTTCAAATTCATTTGATATGGTTTTAATTATATGTTCTAATATAGATTCTATACAAGAATTATAATTTTTTTTTTTTTAGTATACTGTAAACCCTAATGGTGCCGTTTATTAATGGTATAATACAAGAAGCAGAACAATATTTTTCCCCACTAACAACTTTTGTAACACTTTCAAGCGGTTGAAGTATTTTGCAAAGTTCATTAATTATTTTCCATTCATTATTATGTAACAATGGAAGATTATAGTCTATGACAGCTATTGTACCCTTGATAGCTTTTTCTAATTTTATAAACCTTTGTAACATATAAAAAGTGGAATTCCACCTGGTTGCAACATCCTGAATTAGTTTTAACACCTCACAACCTTCATTCTCTTGATATTTTAATAATTTGGTATTCGATACAGGGCTGCGTTTGAAGTGTGATACAATATTTCGCACTTTTTCTAATATTGGACCAATCTCAGTGCCTGAACTTAAGCTGCTTCTTGCTATTAAATTAATTGAATGAGCCATGCAACCAAAATGTTTCCATCTCAACTGTTCTGTAATTGCATTTATCATGTTTGGAGCATTATCTGTAACTGTCAGTATTACCTTATCTGTAACTTTCCAATCATCAGTTACTTCTCTAATTTTATTAGCAAGATTTATTGCTGTATGACGATCTTCGAAAACTGTACATTTTAACAAAACAGAATTCATTCTAAATTCGGAATTAAGAAAATGGGCTGTTATTGCAATATAACTTTCATTATTTTTTGATGTCCAACAGTCAGTTGTCAAACATTTTTTTTGCATTTTCTAACACTTGTTTACATTTGTTAACAGCTTCTTCATACTTTGCAGTAATTAATGTATTTGTTATATAAGTTCTGTGGGGTAATTTATATGAAGGGTTTAATGATTTCACAAAGTCTTTAAAACCTTCATCTTCTACAATACTAAATGGTTGCAGGTCAATATAAAATAATTTTAACAGATTATCATCTATTTCTTTCTTATTGAGGGTATTTATTTTTTTTGGTAAAAATGATGTTAAACTACTTTGTACTTTTGGAGAGGTTAAACATATAGGATCATCGATTTCATTTTCATTTTCATTTTTCTTCTTATCATCTTTATATCTTTCAGATCCAATTGAAACTGTTGAGTGCACAGATGTTACATGCTTTCTTAAATTGGAATTAGTTGATTTATAAGATAACAGTTTTTTGCACATGTTACATCTGGCAATAAATTGTTCCTCTGTTGGTGTGAAAAAAGACCACAAATCACTTCTTTTGAGTCTTTTATACGATTGTTCCATAATAAACACCTATCATGAAAAAGTACATGAAAACTATATTTTGTTCATTAAACCTATTGAAAGGAGTAGGTAATATTATAAATAGATCCAAACATTATTCTCTTTAATTTAAAAAATATAATTTTTAAAAATTGAATAAAAAAAATTTTAGATTGTTAAAAATTTATCACAAACAATTTTTATTATAATAGTACAAAATATAACAATCCGGGCTGTATCCCAGGGGGGTTTTCCAAGTGAAACTCTTCCCCTTGAAATGTCTACGAAATAATAACTGCTTGAATTAAATGGACCGAAATTTATAATAAATTTATTTCTTTTCAATGTTTAACAAAAGAAAAGAAAATTAAAATTTTTATGAATTCTATGGAAACGACTATTTTTTATTTGTTTTTATTATAGTGTTCAAATATTGCATATACAATAATTGACTACAAGGCTTTACTGTACCATTTATAAATAAACATATTTTATAACACACACACACACACATATATATATATATATATATATATATAAATAAATGTATGTATGTATGTATAATTATAAAAATATTTTCGCCCTCCCACAAAATTTTGGTCTAAATATGGCCCTAATAACAATCATACCTAATAGTGAAAACTATATCAAAAATCAATTTAAAATATTAAGAACAACTAGGTTAAATTAAATTCAATTAATAAATTATTCCATAATGTTTTCATTTATTGTACTTTTAAACAAAGTTAACACTTATAATGTATTTTCAATCAAGCAATATTTCATATAAAATTAGATTTTGGTTCATATTTTACATTAAAATCATAATTTTAGGATCAGTTTATACATAAAAGCATATTGTTTTTTAGATTTAGTAACTTAAAATTTACCTTAATTAAATAACTTATAAATATAAGAAAACAATTTAGTACAATACAACTTAATTACTAACAATTTCTAATTATAACACAACAGATGTAAACATTTCAAATACTACCAAAATATTGAATACGATTTAAAGTTACAATAACCGAAATATCCAGAATAACCAGAATAACCAGAATAACCAGAATAACCAAAATAACCAAAATAACCAAAATAACCAAAATAACCAAAATAACCAAAATAACCAAAATAACCAAAATAACCAGTAACCAGTTCAGCTGAAAGTGATATCGATACGATCTGGTTATTTTGTAGTAACCAGTTATTTATAACCGTTATCGATATATCGTGCATCACTAAATTTCAACAACTTTGCCAATTACAGTGAGAAAACTCTTTTGCTGTATTCCATTAAACTCATTAAAAATAAGTTTAGCTACACGTAAAAGTTTATTTACATCAATAATTCTGAACTTATCTAGTAGTGAAAAAATCTGTGAAAAGTAGTCGGGTGCAGCGCGCGCCGGCTTGTCTTGTCCAGCAACTTGCGCATAAGATCTCTGAGATCCTCCGTATGGAGTGGGACGAGGAGTCATTAAATGCGGTACCATAGGAGTAACATTTTGGCGAACAAAAGGCCTCTTTTCCTCCCTAGCACGGAAGATACGCAAAAAATGTGTACATTCTTTGGAGTTAGCAGCATGAGGGCCATTGCAATTAGCGCACTTGCTTGTTTCAGAACTGTTACAATCGCCGGCAGGGTGGGTCAACGCACAGCGAACACATCTAACTCCGGATTAACCATCCAGGTCTCGGTCTCGACCAGACCGGTTAAGAGAGGTTTTACTGTATGTGCGTTTCTTTCAGTTCCGTACTCAGTTTGTTAATATACTCAGGCCCGTGTCGAATTCAACGAATTCATATTAATTAATTTTATACCTCACCTACTTTGGATAAGGCTTTGCGTAGCGGCTTTTTAGCGAAGTAATTATCGTACATGCGATTTTTTCAATTTACAGGCTATACGCATGTACCCTTTGCGTCGGCATTGTGCATCGACCACGTGGTACAAGAGCTGTTCCGTGACAACGTTAAATCAATTGTCTATGCGCAGTTCTATAGTGCAATTTTTTTCATCGCCTTCGCGGACGTTTAAAATATTTGAAAATTATAAAGTTTTTTTGCTTTCCGTATATTCGCGTCTGTTTTCCGACTCCGGTTGGCGGTCCTTTTTTAATTAAATCAGAGCTTCGTCATCGATAACTTCACTATATTATATCATGGTTCTAAATAAAAAAAAAAAAGCTGCTGTGACAAGCGAAAATCAGGTTGCTGGTAAATAATTTCGCTTTCTGTCGCGTTGCCGGTTATTCTCGAAAATTAATCGGAGGGTTACCCGTTGCTGTTCAAATTCCGGTCATCGATAGAGCTAATTTATCACGATCAGCCGAACTAAAAAAAATTAGCGTTCTCCGTTCTTTGAAGATGCAAACCTGTGTCGTATGTATTTTTTCGTAGTGAAATTCCGCATTGGCTCGCTGTCGACGGAAGATATTGATTGTTGTCTTCATCACGCTCATCTAGTTAATTAGCATCATTTTATAGCGTGTCGACGGATTCTTATTAGATTATCTTTTTGTCCGTTAAGCTTTTTTGTCACTACTGATAACCCCGCGGTGATTTTGAGACTCCACACGCGCGCGTAGACACTTCCTTCTAGAAAATTACCTTATACTCTATACAATTAAATTACATCAGCTATGAGCCGCCTTCATAGTTGCACGGCTAATTGGTCGCTTGTTCACTTTTTTTCCACTAGTTCAAAGCGTCGCTGAACGCGACGGCCTCTCTTTTAATGTGATTAACAATTCCTTTGCATAGTCAATCTTCGCGATCCGATATTTCAGAATAACCGTTACTTAACATTGCCACCTTTACCGATTCATTAAGCTGCGTGCTCTTTGGTCTATCGCAGCGGCAAAAACCAGAATCCTATTTCGTTTATAGTCTCGTTAATGGATTGTCGACCATCATGCCGGATTTTTACGGACAAATGTCCTAGACTCCTAATGTTCTTAATTCTCTGAGCCTACTAAGTTCAATTCTTTTTATAAAACTTTGTTTTTCAATTAAAATCAGGCCCATTTCCGTTCAACAATATCGCGGTAGATGTGATTTTTTTATTCCGACATCTCTTCTTTTTTCGTTTCCTTTCTTTTTTTTTTTTATTTTAAAAATAAGTCGTTTATTCCCAGGAGGTAACACTGCCCGTCTATGGGTTCCCGATACTCTTATCATCGTTTATTTATAAAATAAAATTACAACATTACTTAAGGACTAATTACATAACCAAAAACGAAAACAACGAAAGAAGAAGAACAAAAAAATTACTTCTTAATACTACTGGCGAGCACTTAATCGTATATATATGTATATATATATATATATATATATATATATTTAGTATATGATCGATTCCAGTCAGCAGTCCATACACCATTTAGCTTTCCGTAAACTCACCCGTTTATGTTCTCGACCAGCCACTGTATTTCACTTGTAATTTCCACCGTCCTAACTTTTTACGCATTATCACTTCAGGAATTTGCTCCAGCAATTTAATTAATACGATTTCATCAGTGTTATCTATTTTACTACTTCTCCCTTTCGGTCGTATGTAATAAAGTAGCTTTTGGTTCCTGGTTACCCTACCTTTCTCGATTGACGGAATTAGTATATTTTTAGTGTGTTATATTCAAGAAGCCGGCAACAGTAATATAGATCATTTTAGGAGACATTTCTTTTACCGCTTTCCATTAACTCCTGTTCTTACTAGTCTGAATTTTTTTAGGGATTATAACCTTTAAACATCCTGTTTGCTGATTACTTACTTTTTTCATTACCGCACTTTTTCCTATCTCCCACATCGATATTCTTCATATGTGATTCTAAACAGGGTACTCTATAGCATCATAGTAAATCCGCAGACCGCTTATGGTATTGCTCGAGCTAATCTATATAATACTGGTATCGTTTGTCTAATTCTGTTAAATAACCTTAAAATATGCTTATCCCAAGTTAATGTTTTTATCTGTGATTTTAAGCCGAGATATTTATAAATTTCTCCGTCGTTACCAACGGAGAGTACATCTACAGGTTAGGAGGCAAGCAGTTACGTAAACAGTTGCATTATAATAGATGGTTCGTATGTTCTATACCCGCTGGACGTTCTGATGTGTAAAACCTTTGCTTTTTTTGTATTAATTGTTAGCTGTTCATCATGTGCCGATCTACACATTATATAGATACATCCTCCTGCAAAAATTTCTCGGCTGTATGAATGTTATGATGCTCAATTACCAACGCTATATCATCGGCATAAGCATAAACCGTTGAATTTTTAACATACTTATGAAGGGAGTTTGTATAAATCAGAAAAAGCAGTGGAGCTAAAATAGTTCCTTGCCCCACCCCTTCCGATGCTATTTTCTCCCTGCTTAATTCTTCATCAATTCTAACTACCCCCACTCTATTGTCTGAATAATTTTTAAACCATTTATTTTGACTACCTATAATTCCCATTTTGCATGTCTCGCAATAGTATTTGATGATTGACCGCATCAAACACTCTAATATCAATGAAAGTTATAATAAATTGTTTTTCACTTGTCAATCCTTTATTGATGCTACTCTTCTTCTTTACAGCGTCATACTTAATTCCTGAGCGTCGGCGACTACACCTATTTGTATACTCTAGCTGTAGAGACACAGGCATAGTGTTCCAGGCAATTGTTATAATCAAAACGCTAATATAGACACGCAAGGTTACATTTGAAACTGATATTGTGATCGTTTGATTTATCGATATGCAAATGCAGTCCTATTTATGTCTGGCTTAGTTTATTGTGAACCTTAACTTCACAATCCCCGACACCCTGTGAAGGGTATCTTACTTTACTTTTATACTACATATCAATTAGCGCGCGTATGGTGTGGTGTACGTATTGATTCGCTATTGCCTTCCATTAGTGGATAATTTAATTATTTATTTTGTAATTTCTGTCGTCGTCTAGAATCGAACTCGAAACTTTTGTAATGGAAGTCGAGTGCTCTAGCAAACTAGAGACTGTCGCGATGACATTCCGATTTATGAGTAACAAACAGAACGATGCAGTAAAGAAAGGAAGATTTTCGCGATGTGTGAATTGACCAATTCAACTTCGACTGACAATCAGTCCGAACGTTAGAAGCCCGTGTCGGAATGCAACTTGCTGATCATCAACTGGTCGTTTAGTTGAATAAGTGCTCAGGAAACAGCTTGTCTAAAAGAATTATTAAAGCAGAGATATAGACAAATATTTTTTGTAAATCTGTTTTCTGCTCAGAAACGCGTTGCTAATCAGAAACGGAACTCGTTTCAACGTGTTATAAAAATGTTACTTGCAGTTGTATTTTTTTTTTTTTAATAAAATTTGTTTCCTTAATCCGATGGTGTTTCACGCAATTGGGGATGTCCAAGAGAAAAAAAAATCAAAAAAAAGACGGAAAAAGTTTTACTGTACAAAAATCGTAAACCACGATAAAGCAGGGTGTTGTAAAATTTCGCTTCGACCACTTCTAGTAAATTAATCTTATACATTATGTAACTACCAAGCATTTATTTAGGTAAAGAAAAAATTCATTTCAAAACCATATTTTGAAAAAGCTTTAAGGATATTTAAATAATTTTAGATTAGTTAGTGAGCGATTTTTTTTTTTAAATAACTTAAATTTTATTGCTATACGAATTTTTAAATTGTAACGCTTTAGTATTATAAAAGAGAGTAAACAAAAAATAATTATTTAAGTATCTAGTAAATATCGAATTATAAATTATAAACAAGCGAATAAATTAAAAACATGTCTCTTAAAAAATTTGCGATACCCTTTAATACATGTACGATATATATGTATTAAGTAATGTTTCAAGTAGAAAGCTTATAAGCAGAAGAATTAAACAGCTGGGCGACCCAGACAAGTTCTCAGACCCCGGACTTTTATTGATTATACAAGATATTTATTGTCTACATAAAATGACCCGTCTACAAATTTAAATATGTATATCGCGCTACTATTTTCACGCATCTACCCGCATTATATGCCATTACATTTGCGTGCGGATCTTATTGCAGTGATTTTCTGTCCCGATCGTTTTCTCATCTATAAACAATGTTACGTTACTGTCGCGTGACACTTTATAGTTTTAGTTTTACATGTTTCCTTTTGTGTATCCTCCTTTCAATATTAATTTCACGTTCAATATTAATCGGTAATTTATTAAAAACTAACAATCTCATCGCGTTTCTACTTATTTTATCTAATCCAAATTCTTCTCTGCTATTTTTCCTTCTAAATTTTATCTCTTTCCAGACGTACGAAAGTACGTAACTTTTTATTGTACACCTTTCTGTTCTTGAAGACAGGTCTCCTCAGTGAACATAAACGAGATGATGAACGATTCAGATGAATTAACTCAGTTAACCGAACAACTCGGTATTGAGCGAGGCTAATTTTTTCGATAATGTTCCTGTTTTTAATTTCCTTAGGCTATCGATCACACCTTCACAGTTAACACCGGACTCTTTCGTGAAGAACAGGAGCTCTTTTGTTTTGACTCTATTCCATTCACAGTCTTCGGATGTTCTCGTCCAATATTTTCTCCCTTTCCAATAGATACAACAACTCTGTTTAATTTTCTGCGTTCTATTCTAAACGTTCATTATTACTACTAGTAAATAAAAAAGGAGGGACGGCGGACGACATTCCCCGGATGACGAGCAATCAAGACTCAGATTTGAGAAAACCCAATTTTCAGAGATTCACAAAATTTGGTCTGGCCTCATCGTCTTCCGTCGATTACGCTCTTCTCATTGCTGCCTATTGCGCATCTTATCCGGTCTTTCCCATCTGCTGCCAATATCCGGGCGAATCAAAATTTAATTGACGCGGTTCTTTTCTTTCTATTTGTTTCTCGGTGTAAGTCCGTGGCGGACGTGTTAAAAAAATAATTAATAATAATACATATTCACTATTGTGTGAAGTGTCTTATTAAATTATGTTTTCGCCGAACATTTTTTCGTTTAGCAAAATAAAAAAAATTGTTACGCTATTTTTCTTTTATTTATTTTTTTGGGGTAGTACTTAATTAGAATACGGTGTTAAATATGAATGTGACATTGTTAAAACGATTGTCTCCTTCCGCCTGAAATGTTATTTAACTAGAAATAATAGCGTTGGATATTAAAGCAGGTTCGTTACATATTTTGTTTCGAAAGATTTTTTTTTATTTTACAGGTTTTGTAATTTATTATTCTTTGAGAAATATCGCTTAAACATTAGTCCTTCAGCGGTTTTTTGACTTTTCTAAATTTGTTAAAAATAGTAAAAATCAAAATTTTGCCTCTATTCTGGTAGAGACTATAGAGGGATATATAAAGAAGATCCATACCCAATTTGAAGTAAATCGGTTTATTAGAACTTGAGATATCATGTCAACCGTGTTGAAAAAAGTAGTTTCGAGAAAAACGCGTTTCAAGTTTCAAAAGATTCAAGTAAAGTTTCAGGAAGTTTAATTCATAGAACGGTGGTACGTTATACTTACATTTTCTTAATCGGCGAATCCTGTTTCATACAATGGACCTTCTTTTACTTCAAATTGTACATTTTCTGAAGTTCTAAAACTAGAGGAGCAGTCCTAGCTTCCTTTGAAACATCAGAAGCTCGGATTTCAGAGCATTCAATCCGAGTCCCGCCTGACAGTCTAAATGTTTTTTTTTTTTGTTTATCTGGGCCACATCACTTCCTTTGTTACTATTTTTATCCATTTTACACTTAATAAATAAAATATTCATTTAAAATTTTATATTTTTGGACTGTACTCAGAGTACGCATATTTGCGTTGCTTGAAGATTGAAACGATACTGAACTGGACACTAAACAAGAAAAGATTTCAACAAGATACGTTACAATGACCTTTAGTTGATCGATTTTTAAATATATGTGTAATGTATAAAAGTGTTTGATTTATCCTCCTCAGGTAGTCGAAGAATGTCTACCGTCTATTGTTTGATCTACTTCGGCTGAGCCGATTTAGTTGCCGCGTCATGAAAATAGCTCTAACTCTGTAAATAATTTTACTTTTGAAAAATCTTTTTAGGGACATATTCTTATTAAATGTCTAAACTATCGGAATATGCAAAAAAAAAGAAATTTCGGTTATTCCCTTAATTAAGGGACACTTCCCCCGGTTAAAACTATTTGTCGCTGAATTAAAAACGGAATTAATTGTTTTCATTTAGTTCGCGTATTCACGTAATCACGAATCGTATTTGTTATTTTTAATTGAAACAGTAAGAATAATGTATAAAATTCAAAATTCAGGCGAAGAATATAACGAACAATTACGACGGTAGAAGTTAAATTTGTATTGCATCGGAGAAGAATAATTAACGAGTGTTAACAGTTTCTGTACGTTCATTGGCGCATTTTCCTAGTGTATACCCCTAATTAGATATTTCGAGATAATTTTAGTTTATAACGCATTCCGATAAGTAGGTTATTTTTGCAGTCAGCATGTTCCTAGAAACTCTCATCGAAGCAACGCCGCCCTGTCTGTTCATCAAATTATTTATTATTATCCTGAAAGTTGTCTGTCGAGTCGCAGTTACCAAGGAGAAGGGTTCAGTGTTAATATTGTCTTTTTTTTTTTTTTTTTTATGATTGTTCGTAGAAGAGGTTTAATACAATTTTTTTACCGTCTGAAATAGAGATCTGTTTTGAAAAGTACTGCGAGCCTTGCATGATGATACTAGCGCGTACGTGAAAAAAAAATTTACTGTTTCAATACGTAACAGAAAAACGTTATATATTTCCTAATGCACTTTTTTAGATTATCCGTGACGCAAAATTGACGTTGTTTTTAAAATTATGAACCTATATTCGCAAACCGAAGTATTTTCGCAAAAGTAACAGAAAAAAGTTTATTTTTATAAATGGTTGCTCTCGTCTGTTGAAAAAACTAGAAACGGAATTATTTAAAAAAATAAAAAAAATAATTTTTTTAAAAAAAAATAGCCTTTTATTTATAGACTAAAAAGTACAACATTAAAATCTGAAACTACAAGATACTCTGAAAAATAAAAGGGGGGCCGCAGTTACAAAAATATTCGGTGTGTTTGGTATCATGATGCACAACAATGGAACAACATTAAATAGTGATTGTAGTTTTGGCTTAGGATGTATTACAATATTAATATTTAATTATTAATTTGTGTCCCCTCCCCTTTATTTTTCAGAATATTTTGTAGTTTCAGATTTTAATGTTGAGATGTGTACCTGGTAGTCGCACAAGAATGAAGTTATTTTGTACTTTTTAGTGCATAAATAAAAGGCTATTTTAAAAAAAAAAAAAAATTATTTTTTTTATTTTTTAGTCTGGACTTTTTACTATGTATTTCAATAAATAACAATAAATTTAGAATTGTATTTTATTTTGCTTTAGTTTATTCAATATCTTGATTATATACAGAAATTCGTGTTACACTTTATTATTAAATAACGGATCGCATTCTTTCAATTATATTGTCTTTTGTTCGTCATACAATACATATGTAATATTTAGTACATGAAACACAATGTTTGACTAATAGCGATCTTTCCATTGATATATCACATGACCGAAAAAATATATATTTTTTTGAAACTTTCGAACTTTCGGCGACCCAAGGGTCTGATTTTAAAGTTGGAAACTCAAATGTTCCAAAGTAAAGAAATACACAAGGATGCGCATTTTTTTAACCTTGTTTAAAATTTTTAACTATAAAGCTGAGCCACAAGCGGGGGCTACACGTCTTTTTTTGTACTTTTTTAAGCTTTTAGTAAACTTTCAATGTTTCGTTAAGAAAATGAAATACGAGTTTGTTCCCGACAAATAGCACTCTTTCCAACAGTATACCATATGCCTGGGAAAAAAAATATTTTTTTCCAAAAATTCAAGCTTTCGAAGCCCCGAGGGCCTAATTTTGAAGTTGAAAACCTAGATGTTCCAAACCAAAGCTATATACGTGCATGTGCATATTTTCAACCTTGTTCAAAATTTTTAGCTATAATACTCGCGTCGCAAAGAGGGAGCGATTTTTTGAACTTTTCGTAAACTGCGAAAGTTTCATTAAAGGAATAAAATATGGTTTTGTTTGCGACAAATAACGATCTTTCCAATGATATATCACATGCCCCCCCCCCCCACCAAAAAAAATAATTCCAAAATTTCGAGCTTTCGGCGCCCCGAGAGTCTAATTTTAAAGCTAGAAATCCAGATGTTGCATAATATTGTATTGTCATCTATAACAAGCATTTCTGCAAAAGGACACTTTTTTAATTCATCAGGAAGTAGGTGAAAAATCATTCGCAAGATTCCCCCCAGACAGTCAGAATGACAGACAGACAAAATGACAAACCGAGTTAAATAAAAGGCCTTAATATGTACATATCAGGCATTTGGGACTTTGCGAACCCTAAATTTGAAAAATCAAAAAGCGTAATTACTATTTTCTTTTTCAGGCATGTTGTATACCGTCAAAGAGCTCACGCTATTTGCCGATAAATTCCTTTACGAAACTTTTGAGAAAAGTTCAAAATCGTCAAGTAATAATACTCCCTTTTCTGGGGCGAGTACTATGGTTTAAAAATTTCAAATTAGCTCATAATATTCAAGGAGACGTTCTAAGCATAGCCAAATTTACAAGTTCATAATTAAACTACTAGCCGCAAACTTCTAAATTCGGAAAAGAAAAATGTTATCAACATATCGATAGGAAGTTTTTACTATATTTGGAAGTAAAGAAACCTCGTTTTATTCGAAAATTTGATTTCGGAGGAGGAACGAACGCGTTGAAAGTACGAGTATATCGAAAATCTGTGGCTTCGATTAACGACTCTTTACTTCACTGATTTCGGAAGACAGAGTGTCATTTACGCTGGAGAGTGTTAAACATGTCGAAAGTCCGAAATTTAGACAAATTTCGACCTTCGAATAAAACCGCGGTTCTTTAGAAGAAATTGAAGTTCAAGATACTTTTTACATTAATTTCTCATTAATATTTAAAATGAATGAAAAATTTAATTAAAAACACCGAAGCCGTTGGAGTAAAGATCGGCATGATGATATTGACTTTTCGAAGGTACAGGGAGCGTTTAAAAATAGATAGATTCTCAAGGAGGTTTCATCCCAGGAGGTCGCTTTTTATAGACATTAAAATTTAAAAGTATTATTTGAAAAAGGCTCTAGAAGGCAAAAAGCTAGCACGGTTCGGAAATAAATATATAAAAAAAAAAAAGATACATACGTTTACATGTAGGGAGAAAGTGGAACAGACAATGAGCGATTTATTGGGAGGTACAATAAAAAATCGCCTAGAATATCTTTAGTGTGGATGTTAAGGATTTCGGTGGTCTGATGACGCAGGGGTGTATTGGCAAAACGTTTTAGAGATCGAGAAAAAAACGGTATACAAAAACCCGTTTTTTGCACGGAATTCGATGTTGAAACAGAAAGGTTTCACCGAAAGAAACACAACCAAGACTCTTCCCTATATCTGTGCTGGAGGCGCATGCCGAGATTACTACGGACGGGGAAAACAAAGTAGGACCAAACGCTCACTGGATTTTTCGTTTATTTTCTTTTCTATTTTTTCGGTTTCGACTGTCCATTATTTCGAGTCCCGCTAAACGAAGGAGCTCTGTTGTCGTCAAGACGGCAATAAAGAATAATTAACGGATTCCCGGATACGAGCCGGTGTAGACAGGACAGGTCCCCTGGCAGCAGCGCACCTAATGGCTATTAGAAAAACTAGACTTATACGTGCCTTTGTGTTTTTTATTACCATTATCAAATGTATCACTTATGCATTACGACGTCATTTTATTCTGGCTTCGCATATTTATTATTTTCATCGTATTCAATTACTATTATTATATTGGTTTCACTTTGTACGCGGAACAAAGCTATGGTGTAAAATCGAGCATGACATTCGTGCAAAGATATTAAAGAGAATTCTTCGAAATTATTTATTAATTTAAGGCCCTAAAGTTGTAAAAATAGTCAGATATTGTACCAGTGCACTGAAGATTTTGAATATTAAATTATAAATAACCATAATTTACCATTTATATGTTACTAAATTCAAAACAATGATATGCAATTTTAAATTTGTAATATCGTATGTAATTTTTATTCAGTATTTCCATTAATGTATCTTTTACCTGTTTAAACATTTCTGCGCAACTTTTTTCCGAAATATTTTAACACCTAAAGAGCTTCTTCGTTAAAGAATCGAAGTATGGTTTCGCAACCTTCAAAACTGAGTATTTTCTTACATTATAAAAAAAAAAAAAAAGATACAGCTGATAATGTAATATTACGAGTCTGACGTTTTTTAACAATAGCATTAAAATATATGTACATATATATATATAAATAAAACGAATAGAAAAGGAAGATCAAAAAATGAATGTAAGACCCAGTTTCAATTCATTTATGTTATGTTTTAAATGACGGAGGGCTTAACTTTTTTAAATATGGCTGATACCACATTAAATAAAAAAAAAACATTGGATAGTGCATTTGACCGATTATTAATTTAAATTTTTATATATATATATATATATATATATATATATATATATATATATGTATATATATGTATATATATGTATATATATGTATATATATATATATATATATATATATATATATATATATATATATATATATATGTATATATATATATATAAACTCGGCCCTTCCGGATTCGGAAGGGGGCAAGCCCACTTCACCCTCAGATCTAGTTCTTCTATAATTCGTATAGAAGAGTAAATTTTTTCATTGGCTACGCCGTTCGACAAAATTTTTTCGTTACATTTTCGTTACATATTTCGTTACATATTTCGTTACATAAAGTTGTGACATTTTTTTGGGACAAATTTCGCGACAAGACACTTTTCCTGATGACCCCTGGCGTAAAAATGGCATAGCCATTTATATATACGTCGGTGTAATTTGACGGACATTCCTAACATGATCAAGTATGCTTTTTTTACATGTAAATTGTACATTACAAATTACTTTTTCATCCATTTTAAATAATAAAAACACCAATAAAAAATTAGTATTACATTAACGTAGTTGTGATATTCAGATATTTAAAAAGTAAATAAAATTTAGTTGTTATTATAGCCTGTCAGGGAGTCTGTCCTGTCCACACCGGCTCGTTTCCCGCATGGCTAACGAATTTCAAGAAGTGCCATAAAAATACACGTAAAATTCTAAAATCGACCGTCCGCTGAATTAATCAAAAGTTAAAATCAAAAATTATCTCTAGGTTTATGATTTCTTAGTAAGATAATAAAATTATGAACACAATAAGAAATATTTTAAGATTTTTTTCCCCTTTTGAATATTATTTGATATACACCCTGTCAAGAAAGTATCGGGAATTGTCAATTTAAATCTCCCGGGTAATAGCTAGGCAGATAATTTTTTTTTTCCAGGTTGGTACAACTGTTTTGTATTATGATGCCTATTTTTAGCGCGATCTGTCAACCAGTGTGTTTACAGCAGCTGTTAAAATCAGTCGACCTTGAAGTGTTTTGTCGAAGTTTTACAATGAGTGAAAATATTGAACAACGTACTTGTGTTAAATTCTGTGTTTCGAACGAAATTTCTTGTGCCGATACACTGAAAATGTTACAGAAGGCTTTTGGTGAATCTGCTTTATCAAAAACGCGGGTTTACGAGTGGTACAGAGCGTTCAAGGATGGTCGGGAGACGGTCGAAGACATGCCTCGCTCTGGACGGCCTTCAACGAGTGTGACCGATGATAACGTCGATAAAATCAAGGAAATCGTTGCTGAAAATTGTCATGTGAGCTTGAGAGAGATGGCTCATGGATTGGGCATGTCACACGAGAGCGTACGTACGATTGTGCACGAAAAATTGGGTATGCAACGCGTTGCGGCTCGGCTTGTTCCGAAAGACCTGAATTTCTTTCAAAAAAAGTACCGAGAACAGGTAGCTGCAGACATGCTGGATCGAGCCAATTTGGATCCTACCTTCTTGGAAAAGATAATTACTGGTGACGAGACATGGGTGTACGAGTACGACACGCTTACGAACCAGCAATCGTCCGAATGGCAGCCAATTGGCGCGCCAAAGCCGAAAAAACCTCGCCAAAGCCGATCGAAAGTGAAGATCATGTTGATTGTTTTCTTCGATATTCGAGGCGTGGTACACTATGAATATGTGCCAGCCGGACAGACAGTCACCAAAGAGTTTTACTTAAGTGTTTTGAGACGTTTGAGAGAGGCTATCCGTCGTAAACGTAACGATTTGTGGGTCGACAATTCTTGGATTCTCCATCACGATAATGCGCCGTCTCACAAAGCCATAATTGTGAATGAGTTTTTGGCCAAACACTCGGTAAATATCATCGAACAACCGCCGTATTCACCAGATTTAGCACCCTGCGACTTCTTCCTATTCTCAAAACTCAAATTTCCGCTACGGGGAATGCGCTTCGAATCGATTGATGACATCAAGACGAATGCGACGCGAGAGCTAAAGGCCATCCCGGAAACCGCCTATCAGAAGTGCTTTGCCGAGTGGAAAAAGCGTTGGCATATGTGCATCGCTTCGAATGGATGTTATTTTGAAGGTGACAAAATAAATTTGGATGAAAATTAAAAATTGTTCGTTTTATTTAACAATTCCCGATACTTTCTTGACAGGGTGTATATATATATACATATGTATGTATGTATGCATAAATTAATACGTCCCATTCGATTAAGTTTGCAGGTCGTATTTTTCCTTTTTGTATAAATATCGATATAATTGTTTAATTTAATTATTTCATAATTCTATTAATATAAATGCATATTATTTTTACGATATTTTACTACTTCCTGTATTGCGAAATTGTTAAAATTATTAAATTTACAGTTAAAATTTCTGTTCATGTTATGACAGGCTTGTGAAATATAATGATACGCGCTGTCTTGAAAATTACATCTTTTTTCCGTCCCAGCGACATTTATATAAGAAAACTTTAATTATTTCATACTCCGTTATGAGTTGTATGTTGAAAAAATCCAAAATAAAAGTTCCATTATTTATTCTTTCCGATATATTTGGGAAATACACACTGATAGGCCATTCCAGATTTGTTTAAATTTATTTACGTCATAATTTTCCAACGTATTTTCTAATTTTTTAACATTAACTAATCGCTGTTGATAATGAAATGAATTTCTATAAACATATATGTATATTTTACGTTATTAAACTCATTATTTAACAGGATATTATTTTTGAAGAAGGTAAAATACGTTTTTTGACATTTTTATGTCTTTGTTTTGGCACATAAACTTGAAAAGCGTTACGAAATTGAGCGTCACGAAATTGAGTGTTACAAAATAGAATGGAGCGTCATAAATATCGAATCCGAATTGACACAATTTACTTTGGCACATAAACTCGAAAAGCGTTACGGAATGGAGCGTTACGAAATAGAATAATGCGCCATAAATATTGAATCCGAATTGATGCGTTGTGTCTACGAGGGTCACGCAGAAAGTAATGTTCCAAAACCCATCATTGGGTCACATTTGCTCCCGGCATATTTCATCCGAGTAATTTACAAATTCCCGTAATAATTGCGTAATAATCACGACAACCAAAGAGTCATTTCGTGCGAGACTGTTCAATTTTTTTTTTTTTATCCCCCCTCCCTTTGGGCATGCCAGCAACGCATCTCCGCCCAGACAAGACGCGAGGGAAAAGAATCCGTTAGATGTGGAGTCGGTGTCAAATATTGATGGAATAAAAAAACTGAGAATCGGGACAATGAAGATCGATGGAAACGATAAGATGTACGAAGCGCAATAAATATTAGGGAGGTTAATAACAGATCGGAGTATAAAGCGGTACGTTCGTTCACGAGGGATGGACATTCAAAGAAGATATGGTCAGGATCGCAGTCGGCTTCGTCGTCAGGATGAAGAGGATAATTAGAGGAGAGCCGAAAACGAAAACGTGAGGAAGGAAGAAGAGTACTATTATTCAGACGTAAACGGATAATAGAGATAATAACGGAGCGGCGAAGTGAAAGAAAATTGCCGGGTAATTAGGTTGGATGGAAAAATAAAAGGAAGGTTGATTAGGAAAGGAGACGTAAAAATCTGACCAAAATCTAGCATGAAACTTTTTATACAGTGGAAGCAAGTTAGAAGCGGGGGAATTTTAATGAAATAAAAACGGAAGGACACAGCAATCTGAGTGCCAAGAAATCTGCAATTTTGTTACCCTCTATCCCAATACGACCGAGGACCCGGAGCATATCAATGTGGATAGCATGAAGTGAGAAAAGAGTGCGAATGAGAGAGCGAACATGGAGCATAAAAAGATCAGAGAAGTGAGAGGGTAAATATAAGGAAATAGCTTTAAGAGCACACATGGAGTCGGAGATAATTAAATATTTAGAAGAAGATCGATGGGAGGAAATATAAATAATGAAACGCAGAATGTCCTTCGTAAAGATAGTACAAAAGGAAGGGAAACGAAAAGATTTGGAGAAATTTATGTCCGGAAGGATGAAAGAAGCTCAAACTCCATTAGGTCACTTCGAACCATCCGTAAAAATGGACATATGAGAAGGAAAATGGGTTTCGATCTTATAACTACGGAATTCCTGTATAGCTGTTATATTAGAATGGGATTTGGGGGAAAGAGGAAAGTGAAGACGTTGGGAAGATTGGAGAGATCCGAAAGTTAAAGCAAGGGACAATTATTATGTAGACGGATGGACACAGGGATGATAAAGAGGACGGTAAGATGTATTTTTCGTAGTGAAATGTAAATTTGTCGAAAAATGTTATAAGTCAAATATCGGAGACAGTTCAAAATAAAGAAGTTCCGGGATGAGTAGATGAAAATCGGAGTTTAAAGATTTGAAAAGAAACTGGATAGATCATTTCATGTTCTTTCTTCGCGTCACTCTGTCCGTACTACATTTGTTGTGGGTGCCCAGTCGTGTAGGTATCGAGGTTAATGAGGCGGCGCTTCTCTGGCTCGAGTTATTGCTTTCTCCTTCTCTTTTTTCAACAAAACCCCATCCTCTAATCCCCTGTCACTATGTGAAAAATTCCATTTTCGATTTTGGTCAGATATTTTTACACTTCTTCTTTCTGTAACGTTTCTTCTATTTATCTGTACAACCCCTAATCTTCCTTTTGTTTCATGGTTCTTCGAGTTTCCTTCATTCCCCCGTTCTGTTGCTGTTTCTATTATTCGTCTACGTCTTAATTATTCTTTTATACCATCCTTCCGGTACCGTCTTTCTTTAGTAGCGCTGAAGCGAAGGAAAATTGTAAAACAAAGGCCAAATAGGAAGATTAAGTTGGATGGAAAAATAAAAGGAAGATTGATTGGAAAAGGAAGAAACGTAAAAATCTTGTTCAAATTATTAAAATTTCCTTTCAATTTCACGATTCTAAATTCTTTCAACGTTTCAAACACCGAGTCAACAATATAGTTACATTTAAGCAGTGCCCCCTGTCTCACTTCTGTGGAATTGTGTGTTTGTAGATTGCATTGTGCAGAATTTTTTTTTAATTGAACATAAAAAAAAAAACAATAAATCAACTCATTTGACTATAATTTTCTTATCAAAATTTTGAAGAAAACTCTAAAAGGTAATTCGGGTGTTCGAAATTTTCATGCTTATAGATAGACAAATCTTCGATGCGGTCTACTGTTAACTTTAATTCTAATAATACTTTGTACTTCGTTGTTAATTATGTAATCGTCACAGCTGCCGATGATCCGTTACAATCTTTAATTTGTTTAGTCTCGGTAACGTTGGAATTATACTTTAATAGTCACTTTAATTTCGCTATAAATCGGGTTATACGGTTTTCGCAATTTCAGAAATGTATTCGAAATACTAAAATTTATTCCCCTTCACTTCGCCACACTCTGTTTTCTGTCTTTCCGCGATATTTTTGCTGGTTGCCGGCTATCTAGTGAGGGTTTTTGCGAGTGAAGTCCGCATTCACGGTGGTAAAATTTTGTTTTTCTTCCGTTAAAGTCTTAAGAAAAGCATTTCATTTCAATCGTTTTTTTTCACTCCGTTTTCTCACTTTAGGTGCACTCTTAAACGCAACAACTGAGAAAGTGTTTTTTTTTTTTAAATTAGGCAAAATTTTATAAGGAGGGGAGGTGGACAAAAGCGTACTGGAAAAAGCTGGCTGAAAAAACAGGAGCTCGACCTTTACTCCTTCCTGGATATTGTAGTGTACACACTAGTCTGCATGTAGTGTTGATTGATTACTTACTTACTATCGCAGGCTGCTGAAATATATATCAGCTGAAAGACTGCGTATATTTTTTAAATAATTTAAATTTAACTATTATTTCCGGCTTACGCTATTTCTAGACAACGCGTATTAAATTATTACTGGCTGATATTACGGTTACTAAGGCATTTGACGTTTTTAATTTTGTATTCTTTCTTTGAAATTATTCATAATTTATTTCATTATTTGATAATTGATTTATATTATTACGTTGTCACATTTTAACATGTTTACATTTTTTTTTTTTTATAACAAGTTATATTTTTGAAGTTAAAAATAAAATGTTAATTAATTTTATTTGGATTTACATATTTTGATAAACATTCTCCAAAGAAAAAAAGGACAAAAGTCAGATGGTTCGATATTCAGTAATACACGATAAAAATCTAAGACGTGAGTAAACATCACTATTCAATTGTCGGAGAATAAATTTCTTAAGATATTAGTTAGTTTTTGAAGCGTTTCAAAAATTAAATAGAACGCAAGATAATAAGATTTACATTAATATGTAAATAAAAAATAAAATGAGTTTTGTTGTAGTTTACGACAAATTGGCGACCACGATGGGATACTCTACGATGGAATAGAGTACAATGCGATACGAACAAAAATTTAAATTATTTGTTTACTTATTTTTTCTCTTTTTCTTTTATTTGTATTTATTTATTTAAGAAAGTGTAAATCGTAATTAATTGTAAACAAGTGCCTTGTTTAGTAATGGAGAACAATGTTGAGCGGATGTCTACGGGGAGTAAATCAATAAGAATGGAAAAAACTTTACCAGAAAAATCGGTTACTGATATTGAAGTTCCTGCGGTCGTAAGTACACCGAATTCTATTATAAAATTGAGTAACGAACAATCAACAATCGATCAACATGCCCCGGGAAATGGTAACTATGAATTGGTAACGATCATAAATTTATTAAATAAAATGGATGAAAAATTTGTTAAATTAGATGAAAATTTAGTAAATTTAGATAAAAAATTTGATAGGCAGTATAAAGATTTAAATGAAAAATTTATAAACTTAGATAAAAAATTTTTTAATCAGTATAACGAATTACATCAGAAATTTAATGATGATGATAAATAATTTAACAATATTGCTAATAATATAGAAGAGACAATTAGCGTAGTAGATAAAATTGACGGTCGATGGAATTTAGTTAATTTGGAATGTGATTTAGTGGAAAAACATTGCGGGAATTTAAATTTGGAGGAGAAGCGGAGTTGGAATTTAAATAATTTTGAGCGTATCGTAAAGGAGGAACAGAATAGAAATTTAAATAGTTTAGGAAGTAAGTTGGAAGAAGTGGTTGGTAGGAAAATTAGTAGTACTGAAAGGAATTTAGTGAGGAAAGTAGAGTAGAAATGGGAAATGGAACTTCAATGTGTGGAAGTAAGTCTTGAAGCGAAGGAAATTGAAATTGGAATCAGGAAGAGAAATTTTAGAAAAAATAATATAGAAGTAACGCAAATAAGATTTACGTATAATTTAGTAAGTTTCGGTAATAATGGAAAAGAAAATCACAATTTAGTATGAATAATGTGTATACGGGAACAGAGCTTCCATAAGCTCAATTGGTTGTGGAAATTTCGAAAAAAGTTTAATGAATTATAACTGTTTGTGTATATCATTGTTGATTTGTTTAGGGTATTATATTTATATTATATTTATATAAGTAAATTGGTGAGTGTCGTGAGACAATGATGTAAATAGTCATGGTATGAAAGTATTGTTAAATTTTATTCGTTAATAGCCGTTTTCTTAAGTAGACCTGTTTTGCTTGCTATTAATAATACTTATTAATTTATTAATTATTGTAAAAACTAGAAGGTTAATTTATTTTGAAGTTTTAATTTTTATATACTATTTTCTTTTTTAAAAGATAAGATTGTTATTAAATTAAAGAATTGCCTAATGATTAAGAAAAGAAATCATTTTGACCAAGATTCTTAGTTATTTAAATAGTGTATTTGCTTTAATTAATAATTTCTAATTTTTAATTTATGAGTTTTTCAATTCTGTTTAATTATGTATGTGGGATGTACATCGAGTTAAATTAAATTTCTTTAACTTTCAATATTTTCAGAACCAGAATTATTTTTTTTATATTTATTGTTAAGGGAAAAATGAAATAGAAATGAAATAGAATGGAATTGAAGTGAAATGAAGAAAAAAGAATGGTTTAGAAATGGTATTAAATGGAATAAAAGTAAAATGGAAGATATGAAACGGAAAGGAATAAAAATAAAATGGAAGAAATGAAAAAAGGATAGAAGTAAAATGGAAGAAATGAAATGGAAAGGAATAAAAGTTAAATAGAAGAAATGAAATGGAAAGCAAAAAAAAAAAAAATAGAATAAGAATGAATTAAATAAAATAGAATATATATAAGAATTAAAATAAAATTAAATAAAATTAAATGAAAAAAAAAAAAAAAAAAGATTACTAGTAATCGTGCTCGCCAATTTGTCGTAAACTACAACAAAACTCATTTTATTTTTTATTTACATATTAATGTAAATCTTATTATCTTGCGTTCTATTTAATTTTTGAAACGCTTCAAAAACTAACTAATATCTTAAGAAATTTATTCTCCGACAATTGAATAGTGATGTTTACTCACGTCTTACATTTTTATCGTGTATTACTGAATATCGAACCATCTGACTTTTGTCCTTTTTTTCTTTGGAGAATGTTTATCAAAATATGTAAATCCAAATAAAATTAATTAACATTTTATTTTTAACTTCAAAAATATAACTTGTTATAAAAAAAAAAAATGTAAACATGTTAAAATGTGACAACGTAATAATATAAATCAATTATCAAATAATGAAATAAATTATGAATAATTTCAAAGAAAGAATACAAAATTAAAAACGTCAAATGCCTTAGTAACCGTAATATCAGCCAGTAATAATTTAATACGCGTTGTCTAGAAATAGCGTAAGCCGGAAATAATAGTTAAATTTAAATTATTTAAAAAATATACGCAGTCTTTCAGCTGATATATATTTCAGCAGCCTGCGATAGTAAGTAAGTTTGAATTATTTAACAATCAATCAACACTACATGCAGACTAGTGTGTACACTACAGTATAGCACAAATTCATCGTTGCCAAGATAATTCATCGTTAATATTTTTGTATTGCTATATTATTTTTCCTACTAATACTCGTATTCTTTTTTAAATGAAGATAAATTATTAAAGTCACCCCCAAAATATTCTAATAATATTAAATTTACCTTTATTAATATATTTTCTTTTCTCTTTTTTAGTACTAAAGATATGGTATGTTTCCTGGAAAAAAAAAAGAGTTTCTACCGTTTTTTCAATTTAAATTTCAATCCTAAGATGTTTATTAAAGCGTTTATATTTTTATTGAACAAATAGGATTGTGAAATAGTGTGCTCTCTACTATTAGCTTTTTGACATCGGTACTGTTTAACAAATTGGGTTATGTTGTCGGAGTCCTCCCTCCAAAAAAAAAAAGAAAAAAAGGACATTGTTTTTTCGAATTTTTTCCATACAGAACTTTTTTTTTTTTTTTTTTTTTCCTACCCTGGGCGCGCCAGCGGCCTTGACCCAACAACATGAAAAATTAAGAGCTATAACTAAAAAGCCAGGCGGTCAAAAATGGAAAAGACAAAGGACAGCAGCAACGGAATAACTGAAGGCAATGGAAAGGAAAGAATAAAGGTTGCATTATAAGAAATAGGAAGACCCAAAGCTAAAAGTTGGGCGTAAAGAAAGGAGCGCTCATTATAGAGTGCAGAACATTCGAATAGGATATGATTTGAATCACAAATACAAGAAGGCTCAGAAGCGTGAAGAGAGCGGAAAGGAGAAAGAATTAAAGAAAAACGAAAGCCGGAAGAGGGGAGTAGAGAATGATTGATTCTAAGCCTAATTAAGGAAACAACAGTGGAACGACGATAGATAGGAATAGATTGAAATCAAAGCAGGAAACTAGGAACCGGTTGAATAAGACGGTACTGTGAAAAGCGATTTGACAATAAAGATGGGGATACATGTTCAACCAAAGTCTGGAATGATTAGAGCGTGATAGAGAACGAATGTCTGAGGAAGAGAAAGAGTCGAGGAAAGGACCAATGCGGGCGGCTGAGCGAGCTAAAGAGTCAGCTGAGTCGTTGCCCTCAATATTGGAATGACTAGGGGGACCCATAGAAGAACTTATATAATGTGGTTCTTCGTGCGAACTTTCAACGTGATAAACAACTTTTCGCTGCAGGTGAAGATGGATGTGACCACTCTTCCGATATGGAGAGCATAGTCATTTTTTTATACATACGAAAAGAGGTTGGAACGCGTTCGGAAATTTTAAAGTACATGGCTTGATAGTTAACCAAAGCCGGGCCAAAAAAAAAAAAAAAAAAAAAAAAAACAGAAAAAAAAAAGTACAGTTGTATTATTATGTCCGGTTTGTTTTTTTTGTAGTCTTGTGATTTTTTATATTTCTAGACTTTGCTTTAAATTATTTTTAACAGTTTAACGGAAATACTAAGGCAATTTCAAGTACTAGCCATACATCCGCGTTCTGTAATAGCTCCTAAAGTGAAACATGTACCCTGTTCCTCCTCTGGTAAATTAATATAACGAAAAAAGAAAATTATTCTTACATATAGGTAATGATTTTAAATGATTTCGTTTTAAATTTTTTCGATATGAGCGCGCAATTATTAGGTTCGAATAGTAAGTAAAGTTTCTCGTTACAGTATTTTTAATAACGGTTGATTTAAAAAAAAAACAAAAAAAAAACGAAAAGTCTTAAAATATTACTTAATAAGAACCAATTTTATTTCAAAGTAAAAAGAAATAAAACACAATTTAACACAATTCAAATATATGTTCGTAAAAGGAGACATAAAAAGTGCATTGTGACGTAATTTATTACCAATGTTTAATTTTGCGTGAAGTTTTAGGTATTTTTAAATGTTTTATTAGTAGTATTAATTTCGTTTTTTGAATCAAAACTACGTTGTAAATACCGTAATAAAAACTTGGCTCATCGGTCTAGCTGTTCATATTAAGAAGAAAAAAAACCATTTAAATGCAAATAATTACGAAATATTTGTTACAGCAAAACACAATAAACGTAATTTACAATTAAAACAGTTCGAAAAGAAATATAAATATATATATGTATATATATATATATATATAGCACGGCATTGGCGAAAAATTATAATAGTACATCATTTTCTACGCTGTAAATTAACTGTTTCTTGGTTTGGCAGGTAAATATTAAACACAATGAAACACATATTCATTAACATTTCAGAATTTTACGTAACGATAAGATGATTAAGTTTTGGAATATTCTTTCACGTACATGATGAGCATGACTGGAACGGTTAAGTGTGAGAACAATTTTATTAAATATTTAAAACTTTCACAGTGATTACCCGCAATAAGTAAAAGAATTTGAATATTTGGCCAGCCTGATAACAAAGGATGGAAGATCGGAGCGGGAAATAAGAAGGAGAATAGCCCAAGCAAAGAATGCATTTAGTAAAAAGCTAAGCCTTTTCTAGAAATATAGAGTTAGATATCAGAAAACATTTCATAAAAAGCTTTATTTGGAGCGTTGCCCTTTATGGATGCGAAACGTGAACGCTGCTAAAGAAAGACAAGTGCAAATTGGGGAAGCATTTGAAATGTGGTGCTGGCGACGCATGCTAAAGATAAAATGGACGGATAAAATTTCGAACCGCATTGTACTATCCAGAGTAAAGGAAAAACGAGAAATGCTAAATACAATAGAAAGAAGAAGGAATTCGACCATAGGACAACACGTGATACGCCACTGAATGTGGGTTACCAACTTATTAGAAGGAAAAACAATAGGGAAGACTGAAAGAGGAAGGCCTCGAAGGAGATTCATGGACGAAATAAAAGGAAGGAGGTCATACGCGGAAGTTAAAGAGTCAGCTAGAGCACGAGAAGATCTAACACGTGGCCATGTTACCCACCAACCCTTCGGTTGAGGAGAAGATGATGATGACCCGCAATAAATAATTTTACGGGAACAACTGATATCCGGAAATTATTTATTACGAAAAATTTTATTATTAGTTACAATTTCGTCGTGAATCATTAGATAAAGTGCTTCTCGTTCGTTCGTTCGTCCCGTATCCAGGCCAAATAAATATCCGTACCCTCTCGAACCGATACTTCGCCAGTAGTTCTTTAGCGTTATGATCCGTGTCCATAAAATTTGTTATGATACCCTAACAGGGAACCGGCAAGTCTGCAGTCCATTACGTGGCTAGTTGTTTGAGTTCCCGCGCATTAAGAACAGGTTAAATTTTCCGCCTTTGAACCATTCGGACATGTTCTCTTTCGTTCTCATCGCGTAACCGTATTGTATTGACCGTCACCCATACCGGGCAATCCTGCTTAAATCACGGTGTGCGATTTTCTTGCGTCCTCTCTTATTTCTGTTTTTTCGTTCGCATTAGTCGTTCTTTTTCTGCAGAACTACCGTTCCAGATCGCTGCATAGCGCTGCGTATTCAAAAAACTTTTTCTCGACTTTGTTACTCTGCCGTTGCGCTTAAAATCAAAATACCGATTACTGCGTGCTGCTACAGAACAGCATAATCTGAACACTACTAAACGAACGGTTTGCCGCATGGAAATAATTAAGGGAGAAATACGAATAATTCGCGAACAAACGGAAATTTGTCAAAGATGACCTTTTTGCCTGGTAATAATTTACGCATTAAAAATCACGATAATAACACGTTCGCTTAACAATGTTTCGCTCCGACGAAAATGAAAATTATCGCTAACCAGAATAATTCTTCGTCGCAAGTTTTCCATCATTTTTCTCCGATTTTTCATCTGAGCTTTTCGCGAGCACCTACAGTTCATCTGGCTGAATGTAGTTCAATTTGTAAAAAAAAACAATAACTAAACAAAAACAACCGGTTGCGAATGTATTAAAAGAAAATAGATAATAAGAAAAGAAAAGAAGAAAGATACACTGTAAACGATATTATTATCAATCGGAAAAACAATAAAGTTTACCGCAAAAACAATCAGAGTGAGCTCGAGATAAAATTTTTACCGTGAAAAAGAAAAAGAAACGGACAAAAAAATTGTTTACAATTCATCAGACCGGCGAGTTACAATAATTATAATGTAAAAAAAGCTATATATCGTTGTACATCAAATGTTTTTGTATTCTTAATGTAAAAAAAACAAAAAAAAAAAAACCTAATGTTTTTTTTTTCACTTTTAAATATTTACAATAAATACAAATATGGGTACAACATGATGACGCGCAGTTTCCGATATATTCCGAAATACCAGAGTAGTTTTATAATAAATGTATGTTACTTAAAAAAATTAGCGCTTAACGGGCTTTTCTTCTTTTGGCAACTTTGCTTATTTCCTCTAGTATCGAGACTTGAATGTTTTCAATTGAAAACTCGTAAGATTGCTTAAAATGTTGAATAGTTTTTAATTAGTTTATATCAGTTTTTAAGCAAAACTTGATTCGATGACTGCAGCAGTAAGGATAATCGTGGAGTTTGGAAAATTTTCATCTAAAGAAAAGTGTGTAATACATACTTTCAATGTTTTTATCGATCGCTTGAGATTGTTTTTTTTTCGTTTCCGATCAGGAGTTGGATGTCGGTTGTGTACAAAAAATAATTCCAAAACATATTCATTTTAGGTATTCCTTCGCCATATTTACTAACAGTATTGTTTTTTTCTTATTGTTCTATGTAAAATTGCTTCGACGTTAATAGTGTAACATAAAAGTTACGCTAATGAAAACTTTATAAACTAATAATTAATTACAGATAAGACAGATTGAGATGTAGCCGGTTCCCGAATAAGATTTTATTAATTTTCAAATTTGAATAATTCGGAAAACTTACGATGATCTTAAATGCTAAAAATTTTTGAATCTTTTAATTTCTTTTCTTTCTTTTTTTTTTTTTTTTTTTTTTTTTTTTATCTCGCAAAATGTATTATTAAATATAAAAACTTTTAGAAAGAAATGAAGAATTTAAAAATTATAAGATAAAAATATAAATATCTAAATGAATAGAATAGAATTTCGTTTAGTCCGCGACTCTTTCTGCCCGCACGACATTCTAGTTATGCTCGGAGCGCTACTACGTTATACAAATCAAAGTATTAATAAATTTTACATTATGTTAGGCAAATTATTCCAAGTAGAGTTCATCGTGCGTGGTAGTCCGCGCGTTAACTGTGGATTCCGAACTGAATTAGCTTTCCGCTTTTTGAAAGTTCATCGTGGAATTTTTGAATTGTCAACTTTTTGTCTTATTAAACGCATATAAACGAATGAATAAAATTTACGATTAACGTGTATGTATGTCCAGGCTCGTGCCCAGAATTTTGAAAAGAGGGGGTTTTGAAAATTTCCTTCACATATTTATTTTATAAATAACAATATTCACTAATATTCATACTATTAATAATAATTTCCATAATTTTGATCTATATGTATTAATAATTTACATAAATGAATTACCACCCCCCGTATATGAACATTAATAAAAATTTCACATATGCTATTGATTATACTCGTAATAAAAAGTTTTACCACCAAAAAATATGAAGCATATTTTTTCTTTTTTCTTTTAAAGGTAAGAGAACACCCTAAACATTCATCAATATTCATTTTAAATTTTTGATTTATTTCCGATTTTTATGTATTTATAATAACTATTTCAGTTCTCATTAGGGATGAGGGTTTAACCCTCAAAATCCCCCCCCCCCCTCCCCGGGAACACGGCCTTACGTATGCCGTCTTTATATCCGCTGTTTCAAGATTACATGTATAGTGTGGTACACTTGAACAGAGACTGCAATTTTATAGGATTTTAATTTTCTCATATTCACTTTAATGCGTTCTTGTTAGGAAAATCAAACTAGAATTTAAAAATAAATTACTACGACTGCGTAAACTGTTAATTTTACGAATTTAAAGTTTCCATATAATTCATATTAATGTAAAGGTGTGCACATATGTGCATGATAAGGTATATTTTATAAAAAGCAGTTTTTAAAATTTTGTTTCGTAATTTTTCGGTACATTTCGGAAAAGTAATATTTGACGTCGAAATAAACTTACACAGTAAAACATAGTTTGCCCCGTTAAACTTCTTTTTTAATTGTT
The DNA here is from genome assembly GCA_039619475.1 of Icerya purchasi. Classification (NCBI taxonomy): domain Eukaryota; kingdom Metazoa; phylum Arthropoda; class Insecta; order Hemiptera; family Monophlebidae; genus Icerya; species Icerya purchasi. The sequence goes on along the minus strand of CM077115.1, from coordinate 503,804,386 downwards.
TTAGAACACGAACTGCGGTAATGGCTAAAAAAGGAATTATAACTTATTGAAAACGACATACTTGAACGAAAATAATTTTTTTTTTATTAATAACAGCGTAATTTATTTATGCGTATAAAATTGTACCGTAACCGACTGACATTTCAGTATTTAATACTGGTCTGAGGAATTGGAGAAATTAAGGTTTTTTTTTTTTCTTTGTTAATACAAAGTAGGCATGACGGGGAAAGGGTTAAAGTTTACGCCCTAGACCGATAATAAAGGAGCTTCACGCGGTACAGATCGCTATGTGAGAAAAGAAGTAGTGTAATATTTATTGATTTTCTCATTATTATTAACTACCAAAAAACTTGATAAATACTTTTTTTATAAGAACCGGGGGGGGGGGTAAATGGTGCGTAAAATGAATGGTTTTTCTATATATGGCAGGGATAAAAGAGGTTTGTATGGTAAATTATATATACACTACGGTATATTAATGTAGAGGGTACAGACTTTGGCTGCGACTTCAGATATAGTATCAAAAGAAATACATTGTGACTTTTAAGAGTAACAAAGGTTAGTTCTTATTTCGATTTCACACGGTCTGTGAGTTGGGTACAAAAAATACATAACTGTGAAATAACATTTTCAGGATTGAATCAAAGTGGAATTGCCGCAATAATATAGATATTTAAGTTTTTCTGACGGTTTTAAATAGATATTTTATGAGATTTTACCGTCTATAAATATCTGTTTTGTAAGCACATCAACTCGTGGAAAGTAAATTAAAGCCCGTTGACAAGATACTTTCTGGAATAATGAAGAGAATATTTTTTTTCGACATTGAAAAGTTTTGACACATTTCACAGTTTTGTGAACCTGATCAGTAGCAACTTTTCAGCGTTTAGAACCAAAAGAAATCTCAACAACCGGTGATCATTCTAGCTTTTTAGTATTCAAAGATTTTGACTACTAGGCTACCTTAATCTAGAGAACGCTGTTTTGAAATATTATATGTCGGTACATAATATAACAAAAATTGATTTGAAAGATTAATATGTTTTTTTTTTTTTATTTCATCTTCTTTCATTCTTTCTTTCTTCAAGCAGGATAATCATCGAAAATAACAAACCACTTAGTATGCTTCAATTGGGCGCTTTAAAAACTGCATGTTTAAACACTGTGTTCTTAAATACTGTTATTTAAAAAGCTTCAATCTCTTACACTTTTGTTTTAGCGTTAATTTCAAAAGCTGCCATGATTTTTGATATTATACAAGTACTAGGAGGCTTTGGCCCCTGGCCCCTTCGCGGCCCAACGACCGCGGCTCCGCCTCCAAACTCCCGTTTTGTGGGAGTTTCGTCATGACCAAGTTTGCTCTTAAAACAATGATTTTTTACTTTTTTGCTAATCTTCTCTCGAATTTACCTTATTGTTTTAATCATGCAACAGTACTAAATTGTTTAATATTTTTTGTAAGTTTATTGCTGACAGAACACTTGGTAGATGCACCTTGTTCTGATTTAAAATCGTCGAAAAACACCAAAAATACACCGTACAGGAAACAAAAGATGTTTCGTCTTCGTCGACTATATGAGTAATATACATGATGAACGAAAAGCCAATACTGGTTGATGGGTGGCTAGAAGCGCGGTACTCCATAGGTAAATACAGCAGTACCACATTTTCATGTGATTGGTAAATGATCTTATTAAATTGGTGCTGATCTATTCACTTTTTGTTTTGAGCCCCAAGGTATGAAAATTTTGGATATTTTATAATTTTCCTAAAAGCCACTGTGATCCGAGCTGTCGATTTAAAAAAAAAGCATAGCTTTCGAAGTGCCATAGAACGGGCTCTGGATTTTTTTTTTTTTTTGATGTTTCGTCTAACAATACGAAAATCGAAATTAGTTTTTTCAAAGTTTGAATTAAAATAGCTCAAAAAGTTCAATCGCTAGAAGGGTAGTGTAAGCGAGGGAAATACTCTAATTCTCTTTAAAATGAAACCTAGAGCAGTTCAGTAGAATAATTAGTTTTTGATAAACGATTAAAAAATTGAAAAAACGGCCAAAAATGTGATTTATTGTTTTGTTTTATTGCTCGTTTTAAGCCCTAAGGTATACAAATTTTGAGCGTTTTATATTTTTTCTAAATGCTGCTGACGTAGAATTGTCGATTTACAAAAAAATTAGCTTTCCAAGTGCCATAGAACGAGTTCAGGACTTTTTTTTTTTGACTTTTTGTCTATTTTTTGATTCATTGCTCGTTTCGAGCGCTAAGGTATGAAAATTTTGGACATTTTATAATTTTCCTAAAAGTCACTGACCTGGAGCTGTCGATTAAAAAAAAAAAAAAGCTATCTACGTGCCATAGAACGGTCTCAGGACTTTATTTGATTTTATGTTTTTTTTTCCCCCGATTTTTCGTCTATTTATTTCCTTGGTGCTTTATTATATAGATAGATGTAACTTTTACAAGGTGTGAATTTTAAGTCATTCTGCGTTTTTGCTATATGTATATATATATATATATATATATATATATTATATATGTATCTTGTTGTTATCAAGATAGAGATACTAGTGATAACTGCTGCATGTTTCATTCATTTTATATCAGAATTTTGAGGTTCAACATTGCTCTATCATTTCGCTGTTATCGAGGAGGACGTAGATCTCTAGCAGTGACAACAAACGTACGTTTTTTACTACAGTCCGATTCTATCTACGTTATGCTTTATTGTTTCCCTGTCGTCAAGAATGCAGAGAAACTATAGTGGCAGGGGATATGTAAAAAAGCTGAGAAAAACCCTTTCTCTCTGTTTCGTCTTATCTAATGGTGCACAAAAAAATTTGCGAATCAAAAAATTGTGTAACCGCTTTTGTTATGCACATTAGCGTCTGACGGTTGGTACTTTTTTTTTTTTTTTTTTTTTTTTCTGCGTATCGTAGGATGCGAAAGATAGGAAATCCGAAAAAAAAACAACAACAAAAAAGCTGACAGTACTATTCAAACTAATCGAAAAAAAACACCAAAAAGCACGAAGGTAAACCCTAGAAAAAAAGTTAGGTGTAAATTCTGTGCATTACCATTTTACCAAGAACTGCGGTAGGTGAAAAGAAGGACACCAGAGTTTCATCCCCGTAAACTTGTGAACGCAGTAAATAGGCTGCATTTTTACGGTAAGAGTTACGTTTGTTATCGAAAGTGCTAGGACGACACGTGCCTGACCAAGCAGATACAAACGCAGCCAGCCCCCCTCGCGGGAATGCACTGCGACAATCTAGTGCCGAATAACGGACATTTCGTCGTTGCTGTCGTTTTAATTGCCGTACCTGGGGCCGCCAGCGCGGGTATTAGCCTATAGGGCGCTGCTGTTTCGGTCAGAATTCAATAGGCGCGCCTATAGCTTGCATAGTGGGACACGGCCGGGCCACTGTCTAGATGGTAGAGGATCGCATCATTAGGAGATTCGGCTGTCCGCTAGTGAAAACGACGACAAGACGACACGACGAAGAAGCATCATTAAAGGAGGCGAATTTTTGGAACAACTGGTCATTTACCACCGATGATAACATCTGCTCTACGTGCGCATCCGATCCGCAGGTGTCTGCGTCTGCAAGACAGTGTCTTCCGTAGTACAGCCGGCACCGGTCTCTCTGCAGTTCGCCTGCGTTGCCTCTATTTCTGTTGGTCTACATCCAAGTACGGAGCAAATGAGTTTAAAGGTCGAAGGCCGTAGCACCCAAACAACAGTTGCTTTTATTACCAGCCATCATGATGCTTCGCTCATTATCATCATTATTACAGTACATATTAACAGGTTAACGAGGCGGATCTTTTTTTTCCCTTTCTTTTTCATCTTTCTCCGTTTATTTATTTTGTTTATTTACTCTCTTTTTCTTTTCCGTGACCTTCTTTTTAACGTTAAAAATTGTTCTTTTAATGTTGGCCGGTCTGCTGTCTCTCACTCATTTTCTCGGAAACCGAGTAATTACGAACTCATCGCGCAATCAAAACGATGACGCAACAAAGAGCAGAAGGAAAAAAGCGGATCATCGAACCTAAATGCGTTTTCAGCGGGAACCGCACTGAATGAGGTGGCGCGGCTAAATTGGCGATAGTTTAATGCGGTGACAATCAAAAGACCGTTCTGCACGTTAGCCCCCCCCCCCGCAACAGGCTGAAACATATAGTCTGGTGTGTCGCCGCCCGTAATGTGTGTTTTTCTTGACGCTACGACTATGTAGAGGGGTAGTTGTTTAAAAACGCGGTTAGATGATTGAAATATTTAAATTGCGCTATCGCGAGAAATATTCTCAGTTCGATACTTTTATTCTGAAATTTCGTATTACCCCCCCCCCCCCCCCCCCCCGTTTTGTCGTTAATCAATTTGAAGAATCGATACAAAATTATAAGAATATAGAAAAAAAAAAAGAAAAAATCGATCGTTTCTGATTTTAAATGAAGGTGGTGCGAGTGGGGAAATATTTATAAAATTGTATATTTTGTTAAATTATTTTATTTATGTTGATAACATAGTGTAGAAGTAAAATGAATATTTCTCACATTTACAAAGACATAATTTTGAATGTGAAATGTAGATATTTTGTATTTATTGCCTCCTAGGTTGCGTGGTGTATACCGCTAAGAGTCAAAAGCATTAATAGAAAAATGTATATGTTTTTTCTCGTTTTTTGTTTCTTTTTTGTAATAAACAAAATATTAACAATTGCGCTTAAAAAAATAAATTACTACACGTTAGTAATTTTTTTTTTCGGGTAATTAATTTACAGTCCGAATAATGGAATTTACAACGTTAAGTGAACTAGAAAATCACGAAAAATAGGACCGCGAACGTCCTGCGTAGAACATTTTATGTATAATAAAATCGATTTTTAAATGATTTCGTCATTTCTGTGATCAATTTTTCAAAAAAAAAAAGGCGAGCACAAATAAAGCTCACGTGAACTGACTTTGCCTCGTTTAATTTAATCCTCCACTCTGAGGCCCATTGAGAAATTAAATCTAATGCATTTTGTAATTTAGCATTTGCTTCGTTCTGAGTGCTACCTACTGCAAGGGCCGCAGTGTCGTCGGCAAACATGGCTAAGGTTGTGCTATTTGTTCTCAAAATGTCTGCTGTAAAAAGTAGGTACAGCAGAGGACCGAGGACGGACTTCCCCTTGAGGTATTCCTGCTCGAATCTCGTAAAATAAAAGTCAAACACCCCCCCCCCGCGCATCGAGATATCCAATTGTCAAGCTGTCACTTGCTTAATCTCATAAAAGTCGATTCGATCCTTTCGCTGATTTAATCTAAACAAACGCACAGAGAGTCTAGACATCGAAAAAAAAAAAAAAAAAAAAATTGTTTCAGACTTTTATGAAATCTTAATAGTGACAACTCCGATTAAGCAAGTGACAGCTTGAAAATTGGATATCTCGATGCGCGGGGGGGCGTTTGACTTTTATTTTTTACCGCGCATTAAGTGACGTAGCAAAGTTCGAAAATGAGGTGATCTCGCTCGATTTTAATGAACATAATTTTTTGGAATAGGAAAGGAATCTGCAGGAATAATAAAATTTAAAATTATTCAATTCAGCGGTCTTCTGATGAATTGTCGATTTCGCGGGGGCAAAGCTACCTTCCTGAATTACGCTAACTTATCAACCGGATAAACTCCGCACTCATTTATAAACGAAGTCAAGGGGAAAAAGTACGTTATGGTAAAAATCATGATGTAAAATTCTTTTAGTTACAGAGCCTATTCAGCCGAGTGAAGTCCGCGTACGCTATATAGTAATAGAAGCCGGTTTTAAAGGAAACTGTTATTCCATCGTAAGAAGAAAATCGAAGCTAATTGTTATCCTAATGCGTGCACCAAGCAGAAAGATAGTACTGCAATCCAATTATTATCTTTGAGTTTTTCTTTAACGTTATTACGCATATTTTTGCAGTCCCTGCGTGTACATGTTACCTTGATTTGTCAACTGCGCATAGGGCGCACTTGCCACTATTTGAAATTTCACCATCACAGCCGGTATTTTTTCGTGGTTATTTATTCCCGTCGGTTGTTTTTAAGAAATATATGCACATTTTTCGCTAATTCGATATTCTTCCCTTAGAGTACCTAGTATTTACTCTGACGACGACGTATTGGTCTCTTTTTTATTGCCTTCTATCTCCAAATTATTGTTTGAAAAATTGCTCCTAACAAGACTTCGGCCGTTTACCGATGTTATAATACCAAACGAGAAATTTGGCTTTCAGAATGAACATTCAACTACTCAGCATGTATTTCGGCTCGCAATCAATAACGTTTTAGAAGATAAAAAGTACTGCTCAGTAGCACTCTTGGACGTGGCCCAAGCATTCGATAGAGTATGGCATAAAGGGTTGCTATCTAAACTAAGTAATTACTTGCCAAGTAATTACGTTTCCTTTTTGCAGTCATTCCTATCCAACAGGAAATTCCGTGTTGTAACTGATGATAGCAGATCAAAATTTTATGAGATTCGAGCAGGAGTACCTCAAGGAAGTCCGTCCTCGGTCCTCTGCTGTACCTACTTTTTACAGCAGACATTTTGAGAACAAATAGCACAACCTTAGCCATGTTTGCCGACGACACTGCGGCCCTTGCAGTAGGTAGCACTCAGAACGAAGCAAATGCTAAATTACAAAATGCATTAGATTTAATCTCTCAGTGGACCTCAGAGTGGAGGATTAAATTAAACGAGGCAAAGTCAGTTCACGTGATCTTTGCTTTACGTCCAATAGACATTCGTTTGCGCGTTTATATAAATAATATCCAGGTACCAATATCCAGCTCGGCCAAATATCTTGACATTCATTTGGACATTCGTCTCACTTGGCAGCCGCATATTAATGCTAAAAAAAAAGAGCAAATAATGGCAAAGGTTAGGCAACTTTATCGGTTATTGGGTCGGCATTCGAAGCTAAGCTTATCTCATAAGTGCCTAATCTACAAAGTGACCATCAAGCCAATCTGGACATACGGTATTGAATTATAGGGATGTGCCAAAACGAGCAACCGCAATATCATTCGGCGGGTTTAAAATAATATTATACGGTTGATAGCAAAAGCTGCATGGTTTCAAAGGAATGCAGACTTGCGCAGAGATTTAGATCTGAAGTGGATGAGGTCATTCTAGAAATCGTAAGTGCGTACTATGAACGGCTTTGGATTCATAGGAATCCACTAATTCCAAAAATGGCTGACGGAGGAACTCAAAAAGCATATAAGCTTAAACGCTGTAAACCTGTAAACCTCGTGTGAACTGTCCGTTGTATCCTTAAGAACTAGTCGCTGGGCTAAGTTTTTATTTCTCATTCCTTTCTCAGTTTGATATATTTATTACTTATTTAAGATTTACTTTAAGATTGTAATAATTTCTCAAATAAAAAAAATAAAAAATAAAAAATAAAAAAATGATTACGTTAATTTCTTTTCCCGGGACTTTATCTGCCCCATCTGCTTGCGCCACGTTTCGCTGTAGGCTCATTTTACCGCCAGCGGTATAATAATATACGAGCAGGTGCTCATGTTTTTAAATTCGAGGGAAAAACTTCAATTTCGCTTAATACGTTAAACTAATTTCCACTTATTTGTTCGATTAGTGTCGAATGAGAAGAAAAAAGATTTAATGATAAGTTAATTCGTGAAATTTTAATTAGAATGGAAATACACTTTAAAGCGAAAAAATCCAGGTAAAACGTTGTGTTCATTACGTTTACTTTTTTCTAGAACAATTTTGTCCGCTTCGAAATATTTTCATTCTAATTAAAATTTCGGTAATGATTTTAAAATTTTCTTATGCTGTTTCAATTGCAATATGAACGAATAAAAGTAGGATCATTTTAACGCGTTAGTTCGAAAATTTTTAAAACCAAAACACACCTATTTGTTTACTACAGCGCCGATGAGAACTGTGCCTTTTCATGTTTTCGGCGGCAAAACGTGTCGCGCGACGAACTGTAGCGGTACACACTCCTCCACTTTGTACTTGTTTATAATAAAAGTTTTGAACATGATCAAAAGTTGCGTTCTTTCTTCGTCCGTAGTTCCCATCAGTTTAGTTTGTAAAATCTTACGCTTCAATCCAAACGAGTTGTTTGCGTCCATTATTCAGATTATTTTTCGCACCTTTTAAGTAACGTTTCTTTTCGTCAGTCACTTTTAATATTTGTCTCTCTATATTACATTTTTATCCTTATGTTTGTCGTTGCGCCGAAGTAAGTTTTTCTTTTCCTATATATCCTTTGTATATTTTGTAGAGTTTTCCATCCACGAGTTTAATTCGATTTTTCTCTTTATAATTTTAGGTCCAATTTTGCCACTTCTTTCTCCATAAGGTTCTTTTATGAGTATAGTAGGTGCAGGTAATAACGCCACCTTAAGGTTTTTAAATTTTTTTAAAGAAGGGGAAGAAATAGGGGAAGAAATGAAAAAAAAAAAGGGGGGGTCCATCACACTTTAAGGTTACCTATACCTACCAATTCTATCTCTCATCTCTTCTCGATTCGTTCCACTTTCTCAATTCGTCTTCTCCCGAAAACAAATCTTCATACTTTACCTATAACTTCTTTGAATTGTCTCATTCCCCTAAGCTATTCTCTTTACCTTCTAACATTAAGTCTCTTCCACGTCCTGCTATTCACGAAGAATTTAACCACACTCTTTCCTCATTATTTCCTGCTAGTATCACGACTTTTACGGACGGTTCGAAATCTGCTTCGGAAGTCGGTGCCGCTTTTATTCTTCCTGCCCTCAACTATTCCGAGTCATTTCAAGTTCCCTCCTTTTCTTCTGTTTTCCCAGCCGAATCCATGACTATTTTGCGTGCGGTCCTTTTTATATCTTCAACTTCCAATTCAATGAATTTCCTTCTATGCTCCAATTCGAAAAGCGTTTTATTAGCTATCGCGTCTCCCTTCCCCGAACTCTCTTCCTATCCTATTATTCTTGTTATTCGTTCTTTGATTTACAATTTATTAACTTCCCGTTCTATCCAAATTGATCTGCGTTGGATCCCTGGCTACTATAGTATCGCTGGTAACGATCTTGCTGATTCATTAGCATGCTCGGCCGCAGTAAATGGTCGTTTAATAGGCAGATTTCCTTCCCAAAGTCTTTACTCTCGCTCTTTTCGTTCTCACAGTGACTTTTGGACTGATCTCTATCCATCTCTTTTCTCCAACCCTGACGACTCCGTTTACCTTGCCTTACGGCCTTCCCTTTCCTCTTCTCCTTGGTTTAACAATTTTCCCAGTATCAGCCGTTCTGTCACTTCTTCCATAGTTCGTTTCGGTCATAGTCTGCTCCCGGCTTCTCGTTTCCGCTTTGCTCTTGTTCAATCTCCCTTGTGTCGTCCTTTTCATTCTCCTACATTAATGTCACCTGTGACGCAAGTACTATTCGAATGCTCCTTTATTTCATTCTTTTATTCCAATTCGCTTAGCCTTAGTCGCCCTACTCTTTACAGTGTCCTCTACATTCTTGCCGTTCCATCTCCTTCTGTTGTTCCTTTGTTAGCCGCCTTCATTTCTTCTGTCTCTAATCGTTTTTTGATATAACCTGTCGCTCCATATGTCTTTCTATTCTTCTAATCTTTTGTGTTGGGCGAATGTCTTGTTCTGTCGTGCCCATAAAATAGAAATAAAAAAAAAACAAAAAAAAACCTATTACCAACTCTAAAAAACACCCCCCTACTCCTTCATCCCTTCATCACAGAAATGGTTGAAGAAAGTACTATGATTATTTATATATATAAATATATATATATATATATATATATATATATATATATATATATATAAAAATTTGTCTCGTAGGATTATAAATTTTCCGTAAATATCGAAAAAAGATTTTTTTTTTGCTAATCTATACCTAGCCCACTAGGCTATCAGTAGATTCTGCTGCATAAACTAATCACTTGAAAATAATCCCCGTGCACTGACGTAGAACCCAGAACTTAATTTAATTACTTATGTCTAATGGCTTCTTTTTATGCAACTGGCGAATGTTCGTGTCGGATCATTCAACAACGCTTCCGCTATTAAGTTCGTACGCTTTTAAAGTCTTCCAGTGTGTGCCTTGTGGCTGATTCTGCAATAACCTTCGTTTAAATCTTAATGAAAACATTGTTATTTCGTAAAATTTAGTCAATCAGCGGTTTTGACCCGGGGGTCAAATTTTATTGCCGTTCCATGAAAATAACGAAAACTACCGCTTTCGCCCGGTTTTAAGATTCATGGCAGACGAGGGCAAATAAATTCGGCTAAATAAATTGCAGAAAAAAATATGCAAGCCGAGGAAGTAGACATTTTTCTTTTTTTGGAGAAGTTCTTGAATTGTGGATAATAACCCACGCAAGATGAATTTATCTATCTACCTATCTATCTATCTATGAAAAATTAGTGAAGGACCGTTGAAAATTGTTTGCAGCGACGGCGGCTAGGTCACACTAGATGGACCACGCGGAAAATTTAAATGCAGCTCTAGCCTCCCTGTCACAAAAAAAATTGAACCAAACTTTGACCCGGTACGAATTAAGAACAAAAAGACAACGTAGAAAATTTCATTTTACAACTATAACACTTTGATTTTCGGATTTTAAGAAACTGGAACATTTTCATTGGTCATCTTCCTGTCAATAGGAAAGAATAAAAAATTGCTTTAGACAAACTCGCGCGCATTTTGCGTATTTGATTTCGAAAAATTCACGTACGGCACACGCTTCTTCAGTCAAGGTGGTCGACAAATTGCAGATTTCGACTTGAAAATATGCGTGTTTACTTTTTATGCCAAGTTTCTTCTTCTTATTATTATTTTTCTGGAATATTCAATATTTTATTTAAGAATGAACATCTTAATGATGTGGAATATTTTCATTCGGGACTTTAAATATTTTGAAATTTTATTAGTCGATTAATATTAACAGGTTTATCGTTTGGTGCGTATTTTTTTTTTTGTTAAGGCCGTTTTATTTTTAAAAAACTATGAGCAGACTAATTTTTATTTAGGTATTTTGTGGTTTATCGAGCTGTGGAATAATTAGAAGTAACTAAAATGTTGTGTAATTTAACCGAAAGTAGCGTTGAATTTCTTCAGATATACACAAAATGTCTAGAAGGAGTTGTCTGGCAATCGATTGTTTTTTTTTTAAAATAATTTGTGGATCCCAAAAGACCTTGGTTCCGTTTGTGGGTTCCCGATATAATTATATCGTGTATTCATGAATTACAACATTTTAACCGTTTATTACATTAATGCAGGCTCTGTGTGAGCTTAAATTCTGCTTTGTATTCTAATTCCTTAATCTAGCATATATGATACACATCTCAACCGCATTTATGCTGAATTGAAGAACCGAAACGAAGCAAAACGTAAGAAGACCACATGGTAGATGGTTATTTAGTTATAACTGTTAATTTTTCATGTTGTTGGGTCAAGGCCGCTGGCGCGCCCAGGGTAGGAGAAAAAAAAAAAAAAAAAAGATTTTCCTCCAGTCTGACCCCTTTTCCTTTTTCTTTTCGACTCGTACCGTGTAATCAGCCCTATTTTTATTTTATACTTTGCGTATAATTTCATTCGTCTCTAATTCCGTTTTGCTACATTACCCAGTAGAGTTTTATCAATTTTTTTTTTTTTAGACCCGGCGTAAAACCATTTGGCCATCAACTAAACCATTCATTTATATTAACTACCCTTTTATCAAATTTTAACTTTTCAACTCTACTATTTACTTTTCCATTATTATTATTATTATTACTATTATTATTACTATTATTATTACTATTATCATTATGTCGTTATTTAAGGATCCGTAGTGCCATTATAAAAACACAAAAAGAAGTTGCGGAACTTGCTTTTTGTAACAGACTTTTGCAACAACCATGGCCATCGTGGATCACACGGATGCCGAAATAAGATAAATAGAACACGATAAACTGGCCATATCGTAACCAAAGTGGCACTTGATCACGACTGAACAGCAAAACATTAGGAAATAAGCAAGAAAAAATGTAGCAGCACAGTGGCTAGGATCTAATAATACTTTATTTTATTTACCTTATTTGTTTGATTCCTTTCCTTCCCTCTCCTAAATTTTTCCCCTTCTTTAAATCTATATTATTTTTATATATTTACTTTATAGTCTGAAATTTCTTTGCGCTATTACATCTAACTGCACCGGTACTATTCATGATGGCCAAATGGCTTGATAGTTAACTGAAGCCGGGTCATAAAAACAAACAAAAAAAAAAGAAAACTTTAAATAATGATCCCACTCCTTCTAATAAACGTAAATATTATTATCAACGCGCGATTACCTGAAGCGAGTAAAGGAAAAATACAGTAAGGAGGGGAAACAAGTCGGAGGCCTTTAAATCCTCCAAAAGGAAGACTCTGTCTCCGGCTAGTGTTTCACAATTAAACAACAGGTGATTAATTTCCTTACGATAAACCGTGCTAAAATGTTCATTACAGTTGGAATGTAGAGGTGTTTCAACCCTAAAATTTAGTCGCACCCAGCTATGCCCCGTACGGAAGTAGTTACAAACCTTCGCACCAAACTATCCGGAATATTAGAGATATTGTAATACCAGGGATTCTAACTGGAAGAGTCGATTGGACCAATTCGTAAGACCTGCCCACACTAGGCGCATTGTCGATAATATTTTCCCATTCGGTTAAGTTACCTTCTTTTAACCTTCTCTTGAAAGATCCGTTGATGGAATGTAGGCATATATATTATCTCATCCCAGACAGCGCGTCTTTAGCTGCCTGATCCACCACCTCGTTCAAAATGATCCCACAGTGACTAGGGATCCAACAAAACTTTACTGTACCCCCCCCCCCCCATTGTCCCGAATGTTGGTGAGTTTTAATTTGATTTCGAATATCAGTGAGTGGCTATGATACTTAAAGTGACTGTTCCTAAGGGCCAAAAGGCTATTCGCTTTTCTCCAGTTTGGTAGAACTAGTTTTAAACATCTTTTCGGCGGCAACTTACTGATTTTAACTCGGATTTTTTTTTTTTTTGTTTCTCCACAAATTTCAATTTCTTTATATTTGATTCGGGACATTATTAATGTTTCAAAAAATACAGTCCCTTCGATTTTTATAATTCATAACTTGTTTTAATTTATATAAAGCCGGTATAGTTTGATTGATTCTCCGGGCGATGTTATGTTCTCACCACTTTAATGTTTTATCAAATGTTGTAGCCCCGGGTACGTTCTTATGTAAAGTAAAATAAAGACGTCCCCCCACACGCTTGACAGGGTGTCGGGGATTGTGAAATTAAGCTCTTCGTAATGTACTAAGCTTAGTGGATCTGTAGAACGTTTCTATTTGGAATCCGCCTTTACTTCTCAAAAACTAATTCCGCGCTATAACCAGTATTCAATTTCAGATTAGGTATAAACCTAGAATTTACTTGACAACTCCGAAAAACATACCTCTGATTTGGGTACTTTTTTAGATTGCAGCTGACTAATAACCCGATTTCGTTTGAAACAAACTTGCGATTGTTGATTTGGCACGTAACACGAAATTAAAAACTGAATCCGTTTAATCCTTCAATGTAATGAAATTCCTTTGAAAAAACCCGTCCGACATTCCTATTAAATATATATATATATATAACTCATGGCCCGTAACAAAATCAGTATAACGGAAATCATTCTGCAGAGGAGGCTATTACTGAAAATCCAATACACGATACGATTCGTACGATTTTCCCGATGATCACGTCCGCATTCGAATATCCCCCGTACGGCAGAAGACATGTCTATCGCGATGATATATATCTATTCATGGTCTGTGCAGATCCGCAATTGATCGTAAAGCATGAATTTCCTCAAAATCCGCTGACGGAAATTAATAAAAGTGGGGTAAAGATTGCAACGATTTTTCCACTTTTCATTGGTAACGATAATGAATAAACCTCTAATTATTAAGCATCATTCTCGCATATTACACGAATTACAAATCCATTATTGAGAAAACAAAAAAAAAAAAAAAACAAGAAAAAAAAACGATAGTGTTTAGTATTTGCCACGTTACACACATTTTTAGTTGCCGCGAAGCGTTTTTTAAACGATATTATTATTTTACCGTTGCATTTTGAAATATTAAATTACCGGCTCGAGAAAGGTGTTTTTTAGAATTTACCATCGTTTCGGAAATACTAAACAACGCTCGAGCAATTAAAAAATTATGAAAAATTGTCGATGTTGCATTGAAAAAAATCGAGTCGTCGGAGCGTGAGTAAAGAATAAATCTCGATAAAAACAGCGCTATGTGTAGTTAATTTTGAAATGCTAAATTTCATTGAATCTAGAAATTCGTACTGTATTTGAGTATGCATATTAGAGAAAATAGATTATGTTATTTCAAACTGAACGCTCTTTTTTCCCGTCTTTTGGCCGAACTCGTGTAATTTTGTTATTGAATTTCGTTGGGAAACTTTTTTTTTTTTTTTTTTTTTTTTTCGGTTTTTAACGTAGAAAGAAAAAAAAAGTATTTATCGTCGGAATAATTAATATTATTTTTAATAATCTCGCGCATGTAAAAACACTAAAAATATTTATATATTAATGAATTTCGCGAATAAAAACAATTTTCAATTATTAATAATTTCCATTTATTTTCTATTTTGTCGTAAGCAAGCGTTTTTATAGTAACCTAGTGATAAAGAAGAAAAAGATATCATCATCGCTGAAACTTAGAAAAAATCGATGATTTCTCTAACAGGGTGTTTCTCTTATTCATTGCTGATTGATTATTTCTGGTTTTAACGAAAAAAAAAAAAATAAAAAAATAAAAAATAAATAAATGAATAAAAATAGTAATTAGAAAATAACAAAAATAAGAGAAATAAATGAAAATATTCGAATGTAGAAAACCACAAAGAGAACGAATGCCTAAGCGCGCCCGGTTTATTTTTTTTCCCCGTTTTATTCTAAGCGTCTGTGTTCTCCTATAAGCCAGCTGCTTCGCAACATCTTCGGGCTAGATACAAGAA
The DNA here is from genome assembly GCA_039619475.1 of Icerya purchasi. Lineage (NCBI taxonomy): Eukaryota > Metazoa > Arthropoda > Insecta > Hemiptera > Monophlebidae > Icerya > Icerya purchasi. The sequence goes on along the minus strand of CM077115.1, from coordinate 503,789,349 downwards.
CAGCATCTTCTTTCATGAAATAATTGTATTATAATCGACCTAAGTACATACTTTTACTACTAGTATTATTGTTATTATTATTATTATTATTATTATTACTATCATTATGATTATTTTACATTTTCTAAAGGTGTTTTATATTCCTTCAGAAGGGAAAATGTATTCTAGAACGCAGATGAAAAGGTGTGTCTATTATCATAGGCCATCTGCTGTTGTTATCAGATTTTTATTTCTATATATATATATGCCCTAGACATTTTCGAACGAAAAGTGATTTGTACACATAACGTTCTCGTTTTACTACTAAATGTTTTTTTGTTTTTTTTTTTTTTTGCCCTTTTTATCTTACCTTAAAGGTCGTGGCGCTACAGAAGTAATTATATAGGATGATTTTATTTAAGAAAAAAGAGAAAGCAAAAAAGAAAAAGAGGAAAAGTTGGCAACACCCTGTGAAACCGGTTGTTCGGGCACATGCAATAACTTCCCGATTAGCTTATACACGCATTTGTGTCGCAAAATCAACCGGCGCCGGCTACGGCCTCCCCGAGATGATAACAAAATTTACTTCCTGCAGAGAAAGCGTGACACGTCTCCGAGAAAATTCGTCAACAACGGTCACATTTCTCAGAGCCGCGAGGACACGTGCGCACGCCAATGTGGATCACTAACAACAAAATAGAGTTCATATAATAAAAATAATTCCTTATAAAAAGTTCAAGGACGATAAGGGAGTATTAACAAATCGGAATTTGGACAGCGCCCTCGAAGTCCCCGGAATACAGCCCACAAACACACGCGATTTCTTAAAATGTTCTTTTTAAAATTAAAAAACATATTTCTCGCACTTTGTTCCCAGCCTTAGAGTGTCACTCGTGTATATTGTATTTCACGATTTTTACCTCTCTTTTTTTGTTTTCTTTATTCGAATTTTCTCGAAATATTAGGAAAAAAATAAAAAGGTTAAAATACGTAAAATGCGATTGCGTCGAGGTAGTTCAGCAATACGTATCGACCGACGCGAAACAAATGATTCCGATTGATCAAGCGAAAATGTATGTCATAAAACTCTGTATGCGACATAATCACATAAATATTTAAGTATAATAAGTTAATATCAACAGATATGATAAACAATTATAACGAACAAATAAGATAAATTTTCTTACTTAGTAACGTTTTCGGGCATAACCCATCATCAGCTAAAACAATATGTGAACAGATACAAATTCTAAATCGTGATGGAGCGATTTTTTTATACTTATTTTTAAAAACACACACACACACACACACGATTATCGTAAAATGTTTGAATCTTCACGGTACTTATAGAGAGTACCTTTCCATCTTTGGGGGTGTTGAAAAAGAAAGAAAAAGAAATACGTTTCATTTACGGGACTGCGAATGTTACAAAATTCTGGCAATAGTATCTACACGCACGACGTACGGATAACCATTTAGAGATGCATTTAAAATGCGTTTTTTTTTCGTTTTTTTTTTTGTTGCTTTCCTTTAAAAATGTTTATTAAGAAATCCGTCGATTTTTGTAGATTCTTCGAGATTTGAAAATGATGATTAATCAAATTAATAATCGGTTTAATTTTGTTCATTCTTCCGGTGGCACTTTCTTTTTTTAAATTTAAAACTAGCGCCGAGATTTGTCGTCTTAAGGAAACTGTTGAATTCCCTATTAATATCATGACAAAGATATCCCGAATGAATCTGCACAAATGCTAAGATTTGTGAATTGCTACGCAACCGGGCAGGAGGAGCAACTGTCCACCAGCGGGAGTTAATTCATCAAGTGGCGAAGGTGAGGGGTCGAGATTTTAAGCATTTCGAACGAAATTTCGTGACACTGCAAAACCCATTACTACTGCCCCGTTGTGAGGCCACGGCGGTGAATATTAGTAAAATTTCAACGGTTTATGCTGCGCGCGCACCATTGTCGTTGGCTGTTTTTCACTTTCGGAAAATTGAACCCCTATTAGGCGATTAGTAGCATTAATTAGGATGGAATCGCGAAGAGCACATTAATGTTAATGAAGCTCTCGTCCTCGGCAAAATCGCTTTTAATTAGCGTAATCGCGGCGACCAGGACCGGCGGCGTTTCGAAAAAAAGCAACAAACCGACCAGATGTTTATTATTTTTAAACTTTGAACGGCTCGAGTCGTTTTTATTCTCTGGATGGATATGTTTTAATATGCATCGAGGCGGTCGCTTAATTAAAAGGTCACAATCTGTTAAACACGACAATCGTTACAAAATAATATGCTCAGATTGTAACCGGCGCGTTTGTCTGCGCTTAGATCGCTGAACCGTAAACGGACTTGGTGAAACATTTTATTTTCGACTTAGACAATTATTTCTTAAATACGTCCGAACATGCGAAATAATATTAACATATTCGGAAATCTTACCTTTTTTCTGCTTCCTCTTTCAGCTTGGCCACACGTAATCCGATGATTATTAAACCGGCATAGACATGATTTTAAAAGGGTTCTTCCTTTTCATCTAGGCTGCTTCGACTATCTCTGTCTATTTCAAATTAGCTTTTTTGCTGCTGAGTTTTTGCGAGCAACCACGACGACACGCTGCTGATATTGCGAGAAGAAAAGGGTAATAAATTCTTCGGGAATTATTTTTTAAAACAGTTTTTTGCCGAATTACAATCTTTAAAAAAAAAAGTGAAGAATGCTAATGAACTTCTCGCAACAGTCTATTAAATAATTATAATTAAACGATTATAGCGAAATGATGATTACGCGGTGTAAACAATTATAATTAAATAAATTTAATTAAGTAATTATAGCGAACAATATAACACACACATATATATATATATATTAATGAATCTGTGCGCCTCCAATGCGGGTGGTATAACTCTAGGAAAGCGGATTCTCTGAAGCTTACAGAAGTGGAGTAGATTAAAAATTTATCGTTTTCAACGATTTTTTTGATTAAGATCAAAAAATGAAACGCTTTTCCATAAGAATTATATACCGTCCGGGGGGGTTCCAGAGTCCGAAGGATCGATATAAATATATATCGGTATTAGTATACTTGAAACCGATGGAAAAAAGGTAAATTTCAGTATCAAAAATTGTAGAAAAAATCGTTACAGAATTTTTCTCTGTTACGATTTGAGATCAGTTGCCGTGGAAAATGAAAATTATTATTAATTTTACTCTTAAGAAATAATAATAATTTTCGTTTTCCGCGGCAGTTGACTTTAAATCGTAACAGAGAAAAACGTTACGTATTCCGTAACGATTTTTTCTACAATTTTTTGATATTGAAATTTACTTTTTTCTATGTATTATAAAATAACTCTACCATTCAGTAACCGAGGACCATCGATAATCAGGTCCGAAAGATCTCGAGTTATATATCTACGAGGGGCGTTCAATAAGTAACGTGACATGTCGTCTTTGAAAATGGCAGGCATCCAAAAATTATGAAAAAAATACCGAAGAAATACCCCTTAACTTTTCGACGTTATTTATTTTTTATTAGGATGGTGACAGCCTTCTCGCGTGGCCCTTCCTGTTACGAGCGCACTTTAAACGCTTAACGAATGTGTGTCATCACTCACGAGAGCCGAACGTTGTAAGACCTCCCGGCTACCATTACGGAAACTAAACAGTTCTTTTTTCAGGGCTCCCGGCTAAAACAGAACAGATCCTCTAAGGGCACTCTCGGATGAAACAAAAACAAAATTAGACTACTCTGAAACCGTACGGAATATATGTTTTTTTGTAAAGGCAGAAGGTTTTACAAGAGCAAAGGGCGAAATACTCAGTAATCTCACGGTGAAAATATAGGTCCGATGTACTGGCAATTCAAGAAACGCACATAAAAGAATGCGACAAGCAACGACTTAAAATTCCTCGATGTACTCTAATAAGCTTTAAAGGACACGAAAAACATGGCATAGCCACTTTTGTTAAAGAAGATCTTAAAAACTTCACCAGAAAAGCTTGATGTTAATCGTCCGCGTATGCTGCGGGTATTCGAATTCAAGAAATGGTCATATACAAAACGTATACAAGCCGTCTTCTGAACGATGGGAAAGCATGGTTCTATCGCCGAAACCCCATCCTGTTCGATACATCGGAGACTTTAATTCACGTCACCAACAATGCGGATACGAAACCACAAATATTTTTCGACGTCATTTCCAAAAACATTAAGGCATTTATCATACCGAGTTTAACGATACCATCATAGTAAAACTGGCCGGAGCATTTAGCGAAAAATTTCGTTACTGCCTCCATAATCTCGTCGTCTGTTACGAAACGTTTTCCACGCACTTCAAATGGGGAAAACGTGAAAATCCAAAAGTGCTGCCACATCAGGCGAGTAGGGTGAATGTGAAAATTCGTCCCAATTTTGATTTTTAATTCACACGCGAACGAGAACAGACGTATGCGATCGCGCATTATTGTGCAAAAGCACTGCTCTCTAGACTGCAACCACGTCGCTTCCGATTGATCGCTCGATAAAGTGCCAAATGAGTGTCACGGTAAGTGTAATCGCATCCTTCTGTGTACGAAATTACAACAGTAGGAGTCCGTGCCGGTTCCAGAAGATGGTTGCAAGAACCTTCCGGCAGAGCCTTCAGTTTTGGCTTTGGGGCGGACCTTTCATTATTCACACTTTACTAGTTTGACTCTGAGACACACTTACGCGTCATAATGCTATTTACATCGTATGCTATGCACAGTCTGCGATCAATTTTTGCACCTAGAACCTCTTCGGCTGTCAAAGATTTAGTGACCGCGCGTGTCTCGTAATTCACCGGCTTGGAAACGTCCACCGACCTGTTTCACAAGTGCGTACAGAGGTTCTACTGATCAGATCAGAACGCGGAAAACTAAGAATCTATACAAAACACCCGTTATTATCATTCGTGAGAGCCTTATGTAATCAGTGGGAACGTAATGAATTCAAGAAAAATTGGGGTTTTCTACTATCGCCCGGTTTTCATTAATGCTCTAAAATAGACGTGTGTTTGTAGGTGATTCCAGCTTTTTATTTTAAACACGTTACAAATCTTTTCCATTCCTAGAGTATTTTTATTAAGGCTACTACTAATTTTTCGATTAATTTGGCCTATTTTTTATCTCTGAAAATCGCAGTTTGGAATATGTTATTTAATCGAATTATCCCAGTTGTGTTGGAGTTGAGCGTTAATCAATGTTTTCTTTTCAAGTGTGCGGCCATTTGAAATCGCGAGCTGATATCGTACTGGCTGTTGTTCCCTTGACGTTGCCGATTTTAAGTACTTCAGAAAAAAGAGATGATAATTTTAATCCAACAGGAAAAAAACAACAAGTACACTAGCAGCACCGCGAGGGAAGATAAAAAAAGAGCGATATTAAGAATTACACTTTGGTCATATGATAGAGATTAAAAATCCTATAGAAGAAAACGGTTTCCAAGTGTTACGCGTATCGTAAATATTTAAAAAATTAAAACCGAGCTTCCACTTCAGAAAATAGCGATAAAATTTTCGAACTAGACTACTAAATATGCCGTAGTGTGAAGCGAAACCAAAAAAAAAAAAAAAAAAAAAAAAAAAAAGAAGTGGCATAATTCGATGCAAGCGCTACCAATTATTTCTGGTCATTCTATTAATGCATTCTGCCCTCATGTTCTGTTAAACGCGTCCCGGTAAACAGGATACCGGTCTCTGGAAGAAGACGGTGAACGAACAAATAACGACCCGGCGCTAGTTACACAGAATGTTTCATCATCAACAACAGATTTATTACGGTAGGTCTTATAATAAAGATCCGATTAAATACTACATCGATGAAATAATCGTATTCACCATCAAATAATAATAAACATACGCCAACACGTAGTACAGTCACACGCGCTAGCTAAAAAAATCACTTACGAAAATTATGTTATTGGTAAATCAAGAATCATAAATCGCCGATGCCGCAAAAATATTAAATTCATTTTTAACCGAATTTTAATTCGTAATAAATCCAAAAGCTGCAATACTATCGAAAATCATCGATATTTATCGTAAATATGACAACACCCGAAAACTCAGCGATAACGTGCAATGCTAATGGAATCGCACAAAAAAAAAAATGGATAATTTCAGAAGGTTTTTAAATGAAAATGTAGTTGATAATGTTGCAAAAATAACTGAAACGTACCTGAAATATGGCGCAAGTTATATATATATATATATATACACTGTTTACCATTCAGATGGAACTCATGGAGGCACAATGATTATGATACAAAATCCCATTACTAGCAGCAACATGTTGTATTACATACGCATTTCAGACAATTACAGCTAATATTAATTTTTGTCGAAAGCTGCTCAACGATATCAGAAATTTTTCAGAAAACTTAATCTCAATGATAATTCTAATATATGTAGGATGTTAACGAGTACACTGCAGGCAGTGCTTGGAGAAATTTGAGATATTGCTGAAGAGGGGCGGGGGGGCTTCTCTCGTAATAATTGTTTTGTAACGAGTCTCCATCATGTGTAAGCAAATATTCCCTTTCATGATTATTAATCGTGCTTCAGTCATTGTTATGCTACGCTCACGGACAGTGCGCATATTTATGCTACCAAGTAAAGAGAAGCGACAGAAGTTCAATTATGGCTTATGAGAGAGATTCAATTAGTTTTTATACACTTATGTATTAAACTATTTTTTTTTTTTTTTTTATTTTTAATTATTAAATGGGCTCGGTGTTAGCACTGACCCAACTACATGAGCTTAGATCACCTACTCAGATTCTGAGGCGATCAGAGATAGAAAGTGTAAACTAAATTGTATATTGTTACATTGTTATATGTTGCTATCTGCTGCTGGGATTGGTTTTATTTATTTGTAAAAGAAAAAAAAAATTGAAGAAAAGTATCCCAGGGGTAGTGTTAATTATGGCCGATGTGACAAAAATATATATTATTTATTTAATAATATATATATATATATTTATAAATGAAAATTTTAAACTTCAATAAACGTTAAATTTAATTCCTATTATTTTTTGTTCGATAACCAATTGGTTTTAAGTTAAAAACAATTAATTCGGAGTAACCCATTTCTGTTATTAATAAATATATTCTTTTAATTAAATTACCGCTTCATTTATAAGAGACCTCTTTCGGTATAATAGTATATATATACTCGCCTCTTCTAAGGTTTTCTGAAATTTCGTTAATATATTTCGTTCGTTCATTTTTTTTAGCAAACTTTATCATACACATTTTTCAGATTAACAACATACGGGGGTTAGTAGTTTCTTAATTTGAATGCTGTTTATCAACTCGTGTCAGATTAATGCTGGGTAATGCCCTCGACTGGCGATCCCAAAAAAAGAGAAAAAGAAAACTTGTTTCAGATATATAATGGTGTATATCAAATTGGTGATGAAGAATCTGAAAATTATGGTTTATTACGATGTTTTTTTTCCCCCTTCATTCTGTGTCGCCTCTCATCCAGCGAATGAGAAGATCTAAAGGAAGTATTTTTTATTAAATTTCTAAAAATTAACGATTAAAGCAACGCGGCGAGAATAGAATAATTTTAATCGAAAAACCAAGCCGAAAATTAAAGAGCAGAGCAGTTCATCGATACCTGTTCGCAATCGTGCGCGTGTACGCAGGCAGCACAAAGTCGCGCACACATACCGCGCCCAGTCACTAGCATATTATCTGTATAGGATGATGCGGCGTGAATCATCTTCCGGCGAGCAGACTCCGATACAGCTGGACAACCGAATAACTAGAATTCAAGTTTACCCCTCGGGGCAGTTTTGGGCACTGCAACAACATAAGGCCCGACCGTAGATCGAATATAAGATAATCATTTCAAATACTATCGGCGATGCATCGAGAAGTATAATTATTTTATCAAGTGAACAAATTTAAAAAATGTAGTCTACCTGCGTCTCGTTTTTTTTTTTGTAAAATTAATTAGATAAAGAAAAAACCTATCAAGATAAATTATAAACATTAACCGCATCGAATATAACATAGTTCTTTGGTTTCCTCTTTTCTAATTAAATGCGGATTATTCAAGTGCCATTCAGATATTTAGATAATGTACATAAAATAGTATATTATATTTATATCATTACTAACATGTCTCTTTTCTATCAGAATAAATTACAAATATATTAATTGTCGCGGATCGACAGCATGGACCGATAGAAGAACAATGAGAGGCTTGTTGGACGCAGCGGCCAAACATGAAATGTGGTCAACAAGTGATCGTTAACGCGCACATATGAGACGAGAAAAAAAAGAAGAATTGTATCAAGACACTAATATAGTTCTTCGGGTTTCTCTATTCTAATTAAATGTGAACCATTCGGGTATCACCCAGATATTCAGACAATATACATAAAATAGTATATTTTTTTTCTTTACTAACATGTCTCTTTTTTATTAAAATAAATTACAAATATTAGTTGCACCGAGTACACTAACGTAGTTTTCTCTGTTCTAATTAAATGCGGACTGATCAGATGTCACCTAGATATTCAGATAATGTACATAAGATAGTACATTAATATCTTTACTAGCATGTCTATTTTTTGGAGCACTATGTCCCGAAAAAAACATTCCTTATGGTACATATTTTAACGTTTATTCGCTATCCATAATATTTACAATAAACTAAAAAGATAATCGTACTGCAGAGTGTCTATTTTGAATATTTTTTAAAACTATCCACTGTTTAAATCTAAACTGAGCTACCGAAGAATATCTGTTGTTCTGATGATCCGTTTTTTTTTTGTTTTTTTTTGTTTTTTTTTTTTTGTATTCTGTTTCGTCTCTGGCGAGATGGATTAAAACATCTCGAACATAAGCAGAGGGTAATTGTGCTCAACTGCTCGGCTAATTAATAAAACCGTCTTTCGATGTATATTCATTGTACCGGAGAGAATTTTATGTACAAATGATTGTTAATTTAAATTCCGCAGCCATCTACGATTATTAATTGCTCGATGGTTTTTAATTTGTTTTTTGCCTAACAATTTTCATTTGTAGATTTGGCATTTTGACATGAATGGCCGAATTTAGTTTATTTACTCTTTTTTCACTTTTTTCAATAAATCGCCACTAAGGATTCCCTTTTTTGGCGGATTATTCTTTTCAATCCAGCTAGCGGTTATTCATTCGCTTCTTATAATTCGATGAGGTAGCGTTTTCTTAGCAGAACTAATGAATAACACTGTAAAAGTCTCAGATGTAAATTTTTCGGTATTTTACGTATGTTAGTTTGCTGTCTCTGGGTTTGTTTGAGTGGTAATGTTCGGAACAGCCGTTACGTTTTCTCGAAGTTAATTCGTTAACAAGCAGTTGTAGTTTCAGTGCGTAGAAGACGACTTTGAAGTATTACTTTTTTTAAGCTGTAGCTCACCGTAATGTTCTCTTCCCTATAAATATATATGCAGATTTTTAAATATGAAAATTATATGCCGCCTACTAGAAATCAAGTAACTCTACATATCGTGAATATCGAATTTGTATCGAAGATGCCCCCGCTCGCGTGTTCTTTAGAAAGCGCTCCATCGGTCACAACCGCTATAAAAATCACCTCCAAGAAATATTTCACTATTGCTATATTTTTTAAATTTTGGCCGTACTGAGTGTTACGCGAAGAAAAAAAACGCTTGAGGACTATAGTTGCAACGTGACAGTCACGAGACGGTCAACGCTATGACCAGCTGGACAGATATACGAGACCTCCTGTACATGCTAGTGTCTCTATAACTTTTACGGAAGAGTCGGTTTCGGTTCAGCATGTCTTCGCAAAACGAAATAAACGTCTTATGTAAGCGTGAAACGTTACAGGTTATGTTCTTGCCGCTGACTAGTGTATTTTGCATCGAGTAACTTAGCTGCGTGTAAAATAGAAACTTAAACGTGATGACTTGCGAGGGGACACTGTGCGATATGGCGAACACTGTTTACACGGTGAGCACTGTCTAATATTACGATTTAGTATAGTTTTTCAAATTCGGATTGCACCATGAAATAAGCACCTAGAAAATGGGTTTCCAGTAAATGATGCCTCTTTCAAGTCGAAAAAGAACGTCAGGACATACTCGCGGTGTTCGGAGAAAGCTTCAAAAATGCTTTCCGAAAGACAGATCGAAGCTGATTGTTTCCACGGCTGAGAATTCTGAGTATTTTCATTGCCTGTCAAAGGATACTCCTCGTCTGTCGTGGTACTGAAAAGAAGGAATCCAATTTTTAGGAACGGTACCCCTGATATCACACGGAAACCATTGAAATTTCCCATCGAACGTTGTTCGATTGAAGCGGATTTTGCGTTGAATATTTGCGACCGTTATTACATACGTCAGTAATGCTCTTCGGATCTGCAAGTAAAATGGGGTTTGCTATAATCGGGGAGCAAACTGTCTCTTTTTCGTAATATTCGCAACGAAGAATCTGACCTTTCGTTTCCTCGGAAATTCATGAGGGTTTCGGTTGAGCAACTTCACTCATATAGGCGGCCGGGCGTTCGAAAATCTTCTTATTGATGAATTCTATACGGGGAGATGGGCTAATTTTTAAAAATAGCTCCCCAGCTTTGGTGCTTATATTGACTTTGAATTGTTTCCCAATCAGCCGCAGTTACTTTAGCGACACAATGCCGAGCAGTATAATCTGATCAGTTTTCTGCAGAATTTTTGCCACGCCACAAAACTTATACAGGCATCGGTACAATCCGTATCAACGCTTAAATTGTCTATGATTAAAACACGTAGGGAATTTCGAGCAGTATTTTTAATTATCTATTGATGTCGTTAGGTGTAAAGAAGTCGGATTGTTGTTTTTTTTTTGTTTTTTAAACCAAATTTCGGATTTTTTTTTTTTTTTATGGCCCGGCATCTGGCCACTAACAATTTCTACAAATAAGCTAGACTAACAGAATAGTGTGTATAAATAAGTAGATTGAATCCTAAAACGTCATGGAATAAGAGCAAAAAGTATCATCGTTAGCAATAAAGTTCGAGTAAACATGGCCGCAATGACGTAACATAGTCCACGTATGTCGAAAAAAAGGATATGGAATTAACACTGATGATGATAATAGGTCCTAAGTACAGTAGGCACAGTAGAGCAACAAAACTACAATTCAAACACATATGGCCGTAATGGGTGACCGGATAAAAGCGCACAAGACAAAAGCGCACACGGATAAAAGCGCACATGGACAAAAGCGTACACGGACAAAAGCGCACACGGATAAAAGCGCACAAGGATAAAAGCGCACACGGACAAAACCGCACACGGATAAAAGCGCACACGGACAAAAGCGCACATCGATTTACAGAACAGGAGCTAAATTATTAATTTTTCCATTCTCGGCAATTGCATCATTTGTGAAAAGGCAAAACTGGACAGTTGCCCCGCAAAGAATTTAAAATTCAAAAAAATTATTGCTAATCAGCGAAAACAAAGTAAAAATAATACAATTTTTTGTATGATTCACTAGTCATTTTTCTGTTTTTTTTTTGTTCTTATATGTGTATTTGTTTGTTAATAATCATAGTGTCTATTGACTATGACCGCTAGGAAGTTACCGTATATAAAAAATAAAATTTGTATCAATAATGTATTCAGGGGCGTCTCAAGCATGCCAAGTTGTGGGAGTGGTGCATTACCCAAAATACCGATTCATGAATTCATATAATTTAAAAATATTTTTTTTTTATACTGTATAGCTTATATAACAAAATGTTATATGGTGTTTTTTAATGATTTTCTTTAAACTTTTACAATGCGGGTCTTTTATTTTTTACTTCTGCAGTCAAAACTGATTTAGATCGAACTGTGAGGACTAAAAATATTTAAAAAAAAAATTTTATTAAAAGACATCTCACCTTTTAATGCTAAGCCTATAAGACTTTGTAATAATGCTTTACTTTTTCAAACAGTGAGGGTAACTTTTATTTTACACTGTTGTATACTAACCGTTTCTTTATAAATTGTTTCAATTGGTCTGAATTTTCTTAATGATTTTTGCTTTTAAATTAGTATCGAAAAATCCGCAACTCTTTGTTAACTTGGTAAAAGTTTTCATTATATTTGACACTTCTATATCGTCAACCGTTTGTTTGCATATTTCTTCTTCATCGTTTTCATCACTGTTGTTTATTTGACTCTTTGATCGCGGTTTCATTGCTGATTAAAACAACTGTTGCAATATTTTTGTCAACGTTTAATTATTCCTTTGATAATAAATTTCCCGATGATCATTCTAATATTGTGAAAAACTTGAACTCTGTTTTTATTCCGCAATACTTCAAACTTTTGTATTAAGGGAATTTTACTTACTTTCATTTTAATATGATCAGAATAAAATATATAAATATAATGATTGAATGATTTAAAACTGAACAGAATTCGCTGTTAATTAAGCGGCTTCTATTGTATAATCCTTTAAATTTCTACAAGTCTGTTGTAGTGACCTAAATTGTACGATTCTTGGCTGTTGTTAAGAAGTTCGCAATTCGACCATAGTTGCAGACAAATACATAAATTAAATATATTTGCACTTCCTTGTTACTAGGTTAATATCTTGATGCAGAGGGACTAAAAACGTACACAAAAAAAATCTAAAATTTATTTCAATAAAATACTATGGAAATTTAAATTATGGTAAAGTTGCGAAAGAGTTTCATGTAGAGTTGAGAAAAAAGACGTCAAGAACATTATGTTTGATTTACTTGTTACTTAAAATAATCAAATTTCGTACTTTCAGCTAAAATTCATCTGCTTTTAAAATTCATTATTTTTAATTTCTAATATGGGAGAATTTAATTTTTTAAAATAAAATGAGTAGGGGCCGATACCTTCTGTGATTTTAATAATTTAAAATTATTTTTACTTTTGTTGTTTGTAAAAGTTATGTTCTGTTAATTTGCATGAAAAATTAATAAAGAGTAGAATTTTAGTAGATTTGTTTTTTTTTTTATTTTCGTCGATCATCTGTTGTTTTTTTTTGTGTAAATAATAAATTCGTTAGTTTAAAATTTCGGTCGACAACAGTGACTTTAATTCAAATTCTTTCCAATACTAGAAAACGTTATTTTCAAATGATAAAGTTCTTTATAATACAATGCTAAGGCTGAGAATTGTTTTAAAAAATTTAATTCGTATTTTAAAACAAATAAAGATTTTGACAGTAAAACACATGTTTATACCTTTAGTCCGCTTAAAAAAAGTTAATCTTTGATTTTATTTGTTCATTGTTTTTTGCTAAAAGTATCATGCTTAAAATCACAAATTTAATGGAATCATCGAACAGAGAACTCAGTAATAGGTTTGATGTTATACAACTAATTCGAAGTACGGTAAAAATATTTCAAAAAATGAATAATGATAAACAAATTTCTGCATTGATCAACTCTCTGGTTCTTTTTGTAAAAAATATTCATAATCCCGAAACTGATTTTTCAAATACAAAGTGCGTTGTGCGCTAAAAAGTTGTGATGAAGCCCTGGGGAGACTACATGTGATGTAGATTTTATAACATTCGATTTAAAAAAAACAGAGCTGTTTTTGAAGTCTTTACTTCTTGTATTCATGACGACTTATTTAAAATTCTTTCAATTTTTTATCCTTTTCGAAAAATATTTACAATTCCAGTAAAAAAAATAATTCTTGAATCAAATTAATAATAGATATAATAGATGTAACTTTAAATTTTTGAAGGAACATATAGAACGTTTACATATTGACGTGCAAATGCTTCTCAATTCTTGCGAAGATTTTACAAGTTTTTTAAGTATTTCAAAAATTGCATTTATATCATAAAATGTACTGCCTTTTGCATTCAAATCTGATCATTTTATTTTATCATTATTTTTATTGTCACCGTCCTGTGAGCGATCATTTGAGCGCTGAAATGAATTTTCAATCATTCACATACAACGATAAGCGGAAACCGTTTGTTTTCATTAATGTTACTTTTTTCTTGATAGAATGTAGTAAATAAAATAAATACTCATAAAACAGTCAAACTGTAATCAAAGTTAAACTTTAAAAAATAAAAACGAAAATCGAAATTTACTTCGCAATTAATTTCTATTATAAAATATAACATTTGCTTCATATAATTCAACGCATATTGTCTTTTTCAGGGTCGATCAAAAGTAGAAAGAGTTTTTCAAGTTTAAATAAAATACATATTTTTAAAGTCGGACTCATTAAATTCGGAGATTTTACATTTTAATTAAAGATTTTATAATATGCTTATTGCTGTTTTCAAATTCGGCCCATTTAAAATTTTTTTTATTAATTTCAATAAAATATATATTTCATAATTAAGTACATTAAATCTCATATTTGAATTAAGAGTTTTATAACGAAAACATCATGATTTTGCCAAATGATTAATGTTTTTTTATCCACCTTAAAGTATTTTGTCCACATAATTGTATTTATGCTACAATACTTTAAATTTCTTTTCTTCTATACATCTCTTTCCTACGTTTATGGACCACTTATTGGCTCCCCGTCAACCACACTCACCACAAAACATAATAATAAATTTCTCCAACAACGAATGGCATTTCCAGATAATAACAAAACAAACAAACATTTTGTTTAGAATTCTTAGTAAAAATAATTTTAAATTATTAAAATCACAGAAGGTATCGGCCCCTACTCATTTTATTTTAAAAAATTAAATTCTCCCATATTAGAAATTAAAAATAATGAATTTTAAAAGCAGATGAATTTTAGCTGAAAGTACGAAATTTGATTATTTTAAGTAACAAGTAAATCAAACATAATGTTCTTGACGTCTTTTTTCTCAACTCTACATGAAACTCTTTCGCAACTTTACCATAATTTAAATTTCCATAGTATTTTATTGAAATAAATTTTAGATTTTTTTTGTGTACGTTTTTAGTCCCTCTGCATCAAGATATTAACCTAGTAACAAGGAAGTGCAAATATATTTAATTTATGTATTTGTCTGCAACTATGGTCGAATTGCGAACTTCTTAACAACAGCCAAGAATCGTACAATTTAGGTCACTACAACAGACTTGTAGAAATTTAAAGGATTATACAATAGAAGCCGCTTAATTAACAGCGAATTCTGTTCAGTTTTAAATCATTCAATCATTATATTTATATATTTTATTCTGATCATATTAAAATGAAAGTAAGTAAAATTCCCTTAATACAAAAGTTTGAAGTATTGCGGAATAAAAACAGAGTTCAAGTTTTTCACAATATTAGAATGATCATCGGGAAATTTATTATCAAAGGAATAATTAAACGTTGACAAAAATATTGCAACAGTTGTTTTAATCAGCAATGAAACCGCGATCAAAGAGTCAAATAAACAACAGTGATGAAAACGATGAAGAAGAAATATGCAAACAAACGGTTGACGATATAGAAGTGTCAAATATAATGAAAACTTTTACCAAGTTAACAAAGAGTTGCGGATTTTTCGATACTAATTTAAAAGCAAAAATCATTAAGAAAATTCAGACCAATTGAAACAATTTATAAAGAAACGGTTAGTATACAACAGTGTAAAATAAAAGTTACCCTCACTGTTTGAAAAAGTAAAGCATTATTACAAAGTCTTATAGGCTTAGCATTAAAAGGTGAGATGTCTTTTAATAAAATTTTTTTTTTAAATATTTTTAGTCCTCACAGTTCGATCTAAATCAGTTTTGACTGCAGAAGTAAAAAATAAAAGACCCGCATTGTAAAAGTTTAAAGAAAATCATTAAAAAACACCATATAACATTTTGTTATATAAGCTATACAGTATAAAAAAAAAATATTTTTAAATTATATGAATTCATGAATCGGTATTTTGGGTAATGCACCACTCCCACAACTTGGCATGCTTGAGACGCCCCTGAATACATTATTGATACAAATTTTATTTTTTATATACGGTAACTTCCTAGCGGTCATAGTCAATAGACACTATGATTATTAACAAACAAATACACATATAAGAACAAAAAAAAAACAGAAAAATGACTAGTGAATCATACAAAAAATTGTATTATTTTTACTTTGTTTTCGCTGATTAGCAATAATTTTTTTGAATTTTAAATTCTTTGCGGGGCAACTGTCCAGTTTTGCCTTTTCACAAATGATGCAATTGCCGAGAATGGAAAAATTAATAATTTAGCTCCTGTTCTGTAAATCGATGTGCGCTTTTGTCCGCGTGCGCTTTTATCTCTGTGCGCTTTTGTCCGTGTGCGCTTTTGTCCGTGTGCGCTTTTATCCATGTGCGCTTTTATCCGTGTGCGCTTTTATCCGTGTGCGCTTTTGTCCGTGTGCGCTTTTGTCCATGTGCGCTTTTGTCCTGTGCGCTTTTGTCCGATGCGTTTTTATCATGTGCGCTTTTGTCCTGTGCGCTTTTGTCTTGTGCGCTTTTGTCCGTGAACCGCCGTAATGATATGACATAGCCCACGAGTGTTAAGGATAGAATATAAAATTAACACTGGCCATATCACATCCGAAGTGCAAAAGGCACTGCGGATAGCAGAAGTTTAAAGATATAGGTTTAAAACCGAATAATTGGCAAGGCAGTAGCAAGACTTCCGAAGATGCCTGTTATTAGCTATATTAGAACTCAATTTCGAATTTTATCCGGTATTCTGGAAAAGGTTTTATGGCTTAGCAACCGATAATTTTTTTAAATTATCTGTATACGAAATCGTCGACATATGCTAGGTGATAAATTGGAGAGCAATATCCTCCTGCGTGTATCTACGGAAAATTGAAATACGGTGAGGCGGTGTTGAAATCTACTTTTATTTTTTTGACGTTTTTTTTTTCTTTTTTTTTTTTTTTATAGGAAGTTGGCAAGTTTTTTCTTTTTTTGGCAAGTTCCGATAGTTATATTTATTTCTACTCTTTTGTGTCGTTGCGAGGGATTCATTTTGGACAGCAGAATGATATCCGATGCGCTGGATGAGATACCGACTTTGTTAGGTTGCGTTAATATTGTATTGTAGTTACGGAAAAGATAATTTGTTTTTTTATGGAACCATTGGTGGTGCAGTGCTTTCGATAATTTCGAAACACGTGCGACGCGTGAATCTGATCATTGTGATTAATAGTAACTATGGGGGTTATTCTAATATGTTGTAAGTTAAGTCCGGTTGATTGTGTGCGAGGAAGTAATGTAGGCTGTATCGATGTTAAGCAATATGTGGAGAATTTGAGTTTTCTTTTTTCTTTTTTTTTTTCGGTGTTCATTTTCGGTAGCTTTCTTAAGCAAAAGAATGTTAAGTTGCGTTTCAGTTTATGCGACTTTACCGTGTTGGACAGCGTCGTCAATATTAAGCAGACTGCGATTTGTTTGAGGAAAAAGAAGCCGGCCAACTGTCGCGCTATAATAATATTTTTAGGGCCCCGTTACACAAGATCTTTTATTGTTTTTGGTATTCGTCAGTGTAATCGGAAATAACAGCTCGACTTTGATTGTGGTTGGCAAAATTGAAAATCGGCGATGCTGGTTATTAATAACGAAAATAAGCTCAAAGTCCAGCAAGCCTCAAAGATAAAGAATAGAATGTTTAACACGGAAAGAAGAGCATTTGAAAAAAGCCTGATGGTCATCGCAGATAATTCTGCATTTCATTGGAATGCAGAGGACAGTAGGGAGGGGAAACAGGAAAGACGATAGCGAGAAGAAAATGGTAAAGTAGTATTAAAGCGAATAATAGAAACTACAATGGAACGACGATGAAAAGGAAACTCGAAGAACCGAGGATTAGAAGGAAGATTAGGTTGAACTGAAAACGACAGTTACCACACTGCTGTCATAACGATGTTATGTGAATTGTCCGTTAAACGTCAACAATATATTAGGTTGGGAATATTTAAATTTCACGCAGAAACATTTACGTACGTTTAAAAAGAAACATTTACGTAGAAATATCTACACAGAAACATTTTACGCAAGGACTATTTTATAAAGTAACATTTTTATGTAATTTTTTATATTGAAATTCTTTAATTCACACAGTGGCGGCTCGTTCATGTGTTCACATTCGCACGTGAACACCCTGGATTCAACTTTAAAAAAGTAAAATCTAATGTTTTTATTTATATTTATTATTTACATATCACTATTAGTAAAATTAATGTAAAAAATAAATTGATTTTACATTTTTAAAAAGTAACTAAATTTTGTCCAGAATTCTTTTAGTGTGAAGGCTACTTGTAGCACGTGCGATCGAAAATCATGTAAGTATAATGTAGTAGTGTGTCAGAAAGGTAAAAATGATGTTGTGTTAGTGCATGTGTTACATCGGCTTGGCGGAGCACACTCGAATTGTGAACCAAACGATAGGCGTTCTTTTTGCAAAATTATATTTTGTGGGTGTGCAGTACTTTAATGAAGTGAATTTGATTATAAACAGAATTAATCAATAAATTTTCATAAAACGATTATATGTTTACATTTTTTTACTACTTATACCTATATTTGAATTTTGAAGGAAATAAAGTTTGATTGGAGTATATTTATATGTTTATTTTTATTTTTATTTTATGAGAAAACTGTATTACTGCACCTATATTATATCGGTTGTGTTATTACGTTGCATACATATACACGTTAGTATAATATTGTGCATTTAAAAACAATTATGTGTTTAAAATTACCGTGATTCTATTTGTCAACATTATAATTTCCAAATATTGAAATATAGTAAAAATTGGTTATAATGGTATACCAATTAGCATTTAGCGTTGAAAGATTTATGCAGATGAATTTAACAAAAACATCATCCCCGATCTTTTTCAATGAAGAAATGAAATTTATACAAACAGAACAGATATACCGTTATTTTTTGTTCTGCTTATTTTGTTAGTGTGACATGTAAAATGCTTATTATAAATATAACGTTGACGAAGACCTATGGTAAGACCATTGCAAAAAATATTAGAAAAAGAACTCATTTTGTTATAATAAAAAATCGAAAAATAACAAATTTCTTCAGAAGTAAGAAAATATCAAACCACTTCCGTTTTGGTACAGCTTCTTTTCTCTTACTCTTGCTTTATACTGATTTAAGTTTTTTTATTACCATACTTTTATGTACATAAAAAAAAGTGTAGTGTTTGTATTTTTGGCTAAGAAATATGTGTAGTTATAATTATACATAAATGATTCCTTATTCAGCGTAATTTATGCCATCAAATATTTCATGTCAGTTTTGCAGTGAACTGTTCATTAGTAGTAAATTTTGGACATTAAAAATTATAATGCTTTATTTGATATGGGATATAACGACATTCATCTCTTTGAATGTTTTTATAACTAATTTCTACTGTATCTTATAATTTGTCATTTTATTATACTCCTTTTGTTGAGACATGCATTATGTAAAACTGATACTGTTCAAAATGTTGGCTGGATATTTTAGCATAAAAATTTAATTGTTTTTATTTTTAAGCAAATTCAAAATAATTGTAATAATCGACAAATTAAAATAATAATAAAATATAAATATTAAACAGACTTAAAAAACAATAACAACAAATATTTTGCAAAATTTTAACTTTTGTTTGGTTTTTAATGTACTTAAATAAAAGTATGTAACGAATTTTCACGGTTCATATTATTAAAATTAAAATATTTGGTAGAACCAACATCAATTTTAAAAATACTAATAACATTTTGAATATGTATATATAGTCGATGATTGAGAACAGTTTAGTTTTTAATGATGGACCGCATATATTCATTTGAATATTTTTAATAGTGACGTAGTTTCTACCTAAAATTGTAATTTTACTTAAAGATAAAAAGTGCTAATTATATTCTTACTGAGTTTATCGATACTAAAACGAATTAAAACATTTTTATGTAGCACAATGTGTGAAGACAAGTTAAATGCTTTAGCTATGTTATCAATAAAAAACAAATGTTCCACAATATTCCTAACTTTCATGAAACTGTTATAGATTTTTTTTCTTTAAAGAAAGTTAGAAGAATAGATTTAGTTTGCAATACTTTTAACTGAAAATTATTAATATCATACGCACACACACACAGACACATACATACATATATATATAGTTTTTGATAAATTTTTTTCAATAAATATTTGTGTAATATTTAATATATTTAATTGTGAACCTCCACTTCTGTTACTCACGAGCCGCCACTGAATTCACATAATCTGATGTTTCAAGAAATGTGGAGAGAGCAGTGCGAAAAAGAAAATAATACTGTAACATAGCTGAAATAACAGTTTTTTTTTAGAAGAAAAGCAAATTTTTTATTAACTCACCCGGTTTATTTTTAAGTTGTAATTTATGCCGAATTTAATTTTATAGACGAGCAAATGATCGATTTAAGTAATAATCTTCCGGCTAAACGGGTGATATAATTAATAATGTAAAAAAAAATAAAAATAAATGTGAGGTGTTTACAAAGTTTAAATACTTATACTTATTGCACACCTATGAGAAATTCCTGTTAAAGTTTCAAAAAAAAAAAAAAAACACGTCACCCGAGGCACACAATACGAATGGCACATGGCGGTAGTAGTTATAGTTGGTGCGTTGTTGGACTTACAAGCCTTGTAATTACTGTTCGCGCACCGATTGCGCCGAAGGAGACTGAAAAAAATTCGTAATTTTTGTAAAATTCACTATTTCACGCTATTATCGACCGCAAAAAATTTGAAAAAACAATCGATATACATTCATCTTGTACAAGTTGTTGAAAAATTTAAGCGCTTTCATTTTCATTTGTTTATAACGGAGCGAAAAAATAACAGACTGATGTACAAAAACGGACTATCATGAGATATTTAGTTTCGATCTCTGTTACATCGAATTACGAAATACAATATAATGCGGGCAATAAAATTTAAAAAAAAGTAAACTAAGGAAAATTTGGTTTTTTTCGTTGACAAGCAAAATCAAGAATAGTTCATCATAATAAATTTCCGTAAAATTTTACTTTTCCATAAATTATAAGTTTAACATTAAATATGTATGTAATATTGTATTAGTATTCGCTGGAAATATTTCGCTGTAGAATAATTCACTAAAATTTTGTATTTACACTGTTTTATTCCGAAACCATAATTAAAATTAGAAGGTCATAACGTTCAATATTTATAAATATAAAATAAATACCTCTCGATAACAAAAATAGGTATAAAATAATTTTCTGTAATAAATTAAAATAACTTTAAATGTCTTTTTCGGGCTATATCATTGCAGTTAACAACAATAAGGAGTATACTCAATTAAAACTAAAAACCTAGTTTGTGTTTTTAGTTATTATATTTTGGTATACTGTTTTGTTATCTGTGATGATATAGCTCGAAAACGCGTCCAAAGTAAGTTATTTTAATTGATTAAAATTAATTTGAATTTATTTTTTGTTTGTTATTGGGAGTTATTTATTTATTTTATATCCACGATTTATTTATCATCTATTTAACATTATTTTTCTGTTTATTTCGATCAATACCTTAAAACATGATGATCTGTTAAGAATTCCATCTAAAATGTAAAAATTTAAAAAACTCGGGACAAATGACTGCAACGATCTAAAGCAATTCAACTTCATTTACACCAAACCAGATCAAAAAAAAAATATATATATATATATTTCATTTGCTCTGAAATTTGACAGCTCTTCATAGTTAAACGATGGAAATATTTAGAACGTCGTTTAAAATATCGGGTAAAATCGCATTTCTGGCCGCTTCTATTTTTCCGCTAGATGATATATGTTACCGTTTTGAATCTGTCTGAAATCGTTTTGCAATAAAACGCACATAGTTCAGTGCAAAAGTTGCATTATAAAGAAAGAAAAAAAAAAAAAGCCTCATTCCACGACTAAATCTACAACTGTACGTGTTAACACACACAGTAAATTTACAGTACTTGTTGTCTAAATCAGCAGGTGTTATCTGCGTCGAGGATGCGTGAAGAATTTTTCATTTGAAAAAAGTAAAAAGGATAAGTTGTCTTCTTCCGCGTGTAATCTGAAGTATAGAATTCTGAAGGAAGCGCACGTGATACATATATATATATGTGTGTAAAAACTTCTAAGCGATCATGTAACCAAAGATACTGTCCGTGTAATTAACGAGTTCTGGCGGTAAAGACGACAAAACCGGTTGAAAATGACAAAACTAGCAGTCTTAGATGTGGGTGCGTATGCGATGGGGAGGGGGAATAAATTAATTTGATTTCTGAATAGAGAACGGGATGATAATAATAATTCGGAATGAAAAAATGATGGTAAAATCCGTCCGATTTAATTTATAATTAACTGTGTTAGTGTATCATGACCCGCATCTTGGATAGCGGTAAGACGATTATCTTTTAAATTTTATTACTCGTTCGGGAACCGGCTAATATCCAGCCGTCGCTACACGGTAACGAAGCTTAAAAAAGCCCTGCATGGAAATTTACTGCCAGCTGTTAGTCGATCGTTCAACTGGCTTCTCCCGTTTGACAGCAAGCGTACGCGTATGTGTTTTGAAATGAATAACTTTTGGCCATTATTTTCAATGTAAACCTAAAGGTCAAAAATAAATAAATTAATCGATTATATATATATATATATATATATATATATATATATATATATATATATATATATTATAAAGAATATAAATAAATGAGAAATAAAAAGCTATTTGAAAATAATCACTCGCATTAAGGGGTTATTCTAGTCTGGAGGCATGAATTTCGAAAGTTTTTTCAAGCTCAATAAAAAAAAAAACAATAAATATTTTTTTACCATTTATTTATTCATGTTTTAAGAATACACAAAAAAATTATCAAAAAAAAAATTTCAAAATTCACTAAGTTACAGGCTAATGAAGTGGAGGGGTAAAAAAAAGGGTTTGTCCTGGTTGACACGATTCCAACCCTTCTGGTCATTTGAAACAAAAAAAAATAAAAGATTCATAATTAGTAAGGATGTGGTTACAGCCCCTATATCAGAGAATAAAAAAAAAGAATTCTCGTAAAATGGTGACTGTTTGAAAAAAAAGGTCGATTTTTTACATGTTTTTTGACTTTTCTGAATTTGTTAAAAATAGTAAAAATCAAAATTTTGACTTTATTCTGATAGGGGCTATAGAGAGATATTTAGAAAATATCCATACGCAATTTGAAGTAAATCGGTTTATTAGAACTTGAGATATCATGTCAACCGTGTTGAAAAAAGTAGTTTCCAGAAAAACGCGTTTCAAGTTTCAAAAGATTCAAGTAAAGTTTCAGGAAGTTTAATTCATAGAACGGTGGTACGTTATACTTACATTTTCTTAATCGGCGAATCCTGTTTCATACAATGGACCTTCTTTTATTTCAAATTGTACATTTTCTGAAGTTCTAAAACTAGAGGAGCACTCCTAGCTTCCTTTGAAGCATCAGAAGCTCGGATTTCAGAGCATTCAATCCGAGTCCCGCCTGACAGTCTAAATGTTTTTTTTTTTTGTTTATCTAGGCGCACATCACTTCCTTTGTTACTATTTTTATCCATTTTACACTTAATAAATAACATATTCATTTAAAATTTTATATTTTTGGACTATACTCAGGGTACGCATATTTGCGTTGCTTGAAGATTGAAACGATACTGAACTGGACACTAAACAAGAAAAGATTTCAACAAGATACGTTACAATGGCCTTCAGTTGATCGATTTTTAAATATATGTGTAATGTATAAAAGAGTTTGATTTATCCTCAGGTAGTCGAAGAAGGTGAATTCCCATTTCGCCTAATTCCCAATTCGCCTAATTCCCATTTCGCCTAAATTTAGGGTCGGGTTACTCAGGTAATAAAAAAAAGGTCAGACAAACATACGAATCATTTCGTGTTGGCAACAGCGCGTCATTATTATCGAATTTTAAGCAGACTAAACGCATCATTTTTTTTTCTATTTGATTCCACTGTTAAGGGTTTTTTTTCTTTCCGAAATACAACAAAAAGGTTTATATGAAAATCAGAAGTGAAAAAATACCGCTAAAAATGTTTGATGTAAATATACGCGAAACGACCACTCCGATTAATATTTGCGAGTTATTTTATTGGATGTCCAGTGCTGTATAAATCCCACCCGCCTTATCAGTCAGTATATAAAAGCCTTATTGATATTTAGTGTGACATGAACATTAAGGTTTTCGGAGTTGCAGAAAAAATAATAAAAAAGCTAAATTATAATTAGGTATAGTTTCGAAGTGGTCGCGTTTATGTAAGAAAAAAAGGAATAAAAATCGAATAGAATTAACAATAATGACATGACATCGAATGATTATTACAGCGGTAATTTTATTATTGATTATTAAAATTACAATTATAAGTACATACAAAAATTAAATGTTAAAATTAGGAAAACATAAATAAAGCTCCATTTAGTTCACCTTGCCTTTTTGCCTTTTCTAGGCTTTTTATCAAAATAACTTCTTCCGGCTCAACGTAGCTCGGTACGCATTTCAAACGCCTATACTGTCAGCAAGTGCTTTATTTCCGCTTCTCGGCCACGCACAACGAAACTAGTTCGCTACCCCTGCGTAGCGGTCAGATCCTTCGATTTTTTAACCGAGAATGCGTCTTTGACAAACAATGCCGCGTTTGCCCGCTGCTGAGACCTTCCGAGAAATTGAATGATTATTACCAAAATTTTAATATTTTCAAAGGTCGTAATGCCAAATCCATCTCAATATGCGGAAAATCACCGCATACTGACTGTTTTACGCTATGAGGTCACAATTTGTTCTGGGTTGAGTGTTATGTGTATCAACGTTCTGAAATGAAACTATTTTTCTTTCTTGAATATTTAAATTTTCGCTTGTGAATAAACCAAAAATTTAAAGTCAGGCTGATGTAGCAATGTATATATCATTTATAAAAAACAAATCGAGCAGGTAAATAATATATATATATATATCTAATATTTGTATATTGAAATATTTATTGCAAATTAGATTTTAAATGAAATGATATTCAATTAGATTTTGACAACAGAGAATAAAAAAAATTATCATCCATTAAAAAATTATTTTCGCTTAATTGCTATAAATTTTTATTTTGTACGTCAAAAGTGTATGATAAAATATTTGGTTAATTGAATAGCGTCTTTTTATATTCTCTTCCTTTTTCCTTTTTGTAATGTTAAATCGTAATCTTTTGGAAATTTATTGAATGAAGCACATTTTAAATAGTAAGAAGAAGGTTTTTTTTCTTTGCCTTTTTTTGGATTTGCCAAAAAATCTGGCAGACTTAACAGATTATAAAAGAAAGAAGAAAAATATTATAATCTAATTCGATTGGACACTGGGGAAATAGAAGAAACAAGAGTAAGGAGGACAGTGCCCCTTTATTCCAATCTTCTGCGCTATGGCCTCCCCACTCCTTACAGTGCCAAAGCCATTCTTGCTTTCTCCTCTCTCAATATAGTTCCTTTGTTAGCTCTCTTTATCTCCTCAATTTTTAATCTTTTCCTTATATAATGTACAGTTCTCTGCGTTGGGTAAGTTCTACTGTTGACGTGCCCAAAAAATTGAAAAAAAAAAAAATTTTTTTTACTTTGTCAGAAACTCTAATAACAACATTTTTTGCGTTTTATTTATTTTTTTCATTCCAATTATTGAAATTACTTCATTATAATAAACGTGACTAATTTGAAGAGGAATTTTTCAAAGTCCAACAGCAACCATTTAGGCTTCTGGAGAAGTTATTTATACCTTAAAATTCGATTTTAGAAGTATTTTTAACAACATACGCCAAGTTTTACCGTTTCATCTTGTAGAATGGGGAAAAAAATCGTAACTGTATCTTCTAACATTTTTTTTATACCGTGCGACACATCTAAAAATGTAATAACCCCTTATTACTACCAATTTTTCGCCATTTTTTAATCGATTGTCCTTATTTTCACTGCTTTCTACAACTAAAAATCTATTGTTAAAGATTATCAAATATAACAGATATACCCGAGGGATAGATATAAGAATATTTAAAATATACATTTTTTTGATATGGTGCTTTTAAATCTATGCTCATTTATTAATCCCATAAAAGCCATGAACTGACCCCATATAACAGGGTCTTCACCTTGTTTATTCCTTGCTTACTCCTCTTTTTCTGCTGTACACAGAGTTTAATAGTAAATCTAGTAATTTTTCTCGTCCTAATATCCAAATTTTGAAAAATCTCTTGTAATCGTATACGTTACTGTTGATTATTTATTCAAATCCGAAGCAGTATTTAATTTTTAAATTCTTTCGATTTGCAAATTCACTTTTTTTGAATTAAAGAAAAATTAAATTAGGTTCAGGAACTTTTGTTAAAAAAAAGAGAAACACTGTTTTCCTAATTTTTACATTTACTTTTTGTATGTACTTATAATTGTAATTTTAATAATCAATAATAAAATTACCGCTGTAATAATCATTAGACGTCATGTCATTATTGTTAATTCTATTCGATTCTTATTCCTTTTTTCTTACATAAACGCGAACACTTCGAAACTACACCTAATTATAATTTAGCTTTTTTATTATTTTTTCTGCAACTCCGAACCTTAATGTTCTTGTCACACTAAATATCAATAAGGCTTTTATATACTGACTGATAAGGCGGGTGGGATTTATACAGCACTGGACATCCAATAAAATAACTCGCAAATATTAATCGGAGTGGTCGTTTCGCGTATATTTACATCAAACATTTTTAGCGGTATTTTTTCACTTCTGATTTTCATATAAACCTTTTTGTTGTATTTCGGAAAGAAAAAAAACCCTTAACAGTGGAATCAAATAGAAAAAAAAATGATGCGTTTAGTCTGCTTAAAATTCGATAATAATGACGCGCTGTTGCCAACACGAAATGATTCGTATGTTTGTCTGACCTTTTTTTTATTACCTGAGTAACCCGACCCTAAATTTAGGCGAAATGGGAATTAGGCGAATTGGGAATTAGGCGAAATGGTACCAGACCGTCGAAGAATGTCTACCGTGTCTATTGTTTGATCTACTCCGACTGAGCCGATTTTGTCGCCGGCTCACGAAAATAGCCATAACTCCGTAAATAATTTTAATTTTGAAAAATCTTTTTAGGGACATATTTTGAAATGTATAAACTATCGGAATATGCAAAAAAAAAAAAAAATCGATTATTTCATATTTCTAGACTAGAATACCCCCTTGAACAACGATATTACGTGGATCCTACAGCGACGTACGAGAAAATAACAGTTACTTCTATATCCGTGAATTTAAAATCCCCGACAGAGGAAAAGAAAAGTCGTAATGTTGACTGTGTCGAGATAAGAGGGTAAGAGAATCGAGCCGGAATTCGGGATGGATTTTCAAAAGAAGGGTACGTGTTATTTTTCGGAGTAATTGCGTTACAGCGACAATCTAATTTTTTTGAATATCAATATAGGCTGGCGGGGTTCCGGAGAATATCTGTTTCGCACGAGTCCGAAGAAGCTGCTGAATAAGATAAAACGGCAGGAAGGTTAATCGCATTTTTCGCGCCTGGAATTAAAAACTTCTAGTAGCGCCGTGAAAGGACACAATTGGACGACGTTAAAAGGGCGCCAAACGGAGGAGAAATAAGGAAGTAATAGAGCGCTGAGAAATTGTTTAGCGAAAGATTGTAGAGGGAACTGCAGTAAGATAACGAAGTTATCCGGAAATCGAATTTTAGACGCGGGGGGTGGGGTAAGGCGAAATTCGAAAAAGGAAATACCTGTCCAGATTTCGGCGCCCAAAGACCGCAGTTCAAATTGTCCGCGATAGCGGGTGAAAGAGAGGAAACTGCACGCGACACAATTAAACGCTTCACTGATCAGAAGTTTATTCGGAATCCGTCGTCCTGAAAAAACAGCGAAATTAAAACTCGTATTGCTAATTGTTCAATTTTGCCTAATTTTGCCTAATTGTCTATCGCATTCGGGAACTTTTTTTCTGTAACTTTTACGTTTTTTTTTTGTATTTTTTTTATCAACTTTCCATTAATCTACACTTGTTAACCGAAATATGATTTTTTCTCTCTTTCTCTAGCGCTTTCTTTTTTCTTCTCTTTTCAATGGTACCGTCATCCTAATTATCGCTGTTCTTCTTTACGGATGGTCAATTTTTTATAATTTCATCTGGCTACAAAGATAATTTTAGTCGCGCAATCGGGCGTAATTATGAAAAGAAAAAACAAGATGAAAAAAAGTAAAATCGAAAAAACAAGACTCATTTTGAGCTCATTAGAGAGCAGTCCTTACATAGGTTAGATCTGTTTAATTACTAACAAGTTCTCCAGAGGCCCATTTCTCAGTCGGCGTGTGCTCTGGAGTGAACATTAGGCTTAAACTGGGTTCAAACTTTGACGGACGAATGTCGCTTTCCATTCTACTCTGTAATTCGTTTTTAATTTTCACTAAAATTCTGGCAAGAGCATTTACGTGTTCAAAAAACAAAATCGACATTTTACGAGCAAAACCCGCATTGTTATTATTGTTGCCAATATAATCGATATTGTTATCATTTTGGTCAATATACTCAACATTGTTATCATTGTCGTTGATATGGTCGATATTGTTATCATTTTCATTAATATAATCGATATTGTTATCATTTTCGTCAATGTAATCGATATTGTTATCATTGTCGTCAATATGGTTGATATTATTTGTCATAAATAAAACAAATAAAAAAGCTACATTATTAAGATATATTTTTTAATTGAAATAAAAACTTCCTTATTGATAATTTTTTTTTTATTTAAATTAATTATAGAAACTTATCGATAGGACAACATAAAATGCAAAATGTTTCATTGTTGTCAGTTACAAATTGTATCCTTCCCTCGGAAACTGAGCTTTTAACTTAGACCGGCACAATTATGAAATTAACAATTTACTTGCGGTAAACTAAACAATGATTTGCGATCGTGTGGTAAACTTAAACAACAATAAAACTAATTTAGACTTAATTATTTCTATTAAATTTTGGGCGAGATGCATATGTATATTTTTTTTTTTTTTTTAATTGGGCTCGTCAACCGAGGACCTTCACCCGAAAACAATTAAGGGAAAACGAAAGTTATATAGTGAGGCGATCAGCTATCGTTAATAAGAAGGAAACAATGGAGGGGATAATAAGTGTAGAAGGTAAAGACAGGACATAACGAGCACAAAAAGGAGCAGGAAGCCCAGTCCAAGCAAGTGGGAATATAGAGCCGAGCGCTCCACCGAAAGAGCAGAGCACTCAAAAAACACGTGATCGGTGTCACAAACAAACGCATCATTTGAATGGAGAGGACAACATGGGGAAGAGGTCAACAACGAGAGGCGAAAGCGTGAGGAAGATAGCAAGGAATGGTTTAAGCGCAAACGCACAATAGAGACAACAACAGAGCGAGGAAGTGAAGGAAACAGAAGGAACCAAGAATTTGAAGGAAGATTAGGCTGAACGGACAGATAAAAAGAGCGAAAATTAGAAAAGGAGGAAGGGTACATATTCGACCAAAATCTGAGATGGAAATATTTACGCAAAGGCAAGAGATTAGAGGATGGGATTTTTTTGAAGAAGAATGTGGAAGAAGGCATATGTATATTAATGACTAATGAGAAAATACTGGCCGTTCTGCGTTACAGAAATTGCGATAGAAATTACGTAAATTAAATTTATCGTTTCTAAAAGATTTTCGGTATTGTTAAAAAATAAAAAAAAATTCATCATATAAATATATGAAAAGATAGTTCAATAGTTATCATTCACCGACTCGCGGTGTCTACGAATCAAAAATAAATTTATTGTCATTTGCAAATACGATTTATCTCCGAAAAATGTTGCTGAATTTCATATACTTAATTATAGAAACTTATAGTAATTTTTTGACAAATATAGTAATTATTTCGGGAAAATGTCTAATTATAATTATGTAATACAGCGGCGATGCGCAGTACATGATGTGTTTTACATATCCGAAAATACCGACATATATTTACTCTAATGTTTACGAAAGCATCTA
The DNA here is from genome assembly GCA_039619475.1 of Icerya purchasi. Classification (NCBI taxonomy): domain Eukaryota; kingdom Metazoa; phylum Arthropoda; class Insecta; order Hemiptera; family Monophlebidae; genus Icerya; species Icerya purchasi. The sequence goes on along the minus strand of CM077115.1, from coordinate 503,759,330 downwards.
CTCATAATCTACATAATATCCTTTAAATATAATTAACCGTGTTCTTCTGGCGTCCTTCCTTCTGCACTATTCCTTCTGCCGAATCGATCGCCATGCTTCAGGCTATCTCTTTTATTTCCTCTTTAAGCGATCTTTCCCAATTCCTCATTATTTCGAACTCTAAAGGCGTCCTTCAAGCCCTATCCTCTCCTCCTTCACATTCCTCTGATAATATTATTCTCTCAATTCGTTCTCTTACTTCCACTCTGCAGTCATCCTGTTCTATTCTTATTGATTTTTTATGGGTCCCCAGTCATTCCGGAATTGATGGCAATGACGCAGCCGATTCTTTGGCTTGTTCTGCTGGTCGCCTTGATTCATTCCTCAACCATTTCCCTTCTTCAGATATCCTTTCCTTATCCACCTCCAATCACGCCAGACTTTGGCGGGATATTTATCCCTCCCTATTTTCTAATCGTCATTCGCATTACCGTTTTATTCAGCCGATTACTCGTTCCCTGCCTCGGTTCCATTCTATTCTTTTCGGTCGTCGCTGTTCTGTTGTCTCTCTAATTCGTCTCTTGATTAATTATTCTCTCCTTCCCTCCTCTCGCTTCCCTATAACGCTTTTTTTATCCTCTCCTTTCCTTCATCTTCCGTGGTGCCTGCACTGCTGTCCTTTGTTGCGTCTATTTCGCCTTGGTAATCATAACGAATTTAAAGGCCGAAAAAATATATACAGAACAAAACCCGAAAAAGAGGTAAATTTTTATATTAAAAAGTGGATTATTATTGAAAAATGCGAAATATATTTAATTTACAGGATAACCGATTCAAAAACGTTACTACGAAAAAATAAATAAATAAAAAAAAAGAAAGAATAAAAGCTTTGCACGATTTTTCATATTATTGGCGATGTAAAAATGACTCATTAGGCGGGTTTAATAAAATTTATAAATAAATTCAAATAAAACTGCTCTTAATGCTGTGGCATTTTTAGTAGTATTGACGGCATACCGATCGAATGAGGACACGACCTTATCGGGATATTCGCTCACGGAATAATTAACCTTCCATCGGACGTGGTAGACGACGTTAATGGGCGCCTTGCGATCATCATTGTAACTTGTATTTCGCAATTACCTCGGATGAAATTTAAATTAGGATACCGACTGATAATTTTGTACTGACTTATCAGTTTTGTCTGGAAAATTGTTTCGCCAGTTGTCGTGTAAACCAAAAGAAATTAAAATGAATTCGACTAGCCCGACAGAAACACCGACAGTGCCTCAGCTAGGAAACAGCTTGGTAGTTCAAAGAATTACGATCAAAAACGCTACTGATTCGCAAAGAGAAGTTGCAAAGACGCACGAGAAGAACTTTCTCGAAACACTTATGTAAACTCGCAGCCTCTATAATCACGATAATTTTGATGTCGCGATAAGTTTTCGATACGAACACCTGTCTTACGGCTGGAAGTCATTCCAAAAAATGCGTTAATCGATGGTTCCATTTTTTTCTCTTAATCATTCTATTCGTTTTAATTATTTAACAATGCCGAAGCCGGGCCCGCACTGTTATCAGTACAATTCTACCTCAGACGTTGGAATCAGTTAAATCAGATTAACTCGACTTTTTACCGCAGTATGCATCAAAGTAACTACTACGTTTAAGTGTATAAATATTAGGTAATTGATCAGTCTTCGGAATTCACTTCTGGTAATTAGTGTCATCATCATCATCCATTCTCACTCGTGACCGAGTATGAATTTTCCACAAGCCCCCTTATCCGTGCTTACTCGAAACCAAACCTATTCGGTGTACCTTTGCAACAGCTGGCAACCTACATTTTGAACTGCACCGTCCTCCTCAATGTTATTTTCCCCGTTTCCCGTAGCGTCTTAAAATTTCCATAATTATTGTTGAATGGATAATCGTTCTTGTAGAATCATGTGGGAAAATAACGGCGCATAAGGGAACACGGTAGATACAACACAACCATGCTGCCATTCGCGTCTATCACAGATTCTCTAGTGGCAAGGCATGCCGAGACCACTGGTATGTCCAGAAGGACATGATTTCTCGCAGGATATTTAAGGAGAGAATAGAAAAAGAATTTTAGAGAAAGAAGCGCAGAAAAAAAAACAAAAGGAGAAAGGAGAAGGAATGCCACTACTATTTCGGGGCGACATTATAGCCTTTGGATTTAACAAAATCCTAACTGCGCAAGACAGCGGGTTGTTACTGAGGAGAGGTAACGTTTCAAGGATTTTACGGCGACCTAGATCCGTCGAGGGAGTGACAGTCGCCGGATTTATGCAAACTTTTAGCGGACAGTTCCTCAAACTTCCATCTGCATCCTCATGTCTCCTTTCCCTGTCGCTACTGGAATCGTCTGCCTGAGACTTTTCACCAGTAGTTGGTCCGCGACTGCTTATTTGACTAACCCCTTTATTCGCAGCTAACCTACATACATATCTACAGGCCATTTATTCGTCATCCATGGAAGCGCCCCGTTCCGGTTAGAGCTCCGCCCAGAGGGGCACAAAGTACGCCCACCCCCGGAGGGGTTAAGAAGTGTAAGGTCTGTTTTATTACTTACTTCAAAAACATTCTCTCCTGTAACGTTGTTCCCATTTGGCACACTCGAACGTGCATCGCGGTATTATTATTTCTATTCAGTTATTCCGTGAATTTTGAATTCCGCTAATTAAACTCACCCATAATAAAGTTGCCTTGAAAATTTTTCATTCTGATTTTAGTATTCACATTCGGAAAATCCACATATAGATTAGCCTACCGGTTATTGCTTATCCGTGAAATTCTTTTGCCATTTCACTAAAGTGTCTGTTCTCTCTCTACTCCAAGATCTCCTATTTTTAGTTACGCCTGAGCATTCCCGTTTCGGTTGCCAAAGTTTTTTAACTTTTTTTTACCTCGATGCGTTTTTCCAAGATTATTATTAGGAATTCCTGCGATACACTACGATAACACATACGGTGTATACTGTTTAAGTTAATTTTTTACTGAGAAATTTTATTTAAATTTTTACATTTATGTTATAGTAAATATCGACTTCTCATAGACTTTCTATGGGTCCCTAGTCATTCCAATATTGAGGGCAATGACTCAGCTGACTCATTAGCTCGCTCAGCCGCCCACATTGGTCCTTTCCTCGACTCTTTCTCTTCCTCAGACATTCGTTCTCTATCACGCTCTAATCATTCCAGACTTTGGTTGGACATGTATCCCCATCTTTATTCTCAAATCGCTTTTCACAGTACCGTCTTATTCAACCGGTTCCTAGTTTCCTGCTTTGATTTCAATCTATTCCTATCTGTCGTCGTTCTACTGTTGTTTCCTTAATTAGGCTTAGAATCAATCATTCTCTACTCCCCTCTTCTCGATTTCGTTTTTCTTTAATTCTTTCTCCTTTCTGCTCCCTTCACGCTTCTGAGCCTTCTTGTATTTGTGATTCAAATCATATCCTATTCGAATGTTCTGCACTCTATAATGAGCGCTCCTTTCTTTACGCCCAACTTTTAGCTTTGGGTCTTCCTATTTCTTATAATGCAACCTATATTCTTTCCTTTCCATTGCCTTCAGTTATTCCGTTGCTGCTGTCCTTTGTCTTTTCCATTTTTGACCGCCTGGCTTTTTAGTTATAGCTCTTAATTTTTCATGTTGTTGGGTCAAGGCCGCTGGCGCACCCAGGGTAGGGAAAAAAAAAAGTAAATATCGACATTGAAATTACAATGTCTTGTCTTTATTAATAAATTTGAACGAGTCGAGCAAACCTCCTAAGGTGTGAAAAAAAAGTACAAAACAAAAAGATCTTTAAGAATTATTTTAACCTGAAATATGGAAGAACATGATATCAAATTTAAAATAGAATAATTTCTTCTTCCAGAAATCTCTTCAAGTTGTGGAATGCAAATGGGCGAATATGATAACAAGAGTTAGAGTATGACTTTTTTTTTTAAACCTGAGTGGGGCGGCCTGTAAATCAAAATATTTAAACGGACACCCGACTCGATTAATTGCGTAATTTTAAGTAAAAAAAACAACAAAAAACAAAAACTAACCAATAAATTTTAAATTATAATTTTTTTATCTAATTTTGTGTAGGGGGTGTAAATTAAAATCAGCGATAGTTCTCTATTGAGTAAACTAGAAACGAACTATAAAGTAGTGTTTTTTTGTTGTTGTGTTTTTTTCGTGTTTTTCACGCGTAACTCTTTTCGATTTTTTATCTAGACTGATTTTAATGATTTTTTGTTCATCCGAAAGTATGGCGGTCAGCAATGGTACTGAACGAGTACCAATGAATACCGGTAGAAAACTCCAGTAGTTATTAAATGGGGGTCTCAAATTTTAGTGTAGTTGTATTACTATTATTATTATTATTATTATTATTATTAAATTAGATTTACGTGCCATGTGCAGCAACTATGACTAGAGGCACGGGAGGAGAAGGAGGTTTAGATTAGTGAGCAGAGTCCGGACTTATGAAGGAAAAGAATTAGACAATGAACAGGAGTTGTCTTTAAGGATGAGGGGAAGTTGTACATATCATTACAAACTATAAAGAAGCAGAAATAATTTAAATGAGTAATGTGTAAATATTGTCAAAGTGTCAAGATATACTGTTTTTTTTTTTTTTTTCTCTAGTAATCGTTTTGCACGACGCATGATGACAGAAATCTCCAAGTGACGTTCCCGACAATAAAGGTGTGGAATACAATAATAATCCTTAATGTTGCGTGTCGAGCCATACCTCTCTAAACCCGAGGAGCCAAACAAAAGAAAGAGAACAAAAATAAGAAGAATAAAGGCAAAGTAAACGGATCTTTTCAGGGTCAGCTTTGACTATACTTCCGATAAATATCGAACAACGAGCAAAAAGGTGCTATTAGCAGCACTCTGCAAATGCAGTGTGGATATAATATGCTTTGTATCCAGGAAATTCATCGCAGTGAAAATAAATAATCAAAAAAACAAAAATAAAAAAAAACAACAGAAAAACAACAGAAAAACATGGAACGCGCTTGATAATTATAGAATAAAATAATGGTACATCACGACGAAGGCGGAAATTAAGTTCTGGATTTGTGGGCTACGACCCGAAATTTCCAGATTTAATTCTGAGCGCAAAATGATGAAAATGTTCGTTAAGGGTATTACGGCAACCGCACGGAGAATGCAGATTTTAGTCATACCGCTGCAGTCAGACCACCGATTGCGACTGTCAGGAGAAGATTTAATATTATCGCAAGGCGAAGCGGACTGGATTTTGAGGTTAGTCTTTTAAAAAACTAGTGGAATGTCGGTTACACTTAAATGTCGCGATGAATTTATACTGGAACTATGCTGGCCGCTTAAATTTGTAGAACTTTGATGAAACGGTATCGAAAAAACCTTTGCAGAAAACACTTCAAGTATTGCAGGGCTAGTGTAGTGGAAGCTGTAGACAAAGTCCTGCTCGAAGAAACGGCCGTCACTAAAAGCAACGGAAAAACCAGGATCCCGCCGAAAAGATTCAACCGCGGCAACTAGAATTTTTCGCAGACGACTTCGAACAAAAAATACCTGCAGACGTCCCCGATGGGTCTGAAAACGGCGTAAGATAGAATTTTAGTTATCGGTTGCTGCCGCGGAAACTTTACGAACGGTCAAATTTCACTCATAGCGATTATAGAAATCGTGCTGAAAAACAGTAACTCAACGTATACACAAATACCTGAGACAACTTAGTGGAGAGTGTGTATGTGTGTGTGTGTGTGTTGGGGGGGGGGCTCATTTATTTTCGTATTATTTGAGATCCGTTGAAAGAAGAGTGCGAGTGTGGTCTGAAATACAGCTGGACATCACCTGATCTGGCCGTTAAACGAAGAGTGTCACGTCTGGTCTCGATCAAATTTGCAATGCCACTTTCTTCGCCGAGTTATTCTGATGTTATTATTCTGCTGTCATCTCTGGCTTAATGCTGTTTCACGTTAATCCCAACAGTTTTAAACCAGCTCCTAAGTCTGTTCCTGATGAGGTGGGGGGCATAATAATTATAAGTATAATAATTATAAGTTTGTCATCGGTGTACTATGACAAACGCAGTCCTCGCTCTAGACTAAACTTGAACGTCGCTTTGTGACTGTCTGACGTGCAGAAGCATACAGATTAGATTCCTGCCAATCACGAAAACGTATTACCGTGCTTCGCGTATTTGCGTTAAAAATGTATAACTACAGGGAGAGATCTTTCTAGACGATGGTTTTAGCGCTTTGTAAAACTTTTTTTGGCCGGAATTTTTGTAAAGAAGGTTAATTAATGGTTATCGATTAATACGAATAGAGCATGCTTCGACTACTGTAAAAAGCCGCCAAAACTATAGACGAATTTGTTGCAGTTAACTTCACAGTTGATCTTGGAGGGGAATTATTCGAACCAGCTTAAATACTTGTGTTTGATTATGAAGGTTCCTCGACGACCCTTTTTTTTTTTTTTTTGGGCTACTGTTCTTGAAACTTGCCGCAGAAGAAATGTAAGATGGTTAGCCGACAGTAGAAGTTGGTCCGGCTTTATCTAATTGTTGCACGTTCATCAAGAAATGATCCATCTGGATGCAGGAATGGGGGGGAATTCGCGGAGTGAACTGGGCGAGCGCGGATGTTTTAATTTTCAACGTTTTACCGGTGAATTTTAGGCTCGAATAGACATGGTCGTCTCGTTATTAAATTCGTAATTATTGTTAAATAAATTTCAGCGGGAAACATGACGGTAAAAAAGTGCCGGAAGTGTAACACTTTCCGAGAATACAGAAGGAAATTAGCGGGAATTTTTAGATGTTCTAAACGACAGTTACAGCTTCGGAAGTGTTTATTTACCGAGAATTGAACGCGTCAATGTTATCCGGTACTACACGTTCCGGCGATCTTGAAATGAGATAACTTTTTTTGTCTTTACGACGATTTTTTCTGCATCTCTTTGTCGTTCAGTTACTCTGCATTGATCGGTTTCCCGATAATTGTATCGGTGAGGTTGGCGATTTTTCGTAGACGACGCTATTACATATGTACGAATTTCGCATGAATAGATTAGTGCGAGCGAGCTCAGTGGCATTGGCGCTCGTCTTATTGGAACTGACCTTTTATAGGTCTATTATTTTATTCGCGCGCTCGCCGAAGGAATAATAATAATTATCGTCAGATTAAGCTCTGATTTGCCGGCACAATCTGTGTCGATCACTTGACGATGACATCATGTGCATCGTCGTGCGGATGACAAAAATTTTCATTAAGAAAGCCTTGACCGATTTTCTAATTAATTGTGTTAAAATGAAAAGGGAAGTACATCATGTATAAATACTTCTCTACGATGTGGTCAGATGGTTTTTCATTACGCTAGCACAAGAGTGACCAGTCGTTCTCAACGTTCGATATTAAAAGCGTCGACCATCGCAACAGTTTCCACATACAAAGGTAACTCTCTCTGTCCTCTGCTTTATATCGCACGTACTATTTTTACTTTTACTATATTCCGGTCAGTGCTACTGCATTCGGTTCCGAACAAGCAGTCGCAACAATTATATCGTAGATTTTAGCTAGTCTTTTTTTACGATTCCCGTGAGCGCACGCCTACTCAGGTGTTGTAGTCCATTATTAATTCAGAAAGTCGATTTCCGGGGAAATATTCGAATTAAACGGATTTCAACGAACAACGAGAATAATTGAATTTTTTCAAATACGAATTCTACCAAAAAAAAAAACAAAAAACTGTTGTTTCTTCAGGAAGAGATTGCTTGGAAGAGTAGAGGTTATTATTGGGAAATATAGTGATGTATGAGTTGAAGAAAATTTGAAACTGTTTCGATACTCCAAAGAGAATGAAAGGTGGTTCGATCATGCGGGTCTTTTGAGTTTTTCATTACATAAGCAGGTCTCTAATGGAAAAAAATTTGATAAAATCCATTCTCGGTCATTGTTTTTAATTGTTTATTGGAAAAAGTTTTCAAAGACATACGTTAATGCAGTCTCGTAAACTTTTGTTCGAACACGTTCCTCCGGGTTTTTTACCTGTTTCTATTAGAACTTGGCGTCGTCTACAGGGGAACTTGTATGCTACAGATTACATTTTTCATAATTCCGCCTAAAACTATTAATTATTTATTTCGTGTACCGGAAGAGTTGTCATCAGTCAGAGTGTAAGCAAAAATCATACAAATATTTACACACGTGTAAATATGTATAAAGATAAAGTAAATTCAGAGGTCGGTGATTGTGAAATTAGGCTTCCCGTGTAATGTGTTAAGTCTGTTGGATCGGAAAATAATATTGGGGGCCTGGTTCTTTACTCTCGGTTCTTTTACTTTTCCAGTTTTCTCTGTGCTTAATTATTTCAGGTTGGCTAAATGTGGGAACGCTTTGAATTTAATTCGGAACGAGATAAATTCCGTCAGCTCCGTTTGGCAACTATGTAATTACTAGACTACTACCTCCACCCCCATCTACACACATAAAGTCGCATCCAGCTTTATCCAGCATGAAATAGTTGGGTACGAGAGCATTCTGGCAAAGCAAAGGTGACCCAGAGAAACGAACTGTCTCCCACTAGTATCGTTGGGCTTAGTACATTATGAACCTTGACTTTACAATCCCCTATACCCTGTCAAAGATATGAGATACACTTTTTAAATATAATATAATAATATGTGTATATGTTAATACAAATGACTATATGATTTTTATGCTAGGGGTAAAAGGATAATATTGTAACGAAATCTGCTACGTTTTAGCTTTACGTTAGTGAAACATTTATTTCATTTTTCCAAGAATGGTACAGTCAGTTGAAATCTAATCTTCTATAAGAATAATAGAAGACTAGTATTGAAGGTACAGGGGTCTTCCCATGGCGAAATTATCGAGGTTTATATATATATATATACATACATACATATACATATATATATATATATATACATACATACATATACATATATATATATATATATATATATATATACATACATACATATACATATATATATATATATATATATATATATATATACATACATACATATACTTATATATATTTTTTTCTTATATAGCGGATGGGTGTTGCAAGTCGAATGCAACGCACTACGAAATACCGCAAAATTTAGTTATTGCTGTAACAACTTGCAGACCACCAGCAACTCGCTCACAATTCCAGTCCTAGGAAATACTATGTTAAATAGATTGAGTAAACGAGTCTCCGGCGCCTTAAAACTGAACCCCTTTCGGCTAAGGGAGTAAACCTTTAAAGAAAATCACTTGTCAATCCGCAGTAAGGCAGCGTGATAAGAATCATGCCTAAACCCTTCAATTTATATGTATATATATATATGCAGGGCCGTATCTAGACCAAAATTGGGGGGGGGGGGGGGGTCGAAAATATTTTTATAATTATATACACGGGAGTCGCCAGCGCGGGGGGGGGAGCTGCCCCTTTGGACCCTTTAAACTTTTTAATCAACTAGCCATGATGAGTATTCATAGGCGCGTAATCATGAACAATTTGCCAGAAACCCACGAAAATGATGTTTTAATTAAGATTTTATTCTTGTTTAATAAAATATTAAGCCTTTACAACTTATAAATTTTATTTTTCCTATAACTCATATCCTCTTTCTATCATCTCTTAATTATATATATATATATATATATATATATATATATATATATATATATATATATAATATTTGAACACTACAATAAAAACAAATAAAAAATAGTCGTTTCCATAGAATTCATAAAAATTTTAATTTTATTTTCTTTTATCAAAAATTGAAAAGAAATAAATTTATTCTGAATTTCGGTCCATTTAATTCAAGCAATTATGATTTCGCAGACATTTCGGGGAGGTTTGAACCCGGAAAATCCCCCTTCAGATACGACCCTGTATATAGGTATAGAGATCCATATAGATGTAAACGCTAAATGCTAAACAGGCGAACAAAATCCTTGGGCAGAGTTATTGTGTAAATATAAGAATCAAATAAATTACCGTAATAAGCAAAGATAAAAATTGAATACGTAAGATTATTGCATGCAGTTCTGAATATTATACTATCCAAATATTATATCAGCTAATTTTAACATTTTTTTATTGGATTTTCCGCTGGGTTGATATTAAATAGTTCGCATCGGTTAAGTTTTCGAAAATTCATAGCCGGACGAATATTTAATAATCGAGAATCACAAAATCGAAATGTTAGAGAAAGCATTAGTCAATTTTTTTACTTCAGTTAAAAAGCGAACGAGAAACATTTTTTTACTCATTTACCAGGTACAGTAACAGTAATTTTTTTGCTTTAGGCGAAGCCCACGAAATGTTTATTTATTTTAAACTTTTTTTATCAATTAAAAATAGAAAATTTTCTTTTCATTTAGTGTAGAGTATTTTGAAATATCTTTAAATTGATCGCTAAATGATTTAATATAGATCTTACCAATTAATATACATTTGCGCAAACAATATTAAGATGACCTTTTTTCATGTATGTGTAATTTTCAAATGATCTCGTTACGTCTATTTCTGTTCAATTATATCATTTACTTCCGACTTCGGAATATTTTTTACACAAGCTCGTACAATTCTCTAGAACTAATAAAACTAATAAAATATTTTGTATTAAATTCGGTCGTTTACAATATAATTATACTAATGTAATTAAAATTAACATTCTTCTTCTTCTTGAGCGGCGTGAAAAACAGCAAATGCTCGGTTCAACAATTTAAAATAAGAAAAAAGCAGGAAGTGCCAACAGGGGAAAAAATAAAATATTGAAAAAAATATCTTACCTACGTCAATAATTAGGAGTTTTAATCAATTCAAATAATTGCTGGATTAATAATTGCGATAAACTATAATATAAAAATGGAACTCAGTTGAAAGTGATATAAAAAAAAAAAGGAAATGTTCGTTAATGAATAAAATTTTTCTATGTGCAAATTCGTTTCATTTTGAATTTTGCACGAAATTTGTTTGGCCAGTCATCTACCATGTTGATTTTACTTCCCTCTTTTTTTTTCTTAAATTTTTAATTAGCATTTTTTCCAAGAAATCTATTTTTTAAGTTTTATACTTTCAGTTGTTGCACTTTTAACGAGTGTTCGCTGCAGTTTCTGAGTTCGACAGAGTGCAAACCACACACACTCTTATTTCTAGTGATCTTAAACCGACCGTCCTGATTAACACCTTGGGTCTCCCTGTTTTACACCCTTTTCTATGTCAAAATATTCTCCTTTTATGCCTGTTACTATTCTTGCCTTCATATTCGTGTACATATCTCTTCCCTATAGTTTCCGGACACTCCCTGATTCTTCAAAGCTCTATCTAAAAATTTATGATCTAACGAGTCAAACGCCTTTTTATAATCTATAAATGCTAAATTTATTTCTATTCGATATTCCTTACATTTCTCTAAAAGTAGATTTATCACCTGTAAGTGATCGGTGGTTGAGAATCCAGTCCGAAAGCCAGCCTGTTCTCGAGATTATTCAAAATTTAATATTTGTTTTAGCCTATTAGTCAGGACCTTAGAAAATATTTTAGACACCGTGGAGCCTAGACTTATTGGACGGTAGTTTTCTATTTTATGTTTTCTTCCTTTCTTGTAGCTTTTTTCTATGATTTAGGGATTTTCCTATTCTTTCGAATCAAATTAAACAGAATATTTTGTAATCTTACTATTCTTTTACCGGCAAATTTAATATGTTCATTCGTTATTCCGTCCGGTCCAGGTGTTTTCTTAATTTTTAAACCCTTGATCACTTCCTCTATATTTCTATTTCTAAAAATGTAGGTTCCTCTAATACACTTTGTTTTTCATAATCCTTAAGGTTAAATATTGTTTCGCTTTTGTACTATTATAGCTGAGAAAAATAATCTGTAGATATGTTTATAATATCCTTCCTACTGTGCTTTTTTATTCCGTTTCGGTCAGTGAGGCAAGTGTGCCATCGTTGTCCTAAACATAGATTCTTCTTTATAGCTTTCATATTCTTCGCCGACTCGATTATTTCTTCTATCATTTTTTCTTCCTTCTGTTTGTTAAATACCCTTAATTCGTATTTTATTAATTTGCCTACTATATTTAGTTCTATTTTTTCTAACCCTGCCTTATATTTTTTATTTAATAATCTCTGTCTCGCCTTAATCTCTTATACGAATCGGAATTTTGTACTCCCTTACTTTATCTACGTTTAATCTATTTAGATGTAATGCTAATTTTTTTGATTCCATTAGTTATTATTAAGTCCAGATCGTATACGTTATTTAAATGAGTTTTTAAATTCTCTGTATTTAATAGATCGTTAAAAGTATTATGATAATTCACTCTGTTATTCTCTGCGATCTTTGGATCTAACGTCTTATTACTCATTATTCGTCTGGATGGCTTTAAGTCAATTTTGCATCTTATTGGTTTATGATCCGAGTAATATAAAAAATTATGTAGTGCGTCACAGTTTCTTATATTTTTATGATAGCCAGCTATAATAATATAGTCCAGTTGATTATTATATTTCCCATTCGGAGCAGTCCACGTCCATAATCTACCTTGACGTTTTTTATAGAAACTATTTATGATTTTAACATTTTTTTGCAAACAGAAATTAATCAATTCATCGCCTCTTAAGTTTCTATTTCCATAATTGTATGGACCCATTACCTTATTTTCACCTAGTTTTCTTTGTCCTATCTGGCTATTAAAGTCTCCTATTAATGTAATTTGGCGTCTACTATTGCATTTTTGGTTTCTTAGAATTTCGTTAATATACATATGTATATTTGGTCACACTCAGATTCTTCAGAGACTACTGTCGGGAAGTAAACCTGCAAGATTGTTAATATTTGACTATTACTAATCCTGATTTTAGCTAATCTATCTGTCATCATCATCATCATCATCGTTGTTACAGCCCTAGAACTGGTTTTATTCCATGATAAGTGCTTTCCAACTTGTATTACCTATAAATTCTATTAGGTTAAATCTCCATTTATTACTTATTAAAAAGCCAACACCGCTTAGTCCTTTTTCATTTCCTTTCCAGCACAGTAATTTTCCTGACTTTAACTGTAGAATATGCTCTCCCAGTCTTCTAATCTTAGCTAAACCTAATATATCTACTAACCCATTTTTATCAGATGCATCTTCTAATTCTACTAATTTAATATATACAATCGTATTATTTTATTTTCTGTTTATGCGTTTATTTATTAATCGAAATTACTATTTTCAAATAGTAGGAAAGTTAAGCAGAGTTGCTTATTTTAGCTTTTAAATTTTTTTGGTAAAATGTAAAATATTGTCGCATTGTGAAGTAACTAATCATAGTCGCAGTGACAGTTTCGAATTCAGTGCGTTTGTAAAACAAAAAGCACACTGCGACCTGTGTAATTTAACTTCCACCACTTCATCGACACGTTCGCAATTATCTATTATTATCGTATCCGTCGACTATTAGAACGATTGTAAAAGTACATTTTAAATGAAAATACCAAGTTTTCTTTAAGGCCGTTCATCAAGCACAACACCCGCGTGTTTTGATAAACACCGCTAATGTTTTTCGGTTATATTCTGAATATGGTAAAAATATGATCGCGAGCAGTCTGAACATTTTTATTATTTGAGATTTCGTCACAAATCATAGCGCTCCCTCTCCATGCGGCTATGTAATACGGCAAAATGTCTTTTACATTCGTGAGCAAGTTGTTTTGACAATGCTTTGAACGACCGGCTTTTGAAGATAGTGAGTCGTATGAGTTACCTTAATTTATTAATCGAAGAAAGAGAAACACAGAGCGGGAAATTAATTAAAAATAATAATTCGTCCGTTGCATTCGATGTTTCGCTCTTTGAATTTTCAAATTTTAATTTTGAGCTTCATTATCGAAGAAAGAAAATTTTTCCAAACACCGACGTCATCAGATAGTCTCTATTTCGATAATTTAACCGGTTAGGTAGATTGGTACTTTTCTTCTCGGTCGCTGAACTGATTGCCCTTGAACGTTGTGCGATATTCCACAGGTATTTTGTGAAACAGCGTGATTTATTGTTGTTATCTTGCAAGATTGTTGCAAAATTTTATTGGCTGTTCGGTCGCTCAACCCCGATGAGCATTAGGAGATTTTCAGAGAAAAAAAAAAAAGAGAAAGCCTCGAGACAGGAAATAAAGCACTAGTAGACGTCACAAAAGCATTCGCTACGGTAAATCATGAGAAAACTGGGGTGGGTATAGCCAGGTAGAGCATACGCTTCGAAAACTATGCGCAGGACAAAAAAACAGAGGTTCATATGTCAGGTGAACGCAGTGAAGAAATAGAAATGAGTATGCGGGCGCCACCATCTCCGCATTACTATACACATTACATGCAACAGTAATTAACTACATAGATTATTGCAGCACCGTGTGATCTAGTAAATAAACAAAATTAAAAACGCAATAACAAACATTTAAACTCTGAATATAAATAAATATTTTCTAGAAATATCGATATTCCCGTCCGTTTTCAGAATATTCTTTTATATATATATGTTCAGTTTAAATGATCGTTGTCGTGTTTATAATTTTACTTTCATTGATTATTTGATAATTAGAAAGAAAGAAAGAAAGATTTATTTGCATAAATAATAACATTACACTCATGACATAATTATTATGCAGTAATGCTTTTCAGGCTCTTAGTTCCGCTTTTGCCACTTGTTATATCAATTTCCATTCGTAATTTTTCATTTCCATTCAGTTTGATTTGTTTTCAGTTTCTGACCGCACTGGAATTGAAACTGGTAATACAATGGTCCATTTTTTAACCTAAAAAAGGTTCAGGTACTGTCCCCTCCCGTGCGTAAAATACTTTTACTTCAAATTTCGGTATCTCGTCGGGTAGCTATTAATTTCTAATCGCTTTTAATTTTCCTGCTGATTTCTTCTTTCTCGGTTTGCCCTTATATCGACTTTAATAATTGGCCTACATTTTAACAACGCTTATCTTTCGTTTTCTTTCATTACATCTTCCTTGCGCTGCTTTCTCCATCCGAATAACAGAGTGCATCTGTGACCCTAATTAACATTTTCTTCGTACGTTCTTCTTTCAGATATTCCTCATTTGTTAAAATATTGGATCCCTACTGTTCTTTTCAATTATCATTCTACCGCTATTAGTTCTGTCATATCGTCAAAGTCTGACCGAACTAAAGTTTTTGCTCATCGATTTAGGCGAGGTCTACAAGCTTCTTCTTAGAAAACGAAATAGAACGAAATAAAACGAAAAAAAGCCAAATTTTTTGAATAGTATTAAAGGTTTTTATTTATTTATTTTTAATTTTTTTTTAGCATCCTGTACACGAAAGCGGAACATCATTCCAGATTAACATTTAGAAAAGTTCCTTCGGAAGGTCTTGTGTACAATTCTACAGGTATTGCTGGTTTTATTTTCATAGATATTAGCATTATTACGCGACAGTTTTTGTTTTTGAAAACGAACGAAATGCCTAATAATACCTTCCCGCTACTACCGTGTTTTTTCAAAGTGTCTAATACTTTCATTTTAAACTGAACATATAGGCATAAAACGTTTAACACGTTTTAAAAATCAAAAAAAATTCGAAAAAAAAAAAAAAATTCTTTTAAAGACGATTAATAATAACGCCGGATTGAAGGCGCATTGCCAGAAAATGTTCGATCAGAAAATATTACGGAGGAAGATTGCGAATTTTCGTATATAGCGGCTTTTCCGTAAATGTATAGAGAGATACACTTACGAGTATAATATTTTTCCTTTAGATAATATTGTGAGCGTGTTGTATCAGTGTGTCTAGTGATTGGCAGCTTGCTTACATACATTTTCAGCAGCTAAACAGGGACATGGAATCATTAAAAATATTGAACGGTGTTATTTTATCAATTTAATGCGATTAAGTACATCGTTTGGAATATTTTAATTCAACATTTACAACTACTTAAATGGAGCATTTCTTCGTTTTTTAGAGTTTTAAATGAGAACTTTTGTTTTTTTTTTATTATTTTATTTACTTTTACGCGCCATATTCAATATTTTTCACTGCAAAGAGCCGGGGAATAGGTGTATTAACTCTAAACTTTAGGAACTGTATAGAATATATTTTATTTTGCAAAGCTGATATTTCGTTAAAAAAAGAAAAAAAAAAAATTGCTGTACTATATTAACGACTATCCACATATAGTGTATTCTGGAACTTGTAGAATATCGCGTATATTTTAGTCCAGGGCTGAAATGTTCCCCCGCATATACGTAGATTCTTAATATCAGTAGTTCTACGGACTTGTTTTTTTTTTGTTTTGAGCAAACATTTTTTCGTAAAATTAGGCTAGTAAAAAGACTTTTGAAATCGTCGTAAAAAAAGGATATATATAAAAAAAAAAAAGAAACTTGTTCGATGTCACTTAAATTTTTCAATTGAAGAACAGTTAAAAATGATTAAAACCGAAATACCGCGGTGTTTAATGGAATGTGTTTAATTCCAAGAAAAAAAAGTAAAAAAAAAAAAAAAACAGAAAAAACCAAAAAACAAAATATTACGTTATCGTTCGTGGCGCATCATTGCGATTTCACGAAGCTTTTATTCATTCAAAATATATAAAGCACGTTCGTTTCTATTTACAGCCATGAAAGTGATATACACTATACTGACGATTGCGCTTATGATGATGCTGATGATATTTAATGTTGGGGCGGCTCCGAAACCGCAAAGACCATCTTACGTTCCTGGACCTTGGATCTATCCGCAACCAACTTCCAGCGCGGTATCATCCAGTACTGGTCGATATAAAAAATAGTCTAAATTAATGATATCTGATATCTATTTATTATTTAATATTTATTCAATATTTAATATTTATTATTTATTATGTTTCACACATCTCTGTTCTCATTTTACCGAGTTTAATTTTCAAAGTGTGCATTTCGTACTACGCAAATATATAGAGCTTTATCGTTGTTTCAAAGTGTTTATTTGTTCCTACTAACCGAGTAGTCAACTGGTATTATTTGTATAAAACTAGGAAAGAGCAGTGTAGCTCTAATTAGAATGTAAACAAAGGCTACCAGGGGACCGGTATCTGCTCACACCAACGCTCGATCGCTACGCTATCAGCACGATATAACTCTGCATTAGTAGTTCGTTTATGAAAAGTGGTAGTATATAACAAGAAAATTTCTTTACGTCTGGGGATACGTATAGAAAAATGAAAACAAGTCGCGACGTCAAGGAGAGGTCACGTGGCGGCTGCATAATAGCGTTGATGAACGGGCAGACTTATTTCAAAAATGTACACTAACGAGGACGTTGCCAAAATCTTCCAAAAAAGATTCGGTTTTTTTTCGTTTTTGGTTATTTAAGCGCTAAGCGGGAGCACACAAGCCGTTTAGTGGCGCGACAACAACTTCCAAATTTAGGTCACGGTTTATCTAAATTTTTTATGGCAAGGATTAAGCCAGTTTCCCCGGATGCCGCTATTTATTTTTCTGATGCGAAAATTAAAAAAAAAAAAATAAAGGTTTTTTACGACACTCATAAAGGTGATGATAAAAATCATAAAAAAAAAGCAAAAAGTTTTGCAACAATTTTAAAAAGAATAACAAATTTATTTATTTACTTACTAATTCATTTATTTTTTTAGAAATAAATTTTTTAACAGTTCTCTCGCTTTTTTGCCAATTCGCAAACAATTTAGGTGTGTAACCTCGTTTTTTGTCTTTTAGTTAATTAGTGTCGTTCGACTCCGCGATAAAACGGAAAATTTGGACATTAAAAACAAACAGTACCGAAAAAAGAAAAAGGAGGGAGGATAATCCTATCTAGTGTTAAGTAATCAGAATGAAGGAAACTCTATATGCTATCCGGGAATTTCTGTTATTAACTCTGGACATGGAAACTTTTGGAAATATGTACTTATAAAAGTTCAGGGAAATGTATACACTATGACGCGGAGGAAGGTGGTTTCCATAACTGAACAATCAACTTTCCGATACCTTCAACACCTTTACGAGAACACCTTTAGTACATTTCTTAAAATTATAACAGATACTGAAAGTCGCCATTCAAATTACTAATGAAAGTATCTGTCAAATTTAAAGGGCGGGGATAAGTAAATATGCTAGGGGCAAGGCAGGAACCTCCACGTGGTGCCCCTGGAACGCGCTTTTCAAGAATTGAAGAACTTTCACCAAAAATTCAAGCTAGCGCGTACCAATCCTACCCAAAACCGGGACTTAGACTTCGTCCAAAAATAATTTTTGGACTCGAGCGAAGAAGTCCACGGACACGAAGAAAGAAAAACAAAAGTAATGCATGCATATTTACTAGTATAATTTCGTGTAAACATTTTTATAATGGTAATAGCGCGTTTTGTCCGCTATTCGATTACAAAGTCATGTCCCAGCTGGTGGTCTCTTGATAGAACAAAAAAAAAGGAAATTGACGTGATAGAAGCAATTCAAAAATAAAGGTAAAAATAGTGGGAAAAAAACGAAAGCCGGTTTTAAAACTACCTAAATAGATGATAATGAAGGCAGCCTGAAGAATAGCTACGCGTAAATTAAAGTGTTACCTGTTTTTTTTTGTTTTTTTTTTTTGAAAATATAATCAAACGCAGTTCTTTAAATATGCCAATAAAAAAAAAAACACTTCCAGCATATAATATAATTATATGACCATTATTAAAATTATAATTAAATAACGTAACAAAGGAAGCTTTCTTGGAATTATGTTTTTATAATTACCGAATTAATGTAAAATACTCGCAATTTATTCCTACACGCTGCGACAATGGTAAAAATTAAAGGAAAAATTTAAGCGCAATCGCTCGCAATTTTACAACTATTTAACAACAACGCTATTTTAAAGCGGACTATTATTATTAGACGGAACCGAGAGTGCGCGTGTGTCTTTATTAGAGAGATGTTCAATTAAGTGGACATGTTTTATAAGGCTAACTGAGGAGCGTAATTTGGATGCCGCATAATGTAACGTATCCCCGACATCGCAGGTTTACTGATGGACAGTTAAAGTGCGGCCGTCTCATCTAGCTGGCGCGGAACGAAAAATCAATAATTCTCCGCGAAAAAGGAGTTCCGAAACTTCTAGAGTAATTTTTGAGACCGTTATTCCAGAGATAGCAACACACTTTTACTTTTTGCCGCCGGCATTAATTAAAAATGAGAGTACTTCTATCGCACGAGAAAGAGCAAGGTTACCTGGCCGGAGGTGGGTGAGCGACGAAGCGGGAAGATCGAATTGGGCAAGAATACGTTTGAGTTTGAGAGAAGGTCTACCGCTGTCTGTAATTACTCAATGGTCGCAAATAAAGAAAATGTACGTGACTCGAACCAGTAAAAACAGATACAGGCCGCTACGGCGTAGTATATAATTGATTTTATAATTGTTCCCGTACGCCTTTGATGTTGATTTCGACAGTTTGTTTTATTTACCAACGGGAAATCCTTTCGAACCAGTTCTAAAAGAAACACGAAAGAGAACTTTTAAATCGGCCACTCGGACATAATTGTTTTTTTATCGCTGTTTTTCGACTTACACTATTTCGCCTTATAAATTACCCCGATCCGATCTTCTATGCACCGTTTCAGAAAATTTTTCGCTGCAAATTGCACTAATTTATTATTGTACATAAAAACAAACTCACACACTAAATCCCACCCCTGCCGGAAACGTAATTTAATCCGAATTACGTTGAGCAGCATTTAACCTTCACGCTCGCATTCGAATAATTCCACAATTTTCATAATGGTAACAATATTGGTTTTTCTTTCTACTCCCGTCAGTCATCTTTCTTACGCCTGCAACAAATGTTTAATAACACACATCTTGTTCCAAAAAAAGCCGTCTCCAGCTCCGTCGTTTATAAGATAACCATCCAGGCAAATTAACAAGAAATCAAAGTAATACATATTACATCTATCTGCGCGCCGTAAAAATTGATAATACCGATAATTCAGTTTTAATTAAATTAATAAGTACAATCCTTAATCATATATTAAAGGGGAAAAAATTGGCGTGTGGAAAAAAGAAGTATATGGCTGAAAGAATGATACAAAGATTGAAGAACAAGTTACGTTCTGAATCTCTGTACCCTATAATGCTTCTTTCTTTATGTATTCCGTTTTGACTTTCTCGCGTCTTTCCCTGATATTAAGTTCTCAAAGAAGATCATGTTTTTCGATTTTAAAAATATTAAGCTGCCTACATGGGGGACCGCTCTTTCGGGCGCGATCGATCGGGCGCGACTCTATCGGGCGCAGACTCTATCGGGCGCAGCCTCTTTCGGGCGCAGCCTCTTTCGGGCGCAGGCGAACTCAGACCTTTTACAGACCACCTACGGTGATTTTCAGGTATCATCCGTTAAACGTTGTCATCTGTGTTAGTGAGAAATACGAGTTACCAAATACAGCTATCAGAAATTCCGTCCAAAAAATACCGTTCTTCGTTAACGATTTAGTTTTTTCGCGCGTATAGTATGTTATATGTATATGCATACGCATATGTAATCACAAAACACATATTTTACATGATTTTATTTGGTTATTCACTTTTTTTTGTAATTACGACTTCAGCGTGAAATACTCATAAACAGATTTTCGCGATGTAAATTTAAGAGTTCTGTTAGCAATGGTGACACGAAACGGACGAAAATTATTATTATTAATAATCGGTCAAATGCATTGTCGGTTTTCTTCGTTTTTTTTTTTTTTTTGCTTATGTATAGTCAACCGTATTTAAAAAATTACAAACTATCAACTCCACGTCATTTAAAGTGTAACATAACCGAATTGAATTTGCTTCTGATACATATTCCTTATATTATCTTTCTTTTTTATTCGTATCTAGCAAGTTTATTTGGGGATACGTTTATTGAAGTTTTTTCTGTTATCTACAATTTTAATTATATATTTAATTCCTTGACGAATCAACCCTGGTTTCAAAAATATATCGAAAAAAACAAACAAAGGCGCAAAAATTTTTAAACATAATCACATTTATGTTAATACTGGGCGAGAAATGAATACGATATTTCAAATTAAAAATTAAATATCTTTGTTTTGAATTTAATATTATGTAAATGTAAATTATGGTAATCTTTAAATTAACTCACAGAATGTTTAGTACATGAAACATCCTGCCCGGCTAACTTCTTTCTTTTTCTTTTAGTTCGTTTAGAAAAATTTTAAATCTTCAAAACACTGGACTAATATTATTTTCATAAAAATTTTAATAAAGCCAATGAGGAAGAAGCTTGTCTTGTTTTGTTTAATAATGAAGCGAGCGGCTCATAAAAGAATTATAATAATTAGAAAAATCGACTCGGCAATACTTAATGCGTGTTTTGTAGGGAAAAAGAAAAAGTAAAGTAGTAAGTTGAGAAACAGAAGCGATTAATTAATTTTCTACTGTGAAATAGTTTTTAATAAAAAAAGGAAAAGAACCGTCAATGGCTACAACCACTTTGTAATTAACACGTTTGTTAGTTACAAAACGCGTTTTAACCGAATTTTTTTCTCTAGAATTTCGTTTTTTTACTAACTTATCACACTAAATTGCAATAATACTTTCTAAATATTGTCAGTTCAGGTGGGTTGGATTTGAGTAACACAAAGCTTTAAAAGGAATAATTTGCAGGTATTCATTATTCGAATCATCGTTCTATTAATTTACATTAAATATTTATAATAGTAACTTTTTTGACTTCTGTTTCTCATCATATCGGCTTTCTTTACTAAAGGTTTTTTGGTTTTATTTTGAAAAAAAAAAAAATTCTTTAGTGACGGTAGTGAATAATATGGAAGAAGCTGTATTTAGTTCTCTATATCTGCTTATATTGGTAATGGTCGCAAAAAATAACTGAGAATTACCTTTTTCGACCTCAGTCTTATTTATTTATTTGGGCACATCAATCAAGGTCCTTTACCCGGTTTGCATTTCGATACTTATGATATGTTGTTGCAAATACTAAATTATCCGTACGCTTGCTTGTTTTCTTTTTGTATTTGCTGAACAGAAAAGTCGCGTTGAGGCAAAATGTGATCAAACAATAAATGAATAATTGTTAAAATGAGCACGATCGCCTATTTGTTTTTATATAGTTATTTCATTAATTTATTCAGAATGATTTGTCAGTTAGCCTTAGTATATTTGCTTTTATTTTTGTTCGAATCCTTTAGGTTGCTTTTACAGATTTAACCTCAGTTGGCCTAAAAGTAAAACGCACAGAAAGAAAAAAATATTTAATATTTATGAAAAAATGAACTTGCTCCTGCGTGCATATTTTGTAGTAAACGAAAACATAAAATGTCGCATGAAGTAGGCATGGAGAAGAGAAGAGGATAAATTTTGAACATACTCGTATTTATAAGAAAAATAATATTCTAGTCCGTCGTTTTTTTTTGTTTCTTTTTTTCACATACGGCTTAAACACAACTGTGCCGATATCAAGCTGAGCCTGTTAAATTAGCTTACAGCATACTACACAAATTACAATGTTTGGTCGTTTAGTAATAACTGAAATTTTCAAAAACCACAAAAATTGGAACAATATCCTCATTATTCTTCGATAAGGAATCAATCTTTCTTATATGAAATGGATACAGTTTTATTTAATAAATAGGTATTTTCTGTAACACGCATAAACAATATTTAAGTTACCAACAATTTGAAACCTGTAGTATGTATTGCGATAAAACTGTCGCAAAAAAATTATCCCGTCTTTCCACAGGAATGCTAATTTCTCAAACCATATATATATATATATATATATATATATATATATATATATATATATATATATATATATACAAGGTACAACCAGTGTTCATACAGCTAGTCGAATTAGAAATTATGTTTTTCCTCTTTCACGTTTTCCCAACAAAATAAGAGTTTGCAATTATAATATAATAATAATAGCATTAATTACAAATATAGAAATAAACGATTTCGAAATCTTACATATAAGTAATAATAATAATACCTATAATACATGCAAACATTAAAGTTAACTAATTACATTGTGCTACACCACGAAGATAATCTTCAAGCTGAAGCTGATTATAATTTGTTGCGACTTTCAACAAACGTTTGTCGCAATCGACATATTTCTTTTTTTTACTCGGTTACTTTTATCAATAAGACTATGTTTTCTTCATTTTGTTGATATTATATCACGTTCATAGACGAATGACAAAAACCATTATGTGTCAACATCCTTTGCGGCATTCTTTTTTTTTCGGAACAGGAAAGTAAAAATAACAATAATGGCAAGTTTTACACGCATTCATTGTACATTTTGTTATGTTCTTCTGTTAGAAAAATTAACCATTTTCTTAGAAATTAAAAACCGAATAGCCAATCGTACAGGTTATGAACAATGCAGATAAATAAATTTCACCCTATTCAGGATTTGGTAAAATAAACAAACTAAAGCACTACACTTATTTACAAAAAACAGTTTCATTCGTTAATTCTCCGTACTACGGTCATTATTAAGAATAGCCTATTCGAAAAATATTCTAGTAATTCTTCTTCCGCCGAAATAATAACTGCTTTACAATAAACCTATAGTCAATTCCAAGAAAAATGTACGATTTTTTCCATGACGATTTTATTACTTTTTCTTCTTCTTTTAGTCCTACAGATTCGCATATTGTAAAATATTCGAGGTCCTATTCATTACCTCTTTTCAATCACTCGCAGGAAATCCCCCATGGTGAGAACCGAACCGACAAAAAAAAATTGACGCCCGTTTGAGAAACATGAGTAGTTTACAATATATCCATAAAATTGTTTTCCGCATATATGTTTTTAGTGCTGTTGTATTTTTTCGGAATACTCACTGCCGATCAATATTTACTTGTTTTCTAAAATAATTACATATAACGGTTATAAAACAAATATATACTTTTAAGAATGTCAAATAGTTGTTTAAAAATCGGAAAATTGTTGTTACTTAATTATGTTAATTTTATTACTAAATGAGCTGCTTTATTGATGTTTTTGCATGGTTTAAAAATGAATTCTGGTTTATGTAGGTCATATTTCACAGTAATAAGATAAAATGATTCCAAGTAATTAATCCGTGTTACATAACGTGCAGAATTAAATATCTAGTTCTAAAATATTTATTTTGCAGGTAACCGTATTTTAGAAAAAATAAATAAATAAATAAAATAAAATATAATTTTATCGCAAATACAGCAAAGCAGTTGAGCATAATGTGTCAACCGCCAAGGATTTAATATGATAAGTATGAATTATCGTAATTTCAATTTACATAATACTAAATTAAAAACAGGGCCAGTCGGTTTGGCTCAAACGAATGGGTTCCGTTAAAAATAAACATAAAAATAGAAGAAGAATTTCTTAAAAGTAATAAACGATTTTTTTTAGTAGTTTTTCATAATCATTGAAGTTAATTTAATTTTATTTTTTTGCGAATGTAAAAATTTATTATAAAGAACATGGATTTCCTTTGAAAGCAGAAAATCTGTCACAGAGGGAAATTATTCCTACGATATACTAATTCTTTCTGAAATCTTTTATTGAAATAACCCGCTAAACGAATACATAATCAGAACTTCAAGTCGTTATAACCAAAAATAATTCTTTTTCCGATATACGAACGCAAAAGAAGCATTGAAAACAGCTGGTTTATTTTCTAAACAAATTAATTACAACTTTCACAGTTGTTTTTTTGATTCATTACGCCTTAAATATGATAATTATAGAAGAAAAAAAAATTAAAAACTCAATAAGGCTAAACTAGGTCTACTTGGAAAAAAGACGAAGTCAAAATGTAACGAGGCGAATCGTGTTGCGGCCAAAACGAAATGACTCTCCAGATAGGTATAAAAATGTAGGTTACTAATTAAAACTTAGTAGCTGGAAAATAAAAAAGAAAATCGCGATACTGAATTTTTAATTTTGTGAAAACTATCCGCCAAGGTACGCCAGTTTATTAATTAATAAATATTCTAAAAACTTTCAATTATTATATGTATAAAAATTTTCACTGACTGCTTTTACTCGAACTTGGGTCGTTAATGTTCACCATATTAAGGTTAATGAATCATTATATAATTACTAAGTCATTAATATTTTTAAGTTAATTCTAAAAACGGGGAATATGCCAATTTATATATTCTTGCTTGTACGAAATTTCAGGTAAATACGAAAAGGTTATAAAAACTGTGATATTAATTCGTCATTTAATTTGATGAATCCATGCTATTCAGTAGGAGCGTTATTCTGGGTTGATTAAATCATTTTGCAATGTAGATGTATCTCATATATTTACAGTTTGTCACTTCAGTCATGTGTATATAAATACTAGCGTTCCCCCAATGCTCCAAATTCGACCTTAATTATCATTAAAAATTTTAGAAAAATATATACGAATTTGTATATTTCCAAAATTTTCCTCCCACTCTTATACATTCGTTCATTATATATCTGAGAACATATACTTTTATATGTACTTTCAATACAAAAATTAAATAACACCTTAAGATTTAGTACACTTTAAAAAAGCCAATAATGATGATTATTACGAAAAATTAAAACATTTCAATAAGAACAGATTTACTGGCTGCAACAACTTCCTTTTTCAATTTTTGTATTACTTTTTTATTTAAATACGAAATAAAAAGTATAACTGTTTCCAAAATTTTGTGTACTGATAGCTCTAAAGATCATCAATAGTTACTAAATAGAAGAAAAAAAAGCAAGAAAATCGGTTAATAAATAGTGGAGAAGAAGGTACTGAACCGTTTTGTCTTTGCCTATTTATATACAGAAGAAGATTATCCATTATTTTTAAAATAGAATTTCCCGCAGTGCATTTATCGGGAATACTTAAACAAATTCAAGGTTTGAAAGATTCTTCCTTATTGGCTTTATTAAAATTTTTACGAAAATAATATTAGTTCAGTGTTTTGAAGATTTAAAATTTTTCTAAACGAACTAAAAGAAAAAAAAAAGAGGTTAGCCGGGCAGGATGTTTCATGTACTGAACACATTCTGTGAGTTAATTTAAAGATTACCATAATTTACATTTACATAATATTAAATTCAAAACAAAGATATTTAATCTTTAATTTGAAATATCGTATTCATTTCTCGCCCAGTATTAACATAAATGTGTTTATGTTTAAAAATTTTTGCGCCTTTGTTTGTCTTTTTCGATATTTTTTTGAAACCAGGGTTGATTCGTCAAGGAATTAAATATACAATTAAAATCGTAGATAACAAAAAAAAACTTCAATAAACGTATCCATACGTTAGCAAAAAAAAAAAATTAAGAAAACCGACAATTGACTTGACCGATTATTAATATTAATAATTTTCGTCCGTTTCATGTCACCATTGCTAACAGAACTCTTAAATTTATATCGCGAAAGTCTGTTTATGAGTATTTCACGCTGAAGTAATTTCAAAAAAAAAAAAAAAAAAAAAAAGTAGAAAGTATTTTTAAAAAGCGAATAACCAAATAAAATCATGTAAAACATGTGTCTTGTGATTATATATATATATTTATGCATATAAAAACATGCTATACGCGCGAAAAAACTAAATCGTTAACGAAGAACGGTATTTTTTGGACGGAATTTCTGATGGCTGTATTTGGTAACTCGTATTTCTCACTAACACAGATGACAACGTTTAACGGATGATACCTGAAAATCACCGTAGGTGGTCTGTAAAAAGGTCTGAGTTCGCCTGCGCCCGTTATATCGCGCCCGATAGAGCTGCGCCCGATAAATCGCGCCCGATCGATCGCGCCCGAAAGATCGCGCCCGAAAGAGGGTGACCCGCCTACATGTACACGGATGCTATTAAGGTGCATGTTACGTATTTACAAGCGTACTATATATATATATATATATATATAACTCGGCCATTTTGGCCTCGCAAGGGGTTGTGTCCCTTGACCTCTCTTGCTTACATTTCTGTCTCTTTCTCTTCTATACTTTGTATAAAATGATCAAAATTTACAACGTAATTCTAAATCGGTCCATATGAATATAGTAACATAATCACAAAAATTCTATAAAATATAACAAACGTTACATAAAATTAGGACACTTTTTTGGGACATTTATCGTTACATAAAATTGGGACATTTTTTCTAATAGGGGGTAGCCTAAAAATTACGTTGTAATTAATATGGATTTTTCTTAAGAAAGGAAGCGGCGAAAATCCGAATGCCAAAAAAATTTCCTTACTAAAGACGCCCGGCGAATGGCTCGGAACACGGAGAAAATATCATTGTAAACAGATTAGAGGGGAGAAAGAATGTGCACTACTACTAGTGAATATTATACGGAGAATAATAAAATCACAGAGGGACGATCAGGTTGCGGAGTGACGGCCTGAAGGGCGCTCATGAAGTTGTTGGGTCAGTGCCGACACCGAACCCATTTAATAAAAAGAAAAAAAAAAAAGAAAAAGTTGGAAATAATCGAACCGTGTAAATAGAGGAAATGATAATAGCGGAACGTAGGATAGTTATTAGTTACGAATACGGATTAAAACACTGTATAATAATATTAATAGTTCTAAATTTCTCTTCAAATACCATAACTTAACACGTCTGCAATCAACTAAGAAGGGGTCAATTTTTAATAAATCTATGTTAAAAAAAAAAAAAAATTAACAGGTAAATGCGACCAAAAACTAATTACAGAGGCTGTTAGCCGATTGTCGAAAGAAGACGCTTACAGTTTTTAATGCGTTTTATTTTTAATATATAGGTTTGCACCATTTTTTTAAAACTTTTTAGTCATAAATCACCTATTAGAGTTGTAAGCTTTTATATAAAACAGCCTTTATATCTCTACCCTTATTATCACTTTATATGGTACCCAGTATCTAAACTGTCTTTTTATTTTAAAATAAATTTACACAAATATAAATCTAGGCGCCGTGTGTAACTCTACCTGGGCTATTACCTAGACTCAATGGAAATTACAGAAGGCGGTGCAGTCTGTTCGATGCTGCAAAATTCAACACTGGCCGAACACAATCCGGGTAATTCGACAATAGACGGTGGGGTGAGGTATGATTAGAAGTACGGGAAGTATGCCGGCACCATTTGAGCAGATGCCCTACGATTGGCGAGGCCATGAACCCGCACAGAGGACAAGTGGACGGAGGGGGAGCTCCTTCAAAGACGTAATTGTGTGACAGTGCAGTGTGCCCCAGACGCAGCTCATTGCCGGGAACATGGCCAGGGACCCATAAGAAGAATGTGACATATAGCTCAGATCGTGAAAGTTGGAACAGGAGGTTTTTTATTTTAATTAGTAGAGAGTTGTAACTGTTTGGGCTCTGGATGGCTTTGATAGATTGAAGTGAGTCTGTAATAAGAAGGGCATTTTGAGACGCTGGGCTTGAAGAATATGTCTCAAGACAAAGAAGGATCCCAAACATTTCTGCCTCTAAAGTAGAGCAGTAGTCGTTTAAGCGCTTGGTGTCTTTTAATTTACTTATAATTAGACAGGTAAGTATTTTTTTGGAAAACAGACAGATACAAAGAAGAAATTTAACCAGTGTCTATCACGCAGATACATTTTAATATATGACTATTTACCTTATGGGCAGCTGCGGCTTTCCTTTATTCTTTCACTCGATATAAGAATTTTATTTATGCTGTTTCGTTCAACTGTCATTGTGTAGCCTTTATATCTTATGGGGGGCAACAACAATGGTGAAAGCCGACCTGTTTATGATTTTTACTGTACAGAAAGTGATTCTTTAGAAACGGATTATTTACATCGTATTTACACCACATTATTAACATCATTTACATTATTCGCATCACTGATAGCAGTTAAATTATTTACACCATTTACAACATTAACATTTGGAGGTATGTGCCGTTATGGAAAGGAGGTGCGCATTAAAGTAGGAGATAGAGTGGCACGTTTCAAATGCGTCGACGTGTAAAAAGACGGCGTCGATGCACGTGAAATTGCGTGATAATGGAAATGATTGGATCATTCGTCAGTTCGAGTCTAAATTCTGCGGTGCATAAATTCTATGAATGTGGGACCGTGCGTAAATCCAAGTTAAGATCACCATCGAGCACTTCGACCATTTCAGTGCCTTGTACGGAATCTACGACAAAAACTGATCGACGTCTGTGTTACGGAAGAAGAGAGCTTGAGGAAACTCGCACGGTCAACGAATTCACGATCCAAGAAACGGGACCGATTATCGCGCTTTCTGCTCTGGAAGTAAAGGCTGACCATCATCAATCTTGGTTAATACAGATGAACAGGCGACATCAGCTTGTCGCATCATTTGCACGAGTAGCGGGCAGTAATGTAGCGACTGCCAGATATAATTTCGCAGCGGAACTTTTTATTCAATCGCTTGTAAATCTGTGTCTGGCAAACGGCTGGTAGTTGAAGGAGATCGCCGTAAAACACCATGATGGCCATACTCGCGTACGAACGCCTATAATCCATGCATAATGTGTTCAAATCAAAAATTCCTGTCCGAGGAGAATGAATCCGAGATCATACTACTACACTGGTCGACGAAAACGATGTGTGAACATTTGCAAATGCTGTGCGAAACGCGTTCTACTTGATCCCAATTGGTGGAGGCCTTTCGTCTTTGGCGAGTTATTGATATATACGAAAGACAGCCTGTACAGTGCATCATCCGCCGATATATATATATATATATATATATGTATAAATAATACTTTTTTTTTGCGTTTCCATGGTAACAGTTTATGGTAATATTTCTTTGTTGGATGGACAAATTATTGGAATGACCCCCAGCCATAAGACATATTTATGTCAAATTTTTTGATTCCGTTCATTATTAGTTTTTTGCATATTTATTTCTTCATTCTCTGGTTTTACAGCGCCACTAATCATTACGTTATCTTAATACGCTAAGCATTTCAGTTAAATACCCACAGCGCTCGTTCTAATTGATGTTTACCTAATTTCTTTTTTTTTTTTTTTTTTATCCTATTCCTAAACATAAGAAAAAGGGGAGAATCTATGTTTAAAACTCATCATCATATATAGTGCCATACTTAATTCCTGAGCGTCGACACTTTAGCTGTGTAAATCTAGGCAATTATGTAACAAGAGTGCACACATGCAAGCCTAAATTCGGAAATGATTGTAAATTTTTTATTAATATACAAATGCAGCTCCGTGTCTGTGTGTCTGCTGTGTACTAACTAGCGTGCGTACGAGATGGTATGCATGTTTGTCACATTACCTTCTATATGATTCTATTAGCGAGTAGGAAGCCAAGTGCTCTCGAAACTAGGCTATCGCGACTCATATGTATATATTTTCTCGGGCAAAATCGACTTTATTCACATAACGTATTACAATAGCTGCTGTTTGTCATGTGGCTCGATGCTCGTATGTCACTGGTTCAAAAATAATCCTTCCGTAATAGATCATACGATGCTCATCTGTAATTTGCGAATGCTCGCTCAGAATAATATTTTTATATTTTAGATTTTAGAATCTCATGCATTGCGGTTAAGAATGAACATATTTATTGGCTCTTTCAGCCTTTTAACGTCTAAAATTGGCACCGGGAAAAATTCAAGCAAAATTTTACACTAATGACGGAAAAATCCAATTAGCATCATCAGGCTGCTTATTTTCAATTTTAACAGCGTCATTTAATTGAGGGCCATTGGACAATTGTTATTCTATCGTTAATATATTAAGCCTTGCCAAAAAATTACTCCGGTTGTTTGCATTATTACGATAACGAATTTTTGAATGCCGATCAATCGCTAGTGGCCTTCGTGAAAAAGTCAAAAATGCGATGACAATAACGACTGTTATTTTTTTTACTTGATATTTCTATGATACGTATAATCTTTTCTTATTTCGCAGTTTAAAAAAGAAAATTAATCATACATATATATAAAAATAGATGTCGTGCCCTACTAAGAAACATCATATATATATATATATATATCATATTGACAAATAATAGTTGAAATAAGATGGACTGCGTGAACGAAGAAAAGAACATCGCACAGCTGCAAATCATCCCTTATTAGCGCTAATGACGTAGGTACTAGTATATGTAGTTTACCTGAGTAGATCGTATTGTACGGAGAAAAATTAAATCAGTAGCATTGGTATAGAATTCTGAAAAATCCAACCGTAAGTAACAATGGAAAATTGTTTGCTGATCCGGTTCAAGTCGCTAATGACTTTGCATTATATTTCTCCGCGCAGATTCCTACCAGTGACTCTACAGACTTTTACAACACCAGAAAGACGTATCCACTAAACGAAGTGGTTTTTAGTACAAAAGGTACAATCAGAATCTTTCAGTTATCCTTATGCAACTAGTTCGCGAATTTTACATAACAGGATGGTGCACCTGGTACGGATCAAGCTGGTACCTCGTACGTCCGTTACCCCCTACACTCTTATGATGGCTTATTCAAATTAACAAAATTAAAATTATATTCTTGATAAGCGCATACTATTATTAAACCTAATTTTACACACGTATATACCTTATAGATATACATCTATTAATGAATAGCTCTTAAATATGTATTCTGAGACCATACGAACTTCTTTAAATTGTATATAAACTCGTAAGAGCGGGGAAAAAACCCTGGAATAAAACTAAATAACGTAAAATAAAATAATTACGGGCGTAACTTTTAATCTACAGAGACCATTCTTTCGGTCATTTTTTCATTTCCTCTTCAAAGCTACCCCGTCCGTACTATCAATCGCTAGGTTTATAGTCAGCTATAGGATTCTGGCGATAATTCGAATCTTAACATCTAATAAAAATCATTTCCCCGCGGCGCAGAGTGCTATAGATGAAATACTATCTAAAATATTAGTGAAAATAATCAACGGATGACGCCTATCATTTAAAATCTATACAAGATGGGGGGCAAAGATCAAAATCGATAATCAGCTCTATTTGTTAGATATTCGATTATTCGCGCCTTTTTCCGACGGTCGTTCGAAATCTTGAAAACTTTTAATTAAACTCCATCAGAAAATATATTGAAAAATATTTATAAAATACATCGACATGTTTCCGGAATACACGATCACCGGTATATTACATTAAAAATATTTATATAAACAACGACTCGTTTTGGGTACACCACAGTCCCAAAATCATCCTGAATTGTATCATGATTGTGGTTAAACATGCCGGTGTTTATCAGAATATTTTTAATATATTTTCTGATAAAGTTTAATTAAACGTTTTTACAATTTTGAATTAGCTATCTGTGTCGCGCTTACAAAGGGTGCAGCATATCTCTAGTCGACCTTAAAATCGTCGATTTCGCACAGTGCTTTCTCTAATTTAGAGAAGGAGGCGCTCGGCTACATGTCTTGATGTATGTTCAAAATTATTTAACCCCGAGCAATCAATAAGAAGAACCAGTTCAGAAATTTTCCGTGGTTCCGTTTCTATTGAGGAAAAAAAAAAATGGGGTTCTTCAAAACCTTTTTGCATTAAGCGCGACTCCGTGTGTATATTATTTATCAATGATATTGCCGATTGCCTATAACGTATTCATTGATAAGCTTTCCGATCGTTTTTTCCCAATTTCACCCATTGTTTTTGAAAAAAAAAAAAACAACAAATTTTGAGTCAAAAATTTATACGTGTTGATTTAAATAATTTCCCTCAAATTACTACTTTTTTTCGGGTTTGAATCATCAAGGGGTAACTTTTATACTCGAGTGTATAACGTTGAGCTAAAATTTAAATATTTTTAAATTTTTAGCCAATCCAAAGTATTCATTCGAAAATGCTTGTTAAACATATATTACAACGCGGTAAAACTCGCCAAGTGCACCGTTCAGCACGCAACTTTATGTCAAAAAAACTTTTGATCCGATTCGTTATCCTCCCTTTCGATTATATGAAAACTGGTGCGCTACCTTCTTTCCCAGCCTGGCAATAACATCTAATCAATCTAAGAAGAACACGTTCTTTTGAAATTAAAATAACCCTCGAATTTTGCCGGCAGATGAAAATGGATCATAGTGTAACTTTTGAAACTAATAAGAACTAGTAGGGTTTAGAATTGCATGTTGAAATGTTTGCAAAACCTTTTTTGTCCCCAAAATGTAAACTATAAATAGCGCATGCAATTAGGCAATTAGATCGCTGGAAAAGTTTTAATATAAATGTATTATCAGTCGGACGACGTCCCTTTTTTTTTTTTTTTATGGATTACAGCAGTGAGTGAGCGAATTTATACGTTACCATCGTATAGATCGTGCAAGATTCGCCGGCCATTGGATAAGTTTTTGTCGGGAATGACGACCGAAAACGATGGGGAAAACGTTTTGACAAAATCGGCAACGGAACTATTATGTCTGCAATTTTTTGGTCAAATAAAGAAAGAGGGAAAAAACGTTTATTTGCGTAATATGAAGTGTACCGATGAGTGTAGCTCTAGAAGGATACGTATCTGCGAATTATCCTACAACATGTAACTCCGATTGCAGTTCCGAATAGGTATCCACAACTCCGACACGCAGCGGTGACAAAATCCAGATTCACATGGTTCCGTTATGGAAGTTATGATATTGATCTTGAACAGAGCATCAAATTCTACGCAATTTTCCAATCTTTTCCGAATAATTTTTTCCTAATGGCTAATTTAGCATAAAAAATGTGTTTTTTTTTTGATAATTTGGCATGTTTTTTTTTTTTTTTTTTTTTAATAACAATTAAATATTTGTTATTTATTATAGTGTAGCGCGTTGTGGTGGAGTGGACAAAAAATTTTAATATTCACATTTTCGGCATTCAACATTTGTTGAACATCTGAAATCGGTATATGTAGATGTAGAAATTTCAGCAAGATTTCACCTGCATTGTTGACAATATATTTAGTAGGCCTTAATTGTTTAGGTATGTGCGTAAAGGCATTAGCGTC
Organism: Icerya purchasi; assembly: GCA_039619475.1. NCBI lineage: Eukaryota > Metazoa > Arthropoda > Insecta > Hemiptera > Monophlebidae > Icerya > Icerya purchasi. The sequence goes on along the minus strand of CM077115.1, from coordinate 503,725,335 downwards.
AATTCGTTAAGAAACGAATTATTATTTTATAGTCGCTAAGGCTATATGTAGGTAGCGCGATGGTGTATATTAATTAAGCTGCTATAGGTTACCAAGACTTGTCTCGTTCCGGATCCAAGTCGTTCCCAGGTTTATACCTCACCTGAAATTGAATATTGGTTATACCAGAGAATTATCTGAGAAAGTAAAGGCGGCTTAGAGAAAGGAATTAGTCCGCAATATTCTCTTCATATTCATTGGGCTTTTTACGAAAAGCTTATTATCACAATCCCCGACACCCTGTCAATGGCACTTACTTAGTAGTAACAAGGTTACACGTGCATAAATAATATTTGTTAAGATTTAATATTAAGTTAACCGGATTTTATTTAATTAAATCAAATGTCCGTTTGTCATTCCAACAAAGACTGTGAAAAACAAACGGAGGCAGTCGAGCGCACCCTTTCAGTCTACCGAGAAAAAACATGTAGCTAAAAACCACGACGACGTATTCGAAGGAATATCTCTTCCGTTTTGCCACATATCCACGCTATACCGAAAAAATCAAAATAATCTCCACAGTACAAATCCTTAGTTAATAAAAATAATGAAAAAGTATAACATAAATGACAAATATTAAGTAAGCTATTATTTTGTTTTATATATACATATACATACGTATAGGGTAGCGCGGTGGTCTAGTGGTTAAGGTGCTTGGCTATTAAATCAGAGGACACACAGGTTCGAGACTTTTATTATTATTGATATCCCCTTTAACGATACATTTTTACTAGACAATTAATCTTATTTTTTGTTTTAACTTTATTTCAATCAATAACGGAACGTAAAATACACTCCTACAAGGGCGGCCACATCATACGGTACACTTGCGACAAAACTGATAACAACACGTTCAGCGGATGATGAGTTTATCTCTAACATATAGACTTTTAAACTTTATGCGTGTATACATATTTAGAATTTAGTTTTTAATTCCCGCTTTTTCAACATATACGGTAGTTAATATGGCGTGTCCTGAAACCACTGTCATTCCTGTCGACTTGCAGCATTCCTTATCGGTACTGGACCGTAACAAACGTATATAGCGGCTCATTACCAATGACGTTCCACAAATGGGCATTAAAAATTCACTGTTGAGATATTTTTGCGTACCAGTTTTTTGACAAAGCCCCTTCATGTAAATAAAAAATTCACATTTAACGATAGTGGAAAAGAAATCGGTTACGTTTATTACAAGAAAAAGGAAAAATCAAATATTATTTTTAACGATTTTGACGGAAATTAATTTTTTAACAAATTCTTTACTCTAGACGCGAATTAGGCTTGGTAAACAGTTCCTAAGTAAACTGTTGTGTCATGATAAATTCTTAACGTACACGAACGGGAGAGAAATAATTGGGAAGCTATTAAATCATTTCGTGTACGCTTGCTGTAGATTGCTGGTTGTAGGGAGAGTGCTATGTACGTTTGTGCGAGCAGCGTTGACGGTAGTTCGGAACATGCTACGTAATATGGTCACGAGGATTTCTTTTATTCAGGTTGACGGAGAAAAAAGGAAGAGAAGTTATTAATTATGGATGAGAGAAGGGCGAGGATTTTTAAAATTTCAATCCTTACTTTCATTTTGAAATTGAAAATTACATTACATATACGGATGTATTTTCTATTGTTCAACAATGTTGCATGATGGAGGGGGTGTTTGAGGGGTTAAATATTAGTAATTGAGAATTATTTTTAGAAATGTTGTTTCAGTCGACTCGTAGTTGGTCGTAGTTGGTTAAGCAGCATTGTTCAGTTCGGATAGAACTCGGTTTTTGAATAAACGGAAAAATAACACGTTTTACGGTAACTGGGATAAGTCACGTTAATCGTTTCAATTTAAAATTTACTTTCATCAACATTACAAAGTTAAAATGGAGTTAAAAATGTATTGCAAAATGTTGCTGTTTTAATTTCAGACCATGCGGCATAATTGTAATAACATTATAACTTACACACTTTCTTCCCTAACATATTAAATAGAATGAACAATACAAATTACATACCAAATATTTTTAACGTACAATTTCTCACTAGTCACGGAAATTACTATCTACACCGATTTAAAATTGTGCTGATTGGGCAAATTATATTAAATGCCATTTTCCCGATACGATTGCTCATATCTTAGCTGGATGTAATAGCACTTATTTCCATTTTCAGTGCTCAGCAGAAGACTTAGCAACTAAGAATTTTCAAATGTTTAATGATTTTACCATTACTGAAATTAATTTCCGTAAGCAACATAACACTTGTATTAATTAACCGCAATCAATGTTAAGGATGATCTGACACCAAAAACTTTATTGGATGGGTCGTTTCCAAAAAAAAGAAAAATGCGGAGTCGCAACACAAAGTTGATGAAAAAACGCGGAACACAGTCCCGATGTACATAGTTAGTTGTTTGCCTCCGCGTAAATTATCAGCGATATGGATATCTCTTTAATGGACCGAGAATTAGAATCGTAATGCGTCCACTTCGGGACGAGAAGAATAGGAATGGATTGTTGGAAGATGAATATTTAGTCTCTCTAATGTAAGGTATAAAATGACTCTACTGGCTATGGAATTGAAAAGTTTCCTTAATTCAAGTTTATCTTTTTTTTTTTTTTTTTTTTTTGCATTTCTATCGATCAGATTGGATCGCAACAATAATAGAAGGAATAATAGAAAAACTGGCAGCCAGAGTGAGAACGAAATAGCCCTAAGTACTATAATAGAAAGAACCAATATGCAGAATTTTCAAAGAAAGTTATAACATCATGTCACCTGTTCAACAGCTGAAGGAAAAAAGTACCACATGAAACAGTCAACTATTGAGTGCTACACCGCTGCTTACGTTATAATCGATTTCCTTTTTTCTTTTTCTTTTTTTTAAAAATTGTGCAGTATGCTAAAATATCACGCGTCAGATTAATATGACATGAGCGGAATTTGTACTTATTTATTCTTATTTTATAGTAATTAAGGGAAATATGCCCAATTTTACGTATAGCTTTTTTTGTGCCATTATATGCTTAAACTTAAAAGCTATATCGATTGAGAAGAAGAGTAACATTGTATTCGGCGTATTAATGAATTTTTATTTTAGTTTTTAAAATTCTCGTGATGTATTTTTTAACTATTTCATGATGTTGAATTTTACAGTTGAAACAATCCAGCGAACTTTAAGTCTCAAACTTTGTATTTTTCTCTAATGAATTTGAATTTTTTACAGCTTTCGAAAGTGTGCTCAGACGAGTCGACTGCTTCATTCCTTTCCCCTACAGACGTCACTTATTGTCTTATATTTATCACGGTATTCTGCAAAGTTCCCGCGCTCCGCAACAAACTGCATTAAGAGAAAAAATGTTGTATCTAGTTTCCTATTTTTTTAACTTGTTCGGATATTCGGTGTCAGGAGATATACTCTTCTACCTCTTACATCATCGTTATGTTGCTTTTGTTGCTATAGTTTTCTATTTAAATCCGTTTACTTCGAACAAAATCTTTTTTGCTATTAATTCATGTTTGCATTTAACTTTTTTCAGTACAGTTAATCCGGTTTAATTGCAGTGTAAAGCGTATATTGTATAAAATAGTTTTGTACCTTGCGATAGTGCCAAAAATAAGTTTTTTTTGCAGTGAATTTTTTAACATCCGTTTTGTCAATTTTGTCGAAATGTATTAGAGGGCGATATTCTGTTATTTGTCTGAGTAAGGCATTATTAAGTATTTTTCTACCCATAACGTTCTAACCGAAATGGTGTGTCCCTATAGAGCGATAATTTTATAGTAACTAGTGTTCGCCCACCGGTATTCGACCATAATTATTATTTAAAATTTAAGGATATGTATGAATCTGCGTATTTCCAAAATTTTTTTTTTTTTTAATATTATTTATTCATTCTTTGTACATATCTGAGAACATACGCTTTTATAATTATACTTACAGTGCAAAACAGTTCAGTACCATTATAACTGAATAAAAACTAAATTCAATAAAATTAAATCACAATTTAAAGCCCCCCGTTTATTGTGTTAAATGACATCTTAAGACTTAGTACACTGTAAAAAAGCCAGTAATGACGATTATTAAGAAAAATTAAAACATTTTAATAAGAATAGATTTATTAGCTATATAGCGATTTCAGTTTTCATTTTTCGTATTCATTTTTTATTTAAATAAGAAAACAAAATGACTGTTTCTTCAAAAGTTTTTTTTATTGGTAACACTAAAGACCGTCAATAGCTACTAAAAAAAAAAAAGAAAAAAAAAGGAAAAAAAGAAAATCGGTTAATAAACAGAGGAGACAACGGTACTAAACTGTTTCGTCTTTGCCTATTTATATATATATATACATATATATATATATATATATATATATATATATATATATATATATATATATATATATATATATAAATATTGTGTTTAATTTTTATACATTATATATTCAGCGTGTGTGCATTTAAAGCTAATTGTTCCCTAGTGTTACGCCATTTTTAATTTCTTCTTTAAATTTTCGTTTATTTTTTTTCTTTAATGTAAAAAGAATTTGTGAGTTTTATTTGCATTTTTTTTTTTTTAAATATAAAATAATAATATTATTTTATATATTATCTTTTGCAGCAACTACAGAAATCATGGAAAAGGTTAAATAGGGAAACGATTAGAAATAGAGCTTAGGAAAGATTGAAGTACAGGGATTATATCTGGAGATGGAAAGGAAAAAGGACAAAGGAAAAATTATAAGGAGCAGGAAGACCCAGTGCTAGGATTTTGGAGCACAAAACAGAGCGCTCAGAATCAAGGGCAGGGCATTCGAAGAAGATGTGGTTTGCATCACATATGGAAGGAGAGATGGAACTATGAAGGGGACAATCGGGAGAGGGGGACAGGGAAAAACGAAAACATGAAGAAGGTCGAAGGAAGTGATTAAAACGCAGTCTGATTAAGGAAACGATCGTGGAACGCTGATAAGAAGAGGAATGAAACCACGGCTGAGAACAGGAAACTGGCCAAATTTGAAGATAATGAGAGGCGGTATTAGAAAATAAAGAAGGATAGATGTCCGACCACAGTCGGGAATGATTAGCTGAGGAAAGAAGGAGGATATCCGAGTTAGGAAAATTACAGAGTAAAGCACCATCGCGGGCGGCCGAACGGGCTAAAAGATCCGCTAACTCGTTGCCCTCGATGCCAGAATGGCTAGGAACTCACAAAAAGTCAATAGTAATGGAGCGGGTTTAGATTGGATATGAGAAAACGAATTAAAAGAATAATAGAATTGGAGGCATGAGAAGGAGGAGAAGCAATAGCTTGAAGAACACTTTTGGAATCGGAGACAATGAGATATTTACTGATTCTTCTTATGGATGGAAAATGAACGAGACTGCGCGTAAAATGGAGATAGACTCCGCTGTGAAAATAGAACAGAAGGAAAGGAGCTTGAAGGATTCAGAGTGATGCAGTGAGCGGGAGGTAAAAATGTTCAATGGTCTTGTTCGTTATTGTTTTTTTGTTGTTTTTTAAAAGTAGCAACACATTTTAATAACACTGGGGATTATCTGAAGGTTTTTATTTTATCTCGCAGTCTTGAAAGATTTAATACAAATATTTAATAGTCACCAATGCGAAGAATCTTATAATAACTATCATTCTCGTCAGCTTATTAACCTGTTGTGTTTTGTGCGAGTAGTGTGAAATTTTAAAAGATTATCGTTGCGCTAGATCGAATATAATAAAAATGAAAAAAATGAATAACGTTAATTAATTACTATATTTCTAATTCCAAAAAAAAAATATATATATAAATATATATTTCTAATTAATTGCATAGTACAATAAACACGAAATAATCATACTGATATTAATTTTGAAAACTCCCCTAGGAACTAATAACTTTCTTCATTTTACACTCACCGACTTTCTGAATCCATTTATTTATTTATTTATATATTTATTTATTTGTTTATTTAACATTAGCCTTCTTTGGCCCCGTCTAAAACTCAGGCAGCTTTCTGCATAGGTATTGGAAAGGTGGTCCCCTGCCTAGGGAAAGTTCCAGGCGGGGCCAAAGAAGGAGTTAAGATAAATGGAGTTCTGATAAAGAATCTGAGATATGTAGATGATGTGGCAATAGATAGTGAACAGGAACTACAAAGTCTTCTAGACAAAATAGTAGCCGAGGGAAAAAAATTGGGATTGAAAATAAATAGTTAAAAAACGAAAATCGTAGTATCGAGCAAAAAGAAGGGTATGATAAAAATATATGGAAGAGTGGTTGAAAAAGTACGTTAATTTAAATATCTTGGATGCTACGTAAACGCTGATCCAGATATAGAAATTAGGGCAAGAATCGAGCAGGCGAGGGCAGTACTTCTAAAAATGAGATCGTTTTTCACTCGTAAACAGCTCAGTATATCCGATATGGAATGGTGAACCCCATGTATACTAATTATCAGTGTTGTTTTATGGAATGGAAGCATGGGCCCTAAAGAAGGTAAAACCGGGGCTATAAGCCTCTGAAATGTGGATTTTTAGAAGAAACTCGAAAATAATAGCATATGTCGATCGACACAGATATCTCCTAAAACGAATAAGTTAAAGCCAAGAGCTGCTGGCACTTACCAAAAAAAAGAGAAAAAAAAAGTAGCATATTTAGGGCATATCTTGGACGCTACAGATAATACCGGAAGGGAAGATAGAGATAGTTAATGTGTTCATGGAAAGTGAGTCGGATATTGAGAATAACACCAAGGTAGCAGAAGGAGCTGACGAGTGAAATCAGAATGTTAGATGAAATAATACTTACCAAAGCTTGATTGTAGGGGCGGAGAGAAAACACCATAGAGGAAGACTTTGAAGGAGACAGAGAGAGGTGAATTGAGGAGAGGGAGATACGAAGGATAGATAAATGATTTCTTCGTTGGCGGCGGCCACATCATTATAACTGGAGTGGATAAGGATATCATCTGCAAAAAGGAGAGAGGAGGAAATCATAGGGAGAGAAGCAATATTAAGAAAATAGATATTGAAAAGTGTGGGGCTAAGATAAGATCCCTGAGGAAGTCCCCCGGGTAGGTGTATCTGGAAATGTCATGGGAGGGAGTAGTGAGGAAGAGGGATCTATTTTGGAACAAGTTTAGCATAAGAAAAATGAAAGTAGAAGGAATATTAAGCCCAAGAAGCTTGTCGCATAGAGTAAGAAGGTGTACATTATCAAACGCATTTGAAGAGATTAAGTTCACTATTTAAACTGTTTGTTATTAAATTTATATAGGCAATATCTGTATTTTTGTTGATACCGGTTATTAATAGCAGATCATTTGTATAACTTATTAATGGAGGTATTATCTGAATGCATGCTGTTATGCAGGGGGGGCATATTAATATTGAAGAGAAGGAGGGATGATAAGATAGAGCTTTAGTTTAATAATTTTTTTTTTTTTTTTATCAAATATAATCCAATATTATTTTGTTTCCTAGAAGAAAGCTTTTCACTAAATTTAGCAGAGCTACGTTTATTCAATTTTCTTCTAGAATTATCAATAGGCTTGACTATTTAATTCCATCGAAGGTGCTGGTGACATCAAAGCTGATTAAGATGATACAATTAAATTTCCTACCGTAATAATTTTTACTTTTTTCCATGACTTTTTTAAAATGCTAAATTCCCCGTAGATTTACCTTTCCTGAAATTAAATTAATTTTCACGTAAAATCGAAGTTGGGACAAATTATAATGCCGTGGAGTTGATGTTCTTTTGGTCTGGTACCATTTCGCCTAATTCCCATTTCGCCTAAATTTAGGGTCGGGTTACTCAGGTAATAAAAAAAAGGTCAGACAAACATACGAATGATTTCGTGTTGGCAACAGCGCGTCATCATTGTCGAATTTTAAGCAGACTAAACGCATCATTTTTTTTTCTATTTGATTCCACTGTTAAGGGTTTTTTTTCTTTCCGAAATACAACAAAAAAGTTTATATAAAAATCAGAAGTGAAAAAATATCGCTAAAAATGTTTGATGTAAATATACGCGAAACGACCACTCCGATTAATATTTGCGAGTTATTTTATTGGATGTCCAGTGCTGTATAAATCCCACCCGCCTTATCAGTCAATATATAAAAGCCTTACTGATATTTAGTGTGACAAGAACATTAAGGTTCGGAGTTGCAGAAAAAATAATAAAAAAACTAAATTATAATTAGGTGTAGTTTCGAAGTGGTCGCGTTTATGTAAGAAAAAAGGAATAAAAATCGAATAGAATTAACAATAATGACATTACATCGAATGATTATTACAGCGGTAATTTTATTATTGATTATTAAAATTACAATTATAAGTACATACAAAAAGTAAATGTAAAAATTAGGAAAACAGTGTTTCTCTTTTTTTTAACAAAAGTTCCTGAACCTAATTTAATTTTTCTTTAATTCAAAAAAAGTGAATTTGCAAATCGAAAGAATTTAAAAATTAAATACTGCTTCGGATTTGAATAAATAATCAACAGTAACGTATACGATTACAAGAGATTTTTCAAAATTTGGATATTAGGACGAGAAAAATTACTAGATTTACTATTAAACTCTGTGTACAGCAGAAAAAGAGGAGTAAGCAAGGAATAAACAAGGTGAAGACCCTGTTATATGGGGTCAGTTCATGGCTTTTATGGGATTAATAAATGAGCATAGATTTAAAAGCACCATATCAAAAAAATGTATATTTTAAATATTCTTATATCTATCCCTCGAGTATATCTGTTATATTTGATAATCTTTAACAATAGATTTTTAGTTGTAGAAAGCAGTGAAAATAAGGACAATCGATTAAAAAATGGCGAAAAATTGGTAGTAATAAGGGATTATTACATTTTTAGATGTGTCGCACGGTATAAAAAAAATGTTAGAAGATACAGTTACGATTTTTTTCCCCATTCTACAAGATGAAACGGTAAAACTTGGCGTATGTTGTTAAAAATACTTCTAAAATCGAATTTTAAGGTATAAATAACTTCTCCAGAAGCCTAAATGGTTGCTGTTGGACTTTGAAAAATTCCTCTTCAAATTAGTCACGTTTATTATAATGACGATGTTTTTCAAGTAATTTCAATAATTAGAATGAAAAAAATAAATAGAACGCAAAAAATGTTGTTATTAGAGTTTCTGACAAAGTAAAAAAAATTTTTTTTTTTTTCAATTTTTTGGGCACGTCAACAGTAGAACTTACCCAACGCAGAGAACTGTACATTATATAAGGAAAAGATTAACAATTGAGGAGATAAAGAAAGCTAACAAAGGAACTATATTGAGAGAGGAGAAAGCAAGAATGGCTTTGGCACTGTAAGGAGTGGGGAGGCCAAAGCGCAGAAGATTGGAATAAAGGGGCACTGTCCTCCTTACTCTTGTTTCTTCTATTTCCCCAGTGTCCAATCGAATTAGATTATAATATTTTTCTTCTTTCTTTTATAATCTGTTAAGTCTGCCAGATTTTTCGGCAAATCCAAAAAAAGGCAAAGAAAAAAAACCTTCCATCTTACTATTTAAAATACTTCATTCAATAAATTGCCAAAAGATTACGATTTAACATTACAAAAAGGAAAAAGAAAGAGAATATAAAAAGACGCTATTCAATTAACCAAATATTTTATCATACACTTTTGACGTACAAAATAAAAATTTATAGCAATTAAGCGAAAATAATTTTTTAATGGATAATTTTTTTTATTCTCTGTTGTCAAAATCTAATTGAATACCATTTCATTTAAAATGTAATTTGCAATAAATATTTCAATATACAAATATTAGATATATATATATACATATATTATTTACCTGCTCGATTTGTTTTTATAAATGATATATCCATTGCTATATTAGCCTGACTCTAAATTTTTGGTTTATTCACAAGCGAAAATTTAAATATTCAAGAAAGAAAAATAGTTTCATTTCAGAACGTTGATACACATAACACTCAACCCAGAACAAATTATGACCTCATAGCGTAAAACAGTCAGTATGCGATGATTTTCCGCATATTGAGATGGATTTGGCATTACGACCTTTGAAAATATTAAAATTTTGGTAATAATCATTCAATTTCTCGGAAGGTCTCAGCAGCGGGCAAACGCGGCATTGTTTGTCAAAGACGCATTCTCGGTTAAAAAATCGAAGGATCTGACCGCTACGCAGGGGTAGCGAACTAGTTTCGTTGTGCGTGGCCGAGAAGCGGAAATAAAGCACTTGCTGACAGTATAGGCGTTTGAAATGCGTACCGAGCTACGTTGAGCCGGAAGAAGTTATTTTGATAAAAAGCCTAGAAAAGGCAAAAAGGCAGGGTGAACTAAATGGAGCTTTATTTATGTTTTCCTAATTTTAACATTTAATTTTTGTATGTACTTATAATTGTAATTTTAATAATCAATAATAAAATTACCGCTGTAATAATCATTCGATGTCATGTTATTATTGTTAATTCTATTCGATTTTTATTCCTTTTTTCTTACATAAACGCGACCACTTCGAAACTACACCTAATTATAATTTAGTTTTTTTATTATTTTTTCTGCAACTCCGAACCTTAATGTTCTTGTCACACTAAATATCAATAAGGCTTTTACATACTGACTGATAAGGCGGGTGGGATTTATACAGCACTGGACATGCAATAAAATAACTCGCAAATATTAATCGGAATGGTCGTTTCGCGTATATTTACATCAAACATTTTTAGCGATATTTTTTCACTTCTGATTTTTATATAAACTTTTTTGTTGTATTTCGGAAAGAAAAAAAAACCTTAACAGTGGAATCAAATAGAAAAAAAAATGATGCGTTTAGTCTGCTTAAAATTCGACAATGATTATACATATGGTGTTTAGTAATAGTAGTCGCATTTCGAAAACACCAACCCTTTTTCGCGCAGTTTCGTTTGATATTAAATTTAGACGCGTAAAAATAAGCCACGGGGATAACGCGGAATTATTTCTTTTATAAAATTTTTGCATAAAATTCAAACTGTGGAGAGTTCAAAAAAGAATATTTCTTCAGCTCTTAGATGGTTAATAATAAAAATAAAAAGCCAACTAGCCGACTCGATAGAAGAATGGCCGAATAATTGGAAAATTCAGCCTAGTCGTTCTGTGCGGTACAAAAATGTGGCGATAAATTATACACCGACATAAATTCCTTAAAAAATGGCGGGAATTTTTCTAATCGGTTTTTTTCTTTACGTTCTATTTAAAAGTTCCGCCGTTTGGTAAATACTGATAAAATGAAGGAATCAGTAGCAACCGACGTGGAACCAGACTGAAAAAATGCAATTAGAAAATTTGTTACGCTTTAGAGAAAAAATGCGATATAGAACACATTCCACGTAATAGTAAAGTCTATTAAAAAAAAACAACAACAAAAACCGAAAAAAAAATAAATTTGAGTAATGAACAGATTACGAATATAAGTGAATAAATAAAATGTATTTAAAATTTTTCTCTTTTTTTAAAATTTGGCGTAGTAAGGAGTAAAAAGTATATCGATACTTTTTTCATTGTAAGTGAATAGCGAAAGATAAAGTTCTCACTTCAGTAAAATAAATGTCCAAAAGTACTAAAATCTGCTTTGGTAGCTTGAGTAATTAACAGAGTAAGGTGTATTATATTTCGATTAATTGGCATCTGCCAGGTGGCTTGGTTCTTTTTGTGTATTTGTCTTACCGATACATTGTCGATATCACAACGTGTTTTTTTAAAATTGAAGTCTCTATTATGTGAAAGAGTATCGCGTGTAAACTGACTGTAGTTGAAATGGTACTACTAGAGGTATCTTTGACGATTATCCTGTATAGGTATATCTTTGGTTCTGCGAAAACGTCTCATTTTGACTTGTGTTTTTAAATTTTCCCCACCGCATTAGGGTTAGTTCACCAAAGAAGTGTCATGCAGAAAAGATACTTCGTTTTTTTGAAAGATACTATTTTTCGTATAGTGCTATAATTCTTTCGAATAGTGTAAATTTGTACGATAACTCAATTTGAAAGGTATCTTGAAAGATCAAGTTCGCGCCTCATTGTGTACGATTTATTTATAATTGCTACTAGAGCCGCAAGTAAAAAGAATCTCCGTCGCAAAAACTTTTTGAAGAGTTTTCCAAAGGCTTAGAAACATAATTAAAATATCGCTTTGTAAAAGTCCAAAAGTGTTTGCCTAATTCGCCGTTTTACAAAGTGTCACGTCGAGATGAAGAATACAAAGAAGCTCTCTGTGCGGTAATGACATTGCTACATATGTAAGAGCCCTTAATCAGTTTATAGAAGAATAAAAAAAAATCAGTAGGGGTCGGAAGAGCGCGACAATAAAAATAGAAAATTTCAAAATATAACGCAGGTTTTTTCAAGTACCAACAACCGGTTTTCCTCTGTTTTGTTTGGTACACATTTTAAGACTGGTATGTTTCAGGAATTTAAAAAAAAAATCGGATTTTTGCATGTTCTACTACGATATTATTAACCTTATTAAATTATATGGGTCGAAACTAATTGTACAGAAATGAAATACAATATTTTAACGTAGCTTAACAACGAGAAGAACGTCGATTGCGAAAAAAGGCTTCTTTTTATCTTTCAAAGTATGCTGAATAATTTTTTTAAATTTAAAAGAGTTGAAAAAAAAAACAAGAGAAAAACGTGGTTTTCTTTGTAACCGTTCCAAAAGAGTTTCTTTTAAAACTTTCCAATTTTTAAGTTTCGTCCTTCTCGAAAGCGGGCACGGTTAATTGTATATAGCTTTTAAGCATATCCGACTTGTTGTTAGACAAGAGAATATCACTTTATCAAGAGGATTTCGAAATCTACGACACGCGTTCGCGTTGATAAACTTGGTGTGTAGAGCGATTCGGTATTGGGTAGCGCATTAAGAATGATTCGTAGACATTTGTTATGATTTGTAGTTTGCGTTGATTGTAGGACTATTATTATTACGCTTGTACCGCACGCTAGATGAGATCGGCGTAGAATATATAATTTAACATGTAGCAAACGAATATAATAAAGACAATTGCTGAAAAATAATAAAGTCATCGTTGTATATAGGCTTAAAAGTGAAAGAGAAAAAATAAAGCAAAAAGTTCTTAGACAAAATTTTTAATAATGGTTTGAAGACCGTACCATCCCTACTTTGGTACAAATAATGTCTGTATCGGTGTTGAGCGTTGCCGAACTTGAAAGCTTTCAGTTATTTCAGATATTGTAAGTTTTTGCAAACCTGCGGAGTCTGAAGTCGAATTTGGTCTGGCCAGAACATTTCCTAATTAATGTCCCGTTAGGTTATTCTTTATAAATAAGTTGTAGGTCTGACAGGGGGCAAGCATGCCCGTTACTTAAGTGTCTGACATTCTTATTTTCATTTTTATTTAAACCAAAACAAGTTACAAACTCTTCTCACGCTTACTATATGAAATCGAAAAGAAAAATAAACCTACAATTAATATCAAAGTAAAAGGCATATTGTTAACCGTCAGCTGGTTGACTCGCTTTATTTTTACTTTTTCATTTTTGATACTTTGACAGGAATAGCAGTCGTGAAGAACTAAAATTTCTGTTTTCGCGAATGTTAAAAGGGGCTGAGAAAATTTTCTTCTTTTTAACCAGTCCGCTAGGAACTAAATATCAAAACAGGTAAGTTACATGGATTATTTCCTTACAACTCGGATAATAAATTTATAACAATCGTATTTATAAAAATACAAAAAAAAGACTGTCGTCTGTAAGTCCGCCGCATGATGGCACAGCCAACGCCCACGTTTTTTTTATATAAAGCACGTGAAACGAAGCGAATTAATCAAAATTTTTAATAACTAAATAGTTTAAATCAGCCTACGCAACTCACGCACCCCGGGGGTTCAATATGCGGCGGCTTTCAGGCCACTTTATAAAAAAAAGATTAATTTAAAACATTTCAATTATTTTAAATTTTAGTGTGTAATCTAAAAAAGACGCAGAATTCCAACAGGTTGGTACGTCTCGCCGCTTCTGAGCATAGGTCGATCGTAAGCGCTCTTTCGGTTTCACCTCTAAAATATTTTATATTCGTCAGCGATTAACCCGGATTTTACACGTAAATCCGCATAATTTTCTTACAGCCGCCGTTTAAAATTTGGACTTTTTTCAACATTTTTCCAGTATCTTCGTCTGAATAGAAATAATCAACTTTCGATTTTCGTATTCGAATTCGCTGAAAGTGTTTTGAAAACAGTTTTTTTACTAGGAAAAATCTGCACTTTCCGGCTCGGTCCGGTTAAAAAGAAAAACCAAAAAAATTTCGTAACAGATTTTCCAAGTACAAGAGGTGGTGATCAGCATGTAATAGACTTTTCTTGATTGTGTATTTCATCGAGAGTAACTTATTAGACGTATTTTTAATTCTAGATATTCGCCCATTCTATTTTAACCGGTCACTGAGATTTGACCGAGTCTGGATAGTTCCGGGTTAGAAGTTGTTCATTTATTAAATTTATTACCTAAAACATTTTTTTCAAAATTCCCCACTGCAAAAAAAGCTTGCGTCATATGAAAAAATATCTTCAGTGTATCTCAGTATTAATAGAAAATACGGAGGAGCGGATATTTTATCGATCCGTGTAATATTTATAAATACCAGGCGCGGTGGAGGCTTTGTTTGGATTTATACCGAATTGGCAGACCCGATCGAAATATTCCTATCGAGAAATATTTCAAAATAAAATAACAAATTAAGTTACAATTAGTTTACGCTACGGCTATTTTTCAATTTTGAACGCGTATTTTATTTTACGCACTATTTAGACATCGCGTGCCGTGTAAATAAACAAATTTTTACGTGCTTTTATTTTACCCCGACATTTTAACCGTTTATTCAACAATTAAATTTACTTTTTATTAAAGCCAAAATACAAGTTTGATTCCTAAGAATAGTTTTCACTTTCTAGACCGATCGATTTCTAGAAACCCCCTCTATTAATTAATTCGTGAGTTTTATCAATAGAACCATTTGCATATTTACAAGAATTACTCATTTAATAATATGCATACTAACAGGTCAACCAGTATGTGGATTAATCAATTTCACAAGCAGTTAAACATTCGGTGGTAGTACACGCATGATGCGAAAACTACCTTTTTTCGAATCAGCAACGGTATTATTTTGCTTCGACCGGACTTAAAAAAAGACAAAAAACAGATATTTTCACAAGCCAGAAATACAAGATACTTGCAACTGATATATTTAAATCCGTCGAAGCGTAAATAAATATATCTTATAGCCGAATTATACCTTTCTTTTCAATTACCGTGATGTAATTTTGCTTGATTTTTAATAAACCGTAAAAATACGGTGGTCACTTAAGCATTGGTTGCTCCCCTTCTTCTTAAAATTTTTTCGACAATAAGAAAACAACTGATTTATCGAAACCCCTAAAAATCCCCTATTTCGTGTATTCCATCAAAATCAAAAAACCATCAGAGCCGAGGATAACATATAAACAATTTTTGCTCATATTATAAAATGCTTTAAAGTTACGAAAATTCAATAACCAAAAAGGAAAAAAAAACAAATCTTTTCTCATTTTAAGCTCAGAAATGCAATTGGAACATCTCTATCTTACTTATTTGCTGCTCTGGTACTAGCCCGTCAGCAGCCTCTCAATGTTTATTTTCTCCTTTTATTTTCTGCCGTCTTGGTCTCGGTAGGCATAGAGCTTGTAGCTCTTCTTCCATCTATCCTGCGCTGTGAGCCATAATTCTCTCTTTTCGTGTCGGTTAAACAAAATCAAGTAAAAATTAGTGGGGGAGAAATGCCACGTCGTAGGGCATGTCCAACACAATAAACAGATATAACCACAAAATCCCCTGTGGTATAGTCCAAGCGGTTGGAGAATAGAGCAAACGGTACAACCAAATAGTCTCTATGCAGTTGCTGTGGACTGACTGACAATGTAACTATCATACTACCGGAATATATACATATACATATACACATATACATATACACATATACATATACATATATATATATATATATATATATGTACATATATATACATATATAAATAAATTACAAACTTGTTCAATCAATATTGCCCCTTCGCAGTTGTCGAACGAATTGCCCGCCGTATAATTTAACACACTATTTGTAAAACTAGTATCGCTTTCGTATTAAAAATTCTACAGAAATTCAATAGAAATCTCATCAGAAAATCAGGAATTTAATTGGATGGCTTTTGTATTGAACGTTATATAATAACTAAATAAAGTATATAATATTAATTGAAACGAATTTGCTCCATAGCTTAATACGAACCGAGGAAAAGCTAACGAGAAAACGTTAATTTTTGAATTTTGGACATTCACTACTGAGCACAAAATTATACCGTTATTCAAGCAAACGGGCACGGAAATTACGAATTTATGAAAATAATATCAAAAAAATCGTATACTCATCGAAAAGAAAACGGATGATATTCCGCGCTATTTCGGCCAATGAAGAATAATTTTAACAATTAATAAGAAATTTTATCTTTTTTACAGAGTTAGTTTTTTTTTTTTTTAATGGTTATTTTTTCAACGTCCATTTATCGAATTTGGCAATCCATCTAGCTCCGCTCCGGATAGTAAGTTTTTTTTGGTTTTTTTTTTTTGCGTTGTTATTTTGTGACACCGCGGGGCGATACCTAGGAAGTCGTTCTAGAAATCGTTTTTGAGCAAATCATGTATATGTTAAATTATAATACTGAAATAAATCCTCTTCCGTAAGCGAAAAGATCACGCAACATAGAACTGAATTTCGTTCTTGAGAACCCGTAATTCGATTAGAAATAATTTAAGAAAAACAATAGAAGATTTTTGTAGGAAAATTTCTAAAATGATTCCATCTAATCCGAAAAACGTTTATTAATCGAGTATTAGAGGACGGAAAGTCGACACTTTTTTTTTCGTTCAAATTGCTGAAAATTGACGAAAATCTGAAAGTCCGTCCGAATAATAAAAATCGGTCAAGAGGAGTTATATTACAACTTAAGTAAAAATATTAAAAAATCGCGAAAGTTCATTAAAAGTTTAATGATCGAAAAAAAAGCAATAATAAAACATTAGATTATAAATCTGAACCCTGCGGAGTGTAGTAGATAGAAAAAATTTAGCGACTATTTTGTAATAAAATATCGTTCGCAACGCACACACACACAAATAACAAAAAAAAAAACAAGTGTTGATTTTAAGTTTTGGAGGAAAAAAGTAATTTTGAATTATCAAAAAAATTAAAAACAGTTATTTTAATAGAAATAATAGCTGTTGTTAGATTGCTTTTTTTACATCGAAATTTATCGCACCACTCGGTGTAAATCTCCCGAATAGTAATCGGTTGTTCTACCTTTTAACGATGCTAAAAATTAAAAAATCAGTTGAGAAAAAAAAGGCGGAAAAATCTGAAAAGTCAAAGAACGCTCTTTATTTTCTACGTAGTTTCAAATATAATTGCCATTGGCTGTTTTTTTTTTTTTTGAAATGTTTAAAACGCTGCTGATGGGAAAGAAAAAAATTATTCGCTCGAACTGTATTGAATAGCCGGAAAATTTCAAATGATTAAACTGCCGGAAATTCAGTTCTCTGTAGTACGGTAAGTTCGTTGTTATCATGGTGGTTTCTTCGTTGGAGCACAGAAAACGGATTCCATGGTTCAGGCTTCGGCGCTGGCTTCGCTGCTACGTAGATTACACTACACGCCATCATCACCATTGATAACAGCATCAATGAGCCGACGAAAGGTATTCTCATGTTCACGACTACAACAAGAAAAATACATTTCAGAGAAAGATTCTTACGTGTGTGTGGGCTGGTCGTCCTGTTCACACTTCGCTATGCAGGTTGTCTCTTTTGTTTTCTTCTTTCCTTTTTGTAACATTTATCTTCAATAACAACGCGATGCTGCGGCAAGTCCCCTGAGAAGAACCGGCCAGTAATCAGGGAAGGAAATCGTACCGGGAGAAAGTTAGTAGTCTGGCGAGCTTAAAATATCGCATTAAGCTGCAATTAATGCAACGTTTGGTTTTTATCTCGATTCGCTGGAATCGTAATTTGCGCGCGTAAGGTAAGGGAGCCTTTGTACGAGGGCTTGTTTGGCCGACGACACCTGGAATCCGCAGGGACTAGGTGATAACGTATTCAAAATTGTACAGGATCATCGATTTTATATGCTGGAAAATCTTTGAAGGGGAAATTACGTTTAATAATTTTTAAAGGAGGAAGGAGGGGGAAAATTTCGCGGGCACAATACGTGCGTTAGCTATCCGCGCTGGTACATCAAACGCGTCCCCATATTGCGTTTTAATCTCTTTACATGTATCTGTATCACGCACAAACGCCTATATATATATATATATATATATATATTACCCTAAATCTCGAATTACGTATAATAAGCCGTTGAAGATTTATTATAGCCGGAGAAAAATATTAATATTCTTTGTTTCTTCGATAAACGGTACGATGAAAATTAAAAAAAAAAAAAAATAATAGGTTTAAACACATCCTGTATTTTTTTTTATATCACTTTTTTCGATGAGCAAGCCTCATCCCTCACACAGATTTTTGCTTGCACACTGTCTGCTGTTTGCTAAAGATTAACTACTGTCGTCTCCAAAAAGTCTGTAGGAGTTTTAACAATCGTTTCCAACAGTCCCCTTAGTGCATTCATCTCTACCATCCCGAACGTATCACTAAACCACCAGTACTTATTTCAGTAACGACCATTTCGAAACACTTAACGTCGCCCAAGCTCCGTGCACCAGGTCAACTGTTCCTCTGTTTTTGTTACACCGCGAATCGCACTGAAAGGAGTACCACTTACCCCAGGGCTACCAAACTTATGTAAAAAACAGATACACCTCTAGCGCTCATTGATTTCATGATTTTCTGTTCTTCCTGCACAACCGCCTCCCGTTAAAATAAGTTCGGCGATACCATCGCAATATAGCCTCTCTAAAACTATTAAACGGTCCGGCGAAATCGATTTTTTTGTAATTCAGACTAAAAAGAAAAAATGCATAGTAGCCGTGCAATAGCGATAAAATTGAAGACGTTTTATGTTAATAATACGCAGAGCGATATACGAAAATTATCTTATATGCGTACAAAACGCGCGTTGAAAATATGCTGTACTAAAAAGATCAGGTTCTCAGATAAACGAAGAAAAGGCGGAAGCTAGTGAACTTGGGCTAAAAAAAAAAAAAAAAAAAAAGGAAAGAAAATTGAGATACTTGAGTGATCAAAAGATGAGATTCTGCACGTTATCCTGAAAGAAAAGCTGCTGCCACCGCCGGGCAAAAGAGGGCCGTTCTGAAAATTCACGGACACAAAGGAGTTTCGGAAATGTTGTGGCAGCTCGCATATTGCGATATTTCGATTCATCGTCTCAAGTGATGACTTATATTTGTTTTTCTTTCCGTAACCACACTTTTAAATGAAATTATGAAATTTTAAATACTTTCAAAAAACTGTTAAATTCAGTTACATACGTTATATTTTTTATTATTACACGAACATTTATAAATACGTTCAATTCACAAAAAAGTATATAACGTATAAAAATTTTAATTTTTTTTGTATTTTATTACGTATAATATGTTTTCATAAATGACGTTATATATTTTTTTCTGTGTGAATTGAACGTATTTATATGTTCGTGTTATAACAAAAAATATAACGTATTACAATTGAATTTAACAGTTTTTAAAAGTATTTAAATTTTCTTAATTTCAAGTGATGACATTGATGCCACGGCAGATGAAGAAAAAGAAGAAGAAGAAGAAGAAGAATAGTTATTATATTTAGTATTTTATATAGGAATTTTTTTTATGGAAAATATTAAAAATAATTAATATCTTTTTAAGTGACTTCACCCTTCAGGTCGCTAATAAACTCTCTTCCACCGAGGAGGCGGCCGCCCCGGGAGATAAAATAAGCCTTTACGATAATTAACAAAAAAAAAAGAAAAAAACGATGGAAAAAATCGATTTTTCAGAAAGAAACAGAAACGAGAGTTTTCGAAGAAATTGAAATTCGAATAACAAATTTTCAATATCGTTTAGGTTTTTTCGAGATTATTATTTATTTATCTCATCGAATTTACTTAAAATAATTTTTTAATTACAAAAATTCGAAAACACAATCATTCCAGTCAGTTACAAGATAATGTAATATTCAGTTTTTCATTGTTAGTATTTAAGCTTTATTTTCTTGTAAATTATTCCAAAATAAACTTAACGAACTTGTGTAAATAATTTAAAAATCATAAAAACTAAAAAGTTCGCTTTAATAACGTGCATTTAAGCCTCTCCATTGAGAATCCCTGCTTCGAAAATAATACGCTAATCAACTGTTTTAAAAAATAATCAAGAACACTTTGGCTGATCGAGAACAATCACGATTCACGTGAGTCTTTTATTAAGTCTGGAGTAGGAGGCAAACGTATATCGTCTAATTTAACGCGTTTGTGCCGTGAAATGCGTGGAGCCTCGTGTGCTTTAGTTAGTCACGCTGCTTAAAAGAAAAAAAGAAGGTTATCGCGATGCGAAGAAAGTAATCGGACGCTCGCTTGTCATTTCAATATGCTCTTTATTGGTTCCTTAAAAATTATTTACATGGTTAGTTGTTAGACGAAACCCGGTTAATAATCATGGTTCGTGGAAAAAGAATAGTTTTTATGTTATTCGCTCCGTGTAAGTTTAAAAATTATGTTTTATAGCGTTGTTTCAACCGGTAAGCGGAATTAGTACGGCGTTTTGTGCTTGTTAGTGTGGAAGACGAAGTTATTTCGGTTCTAGGGGCCGTATTTGAAAGGTGTCTGAAGTACCGTATCTAGTTTGACTTTCGGTGCTGTCAGAGAATGAATTTTATTCTTAATCGACCCGAATAGTCCTGGATTTGGCTCAGCACTGACATAGCCGCTAAATACCATCATCACGATCGACAATATCGTCAAAACGTTCACAAATTTTACTTTCATATTTGAACGGCTGCGGAAAAAAAAAAAAAAATTATATATGTATAATTCCAAGGAAACTGTTAAATATAAATATGTGTAATGTCAACTTTGCTATTCTAAGTTTATACGCTGCTTTCGTCAGGAAACGGTTTGGAGTAAATGAAAAGAAAGAAAAAAAAATGAACTGGTGGTTTGTGAAAAGATAAAACGACACTAGGACGTCAAAAAGCGAGAAATTCCAAAAACATTTACAGTAATCGTGACGATAGGGATTTCGTGCTGATGAAAGTTTGGAAACAGGATGAGATAAATCGTTTTGACTGAAAATACGGGAAAAGTGATGCGATATAGGGAGTAGTGGTAAAAGGAAAAAAATTGAAATGGTTTAATTCATTAAAGAACAAAAAAAAGATAAATAAATAATCGATGCTAAAAAGTCTGCTTTTAACGAGATAATATAAAAAAAAAATTTTTGACCTCGTTCAGCTTTATCCAATCTATATAAAATCACTTATTTGCCATAAATCAAATCGTTGATTAATCAAGAGAATACGAAAAAGTAATATGTGTTTAGCATTTTGTTGATTACTCTAAAACATTTGACACTCCTTAAAATGTAAATGTAAGTTAGATGTACACTCTAAAACCAAGGGGTTTCATAATTACTGCAAAAAAACAGGCAAATACTTCCGGAAAAGAAAAAAAACCGGAGGTAATAATCCCCCTTATAATTGTTGTTATTTGTATGCGTTCTCGAGAAAATTAAAAAAAAAATTAAAACGAAAAAAAAAGACTATTGAAATTAACGGAAAGTTTCTAAATAAGTTACGATTTGCAGACGATGTGGTAGTTACGGGGAAAAATTTTGCAAAAAATCACGTTAGAAGAGATGAACCGGGTAAAAAATAAAAAAGCATGTTGAGTATGAATATAGACAAAACAAAAACAGAAATAAACGAAAAAAAGTTGTTGAATATGTAGATGAAATAAAAGTATGCAGGTCTCGAAGAAAAACTTAAAATGGGACTAAAGAGGTAGCGCGGCGCTGGCTTCGAAGTAGTGTTGATCGCTAAAAAAAGTATATTTAAAGGTGATGCCTTTGGAATCGAAGCAAAAAGTGAAATATTTAATAGTCGAACGGTTCCGTTTTTAATTTATTGCTCTTAAGCATAGTCCATAGCAGAAGTGGATGAATGGGAAATTGAGAGGCCACTTAAAACGTAATGCGCAGGTCTCTATGCTAAATGTCAAAAACATAGAGATAAGCTCAGATACACGATTATCAGGAACATACAATGAAGTTCGTTCATGAATATAAAAGGAGAAAGCGGCACTGGTGATTGGGTATGTAGCAAGGTCTCGAAGGGTGGCAGGTGGACACACTATGTAAAGAAAAAGAAAAAGGAGTAGGCGACACTTAAGAGATCGGATGACGAAATAATAAAATTCTTATATAATCGACACTATAGGAGAATTGCTCAGGACCGTAAAGAATGGGCAAGGTTGAGTTCGCCGAAAATATGGACTTTTAATTTTACACGATTTTCAAACGTATACACACTTCGCTTTATTGTATTTTAATAAATAAATAAATAAATAAGTAATATGTGTATTCTACTATTGCCGATAGAGAACGCGTACTAATTAATGAAATGGACACGGACGGATTGAAAAAAATAATATCGGCGACACTTTACAGTTGTAAAAAAACTTTCTTTTTTTAACGTTATTATCAAAAACATTTTCCGGTGAATAACTGTAATATAATTGAAACACTTAATACTGAAGTTTTTTGATCACAATAGAATTAACGTGATTATTTTAATAACAAATTCCGCGTCAAGTGTTTTAATTACAGTAATATTATTTACAAGTTTGTTTGTTTTTTTTTTTTTTTGGTTTTTTTTTCGGGAAACATTTTTATAATACATAATAACTACGCGACGATGCGGCAATTTACACCCACATAGATAATATAATTTATTTTTAAATTTTATTTTTATTCAGTTTAAGATTCGTACTACGTTATTTTTTATTTATATTATTAGTCCAGCGTTATACTTTTAAGGTTATAAACAGAAAAAATTATAACCTTTTTATTAGTAATACCAAAGAGTACAAGTTTGAATAAACGGAGAAAAACAGTTTAAAAAACTCTTTTATTTTAAAAATTTGCAATTACGAAAAAGCAACTCGCAATTATTAAAATTAATGAAGTTTAACGTCGAAAATAAGACAGACAATTCCAGTATTCTGCACAATTTATTTATCGTTCTGAGTAGAAGAGCCGATAAAATCGATTTTAATCAATTCCGATACATATGTTAATGGCGCGTACACTTTATTAAACAGGCTGGTACACTGCAGCACATTTGCGGCGTGTGGTAGTAACAAGCTATCGCGAATATCGTCTCACTATTTTAGCCGAAGAGCTATCGGTGGAAATATCAGTTCACTTATCAATGTAGTTTTATCATCTATCAAACTATAATTATATACGCAGTATTTAGGCTTGTCTATTCCTACTGCAAAAGGTTCTACGACGATCTTATAGAACGATTTTTAATTGCCTGCGCCTCTGTTAATTCGATATTATATGCGATAGGCTTCTTCTTATTATTCCGAAATTTATATATACTACTCATCGGGCTGGTAAGAATTGGTATTTGTTTAATTTTAACAGCATAATTCACTTATGCTTCACCTTAGAGTTGTTCACTAATATTATAGGAGCGGATCATGGACTCGGTTAAAACACATTCAAGAATCGTTGTGCCATTAGCAGATAGCGTCTCTTAATGTCTTACATTGAGAACTGTTTCTAATTTTCTCGGTTCGCTTCAATTAAAGGACGGAGCTAGGTAATTGGTGACTATTGTAAAACAACCTGCCGTCGGAGAATGATGACAATGATAGTCGAGATACGCCGGATCAAAAAACGAATTATAATTTAAAATTATGGCGCGCTCACTCGCCCCTTCGGAATGGCCACTTTTTCACGCAGTCAGTCAGTCGGTTGCATATATTCGTTTTCAATTTCCGTTAATTAACTCGCGTTATTTAGGTTTTAATATTTTACTCGAGTGAAATTTAACCGTCTACGTGGATGAACGTCATTCCGTAGTAGGAACGCTGTTTGTTGGTTACTAGTAGAGATATTTAACGCAGCGAATTTACAAACGCGAAAACAAAGGCCCCATAGGATAGGACGATAAGTATGGGGTGAATCGGCCCTAGAAAGATATCTGGATCATCTGTTGAGAGCATATTGTGGTACTAACATGAAAGTTTCATACTTCTATCCATTTTAGGTTTTTGAATAAATCGAAAAAAACGAAAAATCCGAAAATAATTTTTTCTCAAAAACGACCTAACCGATTTCAACGAAATTAGGACACATCCTATAATACGGAGAAAAAATTACAGTTCATCATCTTTCTAATAACCACCAGAAGCAGGCGATTATTTTCTTTCTTTTTTTTTTTTTTTCTTTATAATAACGTTTTCGTGCAATTTTGAAACTAATTTTTTTTTTATACCATTTTGTAATGTTGAATAACCTCTCAAATTTATAAATTCATCGAAAAGTTACGCCATATTGGAAAAAAAATAAAAATAAATTTTTTAACATAAAAATCGTCTTATTTCAATGTTTACACCTTTTAAAAAAAAAAAAAAAATTGAATCTAGTTTATAATTAATTTTTGAATATTTCAATATTTTAATAAAAAAAAAAAATTGCTTTTGTATTATTGTTTCGAAATATTTTATGTTATTTTCACTTATAAATTAATCGAATAAGCTTCTTTTCAGTTGTTTCAAAGGTGTAAAAATTTAAACGAGTCGATTTTTACGTCGAAAAATTAGTTTTTATTTTTTTCCCAATATGGCGTACCTTTTCGATGAATTTATAAATTTGACAGGTTATTCTATATTAAAGAAAAGCATAAAAAAAAATTAGTTTCAAAATTGTACGAAAACGTTATTATAAAGAGAGAAAAAAAAAAGAAAATTCGGAAAAAATCGCCTATTTCTAGTGGTTATTATAAAAGATTATGAGTTGTAATTTTTTCTCAGTATTATAGTCTCTATATGTATCTCTATGATGTTTCCAAATTTCGTTTAAATCGGTTAAGTCGTTTTTGAGAAAAAAATTATTTTCGGATTTTTCGTTTTTTTCGATTTATTCAAAAACCTAAAATGGATAGAAGTATGAAACTTGCATGTTAGTACCACAATATGCTCTCAAAAGATGATCCAGATATATTTCTAGGGCCGATTCACCCCATACTTATCGTCCTATGATCTTTAGAAATTCCGCGCGGGATTTGAAAACTATAGAAATTACATCTCCTCCGATTTCTGTCTTCCTCTGCCGTCGATTTTGCATGGGCGCACTCAAAAATCTTCTATTCCGGCTACTCGATCCGAGTCGAACATGAAACCTCTCGTCTCCTCACCTCTTCATATCGTCATACTAAAAACTTTTGCTGTTTCGAAAATCCCGATGCACTATAACATAGCTGCTCGCAGTTTTAGAATCTTATCACTTTATGTTTTTTCCTACAACAACAACAACAACAACAACAACAATTCCCGTGACTTTATGGCAGGTTCCAATTTCTTCTGTTTTCCTCTTCTTGCTGGCTCCTTCACAGATAATTTAACTGAAATTCCCCACAAGCTAGATTATCTACTTCGCACGCACGTAACATTCTTTACTGATGGCGACTTCAAAAAGGAGAACCATGTGAATGAGACGCGTACCTTCCCGTCACTTCGTTATTCTAAATTCTTCAAATTCCCCTTTTTTCTATTTTATCTTCTCAACTAAGGCAATCTTATCTCCTTCATCTCTAAAACAAGTGGAATCTGCAAATTCCTCATCTTTTAAGGTGCTCTTCAAGCTGTTGATTCTCCATCTCTCCATTCTTCTAACGGCATCACTCTTTTAATTCGATCGTACATTTTCACACCATTTCATTCTATTCTTATAGACGCATTTTAACTTTGCCATTGAAAGTAACGGTACACAGCAGATTTTCAAGCTAGGTCAGCCGACTTTTTTTCAAAAATTTTCCTGCCTCAGACATCACATTTTCCTACCTTCGAACAATCATTCCACGTCCTCCTTTGTATTACTTTTTTGTCTCCGGTCTATTGTCCTCAGTCTCGGTTTCAATCTGTTCTTTCTTGCCTTCATCCTTGTTTCCTTAATTCGACTAAGATTTAGTCACTCTTTTCTTCTTCTTTTTCCCGTTTTTTTTTTTTCAATTTTTTCTCTGGCTCTCTCTTCCTACCGCACTTTCCGCAATTATATGAAATACAAATCATACTTTCTTCGAATGCACTGTACTCACTATTCTGTACTCCTAAACCCCAGGTCCTCCTTCTAGTTTTCTTTCTTTTTTTTCCAATCTCGAAATTCCCTTTCTTTTCGGTCGGTCGTCTAAATTTGTAATCTAGTTCTTTGTGTTATCGGACGTTGGTGAGAAAAAAAAAAAAAAAATGTTAATTTCTCTCCTACCCAATTGCTAAAAAGAAACAAGGCCCAAACATCGTCTTTCTATCACAAGAAGATTTTTACCGACGCCACTATGGGGGGTATTTGATCCTAAAAGCCGGCCAAAATTCCAATTCGCAAAACAGATAATCTTTCAGAAAAAACAATTACCGGAGGTACATAAAGAGTCTGCGAAACTAATGGTACAGTTGTGGTTTTACCAAAGCTCTGCATTATTGTCGCTAGGCCACTTCAAACTTACCGTTTGCCAACAGTGGTCGTGTGATTTGTTGATATACTATAGACTCGTTCTCATTAAAAGTGCTGTAGTTCGGTTTTGTGCATAAGTTTAGGAATTTTTTAATATGGATTCTTCAGAACCAGGTATGTTTATCAATTTGCATGATACTTTTAATAAAAATAATATTTTAAAATTTATGTAATATTGATCACATAATCGAGGTGGTAAAATTTTGCTATTTCAGACATTGGCAATGCAAAAATTAATTGTTTTGGTTTATTTCTAAGCATTTCTAACAATTGTAATATATCTTGAAATAAAGTAAATTTATCGTAGAAGGCATTCTATCAAAAATTTTTTGCGTAAAATTGCGTTTTTGTGTTTTACAAAATTTTTTCCTATATACCATTAATATTATTTTAATATATGATAAATGATATTATATTTTAGTTCTTCTTTTGTAAGATCCTCGAGGGTTAAATGTGTATCGAGAAAATATTTATACACCATAATTAAAGAATCAGAGGCGTCAACCTTTGAGAAGAAAGTCGAATTATAAGCTAAATATATTGTACAGAAATATCGTAAAAGCGCAGATCATTAAAAGTAGTTCAAGCACAAATTATCTTTAATAAAGCATCAGTTTAAATCAAAATGGAAGGCAGCACAAAGACAGAAAGATGTGTTTCGAAAAAAACAACAGCGAATATATAAATTAACAATAACAGAATGGCAAGCAAGATTAAGAGCTGACAAAAATACAGTCAAAACAAGAAAACAAGAAATACAGGACACATTTAAAAATGAGATGGCTCTTATAGTTGATGTTCCCAATGCCGGATTTGGAAATACAAATGATGGGAATACAAGCAGGTGCTTTTTTAACAACCATGAGTTGTCGTCTAAGATAACTGGAGTTGATCCAAATTTAATATATAGATTAAAAATTATTTTAGAAGTTCTATCAAGTGGACACCAAAAATTAATTTCAAAACATTTGAAGACTATACAAAACAGACGACAGAACTTTATGTTCGATTACATCCATGGTATCCGATGTCCCCGACCATGCACAAAATTGTAAGACACGGTCCACAAATTATTGAGAGCTTCCTTCTGTCCATGGGACAGAGCTGTCTGAAGAGGCTGCAAAAGCAAGTAATAAACATTTTCGGTCGTACAGACTAAATTATGCAAGGAAATGTTCTCGAGAAGCATGTATCTTCGATATTATAAATAAGCGTTGCTTCTCACTTGCGACACTTAAGTTGCGGGCATGAGACAAAAATTTAAGAGTAAGATGTGTTGTTTTTCCAAGGAAACAATTGAATTACTCTTACCTGGTGAAAGCGGAAGTCCCGAAGAACTTGAACCTGTCGAAGAAAGTAGCGAGGAGGAGTAATTTATAATAATGTTCTGTAAATTTTTATAAAAAAAAAAAAAATTTATAAATTTTTTTTTTTTTTATAAAGAATAAAAGATTTTATTAAATTTTAACAAAATTTTGTTTAATTTATAATGAATATTGATAAAATCACAAAAATATCCTTTTTATACTAAAAATTAATTTTGGCCAGCTTTTTGGGTCAAATATTCCATAGTGCGACGGTTCGAAATGTCAGCATCAGACCTGGCCGTATAAACATCACACCTCGAAACAATTGTTCTATCAGCCGAGAACTGATAATGTTCTTTTTACCTTTTTATTTACCTTTCTTGATTTTACAATTTTCCTCCTTTACAATGTCACACAATCTCTTCATTGTGTCATCGGTTGCACTTTTAGCCTGCTTCCTTTATGCCATAGTTCCACTTTCAGACTTCTCCCTTGTTGCTCTTTGCTTCTCACCGATGACCAAGAATCTCCTAATAGTTGTGACAATATATCCTTTTCGAGTGCACCGTCTTCTGGATGTTTCTTGCCTTAATCCTTAAATTTAACATTTCTGCTTCTTACAGCGCAGTCTTCGATTTTCCATTTTCACCCTTGCTCTGTTGTCACCCTTGCACTGTTATCACCCCTCAGTTTCTTCAACATCACTATTGCTAAGTATGCTCCGATATCTGAATAACCTCCATATTGCAATTTCTGTCAAATATTAATCGATGCCTTTTATTTGGTGAGCAAAGAAGAAAAAAAAAAAAAAATCGACATCTTTGCAAATATTTGTAAAATTCCTTATCTTTGCGTGAACCACATGCTGCAAAAGATGTATATGGCAAAAGTCTATTGGGGGACAATAACCCGATCTGCTTATTCGTATTATTAAAATCTGCGCGAGAACTTCTGCTGGAGTACTTTTTTGAAATTCGCAATATTAGCGACTCTGGAAACTTGCTATCATCGAGAATATTTGTTAAGGTGCTCGATGGCTTCGAATCGAATTTTTTTCTTATTGATCTTATCGGCGTGATGATGCGGCGGAGAATTAATGCGATCATTGACGAAGAAGTCGAACAAAGAATAAATATCTAAAAATGAAACTGAAGAATGTTTGTCTAGTCGGAAAAATATGCGGTAAAGCCACGTATGACGACGAGAAAAGAAATGTTCTTAGCTCGAAGTGACTCTTAATAAAGTAAGTGCCGGTTCGGCTGGTGGGGCGTCAGCAGAAATCAGACAACTAGGTCGCCTTTTAAGATAACATACGAGTGATCGTTTTTGGTTGTGTTTTATTGAAGTAAATTTAAAAAAAGGGAAAAAAGGGAATTTTGCACGCGAAGGAAACATAATTTAATTACAAACTACGTCGACCGGGCTAATTTATTCTTATTTAAAGTGAACAAAACGGGTTTCGACTTCAACAGTTAAAGGAGGAAAGTGGTTGGAATATTTCGAGAAAAAAATAACAATTTTGGCCCGCGGTGCAGTTTCAGAAGTGTTAGAATTTAAAATGAGAAAATTTCGGGCTAACGTGCGATGCAGAAGTTTCATTTAATCGGGAAGTTGAGATTGCATCCGGGGGAACTTTTGTATTATCTTCAGTCGTACATTTTAATGAAGTCAAGAAACACTGCAGATTCGGGATTTTTTTGAAATGTATAGGCCTAAATTTCGCTCGCTGAATTTATGTAACATTGCCGGAAATTATATTCAGATTAGTTGCAGCCTTTCGAAAGACCCCGATCCTGTCGCCGTAGCTCGCATTTTTGTGCAATAAAAACGATTACGAAGTTTATTTTTTTTCTAATTCGACCAACTTGGCACTTAAAGGCCCTTCTCAAATTTCGATCTGAAAGCTCCTTCAATAAACGTCCCGCGAAAAGAGTTAATCATCTTCTTTTTTTCTTTTCGCCGAAAAAATTTAAAACTAAAAAAAAATTAACATACTAATATGTGATGTGAAAAATGAACTTTTGAATTACCTTATATTGAGACGAATACCTCTAAAAATTTAAATTCGCGCTTTTGCAGGACTTTTGGTACTTCAATAATCTGTTACTCGTCGAACTGGCTATTATATAAGGCAGATTGAACTAGTATTTTTAAGCGACGTGACTAAAGGTGGGAGTTATTCTGACTAATACTCTCGTAAACAAGGTAAACGTGATTGTTTGTTTTTAACCGTTTCGTTTTATTTTCGCTAAACACGCGCAGCTGTATCAACAGTTGCCGACCTGAGAACATTTTTGAGTTACACGTTGTTTAAACAAATAAACGCGTCACCACCCCGTATTGAAATCGGACAAATATTTTCACGCGCGAACCATTTAATCTTTATAGATCAGCTTCGTAAGTACTGTACAGTAATAATTTAATCAAGATCAAATGTCGAACTGAACATTTCGGAAAATATGTTCTTAATTCACTATTTCTACGGATCTCGATGGAATTCTCTTCATCCGGTTCTTTTTCTTTGATCATTAGTGTTTTTTATTTTATAAACTTTGGCCGAAAATTATTCTCGATCAAATTCTCAAAGTACTTAATGTATTTTGCAGGTATTTGTTTTCTGAGGTCTCGTCACAGGGAAAAATTTTCATTAAAACCGCGATTATACAGAGCCGTGTGATCTTCGAAACCGGATCGGCTTTTTATTTAAAGTGACATTATTACGTGTGTGCAAAAGCATGGACTCCAACAGTAAAATGTTTAATTAAGTTTAGTTTTTCATTTTATTATTATCAGAGAAGTTCTGGCAGATCTTATAAATGCTGCGATTGCAAGTATAAACTTTTTTTAAAATCCCCCAACTAAATAACTTGTATAACTTAAATTCTTTTTATATTTCAGCCGAAGAACTATAATCGACATTTCATTATATGTTTAATAGTCTGATCGTTGGCAATCCTTAATTATTATTATTATTATCGAAGTTTAGAGTGTGACGTGTTGAATTCTAGCCCTAAGTATAAGGTTCTTGATGTAGGGGATTTAGTGACCACTGTGCGGTGAGCATAGACTTAGTTACAATGATGTTTCCTTAAAGCCATCTCCGAATGAAGTTCGTATTAATAAAATTCCTTTTTCGGAACAAAGATTCAGTTAGATTTTGTTTACAATACTCATCAGTCCATTGATTCCAAATTTGATAATTTTGTTAACATGATTACTCAATTCTTACAGGAAAGTAAATATACAAGAAGAGTAAAAAAGCTGCATGAGAAGGCGAAATGATTGGATAGCCAATGAAATAATTGATTTAACATGTAAAAAAAAATGAACTTCACAAGCAACTTAAATTTTCTGCCGGTGATGATGTTTCACTTTCAGAATACAAAAAAATGTCTAAGCAGGTGCAAAAATTAACTAGAGTGGCAAAAAGAAATGATTACAGTTCGATGTTAAAGGAATGTGTGAACATGATCAAAAAAAAATTATTGGAAAATAAAAATCACACAATTCGTGAAATAAATAGAAGCAATGAAAAAGGATTATCTGTTGATGGTCGTGAGTTCGAGATCGCTGATCTTTTTAATAATTACTTTTCTATCTCTGTAAACGATCCACTTAAAAATTAATGTTTTAACAATGAACCCTTTCACGAGCAACACTTCGTTGTCCGATATTCTTTTTCGGTTTTATCGAATTTACAGAAAGAGAAGTAAATAATGCGTTGCAGTCACTGCTTAATAAATCGTCCTTCGGTGCTGATGGTTTGTCAACAATATTAATAAAAGAAAATTGGGCTTTTTTTTTCCAAACCATTAATACACTTACTTGTTTAACGAATCGATTAGTGCAGGAAAATTTCCAGAAATTTTAAAAGTTGGAATAATTACTGTAGTGTATAAAAACCGGGGGATAAATGTGAATTAGCCAATTACAGCCCCCCCCCATATGCATTTTACCCGCTATGTCAAAAATTTTCAAAAAGTGTATAAAGATTAAAATGTTATTAAATTTCTTATATAGTAAAAACTTTTTTAGCACTAACCGATATGGGTTTTTAGAAGGAAAAGGTACAACACTGATTAACTGAGAATCTAGAACGTGAAAAACCCTGTTTAGCGGTTTATTTTGATAAGCTTTCGATATAATTGATCACAAGATTCTTTTAGTTAAACTATATTCATCTGGTTTCCGTGGGAGGATATACGATTGGTTTAAATCGTACTTGTCTCAAAGAAAATATGCGATAAAGATAAATAAAGTGTAGAGTGGTTATACGACTCAGAATTGCGGAGTCCCTCGAGGTAGTAATTTGGGACCAATTTTATTTCTAGTATAGATATAAATGAATTATCTAATCTCACCGGACAAATATTCTCGTATGCCGATAGCACAGTAATTGTGTGACTAGTTCGCGACATATTCAAACTCTGCAACAACTAGCTAGCTCAGAAGGACGTAAATACTGTATTCAATAATAATAAACTAATAGTAAATTTAAATAAAACGAAATATGTGGTCTATAGCCATGTCCTCCGGAACAGATGGGATAGTGTCAGGTTAGATTTAAATAGTAATACGGCCAAAGACGGAGTTGGTGAGATTAAGTGTATCTAGGCGTAATCTTAGACCCGGTGTAGATTATTGCGGAATGTACATACAAACTGTTTAGAATAAAAACTAAGAAAGCTTAATTACAGATTTTCTATTATCTGAGTGAGTTTTTTTAGTGGAAACCACTTATTATATCTGTCCCTTTAACAACCACTTCTAATATACGGTTTAATACACTGGAGCAATGTTGCAGAGTACCATTTGAATCAAATAAAATACTTGCGCATGGAATGTTATTCAAATTAGTTGACAAAAATAAGGATTCCGATTCGTATTGTAAATTTTATCATATTTCATGTATTATATAAAACTCAGCTACTAATATTCCTACTTAAATACAAAAACGAATTTGGATTCTTCGTTAAGGGCAGTATAACTAGGGGCTGTGTTAAAGAAGTATCGATTGTACCAAAATTTAATAAACATCCCTATTAATCCATAATCAGTTGTTTCCAAATGTTCTCTTAGATAATATTAAAAATCTAAAAAATTACAAAAAGAGACGTAAATGTATATGACATAATTTCGAAAGTAGTATAAGTGCGCAAATATATGACCCATTCATCACTAATCCATTATCTGCTTGTTAATCGTAAACAGCTTTTAAATTTATCTATACTAGTTCTTACGGTTACTTTTACATTTCTCTTTTAATTCATAACTGCAGCATACTCTTTCTTTGTTCTAATTTTTAAAATTTTCGTCTACCATGTTCGATGTTAATATAACCGATATGTACATATATGTATGTATGTATATGTGTGTATATGTGTATGTATATATATTTTTTTTTACCAAAATTTATAGCTTTTTCCATTGTTTCATTCTTGCACTTAGTAATTTAAGTTGTATTTACATTTTTTCTTTATATTTAAGTTTCGAATGCATCGTTTTAATTCGTTATTTATAAGAAATCCTTTTTTTTTCTTTTTTTTTTTTAAATTGTATCCAACTTTTTTATTGAATTATCCCATTGTTCGCGCAATTTCTGCGCATAGATGGATTTTGTAATAATAGTAATAATAATAGAATTATTTGATTTGATTTGATATTATGGTACATCAGAAACTGACATGAATTCTGAGTCAATTATTGGAAATTTCGATGGATCAGTCGACTTAACGTGCGGTAGATTGGAATTCCACTTGAACAAAAAATCACTGCTTAACCCTATGATAGCTGTTATTTTTTTTTGTTTTTTTTTCTTGGGCTCGTCAACCGAGAGGACCTTCGCCCAGAAACAAATAGTAAGAAAAGAAATCGGTTATATTTTAATCCGATTAGAAATCGTTTTCCTACAAATAACAGAAATAATTAATTGGAAAGGAAAAGACAGAATATAAGAAGCGCAAAAAGTAGTAGGAAGTCCAAGCCTCAACCGAATAAGAATACAAAAGAGATGAACACAGGAAGAACACATAATCGGCGTCGCAAAAACTGTATTATCAGCATGGAGGGGACAGTGTGGGAAGGAAATTAGGGAAAAGCGAAATCTGAAGGAAGGCAGCAAAGAATGACCAAAACGCATACGAAAAACGGAGAACGTCGAGGGATGTAAAATAAATCATGAATAGGAAGGAAGAGTAGGCTAAACAGACAGATAAAACGAATGATTATTAGAAAAGAAGGGAGCGTAAATATCCGATTACAATATTCTGATATGGAAGCATTTACATATATCGATAAGAGGTTAGCAGACGGAATTTAAAAAAAAGAAAGACGAGAGGAAGCAGCAGCAGCAGCCGGAGCCGAGGAATTAGCCGCTTCATTATCTAATGTGCCCAAGTGGCTAGGTACCTACAGCAAGTCAATGTTTTAATTGAACGGAGAGAGGAAAAATTATGAATGAGTGAACGTATACGGAGAACGACAAAGTGTGTCACACGAATGATCAGGAAGGGGAGAAGATATGCCCTGAAGGGCGCTCAAGGAATCAATGATGGCTGGCTTAATTAGGTTTTAATTTGACCTATTATGTAAAATTTAACATTTATCACTGTTTCTTGTTAGTTTTTTTTTTGTTTTTTTTTTTTTTTTGTGGTCTCTTCTACTATAAATTTTCATGAAATAGAAGCGAAAATGAAAGTATCCACCGTTTCATTACCAATCGAGACGATGTCTCTATGATTAGGAACCCACAATAGACCAACAATAAGATGATGCATTAAAAATATCATAAATGAGAAATCGTATATGAAGAATGATCATGTCGCAGAAATGAGAAGGAAAAGGCGAGAATAGATTTAAACTAACGGAGTCGGAGATAATTAGATAATTTGAGAAATAGCGATTTGATGCAATATAAATACAGTGAGAGGTAGGGTAGTTAATTAATTCATCTCTTGAACCAATGTCCATGTTGACGAACCCATTTAAAAAAAACAGAAAAATTAATTAATTAATTAATTCATCTGTAACGACAGAATAGAAAGAAAAATTACTGAGGAAGAGCAAAGCGAAACTTGGACACCGCCAAGCTCTCTCGGAACCCTTTGCCACTGCATCTAACAGCATATTTCTCTTACCGCCAGGAGGAAATGTAAGTTCCGTACATAGAGACATCTTCATTATTTCCTCCCATTGGATAAACTTATTATCATTGATACTGCTTGATAGAGTTTACCACCTACATACTTACATTGTTGGAATCTACACAGAGTATACTTATCTTCACACGTGCAGGCGTTATAGACGTCCATATTGCCTCTTTAATTGATACCAAATAAGCTACTCATTACTTCATTACTGAAATATTATCTGGGGGTGTAGTATTTTACTTTCTAATACCTGCCGCATCTTTGCCTGATAGTTATCGTTTTTACTGTTTAGTGCAATATATACCATGCTGTTGCATACCTCTCTTGAAGTTATCACACTCACCGGCACGTATAAATATCTTAGCAAATGCAGATTGATCGTATTTTGTTGATCCTTGCGCATGCTATTATCTTAACATGCATTCAGATAACAAAGTGTATTCTTCTTCAATGCGAGTTGTTGTGGCTTGATGTTTTTCCCCGATTGTGCACTTTAAAAACTGTACAATGCAAATACCTCACGCATAAACACTTTTTTTTTTTTTTTTTTCTGATAGAATCGTGCGTTCTTACTTGTTGGGAACTTAACTACCTTCTATCATTGCATCTAATAGAATAATATTTCTCATACCAACAGAAAGTGTAAGTTACAAACATGCGAGCCCCTTCATTTAGATTGTTTCTGCTATCCTGCCATGTGAACGATTTCTTATCTACATGCACCCATCGTTGGAGTCTATACACAGACGTATCAGGGTGAAAATAGAAGCCCACGCGCAGCTGCTTTGGGATTTATAATGCATAAATGATGCTGAGTAAGCTGCTCATGTTTGAATGTTGGGTGAAGTATAGCATTTCAATTTCTCATGTCTGCGCATCTTTGCCTAATTGACATTGTCATTACTATTCAGTACAATATAGCATGTTTTCAGCATACCTCTCGGAGTTGTCATTCCCGCGGCCACGCACATAAATATTTTAGCAAATATGCTCAATATTAGGCACGTTTTGCTGGGGCCTGCTCGTGCTATTAACGTGTATTCAAATAAACAAAGTACATAGTGATCAACGCTTGTACACAGAATTTACAAAGCGAAGTTAAACTCTGTGATGTGCTTGGCCCTCTGCTAGTTTGAGAGAGAGAAATGAGAAATCCGTTCTGTTTACATCAAGTCTACAGACTGACGTTTCTGAGATTAGAATGTTTGGACACGATCAACGAACTGTTGTAATCGTTCCGGTTGTCACTCGCTGGCTGGAGAAACGGTAATAACACGGCATCTTCCGCTAAAGATCCACTTAGTTATGGCCACTGATAAAACGGCTAACCAGAACCGGCTGGCTGCTCAACCTGTGTTGTTATTAAATTGACGGTTTCTCTGATTCCTTCATTTCGTCGTTCTGTTGTTCTCTCCACTATTTGCCGTTGTTTTGATCGCCTCGTTACTGCATTCATTCCGCTCTGCTTTTCGTTGCATTTCTCCCCTCATGTTCTTTTCATTCAAATGATGCATTTGTTTGCGACGCGGATCACGTGTTCTTTCTGCGGAGCGCTTTACTTCCAGTTTGCTGAAATTTAGGCTTCCTACTTCTTAAATCCTGTCCTTTGCTTCCACATTTACCATTCCTGCTAATTATTCCTTCTTATTAATGATATCCGATCGGATTTATGTTCGACTCATTCCCCTCTTAATTGCTTCTGACTAAAGGCTGCTGGATAACGAGCCAAAGGGGGAAAAGCATTAAATATTGCAAAGTGTGTACATATTGACCACTTCGTAACAATTAGTCTCTGTTGCCGATAGAAATTACTATTATACAGAACCATTCTAAAACCTATACGATCCCATAGAACGCAGCGAGTAAATCAAATATTATAAAAAAAAAATTGAATCAAAAATTTTTAGTGCATCACGGTATGTAAAAAATTACGAAATACATAAAAACGCCTAGATATTCCGACGATATTAAAGAAGAGATTGAAATAGACAATGAAGGATATTCACAACGGCCGTATAGCATGTAAACTTATGAAAGGTGTGGAGTATTCGATTCAAAAAAAAAACGATCCAATATAATCAATTAACTAATATTAAATTCATCGCCGAATACGAACAAACCAATCGGTATGCATGGTTGTATTCATTCAATGCACATAAGAAGACGAGTAGTTACACCGATAGAGAATGACGATTACATGTGTTCCATTAAGACTTTTACTATCTATCATTAACACGACCGCTCATTTAATTAGACAGATTGTGTGTACGTATAAAGTAAAAAATGAAACGGTTATGATTTCTTATCATGTATTTTTGGTAGAGCTCACGTATTTTCCTTTAAACTCGGTCAACAACACCACCAAGCCAAAATAAAAAAAAAAAAAAAAAAAAAGAACACTTTTGTTAATAAGGCTGGTATGGATCTTTTTTTACAAATTTTTGAAAAATTTTGAGATAAAAATTACCGAGACTCGAAGTATATATTTTTGTTATATGCTCGTGTTAAACTCTATGCGGTCGTCGAAGCGGGTCTCTACCGTTTTGGCTTCGACGATTTGGCCCCGACACGTTTTGGCCTAGTTCATTTCAGCCTCGTTACGTTTCGGCCTCGTCCTTTTTCCAAGTAGACCCCACCTAGTTTAATGTTAGTGAATTTTCAATTTTTTTTTTCTTCAGTTAATATCAAATTTAAGGCGTAAAATAATCATTGAATCAAAAAAACACCAGCGCGAAATTAGGAATTAATTTGTTTAGAAAATAAATCGGTGGTTTTCAATGCCCTTTTTTCGTTCATATATCGCTTAAAAAATTATTTCCTCTTACAAAGACTTGAGAAATGCTGATCATACATATTCATCTAGCGGGTTATTTTGATAAAAAATTTCGAAAAAAATTGGCCCATCACGGTAATAACTTTTTTTTTTTTTTTATCTTCCTTGGACGCGTCAACACAGGACATTTACCCAACACAAAGGATTAACAGAATGATGAAACGTAGGGGGATTTGCAAGTTATATCAGGAAGCGATTAGAAACAGAAGAAATGAAGGTAGCCAATACAGGAATAACAGAAGAAGAAGGAAGAGCAAGAATGTAGTGGGTACAGTAAGGAGTCAGGAGGTCAAGGCCAAGCAAATTAAAATAAAGGACTGCGCGGCGTTCCGAGGAGATGGAAAAGCATTCGAATAGAAGGTGATTTACATCACAGGTCAAATTTAAGATAGGAGAATGACACAAGGGAGACTGAACAATATTAAAACGAAAGAAGGAGGCGGGAAGCAAACTGTGATTAAAGCGAAGGCGAATTATGGAAGAAATAACAGAACGGCCGATGCAGGGAAAATTATTAAACCAGGAAAAAGTGGGTGGAGAGGGTTGTATAGCAAGGTAAAAGGAGTTAGGATTGGAGAAAAGAGACGGATAATGATCAGTCCAAAAGTCCGGGTGAAAACGATAAGAGAGAGGGCAAAGCCATTGGGGGGGGGGGAGAATCTGTCTATGAAACGGCCATTTACTGCAGCTAGGTATGCCAATGAATCGGCAAGATCGTTACCAACGATGCCGCAGTGGCCCGGAATCCAGAACGGGTCAATTAGGATAGAACGGGATGTTAATAAATTATAAATTAAGGAACGAATATAAAGAATAATAGGATCTGACGATGGTTTAGGGAAGGGAGACGAGATGGCTAATAAAAAACGCTTTTCGAATCAGAGCATATGACGAATTTCGATAACTTGGATGTTGAGGATATAAAAAGGATAGCGCGTAAAATAGCCATGGATTCGGCTAAAAAGACAGAAGAAAAGGAAGGGAGTTGAAAAGACCCAGAATAGTTGATATCAGGAAGAATAAAAGCAGCTCCGACACCTAAAGCAGATTTTGAGCCTAGTATGACAGATATTTTGATTAACATGAAGATGCCTGCTTAGGAAAGAAGGGTGGAAAAAATGTTGAAAAGTGAAAGATTGCATTCACAGACCTATCTTAGGGGACATAATACAAATGCTAATGATAATTATATTGACGAAAATCGCAATAATCGTAACTTCTTAGGGAATTTATATGCCATTTTGAAATAGGGATGATGATATTATACTCCTCTGTAATATATTTTAAAGACTGCAAAAGAACGAATATGGGTAGAATGCGAAGTTTTGAGACTGCATGGGAAAAGGAATAGCAGAAAAAAAGCTAAGTTTAAAAATTTATTTGAGGACCACTAATAAAATTATTATTAGGAATCTGAGTAATTAGAACTGTTTATTAAGATTAACCGTTTAAAAAAATGATATAAGTGAAACATTTACTTTCAAGAACAGATTCTGTTAGTAAATCTGTGACAGAGGTTGCAATGTGAAAGTTAAGTTTTATAGCTTTAAT
Organism: Icerya purchasi; assembly: GCA_039619475.1. Lineage (NCBI taxonomy): Eukaryota > Metazoa > Arthropoda > Insecta > Hemiptera > Monophlebidae > Icerya > Icerya purchasi. Next base: position 503,685,690 of record CM077115.1, on the reverse strand, counting down.
CGATTAAAATATTTAGCTTGGAGGACAACATCTATTATATTCGAACCAACTTGTACATGTAGAATATGATACAATTTCAAAAGTAGATATATACGTATAGGGATTCGCCTTTACTTTCCCAGATTTCTCTGGTACCCAATTATTTCAGGCTGGGTAAACTTGGGAGCGACTTAGATCCGGGACGAGACAAGTCTCGAACCCGTGAGTGCCTTATAATAAAAAAACATTTAAATATACCATTTAAAAGAATTTTTTTTCTCCCTTGGGACCTCCACCCAGAACCAACAAGAAAGAAAAGAGCTGTCAGTGAGATTTTGATACGGTCAGATATAGATAGTAAAAAGGAACCAATGGATGAAATTATGGATGGCGAGCGGAAGGACAAAATATAAGATGCACAATAAGGAGTAGGGAGTTTGAGTTTCAGTAAATAAGAATATAGAATACAACGTTCGACAGAAAGGAATGGACATTCAAAAAAGATGTGATTGGCGTCACAAACCACCGCTTCGTTATGGTGGAGAAGACAATTTGGAGAGGAGACAAGGGAATAGTGAAAACGAGAGGAAGGGAGAGCAGAATGGCCAAAACGCAAGCGAATCATAGAAGTGACAACAGAACGGGGAAGTTAAAGTAACTCCAAGTACATCAGGTATTAGAAGGAAGATTAGGTTGTACAGACAGACAAAAGGATTGATCGTTACGAAAGGAGGAGGGGTAAATATCTGACCAAAGTTTGAGATGAAACTTAGTACATAGGAAATTCAAGTTAAAGGATGAAATTTTTCTTAAGAAAAGGAACGATAAGAAGCAGCAACCCGAGCCGAGAAATCCGCCATCTCATTACCTTTAATTCCTATATGGCTGGGAACGCACAGCAATCAACACGGATAGAGTAGTGAGAAGAAAGAAAATGGACAAGACAGCGTATGCGAAGAATGATGAAATCGGAAGAGTGGTCAGGAAAAGGGGTCCTGGTCGCTTGAAGAACACTCATGGAGTCTGAAATAACCAAATAATTAGAAAAATGACGACTGGAGGAAATGAAGATAATGGAGCGTAGGATAGTCATTAATTCGTTTATAAAGATGAAACAGAAAGAAGGAAGACGAAACAATTCAGATAAATTAAAATCCGGAAGGATAAAAGAAGCTCCAACGACATGAGGTCCACTGAAGCCATCCGTGAAGATGGTTACATGCGATGGGAATTGGGAATTGATAGTGCCGTAGAATTCCTGTTGAATTATTTCTTGAGGAAGGGATTTGGAAAGTTAAGGTAAAAAAGAAACTTTAGGGGCATGGCAAAAATCGGCAAAGTTAAAGGAGAAAAAAAGGAGATTATTACTTGAGATTGTGTAAGGCCAAAAGGAACCAAGGCGAGGAGAAATGAGAGCCAAAACAGGGATTTTCCTAGGTGTAAAACGTCAGTTCTTATAAATGGAAAGATAGGAATGAATAAGAGTAGAGGACGTGAGTGGAAGACGTTTGATGAGAAAACGATAGCCTAAATAAGATCTACGAAGGGACCTGGGTGGTGTGTTAGACTCTGCAAGAATTGCTGGAATTGGAGTAAACTTAAACGCACCGAGACAAAGCCGAAGACACGAATTTTGGATAATGTCCAATTTAGAAAGACGAGATTTGGAGGCACAACCATAGATAAAAGAACAGTAATCAAGTTTGGAACGGACAATGGCTTTGTACAAGGAGATTAAAATGTAAGGATCACCCCCCCCCCATTTCGTTGAAGACAGAGCTTTCAGCAGGTTTAGCCTTTTGATAACAGAAGAGGAAAGATAATTAATGTGATTAGAGAATGTCAGCCGAATATTAAGAAAAACCCCAAGATAGCAAAAACAGTTAACGTGAGGAAGAGGTATATTATTTACGGATAGATTAAGCAGGATTGTAGGAACGAAAGGAAAAGACAATATCTGAAAATTACAAGCACATTAAGAAGTGTCTATTTAAAAGTGAATACGGCTGCTGCTCGCATTAACAAAAGTTTTTTTTCTAAATTACCGACCTGATAATAATCTTCGATTTGCTGCGCTACTACTGTTTCCTTTATCACAGTCAATAGATTGTCCCTAGTGGTATTAAATTTCGCCAAGTGCATATTTCTCGTCTTTACTGAATGGGCAATTTTTTTTATTTTTGTAATTTCCATAGCCATGATCAACAGCGCCATGGAAGAAAATTAATACAGACGAGTGCATGGCTATAATAAAACAGCGGTAGCACAGTCACAGTTTTGTAGGAAAATAGTGTGCAGTGTACAACGTGGTGCTGGTCGTTCTGCTGAAGTGGAGAAGTATTTGATTAGTTAAACACTCGATTTGATTGGCTGCTTGCACTGCGATTGCACGTGTGTGAAGACTTCTCAATGCGCTCTTACTCAATAATACAAACGAAACACGAAGGCGAATACTTCATCAAATTGGAATTTAACAATTACTCCACATATGTAGTCTGACTAGTGTCTTACAGATTAATAATTTTTCTCTGTATTTTCAAATGGGGCTCCTTAGACTTCTGCTGGCAAGCTGAACGGTGTATTTTCTGGTAGATTTTTTCTTTTTTAATTTGCTTTAGTACTTTATTACATAGTCAGAAGTACCAAAGAATTCACCACTGATATATATATATATATATATATATATATATATATATAATATACATGTATCGTCTTATCCATGGTTTTTCAATTTTCCCTCCATGCGGCGTTCAACTCTCTCTGCAATCTGTCGCCCACGCTTTGGGTATAATTTGCTTCCTGCTTCCTTATTTTGCTTCTCTCTGGTTTACTTTCCTCTCTGTCCCCTACACCTTCCTCTCACAACTTTATAGGTGACGCTAACCACATTTTGTTTGAGTGCATCTGTACCGCTTCCGAACGTTCTTCCTTTTACTCTTCTCTTCTGTCAGTTAGTCTTCCAATTCCGTATTGTGCATCTTTTATTCTCTCCTTGCCATCACCCTCGGTCATTCTAGCACTTGAGTCTTTCCTATCCTCCATATCTGATCACATAAACATCTGATTCCGCTTCTCATCCTTTTCCTTTTTCTTGGGCCAATGTCTTTTTTTTTGACGAGCCCAACAAAATAATAATAATAATAATATAAAAAAAAGTATACATGTATATTAAAACGGACTAGTATGCATGGTGTATACCTTCTCCAAAACAAAATGGTGTGATCAAACACAATTATATTTTATTGATAAGAAAACAATTAGCAATAATAATAATAATAATAATAATAATAATAATAATAATAATAATAATAGTATACTGATAACGCAGAAAAATGTAAAAAATTCGTTGTCCGCATCACAAAACAAATGAATATGCTGATTAAAAACAAGACGAGTAAGTTTTATATAAGCCAGTTTGATTAGTAGTCGATTAGTCACTTCTGTTTACTGTTTGTCAATTTGTTGATTTTTGCACATTATCATCTATAAAGTAAAAGGTTAATTATCAGAGTTATTCGGTGATTTTTAGCGCAATATCTGCTAAATTTCATGAAATATATGTGTATCTGGAAACTTATGGTTTTTGTATCATCATGACGGCGTGTAAGACATTTTTTGAAGTCTGAAAAGTTTCAAACTTTGCTTCATTGGCAAACAATCATCCAATACAGTGCATGTTAGGCAATAATAAACGGAAGGAAAATATAAAGTTCAAAATAAAAGTAAGAGTTTACGCAATATTGGTTCACTTTGCAAAAGTGAAAATTTATAAAATTTACGCCCAAACAGGGATCTAAACAGTAAGGACTGCTGAATAGGGAAAAGTGAATATTCACAATGCTGACGTGAAGAACTGAGAGACCCGACTGCGCGGGTTCTTTACTAGAGAAAGATCTCGCGGAACATCACTTAGTAAGGGTAAGTATTTTTGATATACCGATCCTGCTGAATAGATGGAGCTGATCGATATGCAGTTAACCGTATCAGATAACTGGGCTTAATATTAGAGAGTAGACTTTCAATAAGCCTATACTCGGCAAATAGAGCGATCTTGTTATAGACAATATTCACTATACTCAATTTCAGTAGTCTTACGTGTAAATAACAAGCCAATCGTCTACAAATTACTTGTACAATATTCTTGTCCGAACTGGTCTTTCGTTAATAGTGTGCGCATTATTGTAAACTATACAAATTACATCGATCTGCTCACAGGTGTGCATTTTTAACATGTACAGGTGCACACACAAGAGTGTGCATTAAGTATACATGTAAATTATTAAACATGCATCACATTAGAGGGGATACATACTAACGCAGCTTGCACCGAAATTCCGTAATGCACAATACGAGCGCATTAATTAATTTCCTTCTTACAGAATTACCGATTGCGGGAAATATTACGCTAAACGCGACCATCGTAGACTTCAGCATATCAATTCAACCTCCTTTAAATAAATCGTTTGTTTTCCTTTATTTGCTACTTTATGGACTTCTGAATTCGCTAATATCTTTTAATTTCAGTGCGTATATTTTGCTGTTTTTCTTAATTTAAACATGCACGCATTATTATACGTAATTACCTATATACATTCGTTGTGGTCATAATTGCCAGTACACGTTCTCTTAATTGACCATTATTTCGAAATACATATTTTTTCTCTCATTGTTTTTCGAACGTACATATATGTATTTATTGTGCGTACGCCGTGTTTAATACGCACACCTTCTGCAAATTACAATCACTGTGAAATATTAAGAAAAGAAGTAAGCGGAGATTATCTTATTCAAAAACTCGTGTCTCGTATGACGAACGTCAAAAGTTCAATCATTCTCGCAAGATGACTTTTGCATCTCTTTCTGATTATTTTAAAAAATCTATTCTTCATGTTCTTACAAAAGAGAAGTGTGGTCTGCTCGATATGTCAGTACATGAATTAGTTCATTTTTATTAGGCGTAATTTTTCATACACGCTGAAATTAAACTGAAGCGGTTTACGAATCGTTCCTTATTTTTCAAAATCCAAATAGTGAACCATATTCTCTGGGCACTGCCCGTTTCTGCGTCTTATTACGCTGTCATCATCGAGCAATCAACCTGATGATATCAGATTGCTTTTAATTTCTAGCCGATTCATGTGTCGTAGTCTCGGCAGTAATGACACGTGGATTTTGAAAGTTTAAAATAAATAAGCCATCCCCCTCCGATTGCGTTGCATTTAGAACCAATCTTACTTGTTTATCGCAAGCGATTATTATTATAAAAACAAAATTATATCCCGGATTACTTTTTTTTTTTTTTTTATTTAAGGAAAAATACTTACACAAACCGTTTTATTATTTAACGAAATAATCATATCAAGTGGAATGTGCTCCGAAAGTGAAAGAAAAAAAAAGGTAAAAACCCGTACGCGCTTGTGTGTGGTATTACTGTATTATTTTATTAACACAGGTGAAAATGGAATGTTTAATGACACAGATGACAATGAGATCGAAGATGGGATTCCAATTGAAACATATTGCGGTGTGGTACGTGTAAACAACTCGTTTACGTATCCCGCAATATTCCTTTGTTTACCTGAAACCATTCACGTAACGAGAATGTCGTGACATTTGATGGCAGCGTTAGGCAGAGCGCGGTGTTCTTCAAATCCCACTATTAGAAATATTGAAAATTTTGACGTCTATAATTGATAAGCTGAAATAAATGTATAAAAAAAATAAACTAAAATAGATCAACAAGGCTTATTTAAAATAGCAGCGTACACGTGAACAATTTTCCACACTATTAAACCTTCAGAAGTGTAAAAATTAACGCCTACTACCTGTAGTACCAGTAGTTAGTAAATTATAAAAAATTCTACTACACGAACGAATGCCGGGACGAAAGTTTAGGTCCAGTGTGTTAATAAGTTGCGAATCGTTCCTTTTGGTTAAGTATATATGTATGTCTCAGTGATGAATGATTTTAGTGTCCGATATTCTATAATGCGGTATTTTTTTTCTCTTCGTTAATAATCACTTTTTAAGCCTATTTTCAGTGATAATGGGGTGAATCGGGTCGAGATTAAATCCGAAAAAATTCGGCATAACAAGATTTAAGTGTTGTAATTTTTTCTTTCCCGTCTTAAATACCTTTTAAGCTGTAATAGCGGGGCTTATCAATCACAGTCGTCTTCAAAGAAAGCAATTAGGCAGCAATTCCCTTCCTAGGATATTTTTCTCATAAAAAATTCTACTATACGGGGACGAAACAATCATGTACAATCAAGTAAAACCAAGAAATATACAAAAAGTAAATAAATAAAAGAGAGACGATCGCACTAAAAAGAATTTGGTAAGCTCGTATATGCTAAATTTAAAAGATTATGCGGGTGGTAAAAAATTAACGAGTTTACTAAACCATCGCGTCACACGCATTGCCACAGAATATTTACCGAATATTCGGATTATTAATAATATATGCGACATAAAATGAACTACTATGACGATAATATAGAAGATACAATGTTATTATTAGCGGATACTTTTTATAATAGTTCCAGTAATTAATTTCTATTGGTTGAATTGATTATTTCCAACTTCAAGAACCGTGTTATTCATTTATTTACTCAATAACGCGAAGCCAATCACACTATATACACATTAAATTTATATAAGTCGAATAGCGATCTAAATAGTACACGCCAGAACCAATGTTTAGTGTTCTCTCAAATGGGACGTATAGAGTAATTGGATTTTTCCGACCGTTCATCTCGCGAGATCAACTTTAGATGGTAAATTATCATTGTGTAATGTCAGCCGATAAATCGCGTATCTCTCTCTAAGTCGTATCGCTCGATTTCGAGCGTCGTGATATTTGTACACTAGCAGTACAGAATAGGCAGCGCTCATGGCAATTGCTATACAAATCGCGTATAAAACAGTAAATATTATTACGCTTCTAATAAGTGAACTTTCTTTTAAAAAATCCGAACTTCTTTATTCACTGAGGTCTGTCACTGACGGTTAAAACGATTAGAAGAAGAGTCGGGTTTTGTACTAAAAAAGAAAAAAACAGAAAAAAAACAGGTGGTTCGGTCGGGCCACAAAGTTAGTTCTTTGAACAATACCCAAGCGGAGGAAACGGAACCATTTTTTTTTCTTTAGCTAACGGAAAACAGCATAGTTGAGTTTTGCTAATCACAAGAACAATTTCATCGTTCGCCGTAGGTCAATCGCAGGTATTCTAAATATAATAATGTGAGTGATTTCAAAAGCATCATATTGACATACATAAGAACAAGTTCTATACCATTGCGATGAAAACAGTAGCAAAGTCAAGCTCTAAGGCCAATGCCCACTTTGTTCTATCGATGGATACCCATCAGTTTCGCACATCTTGCCGAAATGCACACGTCTCGATGGGTTGCGGCGCGGCCGGCTTACATCACTTGCAGACATCCTCTCAAATACCCCTGCCGCTATGAACACAACCTCATGACTTTCGTGTTCAGTCTAACGAGCTAAGGAGTCTGATGTAAAACGTGGGTCCACTCACTGCGATAACCTAGGTAGAGTTACATGCAGTGTGTGGTTTAGTACCCCTCCTTAAATAAATAAATAAAAATCAAAAATGTAGTAAAGTGTTATCATTTTTATACACGATAAAAGCACGAAAACGTGCAAAATAAAACGATTATATATAAAAAATGCCGATTAATTTTGCGATCCATCTTTGTCAGCATTATGGGCATCCAGTTAAAAGCAGTCGGCACTTTTTCAAATGCAATCATTTAATTTCGTATGTTTTTCAAATTTACTTACAGAAAATCTGAAGTGCACACGTAAGTTTTAGTATTAAGTTTTCCCATGGAACGTCGGATTTCTATAATATACCGTTATGTTCGTTTTTCTTACAGGAACCATTCGCAGTTTAAGCTGGACTTTTAGTCACCTTTTCGGGTGAAGATGACCGAAAGAAGAAATTGAATTGTCGTGCCTTATCTGTTTCAATTTAGGTTGCAGTTGCCGAAATGAAAACGCGTTTTTGGTGTTTATTGTTCTCGCAGAGCGAACATCCGGTTTATCATATTTTTCCGTTGCTTCAAAGAGAGCTGGAATAAGAAGAGCAGCTGAACCGATTTGATGCCATGCGCATCTCATTAAGGAAAAGACGTATTTGTTCAACTGAAAAAAAAGAAAGACGATTCCCATAAGTTGTTCCGAAATTTAAGTGTCGCGAACGCAGTAACAACAATTGAAGAAAGGCAAATGCTGGAGTCGTAAGCGGTAAAGGATACGGGGTACGTTTAAACTCGTTAAACTGAAAAAGGAATGTCTCTTGAGAGTAGCGGGCATGCGTCTGTCACATAGCACGCCAGTTACAGCTTTTCATTTCAGCCATGCTGTGCTTACCCAATTTCGGACTGCCTCGGGAACGCCACTGTCGGCCTGGACAGAAGGTATTTGAACCTTAATAGCGCTCCTAAATAAATATTTATCAGAGCATACCACTTTGACAATTGACGGCATATCAAGTTTTTCTTCAATTTTTGACAACATTATTGTACATGTGTCACTTTCATCTAATCCGAATTCATTTAGACTTCTCAATTTTCTCAAACAACTAACTTCCGAAATATTCCTGTTATTATAATACACACAGGCATACTTAAAAAGTTTCTTTTTACTTCGCTAATACAAAATTCCCTACTTGATCTCCTACTAGCTGATCTTGAAAACATCATAGAAAAAGACGAACAATTATTGTTAAGCAAACAAAATAATATAGAAAATATAGTAACACAAGTTTTACATGGCAAAAAACAACCTATTACTAATTCCAATTTAAAAATAAGTTACAAAGATAAAGTACTAGGTACATCCAACTCGAAAACCAGACAATAAAATAATAATTAAAGCAGAAAATATCAACGATTTCGACAAGCAGCTGAAAAACAAGGTCTGTCCAGATCAATTAAAAGTGAATGTCAAATTTTATAAAAAGTTAAACGATAGCACAGCAATCATTTCCATGGAATCAAAGGAAGAACAAAACAAAATATGTGAGGCGATTAAAAAAAATATCTCAAATGTGAAAGTCTCAATTCCCAAACCTTTCGATCCTACAATTGTAATCTTTAGAACAAACAATGTTGATGAAGAAGATCTTAAAGATTATTTTAAAATAAAGACTGGTAGCGAACCTATTACAATAAATAAAGTGTCTCTTAAAAAAAGCAGTAGAATATACGTTCGTCTTAATCCACAACAATATTCTCTGCTCCCCAGCGACAAGAAACTTGGAATTAAATGGGAAATCCTTCCGTTTGATGTAACTATTCCTCTTAAAAAATGTAAAAAGTGCCAGCGGTATGGCCATTTAGAAAAATTCTGCAAGACTGAGACAAATCTCTTAAAGGTTATTAACAAAACCAATAGTACTGGTAAATGCAGTAATTGTGTAATAAATAACATTAAAAATAACAGCGAAGATAAAAAAAATGTTGATCTTGATAACGAGGAGACAATTAATAACTGTACAAAGATGGTTGATCACGCGGTGCATGACCGTCTATGTCCCGTTTATAATAAGAGCCTCGCATACATAGCTTCTCGAATTGACTATGGCTTCTCAGATTCTCTACCTCAATGTGGATAACTGCAAAGCTGCTCAACTCTTATTCATTAGGAAATTCTTTAAATCCCAAGCGGACATTGCAATTATAGCCGAACCGTACATAAATAATAATAATCTAATTATAAACAGCAATAACTATATTTCATATATAAGCAATAGATTAGCCATAGTAATTAAAAATACAATTAAACGCCGAGTAATAGAAATCTTTGATAATATTATTGCTGTCCATATAAAAAGCTATGTACTAATAGGATGCTACCTCTCTCCCAACAAGGAGAGAGCAACTCCTCTACAAAAAATCGATTTAATAATTAAAAACCAACCCCAACTAAGCCCAATAATTATTGGTGATCTTAACATTAGATTACCTACCCTGGAAAATAAAATAACTCAAAACTGCAACTCATTTCTACTTTACGATTTAATCTACTGCAACAACTTAACCATTAAAAATAACAGCGTTCCCACATTCGAGAATTATAATGGTAGTAGTGTCATTGATTATTTAATTGTACCATTAAAAATTCATCAACAGTTCAAATTACTAATCAAGCATGCTGAACTTACTCCCCACAAATATCTGATAATTAATATGGTTGATAAATTAAATAATATTGATAGAGATTTTTTTAACAAAACTGACTTGTCCAGGCTAATTAAAACTTTAGATAAGAACGTTCTACATACATAGTGTCCTTCACAGTGCCAATAATTGTGAGGAACCAGAAAATCTCAATAACTCAATATCTTTCCTGAACCAGTATATTTCAGAAAGTATAAAACATTGCACCCATACAGTTAAAGCCCCAAGAAACGACTGGTGGTCCTCAAACTTACAGGAATTGAAGGGTGAAATTAACAACCTACGTAAAAGTAAAAATAAAGCCAAAGACACGGTTAAACGTCTCATCTACCACATCATACTAAGATATAAAAATAAAGAATATAAAAGATTAATTCTTCAAACAAAACTAAAACACTGGAGACAACTCATCAGAAATTCCAGTGCGTGGGGCAAACCTTATAAGTTCATAGTAGGAAAAAACAAAAAATTCACAATTCCAGATCTAATACATAATAACAAAATCTATAGTGATGACAATGACAAATGCAACATTTTATTAGATCACTTCGTTCCAAACAAGTTAGATCCCATTTCACACATCGGTGAATCAAAAGCTGGGTTAAAATTATACACGGATCGGGAGACAATCAGAGATTTCATCAAAAAATTAAATAATAGGAAGGCTGCTGGTAAAGACAAGATAACAAACAAAATTATCAAACTCCTTAATATTACATTTGTAGATATCTTTCACTCAATAATAAGTAAATGTCTCTCTATGGAGCTTTTTCCATCCGCATGGAAATCTGCAGATGTCATCCTACTGCAAAAACCCGGTAAAGACACTTCACAAGTGACGTCCTATAGGCCAATCTCACTACTGAACGCTGTGGGCAAAGTCTATGAAAAAGTTATTAACAAACTCTTGATAAAAGAAATTACTGATAAACAGTTATTACACCCAAACCAGTATGGATTTAGGGCAGAGCACTCTGCAGAAGGTGCTGTTTACAAATTAATATATTCCATTAAAGATACCATTGCAAATGGTTACTCGGCACTCGTTATCTCCTTTGATATTCGAGGTGCCTTTGACAACTGCAAATGGTCGTCTATTATTCAAATTTTACAAGAAAATAATATTAACCCCTCTCTTGTTAATATTATTATTAATTATTTTAAGGATAGATATTCTACTTTACAAATCAACGACGCCATTCATACCAGGAAAATGACCTGTGGCGTTCCTCAGGGCTCGGTCCTTGGACCTACCCTCTGGAATATACTCTATTCTAAGGTCCGTAAAAGCATAGAACAGTTTTGTCGGATAATAAACGTCGATGCTCTCCTGATCTCTTATGCAGATGATCTGTGCATTTTACTTAAATTATCACCATGGACCAATCTTAGCAAAATTGAAGCAATCTGCGCTCGCCTTGAAAACACTATTGCGAAACTCGGTTTAAACTTCTCTGTAGAGAAATGTAGTACAATTTTTTTCGGTAAAAAAGAGACCAGAGACAAAATTGAAAAATTAAACCTCATTTCTGATCAACCGATTCAGATGGTTGCCAATTTAAAATACCTCGGTATTATAATAGACCACAAGCTAACTTTTCATGACCACCTAATTACCATTTCTAACAAGTGCAGCAAGCTTTATGTCAATCTTCAAAGGATCTTACACAACACTTACGGAATTGGTTTTAAAGAGCGAATCATATTATACAAAGGGCTTATACAATCTATATATGGATATGGCTCTTGCATTTATCTTAATAAAAAAATACTCCAAAAGGTAAACAAATTTCAGAGAAAATTTTTATTAAATATATCATCGTTATATAAAACAGCACCTTCATCAGCGGCCTGCATTTTAGCTAACATCCTCCCGTTAGATCTGTTTCTGATTAAACATGCTGTTATTTCAGAGTACAGAATAACTAGAGATCTGAATCTCGTTACAAACATTGAATTTTTGAATGACCCTGATATAATCAACGTCTTAGGTAAAACCCCGGATATTAGGGCAATAAAAAGTTACATCAATGATAAGGTATATAGCATTTGGCAAGAACGCTGGGATGTAGATAATACTGGTCGCAAAACTTACATATTCTTCCCTAAAACATTGAACAGACTAAAAATAAAAAACTTAAGTATAGACTTCTTCAATGCCCAAATTCTCACAGGGCATGGTAAATTCAATGAATATTTATATCGTTTCAAACTAAGTGAATCTAAGAACTGTCAGTACTGTGATCTGGATGTCACAGACGACTTACAACATACAATATTCATTTGCACCCGCTTTTCTAAACTAAGGGAAAAATATAAAATCAACCAAAATTGCTCACTTAACATAACTAATAAAAATGCTAAACAACTTCTTGCATATTTTCATGACGTAATGGAACTAAAAATAAAACAACCGCGTGGTCAACTATTCTAAATGTTATCACATAAGAACATGTTCTCTCTCTTTTCCTAAGGTGATTATAAAATCAATATATGTGTGCGTGTGGTTGTGTGTATAATATATTCCCTTATTAGTTATATTGAATAAATAATATGTATATTACTATCTGTATCCTACAATTGTAATCCACATATCATAAAAAATTTTATATATTTCATAACATGTCTTAATTATAAGCGTTTTATAAACATTTGTAAGAATGTATTTGTGACTAAGCTTATGCATCACAAGTACAGTTCCGTATCTACTGTATAATATTTGCAAATATATTTACCCCATCGGTACATCCGAATTGGGAGAAAAAAAAACAAAAAAAACAAAAAACTTGGACATGTCCTTGTTTGATGTCTCCTTTTTGTTTTATTTCAGATAAATTTCCAGATTCTTATGTTCATGATATCACCATCTAAATTATCAAATTCAGTAATACAACTTTCGCTCCCATCAGTTTTCCAGGTTTCATTATCACTCTCATCTGAACTACTCTCATCTCTGGTTTCGTTGATTTCCTTCTTTTTATATGCAATGATCTTTTTGGATTTTTTTCCTTGTTTATTTTGAAGGTTTTCTCATTGATGCTGATCTGCTTCTTTCTATGTAATTACTTCAGCTCCTGAGCAAATACGTTTTCGTTTTGATTTAATTATAAATAATATCCCTTTTATTGCCTTCAAAAGTTATACAATTTTCCGTTTGTGTACTGGAAGTCATTGCATTCAATATTTGAGGAACTTGATTTAAAGTTTTACTTGATTCCGGTTGTTCAGTTTGTGTGTTTGCCGTTCCAAATTAGATTCTTGAGCTGCACTATTTATCTTAGCGGCAGTTTGTTCGATTGACAGTGAATCTTGAACTTTGATAGTTTCCCATCGTTTGAAAGCTTATCAGTTGAAACAATCTTTTGATAAAACATTTCTGTTAAATTGTATAATTTTGGCAAAACCAGTGATATCAGTAATTCTGGCTTTATCTCAGTTCATATTTCACCAATTAATTTTGAACATACAGATTTAGGAACTTTATTACCTACGTTTTTCCTTTGCCATCCAACTAATTTAGTGTCCCAACGTGATTTAAGAGACTGTTAAATCCGAGGGTTGCAATAAATGGCTGCTGGTGCCAAGTGTCAGTTTTAATACAGTCAACTTATTACGGACTACTCTATTTGTATCACGTCTAATATCCAATATGCGTAGTAATAACAAATATTGGGCGTTCTGACCCGATGCGTTTTAAAAAACTTTTTTCACACTAATTTATAAATACTATACTGTCCATCTAACCATTTATGTATGGATATTCAGTGCGCCCATTTGGTGCAAGCCATTGATGTCGTAAATTTTTACCCTTAAAAATCATTAACGGCGGTGTTTTACAACCACTTCCGCTACAGCACATTAAAACTGTAGTATTTTCTTTGCCGGCACTACTCTCGTTGTGCAAGTTGCAGAAAGTCCTGGTTGTCCTACAATTTTTGTTTCCGAGGGGTCCGAACAAAAATTACTCTCGCCCAAATTACACATCTTATGCGGCTTATTTTCTAAATTTAGTTCTTTAATTGTGTCTTCTCCAGTAAGTCGAAATATTCATTTATAACAAAATGGATCTAAAGTTTTTTTTCTTGCAAATTCTATACTTTGTGGGGTACTGTAATGGATAAATTGTGCCTCCGTCTAGAAAAATTTCAAAGTCAGTCCGCCCCAGGAATTCCATTTTTAAATTGTGTTTTAAACTTATTGTGGCTAACGTCTTTGGCAACTATATTTATAGTTTCTTTTCTAGTCAAACCAAATCCCCATATTTCTTTACGGTACAGCAGCTAAGACTTTTTCCTCTTTTAAAGGAATATCCGGCGCTCTCCTAAATTAATTACTTTTTTGACCTCACCGTCCTTTAACGTGTGATCAGCTGGAGTATTTTTAGGCACATTGTAAATTTTACTAGCTCCATGGATTGTCAACTATCCTAATTTCATACTTCCAACGAGTATAACAATATATATATATATATGTGTATAATATATATGTTTGTATCATGGGTACTCGAAAAATTAAATAACACGTTATTTATTAGTTCACTTCGTCTAACTTCATCTTTATGGGAAAAAGAACGCATTTCAAAAACATCGGGATTAATTCCGTTCTACAGGTCGCACTTTCCCCTTGCGACAGGTATGCACTAGCCCCGTATAGTATATTTTCAGGGGCTAGTGTAGCCCATCAGAAAAAAAAAAAACAACAAACAAACGAAATGAATTACGACTAAATTAAAAGCTAATATGTTTAGATAAGTGCAGCGTGACATGCTGGGTTGCCGTAATTTTGAAGATCAAGTGGTCGACTGCTGCTGGGCACTATAAACTGAACAACAGCTTCTCAATTCACATATCCACTGAACTTATGATATTGCTGAGACTGTGTTGTTCGTTTGTTTGAGTACATTTAATACTTTTGTATGTTTTCAAATTTTATAACTACTTGCCAGTTGATGTTTTTTGGGAACCGCCAATGCTAGTGTATTTGTACAAGGGGGTTTGAATATGTGTGTATGGCACTGAGTTCGAATGTAGATGCACTGGTAGGTTTTGTAAGAGAACATTATAATACTTACCACACTATAAGTTTGTTCGGTCGTATTGTAATAATTTGCCAGTGTGGGTTTTTGTGAGTTTGTTTCAGCTAGATTAATAAAATTTATATACCGTTATTTAGCAAACTGTAACTGGCCGAAAGACTGTTGTTTGTACATTGTCGCAAATAAATAAATAAATAATTTTCACAATTCTATTACTCACTGTGAACTTCATAAATTAAAAATACTACGATCACAAACTATGCACATAGTTCACTAGCATCCATAATAATACTTACACCATACCAACTTATGACGTTGTGAACAAAAGACGCACTTGCTCCAAATCCGCTCTTGCCCCAAATCCGCTCTTGCCCCACCATACCTTGTTTTTCCAAAAAACAACAACAAAAAAAGGTGGTTCGTTTATTCGCTTTAGTAAAAAGTAACATGTTTATAGTTACTACGGCTGTGTTTATCTTTGTTTAGTGTTGAAATACATGGTAGACACAGGTCTGAAATGTACAGCTGGTCGATGTAGAGATAAGTGAATTGTAATCTGCAGTAGGTATTTCTGGCGTACGAATATTTTTAGGTTTATTTTTTGTACACTTCAACGTAAAAATGAATAATATGAATAATGTGCGTAATATATACAAGAAAATGTAGTGTTTTGTATATTATATATAATACAAGTATTTCTAGCTGTTTGTGAACTGGTTAATTAACTTTGATTTGCATGTTTAGAATAGTAAAAAAGTAAAAAAAAGTAAAAAAAAAAAGTGGAAGAATAGAATCGGATAAAAACGGTTAGCAGCCGCTGTCATCGAACAGGATTTCAAATATATTTTAATATATGATCATATATATATGTATATATATATATATATGTATAGTCTTTTGAAACAACGGACAAGCAAAACTATGCCGAATTTTCCACGCTAGACGCGAAAAATTTATTTTTTTTCGGCACTCCGAAAGACATAGCCGGATCCTGATTGGTTGGCATGACAGACGTGTTTACGTGCGTGCAATTGAACGAGCCCATTTTTTAACAGTTGCTCAATGTCATGATAGCAGCACTGTGTGTCGTCCACTAGATGAGTATTGGCGGTGTTGTCCGTCATCGGGCCACGTGTATCATTCTAAGCATTTGTGGGAAGATGAATCGAAGGCTTCGCATATTATCAATGACTGTCTAGTCTGCTGGTCGTTACATCTGTAGCAATTATCGAGTCTTGTCGTGTAATCGCCACATTATATTCTCTGCCAAATAAATAAATAAATAGCCGTCCTTTGATAGGCTGCTTCGAGTAGTTTTCTCCGGTCACGTACTTCAAGGTACTTTACCAAACTGTGCCTCACGGACACCGTACTAGATAGTCCGCGTTTGTCGTCTACATTCAAAGCGTTTTACATGTTTTTTTCTTTTTCGTTTTTGGTTTGTTTTTTTTTTCTTTTTCGGTTCGGTCTTTTTTTCCCCTTTTCCAACACACTCTACTACCGAGAAATCCCACGTTCCCCTCCGGAAGACATAATTCACAAAAGGCAAATTTTTCTTCACTTTAAATTCGCCTCTTGTTAGCTGTTCTTTGTCTTGTTTAAGATGAACTGAAGTATCGCGCCTTCTTCAAAATCCCGACGCCTCGATCGAGAAGTTCTAAATTGTTCTCTACTAATACTAATACTAATACTAATACTATTACTGGTACCGGTTTTAGAGTTACTATCACGTAGTACTAGTAGTAGACCGACCACCTTTATGACAGTACTCGGTAATATTTCTAGGGTGGCCGCATTTTCTAGATGTACCGACGACTTAGGAATTTGACGCGAATGGATTTCATCGTCATCGGCTGTTTGAATTGGCAAAGTCGTTCAAGGAACAAAAGATGTCGAATAAAAAATTTTGACTTCCCACCCTCCGCTCGCCATTTTAATTTTTTGGTTTAGACGATTGGTTTATCATCTGTGGAGAATGTGTTGCGACTATAAGACCACGTACGTTTCCAAAAATTTTAAACGCGTTTTGGCAAATTCTCAACTGACACTGTTACGCAATTTTGCAAAAAAATCCGTAACTTATTTCGCATCAGTTGAAGGTTTTTTGAAAATTAAAATAATTTTTTTAACCGCTTTTTATGGGGGAAATTCGACTTTTTTTACAAAACGGCGCTTTAATTTTTGATTTTTATTTTTTGAATTTCAGCGGCGACGCAAAGCTTATTTTTATTCTTATTTTAGGAGGGTAAGGTGGGGGGTGGGGGGGGGGTGAAAATAACACAGAGTGAACTGTATACGTTGCTTTTTTAGAGATCGTCGCTGATGAGTTATTTATAAATGTTGAGTTTAGATAAGAAATTGTTAAAAAGATAAATAATAATTACTATATTATTTACGTTTATTTCAACGACTACTCGAGAATACTCACCGGTACCCATATGGGACCACTATTGATCAGTTTACACTTTAGAATAAACAGAGGCGATCATCAACCATTTAAATGTCAGTGCAAATGGTCAAAAGTTGTACGCGTAATATTTCCATCAGCGATGAGAAATGGCGCTATGTGTGTTTCGGTTTTCTGTATTCCAATCTGCTACTTTCTCGTGCTAAGTGATGATATTTTCATTTTATATTAAATTTTCTTTCCAATCTGTGTTTTTATTACGTGTCGAATAACATCGATAATATTTCATGTGTGTTGCGCTAATATAAATTTCTCTCCCACCCAAGAGACCCTCCCCTTTTTTCACGTTATTCGATGATTATTGAGTAATTAATCACCGATACTTACCGATTTTAAGATCCCAAAGAAATTTTCTACAGCAAGTGCAATTTACATACCGTTAAATATATTAATTACTCATTGCATACAATTCGTATATGTTACATTAGGAGCACCTGAGATTATATCAGTGTAAATTTGTTTTTTCTTCTTTTTATAGTATTTTTTATTTCAAAAAGTTAGTTCCGGTACTCTTTTTCTCAGTGGGGGGACACTGTAGCGTATTCAGATTTTAACAGATTTTTTTTTTTTTTTTTCTTCTTTTTTGGGCTCGTCAACCAAGGACCTTTTTACCCAGAAACAAAAGGTAAGTAAAGAAGTCGGTTATATTTTGATCCGATCAGAAATTTTATCTAAAAAGCAATCAATATAGCAATACGGAGTTGTCTAATAAGACTATAAAAATTTCACGAAGATACTGGCAAGTATCGTGACGTGATACGAGTTATTCAAGTTCGCGTGAGTACCACATACTGCGGCGAAATTTTTTAAGACGTTGAACTGTAACCTTTTGCTATTGCGTGCCGCTAACCGCCAATTTTAAACAGAGGAAACGATAAAAATCCGATGGCGCTAAATCCGGAGCATAGACTGTCCAAATTCACAGCATCGGTAACGAGCATTGTCGCAAATGAAGATGATCCTTTTTTAACAGTTTTTGTTTTTTTTTTATTTTTTGTTTTGAATAAGCCTCCTTCAAAGGATTTTTAAGCGAGCACTGCCATACGAAATTTCAATGAACCCGTTTTCTCGTAAACGACCTTGAATTTCGTGGATCGAAAATCTCCGATCTTTACCGAGCAATGCACGAACGCTGTTCACGTTATAAAAGAGTTCCTTTGTTAAAATAATTATTCTATAAACGGCCTATTTACTTGACCGCAAACCGTTATCGAGACCCGCGTATTAATACTCGTTTTAATCTTTAATTCTTTCTCTTTTTTCTATAATGTGGACTTTTTATTTCCACTAAAGATATTTTCTTTATTCAGGTTTTTTTCTTTTGTGAATATTACTAATATAACAATTAAAATAAACTCCAAGTACAGTTCACAACAGCAAACCACGGTAGTAAGCAAAGATTTAAGATTTAAATGTAAATAATATTTCTGTTAGCAAACTATTAAAACTCACATTACAAAATTGTTTATTAATTCTTCTGTAATTTTAATATATATTTTTCTTGGAACATCACTAATACTCTGGCATAGTTGCTAAATTAAAAAAAAATAAAAGATCTGTAATTAAAAAATTATTTATAATGTAACATTTCTGCATGACTGGTACTTTATGCAGTAATACTATATCTACGTTATAAAGCTGCTTCCTACGACGCTTAACCTTTTTTACTGAAATACTCCTAACACGTAACTGAGTTTCATTTCTGAAAATCACATTGCTTTCATGCAATCATCCGGTTTTTACCCCTTCTTGACTATTTCATTTTCCTCTTCATTTATTCTATAAGCTGTCCGTCATCTTTCCCTCCTGCTTTCGTGGGCTTTAAATGTGAATAAGGTTTATTCCTCTAAAAGGGGTTTCTAATTAAATATTTATGTAAAGATGCATTTTCTAATATCATCATCCAACAAAAAGTTTTGCTAAATCAGAGAACATTTAGTCAGACTCTCTCAATCAAAGAATTTACTAAACAAGTTTTATATGCCTTAACAAGCGAATGGCAGAGAAGATGGGATATGGATCCTACAGGTAGAAAAACATATCAAATATTTCCTAACATTACTGAGAGATTGAAGCTAAAAAAACTAAGTATCAATTTTTACAACTCGCAGGTACTTTCTGGCCATGGCAAGTTTGCTACCTATTTGCATAGGTTTCGCATTACTATGGATCCTCAGTGTGGTTGCTGCACTGTTGGTGCCCTGGACGACTTAAATCATTTTGTCTTTGAATGCCCTGCCTTTGCGGTTCTTCGCACAAAATAAAATATTGAAAAAATGGACTCTCTTCTCCTTAACAACAAAAATCAAGTCAACTTCCTCAAGTTCTGTGAACATGCAATGCTGCTCAAGTTTCGAACTCATTCACTAATGTATTTATTAACTTCAGTTAATACAATACAGAATACAGTGAAAACTTACTAGTTACAACTATGTTCAACTTCTGCTGCATTACGGTAAATAATCTTATACCGCATAAAAAATGTTTTTCTCTATAATACTAACATATTTGTAGATAATAGTTTTTAAATGTTGATAGCAGTATTATTATTTAGTTTCTAATTCACTTACAATTTTCTTTTTTCTTTTTTTTTTTTGTAAAACTAATTCAACCGTGAACCCATTACTGTTTATTGTTTTTATTTTAATTTTTACTGCATCATAGTTGATAAATATTTCTTTATTATGCAACTAAATTTATAATCACCTTTTGGCTATGGTTGGGACTATGTTGTTGTCATCCTGATCATTGCCTCTACTATTGTATAAGTACTCTTGCAAGGACTATCTACACACAACTTTTCGTTTCTTCAGTATAGTTTATTTTATCTATTTATCTTTTTTTCTTTTTTAATTTGCGATTTGCTATTTCCACTCTTAGTCCTTGCACCTTTATATACACTTTTGCTAAAATAAACCATTAAAAAAAAAAAAAAAAAAAAAAAAATCAGAGGGCGTAAAAAACATTTCTTATTTAAACTCTCAGCAACCTGTTCAGCAGCTAGGTTAGGAGCGCAACTTATGCATGCTTAGATTCTGTCGTAGGAGTTTAATGATTTGAGTAATACAAAAATAGGAGAGAAGAGCCCGGGAGTCGCGATTTTACTTACGCCAGAAATTAATAAAAAGCTTATATTTATATTTTCCATAGTAATTATGTGCTTAATTGTATTGTATTGTATTGTATCCATTAACGTGCCGTGTACCGCAACATTGGCACGGGTGAATAGAGTTTAGATGTTATTAAGGATATTGGATAGTCTCAGAAATCTGAAGAGCAGCTAGACATTCTGTTTATTGTCTTCTAGAATTTCAGTGAGCGAACGGGACAGACGTAATTGGGGCCGGAATAGATTGAATTTTGGCAGACTACCAGAAGATAACAGAGCATAGGTCACAAGTCGGAGGGGGATCTGAGTTATTTAATAAAAACGAATGAGATATTTTTGCGTGGCCAATGCGCAGACGGCATAATATAACTTCTTCTTTACGGCCGGATCTTGATGAAGTACTCCAAATTTCAGTATTTGAGCGGATTGAACGTAATTTGTTCGAAGTAGGAACTTCATGCCAAATCTTCGACCATTTCTTTTTTAGCAGAGATCTGATTGTTGTAGAAAAGTCCGATGATGGTAGTGGTATGACTTGGAATCGGGAGGCATAAAGTGGCCTCTTTCGCTGCAAGATACACCAGCTCGTTTTTCATGATGCCCTTGTGACCGGGAATCCACGTGAAGGTGAGACGAATCGAAGCGGTAGATATAACTGAGATTACATTTTAAGCGATGGGATTTTGTGATTTATTGCGCGTTTGTGATAGAGATGAAAGTGAAAAGCGAGAATGTGTGCAAATAAGAGAATCTTTGTTGGGCTGTACTGATAGATCGACTGAAAGTTTTATGGCATATAGTTCTGCAGATGGAACTGAAAAGCTGTTTGGCAATGAATACCGTATTATGTCGGAATCATCTGTAAGTACTGCGCATCCAGCCATGACGCTTAATTTATATTTACTCTATGGTAAACGTTTTATTTAAAATATTTGCCAGAGTAAAAATTTTATCTAAATTTTTTTTCATCTTATTCAGTATATTTTATCTTTCTGTTTTCCCCGTTTAATTAACAACGCTCTCCTCCGAAGTTCGGCTAAATTACACCAGAAACATACATTATGTATTAAAATCAAAATCTTCCAAAATAACGGAACAAAATTAATTCGATAGTTCGTGAGATTAACGTGCACAGACAAATGGGCAGACTAACACATTTTTTGATTTTTATTTATATATATTTTTATATACACCCTGTCAAGAAAGTATCGGGAATTGTCAATTTAAATCTCCCGGGTAATAGCTAGGCAGATAATTTTTTTTTTCCAGGTTGGTACAACTGTTTTGTATTATGATGCCTATTTTTAGCGCGATCTGTCAACCAGTGTGTTTACAGCAGCTGTTAAAATCAGTCGACCTTGAAGTGTTTTGTCGAAGTTTTACAATGAGTGAAAATATTGAACAACGTACTTGTGTTAAATTCTGTGTTTCGAACGAAATTTCTTGTGCCGATACACTGAAAATGTTACAGAAGGCTTTTGGTGAATCTGCTTTATCAAAAACGCGGGTTTACGAGTGGTACAGAGCGTTCAAGGATGGTCGGGAGACGGTCGAAGACATGCCTCGCTCTGGACGGCCTTCAACGAGTGTGACCGATGATAACGTCGATAAAATCAAGGAAATCGTTGCTGAAAATTGTCATGTGAGCTTGAGAGAGATGGCTCATGGATTGGGCATGTCACACGAGAGCGTACGTACGATTGTGCACGAAAAATTGGGTATGCAACGCGTTGCGGCTCGGCTTGTTCCGAAAGACCTGAATTTCTTTCAAAAAAAGTACCGAGAACAGGTAGCTGCAGACATGCTGGATCGAGCCAATTTGGATCCTACCTTCTTGGAAAAGATAATTACTGGTGACGAGACATGGGTGTACGAGTACGACACGCTTACGAACCAGCAATCGTCCGAATGGCGGCCAATTGGCGCGCCAAAGCCGAAAAAAACCTCGCCAAAGCCGATCGAAAGTGAAGATCATGTTGATTGTTTTCTTCGATATTCGAGGCGTGGTACACTATGAATATGTGCCAGCCGGACAGACAGTCACCAAAGAGTTTTACTTAAGTGTTTTGAGACGTTTGAGAGAGGCTATCCGTCGTAAACGTAACGATTTGTGGGTCGACAATTCTTGGATTCTCCATCACGATAATGCGCCGTCTCACAAAGCCATAATTGTGAATGAGTTTTTGGCCAAACACTCGGTAAATATCATCGAACAACCGCCGTATTCACCAGATTTAGCACCCTGCGACTTTTTCCTATTCTCAAAACTCAAATTTCTGCTACGGGGAATGCGCTTCGAATCGATTGATGACATCAAGACGAATGCGACGCGAGAGCTAAAGGCCATCCCGGAAACCGCCTATCAGAAGTGCTTTGCCGAGTGGAAAAAGCGTTGGCATATGTGCATCGCTTCGAATGGATGTTATTTTGAAGGTGACAAAATAAATTTGGATGAAAATTAAAAATTGTTCGTTTTATTTAACAATTCCCGATACTTTCTTGACAGGGTGTATATGTATATATATTTTTATATATATGTATATTTTTTTATGTATATGTATAAATGGTTACGTATATAGTGTAATACAGAATTAATTTTAATATAAACGACAAATTTTTCTTCTATTAAAGTGAAATTTTTTTGAGGAAATAAAAAACAAAAATGTTATATGCGCAGTTAAATTTTGTTTTTAAAAAAACTTGTAAAAATTAGGCGTGATAAACAAATATCTTCACAGCTGCTGTTTACGTAATTTTTTACGAAAAATTTTTTAATATTGTACAAATAATAATAATAATAATAATAATAATAATAATAATAATAATGATAATGATAATAATAATAATAATGATAATGATGATAATGATAATGATAATGATAATGATATCGAAACGATTAAATAAGTGTGTAAATGGATGTGGTGAACACTTTCTCGAATCGGTATCCAACCGCGTAGCCTGCATAAATTATGCCGAATTTTCATCGAATACTATGTATTTAAACGATAATCAATAATGGAGAGGAATAATCAATCAATCAGGCTTTATTATTGCATTTTTGTGGGTTAATTTTACATTTTTACGTCCTATTAAAAAATCAAGCTTGTATTTTGTTTTTTTTTTTTAAATTTTTAAATTTGCCGAATTGGCGACAAATTCTCAGCATCGGGGCTAGAGGGAAACGAAAGGCCTGGCGCGGAGAGCTTCGGTGGCCAATTTAATAATTCGGAACATTCGGGTTCATTTGTTCTGCGATGAAATATAAGCCGGTTGGTAACAAACGAATGTTAATTCCGGGCGCTTTTCAGTCGACCAGGCAGGCAAGCAGCAACAGCGAAAACTTAATTCCATATTCGCTGAATTTCTTATTGTTGTAAAATCTTCAAACTCTCCATTGAAATTCGACAAAAGAACAGATTACATAACGATCTTTTTTTTCGAACGGCGAACAGTGAATAGAGTTCAAACGCGACCCCACAATACCTTTGAAGCCTATATTCCGCTCGTTGCTCTTATTGTTTTCTTCCTTGCACAGGCTGAGCGGGAACCTCTATTTTTCGACTCGGCTAGAGCGCGAACGCATTTCTTCTTCTTCCAGCTCATCGGCCGCGGTGCACGCCGAGTGTGTTCAAGTTCGCGGTTCTTTTACTCGATTCCTTACGTTCAGTAGCAGCATCACAATTCCTCGCCACTCTGCCATCAGACCATCTTTCGTTGCCACGGCGGAGTCTCAAGTCACACCTGCCTTTCGGACAGCTGCTAACTCTTACCGCATCATCCGAGCTTTATTCATCCTTCCTTTTCTTCTTCCGTCTCCTCGTTCAGTCTTGTCGTCTATTTTATTTTCTTACCCTCATCTCGGTGCATTTCTTTTAATCTTTTTTTCACCTCTCGCTCGCTCTTTCTCGCTCACTCCCGTTTCTTTTAATCTTTCATCGCTGCACGTACGCAGAGAGTTGTGTATACTATTTGCTTCTTCACGAAGATGCCAATAGGTCTTGGCGCGAGCCAGCTGTACCGTTTACAATTGTTTGTTACACCACACACACGCTAGAGCAGAATCGGACAAGACGCCTAAAGGCCAACTATTATGTGGGGAGCGTCGTAGTTTTTTTCTTCAATCGCGACCCCGGATATCGTGGACTTCTTTTTCTGGATGTGCGCGCTGCTTCGACTTCGATACTGTTATAATATCTTTCGAAAAGAGTTCGCCCCTGCCGGTCCGGCGCATGCGATAATGCGAAATGACGCGTGTCTGTAATCTGGCCCGGTTCAAGGTTTGTAGCCGAAGAGAAGCCGGCTAGCCGACCGCTTAATGCGCACACTGAATATTTATTTACGTAATATTTTATCCGAGATAAGACGGCCGCACGTACGGCTAAAATGCCGCCACCGCCGAACAATATCATCATCAACCATCATTATCATCAAGCATCATCGTCAATCTGTGCTCCATTATAGTTGCCAGCGCGCATTGGCCCACAAATTAACAATCTAATCTTCTTCGTCTATATTTATTGTTACTTTCCGGTGCAATGTGCGAAAATGCCGCGAAATTGTTTAGGGCCGCTCGACCGCGAAGGCCGGATTTTGCGCGTTTCGTACCTTTTCGCTTGTTTCGAAAGTGTCGAGTAATAATATTCCATGCAGATGTTCTTTCTTCATGGATCAATGTGAAAGAATGAATATGTCCACTCTGCGCTGAATCCTTAAAATTCCCCCCAAAAAATGTAAAAATATCCGGAATAGTAAGCTCACCGGAAAATTAAAAGGCTGTGATGGTAGCTGCTGAGAGAGTTTGCAAATTTCTTTCGTACCGAATCTGACTGCCTCAATCTGACATATTAAAGTAATGACTCGTCCTGAGTATCCTTGGCCGTGTGAAGTTCATTGCCTTTTTTTGTTTCGTTCTTTTTTCTGAATATCAAAAAGCCATTTTTCTGCTTACTAGTCTGTTAGACGTTGGTCGCTCCGAGAACTGGATGCTCTCAATTTCTTCACCGTGAATGGAGCTGGCCTTTCGAGTTCTTACAAATCTGTCAGAGGTCTTCGAAGCATCCCTAAAATCGTTTGCTTATAAACTCTTTCGTAAAGTTCGATTTCTTTTTTTCAGTTTTTGCCGGAGAAAATTTTCTAAAATTGCGATAAATAGTATCAGGAACAAATCGAAACGGTAAAACCGTTGCGAACGTATTTATAAAATTAGATCGAAATATTAAAATACAAATTGCTGTCAAACGGTGAAAAAGCCAGGGGGCAGCATTAAAAAAAAAAACCCAAAAAACCCCCAAAAAAAACTGTATGAGAATATATATGTAACTTTTTTGAATTATAGAAAGATTTATTAAAGAATGGTAATTCAGCAGCGTAGAAACTTGAAAGTTTGAAGTTTAAGTTTTTATTTTCTTTATAGTACCTTTTTTTTAGGGGGTTTTAAAACAAATTTTACCTATTATTTTCTTTATAGTACCTTAAAAGAGCAAATACTTTACATAAATCGATATTAATAAAGGGTAATTTGCGGTTTTTATATTCTCATGTTTTCGCTCATATACATAAATAAAACTGAAAAAAAAGATTAATTTACATTCAGAGAAGGATCCACTAAAATATCAAATAATTTCTGTGCAATCATTTCAATTTAGAACAAATACTATTCAAAAATGTAAAATAATTACACAGCCCTACATAAAGTTGCTTCCTAACCTTCATATTCTATTAGAGAACTTCAACCTATTATTTGCTTTGTGACTAACACAAGTAATGTAGTTTTACGTCTGATATAAAAGTATGCTTCATCGCTGCTAAAATTTATTTGGTTGTGTTAATTCACTTCTAAATTGTAGATTTCTGTTGAAAATTCATTTTTCGTTTGCACAATGTGTACACACACACACACACACACACACACACACACACACACACACACACACACACATATATATATATATATATATATATATATATATATATATACATATATATATATATATATACATATATATACATATATATATATATATATATATATATGTATATATATATATATATATATATGTATATATATATATATATATATATGTATATATATATATATATATATATATATATATATATATATATATATATATATTACATGCATAAATTCAGCCTGTCGTGCCTGTCAAGGAGCTCCGCCCTTGGACTCGCCCTGGGGGATACCTCCGGACCCCCAGCTCAATCACTTCTATTCTTCGTATAGAACGAGGGAAATTGACAACGTAATTCTTTCCGATTGCGCAACGAAAAAAAATAAATCTTTATTTAATATCATACTTTTGTAAACATTTTTGTGACAGAAAAAGTAGTGGGAGTTGGGCTATTTTCATTAATATACATATATCATAGTACCTAATGATCAAGCTTTGCTCAGATTTATTCTAAATTTGCAAATCAAATAATGTACAAATGAGCTTCACAAACAAATATAGCAGTAATATCCGCGCATGATATAAACGCGACATTCTTCAATAAATTGTGTTATTCTTTTTTATGTTGAAGGATCCCCCCAATTCGTATGCCAGAAATATTCTTAAAATTTATCATCCGTAAAATAAATGAAAAACGCCGAATTTAAAAGAAAGTAGAAATAAGGAGAAACACTAACATCGGACGCATATGACATTCCCAACCGGAAATAAGAGAATCATAAGAATGATAAAAAATCGTACGAGAAAATGAAGGCGCCAGTTCCATCACGCAAACTCTGCACTTTACCATGATACCTAAGGCCAACCTATGGGTTAAAGCAAAGGGGAAGAAGTAGATTCCACCTAAGTATTTTAAATCATAAATAAATATATTTAATCACGAAACGAAGATGTGATATCTCTATTTGTTTTTTAAATATGTTTTTTACGTACTTTTTAATGAATTCTAAAAACGTGTTATTTACTAAAATGAATATTGGTTGCCTGCCTTTTAAAATTGTTCGTTTAATGGAATTCTTTCAAAAATAACACCTTGTTCTATCGATTTCTGGTCCGTAGAAACCTCTAATTTGTGAATTTCACCAAAAAGTTAATTAAGATATACTAATGTTGTTGTTGTTTTTTTAATTGACATATTTTCACCGCAGAAAAAAAAGTATAAAATCTCTAAAAATTCCGGAATCAGTATAACGAAAAATTTAAAAATGCTTTTTTACAAAAAATAAATACCGACTTCAAGGTTTATTATACAAATTTAAAAATGCACTAAAAAGTAAAAAATAATTACTCCCGATAAAAAATATATATCAGAGTGATATAACACCTTAAGGGTGATATCGTAATTCTTATACAACATTAACTTTTTGAAGTTGGAATTAAATTCATGTTAGGAACAATTTAATCAACATTTAATGCAGTTTTTAATTATTCTTTTAATATGAATTTGATGCCGACTCCAAACAATTAATGTTGTATAAGAATTACGATATCATCTTTAAGGGTATAGACTCTGATATAGATATTTTCTAATCGGGAGTAATTATTTTTTACTTTTTAGTACATTTTTTAATTTTTATAATAAAACTTGAAGTCGGTATTTATTTTTTGTAAACAAGCATTTTATTTTTTACTTTTTAGTGCATTTTTAGTGCATTTAAAATTAAAACATTTTAATGAGAACAGATATTTCCACGGTGTGAAAACATCAAAAGCTACATTTCCATGGTAATTTGGCAAATTTATAGTATTTTAAGTCAATAAATCTAATCCGACGGTGAAAACAATCATGAATGAAAAGCATCCAAAAAGCTTCAATCTCTCGCATTATTAAGGATAACTCAAAAACTATCGGTCAGATCTTGATCAAATTTAAATGGGACCACATGACAAACACCACCTTTCAAATAAAAGAAGAATCACAAAATCGGTTCATCTAGAAGAAAGTTCTGTGGTAACACACATAAAAAAATAAAAAAAAAAAATACAGTCGAATTGAATACCTCCTCCTTTTTTGAAGTCGGTTAAAAATAGATCCACATTCTATCAGAGCTAGAAAGTTGATTTTATTTTTTTTTTTTTTTTGGGCTCGCCCTTGACATTGACTTAACACAAGTTCAATGTATTATATTATAAGTTTAGATTCTGAAGCGATTGAGGATGGAAAGAACCAAGGATTGAAGTAAGGGAATTATCGCTGGAGAAGGGAGGGAGAGGATAAAGAGAGCACTGTAAGCAATCGGAAGACCTAAAGCCAAGATTTACAAATACAAAAGATTCGCTAACAAAAGCCGAACACTTGAAGAAAACATAGTTTGCGTTACATTCAAAAGGAGGATCGGTGTTGCGGAGAGGGGAACAATACGGAGAAGAAAATAGGGAAACACAAAAACGAGAAGCGGAAAGAAGAAGATGATTAATTCTTAATTTTATTAAGGAAACAATAGTAGAACGGCGACTGAAAGGAATGAATAAAAACTGAGGCTGAGGACATCGGCTGCATGAGGAAATTAAAGAATAAGGAAAAGTATCTATATCCGATCAAAATCTGGAATCATTCTGATGAGGAAAGGACTAACAATAAGTCGGAAGCTGGAAGTTAGTAGGGAAAAAATTACTGAGGGAGGTCGACCGAGCTGGGCAATGTGCCGTACCACTGCCCTCAATGTGAGAGTGACCGGGAACCGGTAAATAAATAAGAACAAAAAGGTGATGAATTTTAATAAGGGATCGAAAGTTGGTAGAATAGTACTGTTTTAGGAATGAGAAGAACGCTTTTGTAATCGGAACCAATGAGGAATTTAAAAATTCCACTAGTTGCATAAGTGAAGGATATTGCACGTATAGTGGAGACTGACTCAGCTACGAAGATGGAGCAGAAAGAACGAAATCTGAAGGATTCAGGATAATGAAAAGAGGGAAAAGTAAACGCCTGTACCTTCAGTTTGACACCATTGGTAAAAAGTATTACATGAAAGGGAAGTGAGAATTTTAATGCGTGCAAAAATTCGGACTTAGTTACCTCGCGAAAGGTGCAGCTAGCACGAAGAAGAAGAAAAAGAAGAGGATGAAAATCGATTAATGAAATCGCGGAAGAAGTAGGGAAGCTGTTTTTACAGGAAAAAGCAAAGGGAGGAAATTCAGAAATCTGCGCAGCTATGAAAGAGAGGATAGGGATTTTGTAGGGGGAAATAAAACGTCGTCGGTTTTTAATAAGGAAGAAATGCGTTTGGAAGAGAAGACCAGGAGACGTTTAATGAGGAAACGATATCGAAGCGGAGATCGACAAGTCGATCAACGGGTTTTTGGCATTACAATACGCAACGAAATATATTACCCGGCCAATGTCGTGTTCTGAGTTGTTTGCACTTGTTCAGATTGAAATATTCATTTCATTTCGTTCGAATGTCAGGTGGTATTTTATATGCTGTAAGTTTCCTGTTCGCGGCTCTCGATTGTTTAAAACTCCGTGTTAGGTATATAACTGTTAGTAAATACCTGGCCACGTAAAAACTGCTGTACCTTAATTTGCGCGTTTACTTTTATATTAAATATTTGTATGTGTGTACAAATATAATACTCGAATTCACCTTTACAGAAATCATAAATTTTCATTAAGTGTTTATGAGCTTATAGATGTTGTGATTGAAGCAGATAGTAAAAATGTTTGTTATCTCGGTGGTTTTATTCTAAGAAAGAAAAGTAATTTTAAAAATTCTATCAGTAGTAGTTACCGTTGAAACATAAATTTAAAGAAATATAAGTACGGGGTTAACACTTTACATTTAAGAAGATTTGAATGAAAACTTCATTTTTTTGATATGTTCCTTCGCAGCATTTTTGTTTATAAAAAGCAAACACCATGTGGGTACCACAGTGCACCATTTTTTTATTTTTTTTTTGGAATTCGTGAATCGAAACATTTGAAAATCCGAAGAGCTAGGTTGTGAAGGCGGCAGCCCCCTAGGACATAATATATATATATATATATGAAATTTTCGCTCATAAAATATATATACATATTTAAATATTGAAAACAATTTTAATTTCTTATTTTCCAGGATGACGCTGCTAATTTCCACAGGGTATAAAAATTTCAAAGAAGCCATAAAACGGATTCGCATTTCGATTAGTAGGTTCATACGCATTCCTCAATGCGAGTAATGTATGAATGCTGTGAAAAAGAAAAAAGGTAACAAACAGCGACGAAGTTAGTACACGTTTTTTAAAAAAAAAAAAAAATTACCAGTTGGAACGGTACTTATGCGCCCTAAAAGGAAAAAAGTGAATTTCGCGTCAACATTGAACGTTTAATATGCAGAGTGATTTGTTACGTAGAGAAACCCGACTTCTGGTCAATAAGCGCAAACTCACAAATTTTTATACCGTTGTAGAAAAGTAATTTTCGGAAGCAAAAAAAAAAAAAAAAGCACAAACCGCTTTTTATCGAAAATAGTAAATCGTTTTGGGTTCAAGTGGCAAGAGCCGACTCCATTAAGACGGTCATCTTGCCTAGAACGGAAATTAGAAAATGTAACAGGCAATTTTTACGAAATAGCTCCTTCGCCCGATAATTATTTAATTTATTTACACCCTTTTCCTCCATTAATCTGCTTTTATTTAGAACACTAAGATCAATAAAGGCCAGTTTGTTTTGCTTTTTTCTGGATGTTAGTCTAAAAGAAATTTGTCCTTAGTATTTCCGGAAAATACGGTGTGTGTGTGTGTATGGAGATTCATGCTGATATTGTAAACATATTTTTCACCTGTTAAATTTCTATGTTGCATCAACCTCATATTTCACAAGAGTAAAAAAAGGCGTCTGCTTCCGTTAAATTATGATAAATTACTATTATTTTCTTTTTAACCTTAAGAAAATGTTTTTAAAGGTAGTAATTATCCACCCGACAGAATTTGGGAGTCGGCATCAGACACAATTTCAGTTTTAATAAGCACACAGGCATGACCTGTTATTTGACGTCAGTAAAGCTACATCAGTTATGATAAACACGCTAAATTTCTCAAGAATGTTCTTAGTTCATATTAATGACATATCTTATCAATAGCTGACCGAATCTACATTTAACTGTTCCTTCTCCCTCGTTTCGTTTCTGGGTGAAGATCCTTTGTTGACATGCCCAAAGGGGGGTTAAAAAAAAAAAATAATGACAAATGCGCCAAGAGTTGTCGTCGTCGGAAGTATGTATCCTGCTTCCATATTTCTTAAACCAACTCGAATCAATGCTGCTTTATATGCAGATGACGCCACAATCGTATGAGTGTTTATCGACTGCTCTATTGGCAGATTCACCTGATAAATAGGCAGGCATTTCGCTAAATAGGAAATCTCAATCAACCTGAAGCGATATTATTTCACGTAGGAAGTTGTTTTTAACGGAAAATGTCCAAGATACAAGTGACACGAAATCATACGAACTAATCAAGTCACTGTGTACGAACCCGTTTGAATACTTTACGAAATGTGTATAAAGAGCAATCTTGGCTATAATTTACCCGATTTTTAATCGTAATTCTTGCAATCTACTCATTCTTTCGAAATGTACCCCTCTATTCAGTCATCGATTTCGGATCAGTTTGAACAATTTTGCACCTTATTCAAAACAGGTTACATTCTCAATGCTCTTTGTTGTGCTGAGATTGTGTGTAAAAATTTTTAATAAGCAGTCACGAATTTTATCTGAACAATTGGTACTAATGAATTAATATAAACGCTACTACTGATGACTACGATTCCAGAGACAACTTCATTTTACGTATACAAAATGTTACTCTAAAATACGTGGCTTTCAAGTAAATCGCTTATATATGTGTAGATATTTATCGCGGATTTTTGTTTGTATTTTTTTTCCCAGTGTTTTCACTTTTCTGAGAAACACACTTTTCGTTTATTCTCACTACTCGTTTCTTTAACCCGATAATGCTAATTTTTTCGATGATTTAATATTTAACGTCGTTTATATACTTGATAGTCTCCTCTTCTTATTCGTGTAGGTTTTTCAAACAATTTTTAATTGTATACTATAGATTTATAATATTTTATTGTAACTAATCAATTGCCACAGTCGGCTTCGTTAATTAAAAAGTTCCTTTCCAACTAATTGTCCTGACGAAGTTCACTAACGGAATGTTATTTAGATTTACACATTTTATTCGATAAACTAATCCTTTGCGACTAAGATTTGTGGTGATTCACCGCTGCAGTCGGTTTTTTTAAAATTTTCATTTCCTCGAGAATATTACAGTTCAGTCGGACACTTTGCGTCGTCGTTCAAGTTTAATTTAGCTCCATTTTAATTAATCGGGTTCGCCTCAAGTGTGTTTTTTTCGAGATATTTTTGATGATTTTTTCGTGTTATGTCTGTTTTTCTTAGTATAGTTCGTTTCTTACCGCACTCTAAAGTTTAAACTTCTTTCTTCTTTTTTTCATTTAAGAATTTTGGTATTTTTCGGTAATTACATTTATCCCAAAAGTTATATCATCCGTCGTTTTGAGTGCGCTGTCTAATATCAAAATAAAATCGGCGCGTGTCATTCAACTTTGCGCGTTATCAATATACTATTGAATTCGAAATGAAACGTCGTTTTTACATACGCGGGAAATATGTTTATTATAAACTCTCGGCAGTGACTGATAAAATTTGGATTTTCTCTCGCAGGATAATTTATTAAAATTAACACGGCGCGTCTCCTGTGACAGCTCTAATCCATACCCACAGGTGTGTCCCCGGATTGTAGAGGGTCAGGCAAATTATTAAATTTATTTAATTATCTTCTCGTCAGTTAACATCTAATATTTATATACCTATAAACCAGATAATCTTCTGCATCTATAGATAAAACATTTTTGTTTAAATAAGTTCACCGATACTTCCAGGTAATCAAATCGAATAGAATGGCTCTAATATAATACGCTGCTGAAGGAGGATCATTGTGCTGGATCTCTAATGAAACATACGTTAATGATAAGGACGCCGGCGGCAATATGGGAAAGCTGTTTTGCAGATATTTTAACGTTTTCTCGTTACTTTTTAAAATAAACGTTCGATAAAAATCGAAATAAAATCGAAAGCGAGAATAAGTAAAGTGCAGTTTGAAGAATTGTTAAGAAATTTTTACATTTAGGTTACACTGATGGGTCATCGGTGAGTATTTATTCGGCAGGTTTTTAGTAATTTGCAGATTACCAGAATATATAGGGCCATCTTTCATGACAGAACTTTATACGGGATATTTTTAGTTCAGGAATTTCTGAGAAATCGACAAAATAGGAAGATTTTAATTCTGTCAGATTCGCAGGCTAGTCTGTCAAAATTGAAAAATACAAATCCAAAAAAAAACAAAAAACGAATAATATCGAAATAACGATTAGCAGACTGGTGACTACATAAACAAAACAATGGAATTCAAGCAAATTAAAGGAAACTGGAGCGAGATTATGTCAGTGTGATCTGTCGAATAAAGTTGGGTCTTCATCGATCGGACACCATTACATTTGGCAAGTTTAGGAATATAGCAATGTACTGAATGTGGATTAGAGGGGTCAATTGAACATGCGATGTGGCAGTGTGATGAATATAATTAGAAAAGAGAAAGACTGACGAAAGGATTTAAAGACGCATTGCCGATGACAAGAAAATGAGTCAGTGTTTTTAGAATGTGAGGCGTTATATTTGAAAACCGCTAATGTCGAAATATGAGAAGGAACTAGTGTAAATCTTTAGATCTGAATAGACCAACCAAAGGGTGAAAGCTGGGGCCAAAAAAAAAAAAAAAAAAAAAAAAACTGCCTTTTTTTTTTGGTTAAGCCGAAATGAAAAACATAAAAATCGATATAGTGAAAAACTATTCTAAAATTAGACCTCGAATTTGCAAGCGTAGGGGGCTTAGAGATTATAATTATACACGTATACATGTGTACACCATTTTAGAGTGTCATGAGGTATTTAGAAATTTAAGGAACATTAAGAAATTATTTGAAAATCGGTGAACTCTTCTTTGCCTGACGCAATGAAAAGTTAATGGATGTTCAGCTTTCGTTTAGTTCTACGTATTTCACGGCAGTTTTCCGGAAATCAAATGAAATATAAGACTCGTTAAATGAAATCATTACAATTTGTTAATTTCTTTTCGTAAATAAATTCATTTTAAATGCGCCACCATCCTACAAAGTGAGAATTTCGCAATGAAATGTTTGTCTTGCGTGCGTTTGGTGGTACAGATATTAAGTGCTTTTATGAAAGTGCTTAACAGAAAGTAAGACGTATTCTGTAATAATCGCGAACGATGCGCGCCGGTTTCAAATTAACATTTTTGATAACGACACACATTTCTGTACGTGTTTGAAGCCCCTTGTTTACACCTAAGAGAAGCTTAATAAAAAAAACAAATAAAGTTACGATGTTAGTTTTTTTTACAACATACGAACTATACTTGAAGTTACGGAAGCGGTGACTTTTTCTTCGAGCCGCCCTCAGTATTCCAACTCCGTAGAAATACATTTAAATAAGTACTTTGAAACAGCACACTATAACAACGCCTTACTATATGCACTAGGCGAGTGATCTGATATACACCGTATGAATAGTAACAGACTGTGTATTCTCAGGCGCAGTACATATTTTCACGATCTCACCTAAAAACACGACGGAATAGGAGCATCAATACGAGAAGAAAATTGCGACACCCGAAAATGTCGCGTAATTTGGATTTTTAATAAACATAGCCCACTAAATTTTAAAAAAATTACATATATCCATCATCAGAGTTATACACACTCATTAGAGCGCAGTGTCGTTATTATCGATGTAAATATACACGAAAAAGGCTAAAAAATTTGTACCATTATTATTTTTGAGCGTAGTAAACTTTTTAACAAAGGGTATCGAAAACCAAGTTAAAATCTGCCCCTCCAAATTTTTTCCCCCTCCAATTATTGTTAACTTTTGTGTGTTTCATTCGACTTACCAACATTTTAACAATATAGAATAACGGTACTTTAAAATAAAAACCAAAATTCTTTTACATAATTTCACATTCAATGTAGACAAATCCGCAACCTATTCGTTAAAATTTAATAAATGTAAAATATGTTATTACTGCTATATCAATCATTAATCCGGTCTAGATTAGAATACGGTTGCCAAGCGTTCTATTTGACGGCTCGGAGTCTATCGTCATCCTTAGATTCTATCCAGCATTTAGCCATTTTCGCACCAGTCCCACAGCCAGTCTTAATTGCCAGAAGGGAGATCCTAACGGCTAACTTTCTGACTTCCACTCTTGTCAATCCAAACCTTCCGATCAATGAGCTCCTTTTCAACTTCCAGCAACAGAGCTAGATTGCTCTACGTGCTCTTAACTTTGCAACTAACATCAAAAATAAGTTCGAATCTCGTTTTTCTCAAATTAGAAAATTTATTTTCAATCTTCCCCTTTCTCCAGTGTACACTAACCCTCCTCCTTGGCTTTTCCTAACCCCAGATATCAATCTTAACTTTTAATCCATCTATCCAAATCCCTATATCCAGACTACATCCTTCATCAGCACATCACTTTCGAAACTGCCAAATACGCTGACTACATCTGCTGCTTTACGGACAGCTTAAAATCTAATGGCCATGTTGGGTCAGCCTTTTTTGTCCGTCTCCCACCCATCGCTTCCGACTTCCGAAATCCTGCTCTGTATTTTCAGCTGAATCGTTCGCTATCTTCGACTGTATTGAATTCCTCTCCTCCGTTCCGCCTCTTTCTAAATACCTCATCCTTACTAATTCAGTGTTCTAATGTCCCTCTACAACTTTTACACAGATAATGCAATTGTACAATGCATCCTTCGATCCTAAATTTCTTCATCTTTCATGTGGATCCCCAGCCATATTGGTCTCCCCGGTAACGAGGCAGTCAACCGAATTTGCTAGGGAGGCATCCGTGCTTCCATCCATATCCTCGTACTCTTCTACCAACGATATAAAATCCTTCTTGAAATTCCTTATAATTAAATCCTAGAAACGATTATGGAGCTCTAATCAACAAAACCACCTTTTCCTTGTTAAACCTGATCCTCTGTCTCAGATCCCTCTTCCGTTCCGTTCAAGGAAGAAAAATATTATTCTTACTAGACTTAAGATTTTCCACTTCTGCCTGACCCATTCGTATCTCCTACAACACATCGATCCCCCTCTTTGTCCCTTTTGCCAAAGAACACAGCTCTCCATTCCCCATTTACTAACATTTTGTCATTCTCTTATGGCACTTACAGCTTAGCATGGCCTCCGCCCTTCCTTACCACAACTCCTATCTGATTCTTCCCGTCATATCCGCAGTGCGTTCTAATTCCTTCATTCCCTTAACACCTCCTAAGTTCAATTTAGTATCACTTCCGTTCCCGGTGCGCGCATGGCCCGTTTGAGCAGCCGGCGCCTGTATCTTCTAATGCCATAATAATAATAATAATAATAATAATAATAATAATAATAATAATAAGTTTAACATCAAACTTGGTTTCGTTTACAAATCTGAGTATGGAGCAAATATAAAATAAATAAATTCCTCCCTTATTAACGTATAAATTTATATTTAAGTAAATTGAAACAACTCATTTTAAAAGAAACATGTTTTCGGACTATATCATCAGCTAACAATGGACAGTACATTTTAATTCTCTTTGAGTGTACTGTTCATTGTTAGTTGATGATATAGCTTGAAAACATGTTTCTTTTAAGATGAGTTGTTTCAATTTACTTAAATAGAAATTTATACGTTAATAAGGGAGGAATTTATTTATTTTATATTTGCTCCTTACTCAGATTTGTAAACGAAACCAAGTTTGATGTTAAACTTAAACTAATTTGTATATTTATCTAGTTTGCGGCATTGCATAGTTAACTTACATATTTTATTGTAAACCGAGATAGTAAAATGGACCAAATTTTGTTGTACAATTTTATATTCGGGGATACAAGATTAAAACTGAATAAACGTTTCAGCCAGCACGAGTAAACATTTTCCACAATACAACGACATCAGTCATGTTGTTAAATTAATGCTTTTAAGTTCCAAGTTGACAGAAAAATATTGAACATTCTAATTTATTATGTATCGGTGTATTTATATATGTAGTATAACAATATTAGAGTTATTAAAAATGGTAGTCGGTTTTGTTTTCCGAAAGAATTCATCTCCGATTTTTCTCGCTGTTCCAAACTCTTTTCACCTTTTTTTTTCTCCCACACGTAAAATATAGTGTATCCGTACAGAGATGTAAACCTGTATTTAATCTCCGAATGCTTCGTAAACTTTTTTTGTTATGTACTCTAATTGAAAGCTAAAAATACAGTTACTATTTTTTACTCGTAGGAATAGAAAAAATAAAAAAAAAACAATAATTATATGTAAATAAGTTGTAATCAAACATATTCTATAATTCGTTTTAATAAGTACCTACGAGTTACAGGCTATAGGGTAACAATTTTTTTTTTTTTTTTTTTTTACAAACTAGTAATATTTAAGGGAAATTATTATTTTAAAAAAAAGAGCATCAACGACGTGTCAGCACGTTTAGTATTCATTTTACAAACCTTCAAATGGTGTCAACTACGCATTATGAGGTGTTGCAATTGCGTTCTAGGACAAGTATGGGAAAAGGTAAGAGATTAAGTTATATGTAATAAAGTAACCACGAAAAGATTGCGGTTATTTTATTTTTAAAATGATAAAAATGGCCGGGCAAGCTATGTAAATAAATAAGGACATAGCGGTACAGACTCTTAAGCCAAGGCGGGGTTTTCTCAGCTCTTCGGAATGTTTCACATTCGATAATAAATTGTCATTCGATAAACCGAACTTAAGATAATATTGTTCGTTGAGATTGTGTTATGAAAAAATGTGATTTTATCTTTTTTATTCCGTACTTTTATTTGGTTGTGGCTTTTCTGCAATGTTATTACCCTTATAACACTTATTGTGACACGGTGCTGCTGGTAGGAGCACAACGCAGCCAAATAATAATGATTAAGAACGGTTAAAAAGGTAAGAAATAGACTGCTATTCTTGCTGACAACCCAAATAAATAAATAAAACAAAAAGAAGTTGTAGCTCCGACTTCAGAAATTATTCCATTGAAATAATATCGCTAAATTTCCTTACGGAATTTAATCTGCTTATTTCTTTTGTTTTTAGAACTTTATTTGGTCTAAACGAAGCTTCAAAAAAAAAAAAATAAATAAAATAAAAAAGAAAAGAAAAAACCAAAAATGAAATTGTCGAAATCATAAAAATACGCCATTGTTTTAATTTCATATAAATTACATTTATCGCAAACAACTTTTGTTACTCGTAACATTTAATCCGAAGGATATGTGTATAAGTAGAAAACAAAATAAATAATTAAATTCGGAACTGCAACAATGCCCGCGATAGACATTCAAAACCGGATGAACTTAATTTCGTAGAACGTATTATTTCAAGTTGCCGCCGGTAGGGTCAATGTATGAGAAACTATCGCGGACCTCGGTACATTCGTTGTTTTATAAATTGTTTGCAATTTAGAGGGAAAAGAAAATCGTTGCACGGTACTATTACCGGAAAAAAAAACAAAAAAGTAGAAAATATAAAGAAATTGTCTACACCTCCAAACGAGGAAAAATAAGGAAAAATTAAAAATGATTCGAAATGTTATGCTTCACTTGTTTTTATTTAAAAAAAAGGCGCGTTTCCTCCACCATTAAGTGATTAAGATTATTCAGAGACACTTTTTTTCATTGCTTACCGAAATGTGCGATTTCCCAAAACTCCGTTGGATACCGCTGGAGGGGAAATGATTTCTTCGAATTTTATTTAGAAAAACATGATTACTCTATTGTGAACGTTTCCAGCAGTCAACGCGGGGGCCAATTTCTAACACTTCATCTTTCGAGCAATTAACGGATTTTAAATACTTTTATAATGCAGATTTAGGTTTATGATAATCTAAATGTACTTTTTACTTTTACATCTGGACCCGTATTTTATACAGATACAAAGTAAAATTTATAAATTTTTTTCCAACATTTATACTAAAGGGAATCTAAATAATACGGAATTCGAATAATCGAGCGAATACATGAACCCCAGAAGGAATGACGCGGTGAAATATCTAAATTAAAACGAATGAAATAATACGTGTTAATGTAAAAACATTTAAACGTTGAACTCATCGGATAATAGCGCAATATATATATATATATATATATATATATATTTATATTTTTTTTTTTTTTTTTTTTATTTTTGTGGGCGCGCCAGCGGCATTGATCCAACAACAGGAAAAACTTAAGCTAAAGAACTAAATAGCTAGGCGGTCGGAAATGGACGTAACAAAGGACAACAGTGCAGGCACCACAGAAGATAAAAGAAAGGAAAGGATAAAGCGCAATATAATACTATACAACATTATAAAATTAAACGAACATAATAAATGTGTTGGAAAAATAAATTATAAAAAAAAAAAAAAAAGACGTAAAATAAATAAATGAGAAGTAGTCGCGAATTATATTTACCTCAATAATTTCTTTTTCTTTTTAATTTCCTTATTTGTTTTTATAAAATAATGTTATTAGTCGAAGGAAAATCTCGAACGATTATAGCCACCGGAGCAGGATAGAGAACGGAAAGAGTCATATGCGAGATAAAAAGTGAAAAATAATAATTATTTTTGTTTTCCTGAGTTTTTTTTTGTTTTTTTTTGTTTTTTTTTCGATTTTTCACCCGCCATCTAAACCATTTGGCCACTTTCGACACAAATTTACTCTAAACAAAAACTAACCTTCTTATTTCAAATACATATAAATAAAATACAAAGAGAAAAAAAAGTAAAATAAAATAAAATAAAATAAATAAAATAAAATAGTATAAAAGTGTATACATAAACGAAATAGAAAATAAATAACTCTAAACTATTTACCTTTTGAATCACAATGTTGCAATCGATTATGAACCAGAATAAGCCGACCAAAAAGCCTCGTCCTCACAACAAAGCAAATACTGTTATAAGGAGGAAAAACTGACAAGGAAATTAAATGCCTGAAAAATGCATCTCTGCGTCTGTCAAATAAGTTACAAGGAAATAACAAATGCCTCCGAATAACTAATCGCCTCGTGATCGCTGCAAATCAAATTTCACGTTTGACCTTGAAAATTCTGTGAAGCTCGTGTATGTTCCATACGAAGACGACAGATCAAGGTAACAAATTTCCTAATAAGCCTTTCACGGATAGTTAACGGCACATAATAATACCATGGTGTCTTGACGAGATAGTTGGTTAGACTGTATTATAATACCTATACCTAGGTTTTAAGTTGTTCTTTATGTTTATCCAGTTTTGTCGTTTGTCTCTTTTAATTTTTCGAAATAAATCAGTAGAAGGGATGAAAGAATATGGAACGCCTTCAGAAGCAGCTTCCCCTTGGCAAACAGATCGACATTATCATTTCCCTCTATTCCGAAATTAATTCGGAATCCGTCAAAATTTAAAATTCATTCCTCTATTAATTATCTTTTGAGGCATTTATTTCCTATTTCATATACCAGCGAGTGTAGTTTATAGTTAAGTGTATCGCATTTTATCGCTGATAATGAACTTAGGCTGTCACTGATAATTAGGTGTATCTTTTGTCGACATCAAGTGTAAACTTCTGTAACGTTATTCCTTTGACAAAAAAAGGCCGCATCCACTGCACTACCACGTTCTTCGATTTTAGAACCGTCAGTAAAAATGATAACACATTTATTAGATAATTAAATCGCAAATTAACGATATGGGGTGGAAGGTTTTGATTTTTCAGATTTTCGAAACAAGCTCGTATCAATATCCAGCTGTGAAAAGTTGATATCGTAGTGAAATGTAAATTAAAGCGATGGATGTACCAGCACTGGGCTATATCTATAATATAATGCTATTCTACTTGCCGGTAAAGGCTTTTTGGAATCAACAAATCTCCCCACTCAGTGTTAACTCTTAAAATAACTGACGGTAAATAGAAAAATTGGCGATTGCATAATTTCACCAGAAACCTATCCGCTAAAACATCCCTCTTAATGAATAAAGGAAAGAGTTGAGTTCCCGCATGTAGACATGGTATCGGAGCTGTTCTCGGACATTAGCACTTATAAGCCTCATAATCAAGTTTGGAAGTTTCTCCGGTTTATTTAAATTTGTTCTAGAAGCCGACCCATAAAAAATGGATCCATAATCCAGCTTTGATCGAATTAACGATTTAGAGAGTAAACTCAAAATTATCGAGTCACCACCCCAAGTTGTATTACATACAGACTTAAAAGAATTTATGTGATCGTAGCACAATTATTATACGATGTTTGAATATGTTTAGCCCAAGTAAGTTTTTAATCCAAGTACAGTCCTAAATACTTAACATAAGGTTTTGCTGCAATAACCTCGTCGTAGATTCGGATAAAATGTTCTTGAGTGTTGGTAAAAATGGTTGATATAAAGGTAGATATTTCTAGCCTAACTTTCTCAAGCAGGTACTAGATTTGCTATAAACTACAAAGTCATCGGCATATGAAAGGATAGATGAGAGCTACAAGAAAACTGCACGTTAAAAAACAGAAGAATGTAAATATTGAATAGAATTCAAGACCGTACCCTGCACCAAGCCTTTATAGGTATTTCTGATACCAATATTCTGTATCACCGGATTTAAAAAGAAAAAAATTCGATTAGAGAAAAGTTTAGAAATATTATATATCTGGCTAGCGGTGCTGGTAATGACATTGATCGATCAAATAATACTGGAATCGACACATTGTCGAAAGCCCCCTTAACATATCCAGTAAATATTCCTTATTAATAAATGATAGATAAACATCATTTATTAAATGAGAAATGCTAGCTTCTCTGCTAAGGCTAGGTCTGAAACCAAAAATATCACTGGGAAATACACCTTTGTTTTCAAGCCACCAACAAAGCCGGTTTTTAATCACTATCTCAAAGGCCTTCTTAAGACACGATGCTAAAGCAATACGTCTAAATGACGATGGTTGTAACTGGGCCTTATTTGATTTCGGTATGGGAATAACCAAAAACTGTAGTCAGTCCTCTGGAATCTCCCCGTCTCGAACTAGTTCATTATATACATTGACCGATAAATTTTTAGAACGGTCTCCTAATTTATTTAAGACAGAGTACGCAATTCTATTCAATCCAGGGTAAGAATCCTTCTTATTAATTAACGGGCAAAACAATTCTTTACCGATAATAAGGCGATTAAGAAAATGAAATGTTTCCGTAGTGTTAGAGGTATTTGAGCTAATCGCTTCCTCCAACAAGGGAACGTAATCAGGCGCAATAATGTTAGTAAAACCTTCAAACCAGCTGTCATCTTTCATATTCCTTGACTGGGTATGCTTATTTTTAAATCGTTTCGATAAATTTCAGATTTGTTTAAGAGGAGTATTTCTGTTAAATTTTCCACAAAAATCTCTCCACGAGGCCGTTTTTGTTTGCTTAAAAAATCTGCGGGTTTCTGCGGAGATTCTTTTATATGTAATATATAATTCCATTGTTCCTGTTCTCCGGAAAGATCTTAAAGCCTCGTTTCTTTCATCAATCTTTCTTTTACAATCGCTATTCTACCGAGGGTTAGGGAACTTTTTCTCTCTATAATAAGAGGCAAGAAGCGGCACAGATTTATTTAGCGCCGAAATCAGAATATTTTTAAGTGCATTATAGATTATTTACTATTTCCACTTCCTGCTCCACTAAATTTGTAAACTTAATCCAATCGCCATCCTTAAGTTTTCAACGTTTTCCATAGTCGAGGATATTCGAATTATTACTATTCTGAGTAATTGGATTTCCATCCCCAAATTGGATTATTATAGGGAAATGATCGCTACCTAAGGAATAATGGAAAACGGTTCATAAACAATCCAAAAAATCCTCGATGAAACCAAGGTTAAATCCACAGGATTGACTGCGTGCAATGGATTATTCATTCTAGTTGGTTCACCATCATTCAGTAGGCACATATCCGAGTTATTAAGGATTTCTAACACTATTTCTCCTTTACGATCATTTCTGTTGCAACCCCATAGATAATTTAGAGCGTTAAAATCTCCACCAAAGATGATGGGAAAGCGACTAAGGCTGTCCAGGTTAATCAAAATTACGGATGCGTCAATAATTTGACCCGGCAGGGAATAATAAGAAACAAAATAACAAAAAACCCGTTTAAAATGTGCTGATATACAGACTGCATTAGATCTGATGTTATTCGTATTGTTGGAAAAATTGATCTGCATTACCCGATGTCTAATATCATCCTTAATTAAAATAACCGCGCCTCCATATACATCCTCTCAGTCATCCCTATAGCAAGTACGATTAAAAATATTAAACTTTTTCCCAGTGAATAACCAAGTTTCTCCAAGTAGAAGAACATCAAGGTTGTGCAGGGATAGAAATAACTCTGAGTCGCATTTATTCGCCAGAACGCTCTTCGCATTCCACTGTAATATTTTGACCATATGTAGTCAATAGTAAATGGAGAAAGCGAGATAAACAAAGATAATATCGAAATAAAATACCGAGATGAATAGAGAAACTCTTACGGCTAATATATATATATATATATATATATAATTAAATGTTACATTACGCTTTTATAAAAAATTGGTGGTATATCGATACTTACTTTTTATTAAAACCTTTAAGGTA
This sequence comes from Icerya purchasi, assembly GCA_039619475.1. NCBI lineage: Eukaryota > Metazoa > Arthropoda > Insecta > Hemiptera > Monophlebidae > Icerya > Icerya purchasi. Next base: position 503,641,191 of record CM077115.1, on the reverse strand, counting down.
TCGAAAATATGTAATATCGTAAATACTAATCAAGGCTTTTTTTAAATATCTTTAATATTTTCATTTTTTTGATGAAAGCATTATCTGGTTCTTTGGACATGCAGCTCACAACGGAAACGCACATTCCACACGAAGACGTAGGAAGGAAGGTTTTGTCCTTCGAAAGATACCAAAACCATAGAACTCGGTACGAATTTAACGTCTATTTAGTTTTTTTACATGGTTAACCATATATGGTTCATAGAGAATCATTTCCAATAATTGCTGCTCATTATATTCGATATCAGCACTCTTGATAATCCTCGTTCTGGAAGTTAGATATGCTGGGATATAAGCATTGTAACCATGAGATAAGAAGCAGTCATTTCCAGCTAAATTATTTGCCGAAACAGCAAAAGTAAAATTAACAATGGCTCTATTACGTCCGAACTTTTTAATTTCGTTAAAATTTCTTTACATAAGTTGGACTTTCTTAAAATTTCGGTGACTTTAAGCGCACTGATCGATAAGTGAAATTGCTCCTGATTATTTGTATTTAATTTTTCGATAAAAACTTTGAAGTGTTTAGAACCGCTGTTGTAAGCTGGGTTATATTTATTTATTACTTTAGATGTACGAGGCGTCAGAGCTAACATCATTGCTTGTAATATTATTTTTATTATTCGGGATAATTGTATCTAAATAATTTGTACTATTATTGCGACTACCTCTATCACCACTTTTATCTCGACTATTATTATCGGTATTCTTATCATCATTGTTATTGTGTAGCTGGTTAGAAATAGAGGAATTATCTATAACTAGACTATAATTATCAGTTACGTCCATTATGAGAGAGCTACTGCCGACCGGGGGAGGATCCCCCGTATCGGAGTGAAACATCTCATTATACTATAATAGATAAGATGACGGGGTATACCACTCTCCGAAAGTGTATGTGAAAAAGTGTGTCGGAGATCGATTAACAGAGATGGAAGCAATTAGAAGAAGTGATATAATACAGGAACGCAAATACCCAAACGGAATACGTAAATTCGATTTACGAAGAGACGTTTATTAACGAAACGCGCAAACAGACAACCGAATAACACGATTTCGTCTTACTTGCGTTTTCCTAAGTTTCAGTTCAAAAGTATATCAATTAGTTCAATCGCGACCACATAAATTGTTTCAACTATAAGAATCGATTTTTATGCGAACCGTTTGTTAAAAGAATTAGGCAGTGTTACAGATGTTTACGTTATGGTCACGTAGCTGTTCACTGTAAAGGTAAACTTAAATTTAACAAGTGTGCAAGTGATGACCACATAGATAAAATCGATGTTCCAGTTAGATCGCGGCATGTATTTATTGCAGAGGAATTCTCATAAGCAGCAATCGATGTAACCTGTGTTCGGAAAGAAAAAGACAAAATTCAACTAATGAGCTGATGGCTTCACATAATAAGAGTTTCGCTTTCCTAGAACTTCCTAGAGCGTACTTTCAACAGGACTCATAAACTAATAAGGTTAGAGCTAACAGTAACGGTAACACAGGTTCTCTCTACTAACTGACTATAATGATTTTCCGACAATTGAACAAAACGAAACAGAAATAGGAAGCTTAGATATTCCAGTATACGAACCTAAACTTATATCTAAAAAGTCTTATTGATCAGAATCAACTAATACCTGAACCAGGTTTAAAAAGAACGGTGCCATTTTTTTCATTGGATGAACATAATAAAAGGCTTTACACATAGTCATACTTATCTTTTTCCCCTTCTGTTCTATTTTATTTAATTTTCCTATGTTTTCGTCTTTCACTCCTGGCAGTTAGCAGTTCTCCCTTTCTACTTATGATTCGTATGCAAGAAGCGTGTTGTGACCAATAAATGTGAACTGAAACACTTTCTAGCATCCATTGCTTTGATGTGGTTCTTTTACGGGAAACCTGGCTATTAATTAGCAAAAACAATTCAATCTGGCGAATTATAATTGTTACAGAGATGACAGAAGTGATGGTTTAAGGAGCGTGGCCATTATTGTTAAGTGAAGGATTAATTACCAGACCATTATCATCTTTCCATACTATTTCTAATGTAGTTTGTATTAGGGTTACAATCGGTGAATTTTCCGGTACTTGTATCTCGTATTATTCTCCGCCAAATCACTTCATTAACTCGCTTACCTTCTTAGAAGCCCATAATAATTTCGATTAATAGATCTACTATACTAGGTAGAGATTTCAGTGTACTAAATTACTGGAACTGTAGCAGGAATGATTGTAAGGGAGCAGCGGTGTTCGATACTATTTCCGATTTAGTCTCTACTAATTAGGAATCCAGAATATCGCAATAACCCGGCAGAACTGACTCTTGTTTCCTCTGATGTCCATTTTGATTGTTCTTGGAGTGCACTAGAGAATTCTCTTGGAAGCGGAAATATTAATTCCCTAATTTTCCGCAATACGAAAATAATATGAAAGAGATTGGAATAATTTCAAAACATAGTAGACCATCGGTTGTACGAAATAAAGTCATTAAAAAGTCCATTAGATAAGTACGATATTTTTTATCAATCTGTTCTTTTAGGTGTACAACAATCATCCGTGTCGGTGGCATCTGTCTACAAAGTAAATAAAAGAGCCGTTCCCTGGTGGAATATGGCGTGTGAAAGGATAGTTACAGAACGTAATAAAGTAGCTCTCTAAAGATTCCGATGTGAAGGGTCCATGGATGCATACGTCATATACGGGAAATTTGCAGCTTCTTAAACGCACAAAAAGTGAATCATGGCCTGGATTCTGTAGCAGATTTAACAGAAATACCTTACTGAAAAAAATTTGGACATTAATAAATCGGTTTTAAGAATAAAGATTCTCTACATAACGGTATTAAAAATATCAAATGGTTCGCTGAATTCATGGATAATGTTCTCTCCCCTTATGTGCGAGAAGCTAACAAGTTGGAACATGTTCCAGATACCATAGAATCACATTTTTTTACTGCGGCTCATTACGTACCCCGTGCTATAATTTTTTTTCACATTGTCTTTAACCTCCAACAAGAATTTTTAAAATCGATCGAAAAATGGCTGAGATATCCTAAAAAACCGAAAATTACAAAATGGTGACTACAGCGGCCCCCTGTAGGACTAGGCGTCTGAAACTTTCAGCATCAACTACTTTTTTCATGCCCTAAATGTATATATTTTTTTTACAAAGTTTGGTTCAAAGGCATTTTTACCCCCCTTAGACCCTTTGACCGAAAATGTAAAAAAAAACAATTTTTATTACTCTTAAGGTGCGCGTCCTCTCCTTTAAAAAATCTGAAAAAATTCATAAGGATAGTTTAGCCTAAAATACATGATATATAATTTTTCCAGCTTGGTGTTTGTTTTAGATCTTTTATTAAAGCGGTTTGAAATTTTCAGATGTATTTTTAGGTTAGGTTTTGTTGATAAATAAGTCTGAAAATATTTTTTAATTGTAGAAGTTCGAAATATCTTCAATTTGAGCCCAACATGAATAATATCGGCCAACTGATTCTCAAGATATCTTCAAAAAACTCGATTTTACATGTTGCCCCTAGGGGGCGCTCTTTAAAGGGTAACGGGCTGAAACTATCAGAATGATAGTATTTTTCGATGCTGGACACGATGGAATAGTTTTTATAACGATTGGTTTGGAAGTATTTTTCACTATCTTACCCTGCATGTATGTCCTTTTGAAATACCAACTTTTGTTACCTATAAATCAATTCGGCTTTTAATTTTGCGTATTATGAATCGAGCAAAATTTCGCACTTCTGTATTAAACAATGACGACTTTTGTAAATTTAAGTGAATTCAGCTTGATTACTCTTTTAAGAAACAACAAAGATAATTTAAAGGCACAAAGTATATTTTCCAAAAAATGTGTTTATCTAAAAGCAGAATGTTAATTGTTACTCTATACAAACTTTCACTGTCTTGTACTTCGTGGTTATCTCGCTTTGTTTGCTTACAAGTTCTCGCCTTTTTGATTTCAACTTCTATTTTATCAGACAAGTTCTTAAATATTCTCTGAAATCGTAAATCGGCTTTTGTCGTCGACTGTTTAATGTTGCAGTTAATGTTCGAATTATTACCTAGGCTCCCCGATAATTTTTTTCCGGTGAACTACATAAGCGGATTTGTGGACGATAACATACTTCTTGAACAGAACAGTCTAATACAAAAATCACAGTTACATAAAACTGAAAGAGTAGTTGTCTCCATAGCCTCATATTTTTCCATTACCTTACGAGTTTCAATAGTACGGTATACCGAAAAACAACATCGTAGCACTCTACTTGCCTCACAAAACTGGACGAATTTTTATCCTCAAGAAACATGGCTAGTACAAATTAATCTTTTGGACGAAAAACTTTAAGAAAACCTGTTACTTGCTCCATTGTGGCAGAAACTTTTTAAATTAAAAGTACACCCGACGACTTCGAAATACTACTGTTTAGTTTATGCAAAATATTGTGGGTACCATGAAAGCACTTCGAACCTTTGCAATGTTTTTCTTACCACTTCACTACTTTGTTCAATTAGCACAGCACATCCATTTGTGCCTGTGTCTACACAATTTTTCACCTGAAGCTTCATTTATTTCATTTTATTTAACGCACTAATTTTTCGGAGTGAAGGTTTATAGTTAACGAAAATTCTTTTACATCACAACATTCATTTGTATTTAGTATTTTCAAGTTCATCGTCTCCTTCTCGGTCTTCGCAATATTTATTCTTTACCGTTTAATTTATTTCTAAAGTATTATATTAACCTGTGTACCTTATTTGACAGATCTCGAGGGATTCATAAAAAATAATGCAATATTATTCAGCAAAAATAGCTCGGTTTAAAATTTTGTCCAAGATTTCCAATCGGCAACCGTCTATTAATCTATTTTAGATCGTTTTAATTATACATGTTTCTCACGACGTTGTATCGTTCAAGTGATTTTCTACTATTGTCTCTCTTGCATCAAATGGAAATCGAAGCATTCCTCTAAAATTACCTTTATTTCTTACGTGAGGAAAAAATTTTTGAAGTAATCCACCACCTTTACGACCGTAAAATGATACTTATATTTTGTTTTTTAAAGAAAATTATAGATTTCCCTGTATTTGTAACAAATTCGTTGCATCAAAACGATTTTGCTATTTTCTATTGTGATTTATAATAATTTTTCGAAAATTCCTTTCCTCTTTTAACTGCAGTCTGATGATAAGCGGCATCAATAGTTTTACTAGAAAACGGTATTAAACATTGGTTGTAATTAAATTCAGAGATGTAACATAACCCTTTATATAGTATAAATTAAGTTTTACTGTTGTAATCAATTTTTTAATAGAGATTTTGATTTTTTGTTGGGGGGAGGGGAGGAGATTCCTTTATCATTCCTGAATTCATTATTGCATAACAATGTTTTATAAATTTTTAAACGGATTAGTACATTCATACAATACTGCAGGGCACATTACTCAAAAAATTCCGATGTCATAATAAAATTGAATATTTAAAAAATGTTTTCCGCAATTGACGTACATATGTAACATATATTAAACTATTTTAAATATATCTTATTTATTAATAGTATAAGACTTACAAGCTAAAGCTCTCTTCAATTTGAGGCACTCAAACGGATATGTAATGCAACAGTTACGTATTATTCTTAAGTAAAAATTTAAGTAAAGTAGCGTATATTTACCGCTTTGTCAATTTATGAACTATTATATTACCACACTAAATGTAAGAGTAAAACTTAGTAAGTTTAATTTATTAAAGGATCATACATTTAATAATATATCTTACGAGTTGTAATAGTTGTTTAATTGCACAGATTAATTAATAATTAAAATTACGTATCTTCAAAAGTTAATAATTTTTAACAATGGCGTTCGAGGACATTTACATATGTTTAGGAAAAATGTACGGTTTATGCTTACTTTTAAGAATGAAAATAAATCCAATATGAACAGCTGGAAAATAATCAGATTAATTAACTTCTGAAAAATGATTATACTTTACATACCATATAATACAAAAATTAAGAAAAATGAGAAAGTCTATTTAATAATTTACCAAGTGCGTGTTACAAAAAAGAAAAAAAAACAACAAATAATAATAGAAGACGTATATAACAATACATGTCGTGGTGCTTTAAAGGAAGTCATTTCATCGACATTGTCAACTGTCATCTTCTACCGTTTGTTGCCGATAATTTGTGATTTCACAGAGCAAATGTTAAACAGTTTAACTACAATGGACATTAAATGAAGTTGGTCACATTGTTTATTGCTCTTTTTTTTTCTTTTTTTTGGCTACACCAGCGGCCTTGACATAATTTTGCTTAACTCTTTCGCTCCCAGAGCACATTGTAATGTACATGAACATCAAATCTTTTTGTATTTTTACCTTTCAATGTTCATTATAGCGTACACTGTAGAAAACACTGAAACATCAGTTTTACATTCTAAACTAAATAAGTTCAATCAAGCATGATGCTTTATGCACTGAGGATTCCGTATGTTAAGTTAAAGATAACTGTAATTTACGTTTACCCAATACTAAATTCAAAACGAAGAAATCTCATTTTTCGCGGTGCAAGGGGAAGGGAGCACGTAATTTTTTGCGCTTTTTTGAACTTTTCGTCAACTTCCAAAGTTTCGTTAAGGAAATGATATACGGTTTTGATTCCAGCAAAAAAAAATATATTTTTTTAAATTTCGACCTTTCGCCGCCCCGGAGGCCTAATTTTAAAATTGAAAACCCAAATGTTTCTTTTTTTTTTTTTTTTTTTTTTTTAGATCCCCCTTTGGGCACGTCAGCTAAGGACCTACACCCAGAAACAAACCCGGATGTTTCAAACTAGAAAACTAAACGTGGATGCGCATATTTTTAAGCCTGTTCAACATTTTCAACTATAATACTCGTGCCGCAAAAAACATTTTTCGAGCTTTTTTAAACTTTTTGCCAACTTTTAAAGTTTCGTTAAGGAAATGATATACGGTTTCGATCTCGGCAAATAACGATGTTTCTATCGATATATCACATGCGTTGGGTGAGCGGGGGCGTTCTAAGAGTTTTTTGTTGGGGGGGGGGGTAATAAACGTCGATTACAAATATTGTTTTTTTTTTTAATTTCTCAGCTCAGTATTACAGTTTGCAACATTTGTATTATTTTTGTTTCCGAACTAAAAACCGAACTGATCTAAAACTTTGACAAAACGTAAATTCTTTTTCAAAATTTTCGAAAACTCTGGACTAAAAGTCGTTGGGACTGTTGGGAGGATCTCCCATACTTCTTACTGACCGATCTTAATCACACCGTTACAAATCTTGTCCCGTAAAACACTATCCTTTTGAAATACTCTTGTTTAATGAAGTTGACCAAGTTTGCGTAAACTTATGCAAACAGTAAAATGTGATGAAAAAATTTTCTTCGAAAAAAGAAAACGGCAAAAAAAAACCCGCCTGTTTAATGACCCCAAAAATTAGAACTTTTTGTGACATTTATTTAAGAGTTCTGTTAGCAATAACAGATTAAAAAAAAAAAAAACAGTATTAATAATCGGTCAAATTAATTATTCATCGTTTTTTGTTTTTTTCTATGGAGTTAGCCACATTTAAAAAGATATGAACTCATAGCTCTTCGTCATTTAAAACGCAACATAAATGAAATAAATCTTTAATTTAAAGTACAAAATCCTCAGCACTGACATTTATTTTTATCTTTTCTAACAAATACTAATACTGGAAAACAAAATGTTAATTATTTTTCTGAAGCACATATTGCAACTATTATTAACAATTTCCACGATTTTCTTTAACAATACCTGAAATTAATAGATTTGATTTTAAATTTAATTAAAATTTTTTCCACGATTTCTACAATTTAGTGATTTCAACTTTTTTTTTTCAAAAATTATTTAGACCCTATTGTATTCATAATAAAAAAAGAAAAAGTTGTGTGGATGTATTTTACTTATTATGTAAGTTGAAAAAAATGTTCATTCTATAGAAATGTGTTAATGAAAATAACCTTTTTGGAATATGTGAAATATGTGTTTGTTTAAAATTTAAAAATTAAAAACTTTACTTGCAATGAAATAGTTTAAATTACCGAAATTTGTTTATGTAAAATTAAATATCTACATAAGTTTTATTAATGATTTTTTTTTCTTCAATTAGGAATATTTTGTCTCATTAATCAATTACTTTAAAAAAACAAGATGTTTAATATAATATGAATTTAATTTTATACCACTTTAATGTTAACTTTAGAAAATATCTAAGTATTTCAGACTCCATTGGACTTTTTGAGTAAAATGGAATTTTGAACATTCTTTGCTATTGTTTCAATCCGTTTATGTATTTATTAAATTTTATTTATTTTTTTAAATTTATTATATTATAATTCTATGATTAAAATTGGCATATACTACTATGTTAAATTAAATTAATTTAATTTTGGTTTTCATTTTTACTCTTATTAATATAAATGAATAATTTTAGTAATAATATAAATAATAAAACATTTTATTTTCACGTCAAAAACAAACCATAGCGAAAGAGATTATTTTCGACTAAAATGAAGAATCGATAAGTAAACAAGTGATAATAAATTGATTAAGTCTTCCTGTTGAATTAGGGGAAGGAAGTTTTGGGTCGTTTGGAATTGTTTTTGTTAAATTATGTGTAAGTATTTACGTTTCAAGAAATCTTTTGTGTATTTTTATTTATTATTATTAATCAATTAAAAAGTTTTCGCGATTTTAATCTCTACGTTGAAATTTATGATTTACTGTGCAATAATTTCATCTTACACAGTTTATGACAATCATTTTATGTAAATCAAGTTGTACATATCATGACCTAAAGAGTGATTTTTATGTTTGAAAACTTAAAAATCGTTATTTATTGAAACAGTTGTGTTTTTTTATTTGTTATAGTCAGCAGATTGGAAATAACACAAATATTTGTTAAACGCTAATATGGGAAAGTTGCTTAGTCTTTTATCACGCGATGATTCCAATTGTTGCTCACCTCAGAAGTACGATGTATTTTTAGATTTTGAAAGTACGTATTTTTATATTTTGAAAGTATGTTTTTGTTATGTAATCACCAGTGTTAATAGTTTTAAATTTTCTCTGATGTGTATGATTGTTGTTTTTTGCAGATGCACAACCAACCGAGTCGGAAAAACATGTTTATGAACAGGTTGAAAGAGTTTTGCATAATTCCGAGTCAATTTTAATGGAATTACAATGTTATAAAGGGGCTGGAAAAGAAATTCGGGAAGCGATAATGACACCGACTGAAGAATGCCAGTTGCGAGCTTGGCAGGCAGTACTGCCATTAGTTGAAAAATTAAAGCGTTTTTATTTGTTTTCTACTGAATTAGGTAATTATACTGTTCCTGTAATGAGTGTTTAAATGACTATATATTGGTACCGAGATATATGTAAAGTTATACTGCCTATAAAGGTTATTCAGCAAAGTTATATTCAACATAGATTAAATATGATTGAAGTGATCTCTATTCATGCATTTATTTTATTCAAATTAAATAATTATTCACTTTATTTTATTTAAAAATGATTTAATTGACAGTCCTTTTTATTTCAATTCGAAATTTATACGATTGGAATATGTATTATATTTTTTTGTAGAAGTAGTAGTAGTTAAAATACTAGCAGAATTGTGTTCCGGATGTGCATCTCCAACTCAACATCTCGAAACCCAACAAGCTTTAGTTAAACAGTTTGCGGAAATATTAGAATTTGTTCTGAAATTTGACGAATATAAGGTGTGTAATATTTAATATTTTTCGCATTCGTTGTATAACCGTCTTGAAGATTAAAATACGATTGTTAAATTTTTTTAGAAATAAAATGGGGGTTTTTATCTTAACTATTGGTATAGTTTACTTATGTTAATATACTGTTTTTTTTATTTTTTTAAATCTTTTACAATACGGCATTGATTAATAAATTTAAAAACATAGTGTATGTTGATATAAAAAAAAAATTACTTAAATACACTTCGTATTTAATATTTTATCAGAGAAAATATTTTTATTCTTTTTTTTTTTTTTTCGGATAAGAATTTCACTAATGTTTCTGAACATTAAAATTCCAATTATTATGATTATTTTTCTGTCTGTGTATTTGGTACTGTGGAGTAATTTAGTTAAATTTTGAAATTTTTAGTTTTTAGGTTGTATATTCAGTTTTCAGAGATTTTTCAAGTTATATTTTCATTATATTCCATTGAATTTATTTTATTTTGCGTTTCTTGATTACTAGATGTTTGTATTATTTGAAAAAATTAACAAGTATAAAAATTTAAAAAGTTTTTAGTAATGTAAATTTGTCTGTTACCATAGCTGTTTAATTTTTTCCTTAAGATATTTATTTAAAATAAAGAATGTATATTTTTATTGTGAATTCATATATTATATTATGCACTGGTTAACAGTTAACTTGCAGACATGGTACTGTAGTCGATTTGGTAACATGGAGGTGTTTAGTGGGCTACGAAAAAGTCCGGTTGAACTATGCTTGGTCCGAATATTGTTGTGAATGATGCAAATTTCCTTCATATTAGTTCTTTCTGTAAACTGCGGTTTTTTGACATTTTTAGCAAAAGCATTCTCGTATTTTAGTTTTTATTTTCGTGACTAATATTTTATACATGCGTTCATCATCCATGCCGTGATTGTTTGCCAGTTTTAGACGTAGTTCCACTGAGTTACTTGGATTTGTTATTTTGCCCTTTCATGTGATACTTAATGTTTTCTATCCGAAGTTAGCAGGTTTATAACTTTCACATAGGTATTTTCATCGTTGACTGTCTATCGCTTTCGTATTGTATTTTTTTATTCAGTGTTGTTTCAGTATTAATGTAATGTCAGGATACATTTGATATATGTTACATTCTTCAGTTTTTTCTAAGCGAAAGTCATAAATAATATTTGCGAAAGTCAAAACTTGAATAAATGTTTTCTCGGCGGTACTAAGAGCGCAAAAGGGTTTATCATTTTTAATTTACGTAGCCCTATCCTATCGCATTTGTGCATGCATCGCGGCCATTTCTTACGCTATAATCTCTTAGCAGGGTGATTATTCACTCTCAGTATGTTATCAAATGATTTTGGTAATTTTTTGTGTCCTTAGCTTCATAAAAATTATTTTCGATGTTAACTGAATTGTCATTTTTACGATACGTTTGTTGATTCAAACTAGTTATATTGCATAGTATGCCAATTTTTTTTGGTAATTGTCGTACCTGTGGTATGAAATTTTTTGCTGAAAGATATAGTTTTTTTTCTTTTTTTTTGGATAAAATGTTATTATTTCTTTTGTTGGTTTACCTTTGTTCTTTTATTCTTGTTTCAGTTAAGATAGGGATATCGACTTTGTATTCTCGGGTAGCTAAATCATAATTACTTATATCGGTATTTGTTTATTATCTAAATATGTTTTTACGTTCGACTAGAAAAATTCCAGCATCTGCTTTTGAGATCGGGTTTTTGTTGTTGCCATAGTAGATCGTTCATAGCCTGACTGATTAGAACTGGTCTCGAAAATCTACCATATTTTTTTTTATGATAACTTTCGTTTGCGGTGAAGAGTAAGAAAAAAAAAAAAGGTCTCTATACGGCAATAGCAGCACAGGAGTACATACGAAGCAGAAGAGGAAGTGTGGAGTGATGTCATTGCGCTGCCTATTATGGTAGCTGCTCCGTTGGGAAACTAAGTTGAGATAAGCGATTTGACAGAAATTACTGTAATTGACGCGGGAAATAATTGAAGATGGAAAGCATGAGAAAAAAGAGATCCCTTAGCTATTTTAGGTGTTCCATATTAGTTAGTCGATTCTCATTCAAGAAAATTATCTTTCAAAATAATCATCCTTTTCTCTGTTTAACTTCCACATAACAAAGTATGACTTCTGAAACAGTTGGAGAAATTTTCATATTCTATAGAAATTGATTGTATTCTTTTTGCGTTTGTTATGAGAAAAATTTCTGACAAAATTATTGTTTTGTTTTTATTTATTAAATATTTTTATGACTTTACGACACTCAATAAATTAAAGTGTATTTAATTTTAATCATATAAAATTATAGTTTAGTTACTAAATTATAAATAAAATGATATCTGAGATGAATTTCAGATTGCCCAGTCGTTGGAATGATAGAGAACTATTCGAGTGATTTTTCTATGATAATTTTTTTGTAGCATGTATTTATTGAAGCGTTGCTCTTCAAATTTATTTACCGAGCTTTAACGTATAATTTTCAAATTCCTAATTAGTAATTATGTTTTCGTAAATATATTTATAACAAAAAAAACTTGTTTTGTATTTGACCATTTTTAAACTCAGTTAAAATTTATTTTTAAATTGGCGCTTGTTGTTCATTCGTTTTAACGAATTTTACAGATGAAAACGCCTGCAATACAGAATGATTTTAGCTACTATCGTCGAACTATCGCTCGTCACAGAGCATCTAATGGTGAAGACTTAACCGCGCGTAGTATCAGTAGCGAGTTAGCTAATAGGATGTCAATGTTTTACGCTAATGCAACGCCCATGTTGAGAGTCTTGTCTGACGCTACGTCAAACTTCGTAAAAAATGTTAGTACATTTCGAGATCAGCATTTAAATTGCACAAATGTTTTACAATGTCAATACTAGTGTGTGTATATTTGCACAAATTAGTTTTAAAGGATGTGTTTTATTAAGTTTTGTTTTGTAACTATAACGCCTTATCCTTATTACCCTGATCTAATCTCTATTATGCATTTATATGTGTGTTTAGAATCCGGATATTCCGATTGAACAAACTACAGAAATGTTAAGTACCATGGCAAAAGTATGTTTACGAATGTTGGAAAAACCGTAAGTGTTATACATATCCATTGATTATCTTTTATTCGGGTAAATCGTAATTGTATTTCGTATCGGAATTTCAGGGGTCATCATTAAAAATGGTTATGCAATGTTTAACTATACATATAGTACTATTAAAACGGTAAAGAAGAATGTTTTTAAAAAATTCAATTTTACCATCCGATAAAAGGTGTATTGCGGAGAAGTTAATAGATTGTCGATTCGAAAAATCAAAAATGCTTGAATTAAGTCACGAGATTGCGTATATAAAATATCGCTACAGTTACAATTACATTAATGTAGTATCCGAAGAAGACGGGAAAGAGAATTTACTGTACTAAAAATTCGCATGCATATTGTACCGTGACAGTTTGTAATGCTTAGATGTGTATAAAAATCACGAGGTCCCGAATATATTGTTAATTTTTTTCCTTGTTCTTCGTAATGTAGTTGAAATGTCGCCCTATGTGAAATTCTGGCGTCCCAGAAAAAAATTCCGACAACTTTTTAATAAGAAACATGTTTATCAGGGTAATTGACAATTAAAATAATATTCAATAAAACTGCGCATAGCGTCCGACTAGATTTAAGGCGCTGGATAAATTCTGATACAACGCGATAGCATAATTAAATATACACATACACACACACATATACAATACATGATCACGAAACTAATGTAATATAAACATTTTTACAATCGTACGTATAAACCCTGTGCTAAATATTTGAGATCAGTTTAAAATTTTTATGATTATTCACACGCGCTGATCAGCGAATTTAGTCCAGCTTTTTCAGTCGAACCTCCAGCGGACTATTAATTAATTGCCGGATGATTCGACATTCTGTTCGGTTTTCGTAAAGTTTGTCGTCTTCAATGAATAACAGTTACAGTTTTAAATAGTGAATCTATTCTTTAAATTGTGTACTTCATGTATTTCGAAAATTAGTTTGTGACAAATCATTAAAACTTGCTATTAGTCTGACAATAACAACATAAAATAACGAATTTTGTTTATCATCTGTTAACTTTTTATCAACGAAATACGATATTTTACATTATGAGTGTGGTAAACTGTTCACTTCGCAAAGTTTTTCATTAAGGGCTACTAAAAATATTATCCGATTGGCTTTTCTTTATAAAATCGTAATTATAACATTCGAGAGCAGCTGAAGAATAAGAATTTTGAAGTTCAAGATATTTTATCGCTTAAGCCGATAAAAAAGTGTTTGATGCAAGTTAAGCAAGCTCTTTCTTTTCAAATTTTACTATAAATAAAAGTAAATTAAAAATTCTTTAACTAATATATATATATATATATACGCAAAAAGAATTTCAAATCTTATTAATACGATATTAAATTCAAATAAATTAGTGTGATGTAGATGTTTCGAAGATACACTGAATTTAATTAAATTTTTTAGTGAAATTATTATTTTATAAAATTGTTACGAAAATTGCGTTGATTTAAAGTTGGTAAAGGAAATTTCGCTTGTCGAAGTAGAAAATGTGTCTTGAACAACAAATGTTTGTTTGTTTGTTTTTTTTAGAAATAAAACGTATGATTTCAATAAGAAAAAGTTGTTATTCCTTTTATTTAAAAATCAAACTTAAGCACAAATACTATAGTTACATGTTTGGAAAGGTGAATCGAGAAAAAGATTAAAAAACATGAGTTATTTTTGTTCATGCCAAAATAAAAGAAAAAAAAAACCATAGTAAAGTGGTATTTCCCCCCTTTTTTTTTTTTTTTTGCAAATTTGTATTGTTCACAATGAATATTGGATGACAACGCGAAATTTTTACCTTTTTAGTTTTTGTTAATAGGTTAAAAATTTTTCAACTTAAAATTCCTTATCGTTCATTAAAATTTTGTTGTATTTGACTTATATTAAAATTAATTAACTACCGCTCTCGTATGGTGTTTTTTGTTTACTACTTTCAGGAATTTAATATCGCAGTTTCAAAGAGAAGAAACCCAACTGTTTGTACTCAGGGTAATGGTCGGTTTAGTCATTTTGTACGATCATGTGCATCCGAATGGGGCTTTTGTAAAGGCATCTAATGTGGATGTGAAGGGTTGTGTTAAGCTCTTGAAAGAGCAACCTACAATTCGGTCGGAAGGATTATTAAATGCTTTGAGGTATTTGAAAACGGAGTTTTTATTTTAAATTTTAAAACTATACAGTACCTTTTTTTTTTCTTTTTTTTTTTTTCTTTTCATATATATGTGTAATATAAAAGTAACGTTCTTAATCGTAAACATTTTTTAATTTAACAATTTACACACTGCACAACGGACGTATAAGAAATTTAGAGATTTTAATAGTTTTAAATTTTCTGATATAATCAACCGGTTATTTGAAATTTTAATTAACTATATGTGATCAATCGCGTTTAAAGTTTTGATAAAAGCTAAAAAAGTTCGGTTTATTTTTAATTAAAAATTATAAATTTTATAAATTCGTTGTTTTGCCGCTAATAAATATTAGTTAATTTTGTTTTTATTGACATAATTTTTACCTTAAAATGCAGAAAAAATAAGTATCTCCTAAAATTTTAAAATACACATTAAAGGTAAATAAAAAAGGTTGGAAAAGGTCCACAAGAGTCGACCCCCTCTCCCCTTCAATTCGAATACAGAAAAACTGCAATATGTTTAAAATTTTAATTTTTAAAGCGTTAAATTTTGAAAAATATACACATTTTTTTTTTTTTTTTTAAAAAAAGGATCGGCAAAAAGTTCATACCCCGTCCTACAGTAGCTAAGTTATTTTGTTTTTTATCTCTCTCTCTCTCTCTCTCTCTCTCTGTTAATTGTAAGAAACCATATAGAATTTTGATATTTAACGGATTAATTTTTAAAGTGAAGGGAGCGACGAACGCTCTTCTTCTTTTATTCCTCTATTTTTCGATTGGTGGTCAATCATCTGGAAAGTACATTACTTAGAACCGATTTGCCTTTAAGAATTCGAACCTTTTCCTTCATTAGTTAGTATTTGTTTATCTTTGTGTATCTCTTCCATTACTTGTGAAATGAATTTTTGCCGCGTTCTGTCCTTTTACCATTTACCAGTGTCCTTCGATCACTGATATTATTAAATATCTGTTATTTCTTATAGCATGTCCTATTGCACATCTCCTTTCACTTATGATCTTCATTAAGCAGCGTTCTTCATTAATATTCTTGAGCACTTCTGAATTTTTAATTTTATCTAACCACTTAACTTTTTTCATTTTCCTGTAACACCAAATTTCAAACGCCTCTAATTGTTTTTGTCTTCCTTTATTTATGGTTCAAATTTCTGCATCATACAGGAACATACTCCAAACGTATACTTTTATTAATCTTTTCCATAGTTCCACATTTATGTTTTTGGATGTTAGCAATGATTTCAATGAAGGCAGCTTTCGCCTGCGTTATCCTAGACCTTATTTCCTGATCACACTTTCCATCTTCTGTTATTATTGAACCAAGGTATCTGTGCTTTTTTACATGTTTTAGTATTTCATCGTCTAATTTTATTTATACTTCTTTATTATTTTTCATTTTGTTGCATTACCACTGTTTTCTTCTTATTTATTGTCACGTTATAGCGTTTAAGACTTGAGTTTAATTTAATCAATGCTTCCGACAAGGTTTTTTCACTTGCGCTGCCATTACAGCTATGTCATCAGCAAATCTAAAGGATTTTATTTTCATTCCACCTATATTTATCGCACTGTTACTAGTTTCTATCCAATGTTTAAACGCTTGCTCTCTCTCTCTAATATATATATATATGTATATATATATATTAAAAAGCAGCGGTGATAGACTGTATCCTTGCCTTATTTCTCTTCTGACTTTCGCTTCTATTTCTAAGTTTCTGCTCGTAATTATTAGTCGTTGTGCTTTGTACAGCTCTTTTATTATTCTTCTGATGTTTATTAAAGTTTGATCTAGAGTGTTCCGGTCACATTTATCAAATGCCTTTTCTAAGTCTATCATTGTAATGTAGACCGGTTGATTTACTTCTAACTTTTTTTCAATCGCCATGCGGAGTCCTGTAGAATGGCTTTTCTGGTTCCTCTTCCTGATCTAAAACCATACTACTCCTCCTCGCTTAATTCGTTCTCTGTTTTATGTTTTATTCTGCTTAGTTAGTATTATTTTTGTTAGTGTTTTTGAGTAGTGTGACAGTAGGCTTATCAAGCGATGTTCTATGACCTAAATTATTACCAACGTTAGTTACCATTGAAAGGGAAATTAGAAAAAATAGACGCAGTCAAGTCTCATAATTCAGATATTAGTTTTCTTTTATGTTAACAAGAAAGATGCGGTAATCAGATTTTTTTACTTTTTGTCGTTTCTGCAATAATTTGGTAGATGTGTTTCCCGAATTGGCTTGTAATTTTTTTGCTTGTTCATCGACATTCCAGATAATACATATATTGTATGTTTTGAACAGGACAAAATATGTTACCGTCAACGATTTGGAAATTATTTTTCAATTAGTAGGTGTCATCTTAAAAAATCTCATCTTCATTCCTTTTCTGCATTTGTTGCTCTTGTGTTCAGAGTTGTTTACGTCCACAAAATTGTTTCATTTCGTTCAAATGTGATGTATTTTCTTTTTGATAAATCTGTTTTGTTCGTGATTTTCCATCGTTTAAAATTCCGTGTTTGATATAACTATTGCAAATGATTAGGTAAAAACTATTGTATTTCAGTTTCCGCGTTTAGTGAATTTCTTTCGATTAATCGCTTATTCGTTATAAGTGGATGATAACTTGTGTGGGCACACACTATCCCTATCCCCGTTTGTTACGTATAAATGTACGGTGTAGTTTATCGTAAATTTTCGTTATGAGCCAGTGCATCATAACACCCTTCCTACAATCAGCTTAATGCTTGAAGTAGTCGCCGGTAATGATAACAAAAATTTATCTTTCGTTTTATTTTAAGAAAGGAAACGAATTTTGAACTGTTATCAATGTTAGTTACCATCGAAACAGAAATTTGAAAAAAAGCAAGTATAGTTAATACTTTATATTTTAACGAGCATTAAATTTAAAATATTTTTCTCGCATCCATTACTTTGACAGCAGTTTTAGTATTTAAGGATTTTTTAAGCCAAACTTTCTTTTTTTATAAAGCGGTCTTTTAGAAACGTGTTTTCAAATGACTATACAGTCATACAAGCGCAATAAACCGACTAGGAAACTTTTAATTTATTAACAATTAAAACACCAACATGTTTCAGAGACACTGCATAATCATACCATGGTTATTTATATGTAGCAGCGTCTCCGAAACATGTTGGTGTTTTAGTTTTTAATATATTAAATGTTTTCTTTTTTCAATTTATGTATTGATATTACTTTAAAGTAAGACAAAAAAACAAACAAAACAGATATCATATGGGCTACTACTGCAGCACTTTTGTTTTTTTAAAATTTACGAATTAAAATATTTAAAAATCCAGGGAGCTAAGTCGCAAAAGGGCCAGCGCGGGAGTCCCCTAATGTATATATTGTAATAGCTTCACTAGGTCGTTAATTGTGATCGGTTAATCCAGTTTCTTGAGCTTAGCCTTTTTGAGGTTGTCTAACTGGCCGTTTTTCTCATCTGATGAGCATTAGGTTTTTATTATACATGTATAAAGGGGGGGGGGGGGGTTATAAGAGAAAGAATAGCCTCGGAAACTAAAAAGAAACTAAACCACCGCGATGTGGAGTTCTTGTAATGCGTTTGATGCGTGATGAGCTGACAGAAAACAAAGCGCTGCTAAATCAACGGAACTCGCATAGCATTAAATTTTTTATAAAACGGCGAACAAATTCTCATCTATGCTGCTAAACAATTAACAAAGAATAAGTAAGAGGATTACGGCACGTGCTCAAGTAAATTGATGACGGTGCTAACGAAATAATTGTTAAGAACAAAAGATACGGCGACTTTGTGACTAGAAACGGGGGCGGACTACTATACTGAAATGAAAGCCATATTGAAGACACGCTATTCGGTTAATCCATGCGCGTCTGTACAAGCACGTCTGCACAGAGATTAGCTCACGGGCGCCAGAATTCGCTGGAACAATCCCAAAATATGCAACGGGGTCTCTGCTGCACACTCTGATTAAGAGGAAGGTGTTGCATCGAAACCGAATACACTGTCTAGCCAGTAAAAACTTTTTTCCTATATTTTTAAAAATAAGTTTTTGAATTTTTTATTTCTAAATAGACAGGATTAATTAAAATTTGAAAATTATTTTATTTTTTACAAATTTCCCGTAAAAAATGTGCAATAGCGAGCAAAGTAAATGGTGAGAGGGGTTGACGAGTGCAGCGAACGAAGGTCACACATACATATATGTAAGTATATATATCGTTCTTAACTTTCGAGAGATTTTTAATCATTACAGTTTACCACTTCTTTGACCTAAGCATAAAAGTTCTTATGGTTTCCCTTTTAAAATTTGTTTAAAAAAACAATATACGAAAATTGTTATTTAGTTTGAATTTAAAAGATTCTTGCAAAAAAGTTTTAAATGTTATTTTTACTAATATTTTTGATTTAAAAGATGTGTTTTTAATTTTTATAAAAATATAAACCACCTTTCGACGAATTATTTTCTTAACAGGTTTAATTTTTTACAGCGTTTTAGCTAACTTACGCAGTTTGAAACTTTTTATAAAGTTAAAGGAGTATTATATAGTAATTGAGTTGTCGAGTTGTCGCTATATAAATCAAGTTTGGATTTTAACTATCTTTTTGTTTTTTTTTGGATTTGGATTTTATTCTGGCAACTACTATTATTATTTTTTTTTTTGTGAAAGCAACATCCTGTACCGTGTTTAACTGCTGTGGCTATTACGGTACGAAGATGCGCGGTTTGTTTTTATATAGGGTGAGCCAAAAGAACATCCCGAATTTCAAATGATCGTCAAAATCATACACTGTGAGTTAGCGTGGCGATTGCAACGCCATCTGGCGCTAAATAATATGCCGTTTAATATAATTATAGTTAGTTAGTAGTCATGATGTCGTGGACGCGTAAACAACGCTCTTTCGTTGTCGAGTACTTTGTGAAAAACGGTGAAAGTGTAATCGCGGTACAACACGCGTTTAAAAAACAATTTGATTTAAAACGTCATGACAATCCCTCCGACCGAAAAAGTATCCTCAAATGGGTAAAAAACTTCCGAGAATACGGTAGTGTGGTGGCGATCAACCATCAAGGTCGCCGTCGATCGTCTAGAACCCCGACAAACATCGAAAAAGTGCGCGTAGCATTGTCGCGAAGTGCGCGCAGATCCGTTCGTCGGCAGGCTTCCGCCTTGAAAATTCCCCGTACTTCACTCAGAAGAATAATTCGAAACGACCTCAATATGCACCCATACAAGATACAACTAACCCAAGAATTGATACCAACAGATAAGCCAAGAAGGTTAGAATTTTGTAATCAATTTTTGGATATGCTGGAGGAAGAAGACGTCAATTTGGATTACGTTTTTTTAGCGACGAGGCGCATTTCGATTTAAATGGTAACGTTAATAAACAAAACATGCGGTATTATGCTACTGAGAACCCTCGAATCGTTCACCCGGTACCCTTGCACTCCCCTCGTATCACGGTATGGTGCGCAGTCAGTGCGAAAGCGATAATCGGTCCCTACTTCTTCGAGGAGGAGGACGGAGCGAATGTTACTGTGAACGGCGACCGCTACATCCAAATGTTAAACGAGTTTTTTTCTAGCGGAGCTCAGACGGAAGAGGATTGCATTATCTAAAACGTGGTTTCAACAAGACGGGGCCACACCACATATTCGTAACGATGTTTTGCGGTTATTAAGAGAGAAGTTTCAGGACCGCTTGATTTCGCGAAACTGTGAGCTGTTTTGGCCGCCGCGCAGTCCGGATTTAACACCGACAGATTTTTACCTATGGGGCTACTTGAAAAGCAAGGTGTACGAGGGTAAACCAGCAACAACCGACGAGATGAAATTGGCCATTCAGAAGGAAATTGCGGCGATTAAAAAACCAACTCTTAAAAAAGTAATGCATAATTTTGAGGAAAGATTGCAACAATGTAAAAATCAAAATGGTGACTATTCATACGGAGTATTGTTCAAAACTAATAGTGTACAATAAATGGCGTTCTTTTTGAAGTATTTCAACGTTTGTTTCATTTCCGTAAGTATATTAGTCTTTATTTGACGAGCATTTAAAATTCGGGATGTTCTTTTGGCCCACCCTATAGATATCTGATTATTCCGGTAGTTCTGATAAATTGTGTTATGGATAAAATTGCATCGGGGGAATTCTCTTGAATGTTGGTGACTGTTTTATTATTAATTGAAGGGGGCCGGTGAGGTGATAATGCTGGACAGTCGCATAGTATATGAGGAGTTGAGGGAGCAACATCTTGGCCACAAAAAGGACAATTCATAGGAGATTCTTTGCAAAATAAAATTATGCGACATGGCCATATGGCCTGTGCGCAAGCGGCTAAGTGCACAGAAATCTCTGCGGGAAATGCTTTTCTCCGGCCACCATGGTTCGGTTGAGGGTTTAATTAACCTCGAGAAAGTCTGACACGAGGACCAATGGGTTTTCCATAAGGACGTGAGATTATTTAAGATTATGTTCGAGAGATACGGTGGAGGTGGGCTGTTACTAGGCGAGGGGCAATATATTTCTGCTCGGGCGGATGTATCGACGCGTTCATTTCCAGGAATCCCTTCATGGCTGGGCGCGCACAGAAAGGATACGGATCACTGTCTCTTAATAAGTTCGTATAATACCTGCTGGGTTCGAATTGCTACAGGATGTTTGGTGAGGGGATTAGAAATTGTCAATAAAGCTGCGGATGAATCAGATACCAGCAGGGCTTTCTGTGATGTAGGCTCTGTGGAAAGAAAATATTCCAAACCGAAAAACACTGCGTATATTTCAGCATCCAGTACCGAGCAATTGTCATTCAGTCGAATGCTTCGAATCACGTCGCAGACTTCAAAGGAACAGGCGGTTGGGGATGAAGTAGCCTCTGGGGTAGCCTTGGCAGCATCCGTGTAGAAAAAGAGGTGGTCGGGGTATTTTTGCATTGTTGCTGTTGTCAACTGAACGATATTCGGATGCAGGGGTTTATTATACTTCGTCAGGGAAAAGTTAACATCAATGTTTAAAGGGGCCCACGGCGGAATCATGATGTTAGGAGCTAGGTTAGAGAAAGGGATTACGCTCACGTTGTGTTGCGATAGGTGAGCCAGGATTTCTGGGAGAGGGTCATTAGGGAACTCTGGGGTGTTGGGGAGGTCATTTGTGTCGATAGGACAGGCACGTTTATTAGAGAAAAGAGCGAGGGTCTCACGGTGGTAATAATAGGTTCGGAAATACTTTAGTGGGGGAGTGCCTAACAAGGCACACAAACGTACAGACGGTGAAGTTCTATGTGCGCCAAGTATCGTGCGGAGCGCCGTGTGGTGTATTGAAACAAGGGATTTAAGTAAAGAGGGACTGGCTGACGCATACGCCTGGGACCCGTAGTTTATTCTGGAAACGACTAAGGATTTGTATATGGAGAGGAGAGTTTTCGGAGGTACATTATACTTTGTGTTTGATACATATTTAAGAATAGATAGGAATTTATGACATTTAACTTTAAGATTGGATATGTGGGATCGCCAAGTTAGCTTTTGATCGAACAGTAGTCCAAGGAAAGTAGCAGTAGGGTGGAAATGAAGTGAGGAATTTTCTAGATTGAGGCGGATGCTGGAAGAGTTTTGACGTCCCCTATAGAAATCAACACAGATAGACTTAGATGGAGAAAACACAAGACCATTATTGTTACACCAGGATTGTAGTTTTGAAATAGTTTTTTGTAGGATTTTTTGAGCATTTGCTGGAAAACTGGAAGACAGGGAAATGTTTAAGTCGTCAAAGTAGAGCCGGACGTTTACAGGCGGAGCAATACAATCATTTATATCATTGATATAAAAAATAAACAAGGTTGCACTAAGGGCAGATCCTTGTGGTAAGCCATTCTCAGTTTGAATGGTGCTCGATGTTGACGAACCAATCTTAACATGGAACGTTCTGTTTGTTAAAAAATTATTCAGATACTTGGCCGTGTTTCCACTTATACCAGCTGTTGTCAGCTTGGATAAGAGGCCGTATCGCCATACTCTGTCGAACGCCTTTTCTATATCGAAAAAGACGGAGTATACATGTTGGCGTCTGTGAAATGCTGTTAATATTTGCCTTTGTAGGCTCAGCAGATGATTAACTGTAGTACGCTTCTTACGCCCTCCGGCTTGTGACGAGGATAGGAGATTATTCTGTTCAAGGAAGAAAAGGAGACGCCGATTAACCCCATTTTTTCCAGCGTTTTTGAGAGGACACTTATGAGGGATCCTGTAGTTTTGTGGAAAAAGAGGATCTTTATTTTGCTTCAGAATAGGAATAACAACTGCTAATTTCCATGGTTCAGGGATCGATCCGGAGAACCATATTTGGTTATAGATATGTAAGAGGAAGTTTTTCGCTGATGGAGGTAAGTGTTTTATATGGATGGATGGAATCGGGCCCAGGCGCGCTGTTCGCAGTATGGTACCGGAGTTGATAGTCTAGTTCAGAAATGGTGAAATGGCAATTGTAGGAAAGTGAGGAGTCAGAGATGATAGTTATTGGTTGTTGTTCCGTGGAATATTTTTTTAAAGAGAAGGCAGACGAATATGACGATGACTCGATTGCAAAATGATTCGCAAAAGCGTTTGCGACTTCCAACGGGTCTGATAACATGGAACCATTCTGATTTATCGAAAAGGAAGGGGTCGCACGATTAATACCGTTCAGTGCCTTAATTTTGTGCCAAATATTGTGACTAGAAGTATTTATGGAGATTGAATGCATAAATTGCTGCCAAGATTCCTGTTTTTTGCGCCTAATGAGGCTCCTCGCAGCTGCACGGCGTTTTTTAAATTCGATCAAATCAGGATATAGGCCTGTTGATTTAAACTTCCTACGGGCATGTTTACGTTGGCGTATGGCTACTATTATTGAAAATCTTATCACTGTATTTGTAATTTTTCTCACCTAACCAATTTCCAAAAATTACAAAATAGGAGAATAAATTTCGATTTCAATTTAAAGTCTCTATTCTTTGTTGAAATTTTTGTTTTTTCTGGTAGGAACCGACGGAAAATATAAAATCTTTTTCTTCTCGTGCCACCCGATTCGGGTATTGCTTAATCATCATGTATAGATTGGATTATCTGATGTAATAAATTCTGGTCTTTTGCTATTCCGACTAGATCTTCTGTTCTCTTAATTCCGGTCCATTTTTTTATATTATCTATCCAAGCGGTCTTTCTTCTTCCTTCTATCATGCCGATTATTATTGTCTGTAGTAATTTGTATTTTTCACCTCTCATGAAGTGTCCAAAAAAACTTTATCTTCCTTCTTTTTACTATTGCCATTAATATTCGGTCAGTTCCCATTAGTTCCAGTACTTTCTCATTTTTTAACTTTTTCGTCCACGGTATTTTCCACATTCTTCTATAGCACCACATTTCGAATGATGATATACGCCTTCCTCATATTTTCCTTTATGGTCCATGTCTCGCTTCCATAGAGTAGCACTGGCCACACGTAACATTGCAATATCTTGTTCTTGATCCTTAGGCTTATAAAATACCAAAAGTTAATCAATATCTTTTGTAAAGTACACTTTTCGTAAAAAATGTTAAACTTTGTTCAGGTGTCAACTATCATATTCTTCTAAATATCTATATAATAGTGGAAATTGTAAATTTAAGTCTTGATTATTCAATTTTTTCTCTTTTCGTATTTCTACTTTTTTCCAAGGCTATAATATTTTGTTGTTTTTTTTTTCGTTTTTTAATGAAAATTGCTACACGTTGGTTTCACAATGCTTTCGAGAATGTACTTAATTAGGTTTGTCGAAAATTTTTCTTTTGCTGTGTAGCTTCGAAACGGAATCGGTGTATATAAATTTTTTGGCGATAAAATAGACAATTTACATTGCTCATCCCATCATCCATTCGTCCATCCACCACAAAATCATTACCTCGCAAAAACAAATGAGACTTGCAATACTAAATTAGCGAACTGTTTAACTCCCATGCCGGTGCATATTTCTGGAAAACGTCGAACGTTATGGAGAACAGGTTTTTAACATAATTTACCACTTCAATGTTGATTGACGGAATCCATTTTAAAAAAAAATCCATATTTCTTTCCTGCGCGTAATACAATGTGACGAAAATGCACACGAAATTTTTTTCACGAATCAGAGCCTAAATTTCAGAACCATTTTCATCTACACATACCCCGGTGTGACTTTCAATATTATTTTCGTACAAGAATTTAAAGATTCTTTCATTACAAATTTTATATTTTTGCAGAAAAGATGATTTTGACGAAACTTATTCGTATAAAAACCATGCATAACAAATTAAATGAGCATCATCGAAACCATCTCAGCAATTTTATTCGGTTGATTAATAGCGAAATCACTGTTGAGTTTTTCAGGTAACTACTGTAAATTAATTATTGTCGGGTATATTCGACGACTAACAGCAGTGTTATCTGACAAAAATACGCGGTGGTACCAGCCGCTTTGCCGCAGACTTATTTACCATAAACGGGTGAAATCAAGTTCTAAATGGCTGTGTAAGTTTTTTCGCCTTTTTTCTATTCACTTGAGAACATTTTTGAGATAAAAGGAGATTTTTTATCCGAAGTGTTATAACACGCGTGCCATTGAATCAAAATACTTCTGAGATGACGATAACCGTAATATTTTTGTTTTTAGAATTACAATGCTTTGTTCGGATTAGTATGTTTTGCTACGGTAACTTATCGAATTAATTAGATCGAGGCTTATAGTGATGAATTCTTGCTAAAAGTTTCACATATATCTAACGAAATTTTCACGACGGATTGTTCAAGCTGAATATTGATCAAACAAATAAACACGTTGGTGATTAAAGAGAAGAACTTTATCAAAGAAAAATAATGAAATTCTAAAAGTTTCATTTTATCCCTGGTCTTATAAAAATTGAAAGCAGCAAACTGATCAAATGGTTTACTTACGAGTAATTTAGAAATTTAGAGGAATGCCGTACATTAATGAAGAATTTTTAATAAAAGCACTTTCTATTCGTCATGTTATTAACTGATGTAATGCAATGAAACCGAAAAACACGACGGAAAATGTCATAAAATAATTTTTAACTGAAAAATTCTTACAGTTTAATAAAAATAGGTTCAAGAACGAACAAAGTTGCTTTAAAAACATTTTAAAATTTTTTAAATTGTTTTTATGCATGGCTGTTTAGATTTATTTCAAATAATGTGATTTGATGCTTCCCATAAAGATTTCAAGTGGTTAATTATGATATTATTAAAAATGGTTTTTCGCAATTTTTATTCGCTTTTTATTAGAAGCCCAGGCAAGAACATAATAGTGAAAATTAATTATTTACTCGTTAAAAAAAAAATAAATAAAATTTAAACAAATTTCGACGAACTTAGAAACAAAATAAGATGTATAATGTAACAATTTCACAGCGCTTTTAATAATCCTTTTGTGTATTTTTTTTTATATATATATATATATTATATGTATATATCTACTATATAAATAAAATGATAGAGGTTTGCCGATGTTCGCGCATCACTCAAAAACTACTAGATGGATTTCAATCAAATTTTTTTAGTTGTACTTCTTAGCACTTGATCCTTATTAAAAAAAAAAAATATATATATATGTATATCACGATATCTGTATTTAATGCAAAGTTATTAAAATTTCAAGAAATTATGATTTTTATCAGCGCTACGCGTTCAGCGGTGTACATGTACTCTCTTACTGAGGATAAGTGAGCCCGAGCGGGAAAAAATTTTGGTAATAAATAATAAAAATAAAAATCAGCTAATTATTTCTGGCTACTAGTTTAGCAAATCGCATTAGGTCTGCCGATGTTCGCGCATCACTCAAAAACTACTGGATGAATTTCGATCAAATTTTTTTGATTGTACTCCTTAAAAATAGAAACTTTGATGATATTAAGTATTATCATTTATTGATATATATATATATTTTTTTTCAATTTATTATTTTTTTAAGTGGTAATTCTTACATCGCTAAAAATATTTATTTCAATAATTTATTTATTCCTTTCTTAGATTGGAAAAACGTTTAGATTATCAGAAGGTATAAAAATATGCCTTCGATAAAGAGAAGTAACCTTTCTTATCATTCGAAGGATACTAAACGAATGAGATTATCTCGGTCCTCGAAAACAGCTGTAGAACGGGAATTTCGGCGTAATGTTAACCAAACGCAATCACAAATTCACTGCGATGTTGTCGTAGAACTATCATGGTCACATAGAGATAAAAGCGTCTTTAACTATAACGTACACATTAAGTACGCCAATTATGGACATATTGACGCAATGGCAAAAGTATGTTTGCATTGTCATGCTCGAAAATGGAAAGGAGAACCAAACGGGATGTGTTACGCATCAGGAAAGGTTCGTTTGCCCCCCAATTCAGAAACTACCGGATCTGCTTAACGCACTATTGAATGGAGACTATTCGAAATCGCAGAATTTTCTTAAAAATATAAGAGCCTACAACAGCACCTTTCAAATGACTTCATTTCGAGCTAATCAGGTTACTGAAGGCTCATTTATGCCAACATTTAAAGTACGGGGGCAGATCTACCACCTTACTGGCTCTCTGTTACTCCATAATGTGGCTAAATTTTTACGAGTTTATTTTATTTACGCTGAACAAGCTAACCTTAGAGGACAGCATATTCCTAATTTAGATTTTACTGTTATTAATGGACCACGGGAAATTCTGCACGTCGTAAATCCGTATGTTAATAGCTTTAAAAAGGACTCTAGAGTATATACCTGATGATGAGAGCAATAATTATAGAAAGACCGACTGGAGCTCATCTGGGACGCTACAATGAACCAACGACTAACGAGGTAGCCGTGTTACTGGTCAACCAGGAATGTGATAAAAAGGATATTGTCTTGCATATGCATAATAATAGTCTTTAAAGGATTAGCGAGACATATCTTTTTTACGATGCCCTACAATATCCACTCACATTTTGTCGCGGAGAAGATGGCTATAATTTCGCAATATATTGCGTTGACCCTACTACGGGTACTAAAAAGAATGTGCTATGCAATTTTACAGTTATCTAATTTAGAAGCAGATGGGACAAAACTAGAACAGGTCAAATCAATTAGATACCTGGGGGTACCTTTCTCGATGACAGCTGTAGCTGTAAGAAAGAAATCCGATCGCGAATAGAGCAATCGAGAGCAGTGCTCATAAAAATGAAGAACCTGCTCAGCAGAAGGGTTGGATTACGAATTAGAATTCTGCGCTGCTACGTTTTCTCGGTCTTACTGTATGGCAACGAGAGTTGGACGTTAGATGCTTTATCAGAAAGAAGTATACAGGCCTTTGAATTATATTCGTATAGGCGTATGCTGAAAATTCCGTGGATCTTAAAAGTAACTAATAAAGAAGTCCTCAAAAGAATCAATAAACGCCCGGAATTATTACATTTGATTAAGGAAAGTAAACTACGTTATCTAGGCCGCATCATGAGAGGCCAAAAATATGAGATTTTACGTCTCATTATTGGAAGGAAAGCTTTTGGGCAAAAGATCAAAAGGACGCCCACAAAATTCGCGGACAAATGATTTTCATCGTTTGTTCGCCCATTGAAATGTTCAGATCTGCCATGTCTAGAAAAGACATTGGCGTGTTGATCGCCAACCTTCGTAACGAAGACGGCGGATGGAGAAGAAGAATTTAGCTTCGTGTGAATGAAAATACCCATTAGCATCGCTGTCGTGCACTTTTTAACCAGTTTTTAGTGGATCAATATGCTAAAATTGAATCAGATCCTTTGATATTTATTCGAACTCATCAAAAACAGCTACGAGTAGAAATCTTGCACGGTCAACTGTATGTCGCTTGCTCTCGCATTACTAACTCGGATAATCTATACATTTCAGCTACAGAAAGAAAAACGGCCAACATTGTTTACAAAGAAATTTTTTAAACAAAGTGGTATATTTTTGATTAGTTTTTTTTTTTGTTTTTTCTTTTATTGTTAATATGGTAAACCACACAGACGAAGTCGCGGGTATCAGCTAGCATATACATATATATATATATATATTATATTTGTTCATAATTATTTTTCCACCGTTCAAAAATCGAATTACTTAAAATATGTAAATTATAAAGAACATCGAGTAAAAGATATGTTATGTATTTAACATTATGCAATTACAAAAATCATAAATTCAACATCAGGTAATTATAAATATTCAGAAAATTAAAAATTTCGGGATTACCTTTATTATTTTTAATTTGGAAACCTATTTTATAATTTTACTATCATTTCGATTAAAAAAAATTGTTTTCTTATTGTGTTACATTGTACATCGAAAGTAATCAGATGTTGGACATATTTTTCGAACATTTCTATCAAGCTCATCTTATAATAGTTGAGTGCGATTGAGGCTTGAAGTTGGCATGGCCAGATTATTATTATTTCTGCGAAATTTTCTCTAGTCGGCTGTGCGAAGTAATCCTTGCATATTGTAAGATTCATAATCTGTTTGCTAAACTTGAAATAAACCTCTAAAAATAAATGTGTAATTACATATATGTAGTAAACAATACTGAAATGTTCGATAACAATATACTACTTATCTGCAGTAACGTTTTTGCAGCCAGTTCATCATCTGCTAAAGTAATATGAAATATAGAGTGAAAATGAAATTGTGACGGAATTAACGTATTCGTATAAATGTGTAAAAAAGGAAAAAAGTATTTTTAAAAATTTGTGCAAATACGTTATTTCTGTCGCATTTTCGTTTTCTATGTTTTTTATATTTGGACTGGACTGGAAAATGTTACTACAGATAAGCATATATTGTTATGTATATTTCACTACATTTGCTATATGCAATTACATTTATTTTTAAAATTACACAGTTTAAACGTGTACACTTTGCTGCTAAAATACGAATATTTGGCAAAAATAAGAGAAGCGGATAGCAACATTTCATTTTCTAGCGTGTTGCGGTATTGCTATTCAATTTTAAATATATTACCAACGGCATTATTACAAAAATAGCCCTAAACATTAATAGAAAGAACTGAACATTGTTTTGAAATCTGTTCCCCCATATATCTGTGAACGAACTGTCGCCTTTTTGTTCTAAATACTTGAAAGTATATGATTCATTCTTCTAAAGGATATTTGTCCAATTTTAAGCGGATCAGTTTACATATTTTTTAGTTCACTTCAAATTGGCCTTGAAAAGGTTAACATCTTCTAGAAGTTTGCATTTTACTGTACTTGCGCTTAGTTGTTCACCTCTGTTTACATTCATCATGGATGCAATTTCTGATATTTGAAGCTGGCAGCAATTTATTGGTCATCGGTAATTGTTGTTATTTAACGTTTCAAGTGTGAAACTTTTTAACGTTATAATCCACAATTTTCCTTCATGTCAGTTTAGATGCAATTTAACAACCGGTTTTACCACTTTTATGGTAAAAAAGAACGATTAAAGAACAAATTTCACTCAAGAATTCACTTTTTTCAATTTTTTGTTTTTTCAGATATATTTAAGAATAAAATTTAATCGAAAATACGAGGATCATTGAGCGTGAAGTAAAATTAAAATAGAAAAGAATTACGCAATAATTATTTGAAATGTGAAAAGAAAAATATTTAAAAGATATTTGCGTTTGTAGCAAAATTCATATTTATATACCATCACGCAGAAATAGAAGGTCGATACTATTAATTTCTTTCTTTAAGGATGTTAATAGGTTTTTTTTTGCTAATTTACAATATTCGTTTAGTTTTTAACAAAAGAAAAGTATAAATATATTATGAATCCACGTCTTCGACAAATAAAAGAAAACTTAAATAGGCTAAGCACGGTAGTGTACGGAGACTGACGTAAACGAGAACATATGTATACATATATGACATGACGGACAATAATATACTTCAGTATAACATTTTGCGCGATTGATAATACATATATATAGTCCACAGTTTGGTTGGGCGATATGAAATTTCACTGACAATGAGTGTAGGTCAAATTGACTACACGAACAAATGAAATGATACAAAATTGACTGTAATAAATTTTTGTCAAGTATATTCGTAGTAATGAATAAATGTGCTACAGCATTAGGGGGTTTTATGTAAGAAATATACAACGCCTTAAAATCAATTTTTTTTCTGTTGGGAACTCTGAATTTTCGGCAGCTCCCTAGGCTTTACGGGATGCAATTACAACTCAAAATGTAACCAGTGTTGGAAACTGTTTTTGATTTTCCACGTTAAATAGTTATAATATATGTACACACACACACACAGACATATATATATATATATATATATATATATATATAATTGTATTATCGCTTGTTAAAATAATGTTTCCTATAATTTAGGTACACCACAAAACATTTGAACGAAGATGCAACTCCTCGAAACATAAGGAACCTTTTAGCTGCCTGATAAACTCAGTATGTACACCATTTTACTTTTATTATACGTTAATTATATCTTAATTTTTAGCGCAGCGTAATATTCACGCTTTTATCAATTATACAAAATGCGTAACAATCAAGATCTTGTACGAGTTAAATTTTAACGAGTACGAGTAACGTGTTTATTATCATTTTGACTGTTTATTACCAAAGAATGACGAGTTATTCTTAAGATTGATTAAGTGCTGCATCATCGATGAATCCACCATTAACTGTAACAACAGTATTCGTATAAGCATTATTTCGAGACCGATAAATAGCAACTATATGCCGTTGTAATAAATTCTGTTAAAATTGGATGAACTTAAAATACCGTTTTAAATTAATTCGGGAAATTCTGTCTAATCCAACTGGATGTATATTTGTACGTACCGACTACTGCGGTCCATATACAAGAAATTAACCGTATTAAGTTAAGTTATTTAATTTTTAAAATATATTTACATATAAAGTAACTAGAATATTAAGGTACGATTGAGCTTGGGAGATTTTTAAAACAAAGAACAATAAAACACTGAATTATTGTAAAAATGTTTTACACTATGACCTAAACGAATATTATGGCTTATAAATATAAAATAAATAAATACCCCTCAATAGCAAATAAAAATAAGTATTTAATTACTTTAATCAATTAAAATAAATTACTTTAGAAACGTTTTCGGGCTAATATCAGCAGCTAACAACAAAACAGAGTATACTCAAACAAAACTATAAACACAATACACACTGTATTGATAATTAATGATGGGTTATGCCCGAAGACGTTTCTAAAGTAAGTTATTTTAATTGATTAAAGTAAATTTTTTATACTTATTTTTATTTGATATTGAAGGGAATTTATTTTATATTTATAAATGTTAACGGACTGGTTTGAATTTATGTACATTGAGGTTTGTTTGAGCGGTAAGAAAAATTCAGTGCGCTTCGACAAAATGGTTAGTACCGTTTATGGTACGTCATTTTTGAAGAATTGCGAAATAGGGATAGCGTCTTATTTACTCACCAAGCAAAACACTAGGATACGGTATACATTTTTCTACAAAATAAAGGAAAATTTAATTGTTTAAGGGTATTCTGCCACACTTCACTGCATGAATTTTTTTTTAAGGGTAATCAGCTACTGTGGCGTAGTGGATTAGGCAGTGGTGTTTTATTCGGGTAGAACACTGTCGTTCATTGAAACTTTTAAAAATTTTACTTGCGTTGGGTTAATGTCGATAGTTGACGCGCCCAAAGAAACAAAAAACAAACAGTTTTTTTTTTAAAGTGCTTTATAAATGTAAAGAAATTAAAAAAGTATTTTATAAGATTCAAAAAAAATAAAAAGAAAAAAAATTAATTAACTGTAAAACCAATTTTATTAAAACGTCAATTCAACAGTCATAAAATTGATTTAGGTGTGACAGCTTTCAACAGCCGCAGCGTATACGACACAACTTTCTTTCATAAAAAAAAAAAAAAAAGTTTATACGACGCTATTGTAGGATGTTTATGAAGTGCATTTCCACCGTTCATATATATATATATTTTTTAAATTATAAAGATAGTTGATTTTTAATTAAAACAGAGCATAAGGAACTATAAAAATGATGCAACTAGTTGGGATTTAGATTATATAAAATCATGTAATTGAATCCAATCCTCTGGTATTTATGAACAATAAGTGTTATCATTGGTTTCTTTCAAACTGATGTTAATAATATAAATAACAAACCGGTAATAACATGAATACTATTATTTCTATTCAATATTATCAAGCGCCGACGAGTTACGGAGTTACAAATTCTATAATCATGGTGACAATATATCTATAGAAAAGTAAATTTAACATTCACGAATGTTGAGTTTACTGAATATGCATACATTATATTCGATGTATGAGTATTTTTGGCAATAATTTAATGACTTTTTACATAAAGTATAATTACAAAAATAGTAATTATAAATCATACTTTATAAAAAATCTTATTTTTTTTTCTCGTTATATCAAACGCTATCATTTTTGTTTTGAATGCTATTTTTTTTTTTTTTTACAGATGAATTGTTTCGCCGCTAGTCTAACTGAGAAATAAATCAAAGTGATAAATTGCGATTCCATTTAATATAATGAATATCTTAATTTTGGACGTTATTTCTATGGTTTATCTCGAAAGCATTTTTATTCATATATTCATACATTCTCTTTTTATATTACCATACATCGTAATCTCATATTACCATACTTCATCGTAAACTATTTATTAGAGTATAATCATCTCATCGTTCATATTATTGTTTTATTACTATTTTGTTAAAGTAATTTTCTATTAATTTTCATCACATTATTTTGTTTAAAATAAATATCATTTTATTTATATTTATATTATTTTTATATATTTAACATTTTTTCATTCCGCTACATAATCTTATAAGCAACACTAGTCATCAAGTATTGCCGATAGCACGACAATATCTACAATCTACTGAGCGTTGACAAAGAGACATAAATTTCATTTTCGGTATATATTTGGTATCGGGACTATACGTCGAAGTGACAAATATAAATTTATGTTGAAATAAAAAAAAAAAAAAAGATGCGTTATCGAATAGGCAGATTTATTGAGCTCGCAAAAATGAAAAAAATTATTAAGCTGCGTAATAATTTATGGTCGTACAAAGAAGAAAAAAAAAGGAATTATTAGCGCATTAAATTTATTTCCCATTGTACCTGGTGATCGAATTTTACTCGAATGTATTTTAAATTTGCAAATTAATCAATGTATTAAGTTTCGCAAACTGTTGTCTATTTTCAATTTTATTGTTTACCGTGTTACATTTTACCTTGGTAAATAATAGTATTATTAACTTTTTAATAAATCATAAGAATACAATGATCTCTAAAAAGGAACATTTGTTTTTGCTTGTTTAATAGAATTTTCTCGAATTCAAAAATCCCAAACTTATAACAGAATCGTACCTCTTAAGAAGAATTACTTATAGACGAATTCTTATAAACATATAATATAAATGTTTATTAATTTGAACAAATAGTAAACATTAATACACACAGGAAATGTAAGGTTGATATAGGGAGGGATATTAAAAGATTAGACAATGGAAGCAATAGTGCCCAGTTTAATGATAGGATATACGAGAACTACAGGAACTATAGATAACTTTTACCAATGGATCTGTGGACCGGAAAGTAGAACGTTATACTCCAGCTTTTTATTATTCAGGAAGAAATGTTCCTAGGGTGCGTCAATTTTCATATGTTGGATCGTCATTTATGGTAGAACTATACGCGATTAGCATAGCTCTTGAGTAGATGAGGAGAAATAGAGATAAAAAAATGTTGAGTTTCAGACTCGTTAGCGGTATTAACAAAATTAAGAAACTTGAATCCCAATATGTATAATACAAAGGTTAAAATTAGGAGATTAGTATATAAATTATGTCCTCAAAACGTTATAGTAAATATTAAACGGGTATCTGGACATGCGGGCATCCGGGGAAATGAGGTAGCCGATTTACTTACTAGGTCAGGTATTGATAAAACGTGACTCATTAAATTAAATTCGGAAAGAGTATATAAAAAAGAATAGGATGTATGAAAGGTGGGAGGTGGAGTATAAAGAAATAAGTAAACAAAAAAAGGAAAAGATACTATATGGTAAACTATACTATTCAACGACGATCGGGTAGAGAGAGATTACATAACATATATGTGTACGTGAATTTAACTAGGTTCCATTTTGTCGATATGGAGTTAAGCCCAGTACGGTATACTAGATAAAATTTTTGATCGATTGAGACTTCACGGAACCTTTTAAGTACACGATTCGTCGAGATATTTGCGTTTGAAGTTGAAATTTGAAAAAACATACTTTTGAGAAAAACGAGTTTAAAATTTTGCATGGCAACCAGGCGACAGGCAAGGTGCATTCAGATTTTTTGGACATAGAAAACGAATGCGAGGTCGGATCACATTGCGGTTTGCGGCACTGAAAAGAGCAGTGTTCACTCTATCAGAAACGCTAAAAATCCCAAAATCAACATTTCTGACCTAACATCAGAAAAATTGCTGTATCTCCGTAAATAATTTCGACAAAGTGGGACCTTGCTAGATTCATGTACATATACAAGTAAATTAAGGGCGGGGATTGTCGGACCGCGGATAAACTATGCAGGATGGCTACCCAACCGGGAATAAGCCGGGAATTTTGTTGTAAAACCGAGAAAAAAAGTATAAATAGCCAAAAACAATATTTTTAATAAGAAAAAATCATTTGAAGTGAAAAATGAACGCATTTTTTACTGTACTTTACTCAAAATAAATGATGAAGTTCTATTTTATTCATATAAAATATGCTGCGGCGGTCAAATATTATCAATAGTAACAAAAAAATTCCATTCTTCTTTTTGTACAGTTCTCGTAATCAGGAAATCGGGAGGATTTGGACCAGAATTTAAAAATTATATTTTAATGGCCACCGTGCTATGCCAATTAGGTATATTAAATAACGAGAATTATAATAATTGCGGTGGAATTGGAAGTCTAGATCATTTAGTAGGGCAGTGTATATAATATAAGCTGGAAAGAAGGAAGTTCATTAAGTTTATATTACCTAAGCTATATATACCTTACCTCTGACAGTTCCGGAAATTGTAAATCAGCCATTTCATTAAGGCCGCGAAAATAGAAATTTAAAACTGGGTCAAGAAAGAAAAAAAAACTATATTATAAACATAAAATTCAAAAACACTTTTGAACACTTGCGATTATGATCAATATGTTGTTGTACTGTGACCATGAACATAAGTGTCCGAAACTAGTCAGTGCTTTTGAATTTTATGTTTATAATGTTATAATTTATTTTGCGTGTGTATTTACTATTTGTTCAAATTAACAAACATTACTTTTTTAATACTTTGTATGCAAGCTTTTGGCTTTAATAATAAACATGTAAAATCGTTTCAATGTGAAAAAAAAAAACAAATTTTTAAAGAAAATTTTACAGAATTTTCAGTTATTCTTTCTGTATGTAGGAAGAACTGTTTCTGTTGAATTCAGCTATAAGTGGGGCTTTTGTGAATAAGCAGTTCCATAAATTTTTAATACAAGGCTATATTTCGGTGACTATGGTGTGAATTACCATCACTCGTAAGCAGTTACACAAGTTGCCTCCTGATAAAACTCGAATGAATTTAATAATTTTTCGACATAAATCTAAAATGTCAATACACATTTCTGCAGTCATATTTTTAACTACAAATAACGAACCAACGCCAATCGTCGAAAAACAACGCTACGTCATAACACAGTTTTCGGTTACAAAAATATATTTTAACACAAATTGTTGTAGTCTTTTCTTTTGATTAACAGCAGTAATCAAAATGGCTTAATTCTAACCGATTGAAAATTATAATACCCCATACTATCTTTGATCACGCTATCGTTTGTTAGTCGTTTCGATAAAAAGATATATATTGCATACAAACATGTATACGTATATTAGCTCTAACAAATCAAAAACTAAAAGTATTAAACATACAGATATGTTGTACAATTAAAAATAGACCGAAGAACAAGAACAAATACACATATATTTTTTACAAGTTTTAACAAAAAATATCATTCTTAGTTCTACATAAATACAAATTCATACTTTATTTTATATATATATATATA
Source organism: Icerya purchasi (assembly GCA_039619475.1). Classification (NCBI taxonomy): domain Eukaryota; kingdom Metazoa; phylum Arthropoda; class Insecta; order Hemiptera; family Monophlebidae; genus Icerya; species Icerya purchasi. The sequence goes on along the minus strand of CM077115.1, from coordinate 503,603,976 downwards.
TAAATAAACTTTCAAATTACTCAATTATATCCACATAACATTCATTTTTATCAGTTAATCTTTCGGACACGTATAATGTACACATTTTTATTATTAAAGAAATAGATTTTACATTTAGGAACAAAAGTTGACTAATTTTTAAGTAACATAAAATTAGAAACGCAGTATCACAGACAAAATAAAGTCTAAAATTATTTTTGAATCCAATTGAAATCGATATTACATAAAATCAAAAACAAACCATAAGCACATTAAAATTACGAGTCTTCGAATACAAATTTAACCAATGGTAGGACGCGGCTTTAATATAAGTTTACCGTTATTATCACAAGACATGTTGAACTGGGAAAGAACACATCTAGCTCTACTGGCTATAATTGAGGGCGCCATTACCTTTTTATGTATGCCCATTAATATCAGTACGACTGCAATTAATGGTTGAAAATTAATTGAAATTAAAAATCGTAACATATAAAATCCTGTAGAACTACGAATATATACAAAAAATTCTATTGCGATTCCGCGAAATAAATATTTAATGTGAAATCTGTTAATATTAGTTTTTACCAAGCTATTGTTCTGTGAGTGAGCGTTCACCAACACGAAATGATACGCAACTAATAAGCAATAACTGAATTATTGCAAGAGTATATAATGTCGTCTCAGCTAACCATTTTGTCAATTATCCTTTGGGGTTTTTTTTTTTTTTTTTTTTTTTTTTTTTATTAAAATGAATTAACAAGACCTAACATTAAATTTGAACGTTATTCTGTTTATTCTACAAAAACTTTACAATAAATGTAATAATATAGAAGTGCGCTAAATTTATAACAATTTAAATATTAAGTATAATTTTAATTTAAAAAATTGGACGGTGGTCCATTCGTAAATTGTAAATTAATTAGTAGTGTGTGATCATATAAAATTTAAAATAAAAAGTTGCCAATAAAATAGCAGCGATTAAGTTTACTTAAAGGCGCAGCTTATTTGAAATATCTATAAACGAAATTATTTATCGAAATAATGAAAGATTATACTGCAACAACGAGTATTTCTTACTGCCTTAAAAAAATTCTGCATTTTCAAACGGTTCGTGAGAGAGATGATTCAAAATAATAAGTGGCGAGGGAGTTTGAGCTGTAGCACTATTATAACATTTAAAATAGTCCAATAACTTACATAATGTTAAAAAGGACGTTGTAAACATTGGGTGATTGTATAGCGACTGGAAGAAAGAAACTTCAGATAAAGTTGGATCTTGTGCCCAATAATATGCTCCAATTGACATACAAATCGTAACGAATATAAGTAACACTGTATAAACAAATATAATTAAATTAGAACAGATTCGATCGTGACACCTGGAAAGCTTTAGCGGCTGGTTTGTAATATTGAAAAAAAAAAGTAACCAACATTGCACGTAATCAATGTGATTACTTACTTGAGCATATTCAAACGTGAACGGTAATTTATATTTTTCGTATCTGCGGAATTTTTCATTTATTTATTTATTATTATTAAGAATAGTTCAGAATTTTTTGAGAAATCGTAAAAATTTTGGATACTGTTAACATTTCTCCTTTTAATTCCGTTTATTAAATTTTGAAAAATTCATTACATTACATAAATATTAAATTGTATTTGAAATACTTATAAAAAGAGATGTTTTTCTTTCTAGAATCGTATATTTTGTTTTTTCGACTTGGTAGAGAAAAGAATTAGAACTTTTTCGTAACGTTAAGGAGGGCAAAATACCCGTAAGAAATTCTGATTATCATACCATATTACATATAAGGTAATGTTTTGTTTTTTTTAATGTTCTAATTCTAGTCTATTATTAGATGTTTCTTAGTAATGTATTAACAACAAAGTAATTTTACGTTTCAATATGGCTCTAAAAACATGTTATAAAAAAGTTTAATAAATTTGTTTCTTATTTAATTGTATATTTTGTGATTTTTGAACTATTGTAAATATTATACATGTAATTGTCGGTAAATCACACTTAGGACAGCATTTCTATCGTGATAATAAGCGATTACAGTCAGTTTCAAGTGCAATCATGTGCACCCTCGCGTTGCATATAGAAATGCTGTGAGCGCTATCGATATATGGACAAGAATGTACAAATAGGTAGTCACGACTGATAGCTAGTGTATCACTGTTTCGATACAGTGTGCCAGCATAGTTCATTACCAGACGGTGTCAGTGTGTCATTAATCGAAACGAATGGAACAGTGAAACATTTGAAACATTTATCTCATCTGTTTCAATTGTTTTGTTTTCAAGCGAGAAGTTTACGTGTTTCATTTTTATTTTTAGCAGTGATTTATTGTGAGACACTTGAAACATTATTTTAATCATTTTTAACAGTATTTATGTTTAATATTCTTTAAATTTTGATAAACGAAAATTTGTAGCTAAAGGTAATGTAATTTTTTTCCCTTTTTTTTTTGAAACCAAAACGAAATATTCAGTTTTAAAAGTGGGCAAAATGACACATTGTACTATTTGTAACATTTCTAACAGAAACAGTTAAATATTTTAAACCGGTGCATCGATACACTTGAAAAATTCAATTAGTCGAAAAAAAATAAAATAGAACAGTGACACAGTGAAACATTTAAAACATTTATCTCATCTGTTTCAATTGTTTTGTTTTCAAGCAAAAAGTTTAAGTGTTTCATTTTTATTTTTAGCAAGCTTATTTATTCCGAGTAATTTGTCCGCAAGCTTAAGTAACATTAGTAATGTTTTGCATAGTATACTATATAAAGACAAATTTAACAAGTGTCATTTTCTGTTTCACTATCATTATATTGACACAGTGTTTACAGGAATATAATAAAATTGTAAGCAGCCATTTAAAATCTGATTTTAAAAGTTTATTTATTTTGAATAATTTGCCTATAAACTTAAATACAGTTAAAAACTTTTTGCACCGTATCATATAATGAAAAATGTAAGAAATGTCATTTGCTGTTTCACTGTGTCACTATATTGGCACGGTGTTTATACAAATTATTAACTTTATCATTAAAATTGTAAGCAGCCATTTAAAACGCGATTTTAAACATTTGTCCATAAATTTAAGTACAATTAAAAGTATCTTGCACAGTATCACACAACAAAAAATGTAAGAAGTATCATTTGCTGACTCACTGTTCACTGTGTTGACACAATACTGTGTCAACAACGAACAAAGTGTCAGTTTCACTATGTCAACACACCAAACGATGTCACATTTCCCATCACTCGTAGTAAGATTAGAATAAGATTGAATGTAACGCATCTATTTGTTAATTAGTTAAAAGGCTAGACAAAAGTGAAACCTATTATACGAGATTTGATAGTTGAAGAAGATAATTTTAACATGCCATCAATCGATAACGATGAATTATATGACGACACCAAGAAAATAAAATTGTGAAAGGTGGCCGGAGTGGACGGCTTATAGTACGGAATAATCTGGCTTCAAAAAATGTTTAATGAGTGCGTAATAAAAATAAATATCCCCAAATAATAGAGGACAATGCAAATCATAGCTGTTCAGAAACGAGGAAAGGATGCAAATAACTCGCGAAATTATTATCCAATATCTTGGCCTGTCATTTCTATAAATAATTTGAGCCTGTACATATTAAACCGCATGATAGAGAAAATCGATCTGAAACTCATACTTCAGCAAGCAGATTTTAGACTTGGAGAATCGAGTACTAGCCAAATGCTTCACTTGACATAACATGTTCAAAAACGTAAAATCACTAGGAATGGTTTTGTGGGCTTTATTGCTGCCTTCGGTACGGTCAACACTGTGCACTCAAATATAAAATATATTAACTTACCGAAAAGATATATTAAGTTTACAGAGACTGTTTCAATGTTTCTGAAAGATCGGAGGTTTACATCTCACTTCATGGGAAGAAAAACTCTTAGAGATCACAGAAAAGTAGAATACCTCGAATTAGCATCTTGTCACCAATTTGATTCAACTTACATCTAAATGATTAACCGGTATCTGGAAATATTCAGCATTTCCGGACGTGGATGAACTGGCCCTAACAATCCCGTAAAGCAAGCAGGGGGAACCGAAAGCAAACTCGCTAAAAATAAAGATCTATGTCTACCACTTGAAACAGTCCACAATATTTAGATGTTATATTCGATAGATCGCTAACATACAAACAGCCCTGTAAATCATTTAAAATGAATATCATGGCTAGAATATATATACTATTTAATTTGTAAGGAAGCAGTTGGAGAGCTAACATTAACACCCCTAGTACTTTGCTACATTCCAACAAATATGCATGGTTTAGCGAATCCATGACTATGGTACAGTCATAATTTATATTGTACATTGTGTCATACAGCAGTCTGATAGCACAGTAGTTACGGTAATTTGCTATCAAACCAAAAGTCACGAATTCAAAACTTGTCCTGTTCCAGGACCAAGTCGCTCCCAGGTCTATACTTAATCTGAAATAATTGGGTACCAGAGAAATGCGGGAAAGTAAAGGCGGCTGACTGAAAGGAATTGACTCCCATACACTCATCAGTGTCGTTCAGTACATTATGAACCTCAACTTCACAATCCGCGACACCTTATCAAGGGTACGAGATATACTTTACTTTTCACTATGTCACGATTATAGATAACATTAGTAGAAACTAGTAATTATTAAACTGTTTAACGCCTTTCACAGTGATTACTCATCACAAGTAAATTACGGGCACAACTATTTTAGAAAGAACTATATTAGCTTAACTTTTAGGACAGTTTATACTGACCATCATCAGAAGCGAACTCTCTGATGATGGTCAGTGTAAGCTGCGCGAAAAGTTAAGCTAATATAATTCTTTTTAACACACACACAGTTGTGTCTGTAATTTACTTATCATGAATTATTAGACTGTTTTAATTAATAAAAATTTATGTAATTTAAAAAGTTAAGCACAATTATACAGTTGCTTATTGTTTACGGTAATGTTAATAAAATGCTTTTTTACAAAAAATAAATACCGATACTTAAACGTTTATTATAAAAATTTAAAAATGCACTAAAAAGTAAAAAATAATTACTCCCGATGAGAAAATATATGTATATCAGAGTGATATAACACTTAAGTGGTGATATCGTAATTCTTATACAACATTAATTTTTTGGAGTTGGCATCAAATTCATATTAAAAGAATAATTAAAAACTGCATTAAATGTTGATTAAATTGTTCCTAACATGAATTTAATTCCAACTCTAATTAAGGTTTTAATGTTGTATAAGAATTACCATATCACCACTTAAGTGTTATATCACTCTGATATACATATATTTTCTTATCGGGATTAATTATTTTTTTACGTTTTAGTGCATTTTTAAATTTTTATAATAAACATTTAAGTATCGGTATTTATTTTTTGTAAAAAAGCATTTTATTTTTTTACTTTTTAGTGCATTTAAAATTAAAACATTTTAATGAGAACAGATATTTCCACGGTGTGAAAACATCAAAAGCTACATTTCCATGGTAATTTGGCAAATTTATAGTATTTTAAGTCAATAAATCTAATCCGACGGTGAAAACAATTATGAATGAAAAGCATCCAAAAAGCTCCAATCTCCCGCATTATTAAGGATAACTCAAAAACTATCGGTCAGATCTTGATCAAATTTAAATGGGACCACATGACAAACACTACCTTTCAAATAAAAGAAGAATCATCAAAATCGGTTCATCTAGAAGAAAGTTCTGTGGTAATACATGCATAAAAAAAAACAACAAAAAAACAGTCGAATTGAATACCTCCTCCTTTTTTGAAGTCGGTTAAAAAACAATCAAACAAGGTTATTAAATATTTTAAATAATTTTTTTTTAAATTTTTTCATTTATCGTAGAATGTGCCTTACAAGTGTACAATAATTTATAATAAGCTCAGCCTAAACATTTTGAATAGAGAATATAATGCGGTTTTATTTTTAAAAATAATCTAAGACCTTAAAAACAACCATATAAACTTGTTTTAGAAATGTTGTATAATTTCAGCTTGGTTTCAAATTTGCTAATAATCGAATTAAAGATGCGTTTATCTGAAAGTAAGCGACCGTATTAATCCCAACAGTTCATTTTTGTCATAACATTAGTTCGCTCAGTTTACTGTTGTTTAGAAGCTTAACACTAAACCGACCAACATTTCTGTATACCTATTCCTACCATGACCGGTTCCACAGAAATATATGTATCTTAATATAGAAAGGGATTTTAGTTAATTAAACAAAATATTTTTTATATTTAGAAAAGTTTTATTTAAATTTATGCATTTTGAGTACATTTTTTACAAATTAAAGTATTTTGTAAAGCACATTTTCCACATACGTATCTTTTACAATTTACGCAAAATTTTATTAGTCTTATTGTCTTTACAATATCTTCTTTGACAAGTTTTCCGTTCAGATGAATTTATAGTTGTAGGGGTTTTTGTTTTTTTTTTTTTTTTGATGAACATTCCTTGCTTGACCGTCTCTCCTTCTGATATTCGGCCCCAAAAGCTCTTCTGCCAATTGAAATCAAAAAGTGCTTGCCTCGATATTTCTTCACCAGTCGTTTCCTTGTATAAAATCCAAGATATTGAAAAATACCTGCAAAAGCCATCTTTGGCATTTAGATTTTACAGTATATTTTTTGGTCATTTGATCGGTTATATCCACACCGAAGTTCGTGCTATTGTAAAATCTAATTGTCTCTGGTATTATCGCTTTCTTCAATTTCAACGGAAGAATGCTAAGCATCAGCACTTTTTTATTAGGTTTAGCTTTGTAAATTGTAAGAATAAAATCATTAGATTTGTACATTATTGCGGAGAAGCGTACCACACTATCATTTGACTCTCTCGCTAATTTTGGTAGCTCTCTTTTATTTCCGCAAATCGTTCGGACACGCGTAGTATTTTTTGCTTCAAGTTTTCTTGCTAATAACACGCTCATAAAAAATGGTCAGTAGTAATATTTCTCCCATGGCCTGTATATGGTTCTACTAATTTCAAAGCTACAAACTCCCTAAGTGGAACCACCGATGATTCTCTTCCCTCATCTTTTCCCAAATATGGGAAGCTGTTTACTATATACTTACTATTTACATCGGAAGCAAACCGGAACTTTATGCCAAATTTGTCTAGTTTATTGGGCATGTATTGAGTAAATCTGGAACGTGTTTTTGTTGGAAAAAACTGTTCATCTATAGAGATATAAGCTCCTGGTTTGTAACAGGTTTGACTGTTTTCGATAAATTTGTACCAAATTTCAGACATCATAGCGAACTTATCATTTTGTAAGCGTTTGCTTCGTTGATTTCTGCTGTTAAACCGAATAAACCTCATGACTTCAATAAACTCATTTCGGCTCGTAGTTGTCGAGAAAAATGACGGACCCCATTTCTGATTCTATAAATGACATATTTTTAGCCTTGTATGAACCGCGTGCATATAAAAGTCCAATAAATGCACGTAATTTTGCAGCAGACAAATTCCATTTCATTTCCAGCACTCGAAATGCTTCTAATTCCGTATATATTCTTATCTGTTCAATCATGTTATGATCAATAATCAACGAAAATGCTGATAATATTTCGTTTAGCGTATCCTGTCGGCCCTGACATTCCCTTGAAAATATTATATATTGGAGCTCTTCCGCGGTTAGACTCTTCTCTTATTTTTTGTCAAACAGTAGTTTCAATCTCTTCCTCATTTTCATTTTTGAAATTGTTTATAGTTCTCTTTCTTTTTTGTCCTCTTGATACATCCAAAATATCCTCTTCGTCACTACCGATGTATCATCATCAATATCGGAAACTTCCTGGCCATCTTCCGAATAATCCTCGTCAATACTATTTATTTTGTCTAATAAATTAATATTTTTCGAATGTCTTGACATTTTTGGAGATTAATATACAAATGATGAAGTAAAAATGAAAAAAAAAAAACATAAATCTTACGGGCCATAAATAAAAAATCAAATGAAAATAATGCCACAAAATATTGTTATATTCACCTTATTCCTCAACCGGTCAAATGACCGCTCATGGTAGACTAGACATATAATTTTTTTTCTCAAAAAGTGAGAAATAAGGAAATTCATGAATAATAAAAAAATGGGTTACATATATATATTAAAGAAAAAGTCAAAAAATTACATGGCGATGCGGTAACGCTTTATACACGAAAATCGAAACTAAATTTCAAAAACGGTTATTTGACCGGGCTTGGTAGGTTTAGTGTTAAATTCGTCTGAACTTGAACTGAACATAAAGACGGCAACAGAAGGAACTAAAATCAAAATAGCGTTAATATTATGCCAGAACAAATAAAGATACAAATTTAAAAAATAGCGATAAAATAACGAGGAATGAGTGAATTTTTAAGTACATACCATATGAAAAAATAACTGTTACAATTATAAAACACTAAACATAGTAGACCGGATACATTTTTGCAAAAAAAAAACAAAAAAAAAACAGAAAATCGTTCAATTTGAATAATAAAAATGCGAAAATAATCTTAATTTAACCTAAAGTATAGAAAAACACAATGTCGGAAATAAAATTGTAGTACTATTTCTTTATGAATCGGATTCATTCATAGAACGGAGAAAAATGATTATGTTAACCGTATTATAAATTAAAAAGATAGACATAACTTTCGACATTGCAGAACAGAAACTTGTTATACCAATTAATGGCCACTGCAAGTGTGAAGAACCTGTATAACAGATTGATTTAGCATTTCTGTGCAGATGACTGCGATTTATTATCCATTTCGATAATCAATACCTAAGTTACTTAAAACTGTACGCGTTTTAACGGTTTATTAATAATTTAAAATTTTTAAAATGTAACTGAAGCTTCAATATTTAAATTTTTAATGATTTCAATTAATTTTAAATTGTAAACAATTCAAAATACTTAAAAATATTAAACAATTTCAAATTTTTTTGTATGTACCGGATCAAACCTTATTGCTTCTGCGTGTAAAATTTAATCTTTCCGAAATCACCCTTCGTTTTACGTTGAATACTAATACAATTAATTTTTAAATATAATCAAAGCATACTATTTTTGCGTGTAACGTATGTTCATACTAAAAATATTGCTTCGAAATTTTAAATAGCAAAAATTTAAAAAATAAACACTTTAATATGAACTAAAGCAGCAAAATGAAATAAACGAAGAACTGTCGGAGCTATTCCGAACATTTACTTATTTTTCTTTTCACACTGAAATCATATATGCTTAGATAAAAATGGTATACCACGAATTGGAAACAAAAAAAAAATTATTTTAAAACAATCCTTGGAACTTTACCACTGTGTAACACATCTTTTATACTACATCTGTGAAATAATATAAAGTTACCTCTCCATCGATTTGCAGTAGGTTTCATACACGTTATAACTTCCGTCAATCTTCTTTCAAATGCCTTTAAATCTATAATTATTTAAAATAATTAAAACAATATAATTGTATGGTTAACTTAAGTAGTTTTAATAGAAACAAAAGTTTTAAAATATAAATTTTGCGAACGATAAACAACTTCCAAGAAGATGATTATTTAAAAATCATGTACTGTACCTTCACAAGTACCTTGATCCATGAATAGTAAAATGTTTAATTAATTCTACAGAAAAATCGCAAAATAAACAAACAATAATAGACAACATATTTCCGGTAATTCTAATTTTTGTTTCACATTACCAGAGATATAAATCTTTTCACCATAGAGTTCAAAGTCAAAACTTTATCATTTGGAGAATATATATTAATTTATTGGGAAAAAAATTATAAATCAAAAAATATTCTACTTCATTTGCAATAAAAATAATTTTAAATTATTTCTTTTTTTTTTCAAAAATTTGTAATAATTATAAAATTTTTATTTTGAGATTCATAAAACTTCTCTGGTACTATTATTAAATTGATTCCGACACATATTGTAGTATCAAAAGATTCCAGGTGAATACCAAAAAAGATTTTTTGTTAAAATATTTTAGGCTTATTTATAAAATGGCCACTAAAATTGTTTTAGGAAATCATTTAAAGGAATTAAGGATATTATTGTGTCAGACATCTCAAAGTAGCAGTGGTGCGAGGTAAATGTTTATTCTATGTTTTACGAGAATCGTGAATTTACTGCTGTATATCCTTAAACTAATCCGTTGTTTTTTTTAAATTTTTTGTATCGGAGTATTTTACTTCTTACAAATTTGCTTCTACATTACTTTTGTTTATCTACGTTGCGTTTATATTAAAGACAAAAATACCTTTGCGCTTTTTATACTTTAATTATATCGACTTTATTAAATTTAGAAAGCTGAACGTACTTGTAAATACTCAACTTTTATGCTGTTTTCTCGTTTGTTGAATTTATGTGTGAATCGAAACTTTTGTATTCTGCAATTAAGGCGCGGTATTTTGTAATTAGGAATGTGGTCTTATCCAGGGTTTACATTTTAAAGCTTTTTTTTTAGACGTTAGACTCTATAATTATTGATTTTTGACGATCGTTAGTGTTAGCTTATCGAAACGTTAAAAATATTCTAAATATGGTGTCACTGTACATTTCATTTCTAAATTACGGGAATATTTTTTTATTCTATTTTCGGGTTTTCATTATAGTTTACTAGAAATTTTTACGTGTAAGATTTATCTCAAATGTTATAAATTAATGCTTATAAAAATCTATCTGCTTCGTATAATTACTGTTGTAAAATCGTATTAAGGACAGTGAGACTGTTAAAAACATAGCTGAACCGATGATATTTTGGCCCATGTTTAAAAACAGCTTTTAAGTTGTTTCAGTTGTTTCCAACAACAAATAACTTTTTTCCAAATTTATTTCGTTTATACTGAATTTTAAAGTACTTGTAATTACTAAAAAAATTGTTCTGACTTAGGAGATTGTATTTTGCCTGAGTGCAAATAGAATAATTTATTTAGACTTTCATGAAGTATGATAATATAATTCTAAAAAGTAATCTACTGTACATGAAAGTGATTCGAAATTGTATAATAAGCAGATTTATTTAAGAGTTTTATAGATTGCAAATTTTATGAAAATTATGGCGTTATATTTAGTTAAATATTTAGTAGTGAAAAATAATTTATTCACAAATATTGACGTGTTTTAAAAAGTTAAATACGTTAAAATTTTCCAAAATGTATAACTAAACAAAATACATTTAATTATTTGTAATTTAACTTTTAGAGAATTTGTAGAAAAACATTACGTTACACTGAAGAAAGCAAATCCTAAAGTTCCTATTTTAATTCGAGAATGCAGTGGCATACAGCCGAAATTGTATGCGAGATATGGTAAATCATGAAATTTTTATAGTCTAAAAACAACATTGTAATAAAATAACCTTTAAAAGTTAAACTGTTCGTATGTTTATATTACATGCGTTAGGCTGGAGCGAAATGTTGCTTTAACGTCCTTTTTTTACATCAAAAAGAAAGCCGTATATCTTCGATGGATATTAAGTTTTCGCATTGTTAAACAGTACATTTTATGATATAGATCATAACACGGACTAAGAAATCAATAAAAACAAAAATCAAATGCTTTTAAAAACATCGGTACGTTTTGAAGTATATTTCGCCCCCGTATTCACGATGATACAACTCGCGCTATATAGAAAAAAAACAAAGTGAGGCAAATGTGCGGTTCATCATTTGGCTAAAGAAAATGTTGAACAAATACTTCGTTGTAGGCGGAGGAATTAATGTTAACAGAAATGGTGATCAGGTTTCCCTCTAGTTTATTAATTGTCTTCTTAGAAACTGATTTTTCGGGATCATTAATTGATTTAACCGATAATTTTGAAAAATAACCGGGCCATGTTTTCACACAGTTGCATTCGTGTGTAAGTGCTACCGAACGGAAGAAAAAAACAGGCGACTGTTACCTGCCTATTTTCAAATTAATCCGTTATAACATAAAGTAAATGGTTGGTTTCGATACAACTTCTTCGAAGGAAGGTTCAGTCTCGGGACTAATTCAGAGTCGCCATGCGCATGTGGTTTCTAGATAACGGCGTAGCAGGTAACTGATGTTTACTTGTACATGCGCTTGGGGCGGTAACTGAGGTGATCCCCGAGGAGGATTTAGGCAGGCCGTTGTCAAACAAAGCCTATTAACTTGGCAGTGAGATGGTCTACAGGATCTTCTTAGACACGCTGTTCAGCACTGGAATTATCGACCGAGAAACTTACGTAGTACTAGTGTAGTCTGGGAAAGCTGATTGATTCTAGTATTGGATAGAAAGCATGTAAAGTTCTCCGATAAGAGCATGTCTGGGTGGAGGTGGGCAAAGTACAATACTAGTCTATACTTACACAGCGTACATACACTGGCCACAAAATACAAGAAATAACTTCATGGGAAATAGAACTTCTGATGCAGTTGTACAAAGTTGTTTAACGTATTCGCTTATCAGTGTGTGCATGTGGGTTATATATACATCCTATATATATATATATAGAGAGAGAGAGAGAGAGAGACAGAGAGGATCTATATCGGATAAAACAGTATTATGAAAATATATGTGAAAGACGTGTGGTGAAGCAATTTGTTCATTAGAAATCACAGTAAATTGATGTTGGAGCGCAGTACTTTATTTTTCTTGGTTTGAATTAACCCTCTATTCAATAGTTGTTTCATAATATGTGCTCACAGCTGAATCCTCAGTTTTAATAGGCCGATGTAAATATAACTTTTGTTGATCAAGCTCAATTGGAAAACTTCTAATTGGTATAAATCTTTTATTTTAAACTTTATCTATCTCTCCTATCTTCATTTTTATATATACGCCGCTACTAGATTGGTCTAGCATTTAAATGTGTTTCGAGATATTTAGTGCATTTTACTGTCGATATTACTTTGTGGTCTGTCCTTCTTTATGGTGTGGAGGCATGGACACTGAAAGCATAAGCAATAAACCGGTTAGAGGCGTTTGAAATGTGGACCATTCGCAGGATACTGAAGATTTCATGGACACAAACAATTAAAAATTCAACGGTTCTAGAAATAGCTGGTGTTGGAAGAAAGCTTTTATCCAATATAAAGTGGAGGAAGTCAAGTTATCTTGGCCACATCCTTCGTGGAAAAAAATACTCCTTACTGCGTTTGATATTGCAGGGTAAAGTAGAAGGTTGGCATAGAATTGGCCGTAATCCAATGTCATGGTGCCAAAATATCTATAAATGGACTGGGGTATCCAATTTCGGGGAGCTATGTCGAGCGGCAGAAACATATTCTCTTAGTGTTGTCCGTTAAAACTCACGTTATGATAATCACCAACGCTCATGGAGTACGACAGTACAAGAAGAAGATTACTTTCTGACTTTTAGCTAGTCTGTTCAGTGCACATCCTGAATTTGGCCTATGGTATTCTTATTCGTTTTAGCCACCTATCCGTTTTGTTTCGTAATGTATTTCAGTTTCTTACTGTCGAAGTTAATGCCAAAGACGCTAATGACAATTATACAATGCTAATCCACAATGAGAACTAGTAATGTAAAGAGAATAAAAAATCAACAACTTGAAAAATAATAATCAAATTTCATTGACAATACCCTTGTAACGGTGAAAAGTATATTTATTTTACAGTATTTGAAAATTTCTTATCGAGTGTAACTGATATCGATTTTAATTCAATGTCTATGTTGTTTGAAGTGTTACCATCATTATCTCAATGCATCCATCTAGTTACTGCACTATTGTCAAATCGCTTAAAAACAGTAACTTCCACTTATACACCTACCACAAGATAAACCATATGGAGTTGTATTGAAGAACTTACATTGGATGATGGATGCAGCTGATATAAAACATGTTATAGAAGATGAAGGGTTTGAGATCTTAAGAGTAGTTAATTTGCCCTAAAACATAAATCTAAACAGCCTCTTTTTATGTTTTTTGTTGATTTGGAAGCACCAAACAAAAACGAAATGATTTTTGACATAAATAGGCTGCTTAATATTATAATAATTTTTGAAGAACCAAGGAAAGATTACGGATTAAAGCAGTTTAAACGTTGCAAATTATTTGGCAACACAGCTAATTATTGTAACTTACCTAATCGTTGTGTCACGTTTGCAGAAAGACATTAAACAGGTAAATGTCCCAAAAATAACGAGGGCAATTCTACAACAGAACAAATAAAAAAAATGAACTAGGATTTTAGTTCAGTGCAACAGTCTAGAGATAAATATCAACGAAACGTATAATCGCAACCCTACGGAATAGATACGTTCAGTTGGCCTGAAGTCCACAGCAAACAGAATAATAATGTTTCAGAAATTTTGACATCATTTATATCTGAGTTTAAATTAATAAACCCAATTATCGATCGAGTTCTTCTGTGCTAATCAATTTTAACTTGGTCTCTACATTCATGCGTAATTATGCTGTAGAGTGTAAACTGGAATAATGAAAATGAGAAAAAAGTGTTATTAGATGTTGCTTTAATTTTGGAAACCCATCTGGCCCGCACAAATAGTTTCAGAATACTCGAGGAATACGCAATATATGTGGAAAATCATCTGAATGATACAGTATATGGTAGTTCCATGATTCTGATTAAAAATTCCTACACACATTACAAGCTTTTCTTTCACAATGCAAATGCCTATCAAATAGTAGCTGTAAACTATTAGGAGTATAAATAAGTTCGTTCGGTTGTTTTTTTTTTTCGAAAATTGAAGCTAACTTGTGAAAAATTGGTTATATATTCAATGTTCAAAGTATTGTCCGTCGCTAGCCACTACTTTTTCCCATCTTTTTGGCAATTGACGGATCCCATCGCGAAAAAAGGCCGGCTCTTTGGCCGCTATCCATACATCGATCCATTTTTTGACTTCATCGTAATTGGAGAAGTGCTGGTCAACCAGGCTATGTTGCATTGATCGGAAGAGATAGTAATCGGAAGGAGCAATGTCTGGGCTATACGGCGGGTGGGGTAAGACTTCCCATTTGAGCGTTTCCAAGTAAGTTTTCACAACTTTTGCAACATGGAGCCGAGCACTATCATGTTGCAAAATAACTTTTTCGTGTCTATCGGCGTATTGCGGCCGTCTTTTTGGCAATGCACGGCTCAAACGCATCAATTGCCGCCGGTAGACCTCCACCGTGATCGTTTCGTTCGGTTTCAGCAGCTCATAGTGCACACACCCAGCTGGTCCCACCAAATACACAACATGATCTTCTCGCCATGAATATTCGGCTTGGCCGTCCACGATGAGGCATGGCTGGGGTATCCATACATTGTCCGACGTTTTGGATTATCGTAATGGACCCACTTTTCATCGCCAGTCACAATACGATGCAAAAAACCCTTTCTTTTTGACGCTGAAGCAGCTGTTCACAAGTGAAAAAATGGCGTTCGAAGTCCTTCGGCTTAAGTTCATATGGAACCCAATTTCCTACCTTGCGGATCATTCTCATTGCTTTTAAACGATGGCAAATGGCTGGTTGAGTGACTCCAAGTGTTTTTGCGAGTTCCTCTTGCGTTTCTGATGAATCTTCATCGAGTAATGCCTCCAATTCTTCATCTTCAAACTTTGGTGCCGCTCCGGGTCGTTCTTCGTCTTCCAATTCAAAATTGCCACTTTTAAACCGTGCAAACCACTTCTAACACGTTCGTTCAGATAGAGCATGATCACCATAAACTTGCACTAAAATACGATGACTTTCGGCAGCCTTTTTCTTCATATTGAAGTAATGAAGTAAAACGCCCCGCAAAAACACATTATTCGGTACAAAAGTTGTCATTTTCAGAGCACACAGAAACTATGTTGTTTTCACTTCAGCGAAATGACAGATACTGAAACAGAAAGCATAATGATGACAATTCAAAATGGGGGTGTTCACAGATGAAACAATGAAATAACAAACTAGTAGCGACATCTGTTTCAAAACCGCACGAACTTATTTATACTCCTAATACCTAACACTGACAGTTATTTAATGCCACCCCGGGTTTTATATCCCGAAGATACAATTTATTACGATCTTCAGGAATCTAGGAAATCGTTTTATCTTCAATGAACATTATTACGCTGAAAATCAAGCTTGAGGATCAAGAATTAATAACAAACCAGGACGTATACAATATCTAATTCACTTTTTATACTTAAGCCAATGTCTTCAATGTGCTGGCCGAAATACTTAAATCGAATGTTAGATATATTGAACTTCTTTATCTTCCTAGGATTACAATTTTATTATAAGTTGTGTTATACTAAAAATGGCATGCGATCATATGCTGGGAACAGCTCCTCTAGATATTAACTTTATCATTAGACGAAGGCGGTATAAATCGCGTAATTAAACAACCAATTGCAATTATTGCGCCATTTTTATTGAAGATAATATTAACTTGAATATTAAATCAAAGTGTAGAAATGACCTTGTAACTGCGGTGAGCAACTTAACCAAATGAATACACACCACATGTACCATAAAGCTACGTACAACCAATTACTTTCCGTATCCTTGAAAAAAGTCCTTGATTTTAATGATCCTGAAACCAAATAAACCTCAAGCTTTACTATCTTGTCAGCTCACTCTCTAAAATATTAGAAAAACTAATCTTAAAGAGGTTGCGTCTCGTACTAACTACTAGTAATGCAATTCCACATTAATTCGGGTTTACAGCTAGGCATTCCACAATATAGCAGTGCCACAGATTGGTGAACGCAATTTCTACGGTATTACAAAAGCGGGAGGTATGCTCTACCGTTTTCCTAGATACATCTCAGGCGTTTAATTGGATTTAGCATATGCTAGACTGTTATTTAAAATCAAACAGTTACTACCTCCTACTTTATATTTATTTTTTCTATCCTACTTATCATACAGAACTTTTATTGTAAAAACTAATAACATAAAATTCGGTGAAAGAAAAATGATAGTCTCCGTTCCTTAGGGAAATCTCCTTGAACCGATCCTATATTCAATCTATACTGCTGATCTACCTATCTCCAGTCAGACCATCTTAGCTTCCTTTACCGACGATGTAGTTGTACTCGCTTCTGATGTTAATCCCATTTATGCAGACCTAGCCGTCCGGTAACATTTAGACAGAATCCAGGTGTGAGCTGATAGCTGGAAAATCAAATTTAACGAACAGAAATGCCAACATGTCACTTTTATCAATAGATCTATTACATGTCTTAGGATAAAAATAAATAACTCTGAAATTCACCAGTCAGATTCTGTGAGGTAGTTGAGGATGTATTTGGATCGTCAATTTACCTGGCGTGTTCATACTGCTTAGACCTTTCAAAAAATGGCTCCATGGGTTAGATTGTTGTTTCTCCTATAAGGGAAAAAATCAACCCTAAGTCTTAGCATAAAAAAATCCATCTATCAAAACATTGTCACACCAATTTGGAGATATGGTTTGGACTTATATAGGAATACGAGTTGAAGTAACCTATTACAAATTTAGGGAAAGCAGTCTAATATCCTTTATTATAATAACAGCAGCCCTAAAATAGGTTTGGAACATGACACTGTATAAAGATTTAAATATTCCTTTCGTCAGAGACGTTTACATCAAGCAGTTCGATAGGTGTTTTGAGAAATTAGGTTCAAATTTGAATCTTTACGTTAACAGACATCGGAACACTATCAGGTAATGCTAAATGGAGATTAAGACGGAGCTGGTGCGCGATGCTCTTCTAGTAACATAACGTAAGTGACTCTTGTCCAGGTTTACACTTATCCAAATGCACATCGCATCTTTCTAATGTAGAACTCTATATGAGCTATGCTTAGCTGCGTCAGTTGCCAAATTGTTACTGCTGTTACACACTTTTATTCTGCAACAGTCACTTTTATCCAATGACGTCCGTATGTTTCCTCCAGTAGTTTTTAGTAGGATTTCATAGGCCATACATAGCTATAACTCGTCGCGATAGCCTCGTTGCTAGAACGCTTGACTTCCGTTACAGAGGTCGCGAACTTATTACAAAGAATTAAAATTAAAATATTCGCTAATAATCACGTGAAAGGCAATGGCAAACCACCACATACAACATCATATGCGCGCTAAGTCAGTACACAGCAGACACACACGGGACTGCACTTGTATATCGATAAGTCAAACGATTACTAATCTCAGTTCCGAATGTAATCTTGCGTGTGTACACTTGTGTTGCATATAATAATTGCCTGGTACACAGCCTATATCGGTACAGCTAAAAGTATACGAATAGGTTGCGCCAAAGCGTTATGTAGCGTACGGCACTTTAAGAGTTGGCGGCCAAGTGCTGCTGCTTTATATAATATATTTTGAAATAAACACTGTATCAACCAACATTAAGTTTCCTTGAATTACTAGTTTACATTTATTCATATCTGCGCGTTTATTAAGAATTAATATTTCAGCTTCTTAATAGTGCTACAGCTCTTTGTGATAGATTTTTAACATCTTTCTTTCGTCGATTTGAGCGGAGTCGGTGCAGTTAATATTAATCGTTTTAATTTTTGAAGGGCATAATAATGCTCGTATCATACAGTGATTTCTGTCGCGCAGTTCCAGTTCTTCCTAATGTAACGGGAAGACGATCTGCGCGAATTGATATTTTCCCAAGAGTAGCTATATTTCACCGAGAACGAGCTTATGGCGACATTACTTATATCATTGCAATACCGTTAATGGGTTTTTGCACGCAATATTTCCCATAGGGAATTTTGTAGAGGTTTTCTCGCTCACTCTGCTATTGCTCTTTTACGAAAGACCTCACCTAACTTTCGTATCTAGAGGTCATTCCATTACATCTCTTGATGAGTACGTTTCATTTTTTACAAAAGATCCAAATTAGTCAGAAGTTCCTTATGGAACACCGTTTTACTTTATATATTGAACAGGTTTGTGCGAATGGCAGCTTTATTTTAATTTCATAAATTGTCCCATTAAATACAATTTAATTTTAAATAGGCGTTTGTCTCTAAAATATAAAACTCAATTCGCCGAGTAAGATTTCTTTTTTTAAAACTTAGAATCAGCACATTTATAGTTGTCCATGACTTATTTATGAAGTGTCAGGAACGTTCAATCTCTTGCGAATACTATTAGGAAACAAAGTATATATACATTTTTTTACGTATCAATTGATGTAAGAAAAATAAATGAAAAACTAAATTTTCCGAGTAGTTATAAAAATGTTTCGATAGTGCCTTAAAATCACAGCACACACATTGCTTGAAATGTTTTCATTATTTATAAATTTTGAAATGCGTTTGAATATTTAGGGATTTTAGTATAAACGTCGTTTTAAATTTTGATATTTCATTTGTAATTTTTTGTTGGTGGAATATGTTGTAATCATTTATTTATTTGTTCATTCTTAGAATTCGGAAAAGAATTAAATGTACTCCTGTCGAATGAAAAGGCGGATAATATTCTGAAGCACATTACAGATCTTAGCAAACGTTCGCCATAGATGCCACTATTTGCTTATATAGTGTTGTTAACTTAGTTGTAAAATAATACATAATTTTAAGTAAATTTGTTACTTTATTTATATTAAAAATTGGAGTTTCTTTAAGAAGAGAAAAAAGAGAAGCAATTACAATTTATTTTTTTCTTCGTAATTCAAGTTTACTTTAATAAAGCAACAATTTTTCGAAGTATAAAAAATACTAACTCGCGATTTTTTTATCAGAAATAAAATTTGAGATATATATTTCTTATACGGAAACCATCCTTAAAATCGCATTAATCTCAGCAAACTTGTTTCAAAAAACCGACAGAAAATCGAGGAATTCTATTAATAATTTTGATTAGCTTTCCATTCTGAAAAGAGTGTATTAAAAATATCTAATAAATCCGGTGAAAGTTTGTGCGTTGCTCTCCAGTACAATGCAGATATCAGGTTTGGCTCATTACTGTATTTCATAAAAGCGATATAATCCAGCCATACGTCTGTAAATTAAATAAATATAAATTTTTATATGATTTTTATATATATATATATATATATATATATATAAAAATAGATAAATAAATAAAAGTAAATAAATGGAAAATCCTTTAAAATCTGAAAGAGAAGCAACCATTCGTTTACAAATCGAGTAACATTATAATTTAAGAAAATCATTAGTTCTGTTTATTTTTTTATTGTTTTAGTTTCCTATAACAGAACATTTTATAGATTTCAATCGATTTGTTGAAATATTGATCTACTTTAATATTTCAAATTTTCGTTTTCCACAGTACAATGCTCTAGCTGTATTTTCCGTATACATCTTTCCGCGACTTATTAGCAGAATCAATGATATTTCGTCATGCAAATGAAACTGCTTTGATTAAGTCACATATCCTTTTATCTTGCTTACTTCAACAACGTTCCTTAATTATTCATTTTCTATCTCACTTATTGTCTGCAATATATTACTCTTTTTTAATACTTTCCTACGATTCTTAAACTTTCATTTGTCAGAAGAGGTAATTTATAACAGTAACACTTAATATACACTTTAATTTTATCAGAATTTTAAAAAATACACAAAAAACACGACTAAACATCTGGAGCATGTAAAAGTTTATTCAATTATTTCCACATTCATGGTGGTCGCTGAACCGGGAAAACTGGGAATTTTTGAAACCGGGAAAAAAATGAAAATAACCAAACGATAGTTTTGATTTAAAAAAAAGTCTATTGAAGTGAAATATGAATGCATTTTTTAATGTACATTACTCAAAATAAATTATGAAGTTCTGTTTTATCCATATAAAACATGCTGCGGCAGTCAAATATTATCAATAGTAACAAAAAAATTCCATTCTTCTTTTTGTACAATTCTAGTAATCAGGAAATTGGGAGGATTTGGACCAGGGTAACCGGGAATTTAAAAATTATATTTGAGTGGCCACCATGATATTGCAACAACTAAAAGTAAGTCCTTTACTACCACTGTTCAACTTTATTCCTCGTGTGCCAAGTTTATGCATAGTTTTACATTGCTAATCTTTTAAATATTTACCTTTGTTCGCTTGCTCATCATGTGCTCTCTACTTTCACTACCTCTCTTCGCTATCATTATTGTATTATCCCTCTTATTTTTTAACTGGCTTCACACACATCACCGGTCACACGTACATTCGCGCGCACATACACGAACAAACAAAAACAATTATTTTTTTTTCTCTCTTTTTAAATAGATTTTTGTTAGGTGAAAACTTAGTTTTAAAATTGCTTAATAAGCCGCGTGTAAATGGATTAAGTATAGAATTAAGAGAAAAACAATTAGATTTGTCTGATATACACACCAGCTGAACGGGAACCGAACCGATCACAAGCTTCTTCGTAATATTTTTGAATTCTGCTCAATTCCGGCTCCAATTTTTCGAAAGAAATCATTTGCAGATACGAATCTAAATCTGGAGAGCTGGTATTAATTAAAACATTAAAAATTTCTCTGGTTTTACTCAAGCCGCAATTCCTGAACGACCAGTCTAAAAACAACCGTTTCAACGAGGGGTACTGTGTCAGCTTTAATTTTACAAATTCTTTTAGTACCATATCGACCTGTAATAAATAAAAACTTTTCCTATAAAAATGCTTAAAATTTATTAAACTTTTCGCATTAGTGACTGCGTAGATTTTTAACAAAATGGCTAGAAGATACGGGGAGCGATTTTTGTTTTTTGACGTTGTACATTGTCTAATTTTACTTTTAATTAAGCATTGTAGAGCTTTATTTGGTTTAGGAAATATGTAATTATTCTTACTTATTTATTTATATATGGGAATTTAACTTTGATACACTGCAAAATAGAAACGTGAAGTAAGTTCCTCCTCCTCTGTGTTTTTTCATAATGTTTATCTCAATTGAACTCGAAGCAGCATAGGTAAAATTTTATATACACATACACACGCACAAAAGAGAACGTGCATCGTTAAGGCGGAATTAATGTCTATCGTTGACTCAAAATTTAGGAAACAAGTTCATACTCAGCTATGAGGCGATATTTTATGTAAATACGTAAGCAATTGCTGTGTATCGTATGGGAACACGAAAAACTAAGATTTACTGATGAATATTCTCGTAATACATTTGATAAAAATGTTTCTGTCATTGCAGTTAGATTATTTTCATAATAGAAATATAACTAGTGAACATATATTAAAATATTAAAGAATTTTTTAACCCGCATTTATCATTAAATTTTAGTAACAACCATTTTTAGCTCGACGGAGCTGTTATTTTACTGGAGAGAGGTCAGAGTATTATTGAATAATCACTTAAATATCGTTTCGCTATGAAACCGAAATCAAAATTTAATTCTGCTCAGGATAAGTGACAAACGGAAACACGCGTTCAAATAAAATGTCTTACACGTAAGCTATTAAATACGTAGTACCAACATTAATTCCTAATATGTAAGTTCCCTTTGTATTAAAAATTATACGGTGAATAGGTTGAAATGTTTCCGTGAATTTATTAGCGTTAAATTTTATTTTGTAACTCCTTTCAAAAATTAATAATCGGTTTAAAATGCGATTTATACGATCAATTAAAAAAGAACAAAGGTAAAAGCCCATATATGTACTTTCTAAATTTATAATACTGAATTCTCTTCTTTGTAGTGCCATATACTCAGTTTTTGAGCGTAGGCAACTACTTATTTTTACGTTTTAGTTATACAGACATAGGCATAGTGTTCACGGCAATTGTTACATACAACGTTAGTGTACTCGCAAAACTACACTTGGAACTGATATTGTAAATGTTTAATTTATCGACATACAAATAAGTGTTTCTATTTGTATACTAAATAATGCGCATATGGTAGTATGCATGTTTGCTGCCTTCCATATGGCTCTATTAGCGATTATTTAATTATTTGTAATAATTTTTATTGTAACTCACAGCACCTCTGTGACGGAAGGCAAGTGTACTTCAGCAACTAGGCTGTAACGACAATACTGAGTTATAGCATATAATTTCAAAATGAAATGTTTACATAAGTGGTAAAATTTATTGAGTTATTTTATTTATTTATATTAAAATGACGTTTCAAGTCTGAAAAATAAGTAATTAAATACTACAGGAGAGCCCTGAATGCGAACACTTAAACAGTTTCAATCGCCTATATGACGATACTAGGTCCTCAGCAACGGTGTATAATGGAAGAGGTAATGGTTCTACTGTGTTTATTTCGTGTTCAACGTTTGATGTGACATAAAGTGCAAAATGTCACTCGTTATTGTTAAGAGTGAATATTTTAAGCACTCATTGTAAACAAACAAATTCTGTTACTTTCATACTTTTTGCGTTTTTTTTTTTTTTTTTTGATTTCTCACTTTTTAGACTTTTAAAACATTTTTATACCACAATATAAATATGCACACCGAAACAATTTAGATTGTTTACGATTGAGTCTTTAAGGATGCTATTACGGTTTCGATTCTTTTGCTGTGAAAGTATTTATTGTTAAATTTAATTTTATTATTTATTCAATATTATTTTTATTATTTGATTAATTTAAATTAGGAGTCGTTTTTTACATAATTTAAATTAATAAATAAATAAAAAAAAAGTACAGAAGGGCCAATCTTAAAAAGTATCCCTCTCCTGTAATACACATATACAAAAGAACGAATTTTATAAATATAATTAATACGTATCTGCTAGGTTGACCGAAATTTCTTAATGGGGGCGGGTGTACATTGGTATTTCGGACTGGATTCCCAATGAAAAAGAAGTGAGCCGGTACTCGAATTTATTGTTTTAATTTACCCGGATTTTAGAGATAAATTTGATGTTCTAGGCGATCCGGTCGTCATTCGGACGCTGCTGGATCGTCTTCCTTCGTTTATCCTGCCACCAGACACCGTTCTCGAAAAACGTAATTCTGAATACCTTTTCGTCACTAGACCAAGACGTTTTCCCGTGGCAATTCGTTTATTCGCTGACCGATCATCGCGCGCATCGCTTGGAGGCTAAGCTCGGTCCGTCAACCCCCAACTAGCAACTGGTTTTCACAGACTGGCGCAATCATTTTTATTCAACATTTTTTGTTTTCATTTAATTTTTTATTTATTATATAAATTTTTATGTAATGTACACAATATAATTTATACGTGCACATATACTTTTACAAATGTTTTATGTTACTAAATTATTAGTTATTCTAGTTTAGTTTGTAAATAATTACCGCTTTTTCATACAAATATTTAATTAATTTTAATTTGTTAATAAATTTGTCAATTTTAAAACCGAATTATAAACTACCTTTATTAATTATTATAGATAAATCGAAAACATTATTATTTGATTCCATATTAGTTTATAATAAAGTACATCATTTTGTAAGTATACGACACGATTACAACTATTTAACAAGTACCTCCGAAGAAGAACAATCATCTAAGGTGAGCAATATGGACTTCCAGAACTGATTTTGGGCTTCTTCATCCAGCTTAGAACTAGATGTTTGGATCATTTTTAAAATATCTGATTTTCCAATATGTGATTTGTAGTATTTAACTTGTCTGATCCATAGTTCCATATCATTCGGAAATAAATCTAATCCTTTTCGTAACATTCCGTAAGCTTCGTCATCTCTGTTCTTTTTTTCAAAAATATTTACCTAAATGAAAAAGAAAATAAACGTTTATTGTTTCAGTAGTGTTCATTTGTATTTATTAGAACGTTTTAAAATTTAGTTTATGTTTTACTTCCGCGAGTCATCGGTGGCTGTGTGATATTAAAATCTGAAAGTATATTCGTCATCTACTAACAAAGTGAAACTCGAGCAAGAATGTGATATACACGTTTTGTCCCGAAAAATTAATTAGCTAATATAGAAAAGTCGACATACTGATAAGTGGAAACTGTTTGGATCTGTCGAGGACTGAATGATTTAGATACAGTTCATACAATGCGCGTGAACAGTATGAAATATTTTTGTTTAAAACTGTTCTTAAAACACATATCCAAAGTAAGCCCAATTTTCTTTGAGTGTTTTGCTCTTTCTGCGGAACGCTCTTCCCTCTATTTAGTCCTTTTAAAGTCAAGGCTTCCTGCTTCTTACTGTGCTTCCTATATCCTGTCCTTTAACTGTATCAGAATAATAACATCGCGAAGGATAGACGAAATAAAAACTATACAAAAACGAAATATAAAAGGACGGAGACAAAATCGTAGATATGAAATACGCAGATAACACAATACTACTAGACAAGGATACGAGTATGACTGATATTCAGGTTGAAATTAATATGGAATATTTTATTTGCATCAAAAGTTTAGACTCTTGTTATTGGTATTTCATAGCATTTCGCCACTTATCTTTAATTCTGGACTATGCCAATAACTGCGAAGAAGGTACAACTGTTATTAAAAATTGTTCCCTTCTTATATTTTCTTTTTTGATTTCTATCTGTTTTTATCCTCATTGCGTTTTTCTAATATGTTTGCATTTATTTTTTTTTTCCACGCACAGTATGATTGATTAAAAAGATCTATAGGAAAACTGTCGGTAAAAATTCCTATTACAGCGTACGTTTCTCAATCATATTGTACTATACAGATAGATTTTTATTAATTTTTTCTTTAATTTTAGATTTCTTTACTTATCAAACATTTTCTCTCTACTTGTAATCGTTTGTTTATTTGCTACAAGTTCGACTGCTTAGTTTTAAAGATGAAACTTTTTCGAATGTAGCCACTAAATTGCCTTATTTTTTACGCAGAAAGTTGATCACGATTACACAGTAGAGATCAATATGTTTTTTCATTGTGACATCACTGGAGACCACCGAAAGGCTAAGTCACTGTGTTAGTCGTTGTTGCATTATTCTTTATTAAAAAATACACTTACTGTCATATTAGAGTATTTCATTTTTTTTTTCTCTATTTTCCAGTGATCTATATAACAGACAACAAGCTGTAATTCGAACCGGAGATGGTGAAACTGAACCAATAAAAATCAGAAGAAGAGTACGACAAGGTTGCCCACTGCCGCCAGATTTATTCAATATTGGAGCAGAGCTAATTCTACTAGAATCCTTTGATGATACAACATACGGCATAAAAATGGGAGGACGGAACGTGCGCACTATTAAATACGCGAATGATGTGACCTTACTAGCAGATAGTCCACGTATGCTGCAGAAAATATGAATGAATTAGCATGAAAGTTTGGAATGCAGATTAATACTAAAAAAACCAAAATAATGCCAACTGATATGAAACGGCATTGGGTAAATATTGCAATTGATGGAACAAATCTAGAACGGATCTCAGCTTTCAAATATCTGGGTAGCACTATTACCGGAGATGGACGTAGCTTCCAAGACATACGGGTACGGCTTGCCATGGCAAAATAGGCTTTAATGAAAAAGATAAAAATAATCACCAGTGGAATAATGTCCGTAGAATTACGAAAGCGCATCATTAAGACATGCGTATGGGCGGTAGCGTTTTATCGTTCGGAAACGTGGACACGCACAAAATGGGAGGGGGATAAAATAGAGGCATTTGAAATGTGGTGCTGGAGACGGACGGAGAAAACAAGCTGGACGGAAAAGAGAACCAACCAAAAAATCTTAAATCGAATCGGCGAAATACGTCAGGTACTGAACCAAATTAAAAGTCGAAAACTGTATTGGATGGGCCACGTGCTCCAACGTGGATTGCTGCGGGATATAATTGAAGGATACATCCCAGGAGGACGTGTAAGAGGTAGGCCACGATTAAGCTGACAAGGAATTTTTCCGGCTGCGCCAGTTAATCAGAAATGAAAAGGATGGCCGATAACCGATTCGAATGGAAAATACGAAGCATAGGGGCGAACCAGTCCACGGACTACTGTACCAGAAGATGATGATGATGTATCAGTTATATTTCGTGTCTGTTGTTTTGATTTTATTTCATTATTATTTTGTGAAGAAACTACAGTTTTTTTTTTAATGAAAAATTATAAATAGAGTTACTGGTATATAGATTGTTATCTGTTTATTCTTTACTTATTTCGAGTTATGTTTTACATAAAATTTAATACAGTCAAAGAGCAATAGCGAAACGCAAAAATACTTAATACATATATCACTCAGCCACGTCGAACTCTAAATCTGTGAGCAAAGCATTACGCACATTGAGATAGTGACCCATAGATCGTGTATTTGAGTTATCGTAAATCTCAAATATAAATGATTTGATCGTTTTCGTTTTAACGGATTGGAAGTATTTTTCTTCATTTATTCTGGTGATATTTGCAAACTCTTTACATTTACAATTTGCTTTATCTCGATGCAAATATAATATAAACGCCTGGCAAATATTTTACAGGCTTAAATTATATTGCAAAAGCGAAATAATTTTCCTTTTAATTACTTCATATATATCAATAATTAACATATGAATTTCGTAGTAAATTAACGAAATGTGACATATTTCGACACCTACCAAGGTTATATAATGTCCCGCTTGTAATATCTCAACCATAGAAGGGGTTTCCATAATTTCAACACAATGCTGTTCTATACATTCAGAGTAGAATTCTTTAAGGAATAAATTAAATAATTCGGTTATATACCAAGTTCGTACATCTTCGGCATCAGACATTATTTTAAATCCTTCCTGGTAGACGTTTAAACATTTACTGAAATCAAAATATACGGTATTAGAACATTTTACATAAAATATGATCGCGTCTCGAACCGAATTTACAAAAATTTGTTTAGGGTATGAAATATCGGATTACTTTCTTTAAAAAGACATTCAATAACGAGTACGTAAAAGAAAAAGTTAACAATGTAGATGTGAAATGAAAAATGGGCCATTGAACTAGCTTTCACTCTGCACCGCGATGTCTTTGCCGGAATAAAATGTCAACGGCTAAATTTTTTATATTTATCATGAAATCGTTTAATTATAGTTCGGAACTTTCAAAAAATGTAAATAATTTCAATGATAATGCTTTATCCGACATTAAGAACTGAAAATCAGTTTAGTCTATGATAAATATAAATAAATGATTATTGCTTAACAATTACCAACGCATTAATATAGTGTTATTGTATTTTCATATATTCTGTACATCGCCTAATCTAACCGGATTTAATGACGAATTTTAGAATATACAGATGAGACAATTATGTAGTAATCAAAGGCTTACAAACAACTGATATTTTAATACTTCTGTGTTGTACTTCAGATTTGTTTAGAGTGAAAACGGGACATGTTAATTTTTACTGGGTAAAATAGCAGTGAATCAGCATTTCTTAATGCTGAAATATTATTAATACTCATAAAGACTTCTACATGAACTCTCTCATTTTCCGCATTAAAAAAAGTAGAAATTTATTTACAAATTAAATTATACAAGATAAACCTGGCTGCCTATTTTTAATTTAAATGCAATATTAATCACATCAAAATTTGTATCGTAATAGGATTATGTGACCAAAAAATATATGGAATTAACATCAATTTTTATATTATTGCAAAAATTCTGAATTTAAATGCTACTGAGAAATATATTAAATTATTTTTCTATCTCGGCTTCGATTTCAATGAATAGTACGAGATGAAAATTTTCTCTCAACAGAAACATCAAGAATTTGCTTAAAATTTTTGTTCTCCTTTATTTCCCAAGACAATAGTATTAAACGATATAAATTGGAACCTTTCGCACAATTATAATTTTCTAATAACCAATAAAATTGAAAAAAAAAAAAAAAAAAAGTACGAAAACATAAAACTTAATCTGTCGTTCTGTAAGCATAACTGCCGGAAGTTTTTCATTTACGGATAGCGCTATACTCAATTCACCAATGTAATTAGT
This sequence comes from Icerya purchasi, assembly GCA_039619475.1. NCBI lineage: Eukaryota > Metazoa > Arthropoda > Insecta > Hemiptera > Monophlebidae > Icerya > Icerya purchasi. Next base: position 503,575,122 of record CM077115.1, on the reverse strand, counting down.
GTCTGTAGCCATCGACTTTTATCTCTTAAATGCAATGTTCAAAATAGGTAAAGAACTATTTAGAACAAATAAAAATATGAATCGACAACAAATTTTTTACATTTTTTGATCAGTAACAAACCACACAAAGAAGGGGAAAATGCAGAGAATTTAGGGAAAGCAGTAGAAAAATTGAAAGCTATCGGCGACAGTCTGAAAAGCATCTACTCAACTGCAGCTTCCGGTAACAGTATTTTCGCGGCTATTGTATTAGTAATTATTCGCGGCGATGAAAAATCATCATTAGACTAATTAATCTGATAATGCGATATGACCCGTATCTCGCAGGGAACTCCAGATTAATTCCACTATTGTTTGCTATGTTTTGTATTTCGGCATTTATTTTAGTCAACGCATCGGTCCAAATATATTTCTGCTAGTTAAATCGAACAAAACTGCTTCAAAATAGATGGACATACGTAGATAACACTCGGATACTAAGATTTTAAACAACGATTCAATCACGATTATATCAGCGAAGGCAAAGAATATAATGGAAACGCTGCGACACAACATTTACATTAATATAGATCTACACATGCGGTTATTTATTTGATGCTCGGCACAATTCTCTTAATACTTCAACCGATTGTGTCAAACGTTGTTTTACGCGCAGTAACTAAAATGACGGCATGTTAGACACGATTTTTTTTTTATGACGTCACTTGAAACTACTGGAACGTCACAATCACAGCGTTAGCCTTATTACATTATCAAATGCTGTTTCCCCTTTTTTTCACTAACATGTGTCAAATAATTTTTTAGCCCCTTCTTTTAAATAATTTCATTTCATATACTCAATTTACATGGAATGATTACATTTTTTTTTTTTTCGTACCGTAAAAATAATTAGTTATGTTTTTAAATTTTATTTATTCTGCGTTATACATACACATATATATACGTATATATACAAACGCAAAATATAGCACTAAGAATATGAGATACGCATCATTAAACCACGATTGCGTTAGTCACCAGATTACGTCAGAGGGCGGAGTTGTTGATTGCCACCGTGGTTTTTCGTACTAGTATTATGTACTCGAGTAAAACACACTGGTCCAATTAATATCAATATACATTAGTGTGTGTGCGTGTACATTATTATGTTAAACCTAAATTTGTTTCTCATTTTTTTACGAACGAATATTATTTTGTTTATTGCTTTTACAATTTTACGCATTAATGAATAACTTTTATTATTATTTGTGTAAACTGTTTATTTCAAATAATTTAATTTACCCAAAAAATAAGGATAGGTTTTAATCCATATTGATGAAGGTATTTCATCATTTTTTACGAGAACAATACAAAAATAATACAGTTATACAAACCGAGCTCGTAATTCCCAGTCTGCAGTTCTTATAATCTGATTATCGTCATATTCACAATCGATACCCATCAGTTGCAGATTTGCGATTCTGTTCCACATTTCTTTTACTTGTAAATTGTTATTCTTTATTTCCCTACACATATGCCGGCTTATTACAATAAATAAATATTGCGGAATGATAACTTTTTATTAGTGTTTGTATCGAGGTTTTGAATTACATTAATTCAATTACTTCGATCTACTTTTAAAACGTATAAAAGAACAAAATAAAAAATCGAATTAAAATTTTAACAAGCGAGTACAAGTTTTTATTTATTTTTCAAATTTCAATTATCAAAAATCAAATAAAACTGTTATACAAAATTTTACGTTATTTTTTTTTTGTTTTCAACTTCTGAATTGAAATTGATTAATGATTTATAATACTTAACGCTGAAGGCCGATATTATTGTTAGTTAATAATTGTACTGATGCCTAACCTCTATAAATTACTTTTTAAATAACAGCTTATTTAAAATAACGGCTAAATAAAAAAAATGAGAGTTAATATAAGTTTACAAGCATCGAATTAATGATAAGTATTACGCTATTCTTAAAATAATGGATTCAGCAGTGTAAATACGCATTTTTTAATCTGCGTAATGAATTCTTTTATTTAATGAATACTTTTATTTCATTACACTTTGGCTTATCTGTTGCTTATACAATATAAAGGCGAATGTATACTTACTTATATAAAGTTATAGGTAAAGTTTGTAAAATATCACATTCCTTTTCGGCAAAACTGAAAAATTTGAATAACAAATCTAAATCATGCGGGAATTTTTCTAAAACCTCTCTAAATACACCCTCCGCAACTAAACCTCCTAATACTGGATCGTTATCTGTATCGTCACCTGCAATTATCATTAAAAATGTTATTCATTATTTGAAAATAAATGTAAAGCGAACAGGGGCAAGTTACATACCGATACGAATCGTATCTGCAGCGCGACCCATTTCAATTTTAAATTATTATTTTTATATTGTTTACAGAATGTGTTACAAGGAGTGTTATCATATAGAAAATCTATAACTTAAAACTGTCTACTCTAGAAAGTCGTGTAAAAAAATATAAGAGCAAGACTAATGATGAACCGTCTTGCAGCCGTACTTTTAATTCAAAATACACAGGTATCCAAGTTTTTTCTATCGAAGAAGAAAAGCTCTTAAATAACTATATTATAAAATGTTGTAAGATGCACTATGGACTCACGACAATTCAAGTCAGAAATCTAGCGCACGAGTACGCTAAGTCTTTGAATTTAAAATATCCAGCAAATTGGGAAGAAAACAAAATGGCTGGGAAAGATTAGACGTATGGATTTCGCAAAAGAAGCCCGGATCTCAGTTTGCGAAAACCTGAGAACACAAGCGCGTCAGATCTTTCGCTTTTAATAAAATCGCGGTTATTGAGTTTTATAGTAACTTGAAGACCGTTTTGGGGCGACACTTTCTGCTGACAGAATTTTTTGTCCGCAGTTCTAGAAACTCCCAAAGTCTTGGCTCCAAAAAATCAAAAACAAGTCGAGCAAATCGTATCAGCAGAAACAGGCGAGTTCGTTACTTTTGGTGGTATTATATCAGCAAGCGGAAATACTATCCAACCACTATTCGCATTTCCACGTGTACATTATAAAGATCACTTTCTCGAAGGTGCTCCCGAAAGCAGTCTTGGGGCTGTAAATAAAAGCGGCTGGTTAAAAGGTGAAATATTTGTCTTTGTTTTAAAACACATCCAGAAGCACACACTCTGTACAAAAGATAACCCTATATTATTATTATTATGTGACAATCACGAAAGTCACATTACCGTAAAACGCGATCAATTACGCTAAAGACAATGGCATAATTTATTTATCTTTTCCGCCACATACATCTCAATGTCTGTAGCAAATCGACGTTGGGAGTTTTTGGGCCATTTAAATCAAAACTCAAAACTGCCTTCAATAACTGGTACACATTACGAATGCTGGCACTAAGCATTTACAATATTCCTAAACTCGTGAAAATTTCATATTTCGAATCATTCACAGCAAAAAATATCGCAAGTGGATTTAAAACACCCGGAATGTGGCCCCTTAATGAATTAGCCTTTAGCAATGAAAATTTTGCTCCAACTGAGGTGTATACGTCAAGCAACTTGGAACATATGCCCCCTAGTCGAAATAACATCACTCAAGATTTGGCATCATCTACATCGCAGCTAATCGTCGATAATCTCTGTCAGCTCTCATCATCTGCAATACAGGATTTCTTGCAGGTTCCACAAGAATCTAGATTCCATACATGTAACTCATCGACGACGACTGATATCTATGAACTGCAAAAGTCTAACACAAATAATTGTGAACTAATAGCCTTAGATAATCTACCAATTCACCAAATCGTACCGCACAAAACTCTTTTAATACCAGAGGCAATCCGACCCTATCCAACTGTTGTAAAAAATAATAATAAAAATAAAAAAACAAAAACAAAGGAAGACAGCCACAAAAATCGTGTATTTATACCGATACGCCTGAAAAAGCTAGAACAAGAAAGAAGAGCTAGAGCTAAACAAATGAAACGTGTTTTAAAGGATTTAAATTCAGAGATAACGAATAAAAAAGCTAAATATACAGAAAGTGGATGACTCCGAATATGAAGAATCGGATATAAGCTTTGCAAGAGAGTTCAACTTCTATCCTAGATGAAACTAATTGCGATAATTTCGAAATGGACACAAGTATTGATGTGATACCAGACAACATTAAAGGCGGTTCTTTTTTATTTTCGTTAAGTTTCCGAAGAAAAAATCTGTAATTTGTTACGCAGGAAAAGTAATAAGTCACTATTCTCGTACCGAATTCAAAGTTTCTTATCTCAAAAAGAAGCCAGGATCGTCATGGAAATTCGTTTTCCCAAATACTGAAAATATGAATACTGTATATTATATATTACTGACATCGAAATGATTCTACTTGACCCTAAACAACCATCATTTTGTACTTCTAGAACTTCTAGACTGTTCACTTTCTTCATGGACTTATCTAATTTTAATGTTCAATAATGTCTATATTACCTTGTTGTTAAACGGCAATCTATTTCTAGTGCTGGTCTGCGGCAAAGATTACAAAAATATGATTGATCTCTTAATTTTAGGTACTTTCTTATTAAGTAGATTTAATAGTTTACGAATAAGCATGAATCGTTTATTTTTCTCAAAGAATTTTTAATTTTTATTTGCAGTTTTATTTAATTGCTTGTATGAAAATACCCCACTGCGTCTGAAGGTGCCACTTATGCTGTATGAAAGTACCCAACATGTGGGGAAGATTCGTACGAATTCCAAATTGAACTTAAGTTACTATTATGCAATAAATATAAGATATAATCATCTGACAATTTTTCATATTGATCTCAGATAAATATACCGTTGCTACATGTAATCAGTTAAATTTTCAATGAATTAGTCGAAACAAAAAAAAAAAAATAAAATGTAAAAAGCTTACGAAGAGTCCCGATATTCCCTTACGTATGTCTCGTTCTTTTAGTGGCACGTGTTGTATGTATCATACACCAGACAATGTTCTCGCAATTATTTCTACCTCGAGAGAATATATTATCCTATATATATATATATTACGTGCATGCTTTGTTTCGACTTGTTCATCATTCGTCGATTCGAAAATTGGAAAGTTATTACGAAAATCCGATTATGATCTAGGAACGGAATCTATCCGTGTATAAGTGTGTTGTTCTATACTCCATATCGTTGTAGTGTACGTACGACTAAGCCGACACATTCGACTTCGAAGTAGATGAGTGTCGGTACTCGCCACATATGAAAGTGTTGTGTTCGATATTCTGCTAGTGTTATAGCCAACCAATGTAATATTTTATGATTTCTTACGATAGGCCTATCAAATTTTTCGGTTTTTTTTTTTTTTTTACTTGCAACAGCATTCCTTGAAAAAATTTGATATGTTTCACTGCAAAAAGCGACCTATTATTTATTTTTTAATTTCACCGCACTTTAGATATATACATATAAAATTTTACACATTGTCCTTCACGTTATCTCTTCATTACGATTTTATGTATATGAAATCGTAAAAAATACTAATATATAAATAATGATTTGTAACAAAAATTTATTAAAAATAGTAATGTAGAAATACACAAATGGTGGTATCGGAAAATAAAAAGAACGACATTATGCATAAAATTACTAACAGTCTGCAAGTACTTCGATAAATAAAAAAAATAATAATAAAAAAAAACAAAAAACGATTCGCTAATGTCTAAATTATATAAAATGAAATTACGATATTAAATTTTTAATGATATATACATATATATATATATATATATATATATATATATATATATATATATATATATATAAAATGTTGAAATAATAGATTTAAAAAAGTTGAATACTTAATAAAATTACCATCTTTATAATCAGCCCATTTTGACTCAGCTCTTGCACATTCTAATTTGAACAATGCCATATACAATTCAGGGAATTCTGGAAACAGATGAATACCTTCCATTAAATATTTTCTTGCTCGGCGAAGTTTCCAACAAGTTTGCCTTGCGAATTCTGCAGCCTCTATATAAAGATCAGGACTGGAGTGATATTTTAACATTGAATTGTACGTGTGCAGAATTTGAGAATCCATATGCTGAAAGAAATTAATATACAATTAAGACAGTTCACGTGCTTGGTGGAATAGAAATAATTCACTTCCAAATACTTAGTATTTTTTAACTTTATAATTTTCATTCAATTATTAAAAATTTGACTTACAAAATTATAGATTAAATATGGCCATTTATTTCCAAATATAATTGTTATAAATTATTAAATATATTTTAAGACAATTATATAAGGATAAGTTTAATTGTAATTAATTTAAAATTTTAATGAAACTTCTTACCTCTTTACTGGACTGCGGTTTCGGTTTTTAACAAACTTTTAATAAAACTTTTCAAAAAAAAGAAAAAAAGTAAATGCAAATAAAAAGAGATCAGATATAAACTTATAAAATTTATGTCAAGTGAAATTTAAAAGCAACTAGAAAAATTTTAATGAAGTTTTCAACAACCTCTTTAATGTAAACTTATACGCAAGTTATACAATATTACAAAATTGATGTGAAAATGTAATATAATTTTGAATTTTAATCTACTGAAGAATGTTTAACGACAATTAAATTAGACAAAGATTATCAAGCGTAACATTTACTAATTGTTCTTTTTTTTAAATTGTTTTATTTATTTGTTTATTTATTTTCAATAATTCGGACATGTTTCGAACAGATATTAGCCTTTTTATTCAAAACACGTCACCTGGAATACAATTACATTAACTAGCAATAAAACGTGATATACAAGTTTCTAAATAAAACTTACTGAAAAACAAAAAAAAAAACAAAAAAAAAACCAAGTTCAATTCATTTAAATAATGGTAAAATATAGAAATTTTATTACTTGCGAATATCTTGAAAACGTTTTTTATTAAAAAATTATCGTTTTTTTCAGTGGGTACCGTAATTCATGGACTCCCCGGAAAATATTAAAAACAAATCACTTTTATTAATAATTTTATTTTTATAAATTCACTATGCAAAAATATCTTATCAGTTTTACTTTATATTACATAATAATATTCGTAATGTAATAATAATTTTGTGTTTAAACATTATTTTAATTTAACATCCAAATAACAAAGATGGACAAGAAAATTCTCACAACAATGTCTTTTTTATCATAATAAATTTTGCAGATAACATATAGGTGAGTGTATTTGTAAATGCTAATAATAAATAAATGTACGTACCTGTGATTTTAAAAAGTCAATATATATACGCCATGCTTCGTAACTATGAGGGAAAAGTGCTGTACAAGTACTACATAATCGTTTAATATGAGTTCTCATTGTATTTAAAACATCAAGATGTTGTATGGTCGGTATTGTATTATTCTAAAACAAAGGTTATGTTTAAAATTATACATGTTTGAGTAAGAAAATTACTTTAGGTTTTTTATCACTTTTTTTGTAAATAGTTACTATAATGTAAATAATTTTCGGAAAACTGATTTTTCCTTTTTTTTCTAAACGCGGTTTTCCGAAAATTGTTTACATCATGGTTAATCAGTGAAAGTTCAAACGCTTTATAACGTAAACATTTAATAGTTACAATATTTATAACGAATAAGTAGAAACTGACCCCCCCCCCCCCCTAAAAAAATGGAAAAAACTTGGTCAAATGAATTACGTGTTCTACTACTAAAAAGGAGAAAGATACCTTTTCATCAGGTTAAATAAACAAAATGTTAAATTGAATTTGAAAACAATTTTATTTACATTACAGAATTGTAAACAAATATCAAATAGTTCTTTGATTCCTTAACGTATCAATTTAAAAATCATAAATTAACTAACGGATTCACTCTTTTTTTTTTTACTTTTAATGGCCTACTTTAGTTAGTGTACAATTTTAAGTCACGTATTACAAATATTCATTGTTTTTTTTTTTTTCATTTATTGTAAATATTATCAATTTTACTTACTGCAGTTTATAATTTAAAAAAAAAAAAAAAGATGAAATAAATATACATCATTAACGTTACCATAATTTTTTCGCTGGTCAGGCGCATTAATTTTTGTTTATAGTCGATATATTCGAAAAAATCTTTTTCGCTTCTTCCTCTTCGGCGTATAATAGTTTCAAACTGATCATGTTTTTTAATAATAGTCCTTGAAAAATAAATTACATAGAAGAAATGGAGTTATTCGGAACAAATGCATATAATACAAATTGAGTCATCGCAGAAAAATATTTTGCAACAAATTAGGTATATTTTTTATAATTAAGGGTAAAATTCTGATTTAAAACAAAGTACTTAAACAATTATTATTGTATAAACTATACCTTAAAGCAAATTGTGTATATAATTTGGCATTGGCTAGTTCTTCAAATTCTTTAACTGATTTTTGCATACTGCGATTTACGTGTTCAGCCATTATGAACTCAATTCCCTGTACAATATATTCGATAAATTTAACTAAACAACTCTTTTGATTTTTAGAACTTCTACTAGGATGAAAAAATCTTCAAAAAAAAAAACAGTTAATTTATTTTATAAACTTTTTTTTGGCATTGTATTGTTAAACTAGCACAAGGCAATCGGGAAAGTCGAAGAACAATAAAACGTCGAATGTGGACCGTTGATGATGTATTAAATTTTATAAATTTTTAATGTAAGTTAAATGATTTAATTTTTTTTTTCCATCAAACCTGATGATAAATAGGTGTTAAATTTTAAAAATATTTAAAATATAACACAAAATATTATTTTCACAATCATTAATTTGTTAATATTATATATTTATTAGTTTTTTTATATAAATATAATTTATTTAATAGGTATTACGTGTAATAAAATCAAAAAAGTATATTTACAATTAAAATAATTTTATATCATTTTTATTTTTAAAAGATATAAAAAGTTTGCGATAAAATATTAAATCATAAAAATAAATTTATTTTATATATATCGATTTCCATACACCATTAAAAATTGTAAAATTAAAAAATTTATAATTATTAATTAACAATGACATACAGTATAAACTTGAAGAATATATTGCAGAATGAAATTATAATATAGGATTTAATAAATATGAACCTAAAACGATAAAGTTTCATGCAGAACTATTTAGATAAATTAGCTATTAAATAGAAATTCGAAGTAAAATGTCGAAATTAAATTTCCGTTTTTGAACAGAATTGTGTATTTCTCTAAACCAACAATATTTAAAACATGGTTAAGTATATGTTTATCGGATAACTTTCAATGTGAATTTTTTAATAGTGTGAACATTTTTAAAAACCACCGATTTCAACTAAAATATATTGCAAATTACTTTAAGCAATGCAATTAAAAATTACATTACTTAATTAAAACACTAAATGATAAATGTACTTGAAATACACAATAAACTATTAGCATTAAATTTTTTAAGCGAGAGAAACTTAATAAAAGAAAAAAAAGTAAAGTTACAATTTGATTATGCTGAATAGTTGTACAAATTACTTACATACATATATAATTAATTAATTAATATGTAATGTGAGATATTAAGTTGAATAAATGGTATGACGTTTGAAAATAGGAAATTAAGTAAAGATAAATGAAAATCCGTAATTATGAAATAAGAAGTAATTATTACCTGTTTAAATCATTTATACCAATATTATACAGAAATGTATTAAAGTGTATAAGTTGTCGGTAATATGAAAATCTGCATTAGAGATGAACAATGAGGTCTCTATAACTGGTTCATTATATCTGGTATTAAATAAAGTACTTCAATTTTTTAATGTTTCAGTTTGAATATTTACCGTTACTGAATAACTACTCTGACATCAACTTTCATGAAATATATACAGAATATTTTTTTATTAATTAAACCAATAATTTCATTTTAGTGATAGATCTGCGGCAGAAGAAAAATATGAGCTAAAATTTTGAAACCATTTTTCGTAAGACGGAATTGTTATATAACAATTCAAAACAATTTGAGACCGAATTTACTTCAACCAATTTTCTAGTTTAATTTGAAACATTAGCTGCTTCTCCACCGATTTTTAAGAGGCGATAAAATGCCAATTACAAAATTGCTATATCCACGAAGATATCGTGTATACTTAGATCTTCAGTAAATTTGTTGGTATATTCTAGTGAAATTGATCTACTGATATGAACATTACCGATCTTTAAAATTTTAGTGTGAAGAACGTTGAACTATTTTGCTAAATTTCTGTTGCACTTTCCGTTTTCTAAACGTGAAGTAATATTAGATTTTTCTTTAAAGAACAACACCCTATATTTGTGCGTATTGAAATTTTTTTTTTTTATGAAACGAAGTTATAAACAAAATACGCTTGAATAACAGACTCGAAATAAAATATACCTCTAATTCTCGTATTAGCCATATATGGAAATGTAATCAGGACCGTATCTAGACCAAAATTTCAAGGGGGGAGGGGCGAAAATATTTTTATAATTATATATATATATATATATATATATATACACACACACACAATATTTGAACACTATAATAATAACAAATAAAAAATAGTCGTTTACATAGAATTCATAAAAATTTTAATTTTCTTTTCTTTTGTCAAAAATTGAAAAGAAATAAATTTATTCTGATTTTAGGTTCATTTAATTCCTGCAGTTGATTTCGCAGACATTTCGGGAGGGCGGGGGGACCCGGAAAACCCCCCTCAAATACGGCCTTGCATGTAATGTTAAATGCGTTATTAACATCGGTTTTAAATTTAATGTGAAAGTAACATTAACAATCAATGATTAACATTTTACATTTATTATTATAAGTATCCACTTAACATATTAACGTTATAAAAGAATATATAAGTCCCATTACGAATGCATCTCAATTAAACAAAGGATACACGAGTGTTAATTTAACGCGCGTTATGACGGACGTTGCAGCATTACTAATTATGATCAAGCAGCAAGAGTCACAAAGAAACGCGTGGTTAAAGTAGCACAAATAGAACGCTTAAGGGCTATGCTATGACACATGGAGCGGTTGTGACCGAAGCGTTTACCGCGAGGAAAAGAAATGGGTGGGTCGTTCATTTGTGGTGACTAGGTGATGTCAGACGAAGCTGCGCTCGCCGCCTGGCTGTTTTGGAACTGACAATGAGTCGGTGGCTGATCGAGACGATCCAACGCGTCGGTTTCTGAGTTCCAGTCATGGTATGGTTGTGTTGATTTGAATGTGTCGTGCCGAACGTAGCTGTTTTCAAAGCGTTCCGTGTCGCGTTTTTGGTGTTGCTTCTTTAGCAAAATGGAAAAAATTGACGTGGAGAAATTAATTCGTAAATGCTAAAAAACCATGTAAATTAATACATAAAATCTTCAAGCGGAACTTACTAGAGCAATAGAATTGATGGCATTATTTGAATTTTCTAATATCTTCATTTCTAATGCCTTTGATAAAAATAGCGCAATAAATTTAGTTTAAGAAATTTAAAATTTTACGTTTGTGTGCTGTTTTTTGGTGTAGCGTTCGATTTTTAGGATTCTGTATACAGGAAATATATGGAATTCTAATAAGATGGTTCAGAAACTACAAAAATGTCAAATAGAAATCAATAACTCACAAACGGTATGACTTATAAACTTCAAAATTGGATCAGAAATTACAATTAAAATTCTCTTTAAGACAATTTATAACTTCAAAGGACAATGACAGACCAGGCGGTTTTCCAAGGAGTTTATGTGGTCGGTTTCACCATTCCATCGGGCAAATCTGCCAGTTTCGTTCAAAGAGTTGATGTGTAAATTGTCTAAATATATTTTAGTATTGTTTATTTACGGCTTTAGTGCAAACGGGTGACGAACCAGTACTTATGGTGTCCTTGCTGTATTACCAATGAAGAAGAAGAAGAAATAATAGGAGGATGTGGGTTTACCCGATTATAGAAAGAAGACAGAAAAAAGGACACTTCACTAATTTGTACTTCGAACTGAGGAATCATCTAGATCAATTTTTCAATTTCACTCGAATGTCAATAAGCTCTTTTGATAAATTACTTGACATAATCAAAGACCACATCACAAAGAAAAACACTATTATGAGAAGTTCGTTAAGAAAATGAAATACGGTTTTGTTTCCGGCAAATAGCGATTTTTCTATCAATATGTTACATGTCCGGAAAAAAAATATTTTTTTCAAACATTTTACCGATAAAGTGGTCTTTTATGCATATGTCTGAGATACGTTTTGGTTCCCCAACTTTGTTACCTGGGCTATTGTTTATGTGAACATCCACTTTTTTTAGTGGTTTGTGGCCCCAAATGGGAGTTTCTATAATTTTTTAATCGTAATTATTTGACCTGCGTTTTGTTTCATATTTTGAATTTCAATTTTTAAAGGATCATCTGGTGGTGAGTTATGAATTTTTAAGTGATTTTTGGGGTAATTTTATATTCCATATTATATATTCTTGACGTTTTTTTCGGCTTTTTGCCGCCCAGGAGCTTGAAGTTATAAATTGTCTTGAAGAGAATTTTAATTATAATTTCTGATCCAATTTTGAAGTTTATAAGTCATACCGTTTATGAGTTAACCGTTTCAAATTCACTCCCGTAATGCAAATGTATCATCCAAACAGAAAACTTCCTAAATCCATTCTACACCCTTCATGCATACTTCAGATCATATTCTGCATCGAGAGAAATATTTTGACCGAGATACATCACATTTTAAAATCATTTAGACTAAGGCAATCTACTGGTTTTGACAATATTCCTAATGTAGCTTTAAAATGGTCTTAATTGAAGTACCTATGGAAGTTAGTCGATAGAAAGCGAATATAACTGATTACACTGAACTAACAATGTCACGTTTCTCTTTCTGTTTTGTTATCTTACTAACGTGTAGTTTGAGTCGTACGTTTATTCCATAATTTTTAGCGATCGACAGTTTTGAGGTGTACTAATCAAACCTAATACAATATTTTTGTGCATTACAATACAATTGTCAATTCAAAACTTTCTACATACCACTAACAGGAGTGCATTAATGATTCGGAATAGTATCATTAATTGAAGACCGTTTCATTTCAATCGGAATATATATAAACATGTGCGCGCTCGATTTATACAAGCCTCTTTTTGTCTTTTTCTGCTACTATCTGGCAACGATCGTTTGTGCACATGATTAATGCGCAGATTCAACAGTAGAAACAACGCTTTTATATCGCGCATTTTTGAACTTCATTATTTTTAATAAGGCTGCAACAGTATACCGTACATTAAATTTAAAAAAAAAACAACTCCGTACATAACGATTCTTTGCAAGTGATTTTTTTCGTGGACCGGAAATATTTTTTTCGCTCGAGAACACTATTCCAAAAGAGCGCTTTGTCTGTACCTAACTACTTTCAAATAATTTCAGTGTGTTATCTGACAGTCGATGATTTTTTTTTTTTTTTTTACTTTTGGGCTCTTGATGTCACTTATCGGTGCTAATAAGAATTTTCTAAACTGTTCCCCCTTCTTCTACGTTATCTGACACCAAAAGTGTAATCAATTATTGACTTTTTAATGATTTCATATATGTACCGAGTCCTTGGGATGTTTTTATGTAGTTCGATGGGAAATTTCGACTAAAGCAATTTATGATCTGAATTATGGTACATCCCTGATTCAATTTTTACATTTAATATTGAGACGGATTCGGCAGCTGAAGCGAGTTTATTACGCTTTATACGCCTTAGATAACGCTGTCCGAGGTAGAAATTATTATTTCGATTTAATTTCATTTATATGTCGGGTTTTTCTCGGGCAGCGGAAGACAACGGTGAATTGCGATCGGCGACGCGGTTTCGGCCGAGCTGTGTGGTAATCCCGAACGCAGCGGCTATCGGCTGTGCTCGCGGGGTAGCGAGCGTGGTCGAAAATCGCGGAGAAATAGCGTTTACCGTTGATAAGCATATAAGTACAAGTACATGTACAAGTATAGAGCGTAGAACTGCGGGAGTCGCGACCGAATTTATAAAAATCCCGGAAAGACAGGGATAGCTGCCGTTTAAAATATATAGAAATAGTAGAATGTTCTAGAACAGTCGGTGGCGTAATATACATATTTTAATTTAAAAGGTACCGGGTAATTTCGACGATGCGTATATGTCGATCGGCAAAAGCCCCGTCAGGTACCGAGATCTATCTAGTCGCTTTCTTGGCTAATCGATAGCCAGTCGTTGTTTAATTCCTCGGCAATTAACTAGTCGCCTGTGAGTGTGTAATTACGGGTCGCGCTTTTGACGGACCACCGAACAGTCGATTCCGACTGACCGATTTTCTGGTGGCCGCATTTTTGGATTGTGCACATCGACACATGTTACGCCGTTTGGCAAATTTAGTCATTTCTTTTTATTAATTTTTTTTGTCTAGTCGTTACATACGAATATTTGTTTTTTTTGTTTCTTCCGCGTTTTGGTTAATATACAATTTTTTTCTTTTCAAGTTTTCGTCATTTGGACACGTGGTGGGCCCTCGTGCTATCTCGGTTCCGAAGAGAGTGTACCGCCGTTGTGAGGCGGGTTCCGTTTTTGGTTCTTTTTTTTTTTCTTTATCTTCTTCCGCGATTTATTAAAAGTCTAATGCTTTGCTAGACAGAGCTAATTCGGTAGTGGTAAGCCGTACATTATCACTGGCGCCCGTTAAACATACTTTTTTTCCTTTCATTCTCGCGAAATTTTTTTTAAATCATTTTTTTTTTTATTTGGAATATTTCTTCCATTACCAATAAAAGGATTCATCACAATATTATAAATAGCCGATGAGCCAGGGGTGGCAAGATGAGTTGCCAGCTGCCGGAGGGGAGGGGGAAGATGATAGAAAGAGGATATGAGTTATAGGAAAAATAAAATTTATAAGTTGTAAAGGCTTAATATTTTATTAAACAAGAATAAAATCTTAATTAAAACATAATTTTCGTGGGTTTCTGGCAAATTGTTCTATTACTTTATTATAAGTCTTCCAAATTGTCCATGATTACGCGCCTATGAATACTCATCATGGCCAGTTGATTAAAAAGTTCCAAGGCTTTAGGGGGGACAGCTGCCCCTCTGCCCCTGCTGGCGACGTCCATGTAGATATTATTTCTAGCTCGTTCTTATCAGTATATAATCGATTTGATTTTTCCGTTGGCCGTACAGAGGTGTATCATAAGTATCGAGAATACTGTTTGAAATGATACTTGCAGTAAACAAGTTATCTCCGCGGTGAAATATATATCAATCGCTCTGCCGGTTTATTTCGTGTACCGAATCTAAATTTAGTAATTACATCTGTATCGCCTGCTCGTTGTTGTTCAGCTTGCATTTCATAACTTTCGATGTTTATCATCATTGGTTCTTTTAAAAAAAAATTCATTTATACAGTCTTCCAATTTTACATACATATTTTCAGTATGTGCTGGACCTGCAGTAGTTATAAGCATTTTTATAGTATAACATTTGTTTGGCGTGATGTTAATCGTGATTTCCATGATTTTTTCAATTGTGTTGTATTTCCCTTGAAGGTGCGCAAGTGTGTAACCAGAGCACCCGCGTTCTAAAGGACAGACCGCGTCCACGGATGGCGGATAACAAAACGACTTTCAGACATAAGGTTAGCTGCGAACAGGTCTTTGCCATATAAGCGTCACCGACCAGTAGCGGCAATATATCAAACCTTTTTTTAAAAAAATCCTATATATACTCGCATAATATCAAAGCGAATCTGGACCGTTATATGCCCCGGTTTTTTAATATGCGTAAGCAGATACCAAAAACAAGCATCAGGATACACTAAAACAATGTTTATTTACCGAACGGTCTCGGGTGCAATTACTGTTATTTATACTACTGGGACATCAGGAAGGGAGCGAGAAGTCACCTGATTATACTTTATAAGAGCATGCTCATGCACAACGAAATAAAAGAATTGTGTGCCATATCAATCGAGTAACATCCGGCGCTTTGACGATTCCGGCTCAATCAGTGTGAAATAGAACTATCGAATATCAAGACGTAAATGACCAGAGCAAAAAAGAGGACTGAAAAAAAAAAAAACAACAAAACAAACATCACCTCAAGAGATAGACAACGAGAGCGATGTGGAACGTTCACGGTCTGTAGGATCCGAGAAAACTGCACACCCTACATAAAGATCTGAGAAAGAAAAAAAAAACTTGAAGTATTTTTGCTTCCAGTTTGTATTTCCGTACTTTAATATTGCAATAAAAATATAATTAAAAAAGTAATTATTTCTGCTTTCCATTGAACTGAATGCCGTTTGAAAATTATTGAAGGTTACTGCTAACCTACACATGCAATGTGGGTATGTGTGAATGTAAATTGCACAAAAATAAATATTCATCATCACGCGTGCTAAAATGTAGGTATTTTTAATCATCGCCGAGTGTACAACCGAAGTACTTGGTATGTGGACAATCATAAATTAATCTATGACATAATAGTAGCTGAAAGAAGGCAAATTTCATGTTCTTTTTATAAATGATGTTTACAGCGGAAAAAGTACTGTTTCCATAAGAGCTTGAAAATTTCTGCGAAAATATATGCTGACTCAATTTTTGAAAAATGTTGACTTTTAGTAATTTCTATCAAGTATATCGAATATATTAAAATTATACTATACACTGTAATATATTGAAATAATAAAAAAAAGCAAAGATTAGTGTAAAAATTTAAAACCAAAATGATTATTTACAAAAAAACATTCACACACTTTATTTAAAAACAATGTATGTATAAAAAACGAAATAATATATAATTTATAAATACGTGAGTACATATACAAATGAGTTTAATGAACATAAAAGCATATACAATAAAATCCGTTTTTTTTTTTTCTTTTTTCGTATTATAACTTTCAACAGACGCATTAACAAAAATTATGCTGATAACATTAAGTATCGTTGTCTTAACGGGCTAAAAATGCGATGATAGTTCGGTACTTAAAATATAAATTATGCGAATATCAAAAGGAGCACTTGAAAAATGATTTAACTCGCGCAAAACTAAGTTTAAAATGAGAACAGTTTTAATCACGAGCTTTAATATTGCTTATGTTTTGTACTCAAACCAAATCAATACACTGCAAACCGTTCATAATTTTAATTTCATTAATTGTGAATTTAACGTTAAGTTTGAAATTTATGTTAATAATTTATCACGAATAGTCCGACTAATTGCTAATTGCAATATTAAAAAAGTTCAATAAAAACAAGTTCTAAAAAAAAAAAAAAATTCACTCGTTGATTTATAGCAGGGGTGGCTAACCCGCGGCCCGCCTTGAACATTTTTGCAGTAAAAAATTATGTTCTGTGAACTCATAATGCACGCGCATGTTGTAACATTTAATATGACAAGTTTAATATTTTACTCTTATGTAAGTGTGTCTGTAGTGGGTCTAAATCTAATATGGGGATATATAATTTTATATGCGGCCCGCGGAGTTATGATACATTTTCAAAATGGCCCGCAAGATCATTTGAGTTGACCATCCCTGATTTAGAGGATAGTTAATGTTTTATAAACTGGCATTTATTTATTTAACATTTTCAATTAATTTTTTTCTTACATCACTAAAACAACATCGTTGTATCAATCATCTGATATGAGCTATGTATGCTATGTATATATGTGATAAGGTGAGAGCAAAAAGAAAAGAATACAAATATCATTGAATATTATGTCGCTTAATTATTTTTAAGTCAATTTATAATAACTAGTACAAAAGATACGGAATGGCACATGAAATCAGCATCCTTGGCCCAATGCAGTTCGGGACTGTTATTCTAACAGAATTACGTTAAATCGCAAGTTAATAATTACTGCATTTTAAATATGATGGTGATAATTTTAAAATCACCGTTTGGAACTGAGTTGTTTAAAAATTATTCGTGTAACATCAAGGACACTTGATAAGTATTGTTAAATTTTTCAGAGGCTTTAATGATTATAATGAATAATTTAATCGAAAATATTTTACCGCTATTGCGTGAAGTACGAATGGGTAGTCGCCGACGCTTAGAAGCTGAGTATAGCGCTATAAAGAAGAAGATTGCGAGCAATACACAATAGCGCAATTTTCGATAATTTTGTCGTTTTATTATTACTATTTTAAATGCGGTCGAAGTGATTAAAAAGAAAAATATCCTGAATTCAAATCGAGAATCGATACACTTACCGAGTACAAAATGTCACAAACTGGCAATTTTTCGCGTGAAACGATCATGTGCGCTCGCTAAAACGTGTTTTTACTTAATTTTAATAACACACGTTTAATGCAGCAAGGTTGATAACTTACAAAAAGTTAACTATTCCGTGAGTTTATTGACTACCCGATTTTTGAACGGCGTGCTCGGTGGACGAATGTACCATGCAATGCGCTCCATTACACAAGGAGATGACAACCTCGAGTCAGTATCTTCATCCCAGCATTCTTCAACTGTATCACACAATGAGGACAGTCCCTAATGCAAAATTAAATTGTTATCATTAAAACTTGCGGACTCGCATGAAAATATTAAAGAGGCGAATCTTCTGATTTATTATTAAGCGGCGTTTTAATATAAACGATATTTTACAAAAAAACATTCCCCATCCGAATCGATTAGATAACGAGTTTATTATCGGGTCTATGTTGATTTATAAAGCATTAAAACATTTTGAGTGCCAGATAAAAAATGTCGATTTTTTAATAGTTTCAGTTTTTTTTTTTTTTTTGTATGTGAACAGTGAAAGTAAAAAAGTTTACCGTATCAGTTTATTTTTCACGATCACGAAATGCAACGAACTACACAACCAACAAACTATTAAAGGTACGGTCAAGAAATACAACATTAAACTGTTCGGTTGAAAACGGTTTTTGTTTTCAAAAGTGAATTTGGGTTTACCGTATCGAGCTATCTGGTTCAGTTGAAAAAAATATTTTTCGTATTTGTCGGCCATTGGTTTTACAAAATCAGAAATTAAACAATGAACTGACAATGATGTTGAACCAATCAGTAGAGATTTGCAGTTTCTCCTAATACGAAGACATTGGAACGAAGTTTTTTAAAGTAAATTAAACAAGAATCGCAATCAATTGGTTGTTGATTTATTTAAAAGAAATATACCCAGCATTTCTCGCATCATTTGGTACATATTCCTGTCAACAGATTTATTAGACTACCTAATAGTTTATGATTAGAAGAAAATTGCGACCGACAGGCCATATTTTACTATACTTCTTAAGGGTTATTTTTTTTTTTACTTATCGTTCTATTACCCCCCGCTTTTTTTTCTTAAAATTTCTCTGCTCTCTAATTCACTTAAATCTGAGAGTGGACTTGAAATTTGATGATGAAACAGCTCAACTATTACGTTACAGTGTTCACAAAAGTTAACCATGGTTAATTTTATTACGCGCATTAGTGAATATTTACTTCAAGTACTGGACTTAATATCGGGGTCAATACCTTTCTCTCGGTCGCCTTTACTTTCTCAGAGTACTCTCGTACCCGATTCAATTTCAGATTAGGTATACCCGGGAACAATTAGGATTCGGAACGAAACACAGGTTCGGCAGCCGAGCACCTTAACTCCCCGGCTACCAGGCTCAATTATACCGTAAAAGTATACAAATCGGTAGTAATCAACTGTTAATTTTCCCATTTTTGTATTTATATTTCATGTGACGCTTTCATGTTTGCATTTTTTATTTGTTATCATTCATAACCGCGTTCACTCCATTAATCAGTTTTTGATATTAAACATGTATTTGTGATGGAAGGGTGTACATCAGAAAACGTTATCAAATAGGGTAACGAAAAAGCATACCGATGCGTAATTAATGACAAAACATAATGAGAGTTACGTTACGATGGTTAGACAAGACATTCTTGCGGTAGTTCGCACTTTATTGTAAACTTAAGCTTGCGAAACAATTTTTTTCCCTCTCTTTTCCTTTTACTTTTTTATATCATAATTCTGTTTGTTATAATAAAATGGAATCAGTTATAAGCTAGTATTCCGTTTATTTATAATTCTATAAAGTTTGCTTATCGACCAACTTCCTATAAAATTATATTTATTATCAAGCTGTATTATATCGTGATATTCACATTTTTTTTTTAAATTCAACTTTTACGTAACACAAAGATAATAAAAATATGAATACGTACAATATGAGATTTCCAAGATTCCTTGAGGACCGGTCGTTTCTTTTTATGAACTACAAAATCATACAAGTCGTTTAGTGAAGGATGTTGTCCTAATTCTTCTTCAAATGGTAATTTATAATCCACTGAGTGATCCTATAAATTAAAAGCGGTATTAAATTTTTTTTTTTTTTTTTTTTTTTTGAATAAAAATAATGAGAATTATTTATTAAAAATGTCGAATATAGTCTATATGATCATGAGTATTTTTTTCTTTCTGGCTTTATCAAATTTTAAATTATAAAATATGAAAAGAGAAAATATATTTTATACGATCGAACTATCTTAGTAGAGATGAAGTTGGTATATATTGTTGGATTTTTGGGAAATACTAATTCACCTATTTTCAGCTGAAAAAGAAAAGGAAATTAGTAGAAGTAAATACAGAATACGTGATCATAATTTGAAACAGAACTAAATCACAATGAATTAGAAAACAGAAAGAAATATATGTATAAAAAGAACACATTAATGAAAAACTAAAATAGTCTCGTGCGATATAATAACTAATTTATACATCAATTAAAAAATCTTTACGCAGCAATGTAGACAATATATACAGTACCCAGCTATTACACAATTGTCTAAAATGTATCCGATGAGGAGCCATTTCATTTAGAAAGTATCATTGAATTTGTGAGGTTATTGCAATGAAATAAAGCAGAACCGAATTTTTGAAAGTTATAAAAATAATATTATAATTTTAAAAAAAAACGGGTTTTTACAAATTTAGGGTTAAATATGTATTTTAAAATTATTATTAGTGTGCAAAAACTATAATTAAAGAGAAATATTTGAAGAAAAAGTTCTTTTTTATGTAAACTATTTAAAGAAATATACGGCATAATTAAAAATAATCACTTTGTTTCATTAATATTTAGTGCGGATACTTTAGAAACGAACAGACTGTGTTGCCGCCTGATTGAATTTAAAAAAAAAACTCGTAAATTCAATGATACTTTCCAAATAAAACGGCTCCTCATCGGGTACATTTTAAACGCTTCTCAGTTATTACTTATAATAGAAAACATTAGTCAACAAAATTACTTCGAATTTAATAATGCATTTTAAATACAAAAAGAAAAAGAAAAAAAAAAACGGATTATCTACGAGGTCTCTTTCAGACTTACTCAGCGAAATATTTTTACAAAAATTAAAATTAACTTTATGGAAAATTTAATTTAAAAATATAATATAAAATTATACACTAGATTGCGCTCTAATAATTTCTAATGAAACGCTTATAGGAAAACTGAAATTTTAAACAAATTAACAAAAACAAGTATAAAAACATTAAATGCACGATAGAAACAGCTAAAAGCATCTAAACCAAGTTTCTTGGTATAATAATGCAATACAACAAAACAATAAACTTCTTTTACATACATCTTTACACTATAATAATAAAATACAAATTGAAATCAGTACACCAAGAAAATAGCCACTAACAGCGGTTATAATAAAAACCTCACTAAGGTATAGTATTACACAAAATTTAAAAAAAGCTGGAAAACGAGCGAGACCTATCAAGTAACATTATTGAAAAATGGATCACATTCACTTTCATTATTTTATATTCTACTTAACCGTAACATATGGCATGCTTTGAGATGAACTAGGGTAATGTAAATGTCTAAATTCTGAAACTTATATTTATTTTATATTTCATATTATTTATTAAATTCGCGTTCGCAATAGCGAATAATAATGTATTTACTTTGTGCGTTGAACATCTAGAAATCAATTCCCACAGTACTAATCCGCAAGAATACATATCAATTCGTAAAAAGGAATCTTTATTAATATTAACAGCTCCGGCTAGAACTTCAGGTGCCATGTATCTCGCAGTTCCTACCTAAATTAAATGTAAAGATTAAAATAAATAGTACTTTATTGTTAATAGACCGTAGAGTCACGTTTTTCTAAATTACTCGACGCTTTCAACTTTTCTTCCTTTAATCTGAATGTATTAAATTATATATGAAAAATTTATCGATTTTGTTTGCATATTTCAAACCAATAAAAAAGTTTAAGTCGGCCATGCTGCAAGACGTTTATTGTTGCATTAGTAACAAATAACGATGTAATTAATTAGGGTGTATATATTTTATCGAGGGAAGTTGACAGAAGAAACAGCTATTTTTATAGTGTTTCACTTTTACTTTTTGATAAACCTGTTAAAATGTTACAACGTATAGATGAGAACCATAATCCTTTTAACTACCGGATGTCCAAAATACTTCGAGGACTAAAACATTTAAACATTTTATAAAGTTGATTATCCAAATTGAAAACACATTTAACACATGTCTAGAGAAATATTTACAAACAGATTCTGTAACAGGTAACCCCGATTTCTCGATTGGAATATATTTTTATTTTTAGAACCAGTTTCACCGCTCATAATGCACACGAATATCCGTCTAAAAATATTTAACGCTGTTCTCTTACTATGCTACATTTATTGGCATAAATAAGCGTCGTTATTTCAGTTCTTTTGTTCCGACATCAGGTTTAAAATATATATATACTTATAGATAGATATGTGTATTACTAATTCTCCGCAATATTCAGACCGATTTTCTTGCATTAATTTTTCCCCCAAAATGTCACATATAAATTGAATAAATACTATGTTGGTTTTCTGATGAAATCAAATCAAATCAAATGTCGTATAATAACAATAACAATAACAATAACAATAGTAATAATAATAGTAATAATCAAATCAAATCAATCTTTATTATTATTATTATTTTACAATATTTCCACAAATGCGCAGTTTTGCGCGAGTAGTGGATTCATACAGTGAAATAATTAAATTTTGCAAAATACAATACACATAAATACACGTAAAATAAAAGTAAGAATAACCACAAAAAAAATATGAAGAAATAAAGTAAAAATAAAAAAGAAAAGAAAAGGATATGTGTGATATTTATTAAAATGGGGAATATTTGCTCGTTCTGAGGTAGAAGATCTTGTAATTCCTTCTGACTGTAATAATAATAATAAGAAGAAGAAGAAACAGAAAAAAAAATGTATATATATAAAACTAGAGCTCCACGAGTCCTCGTTTCGCTCGGGTCTCCAACCTCGACACGTTTATTTACTACTAACTAAACCCGGCTAGGCTTCGCTGTGGCTCAGATTGATATTAATGATTGGGAAAGTAAATAAAAGTATTGTAGTAAACATAGAATCGCTGAAAAAACACACCATTCAATTTAATACCATACTTTGTGTTGCTATGGCAATTCCTCGCTATAATGCCGAAAACAAATCATAGATCGCGCACCTTAAACAGACTTAGAATTTCCCGTTTCCGAAGAAACTTAGGGATAAAAAAATTATACAAACCATCTTATATAGAAACGCAATGTTGTGTGTAAACATTTCAAGTCAATCCATTCACTACTTTTTGAGTTTTGCGATCACAAACATACACTATTTGATTTTTATATATATAATAGATTATAGTTTTCATAAGTATTCAATCGATTACTTCGTTTTTCAGCGTCGCTTAAACGTCGACGCAGCATAACCACGAAAATAAAACAAATAATACCGCGGCGCGGACCGAACGCGACCGGACTCATTTTAAATCCTCTCATAGTAATATTTTTTAAAATCAGTCAGTAATTAATTCCCGAAATATTAATATTACGGAACTATCTGGTTCGCCCCTGGTGGTGCGTACTGATGATAATGACAATAGTCCCGTCGTCTTCGTTTATTGACCGTTTGTAGCGCAGTTGCTAAGTAATGAAAAAGTAGTATCGTGAAAAACAATTTTATTAAATAGAGAGGTAGAGAAATTAATATTACGTTTAAAATTTTTATTAAAATAGTAATTAATTTATTAATATAATTTAGTAAACCAGTAATAGTACCAAGCATTGATTCTTTTAATTTCCGGTTATAACCAGTAAGAAAATAAGGCAGCAGTGGTTGACATCGCTATCACTTTATCCGGTTATGAAAATACAACTGATGCAGCGACGTTATCAGCTGTACTGTTTTAATTATAAAATATTCAAATATTTATATCTCACAGAGTATTTACAGCACTCGAACGAACTAAACGCAGCAGCGCTTAAAGTAATATTTTCTAACAGGACAATATAAAAACTTGTTTTTTTCTTCTTTTTTATAAGAGTTAAGGAGAAATTTACAACAAGGTAGTAATTATTAATATGTATATAGATAAGAAGATGGTGTATAGCTGAAAAAAATTAGATTAAGCTTAACTTTAACAAGTATTCTTAAAATTCTTGTAAAATAAATAATTAGGTAAGTAACAAACAAAAACTTATTTTTCTCGCAATTATCTTTTTTTTTTTTTGCACATTTGCTCTATATTTAAAATAGGCACACGACGATATTAATATTTAATAATTAATAATAAAAATCACATTTTTTACCTGTGCATGACCTTTATCTTCCGCGTGTCGACTTCTGAAAATAATAGCCAGTCCAAAATCAGCTATACATGCTGTCAAGTCATCTTTAAGAAGAACATTGCTGCTTTTAAAATCGCGGTGAGCTATAGCCGGTTTATAAAGTCCTTCCTTTTTAGACCGGATTTCTTCATGTAGATGACTTAATCCTCTATTAATACGCAAATTTAAGTACATATATTTTTTTATATATATATATATATACATATGTTAATGACTAAAAAATCATGTATCGTTTTTCTACCGATAAGATGTAACGCTTTTATGTAACAGAAGTGAAATGACAATTATAAATTGTTACGCAAAATATAAATTAAAAAATGATACAGATAACTAAAACCGTTTCTTCTGTAAGAATTAAACAAGACTATCATCCAGTTCGACTAAAGGTCTGAGGTCCAACAGATCGAGTTATAACACACACACACCCATATATGTATATAAATAAAAATAAATAAAAATAATAGAAACAGTTTTTTTTTGTTTCTCTAAAAATCTATGTACAATTTGAATACTATTTAAATAATAATTCGAACTGGACATTTAAAAATTACATTACTATTTGCAAAATCTGCGTTATATTTAATTCCGGTATTTTAAGTTGTTTCATCGAAATTGCAAAAATGAAAGTGGGATTTCCTTTAACATAGTGGCTACTCAAATTTAATTTTTAAATTCCCCGTTTATGCTCGGTTCAAATCTTTCCGATTTCCTAGTTACTAAAATTGTACAAGAGCTGGCACCAATGTTCTTCCGCTTGTATAATAACAAACCCAGAAAATTACAAAACAAATAAAATATAAGTAAAAACAAAAACATTGCAAATTAAATTTTTTAGACTTTTGAACAGTCGTCGCGATAGCCTAGTTGCTAGAGCGCTTGACTTCCGTTATGGAGATCACGGGTTCGATCCCGAGCGACGACGAACTTATTACAAGAATAAATAAATAAATAAAATAATCGCTAATAGTCACGTGGAAGGCAATGGCAAACCACCACGTTCAACATCATATGCGCGCTAGGTCAGTACACAGCAGACCCACACGGGACTACACGGGTAGCGCGATAACAAGCAGCTACTATCAGTTCCGAATGTAGTCTTGCGTGTGTACACCTGCGTTGTATATAACAATTGCCTAGTACACTACCTATGTCTGTACAGCTGAGATGTACGAATAGGTAGTCGCCGACGCTCAGAAGCTGAGTATGGCACTATAAAGAAGAAGACTTTTGCAGTTGTTTTATTTAAATTTTAAATATTTTATTATTATAATGATCACTAACTAACTCAAGCAATATACGCTTACTTTATTATCACAAAAGTTAATAATGAAATTTATAAATAATTCTGAATCATAAAATTTATATTTGACGTCTAATATTTACAATTGTAAGCGTTGACTTCAAGGGGTTTACGAGCTCAAGTTCCTCCAAAAATTTTACTAAAAAGGTTTAACTTTCCCAATAAAAATTGAATGCATTTTATTAAATATTTTTTTATTCGTTTCGTTAAAACTTCAACTAAAATGTACTGGCAATAAATACAAATATTACTCATCATGAAAATAGACTCGTTGTTATAGAAACAGTCTTTTAATCAAAAAATACAGGGCAAATTGTAAAATGTTTTTTTTTTTTTTTTTTTTTTTTTTGTTACTACTGATAATGTTTGACCACCGCAGCACATTTTACACAAATAAAAAAGAACTTTGTAATTTATCAATGAATAAAGTACATTAAAGAATGCATTCATTTTTCGCTACAAATGATTTTTTTTTTTTTTTTTAAATCAAGACTATTATTTGGCTATTTTTACTTTTTTCCCTGATTTTACAACAAAATTCTCGACTTATTCTCGGTTGGGTGGCCACACTGTTAATTTTTGGTACAAACTACGTCAAAAAAATTATTCGCAGCTAAAAATTTGAATAACATTACTCTATTCATCATCAGAGCAAAATCAAAACAGACGAAGCAAAAACAATGTGGTTACCATCCTATATAACAACTTATGCAGGATCACAGAGCAAATTAATACGGCTTGGTTTAAAAATATTACTTGCGTATTATTCCCAGCTAAGCTAGGCTATAAATTGATGCTCATCACCTAGCTATCATGAATTCAAACTGATACAATACAGGCAGGCTTTCACGAATTATTTTCATCATTTTCGTACCAGTTACATACACTTATAATTTCCTTACTGTAAAATTCGACGGATTGCCCATGGATTTTACTAATTGATACTTTTATTTTGCAGTTAAAAATCGAATTTCTAGGCGTAGCTTACAGATACTTCTATCTTCATCATACAGTTCATTCCATGGTATATACTTCCATACTCCCCCCAGGGGATACTTATTCCCCCCGGGTCCGGAACTTCAATCGGAACGGAGTGCGTCCAAGTGGTACAGCCAATAGATATATTGGTTAGTTGCGAATAAAGAATAAGCAGCCGCGAACTAAGAGCAACTATTGATGGAAAGACTCAAGCAGGTGATTCCAGTAGTGATAGGGTAATGGCATGAGGAGATAGAACAGGTTGGGAACTGCTTAGAAAACTCTACGCTCCTTTGACTACCTATCTGATAATTTAAGTAAGTAAAAAATTAAAATTTGTTCAATCATTTGATTGCGATTTAAAATATATAAATACAGAAATGCATTTACTTCATCATCGTGTGCGCAATATGACACAACTGTTCCCAGGTAATCGTGTTCGATTTCAAATAATCACACAACGAACCATTGCTATGATAAGCAGTGATAAGCCAAAATTCACGTTGAAGTTCTTCCCCTCGTTTATCAACTCCGATGAAACGCAAGATATTTTCATGATTCATTAATGGAAGCCGGAATATTTCTTGCTCAGTTAGCCATGATTGTTTATGCTAGAACAGCACATAGAATGCGATATAATCTTTACAATAAGTTTATAAGGGAAATATCTATAATGAATATAAAATTAGTGGTATAAATTTAAAATTATATTTTAAAATATTTATAACGTGACCGTTAAGTTTTATTTTTTTTTCTTAATATACTCGCTGACTTTAGACCGGGTCGTTATACCGATATAACCGTGTTTAAATAATATTTTTAATTATATAAAGGCTCAGTTTCAAGTACAGGTGTGGTCAACTTTTTTCGTTTCTCCAACGTACGTTTACGAATCTAGTCGTAAATTGCGAATATTTTGCACATAATTTTATAGAAAATTAAAATTATTAATTCCATTCAAAGATTTGGTCGTGGCGTCAACGTCATCATTTACCCCAATCCCGCAATGACTGGGAATCCTCGCATTGCCGGTAATGATACATAGGCAAAGGTTTTGTATAATGTTAAGTTTAGACAGGGAGGCTCTGAACCGTAGAACATAGAACCATAGAGTCAAGGCGAGAAATAATTAGGGTACTAAAAATTAAATTAAGAATTGCTGGATCCGCGCCTCAGGAACTGTTACCAATGGCTTTAAGTGGGTTAGTAATTTTTAAGGTTTGTTTATATGTGGCGAGACCAGGTAAGTTTCATATCCAAATGCAACCTCAAATACTTAACACAAGTAACCATGGGAATAAATTCATCACCGCTCTAAATTTGTAAGATCACGAAAGAAGGATAATCTAGTTGTAAAAAGCGAACACGCTGACTTAGCAGGAGATATATTTGGTCCAATATCATGCAATGTTCCATTACAACGAGCCACACAAAATGATTTTCACGAACACAGCGAGGGACGTTCTTATTTATACTAGAGATAAAAAAATCATCGGTATATCACAATATTCATGAGTTAGAAAACATCGGAGTATGAAATAAAGCCAAGACAATTTCAGGCTGGGTAAGTCTGAGAGCAACTTGGATCCGCAATGGGACAAGTCTCGAACCCGTAACCTCTAACTTGACCGTTATCGTGCTACCTCATTTGCGGTATTGATGATAATTTTGAAATTTCTAAAGAAATGATAGGTTTTCATCCAGTGAAAGGAACTTCGAAAGTTTGATGCCATCAACCAAATTTAGTTTGAAATTATAAAATTTATCTGTAATTATAACAGACGATGCGCTAGCTACAATAGGAAAACATGGAGGACTTTTTTCTTTGATAAAGAAATGCAAAAAAGGATTATGATCTTTAATTCAACATCACTGTATCGCACATCAGCAATATTTATGTGCAAAATTTGTGAATTTTGAGAATGTTACGAGAGTTATAATCAAGATTGTGACTTTTATTAAATCGAAGGGACTAAATTACCGTGAATTCCAGGCCTTCCTTTGGGATATCAATGCAGAACATAAAGATGTTATTTATTATTTTGATGTTGAATGCAATGGATGGCAAAGTGAGATTTGTGCACGAATTTTCAAATTCTGAATTATTAGCAGATTTAAAATTTTTAAAATGATTTAAATTTAAAATTGAGAGCGAAAAATAAAATAACCTTTATGACTGTATTACAGCATGTGAAAATAAACTTATTTTACAAGAAGACTAATTTAAAAAAGGCGATTTAATTAATTTTCCAAAATTATCTTAATGAGTACGTTCTGATTAAGTAAATTCGCTTCAACATTAACCAATTTAAAAAATGAATTCAAATTAATATTTGTGGATTTCCGAAAAAATGAAAAAATGATCCATCTATTTCGA
The DNA here is from genome assembly GCA_039619475.1 of Icerya purchasi. Lineage (NCBI taxonomy): Eukaryota > Metazoa > Arthropoda > Insecta > Hemiptera > Monophlebidae > Icerya > Icerya purchasi. The sequence continues at coordinate 503,545,779 of CM077115.1, read as the reverse complement.
AGTCTTTCAGCACATTTCAAATGGAATAAATTGACTTACGAAGTAATAAAACTTTGAAGAAAAAATTTGACCGGGAGAATCGAGTTTTATACAAAATACGATAATAAAGAAATCTTCGTATTTATTCGACATTATGCTTGAAGTATAAAATTCGCACCGCCAAAAAAGGGAGACGTGCTGTTTTTTACGGCTTTTCTTTAACTTTTCGCTAACATCCAAAGTTTTAATTAGGAAACGAGGTATGGTTTCATTTTCTTCAAACAGAGACCTTTTCGTCAATATATCACACGTCCAGAAAAAACAAAAATTCCAAAATTTAGGATTTTCAGAACCCTAAGGGCTTATTTATGAAGTTGGAAATCCGGATGTTTCAAACTAGAAAAATATTGGCGTGATTCTATATTTTGTTTTGTAAAAATGTGGGAAACATAATTTTTTTTCGTGCATTTTTGAATCTTTGGCCAACTTTGAAAATCCGGTAAGGAAATAAAAAAAGGTTTCGTTCTCATCAAATAATAATCTTTCCATCAACATAATACATGTCCGGTAAAAAAAACACTTCTTTTTACAAAATTTTAGGTTTTCAGCGTTGCGAGGGTCAATTCATGTTTGATGTATTTTGGTTTCGGTAAACTTTTTACCCGGATTATTACTTCTTTTTTTGACTTGACTAGCAAGGAACATTGGTTTAGTAAAAATTTTTAGGTTGATTTAAATTTTTAATAAGCGGACAAAAGATGCAATAATAAGAATTATAAAAGGGTTCGAAGATGTAAATATAGATAAAATAATGTAAGAAATAGGGATATCGAGTTGAAACAATTTAAAATATAGCATGGATTGTTCGTAGAATCAAGAGTATTCAAAAAAAATAATTAACTGATGAGTGAAGGAGACAGATTGAAAACGAAGAAAAAGAGAAATGATATTAAGAAGCAAGAAGTAGAAAATGGTCAAGCGGAGACGATATATGGATATAACAGAGTAACGGCGAAGAAAAGAAAAATTACGGAACGATGATAAGAAGGAAGAAAAGGCTAGATAGAAAGATAGGAGTGCGGATTGATAAACGAGGAAGTATACATGTCGGATGAAGATTTTGAATGTAAACTTTTGGAGAGTAGGCTATTACTTATAGGAAAATATATTTTTTGCCGTTTTCGGTCTCTAAAAGAGGAGGTCTAAATAATTTTTTATCAGTAATATTTTTGTTTTATGAACAAATTTTTGATTTTTATGTTTTGAATTTTACTTTTAAAAGGTTATCTAATAATGAGTTATGAATTTTTAAGTGATTTTTAAGGTCGTTTTAAATTCTACGTTACATTTTCTTAACAGTTGTTTGCGATTTTCGGTGCTCAAGATAGTCAGTTGTCCTGAAACTGTATATTATTTTAAAGAAATTTTTAACCGTAATTTATGGTTCTAATTTGAAGTTTATAAATCAAGCATTCTGATATTTTTTTGTCATTTCTAAATTATCTTATTAGGATTCGGTATGTCGCGTTTGGCCTAGTGGCTAGAGCGCTTGACTTCCGATTCGGCGGTCTCGGGTTCAATACCGGGTGACAACAAAAATTATGCGGCGCTAGTTTAGTACACAGTAGTTTAGACACAATTGGACTGCAACTGTAGCGCGATAACAAGCGACTATAGTCAGTTCCAATTGCAGTCGTGCGAGTGCGCTAGCGTCGCATAGACATATTCAGCCGGCGAACAATCGCATCAACGTGAGTAAAGGCCAGTCGTCTTGGCTTCGCCTCGCCATTGGTACCTTTTTCACGTTGTCGGCAGCACGAGAGCTAGGCTACGCTCCTGCTTACGTGATTCCAACTGCGCGTCTACCCATCCTCTAATTCTCCTCCGAATTAGAAGATAATTCATACTCGGAATTTCGAGTGAGCTAGATAAGATGATATTATGCGTATATGGATCCTTAAACCCGAATAAAATGTAAAAGTCGCTTAACTTTAAAACTAATCATCTGATGGCGCTACAGTTACAGCCACTGTACACAGAACCGCTCGTTTTTTTTTTTATAGCTTTAATAAAATTTCATTCATTGTTTGTTTTGACGTGGTTTATAATGGTACTGAATTTTTTTTTTTTTTTTTTTTTTTTTGTGCCAAATTGCTCCTAGCTGATAACAGCTATCTGGCAATTTTAGTATTAGAGCGTAACATTGAGTAGCACTCTATCCAGCGATAGGTGCAGAAGATTACTTTTCCTTTTTATTAGGCTAAGTCCATCGGCTTGACTCTGTCAAGCCGCCGAACTTCCATCGAATTATCCAACAATACGATCGCTAAGTAATTTGGATGTATCTCCAGTCTGCTAGCATACTTTTTTGCATCATTAGTTATTACTTCTAGCACGGTCTTGATTTTTAGATCTTCATGTAGTGTTAAGTTGGTGATATACCACGGAGCATTGACTATCATTCGAAGGATTTTATTCTGTATCCGTTGGATGATCGCTATATTGCTCTTTTTCGAGCAGCCCCATAAGGGGCAACCGTACCGCCAAATTGGCTTTAGGATTTGAGCGTATATTAATAGTTTATTTTCAGGAGATATTTCTGATTTTCTGTTTAATAGCCAGTACATTTGCTTCAGTTTTGCATTTAGTTCGATCCGTTTTGCTGTTATGTGTTTCTTCCATGTTAATCTTTGGTCGAGATACATACCAAGATATTTTACATCTGTGTGTTGTGGAACTGGAACATCATTCAGGATTATATCTTCCGTTGGCACAATTCTTCTGTTAGTAAAGATTACTCGCCTTGATTTGCTTTCATTAGTTTTAATCTTCCATTGGCTAAACCACGATGAGAGTTCAGTAACAGCTTCTTGAATGGTGTTACGCGCTTTAACCGGGCATACATCCGAGCATAAAATCGCGGTATCATCAGCAAATGTTGCTACCTGCACGTTGGAGGGCGTAGGAATATCTGACGTGTATATGAGATAGAGTAGTGGCCCCAGCACACTTCCCTGCGGAACGCCTGCTTTTATCGGATATATATCTGATGAGTCATCTCCATACTTCACAAAGAAGTATCTTTCGTGTAAGTATGACCAAAGTAATTGATATATTTCATGGGGAAAGTGACGTTTTATTTTGTGTAACAGACCGTCGTGCCAGACTTTGTCAAAAGCCTGGCTTATATCTAAAAACACTGCGTCACAGTACTTTTTCCCTTCGAGGGATGCCTCTATAGTGTTAACTATGCGGTGCACTTGTTCTGTTGTACCGTGCTTAGCTCTGAAACCGAACTGATGTTCCGGTATTAACTCTTTGTCGTTAATAATTGGCATTAACCGCTTCAGCAACAGCTTTTCATAAAGCTTAGAGACTACGGACAGCAAGGAGATGGGCCGATACGAGTCCGGTTCTGTCGGTGGTTTAAGCGGTTTCTTAATGACGATAATTTGTGACAGTTTTAGCTGTATCGGAAAATACCGTAGCCGGAGCATCGCATTGAAGACATATGTCAGAAATATAAAACCTTTTCTGGACAATTCCTTTAAAATCCGTGCCGTAATTAAGTCATAACCCGGAGATTTATGCGGATTTAAAGCTTTTACTAAGTTATTAATTTCCCCCGGAGATGTGAGTTTTATTGGTTTAGAAACATCATAACAGTAAGCATCAGGGGTCAGCGTTGAATTTCCAGGATATGGCTGAAATATGTTTGCGAAATGTTTTGCAAAGACTTCTGCTTTTTCTGAGTCCGTTTTAGCCCAAGTTCGACTTGATTTTCTTAACGGATGCACCGCATGTACAGGTCTTTTAAGATTTTTTGTTATTTTCCACAACGAGTAGTCATGTTGCGGCAGGGGCGATAGATTTGTTAACCTTTGTTTTAAGGATTTGTTTTTTAAATCTTGCAATAATTTCTTTAAAAACTTCGTCTGCTTATTTAATGCTGTTTTATGGGTAGGGTTTCTCGATAATTGCCATTGTTTTCTCAGTTTCCGTTTTAACTGGACCGCTTTTTTAATTTTATCTGGATAATAGATAACAGGCTCATAACCTCTTTCCTTTGGTGTGGATTTCCACGCAGCTCGTTGTATGACTTTAATGAAGTATTCTACCGCTTCATCTATTTGTTTTGCAGTTTATTGAAGAATAAAATTATAGCCATTTTATATTTTTAAATTTTATTTTATTTATTGTTTAAAAGAAATGCGGGCTGGCTAGTTTAAGAGAAAAAGAACAACAACAAATAAATGTAATACCTGAACAGGAAATATTTTAACTGCTACCAACTCGTTTTTGAATTCTGCTACCCATACACAGCCAAACCGTCCTTTAGCTTTTAACTGTTTAAATTCGACCGGTTCTAATATTTCTTCTTCCGGTGGTATAATATAATCAGAGTCAATATCCGATGTTGCAACCTGGTTCCAATCAATTAATTACATACATATTTTTAAAATGTTAAACATTTGGTCAATACACACACACACACAGAATAGTAAACCGCAAAAACTGAATTTTTGATTATTTTATTTTTTTCTTGTTTTTCTAGAATATGCAATAGTCTAATAAGCAGAAGTAATAAGTAAATAGTACGATGTTTCAAAATAAATTATAAACTAACAAAAACAAGCTCACTCATTATGAGATAACATCCGGTTTACAATTGCCGTGTTTGAAATTATTTTCATTTTAGTTAACTTTATCTTAGAATGTTTTATAACATGATTTGATAACCCCCGTTATCGATGAAATTTAGAAACCTTACTAAGTGCTTTATTTGACACAAATAGAGAGCATTCGCGCTTCGTTTCAATAAATTGGAATTGTCTATGTGATTGTTCTTTGCAAAGCTATAAACCCAATGACGTATCATCATCGATCTGCATATAAACAATTTACTTTTCGGTGCCAATCGGAACGAATATCAATGAATCTGGACAGAAAATTAAACGTTGATAGACTCCGCGAATTTTAATATATGTGTTTCGTGTTTAGGTTAATCTCTTATATAGATGAATACCAAAACATAACATTTTTCTTCGAAGTGTAAATGTCAAAATCGATCGAAGGCGTGTAAGGGATCTCAGAAGACTGCTGTACTTATTTCTTTTAAATACGGAAGTTACGTTATTGACTATATACAGTAACACTAATGAACTGTTGAATAACATTTTTCAAATCCAAATTGTTCGCGTGGAATTAAACTGTCTTTATCAAGTAACAAATATAATCTTTGAAGTGAGTTGAATGTAGCAGATTGATTGGTTGATACAAGGCTAATTTTCGTGAACATTTATTAGGTTTGCGCAATATTTTCATTATCGAGAATTTCAAAAAAAATTGAATAATTATTTGTACTATGTAACTGAATATGTACAAGCTTTAATAAAGGCAAACCCGGAAGTTTTCTTAGTTGATAATTTCGTTATCACATTTTCGACTATCGCAGATGTAATTTATTTACGCGACAATGTTCAGCAATGCAGCCATGACTGAAAAGTATCAGCAAGATAGCTAGCACAAATTTTTGATTTGTCGCGTTCTATTTTGGATCAATTAGATGTGACAGGTTAGTTGGTTTACTGTGGAAACATTACTGTTTGCACTTTTAAGACGACTTTTTAAATCGATATGCTGCTCATTAGATTTTTGAAATAATATCGGATGGTAATGGTTAACTGCAGTATTTGATAAAAGTATTACAGAATGATCTGATAATTTTTGTTTTAATTTCAGGACCGGGAGCTAAATTTTTGAAAGTAATGAAGATGTTTAATATATCTGGAGACTTGCGGCCAGATAAAAGTCAGTATGTTGGTTAATTGGTATAATTACTTCCAATTTTTTCAGTGTTCAGTAAGATGTTGCCTCAAACAGTTAATGTCTCGACAGCTCACTGAAGATTTTTGAAATTATGGTCCCCAACAGCTTTGAATTTTTTTGTTGAGTGAAGCAAAAAGAGAAGCGTAAACGTTTGTGATACAATAGTCCGATTAAGGAGACAATAAACTAACGTAATGTTGATACGATTTTGAGAAGTGGTGGTGGGAACAATCGTTGATTTCAGGAATTCTGACCAAAATTTCAATAGAAAAAGAAGGATTAAGAGCGGAGGAATGTGAAACAAAAGATTGATTAGGTGAAAGTTGGTATATATGGGTTTGGTTGGTTTATTATTTGGACGAAAACGAGGATTACTAAAGTTTATTGCCTGTTTAAATGGTGATGGTATAGAATAAACAGTTAAAGAATGTCGTTCAGTAAGAGGTAAATCGGATGGTAAGTTTTCATTTATTGAAAAGTTCGGAAGTCGCTTGTTTCTGGCTTGCGTATTTTCGTAAGTCTTTGTAATTCTTCACTTATTGTATAACTTTTATGGTTTATTGGATAATAATTTTCGTATATAATGCAGTACAACGGTGAAGCAGAATTGTTATAATTTTGAAAATAACGATCGGTTCCACATTTAGCGCATACAACAGTACTTAGTGTGTTCGTAAGCTTGATAATGGTGACACTGTGATGCTATTCGGTTCGCGAGGTACTTCTACCTTTAACACAATGTAAAGCAAAAACTTTTTGTCAGAAATACTTAAGTTGTTCGGTTCTGGGTTTAAGTTCGGGAAAAATGGCGTTAACAATATATTTTGTTTTACTTTGTAAAACATTTTAGACTACGTAACCAAATTTAATTAATTCGCACTTAATTAATTCAGCTATGTTAGAGAAGGTAAGTTCTCGAAAACTACTCAGTGATCTTTATATTTACGCGGTTGGTATGTGTAAAACTTATATTTATGTTATACATAATGTGAATTCACTGTTTTCCAAAATCATCTGGATTATTGGTTTAATTCTTCTTTAACGGGTTTAAATTTGACTGAATTTTTATTATTAACTGTTTCGAGAAATTTACTTCTTAAGTTTAGAAAGTCGGCTACACCGTTGACGGAGTTTTAGGAGAATGTACACTTTTCGGTTAATCAATAATGGAACATTCTCAATATACAAAATTTGAAGATTACAATATATTTATTTTTATTTCATTACAAATTATTCTTATTTTCGACCTTTGAACGCATGTCAGAAATTCTTATTAACCGCGGTAAGTACCTGTTTTAAATACGATCTTTTTTGCCTTTTGAACACGACAATTACAGTTAAAACGCATATTATCAAAACCGGAAGTATAGCCATTAATGCGATCACGTTTAGATTTCTAGGAACTATTTCTGCTGCAAAATCATAATAAAATTCAAAATAAATAATACATTAAAATGAAAAAAAAAAAAAAAATAATAATAATCACAATACAAATACATGGTGGCACTCAAATATAATTATTAAATTCTCTGATTTCCTGGTCCAAATCCTCCCAGTTTTCTTAGTCCAAATCCAAATACTCCCGATTTCCTAATTACTAGAATTGTAAAAAAAGAATCGAATTTTTTGCTACTGTTGATAATATTTGATCGTCGTAGCATATCTTCCATATTTGGAGTTTTTCATTTACCCCGATCACCATGTTCCCGACATCATCAAGGAGCAGATTTGTACCGGCCTTCTTGTATATGCCAGCTGTTTCTATGGAAGGCTTATATTGGCCAACTCTTTAACGATAATAGAGCAATCAAGCCGCATGATAATTACCCGGATCTCAGCGATACTGGATAATTTATAACAAAGGAAGAAGTTATACATGCAATTAAACGACAAAAGAGTGGAAAAGCGGTCGGTCCAGATGAAATACACGCAGAGGTGATCAAAGTTTTAGCTGACCATAGTGACGTAGGTATACGCAAAATGACCGAAACATTTAATAAAATATACAATACAGGAAAAATACCGACCGAATGGTTAAAATCGACCTTTATTGCAATTCCAAAGAAAACAAAATCCTTAAAATGTGATGATTACCGTATGATTAGTCTGATGTCGCACGCTCTAAAAATATTTCTAAGAATAATACATACAAGAATATATAGACGGTGCGAAGAGCAATTGGGAAATACACAATTTGGTTTCAAAAATGGCATGGGCACTCGTGAAGCCCTATTCGCCGTCCGTATGCTCACACAGCGCTGTCGGGATATGAATATTAATGTATACGCGGGCGCCATAGATTACCATAAAGCTTTCGATTGTGTGCAACATGGAAAATTGATGGAAATATTAGAGGGTATCCCTATAGACAGGAAGGACATGCGCATAATAAGTCAGTTGTACTGGAAGCAAACGGCTGAGATACGAATCGAAAGCGTAACATCGGAGGATATAGAAATTAAAAAAAGGAGTTCGACAGGGATGTGTACTGTCTCCTCTGCTTTTCAATTTATATGCCGAAGCAATATTTAGAGGGGCGCTTGATGAGGATGACGGATTGATCAAAGTAAATGAAATCACAATTAATAATATTCGATACGCAGATGATTGTCTCATTATAGCTGATAGTCAGGAGGAACTGCAAAAAATAATGAACAAACTGATAGACTATAGCAAAGCTTATGGGCTCACCATCAACAGCTCTAAAACAAAAGTAATAGTGTTCTCTAAGAAGCCTGTGCAATTCGTAATAGAAGTAGATGGGACAAAACTAGAACAGGTCAAATCAATTAGATACCTGGGTACCTTTCTCGGCGACAGCTGTAGCTGTAAGAAAGAAATCCGATCGCGAATAGAACAGTCGAGAGCAGTGCTCATAAAAATGAAGAACCTGCTCAGCTCAGCAGAAGGGAATTAAATCTTGGATTACGAATTAGAATTCTGCGCTGCTACGTTTTCTCGGTCTTACTGTATAGCAACGAGAGTTGGACGTTAGATGCTTTATCAGAAAGAAGTATACAGGCCTTTGAATTATATTCGTATAGGCGTATGCTGAAAATTTCGTGGATCTTAAAAGTTACTAATAAAGAAGTCCTCAAAAGAATCAATAAACGCCCGGAATTATTACATTTGATTAAGGAAAGTAAACTACGTTATCTAGGCCACATCATGAGAGGCCAAAATATGAGATTTTACGTCTCATTATGGAAGGAAAGCTTTTGGGCAAATTCGTGGACAAATGATTTTCATTGTTGGTTCCGCTGTACACCCATTGAAATGTTTAGATCTGCCATGTCTAGAAAAGACATTGCCGTGTTGATCGCCAACCTTCGTAACAGAGACGGCGGATGATGAAGAAGAAGAAGCATATCTTATACGAATGAAACAAAACTTCGTAATTTATTTCGAGTAAAGTACAATAAAAATGCATTCATTTTTCATTTCAAATGATTTTTCCTTATTAAAAATGTCGCTTTTGGCTATTTTTACTTTTTTCCCCGGCTTATTCCCAGTTTCCCGGTTGGGTGGCCACTCCACCTTGGAATATAAAAAGTAAATAAATAAAATAAAAAATAAAACTTTTACAGTTATGCGGTTCACTAGGTGGTGGCGATGGTGGCTCTGAAGTTGGATGCCAAAAAAATTCTTTATTACACATGTCACCTTCGCAACAACAAAAAAATCGGCCATTCTTAACATTTCCAAAATGAATACATTGATCCTTTCTATCGCAAGTTTTATCTCCGGTAAAACAACCCTATATAATATAACACATGCACATAAATCAATTATATTTAAAAGTGTACGTATTGTTTACATTCATTAGTTAATGGTCAATTCACTAACTTTGAATTTTACTGTTACTGCTCCATTATTTGTATTATTTCCCCACACTACGAAACATCGTTTAGTTCCGTTATTGATATCTTTACAATTATCGATTTGTTCAGCGTCACATTTTTCATTCGGTTTTTTGCATTCCGTTTCATTATAGTATTCGCATTTCGTTACTTCGTTAACGCAAAAACTGATTTGTACATTTGCTATAACAATGAAAAATGTAATAAAAGGAAATAGAAAAAATTTTACTAAAATTGTTATTGGTAAGGCAACTATAGCTTTTATCTTATAATGAAATAATAAATCGCAAAACTATATAAAACATCAGTTATGAATAATTTTAAAATGCAAAATATTTTGAATAAAAAATTCATATTAGTGACTTATACTCCAACGGTATAAAAAATTAAAGAACCTATTAAAATAAAGATAAATTAGCTAAAATTTACAAAATCTTGATGAGCAAAAATATAACTGAAACATTTTATTAATATTAAACTTCCATTGTCCTTTGATGAAGGCCTGTTTTTAAAATTTGCAAATATAAACAATCTAGAGGAAGAAAAATGCAATTATCAAAAATATGAGGTAAACTAAGCAAGGAAAGTGCTATAATTTATAGAAAATAACAGATCGAAACTGCGCACTTATTGATAAAGAAATAAATTAAAACAAGAAATTTGAAGGCGCGAAAAATTTACATTTAATTTTACAATATCGTATAATATGTCCGGGTTAATGAATTCCTCAGAAGTGATATTGAACACAGAAAATTAATGTAAAGGACAAAAATGCGAAAATATAGTTAATCTCGTATAATGTAATATTATGTTACACAGAGGACACAAAAAATTTTATAAGAACTATTCATAAATGAAATATATTTCTTAATGTTGATATTTTCCGAATATTAGAAACGAAAATTACAAATTATAACGGAAACATTGACATTAGTCATTTAAGTAAGGCTAGTCGAATAAAATGTTTGAATAAAACTAGGGTATTTTAAATATATTGAACAGAATTATTTTATATTGAAAATATTTACGATGAAAGCGACCAGTGCATATGTAAAATAATTCTAAGAAATGATATACTAAAAAAAGAAATATATTTAACTAACCCAACAAAGAGAATAAAAGTAATAATAAAGATAACATCACAAGAACCGTATTCTACATAAAAGTAAATATACAAACATCAAAACACACCATACGCTAAACATAGTTTCAAATATTTTCTCGTTTATCTGATGTCGCATTCAAACGACAAATGTATAAAATAAATGTTCATTGTTGCCAATTACAAATAGAATGTTACATGGTGAATAGTTTTAAAAATTATAGTTTTTTTTTTTTGTATTATAACCATTTATATTAAAGAATGTTTAAAAAATACGTTTAAATAGGTTATCTAGTTGTATAACAAAATATCTTTAAATTTGGCGGCATGTACGACATATTTATATTGCTACTGGCAAATTTAGTCTGTGCCATTGAACTATTTGAATCTGATTATTTTGCTGTAAGAATTTTTTCACATGTTTCTGTAAATATTAGTTATAAAAGATATAACACAACTTTTTTACAGAAAGTATTTATTTAAATTTATTCTTGTTTACTTCAGAAGTGCTCCTGTACATTACAGTTCAGTAATGTAAATAACTGATTAGCTATAGTAAATATTAAAATTTTGCTTAGTGAATTAAACAATTATAAATAATAGTTGTACTAATTTAACCCTAGTATAGTAAATAAATTATATGCCCAGAAAGCTTCGTGAAGAACTGAAACTATCTGGTCTATACATAAACCGGCTATCATATTCTATCCCATTTTAAATGCACCATACGAGGATGTCTTTTAGATATTAAGTTTTTTTTCTGCGTATATTTTTAATTACTGTGGTTTTTAAATAAATTGTAATTAGAAATTAATTGTTTACGAAATATTTACTCTATACGTTATTTTCGTTTTTATTTCTTCATTTTAATGTAAACTAAACACTAAAATTAATTTTAAGGTTCAACTGTTTTCATAATAAAAATAGGAAAGTCGATAACTTATAGTTCGTTTTCTGTCGCTGTGATATCGACTTTAGCTACTCATGTGTTCGAGTTTTCAAAATTTGGAAGTTATAAAGACCGAATTTTTGTTTGTAATTTGTGAAAAATACGAAATTTGTGATTAATATGTTGTTGCGGTACTATTTAGACGAAAATAACAAACGCGTTTATACGCTTAAGGTAAGACCGATACATAACAATATTATATTCATTAAAGTAAGTTAGTCCAGCGGTTACCTTTTTATTGTCTGTTGTTAAAGTGATTATTTATATTGATTTTTGAATTCACGTATCTTGTAGATGGAAGATCCAAGTGGAAACGCTACTATATCTGCGCATCCAGGTAATTTTTTAAATATGTCAAGTACTAAGTTGATAAAGAAATGAAGTTTAGATTTTAATTTAATTCGTTGTATATTGTAGTGTAAAACTTATTTGATTTTTTTGTCCCACAATTTTTTTACGGTAATAGACGAAAATGTTCATTAGTTTCAATGATCTGATTACCTAATCGACTATATAATCATGAATTAATGGTGGTATATTTTCGATTGAAGTTTCTATTGATTAATAGTGCATCATTAATTTGTTGATCTAAAGTATTTTGATTAAATTGAACGTATTGGAACAGTTCCTGATTTTAAAATTTATTTACTTTTGTTGTATCATTTTTGTTTTTCACTATTCAAGTGCAATCATATTTTATAATAAAAATTTATATACTTACCCGTACAGATCAATATATGCTTAAAATATAGATCATAAACGTTAACACATGTTAAACTATTTAATTGCGGATTATACGTGGATTTGATAGTGAAATTTCGGTTGTTCCAAAAATATATTTATTTCATTTTATAGAAAAAAATTGAAATTTTCCAGTTTTGCAGCATTTTGTTTGTGTATACGTTTTTTTCTCTCATTCTCTAAAGCCATTAATAATTTATTGTGATTATAATATAAACTAAAAATATTCTAATACTTAAGTTGGATGTTTTTATTGTTTAACATATTGAAGATACAGAGAAAAATTTTTTATAATTTTGATTTATATTTTCAGCTCGCTTTAGTCCAGCCGATAAATACTCAAGAGAACGGATAACACTTAAAAAACGTTATAATTTGCTTCCAACCCAACAAAAGCAGCCTGTATATTAATGCCTTTGTAACTTTTTTTTTACGTTCAATTTACATTTAAGAAGTTAAATAAATATTTAATTTATAAACAATTAATTTCGTTATTTTTTATAAACAACACTTTTCACAAATTACGTGACATGAAATCATTTATAGGATAATTTATATAATCACCTTGCGATAAATGCTTTACATTTTCGCTATATCCAAAAATAATTATTTTTCTTTTTATAAAAAAGAGAAGGAAGGTATCTTAACATATGCGATGTTGTGAAGAAAACAAACAAAAATTTTGCAAAATTAATTAATTTATTAGTCTCTATTATTAATTTAAATATAAATAAGAACTTTAAAAATTTTGATATAATTTCTTGGCGTGCAAAATCCATTAGTTGTGACACGGCGGGTATTCTTCATTTCAAATACCTGGAATAAAATGATTTTATGTTAGAAAAATTTTACCATTAGTTTTATATTTCATACGTGTAGATTAAACAATTATTTTTTTCGATAATAATAATTTACCGCAAAGGAATGAACGTTTTGTTCTTTTTCCTAGATGTATTTTGGTAGATTTACATGCGTACATAAATATTATTTTAGAGATTTTGTTAATTAAAACCGTTTAATAATTCAAATTCGTTCATTTATTCAGCGAAATTTCCTAATTTACTTACTGCTTTTGTGTAAAAAGGTATGCGAATTATGATCATCCGGTTTCGCTTACAATAAATTTAGTAATATTATATTGAGGATTTTTTAATAATTATTATTACGGTACTCATGGCTGCATTTTTAAGTTTTAATTATCAGATATGTCTATAATTTTGAATAAATTCAAAATGATTATATGAAAATCAGTGAACGACAATTCGACTAAATTCAATAACGAAGAGGAGGTGCAAAGAATAACTAGTGTGTTAAATTAATTATAAAAGATTACCTAAAGAAACTGAAATAGACAAAAATCAGAATTTGGTTATCATTAATGTTTAGTCACGATCGGTGCAACAGTTGACTATTTTAGATTGAAAGTTCGATCATAAGCGACTAAACGACGAATGATCTCTATATTTTTCCTAAAACATCCTTGATACTAAAGGTGTTAATTCTACGAATATCTTAAACCTGAATTTGATATTAGCTTCAACTGTAGTTTTCCTCCTTCACATAGTTTTAATTGTAATTTTGAGTTTAAATTTATGGATTTTTTATGATATTTACAGCTGATGCGTTTTTCGGTAATATTGTTATGTTATTTTGGTGGTTTAATAACTGGACGATTTTAAAAGCCTCTGAATGCGAGGTAATAAAGTGTTTGAAGTCAAATTATAAATGCTAACTAAAACTAATCTCTGTTGTGTTACAGTCCTAGGACTGGTTCGTTACTTATTTTTGTACATTCTACCTGTACAAATATAGTTAGTACGCATTGGCAATTCTATAACGCAAGTGCACGGAAGACTACAAATGTTCGATTTATCGATATATAAATGTAGTCTCAAGTGTGTATGTCTGCGCATCAATTCGCACGTGTATTGTGGTGTACGTAGTCATTCGCTATTCCTTCTGCGTGATTATTAACGATTATATTTATTTTAATCATTTTTACTTGTTGTCGCTAGTTTTTTAAATTCACGACCTTGATGTGTCAATTGCTCTAGCCACTCAACCATCACGACATTTTCGTTAGTTAAAACTAGACGAATAATAATTTGGATATAAACGGTATTACAATAATATATTGTATAAATATATATTATATTTGATGTAATTACGCAAAATGTACAAATAAAGCTAAATTCATTTCTTGGTATATTAAGTTCCAAAAAGTCTTGTACATCATAAAATTAAAGATTCAGTTTATTTCTGTTTAGTTCATGGTGCGAATAATTTGTGACGGGTTTTTAGCAAACACAATGTTGCGTTCTTGATTGGATTTCCATAAAAAACTTACTCTTCTCTATGATGATCGATTAATTTTCTCAATGTGCAAGCTTAATAAATTTAAACCTGTCCTACATGTAAATCACTACGTTGTTATTTTGAAACAAATTACCTGTAGTTTAAGTTTATATTTTTCCCTACCGCAGAATAGTATAAGAAACGGGATTTTTATTTTCACCCGTCGAGATTTTTTTTTTTTAAATGTCTAAAGCAAAATATCTTTTCGCTGATCTTTAGATATTCAAGTAAAATTACAATTTACCATCAGTATTTTATGTTTAAATGTGACAATTGTTACTTTGTTAGTAAATTATAACGTTAGAGTAGATTGAGTGAAACGAAGGATAAAATGTATTTTATTTTTAACATTTTTGTTATTCGGTGAAGAAAATTGAAGAACAGAAAGTGTTTAAAAAAAATATTAATGAATAAATATTGACTTTTTTTGTGATTATCAGTTTTTAAAAAATTAAAATTCAATCGTATGCCGCTAAAATACGTAGAAAATTGAAAAATGTACCAATTTAATTTATTATTTATTAAATTAATATTCAATAAATGTATAGGTTACATTTCAAGAAAGGGAGATTTTCTGATTTATGTGCTAATTATTCTTGTAGGTTTACCTTTGGTTGATTATTTTTGTTCAACAAACTATTTTGTTGATCGGTCTTGTAATTTATTTTTAAAATCAGTAATTTTACTGCAGTGTTTTCTAATAATATTTCACAAGCTGTAATCATTTAAAAATCGGTACAACTGACAATATGTTTTTCTATGGACTTTTAAGAATCTAATTTTTTACAAGAAACGCTAACTAAACATAAGAGCAATTTAGACTCTTATAGAACTGGAGAAATAAATAAAATGATTTTAAAATTAAAAAAATATGTAAGGTTTTAATTATGTCGACATGGAATATTAATATTCAGTGATTTTTATTTTCAGCGACATGTATATGTATATACACGTATATACATATATGAATCCTTGAAATTGGAAATTATATCGTTTGAATTGTAATTATTGAATTAAAAGAAAAAAGTAAATAACATTAGAAGAAAAACAAATAAAAAAAAATATATATATAATAAACAGGATTTTACAATTAAGTATTCCCTACAATTTAGTTCAAATTAATCGCTTTATATAAATTTCCTTTATTTGTGTAATAAATTTTGATAAGAATCTATAGACATCGTGTAATCTGTATTTCTGATTTGTTCGCAGTTTGTGTGTTTATTTGAACAAAGTTGTATTAATTTTTTTCACACAAAAACGATTCCTCTTTTAATAATTTGCTTCTTTTGACGATATTCATTTCTTGTCAATTATTGTTTTTTAAATATAATGTTCTTTTTCGTACTTACGATAAAAAATTGTACACAATAAAATAGAGTACGTACTTGGCGGCCCAATCAGTTCTAGCATTAACATAAGCTGCTTTGCCGGAAATCGGAACGGAAGATGTCATATTAGGCGCGGTAACTAAAGTTCCGTTATAGAAGCGATAATTTGATCCTTCTTTTGGTTTCATAGAATGCGGGTTTTTTAGTAGAACATATTCGCTGCAATTTAAATGTACGTGGTCGGTGAATATGTAATATTTCATATATATATCTTATATATATAATTCTTCTGTGCGTGTGTTTGTGACTGAACTCCTCCTAAACGGCTGGACCGATTTTGATGAAATTTTTTGTGTGTGTTCAAGTGTATTCAAGAATGGTTAAGATTCACAATTCGGTCCACTACACGAAATATGAGGGTTTTAAATAGTTGAGATGAGACCAGGGGCACAGAAATGTATATGGGACGAATAAAAAGAAATTAACAAAAAATTAATTTTTAAATAAAATGATTACCACGGTAAAAATAAACTAAACCAAAAAATTTAAATAAAATGATTACTATGGTTATTTTATTAGTTCCTGGTGTAAGTAAATACGCTGCTTCCGTTACTTCACTTTTTGCGTTATTGAAATCATTAAACTTCCAAGTCGCGCGCTCCTAGCTAGCTGCTGTATTCATTACGGAGAGTTAAAAAAAAAGTAGTGTTTTCTAAAATATCCTGCAACGGAATTTACTACCGGGAACGTTATTGATATTCAAATTTGAAATCTTTACTCAACTACGTATAGTTTGCTGTTGTGGTAATCAATTAATTTTAATAAAATGCTGAAGACAGGGAGGTCGGAAGAAAAGTTGAATTAATATGTGTGAAGGATACAATAGTTGCCCATTATGTTTAATACATAGATAGGGATAGTACATGTTTGTTTTCATCTCTATCTTATTTATTGTATAATAATGAATGATTAGGAGTCGAAACATGAAAATGTATTGTACAATATGTTTATAAAAACAGGAAGAGGTTTAAGCCATATACTATTGGACTTAATGGATAACATATAAAAATAAATAGAGTATTTAACTGATATGTCAAATATTCGAACTTTTGGGCCAAAACTGCTGTATAAATTTTTTAAATCAACTGTTTAACTTTCTTTTTAATAATTTGCTACCAGGAGTATTAAACTTCTTACTCAACTACTACAGTTTGTTGTTGCGGTAATAAATTAATTTTAATAAAAAGCTTGAGACAGAGTGGTTGAAAGATATGAGTGAAGAAGATGTTCTCTTAAATGTGTAATTATGGGAGATCACCGTGTGAGTAACTCCAAACCGATGGCTGAGTTGAGCAAAACTTTTTGTTAGATCAAGACCGACAGGTTAAAGAAAGATCGATAATCTTCAGCTAAGCGTGGAACGTGAAGACTATTTTTTGTTGGACGGTAATAAATATGTTTCCCAAAGAGAGAAAAAATCTTAACATAAATACAATTCCAGATAAAGCAAAAAATTTTTTATGAATTTTCAAGTACCGATTTAAACGGACATTAATACACGGGCAAAGCCGTGGGACACAGCTAGTATATATATATATATATATATATATATATATATATGCATAATGTACTTTATAGATTTAAGTTTCGAAGATGTAGTGATTTTTAAGATTTGTTGTAGATTAATAGAGGGTATGGTCGTTCTAAAAGAAAATTTTAACAAAATTTGTGTTGAATCGCATCATGTTTCTTAGCAAAATCAATAATAGCCGAAAAGGGCAATCAGTCAGTGTCCTCAATAAATGTAATTTCAGTTTTAAATTATAATTTTTAAACTTGATTGAAAGCAGAGAGTGCGAAAGAAACTATTGAGATTAAGTAAATTGTAAGCAAAATAAAATTCGGTTTTAGATTTATTTTCATGGTTCTAAATCTCATAAACTCGTATTGTATAATTTATTCTTTGAGTACCGTAAAGTCACGATGTGCTAATAAACAACATTTACTTTTTACAAGTTTTATGAAAACATGTATTGGGATTAGAAAGAAGTTGAGATTGTACATTGGTTTTAATGAGGAGATCATAGTAACTGTGTTTTTCTTAAAGAAACAAAAAAAAACTACGCAATTCATAGTTATATAAACAAAATGGTTGATTTAATTTTTAACATACAAAAATTAACATAGTTAAATTTCTCAGTAATAATATTTTGAGAATCCTACGGTTATGCACTGAGTTTAAAGTTTTTAATTTTCTAATGTACTTATTTTGGTTTAAAATTCAAGTACTGCGATTAAAAGCAGCGTTTTTAAATTTAAATGAAAAAATATTATTGAAGTTAATTTAAAATACTTAAATTCTGTCGTACATTTGTTTACTTTTCGGTTATACTCATTGCAACATAGGATAGATGGGGTCATGTATACAATGAATTAAAATGTTACTCTGGAGGATTAGACACTGGTGAAATAACATTTTTAATATCCACTCATTGGGCAATTTTAACAGTAGAAATTTATCGTGGTTTAGCAAGAATAGTATTTTTTGCTTCCCTATCTGCTTCAAAATTTAAACATTTTTGCACGCTGTGGCGTCTAATTATCAAATATTATTAATTGTCTAGAAATGATCGAAACGAAAATAACATTTTATTTAAAAAAAAAAAAAAAAAAAAAAAAAATCCACCGTCAATGAATTATTTTTACTTCATTACTCAGTTTGTCTTCTTGTACTTTTTTGAGGGGGATGGTTGAAACTTAGATAGCAGCCTTATTTTGGAAGACTGCCCAAACGGCTAGAAATTCGTTGAATTGGTGTCGGGTGATTTATTATATACAAGCTGATATATTTACTTTTCATAAACTTGCGCCCGTTAAAATACCAAAAGTGCATATATCTAAATTTTTCCACACGAAATTCAAATTGTATTTTCCCTCTTTCTTTGCACCGTTTTTTTTTTTTCCTTCTTTCTTTTTCGAAATATATTATAGAAATGGTTCTAACAAGTAAAAATGCTTGTCTATTAAAAATATGCTTTAGTTGGATCGTTACTTTGAAACTTTATGAAATGTCAAATTTTTTTAGTAGGACAGAAAAACGACTAATCGGTAATAAATTTGCAGGAACATTATTTCATATATAAAAAATCGCTTACCCTAATTTATATAATGAGTAACATTATTGATCGTAATTGGTAATTTCTGGATTTAAAATTGGATTCGTTTGGAAGAGAACTGCTATTGTAAAGTGGTTCGTTTTATTGTTGCAAGTCTGCGCTATTAAAAGGAACTTTACACAAACTTATTAGTGAATTCAAGACCGATACGGTCGACGAAAATACCGCAGTTACGGGAACTGTTAAAATTCTAAGTTTATCTATATTGTTGTGCCGATGGCATTGGTTTATGTTTAGAATTAAAATGATTAGGGAACATCCATTAACCTTCAAGTACACGCGCGGACTCGTACTTAGCAGATACCTATGCGCTTGTGTATGGGGGGGGGTAGCAGTGTTGAGGCGGTCTTCTCTCGTGTAGCTGCCTAGCCTGAAGTGATCAGTTTGGTCCTTTGTTTGTAAATGAATCGATGCTTTCGTTTACTGTTAATAGAAATTTGCGGAGTAGCAATCCGTAGCGTATATTAGTGTATTTAAAGTTGTATTAGTACTTTTTTGTAAATAAATTATGAATTTTGTCATTTAGTGTTGTGTTTTGTGTTTATACGAACATCTTTATTTTCTATTTTTTAATAATGAGCGAGTACGAAAGAGAACAAGTTCGATTAGTAAAGCTCATGGAAGAGTGTATGCGGGAAGAGAAAAGTGAAACAACTGATACGGGATGTGATGATTTGTCTGATATTGACGAGGGGGAAGTGATAGAAGAGAGTGACCATAACAGTGCGTGAATGCAGAATGTGTTCGATAACGCGGTTATCGAAAATACCTCAAATTTATATTATTTTGGAAAAGACAATAGTACCAAATGGAACAAACAACCTTCTAGAAAAAATACGAGAATTAGGCCGGAAACTGTTATACGATTTTTTCTCAGGGCCCAAACTACAGCAACACGCAATCTAAAAATCCATTTTGGAAATATGGCAATATTTCATGGACAAAGAATTGGTTGAAATTACAGTTGAACGTACTAATAAACATATCGAAAGTGTTAGGAGTAATTATGGTAGAGGTAGAAATGCTAATCCTACTGATATTACTGAAATTCAGACACTTATTGGACTATTGTGTTTAGCAGGGGTACTGAAGTCTAATCGTTTAAATGTAGACAAACTGTGGAGTACTAAGGGAACAGAAGTTGAAATTTTCCGATTAGCTAATGACAGAAATGAATTTTTATTCCTGTTTCAAAATCTCAGATTCGATGATAAAATGTCTTGACTAAAGAGGGAAAAAAAAAAGATAAACTTGCTCCAATTAGAGATTTGTTCATAAATGTAAAACACTGCCTACATACCTGAATTTGTCACAATTGATGAAAAGTTTGAGGTATTCAGAGGACGGTGCAGCTTTTTACAGTATATACCGAGCAAGCTAAATAAATATGGCTTGAAAATATATGCCATATCTTGTGAAAAAACGTTTTATACAGCAAATCTAGAAGTTTGTCTTGGTAAGCAGCCCCCTGGACCTCGCGCTGTTGACAATTCAACATCAGCAGTTGTTCTGAGTGTATGCGAACTTCTAAAAGTGGTTCACGGGAATTGATTTGATATATCATCTTCTCCAAGAATTCAAGCTCACATGTTTGGGAATTATTCGCAAAAATAAGCGAGAGTTACCAATTGAATTCAGTTGTCCCACGGTTTCTTTAAGCATGTTTGCTTTCCGTCAGAATTCAACTCTCGCTTCCTATATACCAAAACGATCGAAAAATGTTCTATTGGTCTCCAGTTTACATCATGATGATAACGTAGACGCGGACAGTGGAAAACAACAAATGATCTTGGATTACAATGCTTAGAAAGGTGGAGTTGATTGTGTCGATAAATTACGTGCAAGTTATAATTATGCCCGTAATGCTAGGAGATAGCCAATGGTAATTTTTTATTCTATGTTGAATGTTGCCGGAATAAATTCTATGGTCCTCTATTTCGATAATAACAAAGAAATTCATATACCAAGGCGGCAGTACCTTTTACACAATTATACTTCCATCTAATAGAAACGCATCTCAAAACGAGAGCACAGGTAATCCCAAGAACGATAAAGAAAAGAATTCGGGAGTTGACTGGAGAACCTTCACCGGAAGTAACAACACAAAATGCGCCTCCTAGTAGAGGGGGGGCACTGTGCTTATTGTGATCGGAAGAAAAACAACCACAAAAATTTCTTACAAAAAATGTGGAAAATTCATGTGCGGGAAACATACATGTAAGTAACTTTTCTTTGTAAATATCGAGAATTTTTTATTTTTCCTAATGTCGATCCTCTTAAAAGGTTCTTGTTGCCGCTTTAATCTTTTGTGCGCGCTTGCTCTTCTTTGAAGCTATATTATGGAAATATGTCGGTGTTTTTCTTCCACATTTCTACTCGATGCTTGCTCAAAAGTTTCTTATTAACGGCTTCTTCGGTGAATTTTAGTTCTTTATTTAGGTTTTATTCGCTTTGAATTTTCATTAATGAAGTACTAATTGTATTCTCTGGTATTAAAGACAACAAAAAAAAAAAAATATTAACTTTTTTGCGATGTTCGTTGATCGTCCTGCCACATATCGTGCTATCGCCAGATAATGTTGCTTTGCAGTCACCTTTTTCTTCTGTTGATGTCCACCGTTTTTTTCATCGCCTACCAGCAGCGGCTTATTTTCTTTCACCGGATCCAAAGAATCGTCAATATTCATGTACTTTTGCGGGTTAATAATTTGATTTAGTTTATCATTAATACTGTCTTTCGACCTAAATAATAAAAAAAAAAAAAAAAAGAAAGAAAACGAATAATTAAAATTCAACCAATTCGATTAAGTGTATCGTTAATTTTTTCGTAATTCTCCATACCTGGTGTAATTATTCGATTCTTGGCTTTGGTTGTTATTGTTCATTACTTTAAACGGTAAATTATCTTTGTTAGGAAACGACGATGTTACGTTACTTTGAGCGTTTTTCCGCATATCCATTTGCGATAAATTTCTGCGATCATTGTCGGAAACGAATTTTTGTCCAACTTGGAAATACGGCATTCTGCGTACAGGAAAACATTCCGCTTATTAGTGCTCTTTTATTTATTTATTTTTTTTTTGCATTTTCGTCCATTTTTTTTTTTTTTAAATAACTAAATTATGCGCGGAAAAAATATGAAAATTTTTAGTACGAGTGATCGTTGTTACGGCTTGTTTCAAATCGGATCGGGGATATTTTTGAATGACATGCAAAATTATTCGCAGAATGCCTCTAAATAATTCGCAGTTTTAGAGCATATATGAATCTCCTCATCGTTCTCATACCGCTTAAAAATTTTGCTAATTACCCATTTACCTGTAACTAACGAATCGTGCTGTTCACCTGAATTTATCATTGTAGAGTCACTCTGCGAAAAGTGCCTCTTGGCAAATTTTTAAAATGACCAGTTCTCACCCGTGAGTTTTTTTGATTTTTACCTTAATGCTTGTTGAGCGGTAGGTCGCTTTGACGGATTCCAGTTCAGTAAGCCTTCTATCAACACTATTCCGTCTTGACTAGCATTCTGTATTATGTTGCAGAAAGGTATTCTACGGAAATTCGGAAAAGTGAAGTTTATTGCCGATGCTAACTGATATCCTTCCGGCCAGTCCTTCTAAATAGAATATCATTTCGTTTAAATTAAAATTCATACTTTGAAAATGTTCGTTAAACATAATAATGTTAAAAGATTTAATGTTAAAAAATTCGATTTAATTTCCGAAGCGAATTTTACTTCTTCAAGTAACTAAATTTCATCGCTATGGTAATGAACTGGATTTTTACTTATCACGACCGATGAATAGCGAGAGACATTGTGAACCTTTTTCCGGGCTTTATATTACCGTTTTAGTTCAAAAGTAAGTACACTACCAGGTTTTAGGAAGTTGTCAGTTACCATAGCGTGTATTAGACAGCAGCGGTGTTTTGTTCGAATCGAATTCGATTGTTTCGCATTGAAAAATACGGTAAATTACTATTGTGCATGGTTAGCGAGCCTAAATAAATACACACGTATGTTTGAAAACGAATTAACAACAATAACAAAAAGAAAAAAGAAAGAAATAGGCTTTAGAGATTAAAAATGATTAAAATTAGTATTAAAAATAAAAGTTAAATTTTTGTTTTTGAATCCTGGCCCGCCTATGAATTCTAGTAAAACTGTAAATAAGTTTTACACTTTAAGAAGAGACCTTTCGCACCTGTTTATTTCGTTACGAATTATTTTTTTTGTAATTTTGAATTCGTGGGATCCATCGCTGTTTAAAACTCGATTTTGTAAGCGGAAATGTAGTTACACACTTTTTTTCCCAAAAAAAAATTTCTTCTTATAAGGTATTATAAGGAATATAACAGTAATATCATAAAATTAAGCTCTTTTCGTAATGTGCTTGAGGGTCCTTAATGGAGATTTGAACAAAACAGAACAGAACAGAACGTATATTTAGCTAAGTACAGTAATACAGTATTTATAAACAAAAATGCGTACCAGCTCGAGAGAGACTTAACCGCATTACATTAGTGTGATAAAAAGTAGAACATTTACGTATTGTTAACAAAAAATATAAATACTATACAAAAAAAAAAATACAAAGGGCAAAAAAAAGTATAACAAAAAAATACCCAAAATAATCAAAATTACAACCAATTGTTACCATTGAAAACATTACTTAATAGCCTAGAGATATCAGTAACTAACGAAATTGCGTTTAATCCGACGATGCTTATATTTAACGTACATCCGGGATGGCTGCTCGGAATTGTAATCACCTATATTCCTGATAAGCATATTGCTATGGTAGGAACAGCCATGAAAAATTTTTTTTGCTGTATTAATTATAAAATCTTCTACTTAAGGCAATTGTAACTAATTATGCATATTATCTATTTTAGTCCACCGGGAACGTTTAAAATACACACTGACAACGCCTATTTTGTAGTAATTTAAATTAATTAAAATCGGAGTTTGAAATCGAGCACCAAACTGGAGCTGAATAAGCCAATATTGGTCTAATAATACTTTTATAGATAATAAGCTTGTTTGCGGTGTTTAAGTAAGATCTCCGATTGATAATTGGGAACAAAGCTGCAATGGTTCCATTTGTTTTCGCTTCAGCGTATTTTAAGTGTTCCTTAAAAGATAATATTTTATCTAGAATTACACCGAGATATTGAACATGATCAGCTAATCCTGGTGCCATTAATAATCAATTGCCTTAGAGGGATGGGATATCTACGAGTAAAAAGTATAGCTTCTGTTTTAGTTGGATTAATTTCAATTTTCCATTTTTCCAAAAATTTTAATGGAGATTTGAAAAGATAATATTGATTGTCAGTGATCCTGACTTCTTTTGGAATGATTTACTTTCACTCAGATGACTTTTCTGACATTATAGTCGGTGATTTTAGATGTTAAGTATATGATACAACGACTTGAATTAGACAACTCTCGAAAACTTTTGACACCTCCGGTCTAGTAATTAACGGCAGGGCCGTATCTAGACCAAAATTTCCGGGGTGGGGTGGGGGGGGTCATGAAAATATTTTTATAATTATACACACACATGCGCGCATATATATACACATGTGTGCGTGCGTGTGTTATCATGAAATATATTTATTTATAAATGGTACACTAAAGCCTTGTAATCAATTATTGTGTATATGCAATATTTGAACACTACAATAAAAGCAAACAAAAAATAGTCGTTTCCATAGAATTCTCATAAAAGT
Organism: Icerya purchasi; assembly: GCA_039619475.1. Lineage (NCBI taxonomy): Eukaryota > Metazoa > Arthropoda > Insecta > Hemiptera > Monophlebidae > Icerya > Icerya purchasi. The sequence continues at coordinate 503,520,724 of CM077115.1, read as the reverse complement.
TTTAATTTTCTTTTCTTTTGTGAAAAATTGAAAGAAATAAATTTATTCTGAATTTGAGTCCATTTAATTCAAGCAGTTATGGTATCGCAGACATTTCGAGGGGGATTGAACCTGGACTCCCGCCCGATACGGCCCTGTCTAAAAGAACCTTTAATACTAGACTAGCGTGCTAAAAATACCTGTACAATATTTAATGTCTGCGTTATAAAACTCGTGCCTTTTTATTATGTAACACTAATCGATTTTGTATTGCTAATATGCCGGCCGGATTAATTTAGTAAGACCGGGTTTGTAATTGTTTGACCATTTTTTATCGTATTCGGAAGTAATTAGCATTCGATCAAAAAAGTATTATTTGTATTATCAATTTATTTTTTTTTTCATGCCTAAAAAAATTTTGAAAATTTTCTCATAGATAACGACTGATTAAAATTTCCGTAAACGATGCACACTCGGAATAATGCTTGAAGAAAGCGATTTAATAAATTGCTTTAAATTATTTTTTCGGGTTGTATAAAGCAATAGAAGTCTTAACAGTACTAAGTTAATAATTATTTCCGATGTTTACATATTATCCTGAGAGTATAAGTAGCGTCAGTGAATATTTTCCATTATTAAAATTATGGCAAATGTATCTATTAATTTGAGTAGGGTGCTCGTAAATCAAAAGATGAGCCTAAATCTCCGCAAAAAGGATAATGCGGGGTTAAGTATGGTCGGTGTTGAAATACTCACGGGAAACATGGACCATAACATATCGGCATTTGAAATCTGGTGCTACTGAAAACTGTTAAAGATTTCATGGACCGATTACATACGAAATGAGATAATTCTCGTAAGAATAGGGGAAAAGGAAAAAGTTTCAGTTGAAGATATTAAAAGAAGAAAATTAAAATACACAGCGCATAGAATACGAGAAAATGGAATATTCATGTCGATGATGCAAGGTAAAATACAGTCAAAACCGATCAGAGGAAGGAAAAAATAACCACTAACATACCGACCAACCCAACATGTAAAAATCTAAAAGAGATTATAATGTACGCTAAGAGATCGAAAAATATAGATGTAGGCAATCTCTTGACTCAGAAGATGCGACCGCAACGACGACGACCGAGTTAAAAAAACGTACCTAAAAAAGTTACACAGCTTTTTTACGTAGGTTTTTTAATATCTTATTTTCGTCGATTCAGATAAACAAGCATGTTACTTTAGGAAGAAGAATTGTTGTTTGAAAGTACTTACTTCGTTCCTGATTTTAGTTTTTAAATTAAAATTTTTTAGAAATTTCGTATTTTTCTGTATGCTTATGATTTTGTACGTTGTTTAAAAAAAAATTAAAAATCAAATTATAGAAGGGGCTGAGAATTTTTAAAAATTCTTTCGTTTGCTTCTAATATATATATATATTTTTTTTTTTTCTCAAAATCTGGGCCCTTCGATTTTTAAATTTTTGGATTTTCATAATTTTTTATATTATAATGATGAAAACACGCCGATTAAAAAAACAAAAAGAAGCAATTCTCCAAATACTACGGAACAGATTGCCTAATTTTTGTCTTGCAGCTTTATAATATATATATACACCAGGGACGGATCCACAGTGACATTTCTTAGGTGGGGGGGGGGAGTTTTTTTTGATTAAAAAGCTGTATTTCAATAGCTCTTTTTTTTTTTTACAATACGAGTTTGCTTACAAAGGCGCCAAGCCAAGCATCGCCGTTAGACTTAATCTTGACCTAGAACCTTCTTACAATAAAATTTAAGTAATACTCTTTAATTTTTTTTTTATGTATCGGGGTTTGGGAAACTTAATACTACATGATCTAGTGGGTTATGCACTATATATTTATTTAATAGACAATAATATATTTTTTTTTTCTTTTCTGAAAGACGCAAATGTGATTGATTTCGGTTGGATTTATCATTTAAGCTACATTGTCTTGTCCGGGTATTAATATTGAAAATTACACATGTGTTAATGAGTAGATTTTAAATTTAATGTTTTTTATTTAGCTGAGTAATGTAAATCACTGTAGGTTGTTATTTTTACCAGTAAATTTTGGTTTTAAAACTAAGAACGAGAATTTTTGAAATTTAGTTGGCAAAGTTGAATTGCTCAAATTGAGGTTTTCTATGTTGAAAATGTCCTAATTTGGTATAACGTTTGTTATATTTTATAGGATTTTTGTGATTATGTTATTATATTCATATAAACCAATTTAGAATTACGTTGCAAATTATGATCATTTTATACAAAGTATAGAAGAGAAAGAGACAGAAATGTAAGCAAAAGGGGTCAAGGGGCACAGCCTCTTGCGATGCTAAAATGACCGAGTTTATATATATATATATTTTTTTTTCAATAAGACGTAGTAAATTGAATTTTACTCTTTTATAAGTATTACAGAAGTGTGGTCTAGTTTCCCATGGCGAGGCCCGAAAAATTGAGTTTTATATTGTATATGTAGATTTCTTTTAAGATGTTAGTGAAACGCGTTCCAAATTTTAAAAATACAACTGAAAAAGTAATCCATATTTATGTTACGAAGAAAACAACGAACAATTTACGATTAAAGTAGCAACTGATAATATTTAATGTTTACCTTATCGGGTGTTCCTAGTATCGCGCATATTTTAAAAATCTGATCAATTTCACTGTTACCAGGGAACAGTGGCATAAATGTGTACAATTCGCTAATTATACAACCGACGGCCCATAGATCGATTTGGCTGTTATAATTGGTGGAATGCAATAGAACTTCCGGTGCTCTGTACCATCGAGTCGATACGTAGTCGGTGTACGGTGGTCTAGATCTTACTTCTCTGGCTAAGCCGAAATCCGCTATTTTCACTAATTCCGTTCCAGAGCAAAGCAAATTTTCCGGTTTCATGTCGCGATGGAAAAAGCCATGACGATGCATGAACGCTAAACCTTGTAAAACCTGGTACATCATATTCCGAATGGCTGATTCCGGGAACAGTTTTTCTCTGCTTTTCATCAATTGGTACATGTTTTCTTTCATATATTCGAATACAAAGTATAATGTGTCGTTTTCTCTGATCACTTCTTTTAACTTTATTAGATTAGCGTGATTCAGTTTTTTTAATGACTGAAAATTAAATGCGACATAAATAAAAATCATATATTTTATTCGTTAGAACGATATTTATGTACACTTTTTTTATCGATGTTTTTTTTTTTTTTTTTTGATACAGATGGCGGAATTCAGTGTAAAAGAAAAAAATAAATAAGATATATAAGAAACAAAGAAAAAAAAAAATTGGAAAGCGCAGTAGGGGAATTGAAAATAAATAAATCGAAAATTAAGTGAAGAAGAGCGAAAACGTAAGATGTTTATTAAAATGGTAAGGAAAAGGATAGTACCGAGGAAAAAGGTAAAATACTAGGGAAAAGATTAGTACAAAAGTGTGAAAATGACTCGCTTTAGTCAAGGTAGATTCATTAAATTAGGCATTATTTTCGCGCGAAAATACTGTAAATTATTTGATGGAATAACACGCGAAAATACCAGTGCCATTTCCAAATGAGGAGAATGGTGATTTATACAACATAATTTGTAAGAACTGGCGCTATTTAATATTTTTGAAATGAAATTTCAAAACGAAATATAAAAAAACAACACGAAATGAAGTTTTGCGACACGAAAACATTAGCGAGAGTCGAAAATAAACGATTAATTAGAGAAGTGATTGAAGTCGAAAAACATAAAAATTTTAACAGAGATCATGGTTTAAAAATCGATTCAAATTGAAAGACACTGTAATTTGGTCGACTTAACAAAAAACCCGTAATTAACCATTCGAGTGCATATCTATGAATGTTGGGTATTTATTTAGGGAGTGAGTTTTTTTGTAGTCCAGCTCAGTGTGTTTTGTTCTGATGATGAATAAAGAATATTATTCGAAACGTCAATGGAAAAAAATTATGACTTTTTTTTTTACCGAAAATAATGGACGAATGGTAAAGCGAAATATATAATTTATATTTAATATCGTTAAAATTTCGGTGTTTTTATAAATGTACATGTTGGATAATATTTTAACATTTTAACTATCCTTTTCCTCCCTGCAATCCCGGGTACGTTACAGATGAAAAAAAAAAAAGGTAGACGGGGGTAGATAAACGAACGAATTTAAACATTTTTAAAATGGGCTATAAAGTTCAGTTCTAAAATACTCTTTAGCCGTTATTTACGGATATGGTAATTGCTAGCGACCATGTGTATATTTATCATATTTTTTTTTTTTTTTTTTAAATCTTAATTCTGTTAAATGTATTCTTTTTTGATAAGTAGACCACTTATTACTATTATTATTATTATTATTATTATTATTTTTGCCATTTCAACAGACGTTTGTTCGTATTTGGACTTTACTGCATAATTTACGAGCATCAATATGTCTAGTATCGATACTTTTATTAACACTAATTATAATTGTTAAGGAATTCATACGGATCAAGTGACGACATGTATTAGCACCGTTATTTAAATATTTTTAAATAAAAATTCAAAGAATATATTAACTCGCGCCATTAATTACCAAAAGAACACTAGCGAAAACTTATATTTTAGTTTGAAAATGTTAGCTGTTATTGCAAGAAAAGCATTGTTTATCGAAATAAGCTGGCATATTTTTCCAGATTTCCTTACTAAGGATTTCAAAAAATTCTAAGAAAAAAAACATTACGGTTACGTACATATACAAACATATATATATATATATATATATATATATTAACGTTGACGTAATTTTTAGCATTGGTAGTACTGTTAAAATTTGAAACATATATTAATGAGAAAATTTTAAGCTTTCTAAAAAATATCACACTACTGAGGATTCTAATATTATTATTGAGAGAAAAAGGTTAGTTTCACTTTCACTGAAAAAGTTACACCATCGGGTAAAATTTAAAAAAGATTGCAAATATGCGTTAGCACTTCCGATCAGAGTACATCAGGTATTAAATATGTACGCGGTAAACCTTTAACATTCGAAAGGAGTACCTGTCCCAAAATTTGCTTGCGAAAGTTAAATCTACTTTTCCTATAGCTGTACAAGGACGGTGAAAATGGTAATCTTTTTCACTTTAATCGATTTATAAGAACCGCGCAAAATTAGATTTTTAAAAGGAAACATAATATTAAATTACGCCGAATTTTTCAATAAATTAACTGAAAAGATGCATCAAAATAAATTTGAAATATAATCGTATAGACTGACACCGTGTAGCTTTCTAGCTACAGTGGGGGACCTCTAAAACGAAAAGCTCACGCTGAAAGGCTTCGTATGTGGAGTGTACATGCACAAAAGGGAAACCAAAAGAATCTCTCCCAAAAGGCGACTGCCTGAACTACATACTATGGAGAACACTAAACAGACTACGGTACAGCTAGAACGAGACATAATTTAGTAAAATGGGGTTTTGACAGATAACGTTAAAATGATTGTGGCGAACCGCAGGATGATAAGCACATATTTAATTGTAAATTATTTAGAATTTTTGAAAGAAAGAAGCTGAATCAGGATATTGACGAGGAAACTGTCAAATTTCTAAAATTTTGGACGACCAGAGGCATTTAAACCGATCGGATACGCTATAATAATAGACTGGCACCTATTTTCATGTCGCTGCGCGAAAGAACTTAAGACATCGTTTAAATATTCTATTATCACATTAATAAAAGATGAATTATAGATTACAAATCATTATTTATTTAGTGTTGTTTTTTGTTGCACTCCCCGGAAAGCGCTGAATTTCAATATAGATTTTACTGGACTAAACGGGAATTTTAAAGCGGGTCACTATTTTTTTGTTTACGAATGTCAAGGTTCATTGTATATAAAAAGTACCTGTTACTATCGAGATTTGAAAAAAATATACTAATGAGCAGCTTTTAAACTACTAAAAAGGTCTATTCCCGAGGATACGAAAAAAAAAGGTGAAATTATCAAGGGAAAAAGTATGCTTCATTTTCATATTGCAGAAATACATACGTTAGTATTTCTAATCAAAGTACATCGAATATTAGACGTATACTAAAAAAAAAAAAAAATACTCGTTTCTGTAAGTGCACAGATGTGTGCAAGTTATTTTCGTTTTGCTTAATAATTGAAAATTTTTCGAAACATAATTGTAATTAAAAACATGCATTTTACAAGTTTCAATGAAGAAACATTTTTGCAAGACGTGATGTGGATGGTAAAAAAAAAAAAAAAGTAAAAAATCATTTATAAAAATAATACGGTAATTTGAATAAAATTAACGCGTAAATATATATATCTCAAATTATAACACATACTTTAACTTCTCGGAGATTCATAGCTTCATCCCACGAATAGTATTTCCGTTTCATCCTATATAGGTGAGCAAAAAACAAAATAAAAAAAAAACGTTTTATGAAAAAAATAAAATTAATGAATTTGGAACAACACTAAAAATTAGTCACGAATAAATTAAAATAAATCGTTTAAAAGCATATTTAAAAATGAAAATTACTATATCAAAAGGGAGCATATTTTCGTTATAAACAACGGATTTACGTAGTAATTTTAGGTGCAGAAGTGTTATCCGAGTTCAGCGTTTATTTTTTAAAGTAAAACTTCTTTAGGCGCGTTTTGAATATTATTTTACCCAGGGGGGAGGTGACGTTGTGAGATAGGCTACTTCCAGCTTTACTAAATTATGATAACCAGTTTGACAGTAGGCAAAAACCAGATATCTGAGCAAGGAATCGGTCGAAAATAGAATAAAGCTCAAAGAGGCTAAAGTAATGTTCTTCTAGGATTGGAATTATCAGCTATCTTCGTACCCTCCCACAGCAGTAGCATGAATGTGCAACTAGTTCACTCGGATACGAGTTTCAGCCGATATAATACGTAAACCTGTAGAGATTAAACTGAATCGAGCGCACAAGTGGCCAATCCACGGGGCGGGGGGGGGGGGGGGGGAGGGAGAACCAAAGCTTTTATGAAAAAATTTGTTATAACAAAGAAACTTAATTTATACTACAAGAGATTTTTTATAAATGTTACAACGTATGGATTTAATTATGATTCTTATTTAATACTGTTTTCTAGTAAAACTATTAATGTTACGTTTTTATTTTATTTTAAATGTAATTATCATTGACCTTTTGCCTTTCATATTTATTTTTAATTTTTATTTTGTAATTTTAATTAAAAATAGATCAAAGATAAATATATATATATATATATTTTGTATTTGCTCACAAACAAAGAATTAGAATCGGATTACTAACAAAAATAAAAAAGAAGTAAAGTGTCTAATAAAAATACTATCTTTCTTACTATTAAAATTCTAAACTACCATTTAAGCTAGAATTTTATATATATATTTTTTTTATTTTTTATCTAAAAATAAAATAAAATTTAAATTAAATTGTAACAATTATGTATTTTCAAATCATTTTTAAATTTCTAAAGAGGTCGTTATTTGATTTTTTTTATGAAACAACGTATTTTTCAAATCTATTGCCCACCATAGAAGATATTACGTAATTATATAACTTCTCCCCCCCCCCAAAAAAAAAAAAATTTCTCTGAAAATGTCAAAGCATAGGGCTTAAGCTACAAATTAACGTTTCTGAAATCAAACAAACCAAAAACAATACTCCACTTTTCATAAAAAATAACGGCTATAAAATCAGCAATATGACAGAGAATCTAAACTACTCCCTATCTTCTCTCTTTCCGTTAGACAGCACTGACAAAGACAGCAACAAACAGGAAAATACTACGAGAAAACTTTAAACTTCCCATACAGGAAAACGTTGCTCACTTATAACAGACTCCTCTTGATACTTCCGCACTAAATAGCATTATAAAAAATTTAAAAAACAACAAAGCTGCTGGACCTGACAATATTATAAATAAGACACTGAAATTAATCCAAAAGTCCTATCCAAAACTCCTTCCACTCCTATAGAAAAAAAAAAAAAAAAAAATTCTCCTTAAACAATTTCCCTAAACTCTGGCGCAAAGCAAATGTAATCTTACTTCATAAATCAAACGAAGATGCAAAGTCTGCCCACAGGGTAGCGTTTTAGGTCCACTTTTCTGGAATATATTATTCAACCAAGCTCTATCATACGACAACAACGTTGACCTATGCGGATATACAGATGACTTACTATTGATTATAACGGACGATGTAAAAGTCAATCTCGAAAGAACAGCTAACAAAACGCTTGAGTTACTCGGAGCCTGGCTAAATGAAATAAAACTTAATCTTTCAATTGAAAAATGCTTTGTGTCCCTTTTCACAAACTCCGTGAAACTAAAAAGGAAAAATATTAAAGTACTTTACAGGGGGATCATTCTGAAAGTAGTCGAACATTTTAAATACCTAGGAGTTATATTAGACAATTGCTTCAAACAACACATGGGCTACACCGCATCTAAGTTTGATTACAGATACAGAATTGTACTGTACAGGTCACGTGTTGAGAACACAGTGTGTTACTGTAGCTCTGTGTTTCTCCAACACCTAAAAAAGAAAACCCTAAAGCAAAAAATTTACACTATACAACGTAAACAATTAATAAACGCCTGCAGAGCTTATAGTACAATTTCTTACAGCGCCGCTGTTGCTCTTACCGGAGTCCTTTCACTACACCCAGAAATTAACTATAAATCAATTATTTTTACCATAAAAATTTTGAATATATTAACGATCATGTCTGTCAAATAATAAACTTTTTACCTCTAATAAATCCTCTTCAGAACAATTCATACATGCTAATCCACCACGACTTACATATAAAAATGTCACTGAAATAACTCCAAAGATACATTAAAAACTATTTCAGGTCTATGGCAAAACTCCCGGGAAAGAGATACAGCCGGTCGGCATACCCACCGGCTAATCCCAAATATTAGAACAGGCTTACAGTTAACACCTGACTTTTACACTACTCAACTCCTCACTGACCATGGACACTTCGGGGAGCCTATTTAAAAAAATACAAAATTACTAAAGACGACAAATGTGACTGTGGGGAAATTGAAAACGTCAATCATGTAATCTTTTACTGCAGTAATTATGACGACATCAGATACTTCAACATAGAAACCTCAATTTGAGCAATTCAATTTTGGCAACTAAATTGCAAAAATTCGTGTTGTTAGTCTTAAAACCAAAATTTACTGGCAAAAATAACAACCTACAGTGATTTACATTACTCAGTTAAATAAAAAACATTAAACTTAAAATCTACTCATTAACACATGTGTAATTTTCAATATTAATACCCGGACAAGACAATCTAGCTTAAATGGTAAATCAAACCGAAATCAATCACATTTGCGTCTTTTAGAAAAAATAAATAAAATAAAAATATTATTGTCTATTAAATTAATACATAGTGCATAACCTACACTAGATTATGTAGCATTAAATTTCTCAAACCCCGATACATAAAAAATAAATAATAAAATTATAGTTCATTACTTAAGTTTTATTGTAAGAAGGTTCTAGGTCAAGATTAAGCCTAACGGCGGTGCTTGGCTTGGCGCCTTTGTACGCAAAACTCGTATTGTAAAAAAAAGCGCTATTGAAATACAGTTCTTAATCAAAAAAAAAAAAACTTCCCCCCCAAAATGTCTCTCTGGATCCGCCCCTGTCTTAATGAGAGAGGGAGTACATTTATTATGTTTTAAATAAATAATCATACGCTTTTTCCAAGCGAGCCGGGGATCAAAAAAGGTAACATATGAGGGAAAACATATAAAGTTCGTTTAATATAAAGTGTAAATTCGATTTGGAATTAATATATTCATGTGATATTTTGATAATACAGGAACGAAAATGAACAATGTCGCGTAATACGGAAATGTAATATCTTCTCCAACAAAAAATTTTTGTATAATTTCGTTGATTAAACAAGTAGCCTTTAATTTAAAGGAAAATATTACAACTGCTTGCATTGTAATGGACGAAAAAATCGCAGGAGAAGTGTACAAGAAAACTTTGAAATGAACAACAATAGCGGGGAGTTGAAACGAGCAAATAAAAATAACAATTTAAGTTTTTCGAATGTTGCGAAAACTTTTTTCGTAGTAACAGAGATTTGTTGACTTTTAAATGTGAATTTAAATTTTAGAAATTTAAAAAATAATTTAGGCCAATTTGTAGAAAACTAATACAGAGAACTGCGTGCAAAAAGAAATTACTTTTTTTTGAAAAACAGAGCATTACATCCTACAATTACGTGAGCAATTACAATACATGCTTTCAATTTTTAACTGCTATACTACAAAGTTTTTGCATCAATAAGTACTAGGAAACACGACTTTTGGAATGAGGTTCTTAATATGAGGTGAACGCGAAAAATGTTTTTGGTTGTTACAGTTCTGTTTTAAGTGATATTAACTCTATTTGAAAAATTTGATTTTAATATAAAATTTTTCCGAATAAAATTATCAGAAAATGAGGGGGGGGGGGATAAGTAATGAAAAATCGTTTAAAGAGCGATTATTTAATGAAGAGTTCGTATTTTCTTCCTCCGCAGGTTTACTCCTAAGCGTATCCGATATTATTTAGTACCCCAGTGGAGTTCATTAAAAGTGCTCTTAACAACGGTAAAACAATTTTGTGCTCAAACTTCAGTGTAAAACTGCAAAAAATAATCATGCATTTACACATATTTCAGTGATCACTTTAGTATCAGGCCGAATGGAAGGAAAAGAGGTCGTGAGACAGTCGGATTGAATAAAAATAACAATCAGACGTCACATTTTCTACATACGTGCTCACCAGCGTACTAGCGCGAATACTATCGAACAAATATAAATAGGAATAGAACAAGTTGGATTGTGAGAAAGTAAAAACAGCAGTTGTTCAGGTGTCATTTTTTTAATAACCATCAGTAAAGTAATAAATGGAATGAAGTGATAAGAAAATAAATTATCCGAACTATTATCAACTGCACTTCGCGAAACAGTGTATCGAATGCTGTAACATCTAGATATGAGAACACGAAATTATTAAACTATTAGTTTTTTCCTCGTTTTTTTAAAATACACCCAGAATAAGGTTTAAGATGATGAAACTAATATTTTGAAACGGGTTTTCAGCTTGTTCCATTCAGCGATGTAGATTTCTTATTTTGTTAACAAGACACTTAAAATGTTTTTATATGTTTGAGTCTAATCAATTTTACGGACTCCGATCTTAAATTTAGAAAAAAAAAAAAAATATATATATATATATAAATAACCACATTCTGTTTTCTTAACATTTCTTTTGGAATAATATTTAACAATTTTCGCAAAATATCATAAACCTCAGTTAATTTTTTCTACTCCAATTAGAATACTTTGAAAGTCACGCCATAAAATGCGAGGGAAACAGTATTATCAGCACGTCCGTTGTTATGGCATTATTATTATTTCTTTATTTCGGCAAAAGTATTTTGAACAATTTTTTTTTTTTGCAAGTTTTTCTGAAGGATCAGTGTGTGGCCACCTAAATATGATTTTTAAATTTTCCGGTTTCCTTGTTGAAACATTCCCGATTTTCCGGTCGATAGAATTGTTCAAGAGTGAACACCAATCTTGCTCATAATAAACCCAATAAACTGAATCGAGGATAAGAAAGATATTAGAAGGAAGAGAAGAATTATAGATTAAACTTTTTTAGCTATTTGAAATTATTTTATTTACAATGACACTGACTTAAATGCTTCCTTTAATATCGTAAAAGTTAATAATGAAATCTATAAGCACTTCCTTATTGAAATAGTTTTGAGTTAACAAAATTTATTTGAAATTTAACATTTAAATTTGTAATCGTGGGCGCCCCCTTCATGGAGTTTAGGAGTTCAACCCCCCCCCTCCCCGCCGTTTTACACAGAGAGAATTCAACTCCCCCGATAAATTAAAATACGCAATACGGAAATTGAAATTTTAATTATTAGGTATTTAAAATATCCGAATGAAATTTCATCCAACTTCATCAGAAGAACAAGTAATGGTTTTCGGAAACGAACAGCGGCTTGTTTTAAAAAGGTTTTGATTACTTTAAAATTTTAATTTTAACAAAATTAGTATAAATTCGTTTTGAAATTTATAGTTTAAATTACAGCGGATAGTATAATTCCACGTTTCAAGAAAAGAGTTTCAATTCCTTCCACAATATTACTCATCTCGTATGTTTGTAATGTACGATTTTGAAAATATTTCATTTATACACATAATCCACGTCTTCCGCTTTTTTACACTACGAATGAGATCAAAATTATAAAAGTTAATCATTCCCAAATGCAAGTACAGTGACACTTCAGAATAATGGACAGTCGCGGGACCAAACAATTTTGTCCGGTATTAAGAAGTGTCCGCTAATGGGAAATAATAATGTATGTACAGTTTACTTAAATTTACACTGTATTGTGTGTTGTAACGTATTTAGCAAGAATATAATTTATAATACGTAATGTAAAAAAATACAGTACATATTTACTTAAGACATACATACGTCTAAAATATAAAAAAAAAATGTTCGTATAATATAAAAATGTGTATGTACGTACAGTACTATTACAGTACTTATGTTTGTACTCCAGGATTAATTGATAAATAAGTTAGTCAATAGAGAGTATAAATCACTTTTTGTTTTTAAGAACGCAAGATAATCTATAATTTTAATCACTTATGTTCAGAATATTTTTTTTTGTTTTTAACACACATATTGTACGTCCTGTATCGGACATATTTTAGTTTTGTATGAAAAAAAATCGGTAATTTTACTACTTTATTTCTTTCATTTAAAATCCGACATTTGACATGCACTCGCAGTTCGGATATCATTATTTTTAAACCTTCAGCATTAGATTTACGAGTGAAATACGATTTTTTTAGTTTTCCAATAACAACTAACAAGTCAACATTATTTAAAGTTTCACCGTCAACTTCAGTAGTTGCATCTTCTGCGTCATCATAAACATTATTGCGTCATCACAGTGTCTACTTCATCATGCATCGGGTGGATTTTGTTGTTGCGTGAATTCAGCTGCTAATTTATTTATATCGGTACACGTCTATTAAACAATAATCTGGGGCACTAATTGAAAAGGGTTACAGCATACTTTCGAGCTCGACTTCTGACTGTAAGTGTTCATCGCTTGCTTCAAGTGCGTTGTCTGTTTTGAAACCGGCCTTTATAAAACAATTTCGGACAGTAGTATGAGAAATCTTTTTTTATCGCGGAACAAGTGCAAAGTGCAGCACTCAAAACGGTAATTGTGTTATGGAATTCTTTGCCAGATTGGGAACACTCTATTCTTGCTAAGATGTATCTATCAACATATTGACGATAATAAACTTTAAAGTTTTTAATGATCCCTTGGTCTAAGGGCTGGCACGCGAATGTTGTATTAGGAGGTAAACAAAACGTAATGTTTTCTAAATTAATGTTAATGGCACGCAGCATTGTCTAAAATCGAACAAATTTTCCGGTTTTGTTTTCCAACTTTTCTGTCGAACTCGGCCAACCATTCGGACATTATATCTCGCGTCGTCCGTGACTGTGTATTGGCCCTCCACGTAATGTTCACATTAATAAAACGTCGCGGTTTCGATACTTTTCCTATAATCAAAGGATTAACAAAATTGTTAACCTCTCCTTGGAAACTTATCCACCACTACACTTTTCCTCTTTCATAGTCATCGTTTTATCTGGTAAAGCTCTAAAAAAAAAAAAGACCTGCTTCATCGCAGTTATAAAGATCTTTTTCATTAAACCCCTTACACAAATCAATCAATCTTCCTTTCCATTCTAAAGAAATGTTTTCATCAACATTTGCACTTTTTCCACTGACTACTTTAAAAGATATTTTGTGTCGGGAACGAAATTTATCTAGTCAACCAATTGATGCTTTAAATTCAGTGTTTCCTAAACTTTTGGACACTTCTAACCTCTTTTCGAGAATTATTGAACCAGATAACGGTGTAGAATTTGCGCGCGCTCTACAAAACCACTCGTATGTTATACTGTCTATGATTAATCTGTCAGTTTTTGGAAATGCCCGTTTTTTATTTAGATTGTCTATTCAGACCACGACTGTAAATTTTAGTTTTATTTTGAATAATTTCGCTAATTTGTGTCTTACCGACTTGAAATCTGTCTGCTAACACACAAACACTTAACTTCTCATTTTCATTTGCTTTTATGACATCGACCTTTTCTTTCACGCTAAGCGCTCACACGTTTTTTATGTGACATGTTATAGAACGACAATAACTTTCGAAATTAGAACACACTTTATTTCACAGAGGGCGAATGTACTGTACTGCACGTGCGCGCCGAAGGCTACGAACGGCTGACGATTAAGATGAGAATATTTTTGAGAAAAATGTAACAATAGGCATTACTCATCACTGCGGTTAGTCATGTATACAGTTTCTAAATCTAAAGATAACGCTACTCAGCTCCAAGAGTGATGACTCATAAATTCGGTAGACGATCGGCGTGTAGAATGTTTACGATTGTTCTTTCCTGTTTAAGAATAAAGATTATGTCTACTAAAAACGTACCAAAAATTTTTTTTGGCAAACTTTATCCGTTTAACAGAAATCGAACTTCCAAAATCATACTTATTAAAGTGTCCGCGTCCATAGTTGGGAAATATTTTAAAATGCCGCGGATTTTAAAATTGTCCACTATTTAGAAGTGTCCGTTAGTAGAAGTTTCACTGTGTATTCAAAATTAAGAAATTTCTTTAGGCGTAAATACAGTCGAGAAGTATATATTGGATAATATCTAAAAAAACGTCGTTATTTTTAGCTTTAAATGATTTCCTCTTAGCAAAAATATTTTTTTCAACTATTTTTAAGCTTTTTTTTTTTTTTTTTTTTTTGGATTATAGAACGGAATTCTCGGGTAGTTACCCCGAGGATGATTATTTACGCGAGCAATCCACTGATTGCGTAGAGGAAAGAAGATAGAAAGTGTGTGGTAGATTAATGCTGACTCTTATCAGCAGTAGAGAGTATATACGAGTAAATTATTTCAGTACAGACGATTCGAATTACAACTCTTTCATACATATTCCACGAAATTTTTATCGTGAAAAAAAGGCGGGACACATTGTCAGCTACTTCACCGCAAAAAAATTTGCAACTGCCGCACGTTAAAATGAATAATAATAAAACTGCGTGAATCGCCAAGTAAACCGAAAATAACGCTGCTTAAAAAATAGCAAAAAAAAAAAAAAGCGGCGATTTCGATTTCGATTTCGAATTATTACCTTTTTATAGCAACTTTTTCGCCAGTGTCAACTTTTTGCGCCAACAGCACCGACCCGTAAGTTCCATCGCCCAGCTGATTGAACGTTATATACCGATTCATAGCGATTTTTTTAAAAACACTACTTTTACAAAGTTATCAAAACATAATTCCGAACAACCAATATTTACTTGTTTTCCAGGCGTTTAAAAAACCTATTTCTTCCAAAACACATTGTAGCGTTTTCGAAACATTATAATATCGGAAATACACACACACACACACATACACAACACATGTATATATTCTTTATTATTGTTTTAGTCAGCGGTATAGATATTATTTTCAACGACCAACATTTGTTAATCGTTTACAACAGATGTTTTACTAGGAAGGGAATATCTAGTTCGCGCGTTGCTAAGGTCTAGCTGGTGTTTACCATAGTTACATTGACAGGAAAATTACGCGCCACGTACACGAACACATTCGGTAATTACCGCGGAAATGTGTTATTTGGTATTTCGATTTTTTCGCAAATTTTGTAATTACCAAAATGGACATCGGGTTTCTTTCAACTATACCGTATTAAAATAATAACAAATATTAAACGAGAATTCTCGAACAATACGATAAAGCACGGCCGAAAGAAGAAACACTTGCGCAAACGTTAAAAATTAAATGTATATTTTTTCATTTACAATGATCGACTAATTGTATCGCCAAAGAAAAATAAAATTTAAAAACATACATAGTAGACATACAGAAAAAGAGTAAAACGAAATGACGCACTGCAGTATAGGAATTCAAAAAACGTCACAGCGATTTGACTGGAGGAGAACTTAATAATTTAGATTAAAAATGTATAAATACGTTTGTACGGCTGTTTTTTTAGAACAGTCGCTTAAACCATTTCGGTACTTTGCTTTTGTTGAACAGCGTGGATGATGTGTTGTTGTGATTGCGTTGTCGACTACTGTTTCCTTTCGACTTGTCGCTATTACTATTGTTGTTGGTACGCGTCTCTTCCGCACCGGGTACAATCAGCGGTATTTTTTGCTCGATATCGTTGCGTTTCCTGTTATAAAACGAAAACGATGGAAATCAAATCATCCGAAAAAGTTATGTTTAAATAATACTCGCGGTTTTAGCGCGGAAGTGCTTGGACTACCATATGTACGGCTTTGCACAATGTGCTTTTTTGTCTAAACATAAGTTACCATGCGGTAAAGAGCAAAATTATTTAATTTACATTAAGGATAGTCACGACAAAAGTTACACAATTCTGTGCGAGTTCAATGATCAAAATGTTTAATTCATTAATTAAATCAAATGAATTCTTTAAATTCACTTCATTTTGGGGAGGAGGAATCGTGTTGTGTACTTGGAAAAAGGAATCGTCGTAAAATTCTGCCGTGATTGGCGTAATGTTTACAAAAAGTATAATAACAACCTGAAGAAATTGGCCACATTTTGCGCTATGTCCGAAGAAATCAGATTTTTAGTAACATCATCTTTCAGTTGCGTATTAATTGAGCTGTTTACACTGCCACCTTTAGTTCCGAAGTAAACTATTACACCGGGTAAACCGAGATCGTATAATTTCATTTTCGATTCCAGAATATTCTTCGGCGGAGTTGTATCTGTACGAAAAAAATATGAATTTACATTAAAAAATGTACTATTCAATATAGGAATTAGTTGTACGCGACAATGAATATTAATTACAGAAAGTTTTAAAATGTAGTTCTACGATGAAGAGAACTTGTAAAGCAATCGGCTTCATTTATAAGATTATATTTCATAATTTTACTATACTTCGCGATCTAGCAATTTAATTTATTCGTAAAAGATCGTTTATCTTTTTACATCGAAGTTTCAAAGTACAACTTTTGAAAGAAAAAAAAAAAAGTAACCACTAAAGATTATGCCATATTCATCAAATAATGTCAAATTAAATAATATATACGGGTGTTCTATGTTTTTTTAAATTACATTGATTAGGTATTTTTCGTTTGCCATGAAGACGGTCTGGAAAATAATACACAATTACGAGTATATTATTTCACAGAACGTGGAAAAATTGTCTGCGAAATTAACGAAGCTCGTGGAAAATTCAGCATTTCGGTGTAGGAGTACACTGAAAAAATAGGGTGATAGTAGATCGTATAAGCAGCAAGGGCGGCAGTATTCATGCGGTTATCCGTTTTCTACGGTGATGGTTATCATGCATTACTGTTATGATGAAAGAACCATCCGGTAAAACGGGTAACGCGCCAGAATATAAACATCATAGTAGACAGTGGTGTGTGTCCAGCTGCCAAGTATGCAAAAGTTGAATACTCCGTACGGCAGTTAATGGCTGCGGTACTCTTGCATTGTCGCGAACTGTTGTTAATCTGTTAGATGGCGCGCGGTTTGACGATTACCGCGGATACCTAATGCGAAATTTTTCGCAATCTCAAGTGAGTCACTGGGAACACAAGCGGCCCAAATTGAATCCGGAGATTTTCAGTTACACGAATATATTACCACTGGAACGTAAACGGACTCTAGTATTCTATCGTTATAATAAAGGTTTGCCATCTTCAGGTAATTCTGCCAAAACGGAAATACTTTTTAAATAGGTATATTGTTTTCCAATTTTTCGGTGTACTTTTTGATCTTTGGGGCTTGCGCATTACTTTCCGAACAGCCTTCATATATAGTAACTGTTAATATATAAAATTTTGCATTTACAATTGAAAATAAACTAAAACGATTTCGGAACATGAAAGCTTTTTTTTGCAGACATTATTTTCTGTTAGTTTGCGCAGTAGACTATACCGCAATATGAAAAACCTATAATTCTTACAAAACTGATCGAGGATTAGTCAACCTCGAATTTTTTATTCTATTTTTTTTTTGCCTTGTTTTGTAAATTCTAATGATAGTTTAAAATATTAATGATTAAAAAATCCAAAATAATCGAAATTCTAGTAATCGAAAATTAATGCGGAAAGTGATTAAAGTTAAGGCCACTTGTGCGACTGTAAAATCGAATTTTGAACAATACATATATCGATCCTACCGAAATTTTGAAAAAATAACGAATTTATATTTTCCATGTCTAAAGCGAATAAGTTCATTTTTTATTTTTAAATATACGACCGCGATGCCAATTGGTTTAGTCGTAGTATTCGTAAAATACAATATGCTTAACGTTAAGTTACATTATTTCGAAATACGTTTTCTCATAGCGTGATTAACGTAATTAACGAACGTCCACAGTCCGCGACACGTTTAAACCGTTTACATCATTAAGAATAATTTTTTTATCAATACTATAACCTACTAAACTATATTTCGAATGTTCTTCCCTAGTATGAAAAGGCATTCGACTAAAAAATCACAAATTGTATCGGGAACACACACAGAATTCACAAATGTCCGATAAAATAATTTTTAAAAAGGTTCCAAATATATACCACCAAAAAGCTGTCTTGACCGGTTAATACTTGACTTAGATAAAAATTTATAAACTTAACAATTTCTTTACTCCAAGTTTTACATCGTATAATAATTTGTATGTTAATCTCTACCCTGGTTGTTCATCTTTCTTTCCAGATATCTAAAATGTACTTTTTTTAAATTTTTAATATTTTTTGAGACTTTCATATTGTAAGTTTACGTTAAATTTCGCATTAAATTGTACCAGCAATCTATAATGGGCGATAATTAATCATCGGAACATTTTATATTCTACTATAACAAAGCAGCTTGATTACTTAGATCAGCCGGTAGAATTCCTTTTATAATTCTTTCGCCTTTCACTACTAACATACATGCCACATACGCATGAAAATAAATAAATTGGAAACTGTTTTACTTACATAGGAAAAAATCGGCATCCGGATCTTTTAAGAAATCTTTAACAAAGTTCTTAATATCGCCGACATTTTCATTCGAAGCGAAAACTCCTTGAAGTATTAAACGGTTCGGAAACTGAATACGTACAACACAGTGAGGATATCTATTTAGAAGTTTTTCCATTCTTTCTAAGTTCCTCTTCTGACGAATGGCAGCTGTGCTTAGTTCCCCCTCTTCTAAATCTCTTCTGCTTAATAAAAATTTCCGAAAAATTAATATTTTTTCTTTTAAAAACAATTCTAATTTTTCTAAAAATAAAACCATTAATATCTTTAAAATAAAGTAATAATGAATATCGTTCCTTTTTTCTTTTATAACCGCGCATTATATTAAATAACTTCATTTTCAAGAATAAACTTTATTTAAATAAAATTTAATTTACAGAATTTTAATAAAGCAAAATTAATCTTCTCAAAAATACAATTCTTTAACAAATTTGACTGAATATCGTAGATTACTCGTCCTCTCATAAGATCACCAAAAAGAAATGCTCGAACGAGTTTATATTTTCCTCAACTAATATGCGCCAAGTTCTGCTATTTAGAAGAAGAAAATTCATCTGATTAACGAAAAAAAAAAAAAACCCCTATAAATCTAATACTACCAGTTTATCCAAAGATGATCTGGTTACCAACATCAATGCAATGGTTAGCGGTCCACTTTCCTGCCGTATCCTATAATTTCAGTTATTATAAAGAATTCATTCATCTCAATCAAATAACGGAAGCCACTCCGATCGTTTTTAGAGCACTGTATTCAACAATATATATTATATTCAAAGATCGGATAACGTTCATCCTATAATATTAAAGAACCTACACACATTGGTTAATACACACATACATACATACATATATATATATATATATATGTATTAAGTATCTTTAACAAATTGTGCAATATGGGAATATTTCCTACAAAATAGAAAATAGCCGTCGTAATCTAAAAGAATCGAAGCAATCACTTGTTGATCTATCGCTCTGACCAGTGTTCTCATTAAATTACTAGAACAAACTTTTTGAATCGAACAACTTATTTATTTATTCTACGTTAATGTTGATTCTGAAAATATCGTTCCGCAATCCATGCTATTATAAATCTTTAATTTAATGTTTAAAAGGCATTTGCAAACCGTATATACTTATGTCATGTCTTCTTTGACCTCCAAAAGCGTATGGTATTTAATGTAGACATCAGGTTTTCACTGGTTTACCTAAAACAGGCACTCGTGGTCGTACAGCTTATTCAAAATGTCTTAACAAACACATAACTGATTTCAACGATCTAGTCTCTCTTTCGGAAGTCACTTAATACGCGATTCGATTTCTGTAGCCCCGGTTCCGGGAAGCCATCTGTTACAGATTTCAAGGATCTCTTCCTTGCGGCTGTTACCTGTCGTAAATTCGACTTTCTATTTTTTGTAAACAAATGCAACGGGCACCAGTGACATCTAAAATATGCTACGCTTCGATCAACTTTCCGCGGCAAAACACAAGCATTTTTCTTTATATGTTTTTTTTTTTTTTTTTTTAAAGAAAAATAAATGTAACAAAAATTTACGGGACTTGACTGACGAAAGAAATAAGACCGCGAATCCGCTTTTGCACTGCGGAAACCCCTCTCTCCGAATGGAAGACCATATTACGGATACGAGCCACGCGTTCGATCGGAAAGAACAAAATTTATATTTTAACCAACGCGCGTATATTTTTCTGACCAGCAAACAATTGGCAGACAAGAATGAAATTGAAATTTAAAAAAAACCGTTTCCAATGCCCTCAAAACGGCATAACGTTAAAACTTTGTATATACATATCAGCGATACGGCGACCAGATAATTACGCGGCAGTGGTTTCCGATTGACCAACTCACTAACTAACTAAATGTTTAAGCAATTAATAAAAGTCGTATTGTACATTTAAGCTTCTAGAATATTTTCGAATAATGCTGCACTAGTCGTCTCGCCTGATTTTAACTGGATTTATACAATCCTCCCTCGATCCAACGTTGTTTGGAACTGCTTTCAAGCGAAGCGCATTTACTCTGGACTCTTCGTTATTGGCCACGACCAACCAGACACACACACACACACACACAGTCTCAACCCCGACATATTTGGCCGCCTGACTGTTGGCTTTAATCGATGAAGCATCTTGGATACTTTCAACCAGCAACAACGGCAAATTAAAACGGTGTTCGATAGACCGCGAATTAATGACATATCAAAGAATATTTTCCTAACTCGAACACCGTCAAAAATACAGAAACTGCCTTACCGTTTTAGATTAGAGTACGGTTACCAAGCACTGTGTTTTGGCGTTCGAGAAATTTATTGGTTTTCCTAGATACTGTCGCTATTCGAATAACCACCGTTGACCTTTACATCAGTCCCCGTTGGCTAGTCCCGATAGTGAATCTGGAATACTTCTTTATTTTAGAAAACAAATCCTAGTAGTTAATTTTTTTACTTCCATTCTGGCCAATCCAAACCTTCTGATAAATGAACTATTTTACAGTTTTTTCTAATTCAAATTGAACTATTACACACGTTCCTAATAAAAAACCAACATCAAAAATAATTCTGAATCTCTTTTCCCTCAATTTAACAAATTCATTCTCAATTCTCCGCTCTCGCCAATTTATACAAACTTTTCTCTTTAGCTTTTCCCACTCAAAGTATTAATCTGAATCTAATTATCCTATTTAAACCTTCATCCTCATCCCACATTGTTCCTCAACGCATCGCTTTTGAACTTTTTAAATATCTCGACTCAGTATATTGCTTAACTAATGGTTCAGTGTATTATGGCCGTATTGAGGAAGCCTGTTTTTTTTTTCGTATTTCCTATCTTTCGACGATTCCACCTCTTAAAGCACCGTTCTGTATTCCTTGCTGAATCTTTAGCTATCTTTAAGTGTCTTGAATTCTGTTCCGCTGCTTTCTCCATTTCTAATGCCTTATTCTTACAGATTCACTCAGTGCCCTAAAGTCACTCCACACTGATAAATCAGTTATACTGCGTATCCTTCTGCTCTATATGTTATCCTTACTCGATCATAAATCTTTTTATCCTTTATTTGAATTTTCATCCAAATTGGTCTCGTCGGCAATGAAAGCATCAATCAGGGTTTGTTCTTTTTGTCAAAAAACACGTATTTCAATTCCGCACTTACTAACATCTTACCATGCCATAACCGCTTTCCGATATCTTCCAATATTTATTTCATCGATTAAAAAACTATCTTAAACTTTAATTTTTACATTAATATTTGTAAAAAATTTAATGACCCGAGCAAAAATTATAAAAATATAACTGTAGCAATAATATAATTTATGTTAACCTACCAGATTGTAAACTGTATATATTACAAAACTGTACCCTTCTTTTGGCTATTGGTTTTCGTGTATATCATATTTTAATATCGTGTAATATATTTTGAAGGATAATATGTGAACACATTGATCATTATGTCTTAATTATATTTTATTATGTTTTAATTATATTCATTTAAGTGTGTTTCGATTGGTTTTTACTAGATATTCATATATGTAATGATCAATTTATTATGTATTCAAGCAGTAAAAATATCAATAATAAAACGCGTACATTGTTCACTTCCTAATGTTTATGATATAACATATTATAAAGAGTTAATACGCAACATACAATTACACAATTATCCCTTTTACTATTACTTAATTTCGGATTTTCGTACTCTTACATATTCTAAAAAAGAACCTTTTTTTCGATAATATTTTTGGTTC
Source organism: Icerya purchasi (assembly GCA_039619475.1). Lineage (NCBI taxonomy): Eukaryota > Metazoa > Arthropoda > Insecta > Hemiptera > Monophlebidae > Icerya > Icerya purchasi. The sequence goes on along the minus strand of CM077115.1, from coordinate 503,497,784 downwards.
TTGTCTTACGCTAAAGAAGAACTTAACTACCCTTTCAAATTTTTAGCAAGCGATTCAAATTGCTTTAAGTCTTTTCCGTCTTTAATAAATTTGTTTTGTCAAATCTACAGCGTGCATTTTAGGTAATCATTTACTGTCTAACATTCCATTAATAAAACGCAGAATAGCTTTTATATATATTTCGATGAATATTAATTCGAAAAATTATCGTAAAAAACCGATGAATGTAAGTGTCGAATTTTTGATAGAAGAATTTTGTGTCAACCTACATGTAGATATGAACAATAAATCGACAGAAAATTTACTTCAGAAAAAAAATTATTGTTTAATCGGTCGAAACCATAATAATCAAAATAAATGATGTATAATGTCCTGTTATGCTTATGTAATATACTTTTTTTTTCATACACATTTGTAATCAACGGTAGTGTGCAACATATTACTGTAAATTTATTAATTTAAACATTACTAATGTTATCTACATTTAAATTCAATTTAAAACAAAATTGTATATAAATTATATTGTGCACACCTTAATGTAACGGAAACTTGATCCTATAATTAAATTCGTTTTTTCCTGAAATAATTTATTACAAATTATTGCAAATATTTCCAGAAGATCGTAAAAGTTAATATACTGCACAAATTGCTGTTTATCTAGTTAACTAGTTAAATTAAATAATTTAACAAATAAAAGGATAATTTGTTTTGTTTTTTTAAAACCAAATAATAAATAAAAGATAACTTAAATCCACCCTCCCACGAAAAATAATGTTTTTACTTCTACCGGAAATAATAAAAAATCATATATGACCGAATAGTTAATTTTGAAATTTACAAAATATCGTAAAAAAATATATTAAATTCGGATTTATAATTAACATTATTTTTTAAAAGTGATAATAATCGTTTAACGATTTATCGATCACCGCTGCACTAATAAAATTTGTCATTCTTTTTACTTTTATTTTAAACTTTTTATCAACTTAAAATAAGGCATTCGATTTTACACAACTAAGAACACTAACAATCTATGTGACGATCGCTGAGAAAAGGTACATAGTGTCAGAAAACAAGTTTAAGGGACAAACGCGTTTAAAGTTTCGCAGCATAATACACTACTTTAAGGTAGTAATTTTAAACATCTAAAATTACAATTTTTACAACAGGAAAAAATTCAGTTTGACACCTATTTGACGTTAAAGAGCATGCTAAAAAGTGTCCGAATCCGTTGTCAATTCAAAACCGCATTTTTGACACACTATGTACCTTTTCTCAGCAACCGTCACATATATCATACATAAAAATTAATTTACCTTGTTTGCTTGGCTTCACGGAGTAATGATTTTGCGTCATCGATCGTGAGATTAAAGAAGTCATCGGACGGGTCTTTAAATTTTGGAGTTGACATGGTACTAAAATGAAACAACAGCGCATACCTTACACCAATCTGCAAAAATAATATAGTTAATTATTTTTTTCATATAAAAATATTCTACATTTATATACATTTATATATATATATATATATATATATATATATATATATATATATATATATATTGTCATGAGCCTACTATGGTGTAACGTAGATAAAATTCTGGTTTTGGCGTTTGGAATTCTGGTTTTACTATGTTGTGGGAAATGAAAAACATGAACGAAATTTTATATTTTTATCTTATTTCTTTTAGATCTGCACATGGCATAGTATTTCGTATATATATATATATATATATATATATATATATATATATATACTGAATAATACTCGAACCGGGTACAGTAACGTAATTGATATTAAATGGTTCGAACGGTTGGGAAGTTGGAATCTTATTCCGATATTGCACCAACACAATCAAAGTATAACGTGAATAAACAAAGGTTAGACACGGAGATACTGCCCGATTAAAGCGACGTAATTTTGGCAAAATTACGCATATGATAAGAATAATGTGTCGTTGTGATTGGTTTAGCGACTCTTTCGGTTCGTCGGAAATTAAATCGGTTATTAAATCAGTTTAGCTTAGTTGGTGTTATACGGTTACCGTTGTCGAAGCGATTGCGTAGACGGCGGGCTCGTTTCAAGATTCAAAGTAAATTTACGCCTGTCGTCATAATTAATACGCGTTGAAGAATTTTTTTAATATTTTTATTTTTTTTTGCCGTCGTTTATCTGTTAGATGTCTCGATCAGCTGCTCTTTTCAAGCAAAAAATGAATTTGTCTTTAATTTTATTTCCGGAAAATCAAATAAATAACAACGTGAAAAAGAAAATATTTCAGAACAGCTAGTTTCTATTTTTATTTTCAAAACTATTTTATATACGGCTAATATCGGTGTGTCTTATTTATCTAGAGTAAGAAGGAATCGATACTTTAGTCCGCATTGCATTCATTATCGCATTTATGGATTTGAAACTTGTATAGATTTTTCTAAAAATGAACAGATTCACTTTTTTTGATAAAGGCTTACAAAATCTGATTTGAACTTATAGTTTATTTGCAATTCGATTCAACATTATTTTTTATAATTAATTTCGCAATATACAATTAATAAAGAGCATCTGGATCATTTACAAAGCTTTAGAGATAAAATATAAGCCATAATATTACATTTTTTATTGCACAGTAAATAGACACTTCACTTTTAATTTATAAAAAAAGCTGTCGCTACCAACGAACAAAAGTATATATTAAAAAATTAATTTACATATTTCTTCTTTTTATTCTGCATATTTCAAAATTTTTCAGTATAATACGAGTCTGATTTACTTAAAATTCCTTTTTTCGTTAATAAAAGTGTAAAAATGCTAATAGTAGGTTCGGCGTATCAGATGTTGAAACGGTTATCTAAAAGATTAAGCGGCAACGTTTAGTTGTTAAAAAAAATTAAACGATTAAAGAAATATCTGACAAAGACCAGGTGAGCGATTTTTTGGTTTCAAACGAGAAGGGATTTAAAAAATATGGAACTTAAGGTGAAGATACTTATTAATGCTTTTATCGTCTTGATATATGATTTTTTTTTGATATTTTATAATGATGCGTAATTTTAATAATAGTGTTGCACAGTTCAAAATTAATTTATAATAATATTACTTATAATTTTACCGAATTGTAATAACATTTTAACAAATTTTATTTTCGGTCATTTTACATTACAAATATTTCTCAAAATCTTCACTAAAAATCCGAATATTTTACACACCATAATAATAGCGAAAATGACACGGAAAGTACACGAGCAAGCACGATAAGAGTTTATCGCTATATTTATTATGTTTCTTGTATGATCTTTAAATGTATGCTTACATATTTGATTTCATCAATATACTGTTGCGTTACAAAAGATTGCGCATCGGATTCTTCACTCGAACTTTTAGGGCACGTTGAATCAGAATCCTGCTTTGACTGATCCGCTTCCACTTCCATCGGTGACTCGTTTTCGTCAGTTTTATTAGTGACATTTGTAATATTTCCTATTTCCATTTTATCATCATCAATTATTTCCATTTTATTATCATCTGTTATTTCCGTTTTATTATCGGCTTTTATTTTCATTTTGTCATCGGTTTTTATACTACTATTTTCTTTTTCATTTATAATTTCCATTGTACTGGCATTTCCCTCCGGTTGTTTCACTTCATCTATTTTCCCGTCTTTTATTTCATTATTAATTTGTGTATTTTCCAGTTCTATTTTGTTTTCTGTTTTTCTAGATGGGTTATGGTCTTTCAATTCTTTCGCTTTCTTAAGAGGGGGTGCAGATGTTTCTTTTTCTGGCATTATTAATCTAAAACCGAAAAAAAAAAATTAAGAGTATAATTTATTTATTGCAGATGTTTGAAATCGTTTATATTTATTTGATAATAGGTTTTGTAATTATCAACAAACACATCGTTTCATTAATTTTTATCAACAGAGACACTTATAAAAACTAAAATGATTTTTATTTTTTTTTTTTTTCATTTTTTTAAACAAAAACAAAATAAACAGGTATGTTTATTTTCCCTATAAATTGCTTATGTTATTTTTGAACGTTAACTTACAGTTGTATTTTGATGTAATGAACATTCTTACTGAAGATGGCATCAATAAAAGTTTAATATTAGTTTTTGTTCGTTATATATTGCACACACAGTGCCTATAAAACGGCGCACAACAAGGTATATCGGAACATTCGTGAATTTTTAAATCCTTTATATATCACGATCTTTTAACATTATTAAAAAATATTGGTACCAGACTTTTTAAAAAAAATTACATTCATATCCAAAAATATACATAAACATCTTTCGGATTAATTTATTCGTAATTCTTACCGAATTGGTACATGCCAATATCTTTTATGGTGAAAAAGCTGATATTATAAAACGTGAATAGCTAGAAACATCGAATATGAAATTCATCAAAAAGGAATTGCAGAAATTTGATCGCAGCGGCGAAATTTGATACATTCTTCACGAGGATAATGGAAGGATGCAACAATTAATTTTCAAATTGTACCGATACATTCACTGAAATCGTATAATCTTAATTTAATGGCAACGCTGATGCCGAGCCCAATTTCTCTATTAACCAAAGCCATATAGTTGAAAACTTAATTGAAGACTCTTTAGTATCGCAACTACACGTCACGGATGACCATATGAGACAGTTGAACTTTAATTTTGAAAAATTTGATATCACAAAGTTAATGATCAGCTACTTACACAGTTCTGGTATAAAAAGAAATGAAGTACTTGAAACTAAAATAGCAATCGATGGATGAAGATTTGTAGAACCGAAAAAGAATGAGTACTAAAAATGTTAGAATTCGAGAAAAAACTAATTTTGGCTGAAAAAAAAGGAAAAACTGAATCTGGCTAACAGCGTTATGAAGACCTTCAATCAAAGTTGAATAAATTATTATAATCTACTTATAGATTACATGGCAAGCCATATTTCATCATTTGGAACCGGGAAAACTTGTTCTTTTTGCTGACGTGTTATTATGGCACCTCACGGCGTTACGTCAGAAAGTTAGAGAACCTCTTGTATCCTAATGTATCCATTCAACTAGTACGTAAATCAAGATGGTGGCCATTTTTGAGTGTTATAATAATGTATTTCCATTTTATTTATAATAAATTTATGAAATGATACCTTTTTGTTATTTATAGTCAATTTTTAATCACTCGATTCACTTTTGTATCCTTCAATTTGTAATTCGAAAGAAATTTATTTGAAGATCGGTTTAAGATAGTTTGATGGTTAATAATGTTCGTTGCAATAGATTTCATATTGCACTTTAATTCAGCAATACCGTGCTCAGAATTTTGAAAGGGGGGGGGGGGCATTTTCTTCGTATATTTATTTTATAAATAACAATACATTTTTCACTAATTTCTATCATAAAATATGAAGCATATTTTTTCTTTTATTTTTTAACGTAAGAACATCCTAAAAAATCATTAATATTTACTTTAAATTTTTGATTTTTTTCAGATTTTTTTGTATTTATAATAATTATTTCAGTTCTCACAGGGAGGGATTACCCCTCCCCCCCGTGGACACGGCCCTGCAATTCAGATAAATTTTAAATTAGGCTTGCGAATAATAATCGATTTATATCTTATATTTTCTTTAAATCGCTTTTACTTTTTAATTTTACGAAACAGAATAAATATTTTAATGTACAAACATATTTATTAAATTACAGAAGCGTATTATATTTATGGTATATTGCAAAATCAATAAATTATTTTTACACAGTCTTTATTATACGCATCCAAAAAAAATATAAACTTCGTATTTTATTTTTATCAATTATATTTCACCGCCAAATGGACTTACGATAAAATTAATATTTTACAGTTTGAAATAAATTAATAAAAAAATTGTGCATCTGTCGAAAACTAACGGCGTGAGAAGTGAAACATTTTACGGAATGCAATAAATTTGAAACGAGGAAACAAAAAAATTACATTGAAGTAAAAAAAGGAGTATTCTTGAAACTAACAAAAATGATTAATAATATCAATAACGATCTGCAGATAATCTCGAATTAAACACTACACAAGTTTCATTTGCATATACATATTTATTGTTACATGTACGTATATAATTAGTACATGCAAATGAAACTTGTGTAATGTTTAATTCGAGATTATCTGCAGATCGTTATTACGAATAGTTTAATAGATTTTGTAAAACCTGGTCACTGTGCACATTATTTTATTATGTGTTGTAAAAAAAAAGAAAAATCTCGCCGTTTTATCTTTTTTGTGTCACTCTTACTCCTCGTTAAAGTGAACGGGCACTAAAAAAGAACAAATAGTTTAACAGATTTTGTTAGTTCGACGAGTTTACTTTCTATCTCAAAACTCGTAGTGTCCTCCCGTAAGAGAAGTTTCACTTCAAAAATTGAAAATGAAACTTGGAATTGTTAATAAATATAAAAGTAATTTAATTCGCACTTTTATACTCCCGAAATTTAAAAGGTTTTATATTACGTATAGTACGTTTCCGTATGTTACTGCTATACAGCGTTGATTATTTATTATTTTTTTTATAACTTTCCTAACAATTCAAAACATTTTTAATTTCAATTTCGAGCAATATTTAAGAATTATTCGAGATTGAAGGCATTTGTGTTTTCGATATAATTATACTTCAATATCAAATAATGTGCATACCGAAGTGTGACGTTTTAATGTGAATTGTGTTATATTTTAAACATATCGATGATTTCGGAATTGCCTGTTGTGTGACTTTTGGATTCGAGCTGATAATGATTAAATATTCATAAAAATAAGTTTACGACACGTAAAAGTTTAACAGTATTTGCTTACCTAAATAAAACATTACCACTAATGTAACCTAGACTTTTTAGCGTTATCACTTTCAATTCATCACCAGAAATTTTGCGTCTAACGTAAAGAATTGCTGGTATTTCTGATTCATTCAGCGTGTCTCCATGCATCACATTAATTATATCCCATAAAGTATCTGTTTTATCATAAAATACCGGGTAACAGTAGATAAATGATCGGTTTAAATTATTTCCATTACGAATCGAAGTTAATTACATGTCATGTGTTACAAAACTTAATGTAAAAAAGAATTTTCAGCTGTTAGCAATAATCAGCGACTTTGTATACTGCACCGATAGATCGTTACACAGTCGTTATTTATTCCCTAAAAAAATATTTGACTAATAACATGACAGAAAAGAGGTGGTTTCTGATATCTTTTAAAGTGATAATTTTTATCAAGTTTTCATGAAAATACCTGAGTATGCAACATCGTAATTAAACACTTAATTTAAAAAAAAAAGGGGGGGAGGGGGGGGAACAAAGCTTAAAAACCATTAGATATATAAGTTGTTTATGTACAGTTATAACATCAATATTAAACTTTTTAAATTAAACATATAACTAACAACATTCGAATGGTACTGTTTAATTAACAAATCATGTTAAATCGGTTATAATGGAAACACGATAACATTTATTTTTTCCTTTTTAACATAACTCTGTCAATAAAATTAATTTTCAGGAAAATATTTTGTAATTAAAATGGGTTTTATAAAAATAACACGATGAATGTCTTATAATACTAACCGGTCGGATTAAAGGCTGCAGTATGGCGCTCTCCATTTTCCATCTGTAATGTAACTGCAACAGAAGACAATTCTCGTTTCTTCGAAAGACGTACTAAAGACAATTGCGCATGATTTGGAATTTGATAACAATTTAAAGCTGACGAAATTGAAAGTACTTGATTCTTATACCTGCAGTTATTTATTTAGTTTAAAAAATTACCGTTAGATCAATATGTACACATTTATACTGTTAGCAAACGAATAACTTATACGGTATATGCTTTATGTCGATAATTTTAACTTACCTAAGGTCATAAAAATCTGGATCTAAATTTTGACTTTTACATACTTCTTCAACAACCTAAGGAAAAATAATACGTTACATAATAATGAATCGAAAATTGAAATTACCCTATTTAAAAAAAACATTTATACTTATTTGGAGGCAACGATAGAAAAATGATTTATAAATTATCTGTACGTATCGAATAAACCCTGTTTTACTTTGTTCCTTGATTGAAATAGTTATTAACATAGAGTTCGTACAGTGTAAATAATATATTGTAAGGAAATTACACTTGCCTGTGAAATGGAGCAAGTTTTAAGTACTATTATTTTTTTTCGCCTACCATTATGTAACTGTATATTTAAAGTTAAACTCATTATGAATTTTTAGTTTCAGCGAATTCCAATGCAAACAATTTGATTTTCGGTAGTTGCCGAGTGTTTTACATATTTCAATTACGAAGGAAAATTTAACTGGTTTGCAGTACATCTAATTTTTCAGTGCCAAAAATAAGTTTTGTTGCTAAATTAAATTAACCTTAATTATTGCAATGAGTTACTACGTAATATATTTTTAAAAGCCAGTTATTTAATTAATGGAAAAAGTAAATTTAAATTTCGTAGATCGCTGTAGTTTCTTAAATGTGCCATTTATTTTTTTGAACTGATGGTAAACTTTAAAATACGGTAAATTTTCGTGTGACTAAAACTCGAAGAATACCAATTAGTACTAAAATCTATGTTTATATTTAAAAAATCGATACAGCATTACGGTTAAAAAGACATGTAATACCTAATAAATTAACCGTATGTTATAATTTTCGAACTGTGCTCCCGAAACTTGTCGGTAATTTTATAATATATATTTCGATTTAAATAATATTTATCTTTAGTAATAAATTATAATAAGTTTATAATGAATCTTACTTCTGAAACAGAATGTGTATTGGAAATTACAACACGTTTCTGTGCACCCGAACTTAGCAATACATTTAATGTTAAACTCATTTTCAAATTTGAAGTAAACCAAAATTCTTCATCACCAAATCAAAAACATAAATCATTTCAGCGCTTTATTTACTTGTGTTATCATTGTTTGTGTTGTATAACTGATAACATTACAGCGCACAAATAAAGTATCGATACAAGTTTGCGGTATGCGAATTGTTGTAATTATTGATGCAATCGGTGAAGGCGAAAAATCTCGTTTGGATTATTTTTAAAGCTTCGTAATTGTATATGTGTAATATATATCAATATTTTTTCAACTAGTAAAATATTAGCAGCAATTATTTCACGATACTTTTATTTCCAAATGAAATTGACACTTTATTTTTTTTATAAATTATTTAATTTATTTCTATAAATTTTTTTAAAGAAATGATACTTGCAGTAATAATGAGATTTAAATTATAAAACTGAAATAAACGTTTATTGTTGAAAAAAAAAAAAGATACATTTTAAGCTTATGCTTCTTTTTATTTGTGTGTTTAAGGAAATCATTGTGTATTTTTTTATGTCAATTTTTATCGAGGCAAAATTGTAAAAATTTGTTATACATTTTAATGTTTAAAAACATATAGTCTGGGTGAGGGGAGTGGGCTGCTCAATATATAATTAGACCTCTAGAAAATCTACATAAAACATTATTTAAAGTTGTCTTACATAAAGCAGTTCGCAAATAACGTGACATCCAGTCACATACTGTAAAATAGCTGTATGAAATCCAGCTATTTAATTAAATTTTTGTAAAAATAGAGGCCTATTATTTAGCATTAAATTATTTGGTGGAATAACGAGGAAGACTTCCGAAGGGATAGCGGTATTATCTCGTCGTAATAAATCTTATATACGAATGCAAGCAGCATTTTATTTTATAATAATGACCGAGATGAAAACCTACTTAAAAAATTATAAAAAAAGACAAAAGAAGCTAGTACATTTTGTCTTAATGAGGGATAATTATAAGATGTGTGAGAATAGCTATATTGCAATGAGTGATTGATTCTAGTTATTCAATTGATTATCCAGCCAATATTTATCGCTTGAGTCAAATTGAATGCAATTGCGAATCGTGCTTATAAATAAAATATTAGTACTCGTATATTCAATTTGTGTAACAGTTGTAATTATACCAGCGTGTATTTATATACCATTATTAAATAGGTTGATATGGATACAGGTTTGTGTTTGTGTTTCACTTAAAACGCAGAAACTTAATTAAGTATGTACGTATCACTATCATTGGCAATGCTTGTTAAATTTTATAATAGGATTATACGGTCCTTATTATTATTCAAGGGCGTCGCCAGTCGATGAGCCAGGGGGGGGGGGGGGGGTAAGATGATAAAAAGAGGATATGACTTATAGGAAAAATAAAATTTATAAGTTGTAAAGGTTTAATATTTTATTAAACAAGAATAAAATCTTAATTAAAACATAATTTTCGTGGGTTTCTGGCAAATTGTTCTACTACTTTATTATAAAAGTCTTCCAAATTGTCCATGATTATGCGAGTCACGTGTCGCTGCTGGGGGTTTCTGGGCACATTGAGGTGCCTGGTAATGAGAGGGTCGACGGAGCAGCACGTTCTGCTTTGCTCTCGCCAATGCCAGAGGACCTAGAGCTACCGTCATCATTTGCATATACATTCCCATAGGCGTGCGAAAACCAGTGAAGAACTGGAGGGGCAGCTGCTACAACATTCCTAAGAATCATTAAGCCCACAGTTGAATCATGGTAGCCACCGAAAGGAACATCCTGATACGATTTTAAGATCCTCAGACGGCTGCGAATGGACCACATTACTATTTCGCACAAACACATAATCAATAAAACGCTGCCTCCGGCTACGTGCCCCTTGTGCAGCCAGACAACCGCACCGACAGTTTCTCACATACTGCTTACCTGCCATAAGTTTACTGTGTTGCGGAGGCAACTTGGCCTACTCAGAAATATAGATCAGAGATCCTTTCAAATGAAGTAATTTCCATCAACAAGGTTATTACCTTCATTAAAATGAGAGGCTTAACTCAGTATATTTAAATGATCCCCCTCCCTTGTGTATGCTGTAATGACCATAATAGTTACATACAGCGCATAAAATTTAAGAAAAAAAAAATTAACAAACTGAATAATATGTAATTCGAGTGTCAAATGAGGAATTTTATATATACATATATAAATATACTATGTTAATATTTGTAATTTTTTATTAATAACATTATATTTTCTTTCTCTAGAAAAAAATTATTTATATCATGTACTTTTCTTTATATAAAATTAAACACGCATGTTTAAATTTTCATAATTGCTTATGTGTTTAGAAAAAAGTGAATGAAACCCAGGATGATTTATCAAATTTTGCGAAATTCAAATATAGCTGTAACATTAGCAATCGATTAAAACTCGCTTTTATTTTAAATAATTTTTATACAATTCAAAATAAAACGTATTAACTTTCAATATAAATGAAAAATAAAATGTTGCTAAAATTAAGAATATTTCAGATCGTAAAACGTTTTTACATTAAAAAATTTACAACGATTGTACAAGTATCAATATTAGAATAGAGAATTGTTATCGATTTGACGAATGTTTATTTTTAATCAGTGGCGGATTTGACCATGATGGCGCCCTAGGCCCGTGCTAATATGCCGCCCTTCTCATAACGTCAAAGTCATTGGTCCACTCAAGGGGGGTGCCACGGAGCCATTGCTCCCCCCAAAAAATCTTCAAAATCTTAATTTCGTTTTGTCATGTTTTGTTTTACTTAATTTTTTTTTAAAAACATACATATTATCTTTTTACTTATATTAGAAGTATAATGTTATATACTTTTAGCTAATTTTTTAAAAACAAAATTCGTATACTTATCTAATTTGTGCTTATTACAGACATAATGTTACGTTTCTATTATTATTATTTTTTTTAAAAAATAAAATTCGTCAGTTTTATAATTTTTTTAAAAATAATATTCGTTAATTTTGTATTTTTTTTTATTTTTTTTATTTTAATTTACAAACCACAGGAATAGATAGGTACTTAGTCGAGGTACCGAGTTACCACCCCCTAACTCATCTTCTAAATTCTAGCCCCGACCAAAAAAAATCCTGAGTGCGCCTTTGGTCAAAGTATATATATATATAAAAAATTTGTAGATATTAATAACGAACTTACTTCAATTATCGTAAAAATATATTATTATTCTTTGATAGATGCAATCACAATATATCATAAACATTAGTTATCAATAACTTATAATTAGAAAATAAAGCATAATTAAGGGATAAATTACTAATATAATCAGTCACGAAATAATGTTTTTTCTTACTTTGGCTTGTGCAAAAACATTAACGATATCATCATGCTCAATTTTCTGTAATAATTGTGCTTCAATACATAATAATGCCAGCGCATTGAGTCTATCTTGGTTTATGCTAGTACGCAAATAATTTTTCATTCTTTTTAAAGTAGAGAATGATCTTCCTCCAAAACAATTTGTTACAGGAATACTAAGGTACATTCCTAGAGCAATATCTACATTTGGATAGATATCACAGAGATTAGGTGAATTTGCAATTGTACTTATGTTTAATGCAGAGCATACATCTTCATTCTCATCTAATAATTGCTTCAAATAACCCCGTAAATGAATGCATTTAGAACTTAATTCTTCTTCTAATCGTCTGAATACTTTTCACTATTTCAGCCGTTTATTTTCCCAATCTTAAGGTGTCAATCTCAGACAAATTTACAAAAAAATTAAAAGTACTTTGAAGCTGTTGATATACTTTTTTACGCCCAGCTAATTTTACGCTAAGTATATCCAAAATGCGATAATAAATGTTGGTCCGAAAATTCTCTTGCCCAGAATAAGGTTCTCTATCATGTTCTCTCAATTCATCCGATTGGAGTTTTCGAATTCCAGTGCGCCGAGTTTCATGTGAGTAACAATTTTTAACTCCACAGAACAATTTTTAATTTTAGTCATCTTTTAACTTTTGGAGCCCTTCAAATTTTGCCGCCCTAGGCCCGGGCCTCGCGGGCCTAAGCTTAAATCCATCACTGTTTATTATTCAATACGTACGTTAAAGCACAACACAATAAATTCGATTTATCGTAGAAAATTTCTATAAATATTCATTTTATGTAGCATTTAGTTTATTGGAAAAAAAGAGAAAGTTTTATAGAACAAAAGTCTATAATTTTATTAATGAATTCACATATTATTTTTTCATATATAAAAATTAACTATTTTTTTAAGATAAAAAACGCAAATTTAAAATCTTACATTTTTACAATATTGAGTATTCTGGGAAAAAAACCTCAATTTTGCACGTGGAAAATTAAATTATTTTCCGTTTGAAAGCGCAGGGCTCCCTGGAGACTGGGACCCGGATCTATAGCCCCATCCCCCTTAGATCTGACCTGGCTTATATCTTCATTTCGCTATCAGATTTTTTTTTGGAAGGAAAAAGTTGTATATTTAAATGTTTTGTTACATAGTTATGTAGTCTAGCAGCCTTAAACAATTATATATCACTTCTAGAAATGTTTAACTTTTAAATTTTATGCTCCATACGAATTATGATTAAAATCGATTAAAAATTTTAAAAAAGATCATAGCTTTACAATAGGCGGCATATTTGTTAATTCGAACTTCAACAGTTCTGCAAGTTTAACTTAGATAAGACCCCCTGTATACTGAAGTCTTGGTAAATCGTCTTCGGTGCTCCTCAATATGCTATTTATATTTCTACAAATTCTGAAAATGGGTTTCATTTTTTGTTTTCTTTTTTAGAATACCACTAACTTTTTCAATCATTTGTTTCTTTTCTTTCATTAGCCTTAAATGGATTTATATACATATATATATATATATATATATATATATATATATATATATATATATATATATATATGCCGGTTTGAAATTTTCCATGGACGTTCTAACTATAATAGAGAATATTTTGGCTGATTTAAATGGAGTTTTTGATTATTTAAATGATTTGCTTGTTGTTGGCCGCACAGTTGAAGAACATGAGGTAAATCTAAAAGCTGTGTTGCGGCGCTTAAATGATGTTGGGTTGGTAATCAACACAAGTAAATGCCAATTTTGTAAAAATGAAGTGTCTTTTCTCGGACATTTGACCAGAAATAATTCAATTCGTCCAACACTTGACAAAGTACGTTCGATTAAAGAATTCCGCTCACTTCAAAAGCTGAAGAATTAAAAAGTTTCATTGGACTTGTATCGTACCTAGGACGATTTGTTCCACATTGCTCTACAGAACTCAACTTACTTCAGAAAGTTACTCGTTCTTCACCTTTTGAATGGAGTTAAGAAGCAAAGCAAAAATTCATTCAGGTTAAATTTTTATTGTCTGAAGAAACACACCTCAGCATATTCGATTCTGAGTTGCAGATCATTGTAATGGCTGATGCAAGCCCTGTCTGTCTTGGAGCGGTATTACGTCAGAAGAAAAATGATCAAGTTCGAGTAATTTGTTATGTTAGTCATTCGTTTTCACCTATTGAACGTCGATATTCACAAACTGAAAAGGAAGCATTGGCTTTGGTATTTGCTATTGAAAGGTTAAAAATGTATTTGTTGGGTCGTAAATTTGATCTAGTCACCGATCATAAACCATTACGAACAATTTTTGGTTCGCGATCAAAATCATGTGTTAGATTAGAACGTTGCCTTGTACGAATTCAAGGTTTTGAAATATTGAGTAATATATGTGAAGGGGGAAAAAATAATATTGAAGATCCATTGTCACGGTTACTTTCTATTAATAAAATAATGACAGGAAACGATATTTACAGACAAAATCTAGTAATGTTTGTTGGTGAGTTAACACCAAGGGCCGTTGATTTAAAAGAAATCCGAAATGTTATTAAAATGAATAAAACATTTAAATCAGTGTGTGACTGTCTTCACTTGAATTTGTCCTGTTGTAGAGAAGTCTTATTCTGTATTAGTTGAATTATGGAGTTGTTAACAATGTTTTTTTGTGTACTTCTCGTATTGTTATTCCCATTTCTCCTCGAAAACAGGTACTCCAGAATGTACCGGAAGGTCATCCAGGAATTGTAAAAAGGAAAGAAAGACTTCGAAGTAAGGTTTGGTGACCAGACATAGATCGAGAAGCAGATAGTTTCGTCCATACGTGTGATGAATGTCAGAAAGTTTGTAAATCAATTATAATATAAGAAATGTCACGTCGCAGATTCCTAGATGGACTGTGGCAAGATTTAGCTATTGATTTTAAAGTACTGCCATCAATGAAACACTTGTTGATTATTTTAGCGAATTTGTTGAATATAAAATAATGAAGAAAATAAGAATAAAGGCTACAGTGTCATTTTTGCAAGAAATTTTCGCAAGGTTTGGTTACTGCTATTCAATAACATCAGACAATGGTCGACCTTTCAGTTCAGAAGATTTTTTTATATTTTGTAAACAACTGAACATTGTTCATTATACCACTCCACTTTACTGGACTCAAACAAATGGTGAAGTAGAAAAACGGAATTGCAGTATTAGTAAAATTACTAAACTGAAGAACCTCGACTACAAAAAGGAGTTACACAGTTATCTCCTTATGTACCATTCAACACCACATTCAGTTACAGGTGTCAGTCCAGTTGAAGTTATGTTAAATCGAAAGATTAGAGACAAACTTCCTTCACTGAAAGATTCCAGATGTTCTAGATCGTGACTCATATAAGAAAGCATTGTCCATCGAAAGACTTAAATCAAGTTCCATTCCTAATAAACAAGTTAAGATTGGGGATAAAGTGCTAATAAAAATACCGTTCTTTCATCATAAGTTGGATTCGAAGTTTGAAAAAGATACTAGAATTGTTATTTCAGTTGATAGTCCAATCATCGGCATATACACTCCTTCTCGTTCTGGTAAAAGACATAAAAAACAGATTTAACGCTACGATCGTCATGTTGAAAATTCTGAAGATATGTACCAGATATTAGAAAGTGCAACAGAAGTCTCGGTAGCGGCAGAAAATAATTCAGTAACTGTGCCAGCATGTCCTGTTCGAGTCACACATAACCCTATATGGGAAGAAGACTATGTTTTGTAATTAAAATTTTTTTTGCTGTTATTTTTGTAAAAAAAAAAAAAAACGTTTGTAATGTATACTTTTAATTATGATAAAAATGATAACAATGTGTAACAACAACGAATACAGTGATGTATACTTTTATTATATTAATTAAATACATATTCCTACTTTGGTTGTGGAACAACACTGGTAAGCGAATGGATCTCTATGTTTGTTTATGGATGTACGTTTTTATGCGAGTATTGACGATTGTATTTTTACTAGCTTATGTTTTTATTGTGTAATTAAATGTTGCGTTTAATAAAACAATGTATACTTATTTATCGAACATTATATTGCTAACGGTAATTTTCTTTTAGTTAAAATTTGGTTTGGACACGATGTAATTTTTAAAAAGTTGTAGTTTTTTCTATGAATTTGATATATCGGTGTTATTTAAAGATGTGTTCATTAATCTTTCAATATACTTTTTTAGTTTCATACTTTTACCAAGTTTTTGAAATTTCTTGAAAAACGAAAAGATCTATTATCGATGAAAGGCTTCTGACTGTTTTGTTTACTTATCAATTAAATCATTTAGTGGTGCATAAAAAAACTCTGCAGTTAAATTTAAATCTTTTAATTCCGTCCGAAACGAAAACTGTTCCCCTGAAATGTTTTTCTTCGAATTACCTCCTTTAGTAGAATATTTTTCTTTGTATGGAAACACAACTCTAATTTCTAATTTCTACGAAATATTTAAAATTTTAGCGATGGTTCCTTCGATGTCGTTTCCTAAGGTCATAGTCAATTACACAATAGTATTTCGTCGGAGTGAAAATCGGTTCAAATTGCGCCACCGCAAATTAAATATTTCTGCTGCTTTCATATATCCATAGTTGACCAACCCGAATAAAAGATCAATTTAAAAAAACGGAAGTTTTACATATATGGTATCGTACGAAAAGTATTAATTTTAAAATGTTCCGTAAATATTTAAAACGATGATTTACTACTTTTTTCATTATGAACTGAAGCCTGAGGGGTTTTATGAATTTAATTGTATTCTGCTTTGAAAGTGTTTATTGTCTTTTTTCTATGCTGTTACAGAAAGTAACTTTTTTATGTGTTCTATTTACCATATTTTTTTTTAACCCGATTGGATAATAAATGCTATATAATTAAATTATAATTGTCTAAATCTAAATAAATCACTTGCAGTTTTATTGTGCTTCATTATTCGTATGAACTTTTCATGAGGATGCACATTCTCTTCTTCCTCCTATGGTCTATCTTTATGCTAGTGTTCACGAAATAAATCATGTTTTATTTACAGATGTATTTTAAAATGGAGCATAGACGTAACGGATTATAAATGGGCCCCTGGGGCTATAGCATTAGGAGCTTCCTACTTTTGAAACTTTATATTTGTAAAGGTACGATAAAGTTGATAAATACCAATAGTAGTGTGCACTAACAGGTTGATTTGTGTACTTGAATATGTTAAACTTTTTGAAATTAAGACAGCCAACATGAAAAATAAAATTTGCTTAAAAATATAAAATTCAACCAACACAGCGCATTAAGTATATTAATTATAAGGGGAAAAAAAAAATCATTGCCCCTCCCACCAAAAAATATGGAAGGCCTCTCTATGATTAAAATTTTCTAGTGATGGACCTGTATATATGTAAATTTTAGAAAAGACTAACAAAGTAAATAAAAAACAAAAAATATACTAGAACAAAGGCTACACAGAAGTTTTTAGAACACGTCTGCGTAGATCACCGCACTAATTGCCCTGCCTGACTTTTGACGAGATAAGTACAAAATCTTCACTCAGCTCAATGTCATGAGATACACAGCACGCATGTGTGCTTTCGCCGCAAACACATGTCAGTGCCTTAGTTCTTGACCAGTACCACCACACAGACACTGATGCAGTCTCAGCCCGATACATCTGTTCGAACCAACAGGCACGGGATTTTCGATTTTAGCCGAGTAAACGTTCTTGACAAGGCAAAGCGACGGATGAAACCTGTCTGAGAGCTCGTGAATTAATGAAATATTAGAGAATATTTTCTACCTCGGACATCGTCAAAATATAGCGCTGCAAGCACCGAATTCGTATCACTGCAACACCCCAATTTCCATCCAAAACAGACGTTTTGGATAAGAACTTAGGTGCAAAAGAATCAACGGATTCGGATCACCACCCAGTGCCGAAATAACGGCGTCGTGTAGGCTCACAAGCAAACTCCACATACACATGATAACAAAAAGGTATATTGGGACTACAAACTACCAGGTCAGATGAACAAAATAAAATAACACGGTTTCGCGATGCGAAACCCTAGAGGCGGACAACATTTCAAAGAAACGCAACACAGTACAGAGAGCACAAAAATATGGCTGGGACCAACTACATGCATCGATGCCCGAACAAAATCAATAAAATAAGATCAAAATTAATGAGAGACGACTAGGACTCGGTAATATACGAAAACAATGAAACACGATAATTTTTCAAACAGATAACCGAACACAACAAAATAGGTCCGACAATTCCAAGAAGATTTAGTCAGAATAGCAAAAGATCGTAATCAATTTAAGCAGATAATTCAATCCATACATGATGATTAAGCAATACCCGAATCGGGTGGCACGAGAAGAAGAAGAAGACCCCGAACAGGTACGACTGCTCGAAAAGAATAAACAACACTAGAAAAAGCAAGATCAAAATACAACCTTGTAGGCTAAACATCTCCTATTTTAAAACACCAAAATAATCCAAAAAAAAAAAAAATATGGATACATCCCGATATGTAACTGAGTTACCCGGAATAATAGGAAAGCAATATGCTGAAAACTACAAGTATATAAATACGCTTACATATGACATTGAAAACGAATCCGACATCGAGTCGATTGACAACAAACAAAAAAATATAAAATGACTAAATAAATTTGAAGGACGTCTGTCACAAGAAAAACGGAATTTTAGCATCGCGGACTACACTTAATATGGGTCTTCGCCTCTACTTACGATCAAATTGCTCAATAATCCCTATAACAATAATATCTTTTACAAAACACAATCAATAATAAATAATACTGGTAATAATACAGACACCACGGGTCATAGTATGTTCACACAACGAACACTAATTAACATATACAAATTAGTAATAATAATCCCATATCGAAATATCTTCTACGCTGCATAAATATACGCCATTGTCCGATAACTTATAGATAACTTGCCAGAGATCAGCTAAAAAATTTTTTTCCTTCTTCCTTATAGACTAATAAACAATAAATTGCTAACGTAAGCGTCGAGCAAGATAAGCGAAATAAGCAAAATACGCAAAATAAACAAAATAAACAAAAATAAATGGCCGTACACATGATATGGTCGCCTAACAGGCGCTTCTAGAGTAATCATCGTCAGTTCAAAAAAAAAAAAAAAAAAAAACATTACAAAAACCTAGAATTTTCTTTTTTCTTCTATTACTATTATGTCTAAAATTCATATAGTTATGATAGATCTTATCACTATTGCCATTCACCCCTCGCGGTCCAGAGTGGTAAGTGCGAGGAACGAGAACTCAAAGATGTAAATGACGAAGTAAACAAAGTTTTCTTTTTTAAAACAAAACCCGAGAAAGAAGAAAAAATGTGTATTCCCTAGCCAAAACCGGCGCATCAATATGCTCGAAATGATTTTTTTCTTCTTTTTATTTTTTATTTATTTTTTATTTATTTTTTATTTTTTATTTCGGCAAGATAAATAAATGCCCAATGGACGAGAGTGGGGCGAATCGAGCACACATTCACCAGATCGGATGCGCATTGCCTCGATTAAACGCCGATTTAAATAAACAAACACCACGGCAAACAACACTAACCCCGCTCAAACGCGAATAGAAGCACACTTTTTTACTGTAAATATCTCAAAGATGTTCATGAACTATCGAAAAATTTAAACATACTAACTAGGCGAAAATAGACTAGAACATGGCCATATACGTCAGTGGCGGATCCACGAGGAGAGAAATAGGGGACATTTCTCTCCCTCAAAGAATCAAAGCCTCTATGAAAAAATTTGTTATAACAGAGAAACTTAATTTATGTTATAAAAGATTTGTGTAAATTTTACCTACCGATTTTAATAATTAATATTTAACGCCTTTTTCTAGTAAAACTATTAATGTTACGTTTTTATTTTATTTTAAATGTAATTATCATTGATCTTTTGCCATTTTTATTTATTTTTAATTTTTATTTTGCAGTGAAAATGAAAATAGTATTCAGTGAGAAATGTATATATATTTAAACTTGCTCACGAATAAAGAATTCGGATCGGATTACTAACAAAAATAAAAAACAAGTAAAGTGTCTAATATAAGAAATACTATCTTTCTTACTATTTCTAGACTACCATATTAAAGGTATAATTTTATAATTTCGTTTTATTTTTCACCCCTTAAAAAATAAGACAAAAGTAAAATTAAAAATTGTAATAATTATGTATTTTTAAAACACATTTTTATGACTTTCTATAGAGGTCGCCATTTGATTTTCTTTATGAAACAAGGGCTATTTCTCAAATATGCTGCCTATCGTAGAAGATTTTACGGAATTATATAATTTCCCTCCCCAAAATGTCCTTTTGGATCCGCCCCTGTATACGCCGATCACGGAAAACTAACAAGTAAACAAAATTTCCTGCAACTAGACTAGATTTGAGAGTAAATTTATAATAAACGTTACAAATGCCTTCATAGGCGCCGGGAGGAGGGTGCAAGAAGGTGCACTTGCACCCTCCTATCGGGAAGGAAAATACGCAGAAAAAGATTAAAAGTTTTTTTTTTTTTTATTAAGTCACCGTTTGAATAAAAACTTAAGGCGTCTGGATTGCTGTCCAAATTTGCTTATCACCTTATAGATAAATTCAATGTCCTCCTCTGCTCTTTTCCTGAGAACACTGAGCATGCACAGGCCGCTTAGCGTTGGAAGTCTCCCATCGTTAACCGATTCCGAGTTTTGACACATCGAAACGTGCTGACTGTACGTTCAATGCTACATGTTGTTGCTAGAACAGTTAAACCAATTTTGATTGCCTAAAACGGATTGGCTCGAGCAATCAAATCTGCATATTCAACAATGGATTCATTTAAAACCGCATCACTTGCTTCATTTGTCTTCAATATCTCGTACCACGTTTGGCAGAATAGGCAGCAATTACTGGGAGTGTCATAATGTATGTTGGAGTTTTTGCAGTCGTGTATAGCTGATATGCTTTGGTTTTCCTTTTTTAAGAGTTCAGTGCGTCGTGTGAAAGTTCTTCTGAAACTCGTACAATAGTTAGAAAGTTTTCAGAAAATTTTCTGATACTTTTGTACTTTGCTGTCCAACGCGTTTCACAAAAGAGAGAGGTATATTTGGAATAGTAAATGTACTCTCTCTAAAAACATTTGTGACGTCCTTTGTAGTCGCAGCAGTATTTCTTACTTCACTGACACCGTTCAGATCATTAATGACAAAATTCAATGTATGGCTTGCACAGTGGAAAAATAGAGATGAAGGATATTTGTCATTAATATTAGTCTGAACACCTTCGTATCTTACCATTAATTGAATGTACAGCAAATCTCAACACATATTTTTGTAGAAAACTGAACGCTCTACAAAAGAGATCTCTACAAAAAAATATGTATCGTTCATTTTATGAGTTTTATTAATTAGCGAGTTATAAAATTAAGAAGAAAAAAAAAATTTCCCTCAGTTCTTCAAACTTTGACCTTCAATATCTTTTAAATGGTTAGATTAGTGGAAAAAACGTAAGAGATCTCTTTTGTAGAGTATTCAATTTTCTACAAAAATATGCGTTGAGATTTTCTGTACATTTAATTAATAGCAAGATATGAATTTTTTCATATGGGACTGAGGCAAAAATGGAAAACTTTGATGAGGAGGACCTTCCTTATTAATATTAAGAGCTCATATTTGGAGATAATTTTCTAGAGGTGCATAGCAACCAATTTTTCGATATCAGAAGTAAAAAAAAAATAGTCGATTGTTTTGACCCACCCTAGTGTAGAGATGCTGATGCACCTCCCTGAATGTAATCCTGGCGGCGCCCATGAATGACTTCCTCTGTTTGCCAAACCTGTATCCCGTAAACGATTTCAACGGATACCAATTATGGCTAGCATCCCGCGACCCCGGAAACCACCACCCCCTTACACTGACTATCACCAGGAACAATAAACTGATTTTATGCTGTCAGAATACAACAAAGGGATGTTAAGGAAAAACTCTGTGACAACAGGGATGAATCCAGTGGGTTGGGGAGGATGCCCCTCCCAGAACTCTAAAATGCTCCCCCCCCAAGAAATTTACACAAGCCGTTTAAGAATGCAGCAATTTAATAGGAAATCAAATTCTTCTTATTCGCTTTGTTTACAGTTATGACAAAAGTTGCTGCCAAAACATGTTGAAATGGTTCAATTAGTGTCCTCGTATATTTTTAAATTTCAAAATTACGAGATTTATTTTTGACGGAAAAATAAAACTTCATAAAATCGGAATAAAAAAAAATGATCTTTTAAAATTTGACTTTGACGCTTGCTTGTTATTCTATGAAAAAACCGATATGCTTTTATTGCAATTGTAAATGTGCCAAAGATGTAAACTACTTACGGGCTGAAAAAATTATTCGCTGCAGTTTGTATTTTTAGTCAGTGTAAACGACAACTTTCACGGTTTACGCCGATGATCCATTTATCATTAATATCAATAAATTGTATTTAAATGTTTCTCTTTTCGGTTTTCATTTATTCCCTTTTTTTTAAAGCAACATGATCTATAGACAACTTCATTTGTTGCTTTTTTCTTTTGTTTTTTATTTTCAAGAAAAGTCCCCATTTAAAACAGTTGAAACATGGCATATTCGTTTAATATAAAAAGATAATGAACTCATTAGAATGTTTTTACAATATGTTCTTTAATGCTACAATTAGAATTAATAATTTTAAAACTAATTAAAAAAACATTGTTGTTTATAATTTGATATTTTACTTGAAATTTATTGTTCACACTTGCTTCTTTATTATTTTAAATTGAATAATAAATCATTTTTTACATATTTGGTTTTATTCCGAAATATCCCAAAAAAAATTTCTCAGTAAAAATATAAAAAAAATCTTTGTCCCCCAAGAACATAAATTGCCCCTTCGAAACAGATTCCTGAATTCACCCCCTGCTGTGATAACGTACTGATGTCGGGGACTCCGACTGATCAATGATTCACACACTGGAACCTTCTCCAGCGCCGTCAGATGTTATAGATGAGTAGGATCGCCTTTCTTACAGGACTTTAGGTTGACGAGTACGCCGATTGTTCCCGATAACGACATACGTAAATAGCTCCGCGAGACCACGAGACCTTCTGCTAAAATATTGATGCGCTGTAGCGTGAAATAGTAATTTAATTTCGAATATCGTTCGGCATTAGATCGGAGAAATTTAATTATCAAAGTGTACAAAATAATTCCTAATAATCATAATTTTCAATTTCTGTGTCCCATATAATTGTAAATTACGCAACGACTGATCTATCTCTGACGTAGATTTATTTTCAACCTATAAATTCAGTTCGTTATTCGGATTAAGCATTTTTTTTAACTTTGAGCTCCATCAAATTTTTTGTATAATTTACATTTAAATGTTTTTTGACTAGTCGTAATTTCGTTGGAAACTATTTAACCACGGATATTTTACCGTTGATATCTATTTTATTTAAAATCTTTGTGCTGTTTATTTAACCATCATTCAATAACAAAGCATTTTCATTCAAATCTACATGCACACGCACACTTTTCATAGTTTCTATTTCGGTAAGGTTTTTTGATTACTACAGCGTATCATTTGTAGTTATTTGGGGGGGGGGGGTTTATACATTAATTTATTTTTTCTCGAAGCGCTAAATCGGAAATATAAGTTTCGGAAGTTTTCAGTTTTATTTTATTCCGAAATTGTCTACATACGTAGTTTTTAATTTAGCGAAAAAGAATACGTTATTTTATACTATTTTTTAAAACATTAAGGTTCGAGGACATCAAGTGTCTTTCCATTAAGACTTATTTAATGTTAAACACGTACTGTTAATTCTGAATCCGATGAAACGGTCATAATTTCTTCGCACCAGGTATTATAATTAAATATATTTTTCGCACTATTCGTGTCTTCTCGAATGCGGAGTGGTAGGAATTTCTCACCTCTTTTAAAACTGAATACTTTTGTTGTCTACTTTTTGTCGATGTTCACAAAAGTAACCAGTTAAAATTAGTATATTGACCAAAAGCTGAGATAGGTGTTTAAATTAATAGACCAGCCACAGTAAAACGAATATAATATTAAATCGAAATAGATGTATATATTTAAATAATTAAATGAATAATTATTTATTTTTATTGTTATTATTATTAAAACTGCTCTTATTATTGTTAAATATATTATAATTCTTCCCAAAAGGTGGACTATGCATCTACTAACGCCGCTACCTCCGTTATTCATCTTTATTTTTTAAATATTTTTGTGCTCGATGCGAGTTTCAAATTCGTAGTAGCGCCAATTTTAGATCTAATTTATTACTACAGCTATTTGTTTGTAACATATGTTTAATAAAAAATGAACAATGTTTTTAAGTTGAATTCTTAAAACCGTCTGTAAAAATTGTTTCTTAGATTTTGGCTTTTCCTCTTTTTGGTCCAAAAAAGTAGAACGATTTTTTTTTTTTTTTTAATTTTCTGCACATCGCTGTATCTGTAATTGTGATCCTTTTGTGATTAATATTTAAAAACTAAGATGTGTGCCCCTGAGTTGAAAGTTATTTTAGTTGACAGCGAAAACTTCAACTATCTTCATTTCAGTTTCAGAGCTACAAAATCGGTGAGCACCTAGTTTCGTAGATATTCTAACGATTTACGTATAAAGTGTTTGCAGTAACAAAAGCTTTTTTTAAAAAGTATCATCCTGAATAAAATGCCTACACAGAGTAGTAACCGACTTAGTTTTAAGATTAGATAATTTAATAGTTGGCTTTACAAATAATTTAGAATGTTAAATCGAAAGAACTGTTGATAAATTTTGAAAATTTCTGACTAAAATTTAAGCGGAATCACAAATTTAGGTTTTTTGTTGATTATGATTGAATAAATTTATAGAATAAAATTACTCCTCGATGGAAAAGGTTCCCTTTCTACCCAGAATCATCGTTGCCTTTCCTATTTAATGGAACGTGCTTCTTTCTTTTTGTAGTAAAATTATCAGTTTGAAAAAAGATAAAAAACTGGGGAAATATATTCTTTAATGGAACTTAAAGATAACATATGTACGTGTTTTGAAACTAAATGCTAGAATAAAAACGGTCGTAAAAGATATTTTAAAAATTAAGGGTACAGCATGAATATGTTTAAGATCACTTTAATAGTAACCTATTTTACAATCTTGAGGACTTTGCGTACAAAACTGACTGCTAATCGCGTCTGCTTTAATACCCAATTTAACTAGTCGTTCTCGATGAAATGTAAACCGTTCTGTCGCATTCACAGCTTTCGTTTTAGGATTAGTCCATAATCTTTCTGCAGTTGCTGAAGCTCTTGGCCATATCTTTCCGTCGATAACGTTGTCATCCACGTATTCGCCCCACATCAAAACTTCACCGCCTAAAACTAATTCATTATCCGGCGGCAGAGTGTTTTCGTAAACCGTTGGCCATTGATAATATTTCGTATTTCCCCAAAATCCGTGATCTAAGTACCAAGCATCTTTGGTAGATATTATGAGGCGGTAACCTTTTTTTAGTAGTTCCAGTACTAACGGATCGCTGCTATTAACCCAAGTCTGTATTATGTACCTGAAAATAGTGCAGTAAATTTCTTATTATCATCGACGAGTGTAATAACATTTTTTTCATTAACATCTAGGTAAATCGTAAAAACCGGGGTGAATCCTGATTTTATTTTTTTTCAGATTCCTTTAAAATTTTTCGAAGACGAAAAATATGGAATTTGTAACGTGAAATGCGTGCATGTTATCTCTTGTTTGCTCGCGTTCCTGTCTGACTTACCACTTTCGTACAATTGTTACCGACAGACCGATGAGCCCGTTCTTTTATTTATAGTAATAAGTTTTAATTTTTCAACGTATATTATTCACTATTTTCTAGTAGCAGTACTTTATTTATTTTTATTTCTTTTAGTTATTTATTTATTACATATATATATATATATATATATATATATATATATATATATATATATATATATATATATTTTTGGTTATTATTATTATTTATCCATTTACTAATTTGTTATTTTAACTTGTAAATTCATCAAAAGGAGGTCGTCTAGTGGCTTCGTCCACCAACATCAAGACTTTTTGGGGTGGTGGGTACCTCCAACAAACGCAAACCCCGTAATCCAATCTCTCCTAAATTGTTCTTGTTCTTCAAACTAATCTGACCAGCTAATGCCTAGGTATCAGTAGTACTATAAATAACTTTAGTAATAATTTCTTCCAAAATTATGTTAAAAATAGTTTAAAAAATGATAATAATAATAATAATAATAATAATAATAATAATAATAATAATAATAATAATAATAGTAACAATAAAAACAAAAATAATAATAATTGTAGTAATGAGTAGTGGTAATAATAACACTTATCGATGTATATAAGGGGAGGGTTTTGGGGGTTTGCTTCCCCAGCTCACGCAAAAGCCAGAGTATTAGCCGAATTACCAGAAAAAACTGCCGAAATATATTATCGTCGAAGTGTGTTTTACCCTTTTGTTGGCCTTGTTATTACAGAATTCGATGTTAGTTTTAAATCACATGAAGAAACGATCGAACAGATTCAAATACTTCTGCCCGAGAAGACGATTAATGATTCTGGCGCACGAAAAAAACTGAATAAGATAGCATAAACATTTCTTGGTGAAAATAAGGCACAATATTTCTGAGTGAATATGAGATATGGCACAATCGCTGGAAATCTGCAATGTGAAAACCTGACATTGCAGTAGAAGCTATATTGGCCATTGCCATGAAAAATTTTTCGTTTTGATAAAAAAGCTTCTTATCATATTAGTCACAGTCTTCGTGTCCACTGCGATCCTAGAAAGATATTTTTCCAGCCTAAAGAGGTTAAAAATCTATATTAGAAATAGAATCGGCGACGAAAGAATTACTTACTTTTATGAGCGTTCACCGTGACCTGACGGTAAAACTGGATTCCGAAGAAATTGTAAACAAGTTGGCAATAAGACGTAAACGGCTCAATTTTAAATTTTAAATTACATTCTTGAAATATTATTATTATACGTAGGGCATTTCAAAGGTAATGCATACGTGTGTCTATACAAAAAAAAGTTTATTTGACAAAGTCATAAAAATATTATAATCATTCAGTATAATCACTCTCCTCCTCAATAGTACGTTCCCAGCGTTAGGGGAGGTTCTGAATGCCGTGCAGGAGGCCTTTGAAGTTTAGTTCACGAATCCGTCGGGTCACAGCATTATTTAAGGTCTTTAAATTCGGAAAGTGGATTCCTCGCATCGGCTCTTAAGTTTGCAGAACTAGCAATAATCGCAAGGAGCCATATCCGGCGAATAGGGTGGATGTGGTAACAATTTTTAGCCGTATTCCCCAAAAATTTCTCGAATTTTATCATTGTCATGAGGGCGTGTGTCATCAAGCAAGGTGAGAACGCCACGGTCAAGTAATAATGGACGTAATTTTCTGATTTTTAGTGCTGGTGGCCGATAGGTTTTCAATACCAGCTGTATGACCCATCTCTTCGCACATCATACGGCGATCTTTACCGATCAGTGTTTTGGTACTATAGCGATGTTTGTGTAGTCACGCGAAGTTCTTGCACGACCAGTTACGCATTCTCAACCGACAAACGGCCTTCTTTAAATTTGTTTTCCTAGCGGGAAATATTGGTACAGTCCATGATGTCACTGTCACACACTTCTTCAAATGCAGAATGAATTTCTGTGGCTGTACGACCACCAAAAGTTTCGATTTTCATATATAATCGCTTTTCCAGATTTGTACCGTGACCCGAACGGTCTTCCATCATTACAAAAACACGTTTGTACGCACGCATAAATCACTCGAACCCAATCACAGTGCACATTGCCGTGTTGACAAAACTTCATAGTGTATATCCCTTCTGTCCCCCCCCCCCATCTAAGTGCATACAGACCGCGTATGCAATACTTTTGAAATGCCCTACATAATAATATTATTGCGTAAAAATTGTTAAAAACTCGTTTCATACGATTACATTTTTCTGCAAAAAATTGCCAAACACGTGAAAACACTGAGGAACTGAATTTACGGAGACAAGGAAAAATATATCTTTTACCGAATATACGGGCGCCAGTGACACTGGCCGGGCCTCACTACCAACAGCTCCCGCGGCCGAGCCTTAGGCTTTTGATTTAAAATTTAAAAAAATAATCTGTTCCTTTATATTTCTCAAGAAAACGACTAACCAAAGAAATCGTGGACCTGTCCTCGCACAAGGGGCGTACTTCCCTCCAGCACGGGAGGTCACACGGTAGCACCGCACCAAGTGTTCAATAGGGTAAACTTTTTTTTACAAAAGAAATATATTTTATTTTTCACGACAATAACACAAATTTTCCCCCCAAAAAAACCACAGAATCGAGGTCGCGTACGAGCAAAATAAATTTATCTGCGACTAGATCGGAATCGAGACGGAACAAATTTTATCACAATTTCTCTGTAAATGATTACTAGAACGGCGTGTCTTCAAGCAAAATTGCGCGCAGAATGGGTGAGGTGGTGACCACGATAACGATTTTCGATAGGCTTTTAAACGACCACGACTAGAACATACCAAAGTGCGACACACGGCGTCGTGTTGACTATTCATCTACTAAACTAACGGTAAATTACCGTAATCAATTAATATCAGGCTGGCCGATCTATCGCACACATATACATCATACACTATTTCCTTATTCTGACGGCTCACGTCGCTGGCAGTATCGCTACCCTGTTGTCGCAGACCGCACACACCAGGACACTTACACAACCTCTAATAACACTACACGTGTCGAAAATTCGACCAAAATCGGAAATTACAAAGTTGCCCGTGTAAAGATCCCATTCTCCGCCGACAACGAACAATGCAATGATGCCGAAATATCGACAATTAATGATTTTAGCTGGAGAGAATAGTTTCTAGCTCGGAATCATCGCCAGATGGCGCCGTAAATACCGAATCCGTATCAAAATATAAGCAAATAATGAAATAAGATTGTATTGTTTTATGTAATGAATAATAATATTATTACATAGAGTGACCTACTGTTTTATTTTTCTTGAAAATAGTTATAAAAATTTCAGATTTTATTCCCCCCCCCTTCATTGAATAGCTATACATATACGTCTGTGATGACAGTAATAAACATATTAATAATAATAATAAATTACAACAGTACTGGAAACTACAATATTACTAATAAAGAAAATTTGATGTTCCTTTTCAGTCATGCGGGACCTTTCCTCATTCACCTTGAAAGTTGCTTCACTGAAAAAAACTTAGGCTACCTTTATCCTCTGGCCCTTGTCAAGTTAATCAATTATATTTCTTCTTTTCCTGCGAGTATTGTTTTTTAAGGTAAGAGTCGTGTTGTAAACAAATTTTTTCATCACTTTCGCGAATTCCTTTAGCGTATCCTATCTTTTCCTCGTCCCATAATATTAAACTGTACATTCTTAATAGCGTATTGTTTAGAATCTGTAGCGTTCATTTTTCTGAAGATAAAATCTCTAAAGGGGGTAGAGTCACTAATTACCCCAATTCGTCATATATATCATTCCTTCGATGATATTAAAATTCCGACTGATTCTATTGAACTCAGATTCTATAATACTGTCCTCTTTGAATTCGTTGTAATATTTAAAATTCGATTTTTTGTTTCTTTCAACGTTGGTTAACCTGTGGCAGTTACTAAATGTTTTTTTTTTTTTTTTTTTTCATCCCATCGCGAGACACCGCCATAGTTCTTTTACCATCTGTTTGCAGTGTGCTTTTAGACACCAAGTCTCGGAATTCAGTAACCTTCAGAAGCCTCCCGTCTACCGCAGATGCAAAGGCACACATTGTACCTATATCAATCTTGCACTGAGTGGATTAGGCAACTTCATTTTTTAGCTTTCCGCTCTACTTTACTATTTCTTCCCCTTCTTTTTTGCTATTCTTTCATGGCATGTTTGATAGGTAATTCTGCGCTGGCAAGAACAAAGTAAAAAAATGAAATTGTGTAAAAAAGTTTTAATAAATTTTTTAAAATACTTTTAAGGTTGTTTTTTTATTGCTTTTATTTCATTTTATTTTTTTAGGCTCGTCCTTGGGTTTGACTTGACTACTTGATGTGTATTATATTAGAACCTTAAATTTTAAGGCGATAGAAGATGGAAAAAAAGATTGAAGTAAGGGAATTATTGCTGAGATGGAAAGGAAAGGATAAAGGGAGCACTTTAAGGAACCGGAAGACCTAGAGCTCTAAGATTTTCGAATACAAAAGAGAACAACGTTCGCTAACAAGAGCCGAATATTCGAAAAAAACATGGTTTGTGTCACACTGAAAAGGATAATCAGTGTTGTGGAGAGGACAGTAAAGAAAAAGAGATAGGCATAAATGAAATCGGGAAGTGGGGAGAAGAGGATAATTAGAGACAATAGCGGGTGCCGGCTGTATAAGAAGATAGTGAGAAGCGCAACCGAAGAATAAGGAAGAGTATCTAGATCCGATCAAAGTCTGGAATGATTGATTGAGGAAAGGAAGAGGTTAAACCTGAAGCTGGAAAATAGTTAGAGAAAGGACCATTGAGAGCGACCGACCGAGCTAGGAAATCTGTCGTGTCATTGCTCTCAGTGTTACTGAGATCTCATATAAAAGATTTCCATAAGATAGAACTGAATGACTGTAAGTTAGAGAAAAGGAATAAATCGATAGAATAACATTGTTAGAGGAATGAGAAGGAAGAACAGAAATATTTAACGGACGCTTTTCGAATCGGAAATAATGAGGAATTTAGTATATTTTACATTAAATGTTTAAAATTATTCATTATGTTTGCTTTAAATGAGCAAAAAGAACAAACTTCCGGTAATTTTTATGTTTTTAAATAAATTAAATATTATTAGAAGAAAAATGAGAAAAGTATGACACTTTGCCGCGGATTGTAACTTGCTAAAATTTCTCTTTCGTTGGGTTAACGTCCATAGTTGGCGTCCACAAAATAAAGAAAAAAAAAAATACACGCACCTTTTTTTAAAACTAATGCCATTTTTTATATAAAATCTGTTTTCCGTTAAGTAAAGAAGGATATTTATTACAATAGCAAAAAATATCGTAAACGAATCATGTAAAATTGTGCGTCTTCATAGTCAAAATGCAACATTGCAGCATCGGAAACTTCTTTTTATTTTTTAAATAAGTAAAAATAATAAAAACTTTTTTTTTTTTTTTTTTTTTGGGTTCTTTTACAAAGACATTGATCCAAGAACAAAGGAAAAAGGACGCGAGAGACTCAGATCTTTACAAGATCTGAGATAGACGACAAAAAAGAATCAAGAGCCTGGACAGCAGAAGGAGAAGGAAGGGTGAGAATGAACGAAGCACTGTATGGAGTGAGAATATCAATTTGTAAACGGGAAGAGTAGAAAGAAGCTTGATCGGTTACAAGAGATGAACAACCGAACATTATGTGATCGAGATCACACACAAATTGGATATTGGAGGGGTGCAATGGACAAAAAGGAGACGGCACAAGAGAGTAACGGAAAAGCAAGGAAGGAAGCAAAAACTTTAGTTGTAGATGGCAATAAAAAAAAAAAAGTAAATAAATTATTTATAAAATATTTTGGTAATTAGCTTGTTTTTTTCGTTTTTTTTTTTTTTTTTTTTGGCCCGAACAAATACAGTTTATTTACCTTGTTTTATCTAGATTCTCTTGAACACTGCTTGCTTTTGTTAGTTGACTGCTCCACAATATAGCCGTTATTTTTTTGCTCGAAAGTTCGTCCGCTATCTTTAATAGATTTTCATGATAGTAGCGCCATAAGTACAAAAGATTTTCATCGCTAGTGTTTTTACCCATCCTGGAGAGGAACGTACTTATTTCTTCGGATGATCTCCAACATTGCATGAATACCTGATAGCAAAACAGTACAGGTGGTTTAATTACATCGAACGCTACAATATTATATACGAAAAAATTCTCAGTTTCCAATCAGTTAAAATTATAACAATAACAATAATAATAATAATAATATATATGAACATTGGCGCACTCAAGGGGGGTGCCACGGGGCCATTGCTCCCCCCAAAAAATCTTCAAAATCTTAATTTCGTTTTGTACTGTTTTGTTTTACTTCATTTTTTTTTTTTAAAACATACATACTTACTTTTTACTTATATTACAAGTATAATGTTATATACTTTTAGCTAATTTTTTAAAAATAAAATTCGTATACTTATCTAATTTGTGCTTATTACAAACATAATGTTACGTTTCTATTATTATTATTTTTCTTTAAATAAAATTCGTCAGTTTTGTAATTTTTTTAAAAATAATATTCGTTAATTTTGTATTTTTTTTTTATTTTTTTTTATTTTAATTTACAAACCACGGAAACAGATAGGTACTTAGTCGAGGTACCGAGTGACAACCCCCTAACTCATCTTCTAAATTCTGGCCCCGACCAAAAAATAATCCTGAGTGCGCCTTTGTATATGAATATTTAAAGAAAAAAAAAGAGAGCATCGATACTTACAAGTGTACATTTATCTGCATGGAAGGAGCATATTGTAAGGTTTTATCGCAAATTGACTGAATGTTGTTAAAACGAGCACTAAAATCTTGTAAGGAATTTAAATGATTTCAAAACAGACTTTCATTGTGTCGTTTTTAATTTGACACAATGATTTAATTTTATTGTTAACGTCTACTTCTTGATTAATGGGTTTTTTATTAAATATAAATAAATTTATTTTCTTCATCTTTGTCTATTAATTATTTTTTCTGGTTTTTCTGGTTTTTATTTTTTCATTTTATTAATTCGTACGTCAGTTAATTGCTTGTTTTTCGATTTCGCGGTTTATAGATACTGTTCTTTTTATTTGATCGGTATTTCCACTGGTAGTCAATGTAAACTTTTTTTTTTTTTTTTTTAAACTTTTCCTTATTGTTTATTGGGAAAAAAAAGATCCGAAATCGCCCTAGCACTGGTGAGCTAAAGTAAAGCGTCTTCGATAAAATTATAAATAAACAATTCGCATTTCATAAAATAATATTGCTGTTGGCAGAAACCGTATGAAGTTAATTTAAATTCGATTAGACACGTGAAGATGATAGGACGAATAAATAAAGTTCATACGAACACCCTTTATCTGTATTGTTAATTTACTCGACACACAACAGAACGCGGACGGACAGAATGACGGCTATTGGCAGATAATTTACACGTAAAAAAAATATAATGAACAGCGAAAACGAATTATAAAATTTTAATAATAATAATAATATATACATATATATATATACACATATATACATATATATATATACATATACACACACATATATATATAATATATATACATACATACATATATATATACATACATATATATATATATATTTAAGAAAGAATAAAATAATAATTATGTAAACGAATTTCAACGAATATTACAAAAGAAATAAAATCAAAAAGCGGAAAATGGTAAATTAAGATGAGAGATGAAGAAAAGGAGAAGAAGTTAAATTTACAACTAATATTTTTCGAAATTTGAGTACGATTCATTTTTTTCCATGCCTTTCAAGCGGCTTTGCCTAAATTTTGAAGAAGCTGATTTACATTTGCAAGTTTAATATTTCCTAAAAGAGGTAAATGCTTTTTTTTCTAAACCGTTTGAAATTGTTAATTTTCATTAAGAAGAAGAAAAACTATGATCTCGCGAAAAGCGAACAACCGATGGAGTAAACCCCTAAAGAGTTAATATAGAGGATATAATGAATGAATGACCCCAATCACATAGCTCTTAATCCTCTCATACACATACCTGACACAGCACAAACACACTGACATTTCCATCTGACCCAGAAGAATGTAGCACTCCAATCTTTTTTTTTTTTTTTTTTGAAAAATATGTATTTATAATTTTTTACATACAAAAATTTTCGTCAAGCTAAAACGCTTGTCGACGAATTCTTCAAAATAATAAAATAATTAGTAGTTCATTCAGCGAGACACACGCAAACATTTCCGGATCTCTTGCTGCTTCTTCTCCAAAAACACAACCATCGACCAACAAGAGCAGCATAAAAAAAAGTGGAAGACATAAATTCACTAATGAGAAAAGCCAGTTCGGTATTTCATTTTAATGGTACGACGCCCTTTGTTCTTTCCTACAATGAACTGCCAGTTATTATTACAAATATTAGCGCAAATTCGGATTTCATAAATTATACGAATAATCGAGATGATTTATTGTACTTGCTCTCTCCGTAGTAAAGTAACACATGAAAAGCGTTAGTATCAAAAATCGATACACAAGCATAATTAAAATATTTCAAAAATCCTAATCGCCCAGGACAACCTTTAAGGATGAAACTCCAGCTCTCACATTTGCTGATCTGATTCCACTCACTTAATTTCAACATGACAAATCCTTATTACTATGATGTACTGTCCGAAATTAGACTCTTTCGAATGTTTCTTCCAGTTTTTATTAAAGAATATATATATATATATATTTTACTTTTTTATGGGTTTGTTAAAATGGGCGTGATCAAAAAGCAGGAAAGGAAGAGAAATGGTATCAGACGTTAATGCGATCAGATATGAAGGAAAGAAAAAACTTGAAGGTCGGAATAACCGAAGGAAAAGGTAAGGAGAGAATAGAAGATGCGCAATGAAGAGTTGGAAATCAGTTAGGAAAAGCGAAAAGTATAAAAATGAATGTTCGGTAGCGATGTAGGGCAATCAGTGTCATATATATATAAAGTTGCGAATCGAAGAGTGCTGAAGAGAGGGTTGAGAGGTAAAAGAGAGAAGCAAAAAAGAGATGCAGGAAGCAAACTATGCCCAGAGGGTATACAACAGATTGCAGAGAGTGCATTGAACGACGCAAAGAAGGAAAATTGAAAAAACAGGGTTTTGACAGCAGATTAGAATGAATAAGGAAATAAATGAAATCAGGTTTTAAGAATGAAGATACTTTGGCCTTTTGTGTTTCTTCCACCTTCCGCCTATGTGAAGATTCCGAATGTTCTGTCAACTTAAGATTCTACAACGGAATGATCGTAGCATTAGGGCTAATAAAAAATTAGAACGGCTGTTGGGTCAATATAATATTAATATTATGCTGCTTTCAAAGTTCTCTTTTGACATTAGCTTCCGTGGTTCCTTCTCATCCGTTTCAGCCGTAGCGATGGATACGCTAGTTCAGCTATTTTAATAAGGAATGATACTCGATTTGTTAGCCTATAAGTCCTAACCTTTTGTTTCCTTCTGATCCTCCTTATCCCAACTTAGTTCATATTTCCATTCCCAACTATTCTGTCGGACCCTATAATTTTATTTCTGCTTACATTTCTCAGAATTATGTTTGTGCAATTTTTCTTTTCACATTTTTATTAATTTTCTTTGGGACTGTCACAATTAAAATAGTAATGGCAAGATCTTAGAAAATTTTATCCTTTAGAATGATCTATTCCTTCTCAATGATGATTTTCCTACTTGCATCAAAAGTCACTCCTCTTTTAGTTTCATTATCTCTTACCTCTCCTAATTTTGGTCTCTCCATGGTGTACTTTGGACGGCATCTTTGGAGATGACCACGTTCCTATCATTTCTTTGAACGAAGTCCCCTCTCCGACTTCACTTACTTCTCTTTATGCTCCAAAATAAGTCCTTTCCCAACTTGATTGGCCCAAATTCCGTTCCTTTGTTGATTTCTCTTTCTCTTCAATTTCTACAAATTTGAATTCTTTTTCCCAATATAATTTCTTTATAGAGATTCTATTTCTTTTATCTTAACATTCTTTTCTCTTTTTTTACTTCTTACAGCCGGTGAAAAAGTTAAATCGACTTTCTCTCTGCGGTGGAATCAAGACTGCAAGGCTGCTTTTGACTTGATTTTAACCACTTTCAGATCTTTTGTTTTCTTCTTACGACAACATCCTTTATTATTCCTTTCATTATAATAACTCGTGCGCTAACTTCCAACTTCAAATCTCGTTAATATCATTAGAAAACGGTTTATTCAATATCTATATTTTTATTTCTCCTGCCAAATACTCTACTGTCGTTTTTACATTTCACTCTTTTGATCCTTCTTTAATTAACTTTGCGTTATCCTCCTTTCGATATTTGCGCGTACCTTTCTGGATAGTTGTCTCTCATTCCATAATAAAATTACCGCCTTTAATAAATGAAATGATACTGTCTCAAAGGTTAGCAAAACGTTTAAGGCAATTTTGCCTTTTGATAACCATCTCACTTCAACATGCAAAAGTAAATATTTAAAAACTCCATTATTGTCTTTACAAAGTTTTTGAAACAAATGGTTTTGATGAGCATTTGATTTAATTTTATTGACAGTTTTTATAACGATTGTTAGTGCATCATTTAATCTACTTCCTAAATTTGTTGCAATCAAGTGTACTGTCTGAATTATATTTTATAAAAAATATACTCGTATGTAAGACATTATTGTGACACTTTAGATATTCTTTTGGTAGGTACCATTATAATACTTTTTTTTTTTTTGAGCATGTCGGCTAAGGAAGTTACCCAACCAAAGGTATGACAGCACTAATGATTATATAGGAAAAATATTAGAAATTGAGCATATGAATGAAGCTAACAAAGGAATAACCAAGGGAGAAGGGAAAAAACGGATGCTGTGAGCGTTGTAAGGCGTAGGGAGGCCAAGGCGACAATATCGCGCATTCTGAAGAAATGAAAGGACATTCAAGTAAAATGTAATTTGCATCATAAGTGAAGTTTGCTTCTGACGGATCAAACGGATAAAAAAAGGAGACTGAGTATAGGAGAAACGGAAGAGCGAAGCAGGAAGCAAGCTGTGATTTAACCGAAGTCTAATTATAGATGAAATAGTTGAGCGCCTTATGTTGGCGAAATTAAGAAACCACGGGAAAGGAGGAGGAATGGGTTGCATGGATAAATAAAAGGAAGCAGGATTAGAAAATGAAGGATAGAGATCAGACCAATTCTACACATAATATGGACTATAGTTTCAAGAGTATTTTTATTACTTCCTCTTTTGTTATGTACTTGTCTGAAGTTTTTGTTTTGTAACCATAACTTGGTCATGAATCGGCAATAAAAAATCTTTCGTTTCTGATTCATTTGTCAAATTTTAATATTACACTCCGTTTGTCTGAGCTTTTTACCTTCTTTTTTACATAATACTATAAATGTATTATCTATAAATCAGGTTATCGTGATTTTTGTTGTTTTTTCTGTATCATTATTATTCATTGAAATTTTGGCATTCTGAATTTTGTTTAAAAAAAAACTCTCTCATCTTCCATATTTGTAAAACTAATATCGAATTTTATTTAATATTATTCTACGTGGGAAATATGATTCTTATTATCGAAGATCTTATTATTTATCACTTTTCTTTTCGATCTTCAGTTTTCGTTATTATCATTATTATTATTATTATTATTATTATTATTATGATTATTATTATTGTTGTTATTGTTATTTTATTATCGCAGTTTATTTACCTCATCACCACCCATATGAAATACGTCCTCATTCTGAAAAATATCGAAAATATCTTTATACAGATTTATTAAAACCGTATACGTATATTTATTGACTGGATTGAGCTGACCACACGGAGGCTCCCAGCAGTGTTTATTAAAGGGTTGTTCGTTTAAACACACAACTTGACTACCTTCGCTATTGTTTAAATTTTGCCAGCCATAACCGGAGTGTGATGGTCCATCTATTTCCATAATTACGCGTACTCCACATACCATTGCGTAGTCCACAATACCTTTTATATCTTCAACAGTGTACGCTTCATCCATAGAATAAGCTCCATATCTGAAACGGATTTATAATAAATTTTCAATGCGTACTTAACTTACGATGCTAATACAAAAAAAAAAAAAACATCGATTAATTGTTAATATCTAAATTATTAGATTGGTAATTTTGTGTCTTTTATTAACCAGAACAGGCAGAATACTTTGAAAGCCACATGTTTTAATTATATTTTACCAATAGCGCCGCAGCGGTTGATGATAAGTACTTTAGTAAACGAACGTTTAACTTCAGCCAACAAATTCCGAAAATCGCGGAAAAACAGTGACGACAACTGTACGTCAATAGATTTGGTGACGTCACGGTAAGCTTATTAGGATGTTATTTTATGCGAATGAACGTAAAATAATTCATTTTTATTTTTAGGCGACAATTGATCGGTTATTGAAAAACTTACTCGTTTAGAAATTGTTATAGATTTATTGGAATAGCGGATTTAAAAATAACTACTAATATTTACTTGAAACTGAAATCGTTTAATGTATTATTTCGAATAGGATACAAAAAAGTGCGTATTAAATCGATTAAACTGCTCCGATTTCCATATTGTTTTCAAAGTATGTTTATGAGTTAATACTTAACCGATCGAAATTTTTATTAATTAAGTAATTCATTAATTGAGCTCGATTGTTGTCATATCAAAATATCAAATTCAAGTTATGGTGTATATAACTTTTTTGTGTTTTTATCCTACTTACTATTATTATGATTTATAAATTCACAATGTAATTATCCACTTATTAAGTGTATAACAGAATGAACCAGATTATTTTTCAATTCTATAATCAAGTTTTAAAATTAAAACCTATTTATTGCAACAAAATTTTAATTGTTTAATTTCTAAAAAAGCGTCGTTATATTTATATTTTAGGCCTGTTTTACACTAGGTTGTTGATTAAAACGATTACAATTATATATAAACACATTGATTTATGCATATCTCCCGCTAAACTAGTGAAATCAGTATAGGCGATAAATGTACATGTTATAATGTAATTTTAATCAAATTGGTCTGACTTGACTTATTTTAATTAATTTGATGTGAAAACGGTACTTAAAATTGCTTTGATTAATACATTTTTAGAATCATTTTTAAGTTACCTAATGGAACGAAAGTAGTCTTTTAAATGTGTGTGAAGACTTTAAAAATACGGTCGAGCAATAAAAACTTGAATGAAACGTATCAGAAAGGCAAAAATAATCTGTCATAAATCTTCTTTAGGTATACTTAAGTAATTTTAGTATTTTTGTGTACACACTTTATACAATACTTGACAACCGTTTGTCACCTATAATATTTATGCAGGTAAACTTATATTTAAAATTATTATGTTACAAGTACTACTGCTGAGTATTATATGCATAGGGGACGGATAATAATTACTGCGGTCTAGATAGATAGTGGTGTTCCATTCGAATTAGAGCTTGGCTCGCATCCCATTGCTGCACACTGAAACTTCTAAAAACTTCACTTGCGTTAATTTAATGTCCATAGTTGATGTACTTGAGAAGAAAAAAGGAGATATGTATAGGGAACTCCGACTTAAGTTTTGTAATAACTATCAGAAATAATTTAAAATATTTAATTAGCTATGCCAGCAGAGTTTAACCATTAAAATTATTAGTAATATACAAAGAACTAATTTCTCTATGTATTCGGAATTTTAAATACATAATTTGTAAAAACGGTTATTTCACGATCATTATTTATTTTTTTTTTTTTTGACTCATCCACCAAGGATCTCTTTACTTAGAAACAATTAGAAAAGGAAAGAACCGATAATATTTTACTCTGATCAGGTATCGTTAATAAAAGGTAACAAATAGTAAGAAAAATATGTGGAAGAGCGACGTAAGAAGCCCAGTAAAAAACAGGAAGTTCAAATCTCAGTAAATGGGAACATAGAATAAAACGCTCAATAGAAATAGATGAGCGCTCAAAGAGAATACTTGATCAGCGTCGCAAGCTGGGAGGAAACAAATGAAAAACATAAACGGGAGGAAGGCAGTAGTGTATGACTCAAGAATGTAAGGAAGTAATGGAAACAACAACAAAACGAAGAAGTAAGAGAAATAAAAGGAACCGCGGATTAGGGGAAGACTAAGTTGAATCGATAGATGAAATGAATAATTATTAATAAAGTAGGAAGCTTATATATCCAACCAAAATCTGAAATAAAAACTTCTACATAATAGAAGGGAATTGAAGGATGTAACTTTTTAAAAAACGTGAAGAAGTAACAGCTCGGGTCGAAGAATCGGCTGCTTCATTACCAAAGATGTCCGAACGGCTCCGAATGTACAGCAAATCAAAGTGAACGGAAGAGTGAGAAGAAAGAACGTGGATAAGTAAAAGTATTCTTTCTTTATAGTGCCATACTTAATTCCTGAGCTTCGGAGACTACCTATTCCTACATCTCAGCTGTACAGATATAGGTAGTGGACTAGGCAATTGTTATATGCAACGCGAGTGTATGTTACATGCGCAAGACTTCATTCGGAACTGATTGTAATCGTTTGATTTATCGATGTACAAGTGCAGTCCGGTGTATGTCTGCTGTGTACTAACTAGCGCGCATATGATGGTATATGTGGTGGTTTTCCATTGCCTTCCACGTGATTATTAGCGCGTATTTTAATTTAATTCTTTGTAATAAGTTCTGTCGTCGCCCGGGATCGAACCCGTGACCTCCCTAATCGAAGTCAAGCGCTCTAGCAACTAGGCTATCGGGACGACTAAGTAGAAGTATACGGAGAATTAAGGAAGAAGAAGTGACCTGAAGGGCGCTCACGGAGTCAGAAATAATTAAAAAAACCGATGGAAATGTGATTGGAGGAAATAGAAATAATGGAACGCAGGTTATTGGTCATCAAATCAGTCGTGAATATGGAACGGAAAAGAGGAAGATCCGTGAAGTTAAAATCAGAGAAGATATGATAAATTTAACGGATTTTAGTAATTATAATGTTTGCCACTGCATCCGTATTTTGTTTATTAATTTACATCGATTTACCAATTATTTAATTTAAAATGACGCACCATGTATTCTCGGACATAGTTGCAATGAAATTTTTTTAAATTAATTTCGACTTTTTATATTCATGTAAAAATTATTGTACTGCGCGCTGATGATTTCTGTTATTATTATTATTGTTTATTTCATTATGATAAATTAAAGACAAACAATGATAATTAGAAGTATCTTATACGTTACTTGAAAAGTATCGATGAGCGTGGTAGTTTTAAAGGAAAACTTTGAGAATCGGTTGCATGCCAATGTAATACGTTTAGTTTAGTTTGGGCCATTCCATCTAGAACTCTTTTGATTGTATTTACCGGTAAATAATGTCGACTAGTATCGATTAATAAGCCTCTGTGTTTAAAAACAGGTTTATCTAAAACTGTGCCACTCGCGGGCATAGCCAGGCGACATTTCTTATTTATCGAATAGGTCACTATAGTTTGAAACAATGTCTGTAAACCATGTCGGGCTCCGAATATAGTTTCTGCTTCGATGTGGACCAGTGTATAATTTCCGAATGATTCTGTTAGAAAAACGTGCGAGCAAAATTGTAATTAGCAGTTCACTGATTATAATTAGGCTAACTGAACACTGAATTTAATGCATTAATTTATACGAGTATTCTTTTTGTCGGGACATAATATAATGAGGTAAAAAAACGATTATCTACGTAAATTATAATACAAGGGGATAATAATATTAACATTACACTGCACGAATAATATTGGCGTAATTTAAAGAAAAAAAAAAAGAAAGTCTTAATGAAATAAGTGTTTGATCTAGTACTGTTTTTATTATGGAAAATCGTGTTTTAATTCGTATTTTCGTATTTTTAATAAAAAAAACAAATACGAATGAAACAGTTTTCGTTTTTATTTTTTTCTTGGCTGGATAGATATAACTTTAGTTTAGACAGATAATTACGAAAGTATCGTATACTTGTATTAGGTTGGTATACATTTCTATCATCTAGAAAAGCACCATATTTCAGATGTTTTTAAATAGAGTTGTAAATGTTACTGATCAAAGAGATAGGTATTAGACTGTAAAATAGCGCATTTTGACTTCATTAGTGACGTGATTGATGTTAAAATGTAACTTCATTGTCTGGAGAATTACCGAGAGATCGGAGGGGTTTTGAGATATTTATGTTTGGGAGGAAAGGGTGTAAAATTTATAAATACCGATTACAAATATTTTTTTTTTTTTTTTAGTATTGCCTGGCGACGCCCTTGTTCTAAAAAATTACTGAAATTTAAGATATGTTAATATTTTCAATTAAACAAATTAATATTATTCATAAGTATTGCAGTACCAAAACACTAAAGTTTTAAATTGCAAAAAAAAGTAAAAGCATCAACATAGAAAATTATGCATTCTTAATATTTACGGATATATATGCTTAGTTAATATTTGTCCATCGCGTTTTTATGGAAACAAATGTTTTGACACGATTAATTATATTATTTGTACAATAATGATTTCATTTTATGCGCGATGCAAGGCCGGGGGGTTAACCCCTCTATTGGAACTGAAATAGTTATTAAAAATGCACAAAAAAAATCAAAAACTTTAAATAAATATTGATGATTTTTTAGGGCATTCTTACATTAAAAAATATATGTATATATATATACTCCATATTTTTAGAGGTAGATCATTAATATTTTATGCAAAATTTTTTATTACGAGTATAATCAATAACATATGTAACTTTTATTAATGTCTTTATA
The DNA here is from genome assembly GCA_039619475.1 of Icerya purchasi. Taxonomy (NCBI): domain Eukaryota; kingdom Metazoa; phylum Arthropoda; class Insecta; order Hemiptera; family Monophlebidae; genus Icerya; species Icerya purchasi. Next base: position 503,454,882 of record CM077115.1, on the reverse strand, counting down.
CGGGGTAATTCATTTATGTAAATTATTAATATATAAATCAAAATGATGAAAATTATTAATAGTATAAATATTAGTGAAAAATGTATTGTTAGTTATAAAATAAATATGCGAAGAAATTTTTCAAAACCCCGCTTTTTCAAAATTCTGGGCACTTCCCTGGCGCGATGGTAAGACGTTTAGAATGAATAGTATTCCTCATAGACTGGCTTGGGATCAACGTAACTGCGCTTTATAGAAACGGTATAATGACATGATTAATTACATAATTTGTACAATAGCGATTTCGTGTTTATTTTTATCTATGAAATTTAACCTTATTCGGTTATTGTGATTATGTTTTGATTGTTTATTTCGTGAATATTACTAATTTAGATTGTCATAATATCATAAATCTAAAGGAAACAGCTTTCAAACAATTTATGAAAAATCAAACACCAGAGCACCTCATGTACCTAAAAAAAATCAGAGCTCAAGCTCGCAGGATTATTCGTACCAGCAAACGAAATGCATGGCAAAAATTCGTATCCAGCATAAATTTCAAAACTCCGGTAAAAGAATTCTGGAACAAAATTAAAAGATTTTCTGGAAAAGTCCCAAACACTCAAATCAACGCCCTAAAATCATCAGATGGCACTCTTTCGTACACTCAACCAGAAATCGTTGAAATTCTGGCTTCTACGTTCTCAGAAAACACCTCTCTCGATAAGTTGCCCACAGATTACCTAGCGCAGCACCCGAATCTCGAGTTTGATGATCAGATGTTCAATGAAAATGGAGTTACTCGAGATTATAATCGGAATTTCACGTTGGATGAATTACAGAAAGCAATAAAAAGTACAAAAAATTCGTCTCCAGGCCCTGATAACATACACGCAGAAATGGTAAAACATATGAGTACCTTAAACCTAAAAATCTTATTAAAATTCTACAACAAGATATGGAACACGCACAAAATACCGAAAAAATGGCTGGAGTCCCATGTTATACCAATATTGAAAACAGGTAAATCAGCTCTTGAGCTAAATAGCTACCGTCCTATTGCACTAACATCAGTACCATGCAAAATATTAGAAAAAATGATTGTTGAGCGTTTAATAGCGTATATCAAAGAAAACCACCTAATCGACGAAAACCAATGCGGATTCAAAAAGGGACGCTCAACAATTGACCAGCCGATTAAATTGCAACAGGAAATAATAGATGGTTTCACAACCGGAGAATATACTGTATGTATTTTCTTCGATGTTGAAAAGGCTTTCGACCGATTACCAAAATTATCTATCATGGAATCGTTAAAAAACCTAAATTTAAAAGGCAATTTACCATTTTTCATCTTAGCCTTTCTACAAAACCGATATTTCAAAATACGCCTAGGCACAACGTACTCCAGCGCACGAATACAAGAAACAGGTACCCCGCAGGGGTCTGTAGCTAGTCCGATTATATTTATTCTGGCACTGAACGATATACGTACACAAATCAAGAAGCGAGCAAAGTACTCTTTATTTGCTGATGATCTCGCCGTTTACATCCGAGGCAAATCTATAAGAAAAATACAGAACATATTACAGAACACGATAAATAATCTACAAACATGGATAACAAACAAAGGACTCAGATTTTCACCAGAAAAAACAGTCGTACTAAATTTTTATAGAAAACGTTGTCCAACACCGGACATTAATCTCAAAATCTACGAAACCTCCATCGCAAACACGCAATCACACAAATTCCTAGGCCTATATTTCGATACACGGATGAATTGGAAAATCCACATAAATCATGTCAAGCGAAGGGCAACTACCGGACTAAACCTACTAAAAAAGCTGAGCCATTCAAAATGGGGAGCTGACAGATGGGCAATGCTGCGGATCTATACTAGCCACCTTCAATCAGTAATCGATTACGGTTCAATAATCTACGACACAGCAGCAAAAGCAGACCTTGATAAACTAAATGTGGTTAGAAACCACGCTCTACGCCTATGCATTGGAGCATTTCGTACAAGTCCGATCACAAAACTTTATGAAGAAATAGGCACCACACACTACAAAATAGAAGAAACCAATTATCTATAAAATACTACATCAAGGTCGCGGAAAATGAACACCACCCAAATCATTTTAAATTGTTTCACTCTTATCTAGAAAAGCAGTACACACGATACAAACCATTTGGAACTCGAATAAGAGAACGCATAGCTAAGACTGGAACCGATCCATCAAACCTAGCTGCACTCAAAGAAATGGCGCATCGATTCAAATTGATTACATCGCAAAATGCCACAGCATACCGGATAAATAGAAAGGAGGAAGTGATTCTGGCCAGAATACGTATAGGGCATACTTTATATACGCATGGCCCCCTATTCACGGACAAAGCTCTGAGGAAATGCCCACGGTGTAATATGAACATCACCATCATGCACATCATCGAATCGTGTATAATATACAAATCGATAGAGGATGAAATTCTCGGGCGCGACTTAAAATATGAAGATCTAAAGAAAGATAACGATATGCCGTAAACTATTCAGATTTTTAGAGACTGTAGACTTATATCAATTAATTTAAACTAGAATATTTTTGAGTTATTGAATTTTGTTATTTTTAATTGTTATATTTAAAAGTTAAAAAATTATGTATTTTTTGTTATATTATTGTGAAGTTCGAAGACGCTAAAGGCCCAAGATGCCGGGCGTCTTTAAATAAAAACTTTTGAATTGAATTGAATGTTCTCAAAATGTATGAACCTGAACTTTCTTATCCTGTTGAACAGAACTCCAATCCAAACATAAGAAAAAATATCCCAACAACAAGCTATTCAACTGTGATAAACATATTTAGTTCTTTTTGAATTTTGTTATGTGTTTGGTAATTCTTTAAACGATTATAAGGTATACATTGAAAATTGTTGCAAGTAATTGTACATTAATGTATGGCAGATTTTAAGAGAAAACTGCGACGACGTATTATCAATATTTATGAAGAAGCGAGGGTCTTGTTGGAAGAGAACGACAATACAATGAAGATAGGGCAGATTGTTGGGAAACAAATGAATCGTTTTAGAGTTTCTGCATTACATTCTTCTACTCACTATAGAATTCATTTTTTATTTCATTACGTAATAAGACAATTTATCGAAATGTTTTTAAAACATTCTAAATCAGTTGTGTCATTATGTAGCTTGTTACTACAGAATTTTGATTCGGTTTATTTTTGTTGAGATAGCATCATGGTACTCATTAAAGAAATACCTCTGTAGCTAAATCTCGGAATTTGAAGTTGTCTATTATCATGCAAAACTGTATCGCAGCTATTTACGTATTGTTAAAAATTTTCGGTTCCAACACCTGCTTTTATTGACACATTATAGAGAACGTTTTTTAGTTTAAAGAGAACTAACTAGTTCAATTGCGAAAAATAACAGCCGAAACGGTTTGGCTTTAATGAATACATTCACTATAACTTTAATAAGAAGTCGTAGATCGTTTCATGATGAAAAGCAGGAGAATTATCATATGATCGTTTTATAAAAATATTTCCAAGTTTTTTTTTTTTTTTTTTAATTTTGATTTCCCGAGAAAAATTATTCCTTCGATTAAATGTCTATTTTTTATAACTATGTATATTTACCAGTTTAATTTTCTACCCTCCCCTCGAGCGAATGGTTAAATTTTTAAAGCAATGAAATTAACCTTTCTCTCTGCAACACGTTGTTGTAACAGCTTCGACAGCTTCCCGATATACAGATTACCGATAATTTCAATACAAAAGCGTACCTACTGTGGTTATATTCAGCGAATAGTCTTCTTTTGTTTCCCAATTGAGGCTACTATCTGGTTTGCAAGTTTTTATTTGAATATACAGTTGGCGAGCGTGATCCGCTCGGTCCAGGTTATTGCACAGGGTTATAATATTTTGTTTGAATACGTCTATCATACTTTCTATTACGGACCTTTCTTCGACTAAATTATCAGAATTTATCGGCGGTTGTACTCCATGCGAGTCGATTATTATTTTCTCCGGATGAATTTCGATTAGATCTGAACTGTAATTGAAAAATTATTTTCGGACATAAGCAATAAACATCGTTACCGGTTACAATTATTATTCTTTTGATACTTATATATACCTCTATATATGGAATTATCAGATTCGGTGTAATAAAAAACGATAAAAAACATTGTCGATATAAATAAATAATATTAAAACAAGAGCAATAATAATAATAATAATAATGCGATAGAAAATATGACTGAGATTAAAATCTAATTCGCCAAAGTTGTGTTGATTTGGAAAAAGAAAAAAACCCTTAGTAATTAAAAATACTAGGATAAAAACAAAGCAAAGGGTGTTAGTGTTGGAGAAGAATACAGAAGATTCGGTGGGTAGGAAAAAATTGAATAAAGACGCACCACTATTTATTTCAGTTGTACCGGAAGGATTTCCACGTGACACTAATTTAGGTTCCTGGACACGTCGTTGTTTTTGGTAATGAGCGGGTCAACGTGCGACACTAGATGCAGGGCTGTCGTCGACGCCCTTGCGATGACTAAACAGAATGGGCATCTCCCACGATATTTTTGTAAAATATTGAGAGCACTCGATGGAACCGTGTAGAGGATAATGAATTGGTGTATTCTTTTATTGTTGCATCCTCCCGTCTCCGCTTTTCTAAAATTCCGGCTTTTAACTCGCTTCTCCTTTGCAAGAGGTAGTTTCATACCTCTGGCTAGATATCTTTGTTTCTTCCTTCGTCAACAGATTTTCACCTATCCGTCCAATCACGCCTTTTTGCCTCTTCTAGTTTAACGATTTTCCTTCACCACGTCTTTCTTCTATCGACTCCGTTATTGTTTTATGTCTAAATCCTGCCACCTTCACTACATTTCCGGTTTCATGCAAATTGCTTTTCACGCTGTCTATGTGATTCTAACTGTATTTTCCTTGAATGTCCTTCCTTCTCGACCGAATGTGTCATTATGTATTTTAATTTATTGTTCCTTGAACTAAAACCCCATAGCGCCTCTTACATCCTATCCTTTTCCTTCCTGATCATTATTCCAGTTTTTAGTTCCTTCATATTCTATTTATATCTAACCGAATCCGTACATTCAGTTTTTCACAAACCAGCTAATGTAAAAGCTCTAAATACATACTGAAATCCTTTAAGGAGTACTATTGGAAAAAATTCTGGTTTTCCTTTTCTAGAAATTGAATCGTTTTCGAAAAATGGCCAGAACATTTAAATTCCTATCTACCGAATATCAGTTTATCTACAGTATTCTCCCGTTGATTGGTGATATTCCTGCTTACGTTCTCAACTTTGACGAAATATATCCTTTTCCGTTTCTGGAGTGCTTCTCATTTCTCAACTTCCGCTTTCAATATTAATGAATTAAAGTCTCTTCTTAAAAACTTACCCAGTCCCATTTCAGGTCTTGGTGATATTCTGTCGAAGCCGGCGTTCCCCAAGGTTCCGGATTAGGACCAATCTTCTTTCATGACCTTCTAGTTACGCCTAATGTGGAGGTAGCGGCATTTGCGGCAGTGTCGGAGAACTTGAAGGCTCGTGCAAATGACCTGAAGAAATGAGCACAACAATGGAGGATTAAGATTAATTCGTCTAAGTCGGTGCATGTTACATTCACAACCAAAAGGAGCACATGCCTTCCTATTGATCTGGATCGTTCTATTCCACAGGGAAATAAAGCCTCAGATACCTGGGCATGTGGCTTGACCGTCGTTTGACCGGGAAGGAGCATGGTCAAGGCCAAGGAAATAAACTTAAAGCTGAGGGAGATGTACTGGCTCCTGGTGGGAAAAACTTTCGTGTTATCGCTGAAGTCAAAATTATTGTTATATAATGCAGCTATTAAACCGGTGTGGACGTGTGGTACATCCCTTTGAGGGGTAACATCAGCGTTTAATATTAAAATTATGCAGCGACGCCAGTCAAAAATACTGAGAACAATAACTAATGCACCACGGCACATGCGTAATGATAAACTACAACATCGAGATCTGAATGTACCGGAGGTGAGTAAAGTAAAAATTATGGCGAGCGTTACTTGCGTAGGTTAGTAGGCCACTCAAACGACCTGACAGTTGATTTATTAGATTCAGGCAACGACAATCATACGACTAAATCATTGTACGTCCCTAGATCTTCCCCAACGGTTTGATTGACCGGTAAAGCAACGCGGAGTGTTATTGTTGAATGGCATCTCCCATCATGGCATAACCTACATTCCAATTGTTTATTGACTACATTAGCCAGATCGTAATTTTAACAAATAAAAAAAAAAAAAAATTCTACTCACTCCCGCAACTTTTTCACCCTACGCATACGCTCTTCATCCATTATCTCCTCGCACTATATATATGTATATATATATATATATATGTGTGCGCGCGCGCGCGTGTGTGTGTGTGTATTATAAGCGTCATGTATTGGAAACAATGTGGGGTCATGGTGAAATTTTCAACTATTGTTTCAATTGAACGAGTAAACAGAAAAAAAAAAAAGTGAGATGCATAAAAGTGGGTATAATGAGAAAAAAATGACCTGCATATGTAGTTACATACTTAATGGTGTATAAATCAGTCTGGTGTCATCGCCTCGGTCGGTTTTTTCTTCTTCATCATTCGTGATGGGCTCTGCAGCAGTTCCAGTATATATTAATGCACCATAAATCCCCTTTAGAGTCTCCTGAAATTTGAATGTTCACGTCAACATTAATCCAGTCTTCATAATTTTCCTCTGAAAGATGAACCGGTTTAGAAGCTGTTCATATTTCCGTTTTGGTGAATCCACTGTGATCAGAACAATTTCAAATTGTTTGCATACTTACATTATATGCTATTTTCCGTTCGCTAAATGAGCAACAGCATCAAGAATGTTTTTCTTGCGATTTTGTGCGTTTTTTCCCTTTTTTGTGTTTAGCTAGTGTACCCGTGCTTATATATAAATAACTGAAAAAAAATTCTATAAATTCTATACTTTATACGGTTCACCGTAAATTATTATAGATGTATGCGGTGAGCTTCAATCCCCCTTCCTTCTTCAAATAACCGATATGTTATTTCCATAAATTGCCTGATTTTCAGTAAATTACGGCCTCTTGTTCTGGGGCATTTTGTTTTAGTAAGTCGATTTCATTTAAGCGTGTCCCATTATGTATACTGAAAATTTGTTCTTGTATGGAAAATCAAGTTTTTCCAAAAAAAAAAAAAAAAAAAAAAAAAAAAAAAAGATATTGAAAATCGATCTAGTATGCAACCCCGAAAAAAAATAAGGCAATTTTCTTCGCCTCATGGAAAAATATAGAATCATGGGTATGTTTTCGAACTTAGTACATTTAGAATGACCCTCGGCCGAAAAAAAACATATACGTGTTAAAAGAAAAATAAATTATAATCTGTAAGACAATTCTAGATGGGGAACCCGGTGGTGGGTCAAAACAGTTTTTGAATACGTTCGGGAATCTTCTTTCACGCAGTAGAGCAAGTTGACCAGTGTGCGGGATTGTGTAGCTTTAAGTTGAATTATTAGAGATGATGTATTTCTTTTTTTATTTTTTCCCCCCATGTGGTTTGACTTCAAATAAATATTTGCTTAACGAGCGTACGGTGGAAAGTTCAGGAATTCACAAAAATATGGAAGTATATAGGACGCGTATATTTTTTGAAAAGAAAAAAAAAAATGATAAAAAAAAATCAATTGAACTCCAAAACTTAAATAGAAAACGTATCGAGCGCGTTATTAATTAATTAACTAATAACTTAATTAATTGAGTGTTTAATTAAGCGAGCTAAATCGAGTAAATATTTAAACATTTAACTAATTAAGTGTAGGTAATATTTTGGCTATTACCCCAGCGCAGGACGGCGGGGAATTTCGCCGACAGTTGATGAAGAGTTTTGTTAAAAGCGGATTTGCGATTTTGCCTGGATTTTTGAATAATTGTGCGCGCCCCGAGATAAACATATAATTCCAGTCTTTATGGTTTTAAACGAAGATAAATTACCGAAGCGTCTAACGCTAGTATAAACCACCACAATGCGGCCATCATCCACTTTGTATCGTTTCTGCTATTCTCATTGCGGCTTTCGAAATGCATTATGCCAGCTGCAGTTGGTTCGCGCAGGTGTAACAGACATTTTGTCCGAAAATTAGTGTTTCTCTCGATGAACCTTTTCTCCAGATTTTTCAAATAACCGATAACCACATCCGTCGAGAGATTGCTCATCGGATTTTCCTCTCGCATATTGTAATACAAAATGTATCTTCGACTTTTATAATGAGCCGATGCGGCTTTGGTTCAAACACGAACCGAAATTAAACAAGTGTGCGCATTGTTTCTAGTACGTTTAAAAATTACTAGGGAATCGGAAAATGAAAAATTACTTTTTTTTTTTTTTTAAATTATATTTCGATTAAAACGGCACGTGTTATGAAATTTTAGAGAAGCGTCGTTCAAAAATATTTAAATCGAACTGTTGTCTTTTTAAATTTCTGATCTTTTATTGTTTTTTTTTTTGTTTAAATTAATTTGTGTGGGTCCTACACGGTCCGTCTCTATAGATTCTTAAAATAATTATGTCATTCATTCATAAATTACAATATCTTAGCCATTTTTTACATTATATTCACCCTATACCTACTCTGTAAGCTTGAATTCAACTTTAAATGTAATACATCTAATTCCTTAATCTAACAAATTCATACCTACCTATACATGCTAAACACATTTATACATACGCTAATAAGTACTACGTGAAATGAGAAACCGAAATAATGTATTGATAGATTTTGCTCCAGTCTGACACCTACTGCTTTCTCTTTTCTGCCTGTTTTTTATTCTTTGTTCTAATCGATCAGCCATATTTTTATTTTATTTTTCTGTCGCAAAGTTCCTCCGTTTTTAATTCCGTTTTGTGGTACAAAACCCAGTAGTTTTATCAAAACTTTTTCTTCCACATTGTCAATTTTATTGCTAATCCTTCTAGGTCTCATAAAACATAATTTGCCATAACTTTTTTTTGGTTCCTTAAATCCTATCCTCTGTCGGTAAACTTCTTTCTTTTGTTCAGAACCTTACTAGTTTATTGTAATGAAGACGTTTTTTTTATTATTATTGATACGGTTTCGGTACTTGCAGCGCTATCTTTTAACGATGTCCGAGTTAGAAAATATTCTCTGAAATGTCATTAATTCACGATCTCTCGGACATCGTTCGTTTAGCCGTCGTTTGCTTTGTCAAGTATGTGCTTACTCGGCCAAAACCGAAAATCCCATGCCTGTTCGTTCGATCAGTTGCACCGGGATGATACTGCACTAGTGTCTGTGTAGTGGTAGTGGTCGAGGGCTAAGGCAGTGACATGTGCTTGCGGCAAAAGCGCCCATCCGAACTATATGGCGAATGACATTGAGCGAGCAGAGATTTTTAATGTATCCCGCCAAAAGTCAGGCAGGGCAGTAAGTGCGGTGATCTATGCAGAAGTATTCTTCTAGAAACTTCTGCTTAGCCTTTATCGCCGTAGCACGGGACACATTGTTCGTTCGCTTATTGTTCTAGTCGCCGTCGTCTTAATGTGGTAGTTGTCACGTTTCTCTCATCTAGTCAATCGATACCGTTTTTTTCGCGCGTTACAAAGAGCGCCATGCGGTAAAATTAACTTTTCTTGTTGTAATTAACTTAATAGTTTATGTGCCGTTTGATGAAATACACGTGTTTTTATATATTTCCGGTTTACTATTTTAAACTACGCATTTCGTTCGACACAGTAAAAACGGGGCACTTGTGAAATCTCTGGTATAGATAGATTACCGCCGTTCCAGGGCGGATAAAAAAAAAAAAAAAAAAAAAAAACTTGAAATTAAAAAACAATTAAAAGCCTAATGCTCGTCTTTTTTATCGTCATCTCCGCGTAACTGGCTTCCGGAAGAGAAAAACAGATCGGAGGGACAATTCAGGATTTGTTACACTGGCGCTACGAACAGGAAGAAGTGCGGGTTTGTTACATTATTCCGCCAGGTAGTATTCGTTATCAGATTCGTACTAAAATATTTTTAAACATCTTTTTTGTAGCTTACTAATTTTCTTCAACTCCGTTTTTTTTTTTTTTCTTTTTTTTTGCCTTTGTCCAATTATAATATATATAAACCTCGTGAATGAAATTAAAAAGGTTTCTGCGCCGTCCAACTCTGCTATCCACTTGGTCGCCTCTACACACTCATTATCAGTCAAGGTCTACGGATAGCTTTATTCGGCCATTTGCCTAAGTGAGTTTTTTTTCCTGCCGGTAAAGTAACGGGACCACAAACTTGTGTTGGCAAGCGGAAGCATAAATAAATTGTAGATATTTCTTTATCGACACAATTATGAGCCAAAAACTGGCTGAAATAGTCAAGAGGCACTACAAACTCGGCCCTAGCTTTAGTACATATTCATCAGGAAAATTCTGTGTGACTAAATAGTGTGTACACTAAGAAAATAGAAGGTAAACTAAACACAGAGATGAAAATAATAACAGGTACAACCGAGTCGACAGAACTCCATTGGCTACCGATTACAGTGAAGGAATGGAAAAAGTATGCAATGATCGGAAAACTGCCAACAACTGCGGACCAAAAGGCCCATGGAAAGATCGAAGCCAAGAAAGTCAGATTATAGTAAAGGAGAATTATAATGGAATATGTATATAAAGGTTGGTGCAAAATGATCCGTATTGTGCTCGGCTTCGCCCGAAGTAAGCCCGAAGTAAACCCGAAAAAAACATTCAAGCACATCATTGTAAAGCCTGAAGTTTTCTACATAAACGGTGCAAATTTTAGTATGGTAGCGTAAAGCTATAATACCCTAATAAATTTTTTCCCCTCGAGAAATGTGGCGTGCACGGGACGGCGACACTGAATATGCAGAATTACATAGTACAGCGTCGGAAAGAAGAAAAAAAAATGGTATCGCTAAATTGTGTTTAACGCAGGCAGGAAAGGTTCGCGTAACACCTACACAAGTACGTTCGCGGTAAAAACAAAGAGAATTTTCGAAGGCGTCGAGTGCGATTGACAATGTGTTGATCTCAGTACGGCAAAAACAAATTCGTGTTGTCCATTTTTCGGTTCCCACAGAAGAAGAGAGCATCAAAGTGTCATGCTATGTTAAAAGAAATGCACAGTGAGGAAGCAATCGGGACACAGACGGTATACGATTGGCGTGCGCAGTTCAAATCTGGACGCGCGACATTTGTTCCACGACCGTCGAGCGGTGGTAGACCGATGGCGGTATCTATCGCTGTACCACTGAACACGCTCTCAGTGTTCCCCAAAGCACCCCGAAAACTATAGTCAACTCCAAGTACTACACCAGCGTCCTGAACACTTCGGAGGGACACGTCCATCGGAACGGCCAGAAATCACCAAATATTTCATCCTTCACCAAGGTGACACCACTCCTCTTACCGTTCAACCCACGCAGGAACAATGTTAACAGCTGTTGAATAAAACTTTGATGTAATTTTATCGGTTTTTTTTCCCGTCAAAAGTTAGTAGGATACTAACGATATATCTTTGCGCAATCGGTGAAATTTTCACCATTTGTACACTTTACGATGATGCGTTTGAATATTTTTTTCGATTTTTTTTTTTTCGGGCGATACAGGGCACAGTATAGATCATCTTTGGACCAACCTATGTGTATACAATATATATATATATATATATATATATATATATAGTAATTTATTACAAATACAAATATAACAAACAAATTTTAGAATAAAATGAATGCCTACTTAGAAACGTTTTCGGGTATAACCCGTCATCAGCTAAAAACACAAAATGTATGATCAGAAACAAATTCTAAAATGGAGTGTGATTTAGAATTTGTTTTTGATCACACATATATTGTGTTCTTAGCTGATGATGGGTTATACCCGAAAACGTTTATAAGAAAGCCTTCATTTTATTCTAAAATTTGTTTGTTATATTTATATTTGTAATAAATTACTATATTTTAATAATTAACAAACAGAATGTTAAAAGATTCTGTATTAATATACTCGTATATACACGTATGTATATATTAAGACAGATTCGGTATTTCTTATGCCGTTAGATAACGATGTTCAAGCTCGCTGCATCGTTTTGTCTAGGATGCTTATTCGGCTGAAACTGTAAAATCCCATGCACAGTCGTACATACGAATGCGCTAGGGTAGTGAATTTGTTTCGCGGTGTGAGTGGTCGAAAAGCGGAGATAGCAGTGTATGCTGGCGCGGAAAATGCGTCTGTAATGTGTGCTGAGCAACGTCGAGTGGAGGGAAGATTATGGAAAAATTCCGCGAAATCAGGCAGGGTAATTTGTGCGGGATCTGGGCATTTTTCTAGAAACTTCTGCCTAGCCTTTGTTAACGTTGTCACGACACACAGTGTACTAGACACGTATTATTTCGTTTCTTGTCGTCGTTGAGCGTGGCAGCTTTTTTGAATCTAGTCGTGTTACCGTTTTTGCCGAACCTATGCGCCATGCCGCACATTTGCGATGTCGCCTTTTATTTTTTTTTGTGTCAGATAGTCAGTTTTTTTGCTTTTATCGTCAGTATCAAATTTTTTAAGCATCCGTCAAGTTGTTTTTTTTGTAATTTTTGCTGAAAATATACGCGGTTTCTACTAAAAAGCCTCGTTATTGGATACGCGGTGGGCTAGACAAATCCGGTACGGAGATATTACCGCCGTTTTACGACGGGATCGTGAGTTTTTATTTTAATAATTAGGCAATAAGTCACCTTCTCGGAAACATTTGTTTATTTTATTTTTGTCGTTTTTTGGAAAAGTCTGATGCTCTGCTAGGTGCAGCTATACCTGCTGTGGCACACCGTAAGTGTCGCTAGCGCCCATAATTTCTTTAAGTTTTGTTAATCGTTCCGAAATTTCATCGTCGAGGGAGAAAACGAGTTCATCTCAATATATATACATAGGTTGGTCCAAAATGATATATATATATATATATGTACATAGGTTCGTCTAGAATAGGTTGGTGCAAAATGATATGCATATCGATGGTATCATACCGACTTTTGGCGGGGAAAAAAAACGACAAAATTAGGGTCAGGAATGGAAAAAACAAAACGCAGCTGGAAAATAATTCATATCGACATACCAGACAAAACATTTCCTGGCTTTTAGCTCGCAATACGATTATTAAATGGAATACGAACAGAACGCGGGCACTGTGGCTGATAAAGTCGGAGTTCCGGAATAATGCCGAGTACGTCCATGGAATAATTTAAAGGTAGGATACATAATGCCCTTACAGAGCTATCGTCGAAAGATGTAAAGGAATCGAAATGATTTTTCAGTAGCAGCACTAAAAGACTGACTGAAAAAGTTGAATGTTGATATTTAATAAACTTCTAATTTAGAATTAGGTGCTTTTTTTTAAAATTTATAATTGATCACAAAATAGCAGTTCTGCAATCGCTCTTTCTCCTTTTATTTGCTGTTCAGTTTCCGTGCATGCTTCGTGACAACATTAGAAATTATAAAAAAAAAAAAAAAAAAGATCCTGAGAAACCACTAAACTAGATTTATGAGCAGCCTAAATATTTTGTTTTCATTTTTTTCTATTTGGCTATTAATCAATAGGAACTGTTCATTTCTGCGCTATTGAAGTTAGCGCATTTAGAGAAAATGATTAGATTTTACTTATCTGTTACTAATTTTTTTTTCTAAATTAGGAATTTCATCGTGATGTAATTTATCTTACCTTTCTTTGGCAGTGGAAACGATTTATTTACACTTATTTACTTTTATTTAGATTCCAAAAGTGTTCTTCAAGCCATCTCTTCTCCTTCTTCTCATTCCTCCAATTCTATCATTCTTTTAATTCGTTTTCTTATATCCAATTTACTTTCATCCCGTTCCATTACTATTGACCTTTTGTGGGTTCCTAGTCACTCTGGCATCGAGGGCAACGAGTTAGCGGACTTTTTAGCCCGTTCGGCCGCCCGCGATGGTCCTTTATTCTGCAAAATTCCTACCTCGGACATCCTCCTTCTTTCCTCAGCTAATCATTCCCGACTATGGTCGGACATCTATCCTTCCCTATTTTCTAATCCCGCCTCTCATTATCTTCAAATTCAACCGGTTCCCTCTTCCCAGCCGTGGTTTCAATCCTATTCTTATCAACGCTCCGCGATCATTTCCTTAATCAGACTGCGTATTAATCACTCACTTCTACCCTCTTCACGTTTTCGTTTTTCCCTGTCCCCTTCTCCCGATTGTCCCCTTCATAATTCCATCTCTCCTCTCATATGTGATGCAAACCACATCTTCTTTGAATGCTCTGCCCTTGATTCCGAGCGCTCTGTTTTGTACTCGAAAATCTTGGCACTGGGTCTTCCTGCTCCGTATAATTCTTCTTTTGTCCTTTCCTTTCCATCTCCAGATATAATCCCTGTACTCCAATCTTTCCTAAGCTCTATTTCTAATCGTCTTTTTATTTAACCCCTTCCTTAATTTCCGTTGTTGTTGGGTCAATGCCGCTGGCGCGCCCAAAAAAATAAATAAAAAAAAAACAAAAAAAAAAAAAAAACAAACTTTTATTTACGATTTAATGTGCCGGAGATTCTCTGAATCGAAACAATTTCTGGTGCAAAATTATTTATTTAAGCTATTTACTTTAATTGTTTTTTAAAAATAACATATTTAACAACGACGCGCCCTTATTTAAAGTAGGTAATTAAAAATAAAAGGAAATTATGAGAAAAAAATAGAAATGAATTATTTCGTATTTCAGATTTTACCTTAGCGCTACTAGGCCGGTGGGCAACGGCCAGAACAATCCTTGCTCGCTGCATATTAATTTACACACCTCTTCGTGTTCTTCGATCGGTAAATCCTTTTCAAGTACCGGGAACAGACTTCTGGAGCATTTGTTACGTTCGCAATTCCACGACCACGTCCAGCGGTCTTCGTCCGAACAAAGAGTACCTCTGATGACCGATGACAGTAATACCAGCGGAATAATTATCGGTGCTCGCTTAATCGTCATTGCGTCAAAACATCTTTCAATGATTTAAATAATATCATTAGAAAAATCAGCGAATTTCAGACTGTTACGTTTTCACGTATAAAAGCGGTGAAAATTGAAAAGGAATTACTTGTAAAAATAATAAATAGGCACTTACAATAAAACTTGATGTTGGAAACAAGTTACACGGTGATCTATGTAACAGCGACTTTTTGTATTATCTTCGATAATTTTTTGAAAAGAAGCAGACTGTTTATGTTTTCCTGGTTGCTTTTTTCAGGTATTTGATTCGTTTTGATATCACATTATGAATAAATTTGGTGAAATAAAAAAAAAAATTATTTGCAGCGGCGATTTTAAGATCAAAAATATTTTTTGTTTCGATGCATATTAACGTTATTATTATTATTATTACATAAGAAGCGTCGTAAATATTTAATTAAGAAACATGAGCAAAAATTGTCGAGAACGGTTCTAACGATTTTTCATTAAACTCAGGAATTACGGGTTTTTATCGTTTAAGAATGGATTGGTTATTGCCGAGAAAATTTTACGAAATGAGAAATTTTGAAAGAGAAGCGACCAATATTTAAGTGATTATCCTATTTCTAAGATTTATTATATAGTAAACAAAACGCATATTTACATTATAATACAAAAAAGTAATAATTTTATTTACCGCAGTAACTGACAGATAAATACGTAGTATCTTTGTTCGCGATGAGATATATTTATTTACGCTTTACACAGTGCATTTAAATATTACGTCAATTTTAAAATATACGAGAGACGTTGTTATAACAGATAATCATTTGTAATAATATTTCTGCCTTACGAATGTTTGTTTTTATTTTTTGTATTGTGAGAATAGTTCAACATAATGTCTGTGATAATGCGATGTATGCGAACATGTAGCTTTCGTGTCACACAGTTATAAAATACTGCTAAATGTTTGACTGTTTGTGAAACTTATTAATCCATTGATTGATTTGCAAGTTCAGGTTCGAGCAAAGCTCGGTCTATGTGTATGTTATTAAATGTGTAATTCCGGTAAACACGTGCAACTGGTTCTTGGAAATGTCTCTCATGATTTTTTTACTTCAAATTCACGAATTTGTAGGGAGTTCTTAAATTAAACAAAACCGGTCATCGGGGAGTTGAAATTTTTACAATATGATTTTATATATATTTTGTAAGTGATGAGTAACAAATTTAATTTAATTTCTGAAGATTTTTAATGTAATCAAATTATAAATGTATCGTTGAAATGTTATTTATTCGTGAATCATGAATGTAAAAAGTTTGGGTAACGAATTTTTGTTTTTATTTATTATATTTTGTATATCTTAATATTTTATAAAAAAAAGAGCAAAAAAAAAAAAAAACAAACAATCAATTAAAGGGAGAAGTCGGTTGAATTTAATTTAGATAATATGAAAGAAGCGGCGGCAGAATTAATTACATACAGAACAGGGAAAGCTGATATGCTGAGTCTTCTGCTATTCTGCGTGCCCTTCGTTTATCAAAACTTCACCGGCTTCTCGCAATCTCCTTATTCTGTCGGATGCTCAAAGCGTGTTGCAGACTATCACTCTCCCTTCTCACTCATCCGACTGCATCATTCTCCTTATTCGTTCCTTAATTCACGATCTTTTCCTTTCCCACTTTGTCCAAACGGATTTCCTTTGGATTCCTGGCCATTCTGGAATCAAGAGAAATGAGTTGGTTGACTCATTCGCTCGATTATCTTCCTCTTCTGATAGGTTTCTTCCTGCCTTCTCAGCTTCTAATATTACCCTTCTGTCTGCAGCTGCTCATTCCAAACTGTGGTCTGACTCCTACGTCTCCTCATTCTCCAACCCGAACTCCTTTTTCTTGTCTATTTAACCTTCCCTTCCATGCTTTCCATGGTTTATTAATTAACTTTCCTTTTATGCGCCGTTCCAATCTCTCTGCGATTTGCCGCTTGCGTTTTGGGCATAGTTTGCTCCCTTCCTCATTGTTCCGTCATTCTCTCGTACCTTCTCCTTATTGTCCATTGCACCCTTCCGGCGATCAATGTATTTCTGATCCCGATCATATGATGTTTTCGGTTGTTCGTAATTATCAACTGAACAAGCTTCTTTTTATTCCTTCCTCTTACAAACCGGTATTCCCACTCCGTACTGTGCTTCATTCATTCTCTCCCTTCCTTCTCCTTCGGTTATTCTAGCTCTTGATTCCTTTCTATCGGCTATCTCTGATCGTGTAAGGATCTAAGTCTCTCTTTTCTCTCTGTTCCGCTGTTCCTGGGTCAATGTCCATGTTGACAAACCCATTTAAAAAAAATAAAAAAAAATAAAATAAGATTGTGTTTTAAACGGGTGAGAATACAGAATAGAACACGCTCAAGAGAAACGGAAGAACGCTAAAAGAACACATGATTAGACGGACAAGCGAGGCATTTTCGGGTGCAGAGAGTTTTATATGTAGATGATTAAAACACTGTTGTAATAATGGAAATGATAAGGAAATAGGATACGAATAAATAAACTGCCGACGGAAAACTAGGGCGGTTACAAGTTGGGCAGAAAAATGAATGATTATTGACAAAAATAAGAATTCAAAATTCAAAATGTACTGCTGAAAGTTTCGCTTATAGAAAAAGAAATTAGCTTACAAAATTGTTTCCAAATAGACACTGGTAGAAAGTAGCGACCGAAACCAAATAGTAGGGGGAAGAAAGAATATGGATGAGGGATGTAGGTGGAAATAGATAGTGTAATGATCAGGAAGGACGAACCAGGGAAAATAATAACGCGTAAAGGTAAAATGAAAGAAGATGAAGAAAAATTAAGATAGAGCTTAGATCCCGGTTCTCGAAAATCCGAAGGTTAGAATAAGTAAGAGCAAAGGAAGTGAACGGAAGGCGTTTAACATAGCTTGAACAGGATAAACACGAGAATAGCGTACCGAATCGGACAGGGGGATTACTGGAATCAGTTTGTATTGATTTATGAGTTGCGAGAGAAAATCGAAACTAGGAATATCAGCTGGAGAAATTTAGAACCACATTAATAGAAATACAACATCAGACACATACGACGAGAAATGAAGATATAGACGGATCGCGAACCTATTTTAGTGTGCGCATTTTTACAGCGTTTATTTTGGGAAAAAATAAATATCAAATAAATGATGAAACGGTCAGCTACTTTAAAATCTAATACTTTACAAAGTTTTCGGCGATCTCGAAGCATTATTCCCTGTTTCTTCTATGGGCTAAGTTTCAACGGGAAACAATTACGAAAGAAGGAAATCTGCTAATTCACAAAAAACCGATCTTACATCTTTCCTTTCGGAAGCTTTATCGAATTTACTCCGCCGATAAATAAAAAGATGAAAAAAAAAAGTTTTTATTTTTTATTTTTATTGAATCCTCCAAGCTTCAGTCTGCCGTATTTAACTGCTGCGGCTATCGCGACATACTGTGTGGGGTTTGTGACTATATTACTTTAGCTATTCTGTTTATTTTAAGAAAATTAATGATTTTTTAAATATTTTTATTTAACGTCGCGCAACCAATATGGCTATTTGCGACGCGAGTATCGATTTACAACAATTTAAATATAATATACGGAGTTTTATATCGAGTATCGAGTACATTAATAATCGCTATACTAGATTAATTATACTACAGTCTTGCAAGTAGTTGAAGACAGAGTTAGCATTTTCTCCAAGTATCTCTGTAACCTTTGGTTCCGAGCCAAAGTGTCTGTATCTTTGACTTGTGTAAATTCTGCATTCCAGTAGAATGTGCTGAATTGTGATTTGAACTCCACATTGTTCGCAATATGGAGCCGGTGTCTTAGTAAGTACGAGTGCGTGAGGAGGCAATGTCCAATTCGTAGTCTGGCTAGAATAGTTTCCTCTTTTCTTGACGTCCTATACGAGGACTTCCACATTTCGATATTTCGTTTTATTTCGTTAAGTTTATTATTGTTTGTTGCGTCCCATTCTGCCTGCCATAGATTTTCCACCAAGGTTGTAACATTTTTGGATTCAGTCTTTAATAGTCTTTTTTGGGTTTCCAAAGGTAGGTTTGTTAGGTGGTTTAGTCTGGTTCGAGGATTATAGTTTAATTCTTCAAAGTATAATCTGCATCTGATGCCAACTGGTTTCGGTTTTTTAGTTTTGGTTGCGTATAGTCCGACGTACTTTGGATTATAGGTATTTTTGTAAGTAGGCACTAGTTTGCGATAGGAGAGGTTTATGAAATATTTCAAGCAGAGTACCCTTCTTCTATGGACTAGCGGAAGTATGTTTGTTTCTACATGCAGACTTGGTACTGGGCTCGAATATTGTATAAGGGGTTCCAGTAATTAATCGTATCGCCTTGTTTTGAATGACATTTAGTTTTTGAAGTTCAACTTTCTTAGCACTATCGTACGCTATAGCCCCGTAATCTATTTTTGAACGCACCAGAGAACTATATAAAATTTCCAAGTATTTGCGATCTGATCCCCAGTTTCTATGAGCTACCATTTTTATAATATTTAAGGGATTTTGGCATTTTATTTTCAGCTCTTCGATGTGTCCTTTCCAGGTCATTTTCTGGTCGAACCACATTCCCAAAATTTTTATAGTATCGGATGTTTTAATGGGAATATTTCCAAGTTTTAGATCGACGGTCGAAGGAATTTGTTTTTTGTCGGAGAAAATTATGCATTCAGTTTTTTCGTTTGAAAGTGAAAGTCCTCGATTTGTGGCCCATTCCAAAATGTTGTTGATGTTTTTTTGTAGTACTTTCTCGGCATTACATAAATTTTTAGTCGTGATGTAAATATGAAGATCGTCTGCAAATATTCCGTATTTTACCGGAGCCTCAATTAAATGTTGCAAATCTGTTATACCGATTATGAACAGGGTAGGGCTAATATTTGATCCCTGCGGGGTTTCGTTTTCTTGAGTAGTTGGCTGTGATAAAATGTCCTGGATCCGTACTTGAAAGGTTCTATCGGTAAGGAACTGTTTGACAAATTTATATAAGTTTCCTTTTATTCCCCATTCCGCAAGTTGTCTTAGAATTATATGGCGCCATATACGGTCGAAAGCTTTTTCTTGATCAAAGCTGATTAGTATTGTTTGTTGATCATTTAAAAACCCATCGCATATTTCTTGTTGTAGTTTAACTAGATAATCTGCAGTGCTTCTTTTCGAACGAAAGCCAAATTGCATCGGGTCTAATAGATTGTTTTCTTCCAAGTACGACTTGAGTCTCTTATTATTTACCATCTTTTCAAGTAGTTTACACGATATGTTGGTCGGTGAAATTGGCCTATAACTGTCAACTACGGATGGATTTTTGCCTGGTTTAAGCAGAGGAATTATGCGTGCTTTCTTCCAGGTCTCTGGAATGTGATTTTCGGTTCAGATTATATTTAGTAATTTTAGTATCTTGTTTACTTCAGTGTTTGGTAGTTTTTTTATCATTTTGATGTGGATCGAATCCGGGCCTGGAGCTGTAGATTTCATTGATCTTACCGCATTTTGAAGATCCGTTATATCGAAGGAAGTATTATATTTTTCTGTGTTGTCACAGGATGGTTCAATAAATGCTCCGATAGTTGTTTGATCGCGATGAGCTGTGGATTGTATATTTTATTGGAGGACATCTGACCGAAATGTTCCGTTATAGCAGTGGCTATTGTCGCTTTTTCGACTAAAATTTCTTGTCCTGATTTTATAGCTGATATACTGGTGAAAGCATTTTTCTCGGAGATCATTTTAATTTTATTCCAGATTTTCGAGATAGGAGTTGTGCGATTTATTGTTAAATTGCCTCCAACAATTTGTTTTTGCTTCGCGAATAGTTCGGCGACATTTTGCTCATGCTATTTTAAAATTGTTCCTATTTTCTTCACTCGGATGGCGTTTACCTTTAGTTAATAGTCTATTTTTGTTTTTGATTGCAATGTTGCAATCGTTATTCCACCAGATGGTTTGTTTGCATGTTGTCAGGGTTTAATTTTTTGGTATGGATTTCGTCTGCGGCTAGAAGTATTTCGTTTGTGACTATTTCATTCAGTAGATTGACGTCTTTGTTGGAATTGTCGAATTGTATATTTACTGAATCTGCGTGGCCAGTCTGCGTCTTTTATTCTCCATGTTGGATATTTCTTTAGTTGTTGATTCTTGTTTGGAAGGTGCAAGTATGCGATAATTGGATAGTGATCGCTGCCGCATAACGACTCTAGAGTGTCACATTCTAAAATGTGTGCTGTGGAATTTGAGCTTAAGACCAGATCAATTTCCGTTGAAGTTCCATTGTAGACATTGAAGTGAGTAGGTTTTCCATTATTTAGTAAGATTAAATTTTGCCGATCTATGAATTTTTCTATCTGCCTACCTCTCGCATTTGTGGTGGCAGAGCCCCGTATGATATTATGAGCGTTGAAATCTCCGCACAATATGTATGGTTGCGGTAGTTGTTAATGATTGAGTATGTCGCTGTTTGGGAGTTTGATAATATCTCGGGGAATGTTTTATGTGGTAGGAGAACGTCCGTGTTGATACGAATACTGTGCAATCTACTAATATGTGCTGGACGGTTGGGATGAAACTTCCCATACAGAAAGGGCACTGCGTTGGAGAAATTTACCTATTTAGAAGATGGTCGTGCGAGATTGCTGTATGACCTGTCCGCAGTCGGCTGATCACACTGAAGTCTCTGCGGGAAACATTTATTGGGGGCCACCATGGAACGGTCGTTGACTATTATACCTTGAGACAGAAAAGTCTGACACGCGGTCCATTGTTAATTCCATTCTTGTTTGCTTTTCGCTAAAAAGAATTGTGCCACGGATGAAGGGGGATGAAAAAAAAAAAAAGTTGATATTTGTAAGTTAAAAACATACTTTTTCATTTTAATCTGGCTTGAAAATTTTTTCGAAAAAGATCTGCAACAGTCGTCGATAATTCCATTTTATTTTTATCACTTCTAGAAATAATGGACGCTGTTCCGAAACAATGAAAGAAATGACCACAAAATCAAAAAAAAAAAAAAACCCGACTAAAAAAGCCTTTTCATCTCGAAATAGCAGACTGCTCCAAAATATGTCGATAGTTTAGGAGAACTATGAAACATTCTATTTTTTTTCTGCTATGTGCTGCAAACTGCTATGCTTATTATAGCACATACATGAGAGGGGGTAATTTAAATATGCCGGGTTAAACCGCTTATTCTAACGAAGGCAATAACCTTGGTGATGGAAGTTGCAGCATTTTAGAAGATCTCCTTCATATTTCAGCAAGGCCAAGTTGCTTTTGTAACACAAAAGAAATATTAGACAAACGATCAGTATGTGTGGAGTTGTCGGTTGTTCACTTGCGTGACCGCATAACGGACACATACCGGTGGCGGCGTTTTGTCAATTATATGTTTATAGGAGATGGCGATTAAAGTCGTAATGAGATGTTCCTTCCGGTGGCTATCATGGTTCAACTGTGTGCTTAATGATTTTTTAGGAATGTCGTAGTAGCTGCTCATTCAGTTTTACACTGGTTTTCACACGCCTTTTAAAATGCTCATGCCCCCTTGATGACGGTAGTTGCGCGTCTTCTGACATTGGTGAGAACATGACAGAACGTGCTGCTCCGTGTTGACCCTCTCGTTACCAGGCACATGTGCCCGGGAACCCGCAGCAGCGTAACTGTCCATTTAATACAGTGGATATAAGTAACGGTATCATTTCAGTAATAGCGGGTTGTTGTATTTTTGGCTTCTAATGACGTTTAAAGAGATTCTAGGGAATCAGTAACCGGTATGAAATAATAGGCTTTAGTGTGAGTTATGACGATGTGAAAAGGGCAGCGTGTAATTGCATGCAGCTCTGCATTCAGTGCGGAACAGGCATCGTTATGTCTGACGTCGTGCGAAATGTCGTGACCTTCGAATGCGCAGGCTGCCCGCGCAGTGGTCCTGCCTCGCCAACTGCCTTAGCTCTATCAGTGTAAAAAATTAGGAGGTCCCCTAAATATATTTTAATTACTCTAACTGACGCCTCTCCATTGTATAGAGGGAACTTATTGTGCCTGGATTTTGTTTCAGCGGTAGGTGTCGATATTTATCTGGAAAGTAATCCAAGGAGGAGTAAGGATATTGAGACTAGGTATTGGCCCCGTTGTGTAAACGTGATGCCAAATCTTCGCAGGACGGTCAATAGTTCTGGTAGTGGATCAGTACTGGAAGGCTGGTTCAAGAGAATAGTGTGGTTCAACTGTAGAGGAATGTTTTGTACGTAGCTGAGGGGTGATACACATTTCGCAGTGTGAACTTCGATAATGCGTAAATTAAACTGAGGAGGAAATTCTCACTTGAATTTCAAAGGAAAAGAAATTCATTTAAATGTATTAAAAAGTCGCTATCAGTAACGATACTGGATAGCACACAAGGTCGTCTGCACGAACAACAAATGAAAACGTTCGAAACGATAAGTAAACTTTAGGCGTAAATATGAAAATATTAAATTGTCGAGTTTTACTTGGCGAAGTAAATAAAAGTAATTTTTTCCCTCGTTATCGAATTGCTAAAACGTTTTGCCAATTCTCGCATTAAATATGATATGCGTGCGAGGAACTTATATGAATTTAAAATGTCGCTCGCGTTATTTTTGTAAAAGAATAACGTCGATGAAAAAACTTTCGACTACTAACAATACTTTGGTAATATGAAGAACTATCAATATCGCGCTTATATTACATTTTTTTCGTAAGCAGTAGAGATCGCGACCTTTTATATATACAAAAACACACTTTATTATCAATTGAATGAAAATCATTTAAAGAGAATAGAGGGAGCCAACTGAAACAGATCGTATCCATGCACTTTTCATCAATCCCAGCAGAATGAGCAGAATCTAGAGGAACAATTTAAACTTTAAATATTACAAAAAAAAAGAAGAGACTAAACTACGAGTATTTGTTATTTTTCTATTTGAAAACGTCTCGCTCGTTTATAAATAATTAAACGGGGGACGGTGAAGCAAATACATTCGTTTCCAATTGATCGTAAACAGATTGAAAAATTTGACAATTCGAAAGAAAAAATAATAATAGCATTACAAAAACTACTTAAAGTAAGTATTTTAAAAAAGCGATTTTAAGCAATAGCTCAAACAGAAAAGATATAAACAGGACGTGTATTATCGAGTTCGGTGGGGAGGGATATGATTTATGATTGAAGATCGATCACCAGAAGCAGAGAGCTGGTTGCGGAAACATTAAAGTAACGGGGAAATGTAGTGCCGATATTCCTGAAAAAATGTTTGAGCCATGTTTAACAGAACGGGACAGAATTCTAGTACATGACAAAACGGTTCTAAAGAAACATGCACAAAAATGTAGGACAGTGGCAAGTCTTGGATGTAAGATAATGTTACATTATTAGATAGTCTAATAACATTTAAAACCGTACCTCCATCCGCAGACATCGCAAGGGTGAGCTAGTTTTTTTTTGAAAGATACGAAAGGTTACATAATAATCATAAGACAGTTGATAGGAAAATTTTTACGAATGTTCTATGGCTATTGAAAAAGATTTGATAATGCTAAATGGGATTCATTAAATATTAGAGGAGGCAGTATGCCTATGAAATAAATCTAATTAAATCGCAACATGGGTATAGACAAATAATACATAGGCTGTTAAGCGAAAGAAGTGCGTTCGTAAAACCCGCGAAACGCTTTCATGTAACGAAATCAGGGGGGGGGGCCTTACATTAATCTTCAGTCGATCGCCTATCAGGTATAGCGCACTAGATGTTTTAACACCACGTGATCCATCTGTATGTAAACAAGTCGGGAAAAAAGAAAACGTACAGAGATGAAACAAAAACGAGGCTCCTTCTTCGCGAAGGGGAGGAATAACAAAAGAGGGTGGCAATCTTCTCCCGTAATACTGAAATCCGCGTCAAGTGTTAATACGCGCCCTGTTGCTGTTGGTAAACCACTTCGAGTATCATGCTCGGCAGCGAAACTCGAACGGACTTCTTTCGCTTGACAGACTGTAGTTTCGTTTCTATTTAAAATAAGTTGTGGGTCTCGTGGGGTAAGTATGCCCGTTTCGTGAATGCCCGACACTCTTATTAATGTTTATTAAAAACACGAAATTACAACTATTCTTGCTCACTCTATACATTATAATGTTAGTCAACTTTTAAGATTATATAAATTATACGCATGCAAATACGTACATATATCGTAAATACTCATCTGCATAATGATACACGAGGGCGCAGCTAAATATAATTTTAAATCAAAAAACCTGATCTTATTTTAAAGAGAAATGCCAGAGGAAAGAAATAAGAAAGGATGAGAATAAATAAATAAAAAAAGAACATTAAAAGAACATCATAAAATAGAAAGATTCGGGACGTATGTTGGGTTTTACTCTTTACACCATTCTTTCAGCCATATACTTCCTTTTTCCATATACCGTTTTTTTTTTGTTTTTTTTTTCGTTTAATATACGATTGGGGATTGCGCTAATCAGTCTGAATAAAACTGAAACATTAGTGTTATCAATTCGTGAATCTGGTTGTGCCTTTCACGATTATAAAAGTACGGCAAAGATGACAGAGCATTGTTATTCACGATATTCAGAATTGAGCGGTCGAGGAATCGAGAACAAGTAGTTAGTATATAATACAGTTTTGGCAGAAGGAGTTTCATTGAGTATTTAAAAATATAAAAATAAAACGCTCGTTACACTACATTATTTTTCAATTTTAAAAGTGTGTTTTTTTTGAGATTGCGTGATGTTTAAAATCGAGTCTCATCGCGCGCAGACTTCATATTTCTTTGCAGAATTTCAATTTCTTGTTTAACATGGTTAATAAGCGAATTACTAAAGTTACTTTTTTCATCAAAATAACAAATGCAAAACATGGCCACCTCTCTGAATTGCACGCGTTTCATAGAATTTTTCCAACGGTAAGACCTCGACTAATCGATTCCTAGGCCCTAAAAACCTTTAATTCGTGAATTTCATCAAAACCAGAACTATTTACATATGTCTATACACACAAGAATTGCTCATTTAATAATACACATACTAACTGAACTTCGTTCAGAACGTTATGAGTTCAATCAATCGATTTAAATAAGTTCCACAAGTAGTCAAACATTTTTAGCAGTAATATATCATAGATGAAAGCTATATTCTAGCAGACAATTTGTTTTTATGTTGAAGTATTTTCACGTTACAAAAAACACATATACATAAATATTCACAAATTAAAAATACTTTTATAAATTATCAACGGTTATAACGATATCGACATAATATTTAAATCCGTTGGGTAAATCGTAAATAAACATGTTCCATCACTATGCTTCTATCCGTTTTCAATTACCACAGTAAACAAACGTGTTATTTTTACTATAGCAAATACGCATTTTGGTTTTTTTTTGAAAAATATGTATTTATTATTTTTTACTACAAAACTTTCGTCAAGCTAAAACGCTTGTCGACGAATTATCCTATTGAACACTTTACCATCTTAAATTAACTTATACATATACATAATCGTGTAATATTTACTAGTCTTAATCTATCTATTTTACTTATCAATAATTAATAATCTATTTCTATCTTCTATATTCAAAGTTTGTTTTTTTTTTCTAGTTTTTTTGTTGCGCTTTGTAATTTTATTTTATGTTTATTATTTTTTTTATATTTTCTTCTTCCTGAAGCCATTCCTTTATTTTCCTTTTTCTTTCCCCTACTTTTTTCCTTCTCTATTATTTCTTTGGGTATTTTATTCAACATCTGAGTTATAATATATTTATCCGTTTGCTAATCTATGTTCTTACTAACGGCAGTTGGTACGAAAGTTTTCCCCTCAACTCGTATTCTGTGTTTATTCTTTCCTCCAATTCAATTTTCTTTTCTGCTGATATGTACTCCCATATCTTCAGTAATAAGTACATTCCTCTTATGCTCATTACGTTTTCTTTTTTAATTATTTCACTATCGGTTTCCCCCCTTAAGGATTTCCTATTAATTTCAAGCATTTAATTTACAGTTTATTTATTTTCCCCAAGTATGCTTTTCTCGCCATTCCTCATGCCTGAATTCCATATCTGATCCTCGACTTTACTAGCGCATAATAAATTACTTTTAATGCTTCATTTGTTGCATATTTCTTTAATGTATATGAAACTGGTAAAACTGCTCTTATATTTTCTTTGCAATGTATTCCATATGTATGTCCCATCTTAAGTGTCGGTCAATCATTACTCCCCAAAAATGTTTATACTGCGTTACTAGGTCTAACTTTTGACAGTTTTTCATTTCGCATTCGCGTCTTTCCCCCATTGAATGTACACATTCGTTTGAGTGCATTATTATATTTGGACAATACAAACTGGAGCTGTGTTCTTTTTTACCGCAGTACCATTAGTCTTTTTTACATTTATTCTTAGACTTTTATCGTGTGCCCATTTACTTATTAGATCTTTTTGCATCCTTATTTCTGCCTCTTTCACATCTTTATGTGACGTAACTATTGCTATATCATCCGCATACGAGACTACCTCACTGTAACTTAATTCCTCTTATACAGAGACCATTTGTATATACATTAAACATTATTGGCGCTAAGTTGCTACCCTGCGGTACTCCTACATCCATCTCCTCTTTTTCACTTTGCACATTTAAGATATTTACGCATGTTTTCCTCTGTGTTAAATAACTTTGAAACAATTTTTTCAAACTATTCGTTATTCCTGTATCCTCTAATGTGTTTATGATTATTTTATGATCAACCGTTTCAAATGCTCTACTAAGATCTATAAACGTTATCAACACCTTCTTTCCCTCTTCAAAGCTATCTCTTATTTTTTCGGTAAGCTCACTGTTTGCTTTCGATGTGGATTTTCCTTTTTGAAATCCGTATTGTGTTTTGTCAATTATCCTACTTTCTTGTAGGTACTTCGTCTAATATTGTTGCAATTACATTATATAGCAATTGGCCTATAGTTTTCAAATTCACTGTGTTTCCCTTTTTTATATATTGGTCTCGTTTTCGATATTTTTAACCCATTTGGTATTTTCCCTTCTTTAAACGTCTGATTAATTTTAGCTTAGTAATTTCCTTCGCTATATGCATATTTTTACTGTTTTTATATCTTTTATTCTTATTCCATCGATTCCGGTGGCCTTTGTTTCCTTTAATCCATCGATTATTTTCCCCACCCGTTCTACGTTTGCTTTAGGTAAGTACATGTTTACTTTTACTTCATCTTCTTCTCTTTTTTCTAATAGCACTTTATTGCATTTGTGTTCTAGTTTTTTTTTATGTCATTTTTGAATTCTTTACTGAATTTGTCTGCAATTTCTCTTACGCTTCTTGTCCAAAGTATTTATTTATGGTTTCATCTACTCCTAGGCTCTTTTGTTTTCCTATAATCTTGTTTATATACTTAACCAAGTTTTCCTGATATCCCACTGTGCTAAAACTTTTCCCGACAAACATGTCTTTTTGCCGTTTTATTTCTGCATTCACTTGGTTTCTGACATTTATTGTATTTTCTTCTTTAACTCAATATTTTGATTATTCTTTTTTACTTTTTTGTACAATTTGTCTCTTTTTTTTATCATTTCAATTATTTTTTGCGTCATCCATTCTTTCTTCCTTTGTATTATTCCTTCTCCTGACGTATTTTTTGCTTGCCTACATTCTTTATATACTTTTTCAAATTTTTCTTTTATGCTTTCGTATAAATTTTTAGTGTCGTCCAATTTATCCGATTTCCCTTCCCACTTAGTTCGTTTTTCACTTTATTTTCCATTAAAAAACTTCTGTTTAATTCCATTTGTTTTCCTCCGGTTTTTCCCATCTTAATTTTTACTATACACACTATCATGTTGTGATCTGCTATTTTAATATCTGTATTATAATATTCAAAGTCGATGTTTCTTTTCTTCTTTTTAGTGTATATATGGTCGATTTTGGTTTGTGTGAACCTGTTTTCCCTCCATTCTTCTCTTGTGTATCCTTCTAAATATTCCTGCCATTGCGTTCATGTATTTTGTTGCTATTAAGTTGTGTTTTCCAGTATTTATATTTATGTCTCCTATATATGTATATACATATATGTATATAGTAGAACAGTTTTTCATGTATTTTTTGTCAATCTCCTTTATTTCTTTAATGTATTTGTTTGCTTTTCCTGATGGTGATCTGTATAACGCCCATAGAAATAGTTTTAACTCATACCAAGTTATTTCAATTATTACACATTCCGCATTTTCCATATTTTTGTTTTTAATGTGAGTTGGTATTTTTTTGTCCCCCTTTATGTATATCACAATCCCATGTTTTTCCCCTTCTGCATCTAAATTGTGACATTTCTCATAACCTTCTAAATTATATAAATTTATTTCGTCCTTTTTTATATTTACCTCTCCTAAAATTAATATATCATATTCTTGTCTTGCCTCTAATATCTCTACTTCCTCCCAGTTTTTCCTCACTGATCTAATGTTTATGTGTGCTATATTTAATTTTGTAATCATTTTTTTATTCATTTTATTTTATTTTATTTATTTATTTATTTAACCTTTTTTTCCTTTTTTCCTAAGCTTATCCTATTTATATTTCTTCCTTCCTTTCCTTGGCTCTCTTTTCCCCTTTATCTGTTTGTTTTAAGATTGTTAGTTTTTAACGCACCAAGACTGAAAATAAGAAATTAACATTTTTAAACCGATAGTCATATAAACATAACTTAAAACGTACCTTAGAGGCCTGCAGCGGCGCGGTGGAAGCACGTCTGCGCATCTTATCCATTTCACCTGCCTCCTCATCGTTGTTTCTTTGCATATCTCTTATCACATCTGCTTCTCTCTCTTTTTCTTGCTCCTTCGTTCGTTTACTGTCTATTTTTCGCTTCCCACTTATCTTCTTTCCTTTTCTCTCCCCTAAGCTGTTCACACTGCTTCCACCCCGCCTCCACACCCCTCTACATCAAACCACCATACACCACCAACCCGAAACACACACACACACACCATAACCAAAAACCACTCGCAAACCCAGAACACACACACATATATACAACACACCACCCGCAACTATTCCTAGAACCACATCTGCACACACTTTCTCTCGCGCACACATACGCACACCTGCTACCTAAATTCCTAGTATCCCAATAACACACGCGCACCAAGCACCATATTACGCTACCCTTTTCTACACTCATATTCACATGTTCGCTCAGTCCCGTCTTATTTATTCGAATCTTATTTTTACAATTTAAAACTAATTTACGCAATCGAAGTATTAAAATTCTTTTCGAATATTGTCTTATTTTTAATCTTACAACTACGTATTCCGCCATTTCTCGTATTTCTTCCCCGCTGCTCTAAAATGTTCTTATATATTAGTTTGCTTAAATCCGGACGGATCTTTTATTGCAGAACTGCTTTTTCCTGCGAGTTTTTTTCTCATAAAAATCTTTCCTCTTTTTACCCATACGAAATTATAGTTAGCTTCTCTGGCCTTCTGCTTTGGTTGCCACATAGAAGTCATCAGTAAAACCTGGATAAGTTTTCGTTCAGAAACACTTTTAGGCTACTCTCAACGTTTGAAATGTCTTTGTCCCATATTATTATCCCTTTCTTTTTTTCGATCATTTCGTCCGCTATTCTCCTGCTTGCCTTTACAATTATCGGCTTTGCAATGTAGTGCTTTTCGACTGTTATATGACTACGGTTTTACCTATATTATTCGACGAAAAAGCTCAGACAGAACTAGACCATTATGATAATACCAAAAAGTCAGCATTTATATTTACAAATATTTGACGTCATTCAATAGTTTTCTCCGTCCATAAATAGAAACAATGAAATGGAAAGATTTCAATTGTAAAATAAAACATACAGAAACGACGACTAGAGTGATTCGTCGAATAGCCGAGTTTATAATCGGAAATCAGTCGATGTTTTTATATTCCATTTTTATAATCAGAATTTTGCGCGTATAGTGTACTTATCTGCTCATTACCGGAGGAGGTAGCATAATGGGATTTTATAATGTTATGCCTTTTTTCCAGCGAACGTATAAAAAGAAATAATTAATAAACACGCGAACTCTGAGAACACTTTTTCCAGCTTCCGTTATTAATTTGAAAATCGATGTTTTATGTTTTATGTTTAAATAAATATTTTAACTTACTGATTGACTGCTGCGTTTGGTTACTTAAATTTTCGTCCCTTTTCTGGTGTTTTCTTTCTTTTTTTTCACGGCCGATAACTTCAAAATTCAATACTTGAATGTAGAGAATTTTTCAACATCTGAGCATCACTGGCGTTTAGACTTCTTTTTTGTGGTAGCTCTTATTCGAAACTAATTTGTATATCAATCGCGCACAAATACACAAAAAAAAAAAAAGAGGTCTCTGTCGGTAAAACACAAGAGTTAACCAGCGATGGTTCACGCTGAAACTGACAATGAAGAGAGTAACAAATGGATTAGTCGGCAGAGGCGTCGCGAAGAGTCGGGCAGCGATTAGTTGGTTGGTAGTTGTATTTTTTTCCTGTGTGACTAGTCGTGTTGCCTTTCAGACGTGTCGGCTGCCGGCCCGAGCACACTTAGTCCCCGAATAGAATATCAGTTTTAGCCGGTTAATTATTGCTATCGAGACCGGTCGCCTGTGTCTGTTTTACAGCTTGCAAGTGTTTCTGCTCACAGGACGTACACCGCCTGATAACAATATTTTTTCCGTTCATTTCATTTCATCAGATAACGAGTTTACTTGTCCCCCCGGCTTTCCGATTGCGGTTTCCGTTCGCTAACATTATAGACGGATCTTGTCCATTTTCATAATATCGCGTCCTATTTATTAAATTAAGGAAATGAAATTTTGAACAACGAGCCAACTTGTCCATCCTTTCTGTAGGGGGGACCTTCTTAAAAGATTATGATTTGGAAATTCAACGCACAAATATAATTAACGGTAAAACGTCTACGGTACAAGAGACATTTTTAGAAATATACCGCATATGGGTAATAAATTTAATAGACTGTGAGATTAGTGTGTTCGCCTCTTTAGATTTTTTCGAAATCGTTCTAAACTCTCCGTTGGATTCCGCGTTTATTAATGGCGGTAATTTTAGTTTTTCAACAATTTTTTTTTTTTTTTTTTTCAATTATTTTACTAAAGCTCAAGATCGAAAAAATTGCCAAATGTTAATTTCGTCTCAAATTTCTGATGTGAATGTTTAATTTCTATCGCTTCCGATATAAACATAATTGGGCGCTGATTCTTTATATAATACTGTATAATAATAGCAACAATCGTTTCAGCTATATGTACCGTTGTTAGATTGCGGAACCTGACCTTTTAAGGTTAAATGCGATACTTTTATTTTAGTGTTTACGCAACGTTAAAATTAACAAGATTCAGTATCATGCAATTTTTAACAGACGTACAAACACGAACCGAGATTTTATATTTAGAGTAAAGAAAAAAAGTCAACTCACAGCGCTCCGAGGAGGAAATTTCCTCCGTTTTCCGAATTGAAAATCGATCGAACGGAATTGTCCGGAACAGCAATTCGTAGAGAAATTTCGATATTACTATTAGATTGCGGGCTAGTAATGAATACAGTTTTGTTCGTAATAAACTAGCACAAAAAGTGCTGCTGCCATTTTGTCAGTGTGTGTTGCATACATGGTAAAATTTGAACGAAATTTTTCCCGAATGACATTCTCTTGCAAAGCATGAAGAGAATTCAAACGTAATGCACGCCTTTACAATGATGCAATGACAACGTTTAGCACTGGCCAGTACTGCAGCATTATATCGACGTTTCAAGCCCATCTTGTTCCACCGATGATCATAAATTTCTACAAATTTATTTCATTAAGCAGCTACACGATCTAGAATAGTACACATTTGTAGCTTGATATGCTTAGATCATTGCAGAGCATATGTTTCATTTCCATAATGCTGTGTAAAATCTTCTTTTGAAAACTGCTCATGAAAATATCGCGGATATGTTATTTTCGCGCCAACAGTAAATGCCGAGTAATAAAAAGAATACCACTGTGACGATAATTTCAAAAAAAAAAAAAGGTCAGCTTGCCTACAAGTCCGCAACACAGTGAGACATTTTCATGTTTTCCCTTAAAGGATTTGTACAGCCATTCAGGCGTCCGCCGACATTAGAATGTCGTTCGCTTCGCGGCCTCCATCGAAAATTGTCGCCGTGCAACCTGTGATTTCCTTTATACATATTATATCGCAACGTATGCGCAAAAATATCCATTTAACAACTAACTACCGCTGGGTACAAGGTTCTCCTTATTTACATCATTATCGTAAAGAGTTAGTAATACTAAGCATTGGGCCGCCGATGGTGAGAAAAGTACGACACGATAGCTAAGTTCGATACATTTCGAGTAAAGATTCCGTCGATTCATATTTGTCGAGAGGTGGTCCACCGAATTATTCAGCTCGCAACCGAACGTTTCACTCATGAATTGACGGAATCGTAATCCCTCGTCCAAGTGGAAATCGATGTGGAAATCAGCACAGACTACGATCGGGGTAAATCGTACAGCTTTATTTCATCGATAAAGAGAAACTTACAGCTTGATCGCGTATGGCAGTAGGTAATGCTCGAAGAACTTGACCTTATCGTTCAACGTTGTCCCTACGTCGCTACGAGTAACACCGCTCGTCTCATTCAATGCTCTCTTGTTAGTAATCAGTTGTATCCAAGTAAAGACATGAAATTTGTGTAGTTATCTAGAATTTATTATTTACCATAGTAACCATTTTATCTAAATTTTTACATTTAATTTATACTTATTACGGTAATTGTTCTGTGCGCTCAGCGAATGTAAACAAGGAAATGACGACAAACCTACGATCTTCACAGGTCTTTACAAGTTGTTATAGGAAACACTTTTATCTACTTCTGTTGAATGCGTACTCGCGTATGCGGGAAATCTGTATTCGATACTCTCTTATTAGTAATCGGTCGTCGCTTTTCTGTAACGCTCCATTTCGTGACACTTTTCGAGTTTATTTGCCAAAGTAAAGACGTGAAAATGTCAAAAATTTGAAATTCATTAAACCCTATGATATACAATTATGTTGAGGTGATGATGAATATGTATTTCCAGTCGGTGTCTACCTTGAATTGACCCCGGTTTTTACTGATAATTAATATTGTATAGAATGAAACGACTGAACAATTTTAACAATTACTCAGAGAGGACGTGTTACTTGAGCAGTATCTTTTAGATGACTAATATGCTAAAGTAGAGAGTAATCGGGAAACGTTTAATCAGAAACAAAATGGGGGTCGTGCACAGAAAATTATCTTCACTTACGAGATACACGCTACACTCAAATAAACGCAGTAACGAAATTGGACAGTTAGTACTGTTGCCTTCAGATTTTACTGGCGGACCGAGGAGGTGTCTGCATGAAAAGACGTAGGATGCAACGACACATGTCAGTAATTTCCCAAGACAGGTAAAAAAGTCGATCGAGTGTTGTTTCTTTTGGACACAGTAAAAAGCCGTTATTTATAATAAATAAAGCTCGCGCTCTACCATGCCGCGCTGAATGTGACTGAATGCTGGAAACGTGGTTTGCTTAATTAATCCCTTGGCTAATAAACAAAATCAGACTAGAATTGACCGACTAATTTCGATACCGAATGAAGAAGATCCGGCATTTTGTATAGCATTCCGATACGACGTATGATTTTCATGGTGGTGAGGATTCGTGCATGTCTGCGGAAAAAATTTCCAAAGTCACTTCAGAATCATACATTCACTGCTAATGGCGGGCGTCCTAAATAACGCTAGTTGTCCTCCGTAAGGGGAACGGGGGCAAATCGCTATTATCGGGATTATGAGTAAGATGATAGGCGGATCCTAATCCAATGTTACCTGATATTAATGTTGAACTGTGCAGCTCCATCAGATTAATCCAACGCACTACAACATTTCACAGAGCAGCAAGTGTATGCTTTTCAGTTTTCAGGGCTGTTTGCTTTGTTGAATCGGGGTGGCTCTATTTCTTTACATCAGCGCACCATCTTCTCGTAGGAGGGATGTTATGACTTAGGCATCGTTGTCTTTGCCAGCCTGAAATTGCCTTAAGCGGATCGCGTTTAATTCATTATGGTTTTACTTATGCATATAAAATTTCCAGCCTGCTCTGAGGGGAAGAAAATGCGGAATTATCATTTTGGGTTCGATTGATGTTGTAGTCTCCATGAGTTTCGAAACGATCGCTAAAGCGTAGATTATCGAACAAATTGAGAATAAATTGGAAACTAGTGCAAAGTGTTTGATTTCTCTTGGCTCAGAAAAGTAAAGCAGTAAAATTTGTTAACTGCGGTCATGTTGGATGCTCCTCCCCCTCGAAGGGGAGAATGGGGAAGTTGTGTCAACTACAATGACCCCCCTATCAAGTTCCACATTAAAGACCATTTCAGCTATTAAGAGTATTTGGCCTTAGATGGCAGTTAAGCATGGTGTGATATAAAAACGTGAAGAGTGCATTAAGTGCGCTACTACTGTTTATAACGGGGTATTTATATTTACCGAAGATTAATTGTAAGTGGACTAGGGTTCTTACCTCCTCTCCATTACGCACTGTGTCATCTAAATATAGTAATTAGCGGATTGTAGGTTTTAGATGCACTTCCGGCAGGTATACGCTTGTAGACGAGTGTGATGATATTGGCTTGTGTTTAGTTCCGTTTTGATAGCTACGCAGCTCCATTGTATAATTATAACACGACATTTTGAGTCGGGTTTTCCGTTCTGATCCTTGTTGTCAGTCGCCCTACTTAAAAATCTGCTTTTCGTATTTAGCCCGATCAAATATGGTTTAGTAACGTGAATTAAACTTTTCCGTGTAGTCGTACGATAAGTTTTTATAATTAGAGTAGAAGACGGTTTTTTGCGTAAGGTTTTTGGTACGCTGAGAAGTCCGTGATGAAGTTGTGTGTATTGATCATTATTAAATCGTTGTTTTACGTTTCATTTCTCGAGCATTAATCCTAGTTTATGTTGTATAGTTTGATTTAACAAAAATTCTGGTAATCTTTCGGGTATTGTATTCCTCTTGACCGTGACGCGTTGATTTACTGCCTGATTGGGATGTGATTACATTGGGTTTTTTTTTTAGAAGCCGGTTGAGCTGTTTATTCCTGAGAAAGCGAATACGGTGTATCGGCGAGTGAGACATTGGTTTGTTAGCTGGACTCCTCCGGTGGCTCTGGTGGTGGCTCTGGTTGATTATTTGTGCGCTGAGCTTTATTTCAATTTCCCTCGGCTTTTACGCGTGATGCGGTTACGATATTTTCAAGCACCTACGTTCATGTAGAAAAACGTGGGAAAATTTGGTTTTCTGCAGGATAATTAAATCGATTTAACCGAACTATTTTTTTTTGGCTTCAATTGCGGTTTGTTTTAATTTACCGGAAAACGTGCCATTTTGCACGTAATTATTTCCTTAAGCTGGCCTGTTTATTGTTAGTTGCTCACTAAATCAAGCGGCTATTCGAAACACGGCAGTGAGGCCATCAAGTACATATATTCGATATTTTATTCTTTCAGTCACACTAATCGAAGCGATATCGATAATGTGTGAAATAGACGAACAGTTTAGATTAGCTGGTGGAAAAAGCGGTTATGTCGCGTTCGTGTTCATCAGACTGGTTCGCTATTAGGTGATTGGTTTAGGGGTTTAATTATAGATGGCACAAATGTGAACTGATTATCATCTCTGGTACCCTTTTGATTTCGATGAAAATGTCGGTTTACCAACCAGCTTACGTGCTGTCGGCGCGTTGGGAAGTTAATTTAGGAGAGAGTGTTTGTGGAGGAAATGTAATTTTAAAAAATCTAATCGAAGGAATAACGCAAAGTAATTCGTTATTTACCGAATTTAAATGTTGGAAAATATTTCAAACAACTTGACAGCGGCCGCGAATTGTATTTACTTCGAAAATAAAAAGTTAACCCGGTAAACAGTTTGTTAATTTTTTGGGTTGACTGCGTAAAATGTGCGACCACGTAAATCGTTTCACATCATTCAAATTGCGATTTCAAAATTGCAGCCCCAAGTTGCTCCATTTAAGCACTGCCGGTTCTTTCTTTTCAACGTCTAAAAAAATTAGTCGTCTATCGTTTTTTTTCTTTTAAAAACTCGTGGGTAATTTTTTTTCACATAAGAATTTTGCTTGGCCCTCTATTGTGTGTTGTGCTCTTAATTTTCTTAGAAGTGATTTTTAACGCGACAATTTGTAAAAACCCTCATGACCTCATAGCTTGGAACTGCTTAAGTGTTTGCAGTGAAAACGGTTTCCCACAGGTTGTTTTTTTTTGTTTTTTTTTGTTTTTTCTAATTTTAAAAAGGTTACTAAATAAAATAAAACTGTTTCGACAATCAGTATAACGTGTATTAGGCGCCTCAAAAATTAACGCGCGATTTGCGACACTTTAAAGGAGACTAAAATGCGGGAAAACGCTAACTTTGCCCACGGATACTTCGTACATCTTCGTTATCCACGGCGATGACATTAAAGCGAAATAAAAACCATCTGCCGCGGGCTTTATCTTAACCTCTATTACCGCTAATGGCGCTAGCAGAATTTGCGCTGTAAACTCATCTCGTTACATCATATACTAGCGGAGTCCCGTATGTACCATAAAATGCCGGTACTACCACAGATAATGCCGATATCAACGCAGACGGTACCTTATGTATCGAGTGAGGTTACTCAAAATTCCCGAGTGGTAAGTTGGCTGATTGCACAACTTTGAGTGAAATCGTTTAAATTGACGAGATGTATATGAACTAAGATAAACAATATGTATATATACACATATACACTGATATATTTCAATTTTTTCGCAACTGACAGCTCCATTAATCGATATAATTAAATCTGCAAATGAGTAAACACCTTCAGGAAGTCGTTTAATGGCTTACTACTTCAAAACTTCAATAGAATATTCATAACAATGCTCTAATAATTCGCATTCACATATACATCACATATCCAGGCCTGTGCCCAGAATTTTGGAGGGGGGGGGGGTGAAAATTTTCTTCGCATATTTACTTTATAAATAAAAATACATTTTTCACTAATATTCATGCTATTAATAATTTCCATAATTTTGATTTATATGTATTAATAATTTAAATAAACGAATTACCCTGTATATGAACATTAATAAAAATTACATATGTTATTGATTATACTCGTAATAAAAAGTTTTTCCTTAAGATATTAATGAAGTATCTAAGCTATTTCAGTTCTCATGGGGGAGGGGGGTTAACCCTCAAAAAACCCACCCCGTGGACACGGCCTTGCACATATCTACAAAAATACGGACTTTGCAGCAGGTGTAATCGTTCATGAATAAATACAAGTATGTAGACAATCTTCGCGCAATCTTTATAGCACCAGAGTTGTGCGTCTGATAAAATGGACTCAGTTACGGTAACTATATAGTGTGATTATTACCAGTTTAGACTTGGGTGTGCAAACTGTTTAAGTTTAGCTATTTCAACTTCATTTTAAAGTATACACTTATTGAACTATCGATTACGAGTGAAGAACAATCTAATAAATATAATAATAAAATATTTTAACAATAGAAATATATAAATATTGGTAATTATAAAAATAAATATCCAATGGTTACAGGCACATTGCAAGGCTCACTCTATTAGTGCCTTACCCGTGGAATATTGTTTTTTCAAGAATTTATAGCTCAATGTTATCTGCAAATGTTTAATAATTTATGTAGATGATATTGCAATAGCGGCAAAAACGCGACAGCAAATTGAAGATGAAATTGCAATAGTTTATTGTGCAGTAGAAAAATTTCTAAAGGATGCTGGATTTTCAATTAACGTAATAAAAACGAATTATACGATATTGAACAATAAATTTAAAAATAGACCCTTAAATATAAATCAATATGGAATAAATATTAAACATGTTAAACAAATTAAACATTTAGGAGTCTATTGATAGTAATTAAAAATTTTATAATAATTTAAATTTTATTAAAAATAAAATCTATAAGTTTTTAATGAAATTAAAAAAATTATACAATAATCTAAATGTTCTAAATTATAAAAAGTGAATAATATTGTATAACTCTATAATGCTCAGTAATGTATTTGTACAGCAGTAGCCTGGGGACAATTGAAACACTCTCCAAAATAATACTACCAGTACTTTTTTTTACTTATATGAACACTGATACGAATGGTTTCGAACATATAGTTTGCAATTCCTACTCGTTCATAGACTAAAACCGGCAGTAACCACGTGTAGAATAGTTAAAAGAGTTTAGCGCTGTGTTTGAAAAATTTTGAACTGCGATTATAATACACCGAAAAAAAAGATAAAAATCCGATTTTTAAAATATTTATATTATATTTTAATGTTTTATCTGTTGATAGTGCTATTAGTATTTGTAAAAATTTTAGTCAGTTTAGAAAATATGATGATCTTATTAAATTACCTACTATGGGGACAATTGAAACAGTAAATGAAAGTATAAAATTATACGTTATGTGTTCTTCAAGCTCTTTTCCCTTATTTCCCCGCATAGTTCGTTTCTGAATTAGTTAATTTTTGCGATCGTACGAGAAATTGTTCCTCGTAAATGGTATTGTTTATAAAAACAATTGACAAAAACGTTATTAAATAGAGTTATAAAAACTATAAAAAGGTAATTTTACCAAAAAGTTGCAACATCATTTAAAGTCTAGTAAAACGAATTTTGATTTTTACATCATCGTGACCATAAAAATGTATGTCAGGACGAGTTTTGTGTTGTTCGACATAAAAAAATATGAATTATTAGAAAAAAACTAACATGAATACGGAAAACAAATTATGATTTACAAGCCATGTATATCTAAATATGCAGAAGCATATGGGGAAATGGTTGACAACAATCGCTCTATACGATCTGCTGCATAAAAATTAGATTTGAATCATGTCTCATTGAGTAAATATGTTATAAAACAAAAAAAAAGGCAATTGAAAAACGATCTGTGACTCCCGTAACCATGGGTTACCGATGTGTAAGGCGTGTATTCAACCCAGAGCAGGAAAAAAATTTTTGCTGCATATATGTATTATTAGGACGGCTAATGTATATTAATACGAAAACTGGCATATAAATTGGCCATAAAGTATTCAATTAATATGCCAGAAACGTGGATTATAAATCGCCTAGCAGGAGTAGACTGGTTTAATGATTTCATGTAATTCGGAACTTTCAATTCGTTGTCTGAAGCTACAAGTCTGTCGAGAGCTACGAGTTTTAATGCTAACAATGTCAAACTATTTTTTGATAACTTAATGGAAGTTATGGATCAAAATCAGCTTAAAGCAGAAGATAGTTATAGTATTGATGAAACCGACGTAACAACTGTCTTAGCCGTTCTATTATTTTCTCTATCGTTCGCCTGCGGTTCGATGATAGTCTGCTTCCGGCTTCTCTTTTCCGTTTTTTTCTTGT
Source organism: Icerya purchasi (assembly GCA_039619475.1). Classification (NCBI taxonomy): domain Eukaryota; kingdom Metazoa; phylum Arthropoda; class Insecta; order Hemiptera; family Monophlebidae; genus Icerya; species Icerya purchasi. The sequence goes on along the minus strand of CM077115.1, from coordinate 503,414,272 downwards.
TCAATCACTTTTGTGTCCTTTTGACCCCCCAGACTTCAATTATACCTGCGATGCGAATCACGTCTTGTTCAAATGCCCCTTTATTTCCTCCGAACATGCTACCCTGTATTCTAATCTTTTGCGCCTTGGCCTTCCAACTCCTTATAGTGCCCATGCCATTCTTGCATTTCCCCCTCTCAATATAATTCATTTGTTAGCTTTCTTTATCTCCTCAATTTCTAATATTTTCCTTATATAATGGACAATTCTTTGCGTTGGGTAAGTTCCACTGCTGACGTACCCAAAAAAAAACAACAAAAAAACCTGCTTGGTTTGTTTAGAACCTTATGATTCAAGCCGACCTAAAGAAAAATGGGTCCAATACATCACGAGGACTGCAATTGACAAGAATTATCCTATATACGCCATAATTGTCTTTCTGAATAATTCATAAAGTAATTCAAATTATTTAAGCAATTCTTATTTTTCATTAATAAATATTTACTTTTTATTTTGATATGGTGATTTAATATTTTATTATTATTTTTAGTAGTCGGTATGCATGAATAATGTAAAAAGGTACCACAGTTAATATTTATGGTTTATAATATATAAGAAATAAATATTTCAAATAGTTGCGTATTATTCATCACTGTTGTTTCAATTGTCCCTGGATTCTGTTTGAACTGTCCCCTCCTACCAGGGACAATTGAAACATTTAAAGTATCATCAGTTTTTTTCCAATATTTTTTGACTATATGGGAATAAGACAAACATGTAAATATATTTACAAACCTTACACACATTGTGCAACCAATTATAAGTTAATTTGAAAAATAAATATAGGTTGGCTGTAAAAAAATAAAATATGAAAATTGTTTCAATTGTCCCCAGTCTCCCCTATTGTTTATACTGATATTTTAAAAATTAAAAAAGATTTAAGAAAATGTTAAATAGCTATCAACGAATTATAATTATATAGCTACTTAAATCATATAGGACGATAAATTATCTAGCAGCATTGGTTATTGCAGAAATTAAATCGATATAGAAATGGAAATTGAAAAACATATTACATTGTTTAGCATAAAAAATAATATCAAGCTGAACGAGAAGCGGAATTATTAAAATCGGTGGTCCGCACCGGAACAAAAATTATTTGCGAACAAACGTAAAAAAAGGAAAAAAAACATACGGGACGAATACATAATCTCCTTCTCTCTTGAAGTCGGTAAAAAGCGGGAGGGCTTCATTTACTCCTCCTAATTCATGAATCGTTGTGGTTTTCGAGTTGTTCGTCGACGCTAACACGGTTCTTGACCATCTGCTGACGTTGCTGTTGTTAACGATAGGGGTGTAGAAATTGTGGAGGCGTTGTTCCCTTTTTACTTTAAAATGGAATGTACAATTTAGGGTTGTCGAGCAATACGCTAATTAATTGAATTTAGATAATCGTGGATCATGTCAACAACTCTAATTTGCCCGGGTGACGATGATTTTCGTCTATGTGTAAATGTCGTTCAACGAAATCGTTGCTACGAAGGCAGTCCCAGAAGTGCCCGACCTCACGTATAGATGGCGGTAGTATTCGAAAAATATCACTATCTTAGGAAATACCTACCTTTTAAAGCTTATCTTTCATGTTTGAAGACGGTACGCTGTTTAACATTTGTTTGGCAGCCGTCGTCAATAGTGAACGTTTTTAGTGAATTCGTAAGCATGGAAAAAATTGATCATCGTTATGTGATACAATACTTTTAATTGAAAGGTCTCAATGCGACCAGTATAAAAGCCGAGCTAGATGCTACTTTGGGAGAGCCTGATTCTTCGTCAGCAACAGTAAAATTTAAACGGGGCTGTATAAGCAAAACGAACATCGCAGTGGCAGTCCAAATGAGGTGATCAAAAATCCCCCAAAATGGTTTTGCACGACTGTCGACTGAAATTACGAGAGCTAGCAGACATGTAAAGCGCTGTACATTGCATATTGACTGAAAATGCGGGCATGAAAAAGCTGCGCATATGCTCACAATAGAACAAAAATGGCTTCGTGAGAATTTTTGGGCTTAGACACATAGAGCGGGTTTTAAGTAATACGCTATGATTAAATTATAACAATTTATTATGATAACGTAGGTATATATTCTATTTTTAGCCATTTTCTTTCTCGCCCATTATAGATTATTAGTGGCGCGAAGCGTGGGATTAAATGCGGGAAAGACGCCGATAAAGTAAATTGCAAACATTTTTTTCACGTTAACGAAATAAAATGCAATTTAAAAACTAAAAACGAACAAATCATTAAATTAAATTAAAAAATATGCCAATTTCTGCTTCGTTCTGCTATTTAAGAGAAACTGCGCTTTCATTGTTTTCATTAATGGCGCCCCGTTACACATATTTTATATTAAAATAGATTGTCTGGCGTAATTTTAGTTCCATCAGATTTTTTAAAGTATAACGCTGTAATCTGATTTACCAGAGTTTTTTCTTAAGAAATTTATTATTATCTAAACAATTATCATTGAGCTTTTTCTAAAACTGCGCGTCTATAATAATGCCCATTATAATTTTTTGTTAAAACAATCTATCTGTTGTTTGTTTACTGTTTAAATTTAAAATAGTTCAAACAATAAATAATTTGAATTTAAAGATATATATTTATCTTAAATTATTCTACGTAAAAAATCAATAACAGCGAATATAACAAAATACTCGATGGCAGAAAACTATTGCCAGGTAGTAGTGTTAAATACCTGAACGTTAACGAACTTTTTTTTAAAAAAAAACTTTCATATTCTAATGATCTCGAAAATAATGGAACGTGTTAAAATGAAGAACGTAATCAAGAAATGACAATTAAAATTTCTTTATTTAATCAGGGAAAACGTAAAATCAAGCAGCATGGCCAAAAATTTTACAAATGTTTCCAGTTAAAACTAGTCTAGTAAAACTGCAGTATAGATTTAGTAGTCCCTGTGACGTTAATGGCAGAAAATTGAATTCTATATTTACGGAAGAATGTTCTCATTAATGGAAAACAAGTTTCAAAGAAATTGGCTCGTATATTCAGAGTTGAAGGTATTTTGATTTTCTTGTAGAATTTTTTTAATATCACTTTATCTGGTTTATCTAAGGAAGACTATAATAATTGGAAATTTAATTTTTTTTATGTAACGATATTGCCGATATTATTTTACCCCGAAAGGCGCAATTAATAATGAGTTAAAAAATTCAGCTAAAATTTACGATTTTTTCTACTCTTTCTATATCCTGGCAATGTAATGGAGCCGATGATTTCTATAGGAAACACTGTTTTAAATATTACACTTGCATCAAAAAGAATTTTGTGTTTCCTTTTTATTAACTCAAAAATTGTTCCGCACATACAAGTTCATGTTCATCGTACGATGACGAAATCGACAGGAATTAAACGAAGTTTTATAAATTTTAATATTAATATGAATATAAATATTCTAATATATTTTAAATATTTTTGAAAACTCTGTACATTTAAAACTGACTTGAAATTTTAAGAAATAACGTTTTTGCAACTAAAATATTCATGTAATTAGCGTTAATCTTATACAGACACACTGCTACTGTTACTGGAAGACACCACAGGACATATTGGACTGTTTGTTCTAGAAGAATCTCCATCGACTACAATTTTCTTCTTAGTGGAATCATTCCGTTCGAGAACATGATCTGTATTACCTGTAGTTGGAGATGTTTCAGATGGTGGTTTTAAAAGTAATGACATAGCTGCAATGAAAATAGGCAACGTTTACTTCAAAAGGTAAAAATGAAAATTAACATTACGATATTTAAACAATTTGGAACAGGTACAGGATATATGCTTGTACGAATTTATGCGGGTATTAATTTCAAAATATATGTAAAGTGCATACACACATACACATGCATATATATACATATATACATATATGCGCGCGCGGTGCTCTTAAATCCTCTTCAATTCTAGCAATTCTTGCCGAAATCAATACGTCATTTCTACCTCTTTGCATATCTTAAACATAGGAAGATGCAGAGAATGTATTTACAGGAAGAATAATTTCAAATCAAAAAACATAGAGAAATTTACGTTTTCCGGGAAAACTTGTAACGTCGTTACGTATAAAAAACTTTTGTAGATTTCGCTTTACGAAAATCACGCTGAAAGAAAAAGATAAAAGATTTTCGATTCCCAATTCTCACTTTAGTCTATTGTTACCAATTATTTCGAAAATCTTGCGTAAAACTGATGTTAAAGATATCGCGAACGGTAGTTCTTTGCAGCATAATGAGGATTTTTATTCTGGTTCAGTGTAGGAACAGTTTTTCAGTCTCATTACTGTTTGAAGAAGTTTGTGCTATTGTCCATATTTCATTGAATATATATATATATATATATATATATATATATATGTTGCTTCATTAAATAAAAATTGTTTCAGTATATCAGAACTGATAAAACTTTTATAAGCACAATTAATAAATATAAATTCGCTGATTATTTTGAAAATATAGGGAGCTGCGCATTATGGGTAAAAATACATTGGAAAATCTAAATTTACTGAACATTTAATTACGGAAAAAAGTAATATTAATAACGAAATATAAAGTAATCTAGGAATTGTTAAAATAATTAAAAATGAGAACATTTTAACATTAGCAGAAAATTACTGTCCTTATATAAATAGGCAAAGACCAAACAGTTTAGTACCTTTTTCTGCTCTGTTCATTAATCGATTTTCTTTTCTTTTTTTGTTTTTGTTTAGTAGCTATTGACGATCTTTAGTGTTAGCAGTAGAAAAATTTTGGAAACAGTTATATATTTTTTTCTTATTTAAATAAAAAATTAATACAAAAAACGGAAAAATGAAATCACTATAGCCAGTAGTAAATCTGTTCTTATTAAAATGTTTTCATTTTTCTTAATAATCATCATAATTGGCTTTTTTACAGTGTACTAAATCTGTTAAGATGTCATTTAATAACGGTAAGTGAGGCTTTTTTAAAAATTGTGATTTACTGTTATTTTATCGAATTTATTTTTTATTCAATTATAACGGTACTAAACTGTTTTGTATTGTACTTTTGTATTGTAGGTACATATAAAAGGGTATGTTCTTAGATATACACAACGAAGGAATGTATATAAGAGTAGAAATTTTTTTTTTGGAAATATGCAAATTCATATACGTTTTCCTCAGATTTTTAATAATAATTATGGTCGAATTTCGACCAATGGGCGAACACTAGTATTAATAAATTTAAAGATAAAGATTAATAAATACACAGTTACCAAATAATGATCCACTATTTAAGATATTTTATTTATTTATCGTTATTTTAAAAATATAAAATAAATATTTCAATAACAAACAAAGATAAATATAAATTAATTTATATTTTAATAAATTAAAATAATTTACTTTAGAAACGTTTTCGAGCTATATCAGTAGCTACTAATAAACAGTACACTCAAATAGAACTAAAGTGCTCCGCGTTGTTAGCTGATGACATAGCCCGAAAACGTTTCTAAAGTAAATTATTTTAATTTATTAAAATATAAATTAATTTATACTTATTTTTGTTCCTTATTGAGGTATTTACTTATTTTATATTTCTAAATATTAATAAACGGGTATATGGATTTATCTGAAGTAATCAGTGTTACTGTTTGATTTTATCGAATACTAGTTGATCCGATGAACTTCGTACTGCCACACAAAATCAATAAATGTTGTGTTAACTTATTAGCTGAATTAAATTCAGTTTTTTATTAAGATAAAATTAATACCCAGAATGAATTAAGTTCAGTAAATGTACAAAAATAATCAAAATGAAAAGTATTTTAATTACATTGAAATGAATGTAATTCACGTGGCAGCAAGGCATTTGCTTTATTGAAGCGAATCGAAATGATTCGCGTAGCATTGTTGCACTACTTTCTGTTACAACTATTCGCTGTATGGTTTGCACTCGGGTCGATTCCCTTCATCGAAGCACCTTCTTGATGATATACGACATTTTTCGTTTTGTTGTCAGGTGCGAGAACGAACAAAGCGGATGGTTCGCCGACATGTGAACATGCTACGTACAATTGACCGTGAGAGAAACATTTACATATATATATATATATGGGATGGTATTGTTTAATTCTAAGGATCAATATATTTTCATTTTTATGTTTATGATATTTATGTTTAGAAGCATATGCGTTTTATACTGGAATAAATACGATGTTTTCTTATTTCTATAATCACCCGACAGACATTTTTACTAGTTTGGATTATTCCATTGCGTTCATTAGTAATTAATACATCGGAAAACGAAAAAAAAAATATATTAAAATTCAAGTCGAATTGGCATATTCAATCCGAACTCTCCAGGCCGAGACAAACAAAGAAAAAAAAAAAAAATCATCGAAATCAGTCGATCCGTTCTAGAGATATCATCAGAAAAGCCGTTCCATACAAAACGTATGAGAAAATAAATTTTCTTCATAAATTTTTTTAAAATTTCGTATCTGCTATTCGGGGTGGAGACAAATCCAACAAATCAAAGATCATCATAAAAATCGGTCCAGCCGTTCTAAACTCGATCACTGATTATCGCTTTAACCATCGGCTTATTTTCAAACTAATAAATATGACTTATTTATACTAAATGTTAATGCCACGATTACTGTTCACGTTGAAACCGGAATTCGTCGGCGATATGATTACTAATTGTATGTTTATGTTTATAAATCATGGCTGCTTTTCATGGAAGATATTAGGGGGCGTAGCTGTTCCATAATTAACCAAGGACTTTGTGCAATACGTGAATTTCGTCATAATATGGGGTTATCCACTTTCATTTGTTGAACACTTTTCGTTAGGTAAAAAGAAAAATATGAATCGTAGGTTTTTTGGGGGAATACATTTGATCTTACATGCAAATGTCTGTCGTTGTCTTCTTAAGATTAATTTTAAATTTTAGTCTAACTTTTAGGAGTAATGCCGGCAGTCCCCGATCACTTAGTCTTTATAGTAGGAACTTTGGTAGTAGTAAAGTTCGGTCGCGATTTCAGTTTCAGTACCGATTACACGTTATCGAATAATCATTATAAAATCGAGCCGAACAGTGAAGATACGGTATTCTAACAGACGATTGGATTTAATTACCGTGAATGTGCGTAATAGGCGATTCGGCGGACATGGATAAGCCGGGTGGAGCACCGTATGCATATAACGACGGCGTTGACTTTGGCGGAATTAGCGAACTGGATCGGTTTTCTCCTCCTTGAAAGCTGAAACAAATACACTGATATAATACTGAGATTTACACGTAAGAGTAAAAAATCAGAAACCCCAAAAAAATTAAAGCAAAATATTTCAAAACAGGAACATTAGATTAGTGGCATGGCCCGGGAATATTGAAATCAGGGTCGAAATTATACAGCGATATTTATAATCGGCTGTAAGTAGCCCACATTTTACTAGAATAGAAAGTTTAAATAATTCATCGGTTTCGCGTAACAATTTTAAACCTTTTAGACGAATTTCAACACGAAGGAGAAATCTCTTAACTACAACACTAGTGATCCTTTTCTAGTTACTGCGTTTAAAAGCGTAGGGTTATAATTATATTAAAATTCAGTTTATCAGAAGAAAATCAGTTATTCAAATCGATATCGGAAAGTAATAATATAATTAAAGAATGTGTAGCATTTCTAATAAAAAAACAAGAAGTTTATGCAAGTCGAGAACCCCTTTTAATATTATTGTTCGCCTTGTTATATAAACATATGTACATATATATATATATATATATTTTTTTTTAATTTTTTTTTTTAAAATTATTTAGGTTCGTTAACTACGGAAACTTAAATCAGAACGAGTGAGAATTTTCAATATTATTTCACTAGAACAAATAAATACGTCACGGCAGCTACCATTTGCCCATTACATTTTGCAGTTAACTAGTGTGTGTCTAACTGTCTATTGTGTAATGGATGCGCCTTGAGTTTTGTTCAGCAGATTTTTTCTATCGTAATATCCTCATCGTATTGTATCATATTGCTACCGATGTATAAAGTAGTAAAAATAATTAAACAATTAAAGGAGCGGTGTCCCGTAAATAACTGTATGAAACTTGTAATAGAGGTGCGCAACCAGTCAAGAAATAGTGTTCTTTAAACTTTGCCGCTGTGAAATTAATAGTCCATTTAACGAGAAGTGACGGTAACTATTTTATGGTCACTTGGTAATTCTTTCTCTGTCCCAATTCCCTCAGCTCGTGCGATATCAGTGAAAAAATAAAAATGTTTTTGTTGAAACGATGGGTGATTTGACTAATCTTAAAGCGAGGAATGGTCACGTAAGTTTGAAGCCAGACCTACTATGTTTGAGTGAAGAAAAATTTTCGTCACCGGACGAAAACCTATTTAGTCGGTTCGTTCTAGAATTTAAAATGGAAACAGGTGCGATTCAAAATTTTGTGCAATACCAATGAAACGTAACTTAACTTCGGTTCCAGACACAACGAAGTTAAATTATTTCGCGTCATAAAATCGTAAAAGTGATGATGCTACATTGTTGATTAGTACTAATTTAATGGCCAGTCATCCTGATGTTGATCGGGACATCTTGGAATTCGTAAGAGAATTTTAAAAGTATCATCCAATTATGTGGATGACGCGGTATTCTTGTTTTCAAAATAGTTTGATAAAAAGTTCGTTTCAAAAGTATCCGAGGAAAAAAAAACAAACAAAAATCGGAAAAAGAATAAACCTCTTTTTTCTTTTTTGATTGATAATGCAGCAGTTAGTGGACCATTTGGAAAGAGAAAACTGGTGCCACTTTTTCCGGATAGCGTAATATCGCAGCTTAATAGAGAGTACTATGACATAAGATGCTGTTGATGAAGAATGTATTAGAATCACCAATTCAAAAGATTGCCGTTGCGGAAATCGTTTATGGACTTTGTTGAAAATCGTGAAAATGAACTAAAAGTAACGGAAAGAAACAAATTCAGAAAGAAAAAGAAACAACGAAGAGGAAAAATAGCCAAGGGAAACGTCAGAATGAAACGAGGAAATAAAAACTTACCAACATGTGCGGAAAATCATTGCAAATATTTTTGGCGGTTCGAAGAGCGAGTGGTTAAAGTGTGACCGTTAAGTTCTATCGAATATTTCAATTTATGATGAAATTATCTAAAGTTTAAAAGTCGTTAAAAGGTGAGTTTCTGTCGAATCGGAAAAAAGATTTATCACTACGAAGTTCTCGTCGGTTTTGTTGTCGCTTTTAAAAGACGATCTCTCCGGGATTTTAATTGTCCCATAAAGACTTTCCACAATCAACAGAAAGTTGTCCGTTATATTGAACTGTCCTTTTGAGTGGTGGTGATTTTTTTTTTTTCTAACCACCGAACAAATTTGCTAAATGCGAATTTTTGCATATCGGAATTCTATCTGGTAATTATTACTCCGGATAGGTGCAATTTTAATGCAATTGCCCCATAGTGTATTATGTGAAATTACGCGAGATTTGTTAAACAACTTAAAGTTTCATATACCAGTGCATCAATCTATGATAACTGTCTCGAGTGAGCATATCTTGGTTAACAGCGTTAGCCGTAGGTAAATTTAAGTTGGACAAATCTGTTACTTCTGCGGTTCTAGGTATCGGAGGTCTGTTTAAGGACTGACCGTTACTTGCACCATTTCCTAAAATGTGAAAATAGAAATTCACTAATAATTTATAACCGTACAAAAAAAATATGATGTAGTCTACGTTATACGATCTATGGGGTAAGTTGTTAGATCTAACGTTCGTAGCTTATTATATTTACATGGCAGGACACGAAGTTTTTTAAACCAATTTCATATCCTTACATAGCGATATAAATAAAAGATGACCTACAACAATATTGATAAATACAGCATTTATCTAACGTGTTGAATAATATTATATTTATTTTTTCAATAATATATATATATATATATTTAAACTCAGCCCTGGTAGGGTAGAGTAAACACGCATAAATGGCTAGCAACTAGTAAGATTTATCCGGAGACAGAGGGTTTCATGTTATCATTACAGGATGGTGTGTATGGGAAATAAGGAAAAGAATATTAAAAGAAGAGATAGAAAACGAAAACTGTAGAAAGTGTAACGGAAATCTGGAGACCATAGATCATATACTAGCAGGATGCCCCATGCTTGCAGAAATGTAATATACGCACAGACATAATAACGTTGCTAAAATTGTATATATAAAGAGATATGCAAATTACACGGGATATAATAATTAATAATGAACCGTATTGCAAACCACCTGATATGGCTGAAAATGAAACGCATAAGATATACTGGAACATTGAAAATGAGAACAGATGGAACGGTCGCTGCGAACCGACCTGTGATATAACGTTAGTCGATAAAAAAAATAAATAGGTGGCCCTTACTGATATTACAATTCTTAATAACGAAAACATTCAAAATAGATACTCTATGAAAATTAATAAATACATGGAGAATATTAGCCATGGAGGTTAAAAGACTTTGGGCTATGAATAGGGTTAGGATAATACCATTCGTTATTTTAACAATGGCGGTCCTACCAGTAACGTTAAGGAAAAGTGCCGTCGAATTACACCTAAACTATGAAAAACTAGTAGCCGATATTCAGAAATCAATCATCGTAGATTCCACTCATATATGCAGAATTTTTAAAGAAACGTAGTGTACTTCCCCCATGGTTCATGCCCGATAAGCTACAACTTAGACCTTCGAAAAACGGAGAATAGCATGATAATAATAATAATAATAATAATAATAATAATAATAATAGTACGAAATTTTAAAATTTTTTTCGTAACATCGTGACTTAAAGGCAACTCTGTAAGAAATGCGCTGGATCTGATAAATTATAGTCATACGGCCGATTTTTAACCACTAGGCATTTTAAACGATTCGGGGGACTATTATCGATTACATCATTATATAGATTAGATTCGTACGTACCTATTAACATCGATGGAGTATTGAATCCTAGACATCGAAAATGCCAAGTGTCTTCAAGCAGCTGTCTAGCATGTTTTCTACATTTAGCTCGTCTGTTTTGAAACCAAACCTATTTCGTAATAGGATAATAAAATATTTATTTGGAAAATTTTCACTCATGTTACGTTCTTGCGTATTATTAACATTTTCAGTTTTTCACGTTACCATAAAAGATGATTGGTTTTTTTTTTCTTTTTTTTTTTAAATTACATTTGAATATTGATGAGGATTGCATGTTGTGTCACTATCTGACAACGATGTCTTTCTTTTTTTTCTTTTTTCTTTTTTCTTTTTTCTTTTTTTTGGCTCATCAACCACCTTTACTCAGAAACAATTCGAAAAGGAACGAACCTAAAATGAATTTTTAGTGATATTTCTGTTATCTTGGGTAATCCATGCTGGATTATATCGAGCAATATTGAACGCCAAGCGACTGTTTTTAGAGTAGTTATTCTAAAATTAATTAATTGTAACAAGACGATGTTCACTCATTGACTAAAAAAGCTATTTAATCGATCGTTGTTACTGGTTCGGTAAGAATGAAAATTAAAGAAAAGAATGTCTAAATGTCGCGGTTTAGCCAAGTACCGAATGTGGATCGGATCATAAGCTGTTGATCATAGCGTTTCTCCCTCGTGTAAACTTAAAAAGCCAATCAGGATTAAACTGAAAATTATACAGCCTGTATTTCAAGCAGGCTCTACAAGAATGGGAAGCGAAAGACACTCACATGCAAATTAACACTGTAGATGCTTTATAGTGCACCTGTTCACGAATAAACCCTTTAATGAATGGTTCAGAGACAAAGTAAAAGGAGGAGAAAAACGGAAACCATGGGGATATCTGACGAAACAATTATGCCGATTAAAGAAAGAAGAAAATTAAGAAATATCTCGCAGTCAAATCTACCGGTCGTAAAGATGAAAACATGTACGATAAAACTGTTTGAAAAAAAGAAAGGAAAAACATCAGAAACACGCGGAAAGAAAAGAACCGGGCGATTTATGTAAAAAGCTTCGAACGATTACTGGAGATTTCGGGATAAGAAATAGGGCTGTAGAAAACGAGGACGGTTGCATCAAATCGGAGAAAAATCAAATTGTAGGAGTCTGCGCAGACATTACACCGTCAAAAGTGGTATAAAAAATAAAAAAACATACCACGTTCTGTTACCACACTTTTTGCGAATCATCAAACCTCCATGATATGATCGCGCTCCTAGTCTAGCTGCCGTACTCGTTACAAGGAATTAAAAAAAAAAGAAAAGAAGATAGTGTTCTCTATTATCTTTTACAGAGAATGCAACGGAATTTTTAATATCCGCTACCACCGGGAATGTTATTCATACACACTCATGTTGATATTAGCATTTCAATTTCCGTATCGATTAACTTTCTTCTTTTATCATAATTTTGTTGTTTTAATGCAAATTGAATTTAATAATTCTGTACGAAACAATTGACGCTTGAGCGGCAGTAAAGAATTGCGGTGAGCGACGTCGTTATCGTAGTCATCGAAAAGGCATAGCCATTTAATTTCGTGTAAATATAGTATATAAATTACTAGTACCGCTTTAACGCGCCCCGCTTACTGCTCACCGCTCACTACTTGTATCATAGCCGTAGTCTAACAATCAAAAAAAGGTATGCAAGTAGTGCCGTGAACCAGTGAAATTAGATTGGCAATTTAAAGATGATTTGTTGATTATTACGGCCAGAGCCGTATCTGAGGGGGGGGGGTCCGGGTTCAACCCCTATCTTCCGAACTGTCTGCGAAATCATAACTGCTTGAATTAAATGGACCGAAATTCATAATAAATTTATTTCTTTTCAATTTTTGACAAATTTGGATGCTTTTCATTCATGATTGTTTTCACCGTCGGATTAGATTTTTGACTTAAAATACTATAAATTTGCCAAATTACCATGGAAATGTAGCTTTTGGTGTTTTTATCGTGGAAATAAATGTTTTAATTTTAAATGCACTAAAAATGCACTAAAAAGTAAAAAATAAAATGCTTTTTACAATAAATAAATATCGATACTTGAAGGTTTATTATAAAAATTTAAAAATGCACTAAAAAGTAAAAAATAATTACTCCCGATGAGAAAATATATATATCAGAGTGATATAAGAATAATTAAAAACTGCATTAAATGTTGATTAAATTGTTCCTAACATGAATTTAATTCCAACTCTAATTAAGGTTTTAATGTTGTATAAGAATTACGATATCACCACTTAAGTGTTATATCACTCTGATATATATATTTTCTCATCGGGAGTAATTATTTTTTACTTTTTAGTGCATTTTTAAATGTTTATAATAAACCTTGAAGTATCGATATTTATTTTTTGTAAAAAAGCATTTTATTTATTTGTTTTTATTGTGGTGTTCAAATATTGTACATATATATATATATATATATATATAACTCGGCCATTTTGGCTTCGCAAGGGGCTGTGCTCCTTGACCCCTCTTGCTTTCATTTCTGTCTCTTTCTCTTCTATACTATGTATAAAATGATCAAAATTTACAATGTAATAACATAACCACAAAAATCCAATTCTAACATTTAACTTCCGTTATATAAAATTAAGACATTTTTTCGTTATATTTTTCGTTACATATTTCATTACATAAAATTGTGTGACATTTTTTAAATAACAATAACAAAAATCCTATAAAATATAACAAACGTTACATAAAATTGGGACATTTTTTCGAATGGCGGGTAGCCTAAGAATTACTTTGTAATTAATATATGTATATAATTATAAAAATATTTTCGTAACCTCCCCCGAAATTTTGGTCTAAATGCGGCCCTGATTACGGTTGTAATTTCACTTTATAATTTTAAACTGTTGTAGTACGATTTATTTAGTAATCATTTTTGTTTATTTATTTGTTTACTTTTTTTGAAATTCATTTTGCATTATTCCTGTTCATGTAAATTATTCATAGCAGATTCGCTGATTATCTTTATTATCAAAATGTTAAATAAATTTAACTTTCTTTTTTTTTTTTGAATTTAAAAAAAACGTGCCTTTTTAATTTTTTTTTGTTTGTGTAGTAGCGCGTTACAAATTCGCAGAAGTCGTCAGACTAATTTACTTGGTGAGAACGCTGAATAATGTTGTTTCAGAACAATGTTGTTGGACTTTTTGATTATAATTTTTAATTTGGTAAATTTTTGTTTACTAAAAGAAGAAAAATATTCTGTAAATAAAAAAAAAAATTATATGCCATATTTTTTTTTTTTTTATATTCATTTAAAACCAGAAATGAAAGCGGTTTATTTTTTTATATCGCACATTTTAAATTTAAATAAGCATATTCGAGTTTTACAGAAAAAAAGTTCTTTACGCACACGATTATAAAACAAAAGTTCCGATTTCGACCAAAAAATTTTATTCAGTCGGCTACTACTCTTATCGATATATCGGACGGTGAATGGATAAAAACTTGTTGTTACACTTAGGAGGTTGAATAATTTATCGAAATTAATTAAATATAAAAAAAAAAAAAAAAAGAAAAAAAAAAGGATAGAAAAAAGGAATGTACTATATGATGGAGGTTCAGTGATCTTCTCTTATCGACCGAGGAAGATATTTACGACAACAGATAATACATATTTCTCTTCGTTTTTAGATGCGATGCGTGCGATTGTTGTATTGTTAGTTTTATCTGGACTGTTACAGGGCTACGATTGGAGTTGTTTATACTCTATTAACGAAACAACAACGGAAATGGTAGGCTACGTCCTAACTGTGACAACATTGATTAGAAGTATTTTGTTTTCTTCATAATACACTTCTTTCTTTCGGTGAAGAAATTAATATAAAGAATTACCCCGATTATAATATTTCAACTATCTACCGGTCTTACGTTATGCGTTTTTTTTTTCTCGGTTTTTGTTTGTAAATTACAGTTCATCTTCAATTTTTGGTTCTAATAAGGTATCTTGTGCATGTACGTTGCAGATAACGTAAAATTCATCCTGTAAATGTGTTTATGCGGGAATGTTTTTTAACGGTACATTGAGAAAATACAAAACGCAATATATGTTGCAAAACTGCGTGCTACTACTACACGTATTTGGAAAAATGAGGAATAAATTATAAAATGCGCGTGTTTAAATCTTAAAAAGACGATTTTCGTGAATATTTTAATATTTCTTATAAATAAAAATATTAGGTTTTAACAGATATTCTGAAAACCAAAAAAATAACACGATAAAAGCGTTTAAATTTAATGTTATTTATTTATTTTTTACAAAAACAAAAAAAAAATGAAAAAAAACAGCGCTTGCTTTCGGCTACTTACCGGGTCATACGAAACCGGAGACTACGAGAGGTATTAGATTAGATGTAGAAGTTTAAGGGTTTTCAAGAAGAGGAAGAGGTCGTCGACGAGAGTTAAGTTTTCAGAAAGAATTTCGGGAATTGAGTGCGGAAAATTAAGAGAGGATCTTTGAGGTTGAAGTGAACGACATGGTATTAAGATGATGCGCGGTATGTTGAGCAGGTGGTTTTGACAGAAGGGACAAGTGGGAAGATCAAGTCGTTGAATTAAATGAGAATGAGTGAGGGCGCTATGGGAAATTCAAAGTCGGCTAAGGACGATGTTTTTCTTTTTTCATCAGAATGGACTGGAAGCAGAGACTAAGGCATTAGGTTTAATCGTTAAGAATTAATTAGATGGTTGGGATGACCAAGATTGTTGCCAGGAATCGGAAATCAGGTACTTCATATGGAGGATTTTATATCGAAAGAAGTGGACAGAAAGGTAATTTCGGGAAGGTCAGAAGCGTCCCTGGCTGCTTCAATTTTTAAAAAAATTTCAACGAAAATGAAGGATAAACCAAGCGTACATTTCATTATTCTCGCAATGTGTATCGGGTTATGTTATAAAGTTTTGTAATTTAAATGAATTATAGCGACCGATATAACGGATTGTAGCAGGTTGGGCCAGGCACATAGTGTCGCAGTGACATAAGTAATAATATTATGTCCGTGATGAAATTATACACGTTCGAAATTTGAACTGTTTCGCTATAATATCTTTTTCCTGTGCGTCTTTGAACTAGTATCGGATAGACTAGAAGTTTTTTTTCTTATTAAGAACCACGAGAAAATTTTTCAAATTATTTCTTTGTCCCTTCCTTTGTACCTTAGCTTTTCGGGTACTTGTTAATCTTTTTCCATTCTCAGCTGGAATATCGAATTACACGTTCTTTTAGGTGGCTGATGTTTTCCCATTCTATTTTTTTTTTTTTTTTTTTTTTTTTTTACGGGTCCCACAAGGGGGCACTAGCCCGTCTGCGGGTTCCCAACATAATTATATCACTTATTTGTACAGCATTAACTTAACTTAAGTACTACTTCCTGTTACAGCATAAAAAGTGTTAACTTATATATTACTATACTACAAAATCCACACTCTCATTATTTATCATTTATATTACAATTATACCGTCATCTAAAATAATAATATATCCTATTACAATACCTTAATTCATGATAACACTTATATATATATATAGCATAATAACACAATATATAATTTTTATACAACTATCACTCTCTCATTAGTAGCTTAAAACTGGAGATAGTAACGAGTCTCGCGTCAATGTTATTGCTCTACGACTCTAACCTTCAGTAATGTATATCGCTAATTTAAGTACTATTATTTCATTCAAAATGTTGCCTTCCACGTTGCTACTTGCACAATTTCTACTTCTCGATGATCAGAGAACAACATTTCTGTGAGGGATAGCTTATTCAGTGGCGTCGTTAATTCCTCAATTTTTCCACTGGAAGATTTTGTATTTCGGTCGCCTTTAAACTTTGCCGAAATATAGACGTTGATCGATTATAGAGGTTTTTAAAGTTCCCGAATTATCGAAGTAATAATGCTGACTCTGACGAAATCAAAAATACAACGAGCCGCTGGCTGCGTTTGCTACGTGACTCCTCTTGTAGGGCTTGAATAACTTTTAAGTTTTCACTAGTTGTATACGGAAGCGCGTTAGTGCATACACAGCAGTTATGTTGTTATCACGAATAGTAGCAAAAAACGTGATCGATCAGGAGTGTTTCCTGGAAGGAATGTTATAGCGCGTTTATTTGGCAAATTGAAGGAAACGCCTAGCGATAGTTTGACGCTATTAAAAGAGGCTTACGACGAGAATTGTGTTTTCCTTTATTTTTTTTTCCTCGCGGTGTAAATGATTATTTTCCATGTCGGGAAAGCTTTGAAGATGACTGATGTGCAGGAAGGTATGTAACAACTGTCGAAAAGGATGATCGAAATTAATGATATTGCGCCGGCCGCACGAATATCCGGATGATCGTGGAGATGGTTAACGTTGATAAAGAAACCGGTTGGAAAATTTTTCACGACTATTTGCACCTGGTAAAAATCTATGCGAAGCTGGTACCGAAAAACTTGAAAAAAGTTGATCAGTAAGGAAATCTGTTTTGACGAAAGTACCGTAGTCGGTCTTGTTATGCTTTCCGCTACGATGTGGCGGCTCGACGGAAGCAACGGGCCTGTAGCCGGTCTTTTAAGCCGCCGCATCGTGGCGGAAAGCATAATGAGACCACCGACTGGGAATCCGTCAAGCAGCCGTGTTTTCGCGGGAAATAAAAATTATTCCGTTTGTAAATATTTGCATTTTTTACATTTATTTGTGGATGTAGGAGCTTTTTTTCTGCATCATAATATTGCATTGTCATCGGGTTCTGACAAATTAGTAAAAATTTCAAATCATTCGGAGGACGTCGGGAAGTAAATGAAAATTGAATTAGATTGTTGTATAGTATTGTGGAATTTACGGGAAAGGGTGAAATGTAGATGTAGAGGAATAGCGTAATTATAGCTTTAGTTAAATGCAGAAAATTATTATAATCAAATATGGTCGTTTTGTTACATTTCCCCTTCAAGACTAAAAAATTATTAAAAATAAAATTATAGTTTAAAAAACTAAAAACAGATGCTCTGTATGAAAGATGCGCTAAAAAGCCGTAATTTAATTTAAATTCTTTTACAATACTAACCTAAAAGAGGTGCACATTAATAATTAATTTTAATTCACAATAAAGCATGCGGTGGTTTTATATCATTTACATTTGTTAAGGGACTGTGTGACTATTGATTAAAAAATCACTCCATGCTTTATTTTAAATTGAAATTAATTATTTATGTCCACTTCCTTAAGTTAATATTGTAAAAGAACTTAAATTTTTATTGTGAATTAAAATTAATTATTAATGTCCACCTCTACCCTCTTAGGTTAGTATTGTAAAAGCATTTAAATTAAATTAAGGCTTTTTAGCGCATCTTACATATAAATAGCATTTGTTTTTAGTTTTTTAAACTATAATTTTATTACATATTTTATTTATCATTAATAATTGAAAAGGACGAAGAGCATATTGGATTTCATTTCATATATTGAAACTATATTTTCTAATTACTAATTTTTCTCTAAAGTTTCATAATTTTGTTTATAAAAAAAATAAAAAGAACTCTACTCTGTAAGTGTACTAGTCTGTGAAATTATTGTTTAAGTTATATATCCGTATATTTTTAAAAATTGCACATTCTGGCAATATAATCGAGCGCATCAATTATATTTTTACTAGTTTCAATTAGATTATTTCGAATATTTCAAAATATGCTCGAAAATCCTCACGATCTGTTATGTATTAAAAAATAATATGGTACTCAATAATCGAACTTTTCTTTATACATGCATTCGGCGTCCTACCTGGAATATGATTTTTCTATTGGCCCCGTAATTTATTAATGTATTTTAATCGAATTTTCTTAACTTTTTTCTTACGAATCCTTTTTATTAGAATTATTCATTTTTAGTGTTTTAATTTCGTTCGTTTCTTTTTTTTTTTTTTATTTTTAACCGACTTCAAAAAAGGAGGAGGTATTCAATTCGACTGTTTTTTTGTTTTTTTTTTATTTTTTATTTATTTTTTTTTTATGTGTGTTACCACAGAACTTTCTTCTAGATGAACCGATTTTGATGATTCTTCTTTTATTTGAAAGGTGGTGTTTGTCATGTGGTCCCATT
This sequence comes from Icerya purchasi, assembly GCA_039619475.1. Taxonomy (NCBI): domain Eukaryota; kingdom Metazoa; phylum Arthropoda; class Insecta; order Hemiptera; family Monophlebidae; genus Icerya; species Icerya purchasi. The sequence goes on along the minus strand of CM077115.1, from coordinate 503,395,140 downwards.
TGAATTTGATCAAGGTCTGACCGATAGTTTTTGAGTTATCCTTAATAATGCGGGAGATTGAAGCTTTTTGGATGCTTTTCATTCATGATTGTTTTCACCGTCGGATTAGATTTTTGACTTAAAATACTATAAATTTGCCAAATTACCATGGAAATGTAGCTTTTGATGTTTTCACACCGTCGAAATATCTGTTCTTATTAAAATGTTTTAATTTAATTGAATATAAATGCACTAAAAAGTAAAAAATAAAATGCTTTTTTACAAAAAATAAATACCGATACTTAAATGTTTATTATACAAATTTAAAAATGCACTAAAAAGTAAAAAATAATTACTCCCGATTAGAAAATATATATATCAGAGTGATATAACACCTAAGTGGTGATATCGTAATTCTTATACAACATTAACTTTTTGGAGTTGGCATCAAATTCATATTAAAAGAATAATTAAAAACTGTATTAAATGTTGATTAAATTGTTCCTAACATGAATTTAATTCCAACTCTAATTAAGGTTTTAATGTTGTATAAGAATTACGATATCACCACTTAAGTGTTATATCACTCTGATATATATATTTTCTCATCGGGAGTAATTATTTTTTACTTTTTAGTGCATTTTTAAATTTTTATAATAAACCTTCAAGTATCGATATTTATTTTTTGTAAAAAAGCATTTTATCTTTTCTTAAGTTCAAATTCTGTTATGGGTAGGAGATCTGTACTATAGCATTTGTAGTATGGTAACAAAAATTGTTTTTCAACGAGATATTAATATTTTTATTTCGATTTAATTTTACTCTTATTCATTTTATTTAGAATTATCAGGCTAAAAATAGAGAGACAACGGAGTGTACGGCAAAAGCTAAAATACATACAGAAATAGAAGTAAGAAGTTTTCTCGAAATTAAATATGCGAGAGAAGTTAAGCGGGTACCATGAACTTTTGACAAGATATGTTACAGATCGGTAAATTAAGCTTCTTACAATGTACACAAGGGACTGGTAGATCTGGAGATAATCAATACCAGTTCCGTTTCGGGATAATGCGCCTTTACTTTCGTCTAGAAATTACTTCTTCGGTATAACCAATATTCAGTTTCAGAGGAGGTGCACGTACCTGGGAGTGACTTGAGTCCCCGGGTCTCAAGATGAATTTTGAAACCGTTGTATAACAGTGGTTCGAAATCCTGAAAAGCTCGCCAAAAGTCGAAAAATAAACTTTCAATCTAGGGAATTTTGAGTTACCCCAGACTGGTACTTCAAGTTTGTCATACAACAGTCAAAAAAGGTCGACCGTTAAACCTGAGTCTATAATTCAGTGCTAAAGTCGGCCTTCGCACGAGTAGCCTCTGCCGCGTCCAACGGAAGAAAAGTAACGCTAATTTCGGAAGTACGCCAAACATTCTATAGTGAACCGATTTTCATTTTGAAAAAGGGAGTCTTCTGTAGAATATTGAACATTTATTTCACAAGCTATATTACCGGTAAAAACAATAACAATTTATAAATGACTGTAATGAAATTGAACGTAAAATAACATGTAAAAATTTAAAAAGACACATCGAGAAAAAGATATTCGTTCTTCCGCAACGAAATTTATTTTATATTCTAGTTTATACTATTGTTTAATAAAATCAACAAATCCAGCTGCGCCTAAGGTTTTTTTGCATGCTTCTGTAAAAAGAAATATGTATATATCGTAATCGACTCTTAACCACAGACGTACTATTTTTAAAACGTTAGACAGCCGGTCATTTTGTTTTTTTTTTTTTTTTTTTTTTAAATAAGAAAATTGTGGGTCTCACAAGGCAATTTTGCCCGTTTCGTGAGTTCCCGTCACCCTCATTATCGTTTATTTGACATAAATTTACAATTTGCTAATAACATTTCAATACATCTAAAATAATATTTCTTATCACTATAGTAATTTAATTAATTTAGTACAGTAACTTCTTGTGACTACACACTTAGCACCTATACATTACCAACCAGTCACACTCGAAATAATCATTCCCACTAATGTAAAAGAAAGAAGATCTTTTCCGCTACATTATTGAAAATCATGTACATGCCTCTGTTGTAGTTCCTGTGCTGAGCAAAGAGAAATTTAGAAACCTAATTTACGAAATAAAGACGAATCACCGATATGGTAGTACAAATAGAAGAAACCTCGATAGTTTCTTAATCTGCACGCCAATCTGTCAGCCATTTTTTTACGTCTTCCTTCCACACTGCTCAAATGAGTATTTAAGCCTCCGGAAAATTGGATAGCCCATCAAAAGCTAAAAAATACAGAAGATCGTTAGAATTTCAGAAAGCATTCTCTCCGATGACTCTGTTCGTTCACTAGTAATTCAACAGAAATTATCAAAAAGTCAGTATCAGAAACTACGAACTATAAGCAAAGAAAATAATTGTAACTTGCATCCGTCGCATAAAAAAATATTGGAAGCTAAGTGTAAATGTTATCCACACGAATCAAGTATTACTATAACCGAATGCAGTGTTGAAGTAAAACTAGAGTTCTTGTTAGATCATACCGCTGAACCAATTGTATTGACTCAAATGTGAGTTATTAAGAACTTAGCTTCTGAAAATGTTCTTTAAATATTTTATTACATTCTCAATATTTGGTTTCATATTAGTTTTATTTCCAATTTGTAATTAATAATTATTAAAAAATAATAAGATGTGTTCGCAAGGAATAACGCCATAGCAACTAATTACGTCACCCCTTCAATATTTCACTTAACATGAGGTAAATTTCGCTATATAATCGTTGTTCCTATATGTTGGGTCATCGGCACTAAGAAATTTTCAAGCCTAAACTTGTTCATTTAAAAATTTACCGACTCCTACAGTCATCATTTGAACGGAAATGACGTAACGAAAAATTCCGCGATCTAATTTTACTTCGTTTCTGTGTCGATGCCCGTTAACTGATGCGTCAATAAAACATTTATAAACTGCCGATTTTTAAAGAGAATTTAATGCAGATTTTAAATTTTTGCTCGGCTTCTTAATTTTATTTCGTGTAAGTACTCGAAAAATGATTTTTTTCTTTTTTTACAGATAAAACGTCACTTTTTAAATTTTTGTTTTTCCAGTGCTTGTGTAAATTATTTACGAGTTTTCGTATAAATATTTTGCTGCTTCAAAACTGCTTTAGATAGTATTACGATAATTTCTAGTCGAATTGAAAAGTGTTTTTTTGGAGAAATGGACAGATGATGATCTTAAAATAGCGCTTAAAAGTATAAAGGATAACGTGATGTCTGTAAATAAGGGGCAAGTACGGTTTTTAAAATTCCGCGACGAACCTTGCGTCCGACTACTTCGTCGCGAACAAAACTAGTAAAGAAAAACGCTCGACTGTAAACCCGTCCTAAGTGAAGCTGAAGAAAAGGAATTGTGCAGAAGAATCAAACGACTGGCCGAAATGGGATATCCGTTTCGAAAACTTTACGAATTACTGTTCATATTGGTAATACAAAGAAAACAGCATTCCAAATCCATTTCGAGAATTGGAAGAAGCGACGGGCCGGATATATTGGTTTGAAAATTTTATGCGCAGGTATCAAAATCAAATTTCTTCACGAAAAAGTCAAAATTTGAATCTTGCTAGAGCGCAGTAGTTGAATCGAGCGGTAGTCTCATTTTACATCTTTAAATAAAGTGCTGCAGGGAAATAATCTTTCCGATAAGCCACAAGCAATTTACAACATAGATGAAAAAGGCTGCATGTATTTTAAAGGAAAGATTAGTCTTCCTATTTCCCGCTTAGGCGACGTACATACGTCAAAACACGCAATAAATTGATGTGGCGTAATTACCTACACTATGTAGGTAATTACGCCACATCGTAGTATTTTCTTCAGTCGTTTCTGGGGAGAAGGGATGAGGGATCCCTGTTGGAACTTTTTTTTGAAGTAGATAATACGTCACCTAAAAGTGTGATGACCCCCCCCCCCGTTTTTTTAAATCTCTTCCCCTTCTTTAAAAAAATTCAAACAGCTTAAGATGGCGTTATTACCTGCACCTACCTTATATAAGTTTTAGTTTCAGTCAAATATTTTTTCTATATGCGTCTACCATATTTGATTCACCATTTTGCTTTTTATAATTTTAAATTCGGATTCATAGACCCAAAAACCCTTAGGTACTAAGTTTTGTATAAATTGAAACACGTTTTCGAGTTTTGGTCAGCTTTTCGGGGTGTGGGACCATTGTGCGTCCCCTGCAGTTTAATAACCAAGCATTTTAATTACTAGACTATACTAGTGATGGGTAAAAGTTCGTTAGTTTTTCTGATACAGATCTAGAATTGAATAGCAGGTTTCAGAACTGCATCTGAGATATATATCCATATCGGACTCATATGAACCCGGTGTGTTTACGTACACAAAGTACACTCTTTTTTTTTTTTTCTTGAGCATTTTCCCGCGAGCGGGGTCTGCTATTTTTTGTAGATGCGACAAGTGAATGAACCAACCGGCCTGTCGCCCGGGCCTGACGTTGGTATAGGCAATTGTTATATGCAACGCCGGTGTACACACGCAAGATATTACATTCGAAATTGATTGGTAATCGTTTGATTTATCGATATACGAGTGCAGTCCCGTGTGGGTCTGCTGTGTACTGACCTAGCGAGCATATGATGTTGTACGTGGTGGTTTGCCATTGCCACCACGTGATTACTAGCGATTATTTATTTTTTATTTAATTTAATTTTTGTAATAAGTTCGTCGTCGCTCGGGATCGAACCCGTGACCACCATATCGGAAGTCAAGCGCTCTAGCAACTAGGCTATCACGACGACACAAAGTACACTCAAAGATTGAAAATAGTTTGCACTACTTGCATTTTTACCAGTGTTGGAAAGAGAGGAGGAAATTTCAAAACAGCTAATGTAGGAGTATAACCGTACAGACAGAGTTGTGTCTAACAAAAAAAAAAAAAAACAATAAAATTTCTTTCTAATTCCGATATTATCATTTTTCATTTTTCTAGCTAATCGGGCACATTTCTGCTCAGATATTCATTATGAAGTGCAAAAAAGGACAATCGGTCCATTCTTCTGTCTTCGAGGTCAATATTTTAGCTTCTCTATAGCGGAACCGCGTGAAATATCACTTATCGATTCAGTTTGTATTCGCTGGGTCGGAGTTGAGAATACGTGTCCAGAACTATAGTTGAAGTTACGTCATCAACTCCGCTGGATGCGCCGATATGTATTCTCCTCCGGACCTACTTATCACTAGTGTGTAAACACACACATACGCACGCATGCGGATTTCATAATATTAATGTGGAATAATAAACAGATCTTTCGATAACCGATTTTTAACACTACTAAACTCATTTCCATGTAATAGATATAAATATTTTTCCAACGCTTCTGTGGTACTTCATCAGTTAGTTTAGCTCTTTGTTTTTTATTGTTATTATTATTACGAATTCGACATTTTACCGTAGTATCACTTCGAAGTTCAACTAACACATTCAGATGGAGTTGCTTAACTGCACGAGGTTCAGTGTTCGTTTTTCGCTGCTGATGTTGGTATAGCTGTTCAATTTCTGATTAGTCTGTTTCTTGAATTATTCATTAACATCTGATTTCTTGACAAGTGTTTGAGAAAATTTCTTTTCCTACAAGAGAGGAATCACTTGAAATTGTCGATTAAGTCGATTTCCAAAGTAGAAGCCCTTCCAGCGCGGAACAAGTGTGAAATATATTACAGTAATCTCTCGCACCAAAATCCTGGAAGGAATGAATATTGCAAGTGAGCGAGTGTGGCGTATTACAGATAGCACCATCATCATCATAATTTGTGTTCTGCCCCGAGTCTCTAATCCTTCACTATCGCTCTTAATACTTCCTTCACCATTCTCTTTCCTAAATTCCTTGTGTTCTCTTTCTTGTCTTTGAATCGCCTGAAATTTTTAACCAGCGAGTTCGATACAAAGGAAGCAGGACAACTGGGAAAAGTTTATTTCTGTGTAGTAAGCGGTGTATCGCGGGAGGTTGCCGAAAACGACCGTTATTACAAATTACTTAAGCCGTTTCAATTTTGACATCAGTGTTCTCCGTGAATAATAGAAAAAATTCTACGAGACGGTCCATTTCGATGAAAAAAATATTGCGTTATTATTTTTTCCCCGTGTGATATTAAATAATAGTTTCGCGAAATTGCACGAGCAGGGTAGATTACACAGCAATAATGTATCCAGTGAACAACTGCTATTGATTTTAACGCGTATAGAAAGAGGAGTCTTTTTTTAGTCTTCTTAGCATGCAACATGCTTTAGCCGTGACCTAACTAGCAGGAAACGTCAGACTAAATTGGAATGCAGAAAATGATACACTAAAATGGAACGTGAAGGCATTACGCGGTTCTAAATAAGAATACAGCCTTTTCTGCTAGTTGTCTTAAGTTAGTCGTGTTTGGACCGCGATGATTGTCGTTCATCGACGTCTATACGTAAATATACTATACATTTTAATGTTGCATCTACAAAAAAAAAAAAAAAGATATATAAAACTGTTGTCGAATTAATTTAAAAAAATGTGTTTACGCATAAGTATTGGAAAATAGGGTTTTGATGAAATGTACGAAATAAAAAAAACGAAGAAAACTTTTGATGAATCAAATAAAGATTACGCAAATCTATGGAAATGAAATAAAGAATAGAAATTTGCAAATCACTTGAAAAAACAGTTTCCAATAAAAGTTATCTCTTTACAGTCTTATACATTTACATATCCAGTCAGTCGTGTTATCATGCTCCGATGATGCTCGTCTGTCGATCTCAAGATACCTGTGAAAATCGGCGATTATTTCGGTTCATGAAAGAAACCTTTGGATTACAACTCAAAGCGAATCCAGCTCTACCAACAACTACTCGTGGAGGATCGTGTATCGCTTTGATCTTCGTTCGTCGCATCGATAAAATTTATTCTAAAAATTACATAAGTTACTTCAGCTATCCTAAACCGATATTATTGTCCATTACTTCTAAGAATTACATGACACAAGAATAAAAAAAAAAATGTTAATTATTTTATTTCGAATTCAAGATTATCTTCAATAGAAACAGTTGAAAGTATCAGAAATGATATTAACAGACAGCAAACGGCTAAAGCCTATGTTTTTTGAATTTTAGCCGTAGGCTCTAAACAGAGAGTATTAGGGAGTTCTCAGGGGTCTCTAACGGAGAGGCGCCCAGCGTCGATATTATTACTTTTTTTTCTGTTCCGAGATTGTCAACTATGGACATTAATCCAGCACAAGTGATATTTTTGTATATTTTTCAATTTACATAATCCGGATTCAAACCAGGTTCTACCTGAGGAAATTTGATCATTAATGCTTCACCAACTAGGCCACAGTAGCTAGAAGGTAGAAATTCGAGTTATCGTAGATGTAAATGAAATTATTTAAAGAAAATACCTGAACACGTGCTTCCGGTAAATTAATTTTCACAGCCACCTCTTCGCGTAGGAACACGTCCGGATAATGAGTTTTTTGAAACAACGTTTCCAGTTCTCGAACCTGCTGCGGCGTATATGTCGTACGATTTCTTCTCTAGAAACGAAAAATTTGCAATATTAATAACGCGCTCGCGTTGCTTCCCCAGGCAATTAGATAGAAAATTCTCAGTTCAACAATGCTTTCGCAATGTGTCGCAAATGTTCGTCCAAGAAAACCGACCTCACCTAATACTCTGTTCCATCTCCATCACCTACACAAAATTCGTTTTTCTTTTTGTCCTTTTCTTTTTTCTTTCATTGTATTATTTACGGGTATTCAAAGTTACGATTATTCACGTAAGTTGTTCTTCTACAAGTTTAAGGGATGTAGTAAGAAACGTGTGAGATTAATATCGTTACAAAAGGCGAAAAAAATCAACTTGAGGTTAGTCTTGATTTCGGTTAATATATTCAGCTTTTTGCGAAAATAATGTATGAAAAATTTTTCCGCTAACAGTAAAAATGGTACGTTACGTATTAGTGTAGCTTTCTTCTTACCTATGGTTTTCCAGACACTTCCCTTCTTTGAAACGCTCCACATCGCGGCGGCTATTTCTCGAATTTCATTTTCAATCTCTTTCCTACATCACTTTCTCGCTTTTCATCCGGTGGTTTGTTTGGTTTTGTCTTTTTCACTCCTCATCCGATCATCTTCTCATTACTCTAATCGTGTTTCATCCGAATGTTCGGCCTTCCGCGATCTCTTTTTTTATTCCGTTTTATTATTGTTTCCCTTATCGGTGCATTTTAGATATTGGTTTCGCGGCAGATTGATCTAAGTCATTCTCGCTTTAAGTCACTATCGTAACAAGTAAATTCAAGTTTATAATTTAATTCTTACTTTTTAAGAAAAGAGATGAATATAACGAATTCGCCGAAAACACACATTCAGTAAATCGTTAACAGATCGTTTTATAAATTCTTTCATTACTTATTTTCAAAGTTATTCGATGATCCGAAAAAATTTACAATTATTTGCGTTTAGCAATTTTTTGCAATATAAAATATAATAATCGAAGAGAAGAACACAAATGTTCAACTCTAAAAATTTTTATGCTAAAAGGTAAAAATAATACATTTTTGCAGTAAAATGTACCCTTAAAGAGGGATGTGATGATTATTCTTAAACAGTATTTAGACCTCTATTGGGTGTACACTAAATTTCTAAATTGGAATAATTAAAAAACCGCATCAAATGCGTATAAAAACGTCATCGCTTGTTTTCCAGAAGTCAAGTATTAGAAATACCACGGAAATTTTTTAATGTGGTTCTTCAATCGTTTTATAATTTGAATGTGGTATTGATTGTAAGCATTAATGCTGTTTAAAAATAATCATAATTTTTTTTCTTTCTTTTTGAGTAAACTTTGAAGTCCATATTTCTTAACAACTTTATTTCGTAATTTTTAGTGTAAATATTTTTAAGTGGTAATACGGGGATAGACGATACTTTATTCGGTGCTTTATAAAAAAGCTACGTATTGGTTTCAGAATATCATGTTAAAATTTCGTTAATGATCAGGTTATCGTTTTCTTCGGGAGTTTCAAAATAAACGATGCAGAAAAATTAATCGAAATAACGAAAACACTAATTAAGTTAAATTAAACAACTATTTGAACAAAATCTGTCCGATAATATAAAAACAGTAATAATAAAATAAAATCCTACCTCACAACGTAATATAGTGTTCGATCGAAATTCTTAAATAGACTCTTTTTTCTAGCCACTTCATGAGTTTACCCTTCAAAAAGGTAGTACCAATAGAATTGGTTCAGATTTTTTCCGTCCTTCTCTTAATTGTTCCGAACAGAGTCCTTTAAGCTCCCTTCGTTCACCTTCTCCAATCTTTCAGAATGTCCTCATTGGATACCGAATTCACAAAAGAAGGTTCTATTTAAATTGACCTTACTTATCTGGGGACATCCCGGAAATGAAGGCAATGTCCCAACGGATTTACTAAGCCATTGATCAAAATTTACCTAAATTAACGCTATTTCGATTAATTGAACTAATTTTATTTGCACAGTCAGCATTTCTGAAAGTGCATCCAAGTAACAGGTCCAATATTCAACTTTATACCTTCCAGAGCTCCGAATTTTGACGAATTGTTCGATTCTGCAAAACACCCCTTATGATTGTTATCAATGGGGATGTTCTACACTAATTCAATGAATTTCTTAACTCCCTCCCCCTTCCCCGTTGTGTTATTTCACCTAAACAAGCTAATAAAATAATTAATCCTGGATGTTCCTTGCTGGTAAATCCTTAATATTAAACATACACTGTGATTGATAATATTGCGCAAAGTAGTTCTCTTTTGCAGTTGCAATAGCAGCAACCGCGTGGTTTTTGGCAATGTTGATCGAGTGATCACTTAAATCAACTTCAACAACACAATCGCTGCAATCAACCTGAATTTAACTTAAAGTCCGATGATGATAATATCGCCTCGGTAAAAAATACATCTACCAATCGTTTTGACTGGCCTTTCGGACAGATTGTGTTGTGTTTATTCAGCAAACAGCGATAATGCATAGTAAGCGTACTATTATTCCACGGCGATGAAATTTACAAGCGTGCAATATTTAATCCCGCTGGTGGATGATCCAATTGATACCAGTCTCATATCCTAGGGAAGTAGTGTGTTCACAAAAAAAAAAAAAAACTTCGAAATTTAGGGACTAATGTTTGCTTTTACTAATATTGATTAGTTATTTGTAATTTTAGCTCATTGCTTATTTTTTCGTTTCGTTTGTTGTTCGCTATTTTTTTTTTTTCCCGATAGAATAATAAATATGAATTTTTGTATTTCATTTAAAATTTTCAATGTGTCCCGTAGATGTCGGCATTAAGTCTACAGCGGCCATGCCAATATTATAGTTTTGAAAATACTTAATACAGAGCGTGTTCGAAATTATCTTCTAAATCTAACAATATAGCGGTTTGTCCGAATTTGATGCACACAATTTCTCAAAATGAATCTTCTTTCAGCTAAGAAGCACTGTGTGTATGCGTTTTTTTTTTTAACTCAATCATTTCGTTTTTAGTAGAACTCCAACAATATCCTTGTGCCAAGGAGCTGATCTTTCTTAATATAATTCTTAAAGTGAGCGATGATTTAGGTCTCGAGATGTCTCGATAAAATGTATGCCATGTATGTTTATACTAATATGTGTTTTTATTTTCTCTTTTCTAATAATAAGGCTAATTAGACAGAAAAAAAAAAAAACATCATGTGTATATTCATTATTTTTATTAACTAATGGAACAGAATATGTTGCGTTTAATTACATTTTCCGGCTAAAAAATAGTAATAGTATAATTTTTGTTGATTGTGACGACTATCGCGAAACGTGTCGGTAAATATAGAACAAGGTTTCCGTGGTTAAACTTCAAACGCCATCAAAAACCGTATATATTAACTTAATTTAGCTTATACGTTATAATTCATATTATATTTAAACGATACATTAAAATAAAGTATTTTATCATTTCGAATAATTTCAACATTATCGTATTTTTAAATGCTTCCCGGTTTTTTACGTTTGCACAATACCGATAGTAACAGTGAATTTATCGGATGAAAAATCGAGTTATATTTGAGAAAAAAAGAGGATTAATCATCCGGAAATTGCAGAAAAATCACTGTTTACGAATGGAAAAAGAGCGATTTTTAGAGCACAGTTTCGAGTGTAGTTCAACTTGCTTTGCTCCCCTGCCAGAAAGAGGTTACGCATCTAATCCAGAATCCGCGAACAATCATTTATGTTTTTTGCGACGAATTATCCATTTTAATTTAGTTTAAAAATGTTTTGTATCGCGCAGGAAATCGATCCTCATCCGTTACTCCCTTCTGATTTACCATCAGTGGGAAATACACCGAGGTTCCTGACAAAATGAACGAAACTATTATATTTCGAACTTACATAAAACCTTTTTGAGTTTTTCTCCTTGCAGGCATTTTAATAATTTACTTTCTAAAGCTGCGTGAAGAAGCGAAGAGTTATATGCTCTTTCGGATTATTTAATTGGAAACAGCTGTCTATATTTATAGGTGGAACTTGGGTCCTAAAAACCTTCCTGGTATTTTCAATTCGGTAGAGAGACTTCCGATAGAGTATTATGGTATTTTAAAATTCGCTCCTGTAGAATTTCATAGGCGGCTAATAATAACGTCAAAAATTTTTAATATCAGTGTACTTTCAACAATTTCCACGTATATTATCCTCGTAGTTATCCCGAATCTACAACGGCTCTTGGAAATCGAGTTTTTTTGTTGTCTTTTTTTTGACCGTCCGTTTTTTATTAGTTTGCTATCCGAGTTCATTTTTAATAATGAGTTCGGATGTTTTACCAGCACAAAACGGTTTCGAAATAATGAATAAATTTTTGTATATGTCAAGTAGACGAAACCGGTAGGACGAATTTTTATATATATTTTGTGAATTAATAATGTTTGTAATACTTGTATTTTAATAATTTAATATAAATAAATGTTATATGTTTTAGTGAATTAAAAGGTACTCTGTGTCCGTGTAATATATAAAACTATAACTTTTGTAACGTAAATTAAGGTTTTAAAATATATAACTTATCATATTATTGAAACAAACGATTACAGGAAGATATAACACATAATTTTTATTTTGTTTATTTATTTTTTTATTTTTTTATTTTAAAGAATTTGCGGGTCCCACAAGGCAATTGCTCTCGTCTGTGGGTCCCCAACATAATTAAATCGTTCATAAACGCATATTTTAAAGCTAATACGTCATATTTGTTACTTAATTAACTTTTATTTTCACTAAACTACGTCTAATTTCTTAAACAAGTTCCATTCATACCCACCATAAACATCCTAAAGCAACACATATACACACGTGTGCCAAAAGGTATGCAGTTAAAAGAAGGAGCCGTCATGCATCGGTACCTCTGAGAACCGAAAAGCCTTTTTTTTTTTTTTGTTTATCACATAATTTATATTTACTCCCTTTCCCCTTCAGCCCCCCCCCCCCAGTCTACTGTGCCTTTCCTTCTTCTACTCTTTTCTCATTATTTGCACATCAAGCTATCAACCTAATTTTTATTTTGTACTTTTATATGTTCAGATTGCGTTCGTCTCTCTAATTTTGGTGTGTTACCCAAATATATGACTTAAAACTTCCTCTTCAACATTGTTAATTCCTTTAGGTCTTCTTATAAATCTGTCATAGTTCCTAGTCCCATGAATCCTTTCCCTTGTCGGTAATCTTATTTTTTTTCTATTTTATTCCTTAATAGATATTACTGTAATAAAAAAACATTTTTGCTGGCATTTCTTTATTATTATCCCACCTAGTAGAATTCGTTATCAGATTCGTCCAGTTTGGTAAAAATATTTTTAAACATCTTTTTTGTAGCTTACTAATTTTCCTTAATTTCGTTTTTTTTTTTTTTTGCCTCTTCCCAAATTTTGATTACCTGATCCTAGACATTATTAATGAGTGTCAAAATTCAATCTCGCAGTTTTGTAATTTATAACCTATTTTAATTTGTATAAAGCCGGTATAGTCTGCCTGATTTTCTTGGCAATGCCATCAATGTGAGCTCTCCTCATGTCAACACCTTATCAAATGTTATTCCAAGATACTTAAAATTATCAACCGCGTTTCTATCGGATCACAACAGCATACTTCAGCTTCATGAAGACAATCCACATTATGCAACACTAGTTTAGGAACGAACTTTCTAAACCAACCTATGTGGTGTTCTTACATACATCATATTTGATTTTTTGGCATTTATTAATAATTTGTTCTGCTTCAGTATATGAACTGGAAACCGAATGAAGCACCGTGCACGAGATTTTTAATTTAATTAAATCGGTCGAAATCCGAAATGTCAATTAAAACAAATAAAAAAAAAACCGAACTATTTTATTTTTCGCCGATTTGCCCGCGCATATTTATTCAATATGTCGATTTTTTTGTGTTTCATCTTGATTAAAAATTTGGTTAAGCTACAGATGAAAATTGGTTCTCTCATAAAAAAACCTTGTTTCTTACTTAAGTGCTGAAAAAATGTTACAAGAAGATCTCAATAATTTATGCAAATGGGCGCATGACAAAAAATTATTAATTAACCCTAAAAAAACAAAAGTGATACACATAAGAACACCAAGCCGGTTTAGAACGTTCATCCCCAAATTAATTTTACATGATACAAAGTGTCTACACAGTAAGGAAAAATGTAGCTGTGGAAAGTTGGAAAATGTGAATGAATTTAAATATCTTGGGGTAATATTAGATAAAGGACTAACATGGAAAAATCATATAGACAAAATCGCAGGAAAAGTTAGACAAACTATCCCAGCATTATATAAATTAAAACAATGTATGACATACAAAAGCCTAAGATTATATTTCGAAGCTGTAATAATGTCCAGAATTAAATACGGAATCGGAATTTGGGGTGAGGCGAAAATTACAGAAATGAGGAAAATCAACAAATTGCAAAAAAAATGTTTAAAACTGGTCCTACACAACAAGAATAATTCAGACGCATCAGATAATATCACTTGGTGGAACAAAAATAATGAAATGTCGGCAAAAATGTTATATTATTACAGCAAATTACTTAGTGCTAAACTTGAAAATAGGCAGTTATCAACTAAAACGAGAACGTACATAACTAGAAATAGCGACCGACCTTATTATGTACGACTCAGGGGAATTAACAATAAAATAGATAATGTGGATGAAGAAGTATTAATAAAATTAATGGAGAAGATACCAAAGGAAATCCAAAATGAGGAAAAACTAGAGATATGGAAAAACAAAATTAAAATTTGGCTGATAGCATGGTATAAAGAACAATAGAAATAATAGTAATAATAATAATAACAATAATAATAACAATAATAATAATAATAACAATAATAATAGCAATAAAAATAATAATAACAATAATAATAACAATAATAATAATAATAACAATAATAATAACAATAATAATAATAATAAAAATTTTGATATACGATTGGCTACGATCCTCAGTTTTAAGCTGCTATTCAGAGTGTGGTAACTATATAAAAATTTTATTATACCATTGTAATATATAAGCTAATATATTAAGATATCTAAATAGCAAATAATATATTAGATAAATGTATAATTGAGAGTGTGAATTTTGTAGTATAAGATAATTAACTTTGTAATGTAACTTAAGTTGATGTTATATTGTATAAATAAACGATATAATTATGTTGGGAACCCACAGACGGGCTAGTGCCTTGTGGGACCCGCAAATTATTTAAAAAAAAAAAAAAAAAAAAAAAAAAAAAAAAAAAAAAAGTAATAAAAAAAAATAACCTAATTTTGATTTATCATGCGCACACTTTTATTGGTAGCGTTGTGTTTATTCTTTCGTTTTGAAAGCGGAAATGCTCGTATAAAATGTTTAAATAAGCAAAATTTTATCTTATAAATGGCACAAAAAAAAAAAAAATTTCATTTGCGACGTGTCAGAAATGTTATCAAATTTATCCGATATCGTGAAATTTCCATTTTGATCGCATTGTAAATTGTCGGTTAGCTGTAGGCGTGTTGCGAAATATAATCAGCTAAATCTATCAGCAGGCCGGAGTGAGGAGTTGCGTTTAAAAGAACGAAAGAAAAAACTGGTAATTAAATTAAATTAAAATTAAATTATTCGATATAATATTATAGGAGGAGATATCGCACCTGTCTTCTTCGACCGAAATCAGACGGCATATGAAATAGAAAAGGATTTGGTCCTACCATTTTCGCGGCTTGTTCGAAAAATGCCGGTAACGACGACATGAAAACACTGGCAAATCGCTAACATGCACGCAACCAATTCACCACTAACTGGCAACTCTATTTAATATTATAAGGGTTTTATGCTAATGGCATATTCCACACCGCTATGCAGAGTATATATTCCAAATTCGATATTTTCATTGGTTAATCTTCGACCAATAGACGGGCGTCGTAAGCGAATTATCCGCAGAGAAGGTGGCGCGCTTTCAGCGGTAGAGGGTTAGAATGAAAGGGTGGAAATAACGCTACTCAGCTCCCAGCTAGCGGGAAGGTGTTTTCTCTATTTAAATAATTATTCTTTTTAAACTTGTCAAATTTATGATTATCATTCGAAAAAATTTAACCTGGCGCGAGTTTTATTTTTATTTTATTTCATTTCTTTATTTTAAATGGCCACCGAGAGCTTAAAAATTTGGGAACTGTTATTTATTCATTTTTTTCCTTTCATATAATATATTTATTTATTATTTAAAATATTTCCATAATGGCCTAATATGTCCCGTCCACTTAAGTTTTTTCGGTGATAGTGGAGAACTCTGTTTTTATTGGCGCCATATTATTTTCGTTCGTTACTTTTACAATATGTTTCGAAAGAAGTTAAACATTTCCTGTTCTTTGCATGAACTTCTTACCGTTCGAGTAACGTTGAACAGTTTCGAAATTTATTACAATCTAATTTTTATTAAAAAAAAACGATTAAATAAATAGCGCATAAATTGCGGAAATTTGATTTTAGAATCTATAGAATTTTTTGGAATGATAACACGACGAAAATAATTTTCTAAACAGGTGCTTATTTTGTAATACTTTAAATTTTCATATATTATTTCTGTGCTGTTCTGGCATTTGTTTGGTTTATTCATTTCTTCTCTGTCGTATTTACCAAATTTCTTTTTTTACTTTTCTTTTGAGTATGCATGTTTACGCACTATTCCGTCGCGTATATTTTTACTTGTTAATTTTAATATCAAAAATATCCAAACAACACTACAGCATTGTAGTCAATAAAGTTGTCAAATGGACTGGAAAACAAGGCCTAACCTTCTCGACAGCAAAAACGGTATGTATCACATTTGGTATACAACCGGCCTCTTCCACCTACATGCAATATTTCGCTATACAATGAACGTGTGAAGACGTCAACGTCATTGAAGATACTAGGAATAACATTCGATAGAAAATTGTCGTGGGTAGATCACATACAAGCTTTACAGATCAAGTGCCACAAAGCGCTAAACGTCCTAAAGATGGTAGCGCACACAAATTAGGGTGCAGACAGGAAATCCCTATTACTTCTTTATAAAACACTGGTACTTTCAAAAATGGACTACGGATGCATATTATATAATAGTGCAAATCCCAACGCGCTTAAAAAGCTGGACTTAATTCAAAACATCGCGACGCGACTCGTTACAGGAGCTTTAAGTACCAGCCCCACCACAGTTATCCTACTAGTGGAAACGGACTTATTCCGACTCAGCGATCGGAGAAATCTACTTTCACTGATAGTACTTTTTTAAAATCTGGCATCTTCCTCATAATCCTGTCTACGGTAAAATTATAAATTCAACAACTTATACCTCGCTTTATAAATCAAGAGTACGTTCACCAAGACCACTAGCAGTGCACACTGTAGATTGCTCTGCAGCAAATTTGATATCGAAATTCGGGGCTTTACTCATGAAGGACAACATGCGACTAATACGAAATCGGCATTAAAAAACACAGCTGCTAAATTATATGAAATACCATAAAGTTACCGTGGCAGTCCGAATGGGGGAACAGCGTTTTAACGGAAACAAACTATATACAATAAAACCGATCCTTTCCGAATGGCATAACCGCCGAAATCGCCGGGAAGAAGTGTTATATTGGCACGCTTAAGAATCGGACGCATAACGCACGCTTATATCTTTGAAAAGGACGAATCACTAATACGTACTGCATGCTCTAGTGTCAGCTATACATAACCCACACATTGTCCGAATGCGCAAGGTATACAACGCAGCGACAAACATGCTTTGGAAACGCAACTTTAGACATTATCTTAAGTAACGATATCAATAATATTAATAATTTATTTTCCTTTTTAAAATTAACAAATCTTTATAATACTTTATAATAATTAGTATATGTAATTACATAAAAGATGCAAATGATCATGCAGTCGAGCATCTTTCAAATAAATAAATAAAAAAAAAAAGTCCTCTCGGAAATTCATCCAAGTATCCCCGTTGATTTTACACATCGATATACGGATCAGTTTTTAAATAACTATATATATCGATAGTTCTGAGTTTAATCCAAAAACGATATTATCGGCGCTATAGTTGCGATAGGAAAGAGTTTACCTTCAACATAAAGTCATCACGTAGAATGGATGTGCTTTTAAAACAACTTTGGGTTGATTATTTTTTGGAACAAAACGTTCCTCTTCGTGAAACAATATTAAAAATATTATATATTAAGTTATAACAAATACAAATTTAAGTATAAAATGTTTGCTTACTTGGAAACGTTTTCGGGTATAACCCATCATGGGCTAAGAACACAATATACGTGTGATCAGAAACAAATTCTAAATCACACTGAGGTCAAATAGGAAAGAAAACGGTTTACAGAGTATAAATCAACAATTTAAAGTCGATATATCAAAATGGTAGTTAAATGTTTATTATATCTAAGAATAACTAATAATGTGTTTTTTAAAAAAAACATCCAGCTGGTATATGCGCCAACATCAACGCATGAAGATGAAGAGGTCAAATAAAGGTTACGGTAAAGTTCGAAAAAGGGCTTTAAATGAGAATACTAACCGGCGAATGTATCACGAGATCAATAACCAAGATCTCATCCAAGGAGCGAGAAAATGCAAGTTTTAACTGCCACGTGATTGCCAACGCTTTGGGAAGATGTTAGAATTGAACAGACAGAAGGCGATGAAAAATAAATAAAAGTATCTCGATCGAGAATATCGAAGTTGGTTAAGTTTTTTTCGGTAAAAATAAAGAGGTCAAGCAAAAAATGGACTTGGTTAACGGCAAATCGAGAAACAAACAATGAAATTCGCTACAGTGACAGATGTAACTGTAGTGAATGCTTTTCGAGAAAAAAATTCAACGATCATCGAGTTCATGTAAATAAAAAAAGAAAACTCAACAGGAAAAGCGGCAAAATAAATAAGAAAACAAAACCTCGAAAAGCAACTCAATATAGCGTTAAATGTGTTGCAGAAATTTTTCAGAACCCACTATACGGAATCTAATTAGAAACTTATCCAACGGTAAAGTGTTCTTTAACGAGTACGAAAATGAGAGGGAACATCAAGTCCTCGAAAGTTCATCTCGACACTTCATTTAACGGGTTATAAGGGGAAATATTAGTCTCTCACAAAAACGTGAAATGGAATTTCTAGGACACATTAAACGGTGCTTACTGAAGAAAAGGAGCGATAAATTCGATTTTTTTTTGCATAAAAATCGAGTTATTAAGTACTTTCGGATTAACGCGAATTACGTTTAGGGGGTTTTCCACCTATTCCCAAAAAATTCGGGTACTGCGTTCGTTTAATTAACTATAAATACAATGTAACATTCATTACAAGCATGGTCCAGTTAATCTCATTTTACAGTCACACCGCTATATGCTAATAGACTTTTATAAACTGAATTATTCTTACGATATGTAATTGTCTTCGATAGAAATTAAACTAATTAATAAGGTTCGTAACTAATTCTGTAGCATGTAAAATTATTGAATGTTTCATTACCATGATTACATAAGTTTAATATATGCCTCAAACACTGCATTTGTAATTCCTTACATGGTCTACTAGAAATGTCGAATTTTTTTAAAAATCCTTTACATTTTAAAGGAGGAAAAGAAAGGGCTACACACATTCCTTGTTTTTTGCATAAAATAATAATCGCGCTACAGCCGGAACCGTTTACAGCAAATAATTTAAATTTCATATGAACATTACCGATATACCGAAAACATTACATTTCGGAAATTCAAACTTTTAAGCAGTGAAAATAGATTACAAACAAAATTACATAAAGTGCACAATATCTCGTAAAAAACAGCTTGTTTATCATACTAATAATTTTGCATAAAGATTACTTATATTGTGTACTAAAAGTCTGCATTTTTTTTTAAACTTCGAAATTTTAAGGGTGAAGAAGGATTGTATAACAAAAATTAATATCACGCTACAGTTAAAATGGTACTTATAATAGAAAATATTATACGAATATTACATATTGAATTGCGCATTGGTGCCACAAGTAGTTCAGCGACTGCAACAGTTTAAAATTCAAATAGCCAATTACTAGCGATAGAAGAAGACAACGTTATCTCTGCCGGTTTATATCGCATCCGGAAAAAAGTAAGGAAACTTTTACACACACACATATATATATATATATATTTGTCAAAGTATTACGTTCTGGTGAAGTTGTTCGTATTCAGAAGAGAGAACGATCTTTTTGATTATGAAATAAAATTTTGTTTTTTTTCTTTCGAGTTATTTAACAAGTTTAACAATGTATTCTTTTGCCGAAGTGGTTTTCATGTTTCGGTTTGTTTGGTGTTTACCAACAGCCTAGACAAAGTGTAGTGTTTATTCTGAAAAGAGACGATATGGTACTACTGCTAGTGACTTGAACTTTTTATATTACATTAAGGTTAACAATTTTCTCATCTACCTGTCATGAAGCTGAAAGATTATATATATTGTATATCTGAGTGTTTTTGAGCTAAAAAGAATTTAACCGGCGATGGAATCGGGAAAGAGATGCGCAATATCAATCGGTATTTCTTATTAAACTAAAATGTGCATTTATAACGATTTTTTTATTTTATTAATTAGCAGACGATTTTAAAAAATCTCATTTTTACACTCCTTTCTTGCCATATTTTGCGTTCGTTTTCAAAGTGGTTCAGACTTCTGCATATTCATATCGTTTGGATGTAAGTATTTTTAATTTTTATTCATTATTTTTAGTCCAACAACGATTACTTTTTTCGATGTGCTCTGGTTATACTGTGGTCGGAACTATCTACTTTTGAACTACCATTTTGTGTGGTCGTTTCAAGTCGAAATCGACCACTGCACGTAACCACACTAGAAATTAGTTATTACGAATTCTGCAAATTTTCTTATTTAAAGTGAAAATAGACTTGGATGTTGTCTTTCATTACGTCGAAGACAGCGGAGTCGAAGGAAAAGATATTTTTGGGTTCATCCTATGATAGAAAACAAAAACGAAAGCAAAATATTTGAGTAATAACTCGTTGAGAATATAAACGATGAAAAATATTTTAAATATTTTAAAGTGGGTAAAAATGCATTCGATTATTTATTATGCGAGCTAACAAACAGTACATGACGAACACGATCATGAAAAAAAGTATGCCAGCTGTCAAACGTCTCGCACTCGCTATAAGATAAATTTACTTATTATTCGCTGGAATAAACTTTAATATTCATAAATATACTATTAAAACAAACTTTAATATTAAAGTAACAAGGATATGAAGTTAACAAATATTAGTGAAATGAAAATGTTTGACAAAAACTGGTTCCGTAATGCAGTTATCAATTCACATCTTAAAATTAAAATAAATCAAGAAAGTCAAAAAAGATGGCCTTTTTTCGCGAAGCCAAAAAAATTAACTTAATTTTTGAAGAACTCGAGAAATATTGGAAAGATGTTAAGAAAGGGAAAAGGACAAGATGTGTTATAAAATGAAGATTTAGCTGTTTTCTAGTATAGTCCATAGAGGCATGAAAAGAGTAAACACCACTAAATATAACAATCTAAAAAGTAGGTACGGACTAAAAATAATAGTCACGTTTTCACAAGCGCCGTTATTATAGATTATTTTATATTATCAATTAATGACTTAACGTTATTATATTTATTATTATTATTATTACTTGTACTATAAAATATCATCTAAATTTTAACTGAAAATGTTCGATAAAATGGAGTGGAATCACAATCATCGTTAGTGGCTCGAGCTGAAATGCTTTCTGATGAAGTGATTTTGCGTGTTAAAAAATAAATTATGTTTTTATGCGTAATTATATAAAAAAATCTTAATCTTTATTATCTATTAATCAAACATTTCGCAGGTCAGTTTTTAGGATAAAAATAATAAATTCTTTTGAAGCAACTGCTCCGACGGAGCAGTAAAAATGAAATCAAATGTTTTGTATAATTGTAAATTATCTGGCCGTTTAAAAGCGTTGTACTTTAATACATCGGCGTTTATTGAACTTTTTTGAAGCGAAATTTTTTAAGGGACACTACGACGAGTTTTGAGATAGAGAGTAGTAAACTCGTCCAGCTACCGAAATCTGTTAAACTACTTACCTTTTTCTATAATGCCTGTTTACTGGAACATGGAGCAAAAGAGACTGAAACAAGTATACGAAAAAATTAAATCATTTCCTGGCGTGGGAAAAAATAATATTACTCTATTTTGTAATAGATGAGAAAATTTGAATAAAACGTTTATTATGGTAAATATTAATTCATAATCATCGTAAGTCAATTATTTTTATTTTCGAATAAAAGTTACAGTGAGGATAAAGATGATGAAATTTGTGGTATTTATTTTTTATTATAGTCAGCGAGCCTAGAAAAAAAAAAAAAAAACTGTGCGTCAGTCGAAAGCTAACAGCATTAGAAATGAAACTTTTCATGGAATACAATAAATATGAAACGAGGGAATAATAAAAATACATCGAAGTAAAGAAAAATTTACACTTAAAACCATAACAGAAATGATATTTGTGTAATATAAATAACGATGTGAAGATACTCTTGAATTAAGCATTACAGAAGTACTGTATGTACATATTTATTGTTACATACTCGTATATTGTTACATGTACGTGTATTATTAGTAGATATAGCACTTCTGCAATGCTTAATTCAAGAGTATCTTCACATCGTTATTTATATTACACAAATCTCATTTCTGTTATGGTTTTAAGTGTAAATTTTTCTTTACTTCGATGCATTTTTATTATTTCTTCGTTTAAAATTTTTTGCATTCCGTAAAAAGTTTCACTTTTAACGCCGTTAGTTTTTATAAACTTTTTAAAATTGTTTTATAATTTTTCGTTTATTTCTACTACTACTGTCCGTGCAATTGCTGACAAATTTGTTTTGTTTTTAAATTATTCGAATATTTTATTTTTAGTGAAGTAGGTAAAAGTAATTTTTTTTTTTTTTTTTTTTTTTTTTTATAGTACGTAAACAAAGGACCGCCCACTTAGAAACAATATGGAAGGGGAAGAATCAGTTGGAAATTTTGTTAGAGACTAATAGAATAAATACGCTGAGAGCTGGAACGATGTGGGGAGTAGAAAAAGATAAGGTGTGTGAAGCATAATAAGGAGCAGGAAGTTCGGGTGCTAGATACCGGAAATGCAGAACAGAACATTCAATATAAAGGGGTAGGGCGGAATGCATATCGGTGGCACGAACCTTAATGTTCGTGTTAACTTCTGCTAACAGCAAAAATATCTTAATTTTATCGGACTCGACAAGTTGTTTGATGTCTTTTTCAAAAGTGGCATTCAATTATAAATTAAATTATATATTCTCTTCGATTAAATCATTTGCCTTTTCTTTGAAAGTTTCTGGCTTGATTCCAGCCGATGTAGGTATGTATGAGGTTGCTGACAATTAGGCTAGGGGAACGTGGCTGTTAATTGTAGAATGCTATGGTATATCTCCTTCTGGAGATTTATCGAGTATAATTAAATTAATGCATAAAGGATATTGGGAAGCTCTATGGTACAACCCAGATACTAACAAACTGAGATTAATAATTGAAAGTAACAGATAATGGGTGGAATTTGTTTTAAAGCCCCCCCCACCCCAACTAAAAAAAAAAAGGAGTTGTCTTAAAAAATACATGATTGGAATCGCAGAAGGATTCATCAGGTGGATAAAGAAGACAATTCGGAAAAGATGTTAAGCAAAGACGAAAACCGAGAGGAGAATAACAGAATATGATTGAACCGCAGGAAAATATGATATCCCCTTAATTTAAATGTATTAATTAATTAAGTTATGTGCTACATTTTTAAATGCTACAGCTGTTCATTTAGTAATTTAATTTAATTTTTTTCTGCTGCAAATGTATACACATACTTTTTACTTTAATTATGAATTTAGAATCAATACGAGTAGATGTAAAATAATTCCTCATTATGAAAAATTTTACACACTGAGATGGTGCGTGTTTGTTTCCGTCACTATCTTATTTGTTTTATGATAATGAATTATTAAGAGTAGAATTCCGAAAAAGTATTGTACAATGTGTTTGTAAAAATTAGGAAAGATTCCGGCCATAAATTATTGGACTGAATAGAGAATCACGTAAAAATAAAATAGAATATTTAACAGATATGTAAAAATATTGGGACTTTTACTTGTGAACTTATGGTGGGAAGTGAAATGTTTTCTTATGAATTTCAAGTTTATTATGATGATAATCTTTTAAGGAAATGTGAGCAACCAAGTAAAGGAGCTTTTTTCTTGAAAATGACCCATTATTTCTTCTGAACGAAGTGTTAATGGAATGCTAAGAAGCAAATTATTAAAGAAAATGTATCCGAAAAGATGATAAATTCTTGAACGAAGCCGCAAGCGATAGCTAATATATACGTATATATTTATTAATTACAACGTAATTCTTAGGCCACTCGTAAATATCGAGCAAAAAGAAGGAAGTTTAAAAGATTCGGATAAATGAATGCCTAAGAAAATGTAAGTGGTTCCAATTCCACCAGAACTTTTCGAGCCGTTAATAGGGTTGCACGTGTGGGAAGGAAATACTGCATAGTTACATCTCGTGAAAGAAATTTGAATTATAAGAACAGGAAAAGAACTTTAGAAGGGTACGTAAGGTTTGCAGAGTTAAGAAATAGGGGAGGTTTTAGAAAATGATTACATACGGGCAAGGAGAATTGGGTTTTTGCGAGGATAAGAATTTTCTCCGGAGTAAAACGCCATTCTTTCTTCATAAAGAGGTAGGATAGAAGTTTAGACGATATGTCAACGGTAAGCGATTTGAATATACTTCTAAATAAGATCTACAATTAAAGAAGGGCGCCGCGAATAATGCTGAAATTGGGGAGGAGTTAAGAGCACCAAGATGAAAACGAAAATACAAATTTTAGATTATACCTAGTTTAGAAAGAAAAAATTGTAAAACATTACCATAAATAAACGGTAATCGAATTTAGAGCGAATATTTACGCAAGGAAATAAGTAAATAAGAGTGTCGCCACTCCATTTTGTAAGAGAAAGGACTTTCAAAAAATTTAGTTTTTTAAAAGCGAAAGAGGAAAGGAAATTTTAATATGTTCAAAAAAGAACAGCCGATTATTAAGGTAGGATCGAAGAAAGAAAATAACACAAAAATATTTTTCAGAGGAGATGGAAATGTGCAAAGAGACGAGGGAGAATGTTCCGGCGTAGGAAGAGTCCAATTAAACATTCGGGAGTTAGTTATTTTTTTTTTTTTTGCGATGGAAGAGAAAAATGTCATGAGTAAAGAAAAGTGTGCGGTAAGGATGCGATAGAAGTAGTGTAGATATTGAAAAATGCAGGACTAAGAAGTCTAAGTATTCACTTAGTTATAGAAATGAAAAATTACAAATTCACCGTGTCGTCTCTGCCCCATTAACAGGGTAAATAATGCACGTATGGAAGAGGATAATTTTTCGTAACATTTTGTTATTAACTTTTTTTTCTCCCGTTTTTTTCGCAAAAAAATTCAGAAAAGTTTTGCTAGCTATTTAAACCCCGTATTTTTAACTCCCTCCACTCACAGATACATAGAGTCACCGGATACTGATCAAAATGAGCAAAGATAGGGAATTGCTGCTCGAGAAAAGAGAATTACAATATTTATGAATATCTACAACTAATTATAGGAGTCGAAATTTTGGAGACAAAATTTCTGGCTAAAAGATCGTCGTCGGTGCACTAGACTGCTTTCCAGGTCTATCAGAACTCCTCCCCTTCTTCAAGGATGTCATTAAAAAGGAAAAGATTAAACATTTAATTCGAGATATGGTGTACTTAAGCCAGACTAAGATAATACGGAAGCCAAAGAAATGAGCTAGTTTATTTATTATCTTCGGTGCTGCATGGCTTAATATGTATTGTCAAGCTTTACAATTCTCGGATTTTACAAGACTTTTTTTTTTAATCTGCAATTTTTATTTTACTTTGCTTAAAATTGTTAACCGTATCCGACGTAACGTTTGGTCCATCTTCCGTAATTTGACTATTCAACAATAAAAAAATTTGAGTTCGCAAGACTGAAAAGTTATTCGAAAATTATGCTGCAAAACTTCCAAATCACTGTACGTTAGAAACGAGTAAGAAGAATAAAAAGAAACAGTGTTACGTACTCTAGTGTATGGTTTTTGACATTGAAAAAGTCGCAAAAGTGAAAATCGCATATAGGGCTTAAAGTCAAATTGTGAAGGTAGTAAGATGTACACCTGAGCTAAATGCAACAACGTTATTTCCACTACCCGCCCGTCTTGCACTATCGAGCACGGAATTCGGTAAGATTCGTGGGTCAAGTCAGCACTGGAATCGGTCGTAAAAGCGAAAAACGCGAACATCGTTTGAAGTCAAATTGTGAAGGCGGCAAAATATATAACTTATATGTATAAACAGCATCATCATTTTGTGCCCGTATTAGGTTCTCGTTAGGAACGGAAACATCCACTTGTGCCCCCTTTAACGTAAAACCAATGTCTCCAATTTTGTTCGGACGGTCTTTGGCTAATATTTGAATTGAACGATCATACGAGAAATAAGAGACGGCCCGGTAGCGAAGGAGGCTCTCCGTTAGACGTTTGCGATGGGCTATGCAAAATCCAATTCCACGATTACACGTCAACGCAGTTTCACATTACTTCACTTACCGCGGTTGGTCGCAATGCGCATTTTTAGACTAAAATTTAAAACACGCGCCCAGCGGAAACAACAAGTTTCAGTTAGTGGAATTCGCTTAAAGAAATTCCGGTCGTTTAGAAAGCGCCGCTGAATATGTGTCGTCATTCGCGGTCTTTTTCATTAATTAGACCCGCAGTACGATCGAGTGCCCTTCCATCCGTCCGCTCTAGAGCCCGCCTTCCGAACAATATATGCGAGAGATGATACGCTCCTGGATTCTGTTTTCGGGAAATAATAATATGGTCGTTGCAGGTGCGGTGTTTTTCGGGACCGATGAAAGGGGTGGTACGCTGCGAACCGAGCAAACATTCTGTAAATTTATTTTAAAACGTAATTAAGCGTTAGCGTATCGTTTTCATTAATAAGGTAACGCACTAAATACGGAAGAAAGAGAAATCCGTCGACGAATTAAAGCTGCTGGCGCTCACAATCGAACGTATAATGAAATTGCGGTGGTACTTCAAAGAGCGACTAGTGCTGATGAAAGGTTGTCCGCTAAGAGAGAATCTGGGCGAAGCAGCGCCGCTGTGCAGACTTACCGGCCTCAGACCCGACGTTTACGCTTACGCTTAATTACATGATGAGGCTAAATTACATAAAACTCTATTCAATTTGTCGGAAAAGCGGAACATTGTATGGCGCGAAATTCTCAAAGGGATGCTGGAATTCGCATCAGGAAAATGCCCGCTTCCATTGATGAGAAGCGTTTCTTTACGAAATGGAACCTTCGACCGTTCGTGTCCGTGTATACCTTCGGCTACTTTTCGTCACTTTTTCACGTCGATACTTTTATTTCCGCCGCCGAAGCCCCGCGAGTTCCACACGCGCACACCGACTCGTCCATGCCAAGTCAGGACGCGACGGTTTAATTAGTTAAAAGGCTATACTGTAGCTGCACTTTCCAACTCGTTGAGAACTGCCGTCATTTTCTGTCCGGCTCGTCTGGTGCTATGCTGTCTTGAGACCGTCCCGGCACTCTTACACGGTGCAATTCTTTACGCAGAACTGCGTTCAACCGTTCGCTAAAGGCATGACCACCTGAACAGAATCATTGGGCTCTGTGTATTTTACATTTAACGGCGTTCAGAATACCGGCAAAGTAGAACAGGTACGAAAAAGGACCAGCATGATGTCACGAGTTATTATCGAATTTTCGCTTGTCGATTTAAATTACCGCGCGTTGACGAAATAAATTCAAATACCTAGAATTAGCATGGAGTACGTAACACTCCGAAACATGTCGGCTATTTTTAATAATTTTTAAAAAATATAATTTTCTGTAGTGTCCATGTTTTTATAATATTTTTAATGAAGAAGTAATTTGATCTGGTAGCTGGCCGGTAAACTTTTGTAAAATTAATTTGTGTATCCTTCTGAAACACAACGATGTTTCGACTCAATTACAATTACGATCAGTTGAAAGTTTAATGAATTTTTTCCAGTGCTCAGTACACATTAGGAAATAATACGTGAATCAGTGTTACATTTATATATATACATATATAAGTATATAACTCGGCTCTTCAGGACCAAGCCCTCTTCACCCCCAAATCTAGATCTTCTATAGTTCTTATAGAAGAGTAAACTTTTTCATTGGCTGCTCCGTTCGACAAAGCCTTTTCGTATCTTTTTTCGTTATATTTTCGTTACATAAAATTATGACATTTTTTGGGGAAAATTTCGTGACAGGATACTTTTTCTGATGACCCCTGGCGTAAAAATGGCGTAACCATTAATATATATATATATATTGTATATACAAATAAAAATAAAAGTCAAAAAAATGTATCTATCAGTATGTGTTAATTTCACGAACTAACGATCCGGAAGTTGCCACTAATAACACTCTCCCGTCGACTTGCAAGATAAAGGCTACATACTACCACATCACGGAACGACCCACTGACTATTAGAACTACAGTCAAAAAATGTTCTTTCGACCACACCCTATTTCCCATATATGGAAGTTGTTAAATCTAAGCCAGCAGTTAACCCAGCTGTGCCTACTTCTTCGAGAAAACGGTACCGTTCAATGATAGTTGTGTGCTCATGGATCTCCAATGTTTTTTTTTTTTTTTAGATGGAGCCCGTATCATAGAATGTACATTACATTCATCTAACGTTGCGCCAAATGTATATTCCCCAACCGCTTTTGTTTTCACTCCTCTTGATCGCGAATTGATATCAACAGAAAAGCGCATATAGACGACAGGTACTCATAGCTTATACTGTGTGCCTTCTGTTGATCAACTCATGCGATAAGCTCACAAATTTAATGTTCCGTTCATATTTCGTTCTCTTCTCCGAAACGGTACAAACTTTTTAGTCCGTTGTACATCTGTCTATCGATGCTAAACCCACGGGTGGGGAAAATTTCTTTTTATATTTTTCCTTTTGACCTTTTTTTTTTTTTAAATTTTATTATATTTTCAATTTTTGATTTTTCTGTACTTTTCCGGCTCTTTCAACTAGTTATTTTATATCTGATTCCTAAAATGCCGCTTCTGCTGTTTAATCAGAAAGATGTTTATCGTGTTTTCCATTTCTTAGAGTAACGTTCATCATCAATGGAATCGTGTCGTCACGATGCTGTTGTTATTCAGTAATTTACGCCATCCATCTCTGTCCCTCTTTAGTTTATTAACGCTGCGACTATATGGAAACCGGCCAACTCTAGATTGCACTCCCGTTAACAGTTTCTTTTCGTATTGAAGTTCTCTTATCATGAAATACGTACAATACGTCTACAATAGCTCATTATTTCTCTTTTTTCTTTCCAAAATACATTTTCTTCTTTTAACTTTCTTCATTAGCTTATCAATAGTTTTTTCCATTTTTTACAATTCGACTCTTTCTTATTCTTAAAAATCTGTCTACACATAATCCCTAGGGGCTCTTTTCGATCTTCTTAAATCTTTTCCGCCCAGAGGTGTCGCTTTTTGTGGAACGCTTTTTTATCATCCCTATTTGTAAGTTCCTTAGTTCTTTTCCTATATACTTGCTATCTTGTTTGAAAAAATCGTTTGATGATTTAGCAAAAGCCTTCTCTGAGACTATAACAAAATAATATTTTTCTTTGTAATATAAATATTTAGCTTTCATAGTCTTGCCGACTGTATTAACTTTTTTGTTTTCCATACATATCTATGTATTTATACTAAGAGTTTGCTTCGATACAGCGAACAAAGCTACTCATCAATCTGCCAATGATGTGAGATTGTAAAGCAATCTTTTAAATGCTCTCACCGTTTTCGGTACAGCAATTCTCCGCTTAGTTATATAGGTGTTTAAGCAATGGTACAAGCGTTGAACCTTGCAGGTTTTACGGGAAAATTTCGTTTTACAAGAGTAAAATTGGTATCTGCATTCGATTCGAATCTTCGGCATCGTAACTCTCTATTTAGTATTGGAAACAATTAATAGTCACACGGTGTGTTCGGTTTGAGCTGTAAGGAGGATACTGCTTCGCCGGAAAGTTGAATTTCTTTAAAAATTCTCGAACAATTTTAGTCATGTTAGGTCGCGCACTGTCCGGATGAAGTGTCCAGGTACTTTTTAAATTAGGCCACCCTTTTGTCGCAATGTGCTTCCGCATTATTTGGAGAACCTTGCGAGGGCGTTCGTGATCGTTTTTGGGGGGTGCGAAATGCTAATCGAATAATGCAGTTGACATCACTTTTATTGCAAGGCAGGTCTTACCGACCCTTTTTGATCTTCGGAGAATCGCAGATTTTTCATGTCGCGCTTTCTTATGAAGGACCAACAGGTCAAAAAGTATACCCAATTTTCATCAATGATTAACACACTTTTTAGAAAACATTCTGCATAATTTTAAGTCATTCGTTGCAAATGTGTTGCGTTTTTCCGCGTGGTTCCTCTTAAGGAGATGCGAGACCAATGTTGAACACATTTCGTCTTCCGAGCTGTACCCAACTTTTTGGAACTGCGTGATAAATGCCGATCTTCACGAATGGTCACCGATATCGTGTTTAATTTTCCTCGCAACGTGTGTCATTGAAAGATACCCGCCCTTATGACCTATGCCGAATCTGCTAGCGAAAAATTGTCGACTAATCTAAACTTTTCGATGCTGTAAGCTTTTTTTTTTTTTTTGACATCGCTGCAGCCTCCAAGACCGTTTTTTTTTTTTTTTTTTTTTTTTTTTAGTCAGTACACAAAATTTGGTAGCACGGCGTTGCTTTGTTTTTCGCGTTTTTGAACAGTCTTGCAGACTTTGACGGTTGTATCTTTTATTTAACGATAAATTGTCGAATTACAGTGAGTGTGATCCATCTATGGCTAATAAATTCTTTAATAATTTTGAATCATCGGTGGACTGGTTTCACTGCATCCAAGCGAACTCACAGTACTTTCGAGATAACCATTTTATACATATTGTATATTCTCGTATACATATATATATATAACCTTTTCATCCAAAAAAATATCACACTTTGGCTTTTTTTATTGACGTCTCTTCTGCCTTTGATAGCGCTCCTCATATGCCAGCTCTGAGTATACCAACGTAAGTCCCATATATCCTTTTGATAGAATATCATGGATTGTGAAGTTAAGGTTCACAGTGTACTAAGCCTAATGGATCTAAAGAGAATGTGGAGGTCAGTTCTATTTGAGATCCGCCTTTACTTTCGCGGACTTCGCTGGTATATTCTTAATTTCAGATTAGGTATAAACCTGCGAGCGACTTGAATCCGGAACGAGATAAGTCTCGAACTCGTGACCTCTGATTAATACTCTGCTTTTTTCCTCTTTCCGTGACATTTCAGCAGCCAATAAAACGCTTCATTCTTCTCACAAACATGCTAGAGCACATTTTCTATTTTTAAATTCTCTGGCATGATTTTCACTGTTCTATAATCCTACTCTAGTTAAATTGTACGCCTATCATTCGTGTCAATTGCTTCCGCTTTTCCTTGACAGTCGTTCAATGTTTTCCAGTAAAACATGTTAATCGTCCCTCTGTTATTAAAAGACTAAACTTGTTAAAATCTTTACCGTCGAACAAAAAAAGAAAACGATGATCCGCCAATTTTCATCTCCTTGTGTAAATCCAAATTTTTGATAACTGTTCATTTGCTGAGTGCTCTAAATCTCTTCTTCCTAAATTCCGCGGTGCTTTTAAATCCTTAAATCCTCCCTCGTTCCAGCAATCCTTGCTAAATCCGGTACGCTTTCCCTTTCAATTTGAAGGCGTCATTTGGGCTATCGTTTCCTTTTTAAGCGTCTGCTATTTCCCATAATACCGTTATCAGTACCTAATAAAACCCGTTCCGCTATAATTTTTCGCTTCAGTTCATTTTCGCCTCATACAATTGTCTGCACGCAATATCTAAATTACATTGCAAATTGTTTTATTTTATTTTCTTCTATCGGCGTTATTATTATTCAGTTGATTCGGTTTGATGAATTTTATTTTCCTTTTTCTCGAAAACTGCATTTTCGCTATTTTCAATTGATGTGCTCGGCAGAATTTTATATTCATTTTCGATTCCGCGACTATAAGAAACGTCAAATGAAAAGGTGATATTTTTTGTGTTGTTTTTGTAAGTTTCGTAAGAAAATACCCCATGTGTTGAACTATTCTTTGCCTTTTTTTTTTTTTTTTGGATTTGTTAATCAAGGATTTCCATTCAGAAAGGCAACCAATTAGAATTTAATTCGATCGTAATGAGGTAAAAGAACCAATGGCAAGGGCAACAGACTGGGAGCAAAAATAGGAAGCCAAATAGGGAGCAGGAAGCCTTAACTTTAAAAGGAGTAAATAAAGAAAAGAAGGTTCAACGGAAAGAGGTGATTAGCATCCCAGACAATTGCTTCATTAGGATGCAAAGATAAAATGGGGGGAAGAAACCAAAGAGAGACGATGGAAGAAAAAATAAAACGATAAAGTTTGATTAAAACGTAAACGAATAATAGAGACGACAACAGAACGTAGAAGGAAATTCTGAGAACCGAGGATTAGACGGAAGGTTAGATTGAATCGAGAGATAGAAGGAACAATTAACAGGAAGTTCTTCGGCTTGATGTGCAAAGAGTTTTTAAGGTTTTTTTTCGTTTTTATAAGTGAAATAATTTAGGTTTAAATCCGTGATTCAGAAATTAAAGCAGCAAATCGAATGCAAAAAAATATGAAAAAAAAAAAAAAAATCGTAAAAAAAATAATGAAAATTTGGTAAATATTTTTTGGTTCGATACATAGACCGTTTCACGTATTAAGAATTTTCAAGCTCTTTCAGATTAATGCGTTGCAGTCAACCGTCTAGCATACCTATCTCGTTTAATTAGTTGTAGAAACACGATAACGAAATTACGCGTTTGCGATTATTATTTTCGAGGTAGAGTGGTCGTACACACAGTTTTCGCTAATAATTTATCCGACCTGTTCCTAAAACTGTTATGTCATCTAAAACGGACGCATAGAATACTCGCAAAATAAGATATTAGCGCTCCATTCTGGAACAGTGACTTTAGCCATTGTTTTTCAACGTGCATTCAGTTTTCACCGTCATTTATTACCATCTGCCATTGTTACACCGAAAATGAATCCCCCTATTTCGGATAGCTGAAATAATTTCAGAATTACGCTAATAACAGTTTTTCGTTTCCTTTCCGACCATGGTACACACTTATCTTTTCGCCGGAATTGTTCAACTGAACAACGATTTCTTGTACACGGTAGTGTAGCATTCAAACGTTACCGTACAGAGTGGCACAAGATAAACAGCGATCGCCAATAAAAATACAACTGCAAACAATCGAGGCTTCGCATTGAAACGTACGACGAACAGAAGAGAATTTAACCGGTTCATCGAAACACCGCAGCTAATAAATCGAGACAAAATAATTACGGTAATGAACAACGCGCAATGACCGAGGCAACAAGAATAGCAGCAGTCCGAGTGGTAGCAGTAATGAAATCAACGAGCATGTAAACCTACAAATAGTGCGATTTAAAGAAAGCAAAATTATGCCGCGAATATCACAACAGATGGTGCACGCTCTTGAAGCTGATTAATTTGAAAAATATATGGGGCCGGCGTTGGCCTATTTTGCCTTGTTCATCCTTTTCGCTACCCCCATCTAGCGGTCAATCTGTTTTCCCTTTTTATTCGATCAAATCGCCGTTTCTTATCAAAAATCTCTGCATCGAGTGCTCTTGAACGAACGTTTAAAAAATTCTCTGATCTTATTCTATATTCGACATGTAGCATAACCCTTCCATAGCTGATGGCCGATTCACAATAACGACGAAAAATAATGAAAACGATTAGAGCAACACATGACGCGCTTGTCTGACGCGCTATTGTTCTTTCCCTATATATTTAAAACTTATTTTCAAACACTGCGCAGTTTGACTTGTAGTCTGATTATGATTAATTGAAATCGAATTAATAATAACGCGAAGGGAACAAATTTTGGTAATGCGATTGAAGTAATCGCGCTACAACCAACTCCCTTTTCCATAAACTGAAATATCGCTTATTCGATTAATTTTTATCATCGTTAAACTATGATATCGGTAATTAACTCTTCATGTACATACTGTATTCTATGAAGTTGCTGGTACAATTTGATGCCAACGTTGAAAATATCACTAAATATGATCGGTCGTAAGGTTCACATTAAAAATTAGATTATATTCTTCGATTTTATTTTCATTTATTCGTAAAAAATGTTTTTACTGTTTACTTGTTTTTTTTTGTTTTTTTTGGCATTTAACGTGGCAAAATTTTAACCTTATCCGTGTAAAATAATTTCTGGCATCTCGAGAATAATAATTGTTCTTTATATCGTGTATTCTAGAGTTCGTTTTAAAAAACATAACAAAAAAACGTCACAAATTTGCTAATAAATATATCTAAAAAATTTCAAGTTTGTCTTTGTTGTGGGGGTGGGGGGGCAATTAATATGGTATACTAAAAGGTGTGGTTGAGAATGACTGGGCTAACTGGTGTACCGCGGATACACGTATTTTTGTTATATATATATATATGAAAAATCAGACTGAACGAAGTTTTTGAAAAAGTTCGCGGCGATGAAATTGTCGAGGTTACTTCATTAACATCCTCTGGGATATCTTTATAATATCGTAAATGACATTTAAAATAAGCTGGTAAAGAGCTGCGTAGCCAAGGAGAAAATATAGAAACATCTCCCAAAACTAACTTACCCCCGAAATTTCGCTGTTATAATTAGTTACAGATTCCGGTAAATGTGGGTCAGTGTAATTTTCTTATCTCTCCCCATTCTAGCCAGTACCGTTAATGACTTTATGTATCTGTGAGCAAGAGGTTCAAACAAATTAGCATGGCTTTTGAATACGTGAGGAAGGATCATCATTATTATAATCAGCCTGTCGGCTGGTTTGCCCCATGTATCAATTGATTCCATCCAAGCCTGTCACAGGCTTTCTCCTTTAATTCCGGATAAGTCGTTATTCCATTTTCTTTTAGCATTGTGTTAATGAGTGTTATTCGCGGTCTTTCGCGTGGTTTTTTCCCCATTATCTTGCCTTTGATAGAGATAAAAAAAATTTTGATAGTTTCAGACTCGTTAGCGATATTAACTAAATTAGGGAACTTCAATTCCAAGGGGGAGGTTAGAATTAGTAGACTAACTTATTACGTTCTCAAAATGTCATAGTAAATTTCAAATGGGGGTAGTCCATTCGGGGAAATGAAGTGGCCGATTTACTTACTAGATCAGGCATTGTGGTAGAATGCGACTCATTAAATTGTATTGGGAAGAGTATATCATGGAAATAAAGAATAGGACGTATGAAAGGCGGGAGGTTGAATATAAAGAAACTAGTAAACAAAAAGGGAGAGGATACTATATGGTAAACTACACTATTCAACGACAAGCGTGGTTATCTGACGATCGGGTAGAGAGAGATTACATAAAATATTATATAAGTAGATTAGGGGTGTTATCGGATAAACTATGTCAATTAGGTATATTAAATAACGAGAATTGTAATAATTGCGGGGAAATTGGGAGTCTGGAGCATTTAGTATGGCAAATAGAGTATGAGCGGGAAAGGAGGAAGTTCATTAAACTTATATTACCGAAGCTCTTTATATACATTGCCTCGGGGACAGTTCTGGAAATTGTAGATTAGCCGAATTCCGTATGAATGTAGGTGCGTATACAAGTTCATTAGGGTGGTCGCGAGAATATAAATTTAAACTCAATTAGAGAGAAATGGCCAAATGGCAGGAGCTCTGGGTTAGGGGGAAAAAAAAACGAAGTTCAAAATTGAATATTGGTTATACCAGAGAATTATCTGGGTGAAAGTAAAGGCGGGTAATCCAAAAGTAAAAAGGAACTGGCCCTAGAATTTAGATCTATTGGACCCTTAAGTAGTACCATTATGAAAAGCTTAATTCCACAGTCCATGATACTCTATCATAAGGATCCGTGTATGACTTACTTTATTTTTTACTGTTAATGCACTGTCGCTGCAATTATTTTCTCGGAAAGAGTATGCGATTAACCATTAGAATATAGGAGCTTTTAAGTGACAGTTTTCCATTTCACAGTTTGCTGTTAATGTGAATTTTCAGGCCTGAAATGTAATTTAATATACACGACGCGTGATGTAACAAAACACGGTTATCGTTTAATGATTCTGTTTTTGCTGTAATCATTAGACTGTTCGTCGTAGAGCAATCATTTATGCACTAGTTAACAATTAAAAATTTCACTATTCGCAGTAGTTTCTGAAATTTAAATACGATAATTTAAAAAATTCAGTCCCCTCTCCTTTTTCTTTTTGGAGATGGGAGGAATTTTCGAATAATTCGATGCGTGGAATTATACAATTTGCCGAAATTTGTTTTTTTATATATTTTTTTTCGAACGGGGCTACTTTTAAGATCCGTAAAAGCTTTTACTCGTCATTTTCTTTAACATTTTCATATACAGAGGATAAATTTTCATACCGACACGTTTGACTGTAAAATTGTAGCTGAACTTAAAAATCGTGAAGCCGTTGATTCTTCAATGCACATCGACACACTATACAAACCCGAACGCGGTGCCGCTTGCTCAAAATACAAAATGAAAAAAAAAAAAAAAAATAGGAAAAAGGAATAAAGTTGTCCGGGATCTCGGAAAGTTTTCTCGAGAGAAATGAATAATTTTTGGTTTTAAAATGGAATTTGTTGTTTTTTTAAAAATCCTTCCAATTCTAGGGTGCTGCTTGAGCAGTTTTAATTTGTTTTGTTGCACGGGGAGGAGCGTAACGTCTGTTACACGTTCTACTATGTCAAAAACGTTCCGAAAATCGAACAATAAAAATTATTAATCAATTCGGTTGGTTAGGTTCGCGTTCGCGTGTTGTCGACTCCTGTTTTTGGTATTTTCAATTTGCGTTCGACTATTCGACTAACCTGATGCTTCGGCCTTTGCTTTCCATTCACGGAGTCAAAAATGAAATAATAACGAAACATTTTTTTCTCCCCCCCCCCCCCCCCCCCCCCCCAATAAACGTGGGCGAAAACGAGCGATATAAATTGTATACGTAGAGTATTTGCGAGCGGCGGATGCGATTACCCCACCCTCTTGCCGACTATCGAGAGTCCGCTTCTACAGAAGAATAAAAAATTCGATTCAAATCAACTAAAGTGTATTTCCCTTTTAATATTTCGCTAAGCGGTATCACGGCTTCCAACTTCGTTCCTTTATCTCTCAATTTTTTTCCTTTCGATTTTTCTCTTCTTTTTTTTTTTTTTTATTCATTTTTACTTTTTTTGAAAATAAGCTCGAACTCGGCACTCGCCTCCCCCCCTCCGGGGGTAGTTAACGGGAAGATAGAAAAGTGTTTACCCCTCTACTAAATATCTCTACACATCTTGTTTTATTTAATCTATCCGCCGGAAAGCACACCTGGTGCGAGCCTGTTTCCTATTTTACGAAAGTAAAAACGAACTTCCCCTCATTAATTGTATTTTTCCGGTCATTTAAAATAAATCAGGACTCTATTAACTAGGGCGAAATTGATTTAATTCGAATAAAACGGTCTACCCTGAACAACTAAAGTGTCTTTTAATTTTACGTGGAGAGGGGAATATAAGGGCAACGAAAGCTAGTCAATAATTAAGTTGGAGAACCCACACACGGATGATTTTTTTCTCTCTTCTAATTGGATTTCGAAGGATTTCTCATTTTTCACTTTTTTTTTGGAAATAAACACGTTTATCATTTAAAAACGAATCTCTTTTTATTTTTTATTCTGTAAAGCGATACCCTTTCAGTCTCATTCGCCTCGTTATATTTCAGCACAATTGTAGCCCGTGTTCGAAAATCTTCCAGTTGGTAGATTGTGTTTTGGAATAAAAAAAAAAAAAATGTATTCCTAATTCTCCAGCGGATTAGAAACATCGGTGTATCGAATCGTATGTAATCCCTTAAATAAAAAAAAGTTTCAGATGGGACAAGTTTTACGCGTTTCATTAATTCCTCGTTACATCAAACAAGGTGAATATTTTATCTTTTACTAATTGAAACGGTTAAAATTATTTCAAATAATTTATTTACGTTTCAAAAGCTTCTGTAAACTGGGCGCGCTTAGATGTTTCTAGATGTTTCTAGATGATTATAGATGGTTACATTCAAAGATGTTTAAGATAAGGGGGGCCAATCCACGGACGAGGTCCATTATCTTATCGATCAAAGAGGACACCGCATGTGATGGCTACTTTCATTTAAGTTTAATATCATTAGCGAAGAAATGTTAAATTTTAATCAGTGCCCTCTTCTTTTTCATTCAAGAGCCTTCAAGGTTCTGCTCGGTCGTTCATAATTTTTATTTCACTTCATTCTCTTTTCACGTTGATATGCTGCATCCGAACCCCATCGCGCGAGCAATAGATGGCAATGATAAAACGAACCCTTAAATTCAACGCATACTGAACACGGTTTCGCCGCGCCGGTTGGTTTAAACTTGTTAGTTGTGATAAATTTCGATTTATTGGTTTTTTTTGTGTTTTTTTTTTTTTTTTTGAGCATGTCAACAAAGTACGGACAATATGGAGCCATTTATTAGTTAGATATTCGTTGTTTCATACGTTGTACTTGTAAAAACCGCGAAGCGGGCTGTGCATGGGCAACGGCTAGGTTCGATATGGCCTTAGGTTTTCGGCTTGTTATATTCTCTTAATAAAAAATTTCAGCTCGTAATATTTTACCCATACCTAGAGAAAGAAAAAAATACGCTTACGTACTCTAGTCGGGTGTCCCAATCTGCCCTTATTGCTACGCTTTTACGGCCTTTCTTCCTTCCCCACTTATTCTATGTGTTCTTGCTGCTTTCATAGGACCACGTTAAATTTTAAATAGATTTTGATACGATACCCCTGCGCTGATTTCTCCTATTTCTTACAAACCTTTTTCGGCGGAAAGGTACAAGAAAGAAAAGTAACATGTTACGGAATCGTAAAGATTAAAGATGGTTGAAAATTTTAAAATGATTAAGAAAGTGTAGCAAGAGTTTCTGAGTATTTTTTCCCCCCTTACATCAGCAGTAAACGATTATTAATTAAGCAAGATTCATTCAAAGAAAGGAGACCTAAATTGCAAAAGAGAAGATAGTACGAAAAGTATGCCAAGGAGAAATTCATGAAGAAAAACTGCGCCTGGAGTGGACTCGGGAAGAAAAACAAGGTAGAAAGTAAGAAAAGCTAAAAAACTTCCTAAAAGAAAAGAAGAAAGAGAAACAAAGGTGGTTATTTCACAACTCCAAGGACAGCTCATGTAGGTTTTCGCAGTTAGAAGCGTGGTCCGCACTATCTAAATCACACTGCGCTCAGGAAATTATTCGTCATGATCAATCCCATTCAACCTACCGTCTTATGTAATGTTTTATATCATTCCTAGTCCGGATAGTTCGTTTAATTTTTCTAATCTTTCACAAAATGATGACCCCTATGGAGGCCAAATAACAATTTTCCACATTGTCGCTTTTCGTGATCGTCTCGGATTTTTCGAAACTTTCTTTCAAAGTCGACACTATTCTGTCCCTGTTTCACACGAAATAATGTAATTTCGAAAGACGCAACTATTTTTTCCCCCTTGTTTTGGTTTTCACCTGGGCTTGTCGGCAACGCACGATTACCCAGCAACACGTGTCAATAGTGTAGCAATTAGAAGTCACAAGAAATGGAATCTGACTAACAACCATATATCAAGGATGGAGAAACAATGGCAATCAACGTCGATAAATGCAAAACATATGCATCCTGAAAAGAGTTGGAAACTATTATCACTCCACTTGACAACTGTTTCGATGACCGGCTACGTATAGCAGTGAAAAAGCAAAATTCGATAAGACATTATATTTATCTATTTGCGAAAGATTTATACAATACATAATGTGTATTTACGTAATAATATAAGGAAACCTTAATTAGCTTATGGTGAACCTTAATTTCATAATCCTCGATGCCCTGTCAAGGGTAGGCGACTTACTTTATATTACTTTACTTAGCGTATCCTACGCTGTATAATTTACACTAAAATATCCATATACGTATATAATATATATATATATATATATATATATATAAACCCGGTAATTTTGGGCTGTGCCCCTTGACCTCTCTTGCTTACATTTCTGTCTCTTTCTCGTCCGTACTTTGTATAAAATGATCAAAATTTACAACGTAACTCTTAGGCCGTCCTCCATTAGATTTTATAACGAAAAAATGCCCCGATTGTATATAATAAAAAAAAATACATCCAATAATTTATACTATAAATATTATTAAACTACCGAAATAACTTAACATTCTACAACACATATAAATAATACTTTTTTTTACGTTTCCATGGCATTATTAAATTAGCAATTCAATACATGCTTTTCCCTATGTGGTGGGACTTCTTATTCATCAACCCGCACAATAATAAGAAGTGTATTCATTATGTTTCCAAAGACGAAAACCGCCACCGAACGCAAACGTGAATTGTGGAAATGAAAACCGGACGACGAACTGTACTATAGCGATTTATATGTGATGCCTTTGATGCATTTTAGTTCGAAAATGACAGATGCAGAAAAGTTTGAAGCGTTTGATAGCATTTTAAACCAATGGTCTCTGTTATATTAATAAAAAATAAGAAAAAAAATTATCCAAAGGGACCACATTTTTTCACGTTTTTTGATGAATACTGTTCACCGATTTTTATCAATACTCACATGGTACCAAGTTCAATGTTACTCCTTCTAATGGGCAAAAAATCAGTGAAATCGGACTATATAAATATGAGTTATGCGCGAACAAACATTAAAAAAAAACATACGCAAAGAACGTATGACCTCTTTCTTTTTCGAAGTCGGTAAAAATTAAAATATTAGAAAAGTTAAGTAAAATTGGGACATTTTTTTCTAATGGGAGCCGGTCTAAGAATTACGTTGTAATTAATATATACGAGTATGTATATATATATATATATATATATATATATATATATACACATGGGCGTCGCCGGGGGGCAATGGGGGGCAGCTGCCCCCGTGGAGCCTTGAAATTTTTTAATCAACTGGCCATGATGAGTGTTCATAGGCGCGTAATCATGGACAATTTGGAAGACTTTTATAATTTTATTATAAAAATTTTCCAGAAACCCACGAAAATTATGTTTTAATTAAGATTTTATTCATGTTTAATAAAATATTAAATCTTTACAAATTATAGAATTTATTTTTCCTATAACTCATATGCTCTTTCTATCATCTCCCCCCCCCATGACTCATCGGCTGGCGACGCCCTTGTATATATATATATATATATATATCAGTTACTGCATTTTCATCATTTTAGTGGAAAAAAGGAAATTAATTGCTGGTGTTTACCCGCCCATCAGTTTGCATAAAAAAATAATTACTCTATATTGGATGAAGCAAAGTAACACCATATACTTCGGCTTGGATATTTTCAAACTATCCGAGACCGGTACCGATTTAGTTTTAATTTCCACAAAGCAGTCAAGATCGCGTTGATTACTTTACGCAATGACTGCTTTTTAAAACGGTCCCTAAGCAAAAAAATTCTTTGTAAAAAGTTTCTTTCGATCTAACAAAGGTTTTTAAATAATTAATAATGAGTGTACAAAAAAAATTCGATATACTTGTTGTCAATTTCAGGAAAATTGACTTCCTAGTCAGAAGTTTCATTATTTCCTCCATCTTTTTTTAAATTGTTTTTTCCTCTGAATACGTATTTTAGGTTTCGCGGTATGAGACTTTCATTCAGGTTGATGCCGCTTTCTAGGGCACTTTTCTCATACATTGTATAAAACGATAAATGCGAGCCTTTTAGAAAATTACTTTAGATACGTAGAAAATCACGAGGTATACATGCTGGAAGATGTTTATGGTTCATAACATGACTAAATGTGGAAAACAATTTACGGTAGACATCATGTTTAAAAAATTAATTTTAAAATCTTATTAGTTTCGGAAAGCTTACACTTACCATCATCAGAAAAACTTCTGATGATGATAATAAGTGTAAGCTTTCCGAAACCAATAAGGTTTTAAGTTTTTAAACATGATGTCTACCGTAAATTATTTTCCTAATTATATCCACCATGTAAGTTTTAAATGTTTAAGACTAAATTTAAAAATGTTTACTCCATTCCGCATTAACACACTTTTTCTGTCAAATAAAATGTGTGTCTATACGCGCCTTTTCGGGCTCACAATATTCCACTTCCTCTTCACTTTGTTCCACGATATTTTTCAAATGATAGTTTACGTTTTGCTTTTATTACGTCTAGGTGTAATAAAATCTCCGTAACTGTTTCGTTTCGCTTCCTACCATTTATGTTAGAATCATTTTCTGAGCGAATGTCACCTGCACGCTACACTGCAGTACGTGCATTAAATACTTGTTTTTGTCAACTTTTTTTTTTTGTCCCTACCTATTGAGCTCTTTAAAACACTAACGCAAGAAGTGAAGCAAGGTAAAAAAATGACAAGTCACGGGGAATTTCGCGTTGACCATAGAGCTTCTTCCCGGTGAAAATGGTTTATGAACTATTTCCATTTGAATCGAACTAACTGCGAACAAGTTGATGATTGAACCAATCATTTATTTCCACCTACTGTAAATTCCTCAGAATATTC
This sequence comes from Icerya purchasi, assembly GCA_039619475.1. Taxonomy (NCBI): domain Eukaryota; kingdom Metazoa; phylum Arthropoda; class Insecta; order Hemiptera; family Monophlebidae; genus Icerya; species Icerya purchasi. The sequence goes on along the minus strand of CM077115.1, from coordinate 503,352,628 downwards.
CACTATACAAATTCAAATGCAATCGTCTACACTAACATATTAAACTGTAATGTCCACGATTTGCTTATATTTACGTTACGATAACCACTGCGCTACTTTCAAACAGAAAATCTACTTAAATTTTTTTCGCCTCCCTGTTCCCCGATTTAACTAGTTAACTATTACAGTAATAATGATGAAATTCATGTGCTACCACCTGGGTCGTTTTAATCTCTACTCCGCATTAATATCGCAACTACAGTACAGAAATTTTAACAGTTTAAAATTCAAATAACAACTAGCAAAGAGACAACCCTTATCGAAGCTGCATACTCTTCCGGTGACTACAACACTTAGATAGTGGCCGATCCGACGTCAAATCCAGCTTTACTAATATATGTATATATATATTTATAAAGATCCACAAAATAGAAGTATATAAATTAAAAGTAAGAAAGGTCTATAAGCTATTCCATATAAAGGGTTAAGCGAAAGACTAAACTGGCTAAATAGCGAAAGGTAAGCCAAAAAAAAAACAACAACAAACTAGGTCAAACCGTTTACATTAACGTGTATTTTGATAAAGTAAGAAAACTATATTAAATTATTAGGTTCTGGCGAAGAGAGATCATTTGTTTTCTTCCTTTTTGTTGTTTCTTCAGTGATTTAACAGATGCGTTCTTTTTCGCGAATGTTTCGATTTCTGAGAGTTCGATCCGTTCAGTGTTTAGGAATACTAGAAAAAGTCATACATTGAACATAAAGACAAAAATATCACTTTCAGCGATTTGAAAATCGTACAATTAAAAATATCCGAAAGAGGTTATACTGGTTTCGAGCCTTTTTAAGCGTAAAAATTTAACGTGCGACCTGGACGACTACTTCAAAGAACAAATCAAATTCGGAAAATACATATTCGTATTTTTATTATATTTTATTTTATGTTCTTTGTAATGCCCCAATTTTCTGCCATCTGAAATGTCACTAACAGACTGTTGCTAAATTTTTTCAAAGGCGAGAAATTAGAATTCAACTGCACTCGGAACCTTATCATCAGTGATGACCACTTGCTAGAGCAGATTTCTATTCAAATAAGCGAGAACGGGGTTCATAAGAAGAAATTTGACGAGCCGAAAAAGAATAATGATAAGTTCGTTACAATACACAATTAATCTACTATTACTCGTCTAATGAAAATAAAGAAAAATTTAATATTTCATTCTAAGAAAGTTCAACCAGGTCAGCGAATGATTACTATGCCTTCTAATTCGACTTTTTTGTAAATCGCACTCCGGAATGCAAGTGAGATGTGCGGAAGCTATATTATGCAATCGTATTATGTCGCCTCTGATTAAATTTTTCCGGCAAAATTTTCAACAACGCAGAAAACGATTTTGACGAATTACTTACAGCAAAACGAATTTTCTTAAAAGATTTATATACTTATTATGATAGCATTACCGCTGCCATAATAATATGCGTTTTTTAATCGCTTTTCGGATCACGGCGATTTATTAACATAGGATCCAAACTAATTCAGGTATTTACGCACCTTTAAAAGATTCTAGAGGTTCATTATGAATTTAAAAAGGATTCGCACGTGCTGATATATTTCGGGTCGTGTTGTTCCGTTTTTTCGATATTATTAAATTATCATCGATTTCTTAACGTGCAAAACAATTTATATTTTATAACAAAGGTTTTTTATTGCTTTCATAGGAAGGGATAATTTTTTTCTTATTGAATTATATTGCACGCCTATTAGTCTTATTTTATCAGTTTCTTTTTATTACCTTATTATCATACGGTATTTAGTTATTACGGACAATAATGTGGTGTCGATATTCATAAAATGAACTCTAAATTAGTCCTAAGAATAAAAGAAATAAAAATGAAAACCAAATGTTAAAAATTAAATTATAAACTGTTGCCGGAGAAAAATTTTAGAAATATAATAGCGGAGTAATCCCATGGACACTGATCGAAAGGATAGCCGTTAAAACCGCTTCATGAAACGTCACCTTCCGTGTAATATACTTGTGTAACTTTCAACTTTTTACCCTGATTTGCAATGTTTTAGTCTAATTCTCTTTTTTTTTCCCTGGCCCGGCGTAACCATTTGGCCATCAACCAATCCTTTTTATTTATATTAACTATCCTTTTCTGCCTTGTGTTAATTTCAGCTTTTTTTCTTTTCTCATTACTATTATTATGCTGTTATTCAAGGATCATTATCAAAACACAAAAAGAAATTGCGAAAATTGCTTCTTATGGCAGACCTTTGTAACATCCATGGCCATCGTGGATCACATAAATGCCGAAATAAGATAAGTAGAACGATAACCTGGCCATATCGAGACCGACTAAGCAGCAAAAAATTAGGAAGTAAGCAATGAAAAATGTAGACTAGCACAGCGTTATATTTCGTAGTTGAGATCTAATAATACTTTATTTTATTTGCATTATTTAATTTCCTTTTCTTCTCTCTTCAGCTGTTTTTTTAAATGTATATTATTATTATCACTACTACAAATTACATTTATTTTACAGTCTCAAATTCCTTCGTAACTGCACCGGTATGAACTTTTTAAACAATGATCCCATTCCTCCTTCTAATAAATGTAAATATTATTATCAACGCGCGATTAAAACGAACAAGGGAAAACACATACTCTTGTGCTTAACTGCGCTTTGAGAGCTTTGATTACTGGTCATCACAGAGGACAATCGCGAATCACCGGCTGTGCTCTTCTATGTTTCTTTGGTACAGTCGTCCGACTTCTTCCACATAAGCTTCAATTCTCGACGCTTCTCAAATTCTCTTCTCCCTTCCCTAAGTGTTTCCTAATAACTTGTAAACACTTCCTCCATTTTCCGGCATTAATTCTTTGCTTACTGGATACGGTCTTTTCGGAATCTGGCCGAAATAAAATCTTCGGCATTGCCTATCAATACCCAGTTGAAAACGAGGAAAAAGAAAAAAAAAACGAAAAAAGCGACAAACAAGAACGGTGTAACGGTCCTAGCGGCATTGCACCGTCGTCTTTGCTGAAAACACTTTTCCCGTTCGTTGCGGACAGCAGTTTAAGAAGAGTTGTGCGGGAAGAGGAGAAACCGTTACTAGACATTTGCTTAGACGTCGCACTAATCACTTCTAACGGGTTTCTAGTTGCGCTGTACACTAAGACCGTTTGACCGTAATAAACTGACCGCTAATAACTGGTTGCGCTGGAGCCAGCGAATTCAGACATTATTCTATCGGCGGCAGCAGAGTGTTTTTCGCGACGAGACGAACAATGCCGCACTTTTTCGCGCACTAGCCGGAGCGGAATTTCTGCATGGCGCTGATTAATCGGTGCAAAGTGGCAACGGGGAGCGAGCGAGGCAGGTTAAAAAAGCGGCGAGAGACGACGAATGATAAGTCAGCGGGAAATTATTATTAATAGGAATGGATTTAATTTCTGTTTGCGTCGTCGACGTTGTTTGAAGCGAAATTTGAATTTTAATTATCATTAGGAGATACGGGCGCGGTAGCAGCAGCTCGTTTAGAAAATAGAGAGACGCTATTATTCTGTAAAGGGCTCGCATGAAGAGAGATTATTAAGGGGTTGGCTGGTTGCTGGTTGAATTATCTAAAGTTGAATAGAGACGATGTTGTGAAGCTGATTCCTCGGCGCCCGCCTTCGCTGCCGAACAGATGCCATTGTGTTCCATTCGCCGCGCATAATCGTCATTATTATTATACGGTTTTGTAATCAAGTCTTCATCAGATGGCGCAAGAAGATCCGAATTATAAGCGAGTCGCATATGCGACAACACCAACGCACAACGCCTCGACGCCCCGGCCGCCCGTCCAATACAAAAGTTTCCTTTTCTCCAGTCACACGCTAGTCGTCGTTGTTTTACCACCCCAGCGCCGCGCCGTCCATCGTCGGCGACGTCTGCAGCGGCAAATGCCACCTCCCCGTCGACGCCCACAAACGTCGGTCGACTTTTGTACTCGGCCGGCTCATATTATTAATAACTTAATGCTTGTTTACTTAATGCGAAACTTATTTTTATTCTGATTTACTTCCCGTTCGCTTTTCGCTTTCCGCTTTCCGCATTCCGGCCGCGTAATTTTCTTTTTATTATTTTTCGCTTCTTTTGATACCTCGTTAAAAGGACACATTTCTACGTTTCGCCGACAATAGCCTTCTTCCTTGCCGACACAAAAGTACCTTGCGCGTCCTAAACAATGCGATTATTCTTCGCTTTCTCCGTTCACGTAATTTCCGTTTACAATTAAAACTTTCTCTTTAATCTCTTACTTACTTCGTTCGCCGATATTATTCTAATTAAAAAAAAAAAAACAATAACCAACAATTAATTATTTCTCCTAACCGGACTAACTCGACGCCTATGCGGCAGCGTCACTTTTTCGTTAAAATTACTTTCCCGACTGCTAGCCTGATTTACAAACAGCTTTAACATAAATTTATCAAACATCTAATCATTTGCGAACAACATTACAATCTGCATAAAGATTTTTTTCACTGCAATTTATTATTATTATTATTATTATTATTATTATTATTATTATTATTATTATTATTATTATTATTATTATTATAACGTTTTTTCGTTGCAAGTTTTAGCGATTGATTGCTGCGTTCAATATCGGGGTCAAATTTATCGCGGTAAGGCAGCGCTCTTTAATTTTGTACTATATCGTGTTTATACATTAGTATTGTACCATGCTATCAGTGTGTGCTAAATGTTCGGCTGATCTGCCGGTTAACGGGGAATTTCTCACGTGCCCGTGGTGCAAACGAACACTACACAATAACTGTGGCGGAGTAGCTTAGAAAACGTGGGCAAGCATGTCAGCCGCGAACAAGAGAGAGTGGCGATGTCTTTACTGTCGCGCAGAAAGAGATAAAGACAAAGACAAAAATAAAGCAAATTCAGAGTCAGGAAATGCAATAGCAGCCACGGTGTCGACTCCGATGACAGAAGACTCGGTGAAATCTATCATGTGCGAGTTACGCGAGATGAAGGAGCAGTTAACCAGCCGACTAAACGAACTGCAATCGTCATTCGACTCTCGTCTAAATGAGATGATGGACATAATAACTGCTAGCAAGGTAGAGAACGAAGCTTTGCGTAAAGAGAACGCCGATCTGGCGGATCGCGTAAATAAATTAGAACAGTACACGCGGGCTAATAATGTTATAATCAGCGGCGTACCAGTGTCGACAAATGAAGATGTCGATAGTATTGTATCGAAAGTTGGCGCCGCGACAGGTGTTCAGATAAACAGGACAGACATCGACTGCTGCCATAGACTGCCCAAGTCGAAGCAGCAAACAGTTCCGAGCATTATAGTAAGATTCTGTCGCAGAACGCTCAGAAACGACCTAGTTAAAAACGGCCGATCAAAACGAATTACTCTGAAGGAAATTGGTTATGCTGGCTCATCTAACATTTACATTAATGACCACCTCACGGCAATTAATGCGCGACTTTTCTCTGCTGCGCGCGCGTTAAAAAACGTAGGCTGGCGTTTTATTTGGACAAAAGAAGGAAAAATTTTCGCCCGAAAAGCTGAGGACACACCGTTCATCAGAATAACATCAAACGAACAAGTTGCTGGTCTGATGGAATCAAAAAACTGATTATTAGTTTACCGCTCGGTAGATTTTATAACTTGAAAAATATGTATAAAATTATAATTGCATGCATTTCTTCCGGTTCTTTCGGATACATAATTACTATGGGTGTTACGCTTGCCTCTCATACTTTACTATTTTTTTCGATATCGCTAACGCATGTGTGGATAAAAAATTTTCTTCTTATTTCTTTTTTATATAATATCTCTTTTCCATTACTACTAATTACTAGTATTACTAATACCACATTTCTAGACTACCATCGTATATTGGATTTTATTATTTTTAAAACTTTATTAACGTATAATTCTTCGGGTCCTTTAGATTCCATTTTGGGTATGTTGCACTTGGTTGTCATTCTTATCGTAAACAGCTCATCTTTTCTGTCGTCATTTCTAATGCACGTGTGGGACTATATGTTACCTAATTTTATTTTAAATGAAATTCTATTGTTTAATATTGGTGGTTCTTGTTTACTTTCTAACTCCCATCGTACAATGAATTTTATTTCTATTTTCATTTTGGAAATTTCAGTTACGTATAATTCTTCGGGTCCTTTAGATTCCGTTTTGGGTATGTTGCACTTGGTTGACATTCTTGTCTTAAATATTTCATTTTTTCTATCGTTATTATTAATGCACGTGTGGGACTATATGTTACCTAATTTTACCTTAAATGAAATTACATTATTTAATAATGGTGGTTCTTGTTTTGTCCGTGGGTTTCAAGTTACTAATTTTATAATAGCACGTAATTATTTCAAATCCGCTTAAATACAATATTATTCATAGTACCTTTTAATGATGTATTCAGAAATTAAATTATTCACACTTAATATTAATAGTGTCCGCCCAAAATTTGATGAATTTTTAATTTTTTTATCTAATTGTGACACGCAGTACGACATAATAATTCTCACAGAAACCTGGTTATACGAAGGGGAATTAAATCATTATTGTATTCCAGATTATACATCCATAGGACAATGCAGAAGTAATAAAAGATCAGGCGGTGTTATAATGTACATTAAAAATAGCATCTTATTCCAAAAAATTGACATTTCCATTCTCTCCGCCAATATAGTCGGAGCGAAAATATTTTTCGAAGACAATATTCACGTAACTATTTTCGGTATCTATCGTTTCTGTAATCATAATCAGGATGATTTTTTATCTGATTTACAGAGCGTAATAAATTTATCCTCATCAACCTCAATCTTATCGGGTGATATTAACATAAATCTCTTGGATAACGTTAAATCTTCCGATTATTTGAATTTACTATGCTCCTGGGGTTACACTAGCGTTGTTAATACACCGACTTTTATGCAAGAACGTTCCGGCTATTCATCGTGTTTAGATCATCTTTTTGTTAGAGATTTTAATGATATCCTGTTTAAATCAAATTTAACACACAAAATTCTCAAAATAAATTTTTCCGATCATTGCGCTATAGACGCATCAATTAAATTTTATTCCAACCATAAGACAATTAAACCCAACTGTGTTTATCGTTTCGATAAAATTAAGTTCAAACAATATCTTGCGACTATCGACTGTGAAAAAATATATAGTTCGCAATTAACAATTGACGAGAAATTTGAAGAGTTTATAACTATAATAAAAAACGGTGTAGAACAGTCTAAATGTATATTGCAGACTAGAAAAATCCATAAAAGGTCACCCTGGATTACAGATGAGTTAGCTAAGCTTTCTCTCGAAAAAAATCGAGTATACAAACTGACTAAGCGTTATCCTACTGATGCTTGTTTACAATCGCAGTTTAAAGAAACCTCCAGAATGTTGCAAAAATTATTGAGGAAAGCAAAAGTGAATTATTATACCAAATTACTAACGAGCTGCGAGAATAATCAAAAAAAGTATTGGGCGGTTATTAAAAAAACCTTAGGAAATAATCCACGAATATTACATAATATATCCATTAATGGCACCAAAACGAATGTGTGTGGTAATGAAAAATTAACCGCAGATTACTTCAATAACTATTTCAGTAATGTGGTGAAAGATATGATAAATAGTACAGAAACTTTTAACCACATTCCAACGAAAGAACCCACTACCCTCAACTCCTTTGGATTTATCGATTTTTCTTTCGATGAAGTTAGGCTTGGAATAATGTCAATGCCTAACAAGTCCTCTTTCGGGTTTGATGGAATTTCGATCTCATTAATAAAAGAAAATTTACACTTTTTTGTTAAACATCTAATCTACTTATTTAACACATCCATTCAAGTCGGAAGATTTCCATCAGTCTTAAAATTTGGTATAATTACGCCTGTTTTTAAAAATGGTGATTGTTCTAATATTTCCAATTACCGACCTATATGCATTCTGTCCACCACAGCCAAAATATTTGAGAAATGTCTTAAGCGTAGAATGTTAAATTACTTACTGAATAATAACTTTTTTAGCAAAAATCAGTATGGTTTCCTGCCTGAACTTTGCACAGATGACGCACTTTTTAATCATATTTCCTTCGTTGCATCCAAATTGGAAATGGGCAGTTCGGTTGCAGCAGTTTATTTAGACTTAAAAAAAGCATTCGACCTGGTTAATCACATAACATCTTGCTAAGGAAATTATTTAATTGTGGCTTCCGTGGAATTATGCATGATTGGCTTAAATCTTATTTAACGAACAGACTGCAGTGCACTAATAATAATAATAATAATATAAAAAGTGACTATGTAGTAAAGCAAGTTTACGGTGTACCTGAGGGAAGCATATTGGGGCCTCTCCTATTTTTAATTTATATTAATGATTTATGTAATCTAGACGTTTATGGGAAAATATTTTGTTACGCAGACGATACCGTGCTAATGGTAAACTCCCGCAAACAAGATATTCTTCAGAGTCTTTTACAGGATGACTTGTATAAAATCAAAAACTGGTTGCACCATAATCAACTATTTATTAATCTAAATAAAACTAAATTAATTATTTATAGTCACATACCGCAATTTAAATTTAATGATTTCAAAATTTTCTGGGAAAATAATGCTCCCCTGTATAGAGTGTATGAGATAAAATATTTAGGTGTTCAACTAGACTGTAAACTGTTTTGGGATAAACATCCAATTTATCTTGCACCGAAAATTAGAAAATTAAATTATATATTTTACTATCTAAGCAAATTTTTCAATACTATACATCTCCGTAAACTATATATTGCTTTATACCAACCCTTATTAAGCTACGGAATCATGCACTGGGGCAAAGCTGCTGACCACCATTTAAAACATTTGATTCAACTCCAAAAAAATGTTGTAAATCTACTTGGCAGAGATCTGGACACAGTTGTAGATTATAATATTATACATCTTTCAAAACTCTATGAATTACAACTACTTAGGTTCGTTCTTAAAAATAAAACAAAATTTAATATTTCGGTTATGCAAAGTATTACTAGATCAGCGGGCGAAGAATTAGCAGTATTACCGAATATTAACAAATACCACATCCGAAATCAATCTATATAGATGGGTCCTAAACTTTTTAATTCTTTACCTTCCACTTTAAAAATACAACTAAAAAACTACAAAAAGCGTCGAAAAATTCTTTTATCATACTTACTACCTTAACAATAGCACAGATAAGGAAAAATAAAATTAGAAACGAGAGTAGAGCTAAGGAAAGAAAGAAACAGATAAGACATGAAGAGGGAAAAGGAAAGGGAAAAACAAAAAAAAAAAAAAAAAAAGGCTCACCAAATTTTAACTTATTTAATTTTCAACTTACTACTTCTGTAATAGTAAGTACAGTTTTTGTATATACGTATTTAATTAGAGTGCACGTATGTATAAGAATGTCTAAATGTACAAATGCATCTGATTGTATGTTTGAGTGTGCATGTTACATATAATTGCAGTTTTTAATATTACTTTGTTTAAGAAACTTTTATTTTAGTTCAAAATTTTTTATTGTTTACATATTTTGTTTAAAAAACATTTATTTTGGTTCAAAAATTTTTTATTGTTTACATATTTTGTTTAAAAAACTTTTATTTTATTTTGTTTCAAAATTTTTTATCTTTTTGGTTGTTTACAATAGCCATCGCTCGCGCAAACTTGCGCATAGATGGATTATATATAATAATAATAATAATAAAAACTTGAATAAAAAAAAAACTTGAATTATTATTATTATTATTATTATTATTATTATTATTATTATTATTATTATACTATTATCACAATTATTATTACTATGATTACCATTATTTTTTGGCTTGTCTTCGTCATTCGGTCAATTATCGCTGGTAGAACTTTTCTATTTTTCCAACCCAGACTTTCATTCCTTTCGGGGAAATCTTCAAGTCCGTATTCCGTCGCATAGTTTTTATCGTATATTAAAAGTAAACAGAGGATATGCATTTACTTTCGAAGGATAATTAATAATAGCAACAAAACTATCGTATGAAAAACTTGTAAAATAAAAAAACTTTTTAAAAATAGCCTTTTATTTATGCGCTAAATGGTACAAAAGAACTTTATTAGTGTGCGACTACCAGATTCTTAACATTAAAATCTGAAACTACAAAATATTCTGAAAAATAAAAGCGGGGGCCGCAGATTAATAATTAAATATTGTATAATATTAATATTTAATTATTAATCTGCGGTCCCCGCTTTTATTTTTCAGAATTAATATTTAATTATTAATCTGCGGTCCCCGCTTTTATTTTTCAGAATTAATATTTAATTATTAATCTGCGGCCCCCGCTTTTATTTTTCAGAATATTTTGTAGTTTCAGATTTTAATGTTAAGAATCTGGTAGTCGCACACTAATAAAGTTCTTTTGTACCATTTAGCGCATAAATAAAAGGCTATTTTTAAAAAGTTTTTTTTATTTTTTTTTATTTGTTATTTTTTTTTAGTCTGGACTTTTTTCTACTATGTATTTCAATAAAAAACAATAAATTTAGAATTGTATTTTATTTTACTTTATTTTATTCGATATCTTTATTACAGGACATTCACAGAAATTTGTGTTACATTTTATTATTAAATAATGGATCGCATTCTTTCAATTATATTGAATTTTATTTTTCATACAATACATACGTAATCCGTTGATGTGTTGAACATGAAACACAATGTTTGACTAATAGCGGATCTTTCCATTGATATATCACATGATTGAAAAAGAAAATATTTTTCTGAAACATTCGAGTTCTCAGCGTTCCAAGTGTTCGATGTTAAAGTTGGAAACCGAAATGTTCCAAAGTAAAGAAATACACAAGGATGCGCATTTTTTTAACCTTGTTCAATATTTTTAGCTATAAAGCTGAGCCACTACACGCCACCTTTTCTGCTTTTTTAAACTTTTGGTAAACTTCCAATGTTTCGTTAAAAAAATGAAATACAAGTTTGCTCCCGACAAATAGCGCTCTTTCCAACAGTATATCATCATATATGCCCGGGAAAAAAATATATTTTTTTTTTCGAGGTTCGAACTCTCGAAGCCCAGAGGGGCTAATTTTAAAGTTGGAAACCTAGAGGTTCCAAACCAAAGAAATATACATGCATGTGCATTTTTTCAACCTTGTTCAGAATTTTTAGCCATAATACTCGCGTCGCAAAGAGGGAGCTACATATTAGATCTCGCACTTTTTTGAACTTTTCGTAAACTTCGAAAGTTTCATTAAAGGGAATAAAATATGGTTCTATTCTCGAACAGTATATCATATGCCCGGAAAGAAATATATTTTATTCCAAAATTTTGAGCTTTTGAAGCCTCCCGATGGTCCAATTTTAAAGTTGGAAACCCAGATATTGCATAATATTGTATTGTCATCTATAACAAGCATTTCTGCAAAAGGACACACTTATTTCAATTCATCGGGGGAACCAGGTGAAAAAAACGTAAAATTCAATTATTAATATCGGTAAAATATCAAAAAAAAAGTTATCAAAACGTATCTAGTAGACGTCTCCCTAGCCGTTCGAATGCGAAAATTAACGAATTACCTGATTAAACACAAATTGTGCAATAACCGAAAAAAACAGATATACATATATGTGTTGAAGAAACCAATGCAAATCAACCGTTACATATCCATTACAACTAACAGCGGCGATAAAACATCCAAACAGCAGACATTCTGCAGTAGCATTAAAGACAACTTTAATAAAGATATTACACAACTTACCTATAATTGGCTCCATTGCTTTTTTGTACTTTAATGTTTTCACTATCGATTAAAGAATCTGAATTCTTCATCCATCTTTTACTATATATCGAAAGGTTACCCGGATGAAAATTTAAATAGCTTCTGTGCATTATTTGTCATACTATAGAATATGAAGACTGACCTAATTGCACATAGAAAAATGATGGATACGCTTTTAATACATGCTAAGTTGAAATAACCGGTTAAATTTTGTTACAGCGAAATAGAATACAAACATAAGATTATTTTTTAAAACATTATAATATCATAGAGCTACTTTCTACGTTAGAAGTCATAAAAAAAGCGGAATTACCACTAAAAATTAATTCAATTATTAAAATAATAAATAGGGCAAATATTTCTTACAACTAACTAATTTTGATAAGTAATGAACAACGTATATACATTTAATTAAAATAACATATGTTTACAGATTGGCTTCGCAGGCAAAATTATTTATTTATTTTTTTTTGGCCTGGCTGTAAATACCATTTGGCCACTAACTATCATTAAAAATTAAATCAGTCTATTTCTTTTTGGCCACCGCTGGGAATCGAACTCATCATGACCACTATCTCAACAATCAAGAGTTCACGCCACTAGGCTAATCGCTACGACGCCAATAATTACTTATAGTTCAGTGTTTATAAACAGTTTTACCGAAATAAAGTCCGCATTTTTTTTTAAACTATTTTTCCGCAGTATTTGGAATTGCAATATTACATAATTTTCTCCAAAATACCATGTTCGGTAAAGCAAATAGCCTTTTGACAGGATATTGTAAGCTTATGAAGTTCAGGTTCCTAATGTCTTAAGCGTGATATATCTGAAAAGCATAATGGGCTAGTTTTTTCCTTTCAGTCGGTGACCTCCCGGGGACCAATCGCGGTCTAGGCTAAAAGTGAACTCTTCCTGTATTTACAAAGTTCTAAAGATATCGAAAGAAGAAGATACAACTCAACAGCGAACAAAAGCCGGTAACTTTTCTGTAACCTAAACGCTCATTCAATAAGTTCACTTTGCTAGATCACTCCCCCCCCAACCCCCGTGTGCAGAAAAACATATGAAAAGTAACATGCGATAAAATGATTATAGTGTTCAATTTCGCTTCTATCAAATTTTTGAATATTCATATTTCGAACATATACTTGCATTAAAATTTGCGTAAACTATAGAAATATTTCATTATTATTAAGTATCATAAATAACAATATGTACGAATTTAACTGCATGTTAAAACATTTGTAAAGTTTTTCATTAAAGGGTTGTTTGATTGTTTTAAGTGGATCTTTTGTAGACACACTACTAATGAGAGATAATACAAAATTAGCTGTCGCAATTCAGCAAGTTGGTTGTGATAATCTCTGCAGTTCCATTGCATGATAGCTCCTTTGTTTATTACTATTATAGATCAAAATAGAAGAAGAGGACTAAACGAGTAAAACATTCTCTAGCATTTCTTTGGTGTCTGGTTTATTAATTGTTGGAAGTCGTCTTCTGTTGTGTATTCGCCTTCTAATGCCAACATGCTTAATTTTTTGATAATTCGTGAACAGCGGTTTTTAATTTTCCGGTCGGTTAGGAAAGGTTTAAGAGCTGCCAAAGCGTGCAATAAGTCCTCCTTGTCGGTTGTCGGTTGTACAGTATAATTAATAAAGTCTGGTTTTGTATCTATATTATTAATCAATTCATTAATTTCGTTGCATGGCGATGAGAAGGATCGTGGTTCAACATCAAGCAAATGCTTACATTTCTCGTTAAGTTTGTGGAGGGGAAGGGGGGTGAAGAGGAGGCGCTTTATTTTTGGATATAGAGTCGCTTGTTTTCGATTTGGTTTAAGATTGCTTCTCCATTTGCTGCGGTAGCCATTAGAGATTTTTAATCTGCGATTGTGTCGTTACAAGTCGGCTTACTTGGTGTTGCAGGATGTGGTCGCTTTTGTTTTGTATTTTGCTGGTCGACTTGTTTCCATTTGAACCTCAGAAGTCAACTCTTTTACTTCTGTTAGGTTAGTTTTATTACAGTTGCAACATACATGGTATTTTAGTTGCAAGAAGATGCGATGGTCATGTCCATTATGCTTTATAAGGATTCTGGTAAATTAGAGCAGTTAATTTGTTCAATGTACAGCTGAATTCACCAACTGATTACACGACCAAGTTCTTCGTCGGATAGGTTAACTCGTAATATGGGACAATGAAGATACTATTTTTAAGGATAGCATAGATTGAAGGTATAGACTTAGCTTGTTATTTGGGATAGTTGGAAAGTATTAATTTATTAGTTGGATTTTTGATTCGTCGCGCTGTAACTGTTTAGTCCCCTAAATTTATCCCGACGCCGTTAGCGAAAAATGTGTCTGTTAATTCTTTAGTTTTGAGAGAAATTACAATTCTATTTTTAGATATCCGAGAACCGGCAATGATGTTTAGTGGTTTTCCGACTAGGCCTTTTAGCACAATAAAATAATCGCGGATATCATGATTGGTTAAAAAATGAAAGATTATTCCCTGTTCCCCAGACGGATAATTGAAATCGTTTAGTGGAATAATTATTTTATTAGATGTTACTTTCAATGCAAAGGATGCTTGCGTAGTATTAGTATTTATCGGCAATGCAACATCCTGTATAATGGGTTTTTGTTATCAGCGGCATTAGACGTTGAATTGATGTTATCAGATAACGAATGTACACTTATTGTTTACGAGGTTGATGCGGATGCACGGTTTTGTGTAGCGGAAGAAATGTGTGTTGTCTGTGCAGAAATATGCGTAACGGCATCACTGGTAACCGCCTTGGAGATTGCCGGGGTTGTAAGTGTATTTTGTGTATGTTTATGCTTACCTGGCTGGTGGTCCATTCGATCAGCGACAACGGTTTCATTAGGTTTTACGGGGGGAAACAGTTGGCCATCCTTTTCCCGGACAGTGGGGGAGGGAGGAGAAGTATTATTTAATTTAGCGTAATTTATTTACTAACTAAACTTCGAAAAGATAACGATTATCATACAATTAACGAAATAAATTAAATAGATATCAGTAATCAACAATAAAAACCACAGTGTACCAACTCTAGAATATGTTGTTGTTATATCGGTATTTTTCAGGTCTTGTTGATTTCTGTAGCCTTTTCTTTTTGCCTTGAAGCTGCCGTAACGGGACTTCGATTGATCAGGGTTTTGTAACAATGTACCGTATTTTTTGCGACTGCGGTCTCTCATATTTTCGTTTTGTAAATTTTATTTGAAAAATATATTTATTTTGTGCGTGTTATTTTTATAATTCATCCGATGCCTTACATATCTAAGCTCACATTTGATATCTATTTAAGCCCTTTACAACGTGATGTACATCATGCTTCGACACCTTTCCATATTAGAACAGATCCTCACAAGGTCTGCATTTTAACCGCTCGACCTTCCACTTCTTTTTCCAATTGCGTGCTGAATTTTGAATGTACTATTTTGCAGTTTACCATGACACAGTTTTGATACATTGTTTAGACTTCTCTGTATTCAAATTTTGCACATCGTTCTCCATTTATTCATTATATATGTGCACTTTTCTTGTCCGGTGCGAATTTCCCGCCGTAATTGCGCAATAATGGCGAAGACTAGTAGCCAATTTCTATTCATAGATCTTATGTGCCGCTGACTACGACTATTCTTAATGCACTTCCCTTAACTGAATGCCCACTTTTTCGATATGTACGTTCCTCAATCAGTCAAGCTCCCAGTATTCTGGGATAACTAATTAAGAAGTCGGTGTTCTTAACATCTTTGCCCCCCCCCCCCCTAACATGAGACAGACAATTTTTTAATTAAATTCGCCCTGGATTTCACTTTCTATGTTAATTTTCCAGCTTGTGCTTTGTATGATAATGTTCTATCTAGAACTGTGCCAAAATAATTTTTGTGTAGCATTATTCCGGGGATAATATGAAATCTTGTTTTTGCTGAATGGAACCTAAGATGGAACAATGACGATTCTGTTTTCCCCAGGTTTAACCGCAGTTTCCATAATTCAAAGTATTTGTTCAAAATTTCCAGCTCCTTAGAATTTCATTACATTCGTGAACATACTTATTTTAAAAAACCATAGCGGCGTCATCTGCATACTGAAGTTTTCTAACTTTCGCCATAGGTATATTGACTGCATATAAGTTACACGACAGAGTAGAATGGAGCCTTGCCGGAGGCCATTGTTTGTCCTTCTTGATGGATTGGTTTTTCCTCAATTATTACTTCAAAAGTTCGATTAGTAAAGCATTTCGTTTAGTAGGCATGTAAATTTTCGAAATACGATACAACTATATACGTGAAAAATAATATGCAAGGTGTCTATTTGATTAAAGAAAGCAATTACAACCACATATTCACAGAAAAATCGTAGTAATTGATAATTTAATGATAATTATTCTTATTTTGTTACAGACATTTATTTAAAATATGTACTATTCATTTAATCTTGATTGAGAAGTACTATGACTATTTCTAAAATTATATATATATATATATATATATACATAAACTCGGCCACTTTGGCCTCGCAAGGGGCTGTGCCCCTTGACCCCTCTTGCTTTTATTTCTGTCTCTTTTTCTTCTATACTTTGTATAAAATGATCAAAATTTACAACGTAATTCTTACTGGCATCAACACACACAAAAAATAACATAATCACAAAAATCCTATTCTAACATTTAACTTCCGTTATATAAAATTAAGACATTTTTTCGTTACATATTTCATTACATAAAATTGTGACATTTTTTAAATAACAATAACCAAAATCCTACAAAATATAACAAACGTTACATAAAATTGGGATATTTTTTCGAATGGGGGGTAGCCTAAGAATTACGTTGTAATTAATATATACATGTATATATAACGCTACAATAGCGTAGTTGCTAGAGCGCTTGGCTTCCGTTACTTCGATCCCGGGCGACGACAGAAGTTATTACGAAAAACTAAAAATTAAATACTCGCTAATAGTCATGTGGAAGGCAATGGCTACCACCACGTACACCATCACATGCACGCTAGGTACTACACAACAGGCACACCGGGACGGCACTTATAGCGCGATAACAAGCCGCAATAATCAGTTCCAAATTTATTCTTGCCGTACGTGTACGCTTGCGTTGTGTATAACAATTGCCATGAGCGCTACCTGGAACCTCGAGCAATCCGACTGGGGAATATATACACTCATTAAAAGGATTTGCACCTGTAGGCTCTAGTCGCACCCTCGCAGCACTTTTAATTGTTAAACTATCAAAAACGTTTATACTTTTGCACGTTATTATAAAAGTGTTGTAAATTTTTGATCTATAATAAAAATTATGCAGATATTCCTGCATAATTTTTTCTCTTTAAAACAATTCTTTTTAAATATTTGACACTCTCACAACCTTAACTTCAATTATTTATGGCTTTCTGATGCGATAATGTAAATTATTGTACGATTTCCAGCTTATAATTAGCAGCTGACGTCATTACGGCGAGACGTGAATGAAGCGAGCGAGGATTTTTAAATGCTATTCGAGTTTTCAATTTTTAATTAATTCCGATTATTTGTTTGATATGGAAATGATTTTTTAATTTTAAATGTACTAGCAGGCTTAGGCCCCTGGTCGCTTCGCTCGCCAACCCAAAAGAGGACTCCACCACCTGCCTGCAAAAATCGCATCCACGCAGCGTCATTCAGTGATGGGTAAGCTCGTTACTTTTTCGAATACAGATCCGTAACTGAATCGCAGGTTCAGGAACTGCACCCCGGATACGTATCCGTCAAACCCATATGGATCTGGTGTTTATGTACACATTTAACATTGACTCTCGTTTGCACTGGCTATCCGGTGTATCGCACTCTTACCAGTGCCCCTATATGACGGTTGTTTAAAGACCGAGGTGCTTCATCACTGATGTGGTAAATTACTTATTAACGCTTATGTTTCTTGTTAGTCAATGTGCTTAGTTCTGTTTGAGTTGAATCAATTACTCAAATATTTTTTATATCACTGTCTCTTCGATCGAAGTAGCCTGATTTCCTACGCTAAAGAAAAATGAATGAAAATAAAATGCAACTAAGCTATTGTATAATTTGTATATTTTAAAATTATAAAACTTAATTTTTCGTTATCTTTTTGAAATCAATCAAGCCTAATCTACTACCCATATTATAATACAAGTATCTAATGAATGACAAATATAATGAGTTTTATTGCACAGTTTAATTGTTACAAAAAAATATATAGGCCAAATTGTCAAAAAAAAATCTTGCCTTTTATGCCAAATGTATATTAAGAAAAAATAAGAAAAATTACGTAAAATTTAATGTTCTGTTCAAGGTCAATATTTTATCTTCCATAGAGTTGCGGATACGTATCCGAAATTGCAGTCAAAGTCATACCAACTCCACTGTGAGATACGTATCTTTCCAGACCTACTTATTATTAGCGTTGTTACTTGTAAAACTATTAAAAATGCTATTCGTGTGTTTACATTTTAATTATTTCTAGCTATTTGATTAATAATGCAATATTTTACACGTTCTATATTATAACATAAAATCGGGGTGAAAAAAAAAGGAAAGATGCCAGCCCAAAATCATGCACTTATATAAAATATAATTCATATAAACAAAATAAGTACTCAAAATGAACTTATGAAACTACTCGATGTTCTTACATAATCGATATTACTGAATAAATAATAATTCTTAATTATTTTACAAAAAAATTATTATCCATTTGTTTTTTCATATTCATTTTATTCGCTCACGTTCCTCTCTGTGAAAAAACATGCCTATTTTTTTAAATATTGTTTTCGAGATATGGAGAAAATTTTAAAAATTATTATAACGTCAAAACTAATGATATTTTGAAAAATTTTATTCGTATTACGTTAGCTTATATTTTTTTTTTTTATAAATCCATATTTACTCTACAGTTCAATTAAATTTATTTAGTAAAGTATAAAACACTGATACTTTAAAAAATTCCAAATGCAAAAGTTACTTAAATGAAACTAAACTTTTAATTGTATGAAACACTTAAATAATCGAGTTTCGAATATATGATAGTCTCGTAAAATTTAACACATTTCGTAATTTTTAACAATGCCAGACATTATTAATTAAACAATTTTTCATATTTCAAAAAAAACATACATCAATGAAAGGTTAAACATTTGATGAAAGAAATTTCTGAATGATATTTTTAATAAACCATTCTTCGCCAAATTGTAAGTGATCTCCGGCAACAGAAAGAAAGTGCAAGCGCCCATTCCTATTCAAAAATTGTAATCCTAGCCTGTCCTACACAATTTCAAAAAAACATATCAATTGTAAAAATATTTTTAAACGTAAAGAATTAATTGTAAATAAATCTAAAACAAGAGCTATGACAATGGACAGAACAAGGGATAAAAAGTATACTACAATAATTCCTAGATATTATAGATAACTTCGTAAGATTATCTGATGTTCCATATTAAATGGAATAAACAAAAAACTTGTGTGATTACTTTAATTTGGTATAATACATATAAATAAATAATCATGAAGCACACAATTAATATGTTTAAATAAAAAAAGATCAATTATATTATTAATAACGGGAACTATTTGACAGGTATAAAATGTAAATTGCCAATAACGTAAGAGCTGCGGACAGATAAGCATGCCGAATCCGCCTCCAACGACAATTTCTATCTACACTTGTGGGATCTATGAAATTATCAAATCAAATGTATTTGCAAATTTACAAAGATTACAAAGTTTTATGCGCTAAATATTTCTTTTAATCCATTTTAAGCCGTTTATGTGAATAGTTGCACGAGTAATGGAAACATAAATATAAACGTGCTAACTATATGGTTAGTAGAACTTAAAATTGTAATCTTCTGCAAGTCAGAAGGTAAAGGTACCCAATGCGCACTGAGTTTTCGCAAATTTAGCTCTTGGGTTAGGAGTGTATGGATAGTTATGCGACTGCAGCCGTCTATTAGGTGACGTTCGAGCATTAAATGATGCAAATCATTGAGCGTTTACTGTTTATTCTCTTGCAAAAATCGTTGTACACATGCAATCGTAGCGCTCTTCAGTACCCAGCTGGCTGTTTCCTTCATCGTCATATGTGTTCGTTCTTCTTTAAATATCGTGATTCATTTCTACACACACTTCATTATTTGCACCATATACTGCGTACAGTCTGCGATATTTCTGCATCTGCAACTCCTTCAGCTGTCAGAAATTTGTTGACTGTGCGTATCTCGTAACTCGCCAGGTTGGAAACGTTCACTAACATGTTTCACACTTGCATACAGAAGTTCTCCGTGTAATACTTATATCTATCGTTCAGAAAATAATAACGTATCGTACACGCATCTGGTTAAGTCGTTCATTCCGTATTGTACACAAGTTTGCACAAAATTTCGTAGTTTTGTTTTCAAATCTGTTGAGAAATCTATTTGTAATGTGTGAAATTAATGCATCTCACTGTTAAAAGGTAAGTTTGTGTGACATCAAACTTCAATCACCATTTTTATTTATTTTATTAAATTTATAATTCGACAGACACGCGTTTATAGATCGCCGCCGAGAGTAACTGCATTCTTAGCACATCGCGATCAAACCGACGCGGCGACGTAACTTAAAAACGACGAACTATTTACAATAAAGATATTTTTATCGTTTATAAGCACCATTGAAACAAAATTTAATTAAAATTACTATTAAAACATCATTAAAATAGTATAAAATGGTTTAGGATAAATTTAATCTTTAAGGTTCTGAACGTCTGTGAACTAAAATCATAATCACGTTTACAATTATCATTTCGCCATAAATAGGAAGAGGGTTTATGTCTGGCTTGAGAGGGCAAACGGGAAGGAGGACACGACAAAGATAAAGCATTAGTAATGACTAGGACGAAAGAGTTGTATTGCCGCTGAGAATCATAGATATCTTATATTCTCGAGACGTAAGAATACACCACTAAGCTGAATTCAAACCCGTCGGCCCACAATAGATTCCACTGAGGATTAAGAGCATGTCTGGAAACAGTAAGATGAGAGAAATCAAAAAGGGCAATAAGGATAGGGACGTGATCACTTCCAAAGGTGCCATCCAAAGTTCTCCAGCTAAGTTTCAAACTGATGGAAGAGAAGCAGAAGGTTAGATCAAGAGAGCTAGTAACTGAAGTGTTTCTAAAAAAAGTAGGCGAAGAATGGCTGATAATAGTCCTTCATCTATATCAATATTCTGCCTTTAATAGATGAATCTAAAAAAAAAGCATCAATGAAGGATTTCCAGTCTATGGGTCAATAGTGATTCTACAGTTCCTTCGATTCTAGTATTTAAACGAGCGGCTTCTTCTACTTTTTCATCTATCGAAACAACCTTAAATGTTGAAAAACACTCCTAAATCTAAGAACCAAAATCAACTGCAGACAAAACCGACAAATTATTGGAAACAATCAAAACAATCAGAGAAGAAGTGAAAAAAAAAATGTAGATCGCTACGATGTTACACTTGATCAGTTTGAAGATATCATATACTTACTGAAACAAATTATATTTAGTTACGTAAATGAATTTAGATTCAAAAAATTTATCAACTCATTACCTATCCCGAAAAACCTTATATTAGAACAAGGAATCAAAACAAATATATTAAGTATAGTATTATCCATTTCTGTATTAGGTATGTAAATCAAACTAAAGTAAAACTACACAGAAATTATAATTATATAATATTATTATTTATAAAAACAACACCGATATATTCGTAGTATAAACTATATCATCATGATGTAACATAAACAATTTAAATGTAAATAAATAAAGAACGACAATATGCGTTATAAAATGTAAGTCGATATATAATATTCTAAAACTATGAATGTAAAAGTTGTTAAAATATATATATATATATATATGGGTGCAGCAGCATAACTTCCTTTTTTAAAATGCGCCACTTTTTTTCTACCAAATTTTTTAAAGAAATAATAACAGAAAATCGAAATAAAACTGCAAGATCCCATTGGCAATATGTATGCTTCTTTCCTTGCAGTTTTATTTCGATTTTCTGTTATTATTTCTTTAAAAAATTTGGTAGAAAAAAAATGGCGCATTTTAAAAAAAGAAGTTATGCTGCCTCACCCCGTATGTTTCTTTTTATATTTATTTATTTTTAACGTTATTAAAATTTTATTTTAAGTAAAGGATTATAATACACAAACTAATAATCCTTTACTCAAAATAAAGTTTTAATAACATTAAAAATAAATAAATATATAAAAAAAATAAAATAATAAAAACCACTTACACGCATATATTAATTACAACGTAATTCTTAGTCTACCCCTCATTCGAAAAAATGTCCCAATTTTATGTAACGTTTGTTATATTTTATAGGATTTTTGTTATTGTTATTTAAAAAATGTCATAATTTTGTGTAATGAAATATGTAACGAAAAATGTCTTAATTTTATATAATGAAAGTTAAATGTTAGAATAGGATTTTTGTGGTTATGTTATTTTTTTTATATGTTGATGCCATAAGAATTACGTTGTAAATTTTGATCACTTTATACAAAGTATAGAAGAGAAAGAGACAGAAATGAAAGCAAGAGGGGTCAAGCGGCACAGCCCCTTGCGAGGCCAAAATGGCCGAGTTTATATATATATATATATATATATATGTGTGTGTGTATATTAAGAACTTTTACATTCATAGTTTTAGAATATTATTTATCAATATATTGACTTATATTTTGTAATGGATATTGTCATTCTTTATTTATTTACATTTAAATTGTTTGTTACACCGATGTAGTTTGAGCTGCGAAACATGTCGGAGTTGTTTTTATAAATAATAATATTACATAATTATAATTTCTGTGTAGTTTCACTTTTGTTTCATTTACAAAAATAAATAACCAATGTGATTAATTCAATGGTTGATAGTATCTCTGATACAAAAATAGATCGAATGAATCATAAATAAAACTCTCCAATGGAATATAAACGGGGTATTTTTGCACTTAGTCGAATTAAAAGCCTTAATAGCGCAACACCAACTGTCAGTGATATGTATACAAGAATCTCATCTGAAACCTAGCCAGTGTTTTATAAATTAGAATTACAAACCATTCAGATTTTAATGATACCTCTCATCTAATTGCAGCGGGAGAAATCTTAACTTTAATACATAACTATATTCCTCCATCAGTTCCGCTTTCAATCACTTCCGATACTGAAACAGTTAATGTCTCAATAATATTGGCAACGATCTCTCATAAACCTATCATGATATTATCGTGTGCTGACTCTTAATGGCTCATGAGTACGAAGCCTATAGTTATTCACAAGATCATGTATGTATATATTAATGAAATTTATAGCATTTGATTTTTTTTTTGATGACTAGTATTTTAATATTATATTATCGAACACAAAAAAAACTACTCACAGATGACCAACAACAAACAGCAATTATTAACAATATATATATATAAAATTCTTCCGCAAACGATTTATTTTAAAAATTTCTGCGGATCCGCTGACCACGCAACGCTTCGATAACGGTACTCTTTCAGCGCAAAACGGATACTAAAAACGGATTAATTATCGAACGACCGAAAGACTCGCGAAAACACAGGTAGTCGATCAGCTGTCGGTACTGCCCGACCAGTCGCACCGACACATCATTTTTATCATAAGCGTAATTTTTGACAAAATTACGTCGCTTTAGTCGGGCAGTGTCTCCGCGTCTAGCCTTTGTTAATTTTACGTTATTATACTTGTGTTGATACGGCTTCGGAATTAGATTCCAATTTCCCAACCGTTCGAACCATTTAATCAGCTGCTTTACTTTACTCGGTCCGAACATTACTAGAGAAATATATACGAAATACTATGCTGTGTTGATTGATAAGAAATAAAATAAATATATAAAATTAAATCTATGTTTTTCATTTCCCACAGCTTAGTAAAGCCAGAATTCCAATCACAAAATCAATATTTTATTTACGTTACTGAACTGTAGGCTCATGACAATATGTAATATTTACATAACACCCAACTAACAAATCTCAATATAAGATTTTGAAAATATTATAAATTAACTACAAAACCATTTATCCTCCTTGGTGACTTTCATGCACATAATCATACATGGAGCTCCAGGTATCAAAATTCTAGAGGAAACCAAATGAACTTACTCATTGTTTTAATAAATTAATGTGATCAGCCAACTCCCTTCACGTTTTTTTCAACTGACTTTCATTAATCCTTATCGATTTCATTGATCAAATCAATTGGCAACTAAGATGGATCTATGCGATAGTGACCGCTCTGTTTCTTTTTATACAACAAATCTAATTTTCGACCTTCACGTTGTCCGAAATGGAAAATAAAAGAAGCCAACTAGTCAATATTCACCGATAATACCGAAGTCCTACCTCAGTTATATCGATGACGTTGACGAAAATATCGAATTCCCAACCAAAGAAATTATCGAAGCTGGACTCTTAGCTATCCCTTGTCTTCGTGCACTTCTTCTTCAAAAAAACGAGTTCCTTGACCGAACAGTAATATTACAAAGGTAATTAATCTTCGCAAAACGGTATTAAAAGTACCAAAAAAACACAATTCATTATCAAACCTAATCGAATACCGTAGACAGTGTGCATACATACGCACTCTCATAAGATAATACAAAAAAAAAAATATTGACAAGATTTTACGATTTCCATTAATCAGTATACGCCAATTTCCGCTAGGCGGAAAAAAATCCATCTGATCAATGGAACAAACTATATATCAAGCATGATCACTTTATCCAAAGATGATTTTCTCGTTATATCAATGTCATCGAGATGACCGATTTGTTGGCTTTCCATTTTTCTGCCATATCCTTTAATTTCAACTGCGGTATAACATTCGACAGCAAACTGTTATGGAACGTAAATATCAAGAATTTCAAGAAGACGTATACTGAAACTCTTTGTATACTAAAGAAGATTAATAACAGACATAACGGAGA
This sequence comes from Icerya purchasi, assembly GCA_039619475.1. Classification (NCBI taxonomy): domain Eukaryota; kingdom Metazoa; phylum Arthropoda; class Insecta; order Hemiptera; family Monophlebidae; genus Icerya; species Icerya purchasi. The sequence goes on along the minus strand of CM077115.1, from coordinate 503,327,751 downwards.
CGATTAAAATATGGTATTATCATATTAGTCACTAAGCTCTTCAAGGTCTATTGTTATCCTTAGATGCTGTATAACATTCCGCCATTCGAATAGTCACTAGAACCTTTAACACAAGTCCCTCATCTAGACTCAATAATGAATATGAACTACTTCCTTTATATTTCAGAAGACATTCTAACAGCTACTTTTCTTATTTCCACCTTTGTTAATCCAAACCTTCCGATAAATTAATTTCTTTACAAATTTCCTAGTCAAAATTAAATTTCCATACGCGCTCCTAACTACATAACTAATATCAAAAATAATTTTGAATCTGTTTTTACCCAATTTAACAAATTTATTCTCAATCCCCGCTTTCTTTAGTTTACATAAATTTCGTTCTATGGCTTTTTCAGTCTCCAAATATTAATCTGAACCGAATTTATCTATTTAAATCTTCATGTCCATTCCACATTCTTCATTAATACATCTTTCTCGAAATTGCTAAATATGCTAATTCTGCACGCTATTTTGTTGATAGCTCTAAATCTAATGATCGTGTTAAATCATCCTTTTTTATATTCCCTACCACCCGCTGATTCCGGTTTTCAAAGCACTGTTCTGTATTTTTCACTGAATCCATTGCCATCTACAAGTGTCTTGAATTCTTTTCTACTGCACTTCCCCTTTCTAAATAACTTATCTTTATAGATTTACTCAGTTTCCTAAAATCTCCCCATAACTTTTCTACAGATAATGCAATTACTCAACGCATCCCTTTTCACCATGATCTCCTTACTCGATCCTAAATCCCCATATCTTTTCTTTGGATCGCAGCCATATTAGCCATCCTACTGATGAGGTTGTTGACCCTTATTAAACCTTATTCTCTAACTCAAATTTCCGTTCCGTTCTGATCAAAACAAAATATTACACTCACAAGATTTCTTACTCAACTCTTACGCACTCATATTTTCTATTACGCACTGATCCTCCTTCTCTGTCCTTTTTGCTAAAGAACTCAACTTTCGATTCCTCACTTATTAATATCTTTTACGCTGTTATTCAACTTAGAATCCAGCACAGCTTACCTCAATCCAATTCTTCCTGTCATATCCAGAATATCTTTCAATGTCCTCATTCCCTTAACCTCTTTAATCTAAATTTGTATCCCTTTCAGTCCCTGGAACACATGGTCCTTTAGAGCAAGCAGCCTGCTCCCGTACTATTAAAAAAGTAAAATGAAAATATCCCCCGTATGAATTTTTTCCAAGTACTAGAAAAACATTTTTATGATTCTAAAATACCAACCCAGCTTTTTATAAAACAAACACTGAAATACTTTTTTTAAACTAAGTTCATTAGACATGCAAGCGCCAAATTTTAACAATAAATGTTTTTTATGCTACCTCGAATAATTTTTTCTAATTTTTCGATTTGGTATAACATTATGAAAAAATTAAAAACCAATGTTTTTGAAGATTTTCAGTTTTTTAGGTTCTATTTTTAGTTTTTTTTTTAATAAAAAAATGTTCAAATAAATTGTTAATTAATATTCGAGATAAATTTTAAACTATCCGGTGGTGATCAGTAAACATTTGATGGTAGTTCTGATCACAAATGTCATCTATTGCAAGAGTTGGGCAGTATTTGTAGTTCCCGCAGTTATGAATACGAATACAGTATTTGTATTCGTCGCGGTGAATACGAATACTGTATTTGTGCAATGTTCTCATAAATAATCATGCAAATATATCAATAAACATTTTTCTTTCTTTTTTGTTTCTTTTTGATCCTCCGTTTTTTAACTTTATTAATTTTTCCTTTCCTTTTTCCCCTGTATTTTACTTGTACTTATTATTTTTAATAACATCTCTCCAAATGTTACCGAAACTGTCATAACCAATTAATTTCTTGACAGATACAGATTTTTTTTTTTTTTTTTAATTCATGTTAGTAATTTCGTTAAAATACTTATAAAATAGTGCTCAATATTGTCAAAATTTGTAAAGCCGGAAAAAATTTTGATTCTGATTTTCAATAATACAGGAAACTGGGTTGTAATTAGTGAAGATAATGACAAAGGCTAATTTTATTTAATTTGTTTTATATATTTATTAATCTTATTGACATCTTCATGGTATATTCAAATTTATTGTTTACTAAATTATTAAATATATAATTCTCTATATGATAAAAAAGTGTTTTTTTTATGAGTAATTTTTATTACGCCATTCGTGTCGATTATTGTAGCAATGGAGATTTTTTAGCATGGAACATGTTTCAGTCGTGACCTAACTAGCAGAAAGCGTCACACTAAAGTGGAACACGAGGGCGTTACGCGGGAAGTAAATAAGAATACAGCCTTTTCTTCTAGTTGTCTTAAGTCAGTCGTGTTCGGACCGCACAAAGATCATAAGTTTCATCATGCTCGAGGTGAAGTAAATATCGAGTTGAGAAACGAGTTTGATTGTTTGAAAAATCATCGACTTCAAACAATTAGCAACGAGTGCAGAGAATTCTCAGACCGTGCTGGTTCGAATGATCTGACTCACACTCAACGTCCAGAGTTTGAGAGCACGTAAGGAAGAATTGATTAATGATTTCCTGTTGCCTGAAACCGAGATCATGGCGTTAACCGAAACTTGGCTTAATAACGATGACGACGTTGGACTGAAAGGATATCAATATATTACTTAGTTCAAACGTGAAAAAGGGGGAGTCGTCACGTATGAAAAAGAAGACTGCATGTTATTTGCGCCATCGAAAGCATTATAGACGGTCAACGAGTTCTACTTGTGACTATTTACATCTCGCCAGGCACTTCGATTGACGATACTGAAGATTCTTCGAGTTAAATTTATTAGTATACACACCCAAAGTAGCAAAAATTGCTAAAGTAATCAAGAAAAGAGAATACGACACAATACCTGTACACCTATCAGGGGATATCAACGTCGATCTCGAGAAACCTGAAAATCGGCGATTATTTCGGTTCACAAAAAAAATCTTTAGATTACAACTCAAAACGAATCCAACTCTACCAATTGCTCGTGGGAGATCGTGTATCGATTTAATCTTCGTTCGTCACACTGATAAAATTGACCCTAAAAATTACATAAGTTACGTCAGCTATCCTAAACCCATATTGTCCATTAATTCTAACAAGGAAAGTACACGAGTTGTCAGACACCGATTTTGATGAAATTTGGATATGTTGTAGAGTATAAAAAATATTAGACCCGTATTTTTTTTTATCGGCCCATATGCAGTTTCAAGGGGTGAAAACCACCCCTAAAGTTCACCCCCAAAAATCGTTTTTCCTAAATATCTCGTCTTCAACTCGATATTTTTTTATGAAACAAAATGGAAATTATTTCTCGCGCAAAGGACGAGTAATCCACAGTGATTTAAACAGTGGGGTTGCATCCCCTATTTTCTAGGGGGAGAAAATATTTTTTTTTTGGTCATAATTATGGAATAAAAAATTATAAAATAACATAAAAAAATAATAAAACTTTTTTTAACACACACAATTAAAAAATAAAGTTGACGTGTTTCGGCATTTTCATGAATTTCACCCTTAAAGGAGGTAAACCACCCCTTACAAGAAAAATCAATAAATACATGTATTAAGTAATCAAATTTCGTAAATAATTTGTATGTAAGGGCTTTTGAAGTCGTTGATTACGAATCCATCATCAGATTTTCTTAATGCAAAATGGAGGATCCAATATGGCAGGCAAAAAAGTCAAAAAAGCTTTAATTTTAATGACAAATTGTATACGAGGATTTTTAAGGTCGCTAATTACAAATCTGTTATCAAGTTTTGAAAATTCAAATGCCCCAAACCCCTAAAACCCAGACAGGAATTTAGCCTGTGTTTTTTTAAATCAACAAACCCCAAACTCCTAAACCTCAGACAGGTCAGAGGCCTGTGCGCTATAACCATACAGCTTCAAACCTCTAAACATCAGACACATACTTTTGCGGATACCGTCTTGCTCTTAAACAAAGATGTTAATTTACACGATAGAAACAACATTATTAAAATGCAATCACTTACACATAACCAACTATCAAGTCCCGGATTCAAAAATTCATTCTTATATGCTTGGTATGCAGCAGGTTACATTAACAAACGGCCAGAGAAAGGGCCGAACTCAAAAGAATTTTGTTTTAACTCTGATAACGTAAATTGCGATATCTGTTGTAAAAGGGCTATTTTAACGTGTTCGTGGTGCAAAAACACATTATGCTTAACCCACTCCTTTCATGATTATCATTTCTGAAAATCGCATAATAAGTAATTTTATTATAATGAGTAATACAATTTATATAGTATTAAATACACATTATACAAACAATTAAATCAGAAGCATTATTAAGTTGTGGTGTATTTATATAAATCTACGAAACAATTAATACAGTTAAATACCTGATAACATTTAATGATGTGTTGATTTATAAAAATGTTGATAATTATATTTCAGATTCTAGTAATAAATGTTTTGATTTACTCATTGAATGTAATTCTCCTAACGTATTAAAGTTTATTCTAAAGAAAAATTTATTGTATTACTAATTAACCTTGGCTACTTATTAATTTATTTTTGTTATTATTTACGTAAGAATAGAATGATTACCGTTAATAAATAGATAAAGAAAAAAAAAAATACATAAGTTGAAGTGTACCAGTAATTTTTTAAATAAGTTAATTATAAGAACGGTTTTTCAGTATACCACAATGAATAGACCTTTCATCTACCTGCAGTTTAGGAGTTGTTCATAGACAATCGGCCTGTATGATGTTTAGAGGTTTGCGGCTGTATGGTTACAATGCACAGGTCTCTGGCCTGTTTGGAGTTTAGGAGTTTGGGGTTTACCGGTCTAAAAATACAGGCCTCTGGCATGACTAGGGTTAGGAGTTTAGGGTTTGTTGATTTAGAAAAATACAGGCTAAATGCCTGTCTGGGTTTTAGGGGTTTGGGGCTGTATGGTCATAAAGCACAGGATAATTTGAATTTTCAGAACTTGATAACAGATTTGTAATTAGCGACCTTAAAAATCCTCGTATACAATTTGTCATTAAAATTAAAGCTTTTTTGACTTTTTTGCCTGCCATATTGGATCCTCCATTTTGCATTAAGAAAATCTGATGATGGATTCGTAATCAACGACTTCAAAAGCCCTTACATACAAATTATTTACGAAATTTGATTACTTAATACATGTATTTATTGATTTTTCTTGTAAGGGGTGGTTTACCTCCTTTAAGGGTGAAATTCATGAAAATGCCGAAACACGTCAACTTTATTTTTTAATTGTGTGTGTTAAAAAAAGTTTTATTATTTTTTTATGTTATTTTATAATTTTTTATTCCATAATTATGACCAAAAAAAAAATATTTTCTCCCCCTAGAAAATAGGGGATGCAACCCCACTGTTTAAATCACTGTGGATTACTCGTCCTTTGCGCGAGAAATAATTTCCATTTTGTTTCATAAAAAAATATCGAGTTGAAGACGAGATATTTAGGAAAAACGATTTTTGGGGGTGAACTTTAGGGGTGGTTTTCACCCCTTGAAACTGCATATGGGCCGATAAAAAAAAATACGGGTCTAATATTTTTTATACTCTACAACATATCCAAATTTCATCAAAATCGGCGTCTGACAACTCGTGTAGTTTCCTTGTAAGTATCACACGACACAAGAATAAAAACAATATTTGAAATAAAATCGTTAACTTTATTATTTTCTTTCGAATTCAAGACGTTTATTATCACATCTTCAATTTTAACATATCGTACAGAAACAGTTGAAAGTATCAGAGATGATATTAATAGACAGCAAAACGGCTAAAGCATGTTCCATGTTTTTTGAATTTTAGCCGTAGACTCCAAACAGAGAGCGTTGGGAGGTCCGGGAGGCTCCAACGGGGAGGCGCCCAGCGCCGATTTTTTAAAATTTCGATTATATATTTCTGGTTTGTTATTTTGTGTAATTATTATAAATCCTCAATTTCTTACACTATCTTTATGTTTGTTACTCCGAGATTGATGATTTTCGCTTCGTCTGGGTCTCTCCGCCCCTAGTTTATTAATAAAATAATATCCGTAAGTCTTAGTTTTCCAAAAAATCAATTTTTTTTCATAATATTGTACCAAATCGAAAAATCTGAAAAATTCCTGTATATAGAGGAGCATTTAAAAATGTGAAATAAGACATAATTACGCCGTTAAAATAAATATTAAAATTCTTTAAAATATCGACAAACATGTTAAACACAAAAACGATTAATAAAGTTTGATTAAACGGTCAACCTTATATAAACCTTATTACCGCTAGGACACTAATATAACCTCTCTCACATTCCATATTCCCAATTAAATTATTTCGTATTCTCCAGTTGGTGTTGATTTTAAATTTTTATATATTTCATTAACAATGTCAGGATATTATAGCTAGCGCAAAAGGAAAGAATTGTCTAACTAAATTTTACTTCTGAAAAAAACACCACTTGATTCAAGCGATTTTGCATTGTTTAAGAAACAATGGGAAATATATCTATTACTATTAGTAGTACTGGTAGTAGTTTTAATAAAGAAAATGCAAATAATTTAATATAATCAATACCGGGGCCATTTGAAAAATAAAATAATAAAATAAAATCCGTAAAAAGTAAATAGAAGAAAGAATATCATAAATGTATGTAATACCATACTTATTGAATTTGAAGATCATTTTAAGATATATTTCACTACAGATAACCAGAACATTTGTAATAATTTAGGAAAAGCAAGAGAAAAAAATAATGATTACTAACTCTTCCTCTTTCTAGTAGTGGAAATAATAAATACCTCTGAATACAAAGCGCTGTCTAATAACGATGTAACATTTTTATCTTGCCCAGGCGAGAAGAAACCAAACCATTCTGAATCTGGAGGGTTCACCATGGTGTCGTTTTCAAATTTAACCATTACAAAATTTTTCAAAAACATTATGTGTTGACGATAAAGATAATTTATCTTCAATTCGTTATTAACATCAGCGAGAAATAGACTAGCACGTTTATATTCGTCTTCATTTATTGGATCGTGCCAATACTCAGCCTGCACCAAATTTTTCTGTACCCATCTAATCAATCATTTGAAATAATATTAGTATTTATGAACAGAAATGAAATTTTAAAATTTTTAAAAATTAATACTTCAAAATTTAAAAATAATTTCTTTTCTAGCGCATTAAAAATTTCACATGCTAATTTTCTTTTTTTTTCCAACAACAAATTAATTTTTTAGATCACTTAACTCCTGTGTAGGTGTAATTCCTTAATTGCAATCAGAAATAAATAAATCCGATACCGTGTATAATTCTTTAGATATTAACACATATTTTAGTCAATTTAATTTCTATAAAATTTTTAAACGCAATTTGTCCATTACGTTTTAAGAAAATTAGAATTTTAATCTGAAATAAATAAGCGCAAACTGCGTTTAGTATTTTCACAAATTTTTAATAATGAATGCATCTTTTAAACATTACATTTTAATTAATTTTCTGAAGCATCCTGGCGTGATTAGAATCAATACCTATCTTCTCAATCGGCTCCCAAGATTTTTATAATTTTACTTAAGCCTTTAACGGGTAGTTAACTACGCTGCAATGGAATTATAGCTAATAAGAAGGATTAAAAAAAAAGACAGTTTAAACAGCTAATTAGGTTATTTAATTTTGTATTTTTAAATACTCTAGCTGTATATTCCCGATCTTGAATAAAGTATGAAAAAAAAAACAACTTAATGTTGCATTTATTAAAAATGTTTACCTTTTAATTATACCGAAATTAAATATTTTCTAACATTATTATGGAACTATAAAATGTAACAAATCATGTTAGCAAGACCTCCGGGGCACAACCAGTACTTTGTAATTTAGAAAATTTACAAATTTAGTAATATTTACATTTATTAAATATTGCATCTTGTTTACCGCCACAAACAGGCTTATTTTTGGCGTGTAACATCAAATTAACTTAATCTTGATCAAAACCAATATGAATAATTTTAAACATTAATTTAACGGCGCTCACTATAAACGTGTCAAATTTATTCATTAAACTGATAACTATAACTAAGATAATTTAAAAGAATAATAAGTAGTTTAATAATGCTAAATTACTTAGAATGATTCTCTAATGGTGTAGGAAAAAAAAAAAATTATAAAGAGTGTAGAATAACAAAATTTGTAATGTATATGTTTAATACCTGGTCATGACATTTTTAAAATATATTTTATAAGTTTAAAACAATAAAAACCAAAATTTTTTTAATTGCAATTTTTTTCAAGATACAGTTGATCACATCCTAAATATCTAAAAACAGTAATTCACTTTTAGGGATTAAAGACTCGCAATTAATAAATCTAAACTGTGATATACTTAATAAATTTAAAATATATGTAAAAGAAATAAGACATCATTAAAACCATGTTCAATTATAGTAAAATGCTGTAATGTTTTAATCGTGTTTGTAAAGTGACTTTTCCTGAACACGGTAAGTCTACTTGAGCGAATTCAAAGAAATTCTTTAATGGGAAATATGTAAAATAAACTAGCCCTGTCATTCAATACAAACTCGGAAGTTAACCAAACAAATCAAAAAAGAAATATTTACGCATTACATTATGTAAAATAAGAACAACACATTATTTAAACAAAATATCAGAAAATTTATATGAAGCAATTAACTGCAAATACATTACAAATATTTAAACTAAAAAAAAAATGCACTGTTTCTCATGTCGTTTAACATTTGTGCTAAAAATACACGGCATTATCTAATGACTTTTAATTGTCAAACGAGTGCAAACATTCGAAATAAAAAAAAAAGATTAGTTGTAGCTAAATCATATACAACAAGATCGAATGTAAAAAGACGCGCTACTCAATAAATTTTACACCAATTTAGACATAAATAATATGATGTAAACCAAGCAATGAGAAAAAATATCAAAGACGCATAAAAGCATTGCCTCTAAATATATAAATTACAAGTTTCTAACTTATTTTTTTAAAGCACAAGTTAAATTTATATAACTGAATCATGAAAATATAAAAATAATTACTCGGTGTAAGCTGCAGCATTGAGTATCTTTGCTAAATATTCACAGTATTCATGATCCTTAGTGGGGCAATGCGGGTAACCAAAAACTCCTTGATGTTGGGCACCGATTGTTATCAAATTGAATACCGGCGGATCGAAACATCGTTGAACTACAGCACGCCTGCAGACAATTTTTATATAAATTAATAGATATGAATTTGATAACCTGTAATTTTTCAAATTATACATTTAATGTATATATATAAAAAAAAATGAATGTTCGACTTCTTACGGTTTTTATTATTTATTTTTTTTATATAAAAAAATTCCACGGTATATATGGCAGACTTACTAGTAGCTTTTTGACTGAAAAATTCTTTAAACATCTATAATTCAGGATCTACTTTTCTTTATTCTTGAAACTTGATACATATAATGTAAAAAATGTACGAATTTTAAAATTATATAAATATTGAGTAACAAATAAGATTACTGATCTCACATTTTAAAAACAAAAAATAGGTGTGTGGTCACATTAACTTGAAAAGCGAAACCAGCGAAAAGTTAAAAAAAGTTAATGTATAAGAATATGTAATATAAAATTGTAAAAAAAGTTAAGTATTTTATAAGTCCAAAATTTAAAACGTAGTCAGTAATGGATGGCATCAAACCTACTCATATTATATATAAAATTTCAAAGTCGTTAAAAATACATTTTCTTTATTCATTTAAGTGTTGGCTTTTTTTTTAATCGCATGCTGGACTATCAATGGTAAAGAAAATCCAAAACCACATTTTTAATTTCCATAACATTAAAAAATAGCCAGCTGAACAGAATTTTTAAATTCCCAGTTTCCTAGTGCAAAAGTTTCCGATTTCTCAGTCGGTAGAGTTGTACAAAAGCTTATATCACTTTACTCCACACAAGTACTAATAAACCTAACAAAGTAAAAAGGAAAGAAATGAGACATCAAAGCATAGAAAAATATTACAAATTAACTTTTTTCTTGTTATATTTTCATTTTAAAAGTGACCACTAATTCATGTAAATGCATGCTTACTTTAATGTCGCAAAAGTTGGTAATGAAATTTTTAACATGTCGATCGCAGTACTTTTCTATTAAAATAGTTCTGAATTATAAAACTTATTTCCAATCTAATATTTACATCTTTAATCATAGACGTTAACTTCATTGGGTTTACGAGGCTCAAGTCTCCTGAAACATTTTACTTAAGAGAGCTCCTCTGTCACCTCAAGAAACTGAAATATAAAATACAAAAACTATTTATATACGTCAAAATTTTAAATGTTGTGTATTTAAAATATCCGACCCAAATTTCAATCAAGTCTGCTGCATTTTCCAAATTTATGAGGAACAAGTAATGGTTATTGGAAACGAATTGCAATTTGCTATAAGTAAAAAACATAATTATTCTAAAAATTTAATTTTAATAAAAATAGCAAAAGTCGGATTTAAAATTTATAGCTGATATTACACCGTACAGTATTATTTTAGGTACCAAGAAAGAACCCATTCAGCTCCTTACTTTATATTTCTCACGATCCGTCCCGGTTTTTGTAATGTATGACTTTAAAAGCTACTACTATTACTGAAAATGTTGATGACTATCAGGTTGTTTTAAAATTAGTTGATACGCTTGATGTTATCACTTGGTTATCCGAGGGGTGGGAAGAGATTAGTTCTATAGGATTAGTGCGGTCGTGGAAAATATTATTAGATCATAAAGTCATAATAAATGGAATAAAATCGACAAACAATGTGATCTAGACAGTTCAAAAGACAACGAGGAGCTTGTTTGTCCAATAAAAAATATTCCAGGATGTGAAACGAGTAATACGGATGAAGCGACGAGATCGAAGAAACGACAGATGAGGATATCATGGTACTCAGCGAGGATCCAGTTGAAGAAAATATGGATAACGAGCCCCTTCAAAGTGTTATACCACACGATGAAGGACTGAAGGCGATCGAAGTAGCGCTGGAGTACATTACTCAACAGGAAGAAGCATCACCGGCTGATATCATTTGTTTACGCAATTGGCGAGATATATCGGCAAGGAAAAGAATGCAGCGAAAGACAACGACCTTAATCACAGACTTCTTTAAAAACTAGTTAATGTACCACCGTAAGTAAATTTTCATGTTCACTTTGTTATAGGATAAGTTAATTTTCATTTTTTTATTTAATTTACAGTATTTAACCTTGAACTCTGGCGTATCCGGATTTTTTGCTATCCGGACTGGCTGGCCGCCTAATTAATCCGGATAATCGCGAGTCGACTGTATTTTATTATTTTGTTCCACTCGTGGTACAAATATGCCCATTAAAAGCATTCACAAAAAAAGTAGGCGCTTAACATTAACGTTTTGTAGTCAGCATCGAATTCAAATTGCAACAATAATTAAAAACTTATTAAGGAGTACATATAATAGTATAATCATTAATTTTCTGTAAGCTGAGTAATGAATACTTACTCCAATTTGATTTGTCGCCGGTTCCAAAAAGTTAATGTTGTCGAAGAATAATTATAAGATTGTTAAGTATATTACTCTGAAATATATTACCTTTTATTTAATTATTTTTTTAATTTTAGCGCATTTTTCTTTTTTAACTTTAACAATAAACTTTGATGTCGGTATCATTTTTTTTACCGGTGGTACACTTCTGCATGAAGAAAGAATTATTAAAATCAATCTGCATAGTTATATGTAACCAAATATAAAAAAATATAAATAAATAAAAACGCGACCTTTGTTTGGGAAGTCGGTAATAAGAAGCAATATTACACTAAAATTTCTTTACAAACGATAAAAAAGTGAATAATTAATGAAGCTAATTATAATATATTATAAATAAAAACATAAAAAGGGTAGATATTTTTTCACGAATCGTAACTTGGTAGTTTTTTTGCTATACATTTTCGCGGTTATTTTGAAAAATTTTGAGATATTGAAACAATTCAAGTATGATATATTTTTAGGCTGCAATTTATAATCTACGTAAATTTCATTAAAATCTGTTGAGACTTAATTAAAATCATTTTTAAGAAAGGCGGAAACATAGAGACGGAAATATTCTTGCGAATATGATTATTTATGTCTTAAAATTTGTTGCAACGAAAATAATTATAAAACATTAACAGTAACGAAAGAGTTGATAAAAAAAAATTATGTACACATATTCTTTATAAATTAGACCCAATTGTAAAACCGTGAAAATCATTGTCGAAACAAAATGTCGATTGTCGTGTTCGTAAAACGCGTCTTACTCAGTTGCCGATGTGAATTAAAAATTTTAGTTGTCTTTTAAAACCGCCGCTTTATCGGCTGTCAAAAATTAACTTGGATCGCCGATATTTTATTTATGAAAATGCGATCTACGTCATACTCTTTCATAGACAATTCATAACCAGATTTTAAGAATGAAATTAAACATTTGCGATAGTATTGGGAAAACGAGGCCTCATCTATCAACAAAACATTAATTATCTTGTTTTTAACCTTTCTACATTTATTTTTAAAAACGGGCAAAACCTCAGTTGAGAATAAATTAATGATGTATATGAAAGTACAAAAAAACCTGTCCAGTCTAATGAATCTCAGGTGAATATTAATGAATTACAACGTATTCTAAAAGATGCAGCGAAATTATATAAACTATTTAATTTATACAAATACAAAAAAATACATAGGTTTTTAGAATTACCTTATATACAACATAAAATCTTAGCTCACAAAAAAAAAAAAAAAAAAAAAAAAAAAAATGGTACACTTATGGGAACTGTCGACAGAAATGAAAACTTAAAACTATGAAATAACAATGTTATTTTTTGAATTTCCAAATTAATTATAGTATCGACAATTAAAATTTCATAATTTGTGACTTACAATTTCATTAGTCACACATCCCACTCATATACATTTTTATATGATTTATATATTAGTCAAAGCATATGATGGGGGCTGCGAAAACCCAGTACAAAATATAAATTCAACTTAATTGAAATAATACTTATTATACACTTATATCATTTGAACATAATATTCATATTTACATAAATTTAAATTTAAATGAACTTAATTTTCGACATTACTTTCATTGTTTGCATCATTATCATTATTAATTTCAACAAACAATTAAAATAATAAATACTTTCACTGCTGCGCAACCATTTTAATAATAACAAACAACAATATCGACAAAAACAGAGACGACAATGTCAACTGTATTTATTTTATGGAATTAGTGTAATATGGTAGTTGCAGAATTTTTACAATATTTCATTATTAAATAAGGTTCACGATAATTTACTGGCATCATAAACTTTTATTATTCCCTATTAGCTCTAATATAATTAAATTTTTATGTCTCTTTTTGTTGTTTATTACTGATTACACGGTCGTAGGAGTAGCAAAAGGTAAAGCAGAAGCGTTATGCCGTCGTTAACGAAGCGGTGGGTAGAGGAGGTGCGTTAGCTGTTTTATTTCTCGCACTAGAACATTTGCATGTCCGTGACGCGTGTGACGCGAAACCATAAGTTTTTCCCTTACCAAAAATCGCTAAATACGCCTAAAGAAGTTTTCACTTCAAAAATTTTTACAACTGATAGTTGGGTAATTATAAAAAAGTTTTGACAATTACGAGTATAAAAGCGCTGCCTTGCAGGAAAGATATGAACCGTACAAACGCCAGAGATTAAAACAGATTTTTCAGTAGATATTACTAATATTTTTTATTACTATCATTACACCGACGAAAATTATTTCTACGTACTCTGTAAGTTAAATGTCGCTTCTCAAGCGGTTTTGATTACTTACTGTACAATAAATTACTATTAGCTGCAACCGTGTGAATGCAATGTGTGTTCCACAGGAACTGAGATAAAGCACTATATGGACAACCAGTGATATTTAGCGGCAAAAATGCAATATGTAATTACATTTGTTCTTTTTCGAAACGAAAGAGTGCACGCCGAAGGCTCTACGTGAAATAGCCGCTGCGTAACACTCGTTGGAAGTGAGTGTATTCGGAAATCAACTATAGAGTACCTACGTCATTGTCTTCAAAGAATAATAATTGTATGTAAGTCGAAAAACGGTATACGCTATTGTGTGTGCCGCGGATTATCGCCGGCGACTGCAGTGTTCGGAATCCAAGGTGCATATCTAACGGAAAGTGTTTAGTGAACAACAATATTGCGATGGCATAAAGAAATTATTATCCATTTAAGACAATAATATAAATAGTCTGTAGTCGATTTCCGAACACACTCACTTCCAACGAGTGCTAAGCAAGGGCTATTTCACGTAGAGCCTTCGGCGCGCACTCTTTCGGTTCGGAAAAGAACAAATGTAATTACGTATTGCATTTTTGCCGCTAAATAGCGCTGGTTGTCCGTATAGAGCTTTGTCTCAGTTCCTATAAAACACGAATTATATCTTCGATAAAACCCACGTCAGACGTATTACGCAGGTTTCACCGAAAATATTAATACGGTTGCATTGATAAACAATGAAAGTTCAAAATTATATATACTATTAGCTATTCAATCACTATTATTTACTTCTGGAGGTGCTTTTTTTTCAATTTTTATACTTCTGGTTAGTTATTACAACGATGTTTAAGTTTCGCAGATTATATTTTCTCTGTCGAAAAAACCTTAAGTTCAGTACCATAAAACGCATCAATATTTCTATTTAAATTGTTACATTTTGTAAATACACCTTTTATTTATTTTCTTATTTATTCTTATTCCGGTAACATTAAAAACGTTTTTTTTTTTATTTTTTGCAAGTAACATATGGCGAACTCACAAGTCAATCGTCCGTCTGTAGGTTCTCAACACAGCTATAAAGTTTATTTGTAATAAAAGCTTACAATATTTGATCGTATAAAATTAAATGATACGAATATAAATTGTATCAACAACCGTTATACACAATATAATTATAATGCAAATCTTCCATTAAAAGAATAACAAAAAAAAAAGAAGCACTTATAATAATACTACTAATTTCAAAAATAAGATTTTTCCTACACAAAAACTAGCAATTCAATTTCTATACCAGACCCAAGCTATATAAAAGATCAATATAATTACTTATGTTCCCTCGATCACCGATTCGTGACAGTTCCATTTATCTATTAAAATCATTAAAATTACCCAATAACCAATTTTTAAATTCTAACAAGTAATTTTTATTGTTCTTTATGTTCACAATTTCGTCGTTATTTTTTCTAATAGGTCAACTTTTCTGATTCATTTTTCTTCATTTTAAAATTATCCTTTTCGGAAGTCATAAAATAATTACATTCATCGCGTTATCTTTTTTGTATACTCCTATAATGAATCGGCGGTTCACATCAGGTTCATCAATAGACAACGAGCAAAAATGTAATTGAAAGTATATACTTATTCCTTGTAGCATTGGGAACGCCTCTGTTTAATACAATAGAAAGATAACCGAAAACACGTAAAGTGAAATACATACATTTAATATTTTATTCTTAATCTTTTCAATATTTTCTCGCATATTGTCAATAATATTTATGGAAAAAAAATGGTATTTACGAATTGCTTTATTTTAGAGAACTATTCAGTTCGAAATCATCATTTAAAATTTCCCAATAAACAGAAAATTGTTACAAATAGTTTCAGTTATTTCCTCCAAATAAAAATACAATTTTTAGATTAATATACGTAATTCTGAAATTTGAAAAATTATACAGAGAAAAATATTTACAAAGATTTTTTTAACTTCTAAGATAAAATTTTGATTAAATAAAGCAAGTCTGAGGTCTGACGGATCTTCGACAGAACATCGGGCACTGTCAAGTTAAAATTTCAATGTATTACACCTAATAGCAGAGATGTTCTTCATTTCCTAGCCGGCGCTTTTTTTCATCTTAATTTTAGATCACCGTGTTCATTTAAACCGGAAAAAAAAAAAATATATATACGTTTCGCAAAATAAGATCTAAATATCACTTTTTAAATGGATATTGTTAAATTGTAATAAAAAAAAATATATTCTAATTTGCAATTTCTGGATTTATGATTGTCTACTTAAAAATTCAATTGGGTCCCTTTAAATTTCGCCTTATTTTTCATTCGGACCTTTGAATCATGATCAAAGAATCACAAAACAGTTTTTTTAATGTATACATTTTTATTTTGCTAACGAAAAACTTTATAATATCTACCGAGAAAAGAGTGGGAACTATAATTGTACACTCTTAATATTATTTTTGTTCACAATTTACTTCCCACACTGGGGTAAATGACTGATCCAAACTAACAATTACATATTTGAAGATAAATAATCTTTAATACGTTCGAAAAATTAAAAATAAATAAATTTGATTTTAGGAATTATAGAAATATATGTAATTTACCATTAACGAGATAAATACAAAACGATTATAGATACGTTTCTTCCATATATGAAAGCTCTCAATAGTTTAAATGCATATAAATTTTATAAGTTAATTCTTTATATTATTGTTTAAAAATGTAACCCAGTAATTACAGAATATCATACGCAAGTAATGAATACTAATGAAGTGTTATATATTAAATAACTTACAAAAATTGACCACCCTGTGAAAATCCAATAGCATTATATCCGTTAGAGAGATTTTCGTCTTCTGATAACTGTTTACAGACAATTTCAATTTGTTTATTAACGTTCATGAAATAACTGTTAGTTATGTCCTAGAAAACATTAATAATAAAAACGGATGTTTAAACTAAGGTAAATACTATACTCAGATACATTTAACACTAATTTTTTTTCTATTTTCATTTATTACTGCATTATTCACATTTAGAAAAATTCGATTACAGCAAATTTTACACTTTAATTATTTTCAAACTTATAAAATTTCTAAAATTATTACTATCAACAAAAATTACAAACTTCAACAAACGATGAACCGATCTTTATAGATTTAACGTACGGAGTTGGACTTAAATTCATTTCAATTAATTTTTTAATATAACCCATACTGAGTGGATTACAACAGCTATCGCCTATATTAAAAAATAAACAATTTTAAAATATTAAGAAACGCGAATTACAAACATTTCCGAAAATTCAAATACAGACTAATCGTTGTAAATGCACATTTTATATTTTACGAAACAAATGTATTCATTCATTAATGATGAATATCAAAAACATTTATTTTGAAAGTAAAATTATAACGTATATAATTACTTAATATCTTTACCCATTCCGTGCCATAAAACAATTGGAACGGTGGAAAAAATTTCTTTAACATAAATAAAAATAAATAGATACAACGTCAAAATTAAAGTAGTCATATTTGATAAATTCTAGAATACATATCAAGAAAATGTTATCAATAACATCTCTTCGTAATCATATAATTAATTTCTGAAAATAACGGTAAAAGACCGCAAAAAAATCAAATTTGATATTTCCCATATCGATATTTTATATCGAACTAAAACTGATTTTGTTGATATAAATAAACAAAAAAAAAAATTAAATTAAATTTAAAAAACGGCATGTTTCTTATTAATAAAAATATAAAATCTCAAGATTTATAAAAAAATGAGTTAAAATGAATAAAACTCGCATTTTCTACTACTATCCGACGCCAGTAACTTTTCATAAAAATTAATTTATAATATAATGCATAATAATGAAAATAACCGAACTTCTATCTTCTTGTATAATTGCTTACTCCTGTTTGTTCTTTCTTTGATAACTGCAATAACGTACTTATCATGAAAATAAAAGTAAAAATATACTGCTGCCACCTTACATAAGCTCACATATTAACAAAAATCCAGAAGCAGATTTTGCATGGTGTTCTAAGTTTGAATGTGTTAAGACTTAAGAACAGTCTCTACTACAAATTATTTATAAATTTTACAAAACGGTCTCTAAAAAGTAATTTTTATAACATATTGCATATTCAAATGTTCTATTTTGTGCTGTTTATAAAAATAATACTGTAGATTTACGGTAAGTTGGCAGTTTGATTAAATTAGTTATTTTTTGCTTTAATCAGTTGATAGCACAAAATTTATGAATGATTAGTATTTTTCTTTCACTGATTTTTAAAACTTTTGATGCACGTTTTTACAACTGAATTTTTATTTTTGTAATTATTTGTTTCATACATATCATGGTAGCCCCAGATCCAGGGATGACAAACGGGGCACCTACCCCGGGCGGCAGTTTCAAGGGGCGCCAAAATCATAATCTATCTATATATACATATATATAAAAATGAAACGGCATATGTTTATGGGCGCAAAACTCGAAAAGTAGTGGATGGATTGACTTGAAATTTTACACAACATTGAATTTCTATATAAGAGTGTTTGTTTGTATAATTTTTTTATCCCTAAGTTTTCTCCGGAATGGGAAATTCAAAGCGTTTTAAGGGGCGCGATCTATGATTTGTTTTCAGCATTATAGTGAATAATTTCAGAAAAACGTATTGTGGCTGTATATGCGGGAGGTTATGTAATTGCATAAGTGTGTGTAAATCAAATACACAGCGACAGTCTACAATCAGTGATGAGATGAGTGATGGAAAATATATATGGATGAGAAAGAGAGAAAGTGTGCAACAAAAGTTTTTAAAAGAAAACGATCATCACCGTCGAGCTGCTAGAAAAGAAAATGTGATTTTTATGACACTGTTTGTGATTTTGATGGGTAGAGTGCTGGAGAATGTTGAAACGTATGACATTTGAAATTGTGATCTGCACTGTGCATATTATCTTTTCCAAAGTAGTTGTCCTTTTTTCGTTACAATTTAAAATTTCAACCACGCGCGGTCTGATTATTGCATCATCCATCGTTTACTGAAACCAGATGGTCAGCTAAACACCAAGCTGTTACTGCTCTTTTAAATAACTTACCAGAAGTTGCTAAAGCTTTAGAAGAAATTGAAGAATCCTCTCTAGCCGCAGAATCTTACTATGAAGCTGGTCATTTACTACGTATGGTGATGGATTTTAAATTTATCCTTAACTTATCAATTTGGGATAATATTCTTCGAGAGATTAATGGAGTGAACGTTGAAATACAAAAAGAGGATATTATCATTTCGCGTTCTGTGGCGATAAATTCAAATTAATCAATGCCATTATGAAATTATGCCGTGAAAAAGTTCGTTTTCTTATTTTACACATATTTACCGCCGCTAACAACAGCCTTATTAGAATGCTAAAATTACTTATAAAATTCTAAACGGATATTTTCAATTTTAATAATTATTCATTCAATTAGCATTTTTCCCGACATATCACGTGAATTTAAATATCGTTTAGAAATACCGTAGGAACTAATTGCGCGAGCTGTGCATTTGAAAATATCGTGATAGCTTATCAACTTTGTTCGTTACAAAAAAACAAGTCGGTACTTAGTTCATTTTAGGTTACTCCACGTTGAACTTTTGTCAATAATAAATATTCGTTCACTGTATTAAAGCTTAAAGGAAGAAAAAGAATCCGATAAGTTTTATAATATTTTATTTGATATTTCTCGTTTTTATTCGATTATATTTATATTTTACGGCTTTGTGTTGTTTTTATCCATCTAATTTTATACTCTGTCGTATTGCATTTTTTAAAGTCTATTTAAATACTAGAATGACCCGACAGACAAAGGGGGAATGGAGATACAATCCCATTGTAGCTTGGATGAACAGAAAAATATTGAACTTCATACATATCAGAGATCTATACTACAAAAGATGTAAAGGTAATAATTCAAATAGGAGATATAAAGAACAGTATATAAGAAATACCGAAAATTAGTAAAGCAGGAAATAAGACAAGAAAAAGAAAAATACTACCAACATGAATTACAAAAAGTGAATATTAAGATTGAAAAAAACTGGAAGATAATAGATCAAATAGTGCGTAAAAAAAGACTATAATTATAGATGAGGAAGAATTTCGATGGGTATCTCAATGCAGCCTGTGAATTTTAAAATTACCATGTGTATGTTATTGAAAAAATGAAACACGATTGTGATATTAGTTTTATTATGACCGAAAAGGTTATGCCATTTTGCATACCACAAGCTACGAATGATGCGGTAGAAACCATCATTTAAAAAATGAAGCCGAATAAAGCTCAAGGGTACGATATATTCGAGTGAAAGATGTAATAACACATGCTAAAAAGCTTGCTTCGATGTTAACAAAAATAATTAATGAGTCGGTAAAAGAAGGTACATATATTCCCCAAGCAATTAAAAGTAGGGAGTTTAAGACTAATGTACAAAAGCGGGGACAAAAAGCTCCATGAAAATTGTAGATCAATTACGTTAATATCAGTTATTGCTAAAGTAGTAGAGCATTATGTAGGTAACTACCTTAAATTGTACCTGGAAGCGAACAATTTAATATATCACAACCAGTTATGTGGTTCAGAGAGGGAAAATCTATGGTAACACTGCTCAGAACATTTACATCTGTTATCAATAAGGGCTTAGCATCTGGAAAACAATTTTTGATAGTTTTTTTAGATCTTACTAAGGCTTTTGATTTAGTTGATAAGGAAATTTTGATAGGGGACTTCATCAAAATTGAAATCATGGGAAATACTTGTATCTCTCAATTGGTTTAGATGTTATTTACATGAAGATTGGGAATGAATATAGCGATATAGGGAAGACGAAATATGGAGTAAGACAAGGAACTATATTATCCCCGTTACTGTTTCGAATTTACATAAACTCTGTTCACAAATGTGTTCCGAATGCCAAACTGTACGCACATGCCGATGATATTGCTCTAGTAATCGAACATCAAGACGTAGAAATTGCGGAAAGACTGCTTCAGGAGGACCTAAATAAGGTCTGCAGATGGGTACACGACAAAAAATTATTAATAAATGCCGAATAATCAAATATGATGTATGTAAGAACACCAAGTAGATTTAGAAAGTTCGTTCCTAAAATAGTGTTGCAATATGTGGATTGTCTTCATGGAGCTGAAGTATGCTGTTGTGATCCGATAGAAACGGTTGATAATTTTAAGTACCTTGGAATAACATTTGATAAGACGTTAACGTGGAGAGTTAACGTTGATAACATTGCCAGGAAAATCAGAAAAACTATACTGGCTTCATGCAAATTAAAATAGGTTATAAATTATAAAACTACGAGATTGAATTTTGACTCACTAATAATATCTAGGATTAGATACGGATCGAAATTTGTGGAGAGGCAAAAAAAAAAAAAAAACAGGATTAAGGAAAATTAGTAAGCTACAAAAAAGATCTTCAAAAATATTTTCACCGAACCGGAGAAGTACGAATTTGATAACGAATACTACTTGGTGGAATAATAATGAAGAAATGTCTCCAAAAATATTTTTTTATTACAATAAGCTATTAAGGCATAAAACAAAAAAAGGAAGATTACCGACAAGGAAAAGGATTTATGGCACTAGGAACTATGACAGATTATGTTTTATAAGAAGACCTAAAGGAATTAACAATGATAATGTTGAAGAGTAAGTTTTGAGTCATATATATATATATATATATATATTGGGTAACACACCAAGGGAAATTAGAGATGAACGTAATTTGAACATATAGAAGAACAGAATAAAAATTTAGTTGATAGCTTGATGTGCAAAGAATGAGAAAAGAGTAGAAGAAGGAAAGGAACAGTGATAAGACTGGTGGGACTGAAAGGGAAAGGTAGTAAATATAAATTATGTAATAAACAAAAAAAAACGGCTTTTTGGTTCTCAGAGATACCGGTGCATGATGGCTCCTTCTGTTAGCTGCATACCTTTTGGCACACGTGTTTATATGTGTTGCTTGAGGATGTTTATGGTGGGTATGAATGGAACTTGTTTAAGAAATTAGACGTAGTTTAGTGAAAATAGGAGTTAAATGTAATTAAGTAATATGTATAAGATGAATATGATGTATTAGCTTTAAGATGTGTATTTATGAATAAACGATACAATTATGTTGGGAACACGCAGACGAGCAATTGCCTTGTGGGACCCGAAAATTATTTAAAATAAAAAAAAAAATGAAATAATTAGATATACTGATACAGGTGAAAACTGATAGAATAAAGGAAGAAAATACTGGAATAATGAGCAAAGAAGGAAGTGACCGGATAAAAGAGGCACAATAAGCACTAGGAAGCCTAAGGCTGATCACATAGTGGCGCGTCGAAGAGAGCTGCGATGCTAGCGAACAAGCAAAGCGTCAAGGAGTATAGCGTCGATGAGAGGATCAACATATAGTGACGCCCCGAGCAAAGTGAAGAACGATAAAGCGTTTCAGACAACGCACTAGTATATTCGGTGAGTTGATATAAATTAAAGATGGATGTTATGAGAATTTTGTCCACTCGGCGAACGCGACAGCGTGTCGCAGTATGCTGAAACTGATAGTCCGGTTGCGGTATGTGGGGAAAAAACGGAAGGGAATGAAAGCGACATAGCGGCGAAAACAAATCAATTTGAATTCTCCGCTTTGCTCGTTGATGACAGATCTATCGCGATCATCTTTAACGCGCCACTATATTCACTTCTGTAATAAGCTATGCTTTTAATTTCGTCGCTTTACTCTTAGCTTTTATCGCAGCTCGGAGATAAAAGAAGTCGGGGTGTGACAGAATTATTGGAAGTTGGGAACATTATTAGGAGCTAATGAGTTAGCGAAGTATTTCGAGTCGAAGGATGTTGAGTTAAAGGGGATTAGGTCTTCGCCATTTCCGAAAGAAGAGTAGAAGGTAAAAAACAGGAGCAGGCACCAAATGTTTTTTATCGTTTTTAGAGTAAATCTAGCTTTAGAGTTGGCACCTTTATGAGAGAGAAAGTTGAAGGGGGTAGGTTAAGAACAAAATGTTCTAAAGGCGGATAAACTGTTATCAAAAAAAGCCTTGAAATTCTGTTCCACCATAAGGAGGAAGCGAATTCGGATTTTTTGTGAGGTAAAAGACGATCAGGAGAAGAAAAACAAGTTTAGGTTTTGGAAATACATTCCGTGAAAATATTGTATTGGGGGAAAGTGAAGAATCGATGTAGAAGTGAAAACTAGGTCAGTCCACCATAGAGAGGACCCATTTATGGGACTATGTAAAATTGGACAAAGTAGAAGCGAGAGATAGGGGTTAATGAAACTAGAAAAAGGGAATTGCTAACACAAGCGGGAGAGCCGTCATTAAGGAGAAATAGATAATTTTAAAGGATGAAATTGTTTAGAATTGAATCATCGTTTTAACTATTACATCCTTAAAAAGGTGGACGGGCTCTTCAATCTCGGCCTATGGTAAACGGAAACGATAGGAGATTAATGAAAATGGGAAAAGGTTATGTAGCTCGAAGTTGGGCGGAATGTAGGGAAAGATGAAATTAAATAGATTACCAGAGTTGTTTCGAACTGAAACGTAGACAAAGGATAAGGACGATTAGGAGAAAAGGAAAGTTAAATGTTGTTTCTAATTAGGATAGCTGAACAACTCTCATAACCGTTTGGTTAGAACTAATAAGGGAATAGCTTCGGAAATTGAGGATGTTTCTGAGAATACTAATATTGTGTTGATCTAAGTGCCTCTGGGGAGAGAGCTTATTCGCCTTAACGCTTCGGCAATTCCACTGAAATATTTTAAGTTGCCGAAATGTAATGAAAAACAAAGTTAGAACAGATTGAATTCGGCGTGATAGTAGAAGAAAGAGAAAAAGAAAACGAGAAGGAGTGAAAGAGTTTAAAAGGCCGAAGTAAAAGGAAAGGAAGAAGAAAATGAGTGGAAATGGGGGCTAAGAAAAAATTTTCACCGTGGAATAACACAATTAAGGATAAATTTATATGAAAAATAGGAATAGGTAAAAATATCTACCGCACATGTAATTTATTTATGAGACCGGTATCGTACAGGGAAAAAATAATACTCGTGGGCATAAGACACATCGGTTCCCATCGTTCAAAATAATTATTCATCCGGGTTCTTATATGTTACTAACCGACCTAGTCAAAGGAAGTAAGTAACTTTGCCGCGTAAAATTTAAAAAAGGGGAACTAGAAGCTCCCATCGCTCAAATAAATCATTTCCCTGGTATGCTATCAACCAAGGCAAGCGGTACCGAAAAAATGCTAAAATAAAGTTTAAATGAAAAATGCGGGAGAGGATAACGTAGATTTTGTACAACTCATTAAGAGTGGGAAGTTGAGAAGGCGACCAGCGAGGAGACGCATGAGGAAAGATAGTGTTGAAAGGAATTGTTAGTGACAAAAATAAAACTTATAGGAAGGTAAGAGTAGAAACTTTAGAAATAAAAAGACAGAAAGAAGAGTAAATAATATAAGAACTTAGAAAGGCGAAAACTACCCCTGTTTCGATATCTAAGTTAATAAAAATTGACATATAGCCCCCCAGTAATTTATCTTTAAAATTGGGAATATCAAGTTTTCTAAGATTGTTAAAGAATTGGAGGAAGAAAGAGGAGTAGAGTTACTGAAGGATATCTCGTTTGCAGTTGGAATAATAGGAACACTATTGTTGAGGTCAGAAGGAAATACTAGGAAGATGGGAGACAGTTGTTGGAATAGTGTCTAGAAAACAAGAAGTCTGATATAGGTGGAAGATGAACTACTGAAGTTTTTCTACCGTTTCTTCTTTGGAATGGTACAAGAGGAATCCAGAAAGAGAATGGGAAAGTTTGTCTAATTAGAAATTTCAGAAAAGTAAAGCTGGGGACACTAATTTAGTTTGACAAATATTTTTTTCCCTCATAATAAGAAACATTTTGTAGACTGATTATGAATTTTAAGCTGCTCTTTGAAGACTTGACCGTTGAGGATAGAATGATTCTCCTTACAATGGGCGCACGGATAGGAAAAAAGGCCACTTTGTTGCGTGACGTTGCATTTGTAATTAATTAAGAAAATACAAAGATGCAGCGCAGATGAACTTTATCAAACAACGATCAAACTTATTTAACATATTTAATTTAATAAATATTAGGGATGTGTGTTATTCTTTGGAACTTGACGGTAAGCGCTTCCTTCCACAATGTTCCCAAAAGTGAATAACGTATATATCCAGTGTGTACGCACATGCACGTAATATGTGTTGTATATGGATGAAAAGAAAAACTGATTAATTTATATAAAAAGTTATTTGGCGCGAAGACGTTTTTTTCATGTAACTGAAAATTTTCTTAAAATTCGATTTTAAAGCTCCTGTCGGATCCGTATATTTTTCGATTCTAATTACTGCAGGATAAAGATTTTCTTTAAATTTGGTTCGAGAGCAGCCTATTGTTATTTGCTATTATCGGTTCCTTTTTTTCCACATCTGCGCGTTCGGGAAATTTATTATTTTCAAAATAAAAACTAAAATTTTTTTTTTGTCATTTTATGCATTTTATGTTTTATTTAGGTCAGTAACTGTTCACAAATTGCTTTAAAAAAAAAAAAAAAATAATAAGAATTGAAGTGTTTCTTTTTTTTGTATTATTATATTTTCATATTACTTCAGTTTATCCCGACCATTTTATCTTTATAATACATATATAAAATAATAAATTTTAAATACAAGTAAAATATACACATCCTAGCGGAAATCGAATATATTTCCAGAAAAAATTAAGCAAACCAAATATGAACAAAATTTATATAAATGCAGCTATGCGCATATATTGTGGTTAATTATTGTAATTTAAACGCAAATGACTTTCAAAATTATCACCTGGTATAGTTATAATTCGATGACAATGTGCAATTAAGAGAGATAGTTGCGTGTTACATACATGCTTGTGGTAATGCATTTAATATTATTTTTTTTTTTCTTTGTGTGCGTCAACACAGGACATTTACCCAACACAAAGGACTAACAAATAATGAAACGTAGGGATTTGAAAGTTATGTCAGGAAGCGATTAGAAACAGAAGAAATGAAGGTAGCCAATACAGGAACAACAGAAGGAGAAGGAAGAGGAAGAACATAGTGGGCACAGTAATGGGTTGGGAGGCCAAGGCCAAGCAAATTAGAATAAAGGACTGCGCGTTCCGAGGAGATAGAAGAGCATTCGAATAGAAGGTGATTTACATCGTAGGTCAAATTTAAGATAGGAGGATGGAAGGGACACAAGGGAGACTTAACAATATTAAAACGAAAGAGGGAGGCAGGAAGCAGACTGTGATTAAAGCGAATTATGGAAGAAATAACAGAACGACTGACACAGGGAAAATTATTAAACCAGGAGGAAGTGGGTGGAGAGGGTTGCATAGCAAGGTAAAATGAGTTAGGATTGGAGAAAAGAGAGACGGATAAAGATCAGTCCAAAAGTCGTGGTGAAAACGATAAGATAGTGGACAGAGACATTGGGAGGGGAATCTGTCTATGAAACGGCCATTTATTGCAGATATGCATTTAATAAGAAAAATATACATTTTGATTTATTTATTTGTTTATTTTTTTGTTTTTTTTTTTTGTAAAGAGTTGCTCTACCAATATCGTAGCAAAGAATAACATTAGTTGCATGTCCCCGTACCTGACATGATCGCTAGCGCTTTTTGAAATGCGTGAGATACAAACACTAGGTTACCGCATATTGTTTTTACTGGATCTTGTACTAGTGATGACCCCAGCCCAAAAAATTATGTATGATCGGCTAAAAAGGTAGGGAAAATGGTTTAATTTTTAGGCTGGAATAGCATGCTTAGGTTAATTTTAAAAACATACTGTTAGATTTTTTCAGGAACGTATGGTAGAAGTGTAAAAAGAGGCGGAGGAATAGTTTTTTGGTAGCGTATAGAGTATAATACTTAGAGATTAATTTTGAGTATGGGAGACTTATTATCGGGCGCATATATGAACTTGCACACTTAGAGGGGAAAAAATCGCATAATAAACATTTAACATGCGACTGATATAGAATGATAAAATAATTTTATTCGTCGAATTTCAGTGATTCTGGACTTTAAAACTGTGTTCCCCATCGGCCAATCTCCTGTTTTTTTTTATAAATTTATATATTTTTGGGGTAGCCCGTGTTTTATTTAATTAAAAAATTATTCGTTAAGTGTACGTTTAATTCTCCATTTAAACGCGTTCGCACGTTACCAACATCGTTAATGACTGACGATGATCGAAACAATTACGAGAATTAAAAGATTAATAAATAAAAAAACCTATGAAAATGAACCACGTCGCAGAAATTCCTCTAAAATTTTAGTTTTAAGTATAGAGTTAATTTTCGAAAATGTTCCTCTCCTAACCTCGATAAATAAGAAATATAAATTACGCTGCGCCTAATAGTATCTGTCTCCTCACCTGTGTATGTGGTGTACTTGCGGCAGTGCATACTTTATTTCAGAAGCGCTTACGTAGGAACAACGCATGATGTACCTTCACAGCACGCTCATGGGCATGTGCATTTGCGTACGGTTCTGACAGTGATGTACGAGAAAAGACGCGCCTACATGTGTGCGTGCGAACGGATAGTGCCTTTCGAATCTGACAAAGTAAGTAAATTCAGAGTGGTCAGAGGAGATTAAGTTAGCGCCACGGCATTCGATAAAGAAAAAATTGAGCAGATGGAAGAGAGTTCAAAGGACTATTCGGAATAATTACAGGAAGAATTGAAAAATTCTAAGCAGATTCCAGCGAAAAACATAAAAAGCTGTTAAAAGAGGTAACAATTGCGATCTAGTAACATGCTACGAAGTGGATTTGAATGGGATTTAACAGAGTGAAAGAGCGCGGAAAGCTAAAGAAATTTTTTGAAAAACGTCTTTTCTGTTTTTCTCGACATTTATCGCTGTTAAATATTTATCACCTTTGATAACATTGTGTTGCGGTGTTAAAATTCCGATAATCCTTTTAATAGCGCTCGCTGGTGCAGATTGATTATAGGATTGTAGATAGTTGCACTGAAAAAAGCATGTATAATGAAACAAATAACTGTGTAATAATTTTCACGGTTGATAAAAATTAACGTAAAAAATTATTCGTCTAATTAATTTTTTGGCGAGGTAGCACGAGGGGGGAAATTGTTGGAACCGGTTTGATTCGTAGCAATCATGGGGCATAGAAACTCGTAAATTTTTCTTGAATATATTAAAATTTCGTGTATACTGGTAGTTTTTATTTTTTTCTTTCATTTCTTTCGACCTTTAAAAAGGCGAAAAAGAAGTAGTAATGACGGGTAATTAAGAATTTCGAAATACAAAAAAAAAAATAGTCGCGAATTTCAAAATGTTTATCAGAAATAACGAATCTTTTGGAATTGAGTTATGTTGAAGCGGGTGAACATTAATTTGCGTACGTTTACCTACAGGGAAGCGCCGAGGGTTAGAAGAATGTGTACTAATTTTCGAACATTAAAATTATTATGCAAAAAAATTTGTTTGCCTATGAAACTTTAAAAACCGGCCAAAAGGGGCACTTATACGGTATTATTTGTTGTTTTTGGTTTGTCAGCTATCGACATTAATCCGACATCACAGTTATGATATTTTTACGCTTTCGATGCTAAAAGTCGAATTCGAATTCTACTCGAACAAAACACTGTTGTGCCCCACTAAGTACGTGTTACGATAGCTTCGGAGTATCGTTCCATGTAGTAGTATTTTTATCGAAATCCATCTGTAATATTATTTTTGTGATTCAGATATAGTACAACTAATACGCATTTGTTTCGTTGAAGCTAATTAAAATCAGCGTTTTCCAGATTATCGCTAGCAATATTGAAGTTATTTTCGGTTAGATTTTTCTTCAGTAAATTTCATGCGAAACAATTTAAAATTATTTTAAATTTGCAATTGTTTATTATTTAAAACTGCTCGCAAGAACGGCTAAGAAGAGAAATTTCAAAGCAGTAAGTTTTGGGTTAGGTTTCGTTTTTTTTTTTTGTTGATAGTTTTATGTGAAACAGTTCGAAATTATTTCACTTTTACACATTTTTAATATTATAATAACTTGCCTACGAAATGGCTTATAAATACAATTCAGCTTTTATAAATATTACACAATAACGAGGAAAAAAACAAAAAAAATGCGTTCACGAAAATAGTATTCATTCTAGCGTAGTGTTTGCAAAATCATTGAGGGACGATTGACATTTTTAATGTTTATAAAAAGACCGGCTTTTTCGATGCCTTTTGTTTTTTGATCTAGTAATGTTTTTCTATTGAGAATATTGTTCAAATAGCAATTTAATTAAAAAAGATGCGAGAAAATGTCAATTTTTTGTGAATTGAATTATTTGTTCCCGAAATCTCGTAATGAAAGGGCCAATTTATTTGTATTTGAATACAACATCAAATTAATGCGGTAAATTGGAAAATGTTCAGTTAACTTTCGTACTTTTTTACCCTGTTAATATTATTTATATAAAATGTTTATTAATTATTAGCGGCTATTTTAATTGTTTCCTAATAAGATATTTAAACGTACTTCGACTACGTGCCAATTTTCTGTAATTATCCATTCATGTATACGTTGCATCCGTTGAAAATACGCTTCATTGTACCTGTTACAGTTATCTTACTCCGTCGTACTGAATAAAATTTTTACGGTAAATTTTAAAATTTCTACATCTGATAAAAATTATACGCAGGAAAAATTTAAGGTGTGACTCCGTTGTTACATCTATTTTTAACTGTTAGAGACAAACTTCTTTTAATCCAGCCCCAAGTTTTACAAATTTTTCTGAACATTTACTGCTGATAAATTTTTTTTTAAACGTGTTTTTGTCGACCGTTTATTCATTACTGGTGTCGACTTAGAGGCGGGCAAGCCGAGAAATTTCCCAGCAAATTAGAAAACGATGGACAGAGTGCAACAAACAATTTACGCAAATAGAAAATAATTTTTAATTTGCAGTTATTTTGGGCTTAATTAAATAACATAATTTGATTTCATTTGACATTGAACATACCTTTAATATCATACATTGAATGAAATATGGAATATCATATGCGATAATAGATGCATGAGAATCTAGTTTCTTTCTCCGTCTTCAATATATATTAAAAGCTGCGAAATGTTTGGTGTTACTTTCCTGTCGTTAAATTCTTTTTCATATCCTTTTTTCATTTTTCTCTTATTTAGGTATTTAGGGACACTGCCAACTAATAAGGGTACTTATGCATGTGTCAGTTATTATTTTGACCTCCTTAAAAACCTCTTTGATAAAACTATTTAAGTTTCTGATTAAATAACATGTTAATCCGAACTTTTAAGTAAGTCTGTTTGATTCAATTATAACAATTTATTATTATTATATAATATATATATATATATATATATACAGAGCCGTATCTGAAGGGAGTTTTCCGGGTTCAACCCCTCCCCTCCCAGCTTGAATTAAACGGACCGAAATTCAGAATAAATTTATTTCTTTTCAATTTTTGACAAAAGAAAAGAAAATTAAAATTTTTATGAATTCTATTGAAACAACTATTTTTTATTTGTTTTTATTGTAGTGTTCAAATATTGCATATACAATAATTGACTACAAGGCTTTGGTGTACTATTTATAAATAAATATATTTCATGATAATACACACACACACACACACACATATATATATATATATAAATATTTTCGTAACCCCTTTCGAAATTTTGATTTAGATACGTCCCTGTATATATATATATATATATATGTATATATATATATATATATATATATATACAAAGGATGGGCCAAAACAACTGCAACCACGCTCCGTACGGGGTATGGACGTTATCCAGCTGTGGAAAAACGAGTGAAACATTAAGTTCATTATTTTTCCGACAGCAGAACAAGCGCAGAACGAGCGCCATTATAGCAATACGAACCGAGGTACAGCCGTGTAAACGAATTGTAGTTAAAATTCGCATACAGACAAAGAAATTTCGTAGAAAAAATTGTCTATTGTCTGATTCGTCGTCAGCATCCGCAGGCTCCTTCTCGAAACTATCGTTCTTCACAATACACTTGCGCATCCTTTCAGGCAATTGTAAGGAGCGCATAATTCATTTTTTCAATGACCGTACTTGGATCTAAACTGTAGTCGAAGTTGGAGCAGGGGTAATGAAATACATGATCGTGATTGAACATTTCACGCTCGTTGCACGTTGCTCGTTTGTTTCAGACGCTTCGAATCGAACAGTTTGTAAACGGTTCGCTTTATTTCGCGTCACTTATTGCTGTATGTGAATTAAACGATTTGTTTCGTTGCTTGTTTGCTCTTCGTCTGTTTGAGAAGCTCGCAATTTTATTTTCGTACGTGCTCCAGGATTTAGCGATATTTTCACATTTTGGAGACGTTATCGATATACCAATGAAAGTAGCTAATATCGAATAGCAGTCGTGATTTTTCTTTCGTTCCTTTGAAGTATTCTTTTATACTTTTATTTTTAGAATTACCATCGAGTGCAAGAGGCTTCTTAAAAATACCAAGAGAAAATCTTGGAGGGATTTTTGCGCTAAATTTAATAGCAATATTTCTCCGAAGGAAATTTGTTGGCTTTTATCTAAGCAACTTGAGAAGGGAACCGTTTAAATTGTTGTAAAAATAGTGTTGATGCTTGGTTTCCCAAATTAATCAATAACGCCGTGCCTCCACATGATCCCAGACGAATTTTATTCATCGTTGCCTGGATATATTTCCTTCACATGTTTCAGCCGATTACATATCGAAACTCTTCGACAACCCGTTCTATAAGATGAAAGTCTCTTTCCCAGGAATCGATAGCGTATTCTATTCGGCTATTAAGGCGAAATGCTCGCTTTCAACTATTTCTAATAAACTTTTAAGATGGGGTTTGGTGCCCGAAGAGTGGCTCCACCTTTTAGTGGTATCTATTCTTAAACCAGCGAAACCATTTTGACAAGGTAGGTCATTTAGGTCTATTTCGCTGGCGGCCTGTTTCAGGCAGTCTTTCGAGTTGATTATATAAAAAAAAAACAGGCTTACCTGGTGGTTCAAAAATTTTTCCGCAACAAGGTATGTTTGGGTTTCAACCGTATTCTAGCACCTCTAATGCATTACCCATCTCTCGAATATGTTTAACAAAGGTTTATAAATAACGATTTTTTCTTGGCGGCTTTCTTGGATATCTAAGGGTCTTTTGACAATTTTAACATTCCTATCCTATTTAACCAGTTGTCAAGATATTTCCACTCACATGTACAAACTGCTACGTAAGTTATTCTTAAACAGGACTCTGAATTTTGTCGATCCCATCATAAAAAGTACCGAGACACGAGTTACCTATAAGGGATATTAGCTCAGGCATCATTTCAGAGCTCCATTCTTTTTAACATGCCTATCTCTTCAAACCTTAGCTCATGCAGATGACTTGGTTTTGTTTATATCTCGTAATAACTTCCTAATTACATTCCAGAATTTAAATTTTACATTAACGGATGTAAGAATAATCTTTTTTATAATATTGGACTGTCCATTTCGCTATAAAATTCAACTATAACCGTGTTTTTTTTTTTCCGGCCTTATAACGTACGTACCATGCAACTGAAAATTGATAACCAAATATAATTCCTTTTTCTAAACATGTTAAATTTGGACTGCAAACTAATTTGGAAGAAGTGGCATGTTTACAACGTTTATAATCGACTTCTTAAAATTTTGAATCCCATTATGGCCGTTACTAATTTCTTTTGGGATACGGACCCGGTGACTATAGCCTTGTTTTATAAATGCCTAATATAAGGACCAAGTTGAACTCTGGCTAATAAATTTCTCTTAAACAAATTAGTACTATACAGAATATAGACTTGCGCCTTATTACGGGAAATATTCGATCCTCCCTGATTACCTGTCCTCAGATGGATACTAAAATCCCTTCTCTGACCATTAGAAGAATGGCACTAGCCTATTAGTTTGTGATCAAATCATGTAATTACAACTTACCCTATATCCTAAATAATTCAGTAAAGATTTTTAACAGCTGCCGGAGACTATTTCCTCATAAAATACCTCTTCTCAATGAAAGGACAAACAAATATTTTAAGTTCCATCCTGCTCTCACACGCCCTTCAAGCTACTGCTATGAAACATACGATACTAATCATATTAAATTAAACATAGAAAAAAAAATATTTTAAGGAATTAAAAGAAAGCTCAATACTTTTGTTATTAATGTGAACACGTTTTTTCTTAAAATTCTTTGGTCGCGCTATATAAATTTCATTCCTATATTCACTGATGAAGCGAAGTTTTGGAGGGATAGTGCTGCGGTTGGTTCTGTCTTCTATATCCCTAATGTAACAAACTTTAAACCACCACCGGATGAGGGGGAGGGGGGATCTATCTTTACCGTGCAGCTTCTGATTATAAATAAGGCGCTAAAATATATCATAATAGTTTTTCACTGTAATGGGCACTTTATCCTGTTTTCCGATAGCTAAAGCGTTCTAATAGTTCTCAGGCAGAACAGTTTTAATTACAGCTGTCATCCGGTCATCTACGATATTAGGGAAAAGTACTTAAAGATCTCATACACAAAGGGGAATGTTTCAACTATGTTGGATTGCAGGACACTGTGGTCTTTTTTACGTGGTCGTAGTTGATTACAAGAATTAAATAAATAAATAATAATCGCTAGTAATCACGTGGAAGGCAATAGCAAACCACCACGTTCAACATCATATGCGCGCTAGGTCAGTACACAGCAGACCCACACCGGACGGACTGCACTTGTAGCACGATAATAATAATTGTTTAGTATATAACCTATATATCTGTACATCTAAAAAAAAAGTGTACGAATAGGTTGTCCACCAACCGAATGGTTGAGGATATAATGATGAGTTGACGCTGCGGCAAAGATACTGCGTTTAATGGAGTTTTTTTCCATGTATCCGTTCAAGGGTGAAGTCAAAATTACCAAAAACCAGAATAGGAATGCCTCTTTAATACATATATATTTTTTTTTTTCTTACCATGAGCCGTGTATAACTGCATAGGTCATTACGGCATACGGCAATTACCAAAGTTTAAATGACTGGAGCGATTTGGTTTGTTCTAATGTATGCCAAGGTTTGAGCGATATAAAGATATATGCCCAATTCTTAAGCGATATATATATATATATTCGTGGAAGTCTTCATTGTGGTAGGTCATACTACTGCGTGCAACCTGTCTAACAAGGAGAGGTCACGATCTGCGGGTCACCGATTTCGATGAAACTTTGCACATCGATAGAAGACCATGAGTATATAAACTGTGTAAAATATTAGAGTGCAACGTTTTGATTTACGCGAGAAGTTTAAATTTTTAAAAGCCGAATTTAACGGATGATATGCATAGCCGTTTAGACAAAAATATGTAATAAATTCCAGATTATGTTTATATTTATTTTATGCAAATGGTTCGGAAGACTGATTATTCCAAAATGAAGTATATTAAACAAAGGAAAATTATTAAAAAACAATAAAATAATTTAAAAAATTCAATTTTTAATTTAATAAAAATTTAAACATGTCATTTATTACATTTATATATTATAAAAACACAAGTTGTAATGTATATGTTTTGTGGTGTAGTGGTAAAAGTGACGTCTATTTGTATATACTTAGAAGTAAGGTGTCTGGGCTCGATCCCCCCGCGGTGTCCCGTAAAATTTTTGATTCTTATATTTTAAATTACTAATTTTTAACTAATTATTTCAATTCTTTATACATAACTACATAAATATAATAAAGCGCAAGATAAATATGTTTTATACACGACGAATTCATTATATACATATGTATATAAATATAAATAAACAAATATACTTATCTACATATAAAATAAGAGAGTTGATGAATGTCAGTTATAATTAAAATGCTACAAACTTAATTTTTATTTACATAATTTCGGGTGACATAGATCATAAAAACAAATAAAACAGCAATTCCTGCGACATTTACTGCAACATATAAATGAATTATTACCACAAGTGTAAAGTTCTTTTAATTTTTCATTTGAAAAACAAATTTCATTTACATTTAAAAATATTTCACGTTTATCTGAATATTTAGAGGGAAGCCATGGACAAAAACAGTCGTTAAATAATTTAAATGTTTAAAAATTGTTATTATATTTATATAGTTATGTATAAAAAATTGAAATAATTAGTTAATAATTAGTAATTTAAAATATAAGAATCAAAAATTTTACGGGACACCACATACCGCGCGGGTATTCGAACTCGGATATACCTAACCTTATTTCCAAGTATGTACAAATAGACGTCACTTTTACCGCTACACCACAAAACATATACATTATAACTTGTGTTTTTATAGTATATAAATGTAATAAATGACATGTTTAAATTTTTATTAAATTAAAAATTGAATTTTTTAAATTATTTTATTGTTTTTTAATAATTTTCCTTTGTTTAATATACTTCATTTTGGAATAATCAGTCTTCCGAACCATTTGCATAAAATAAATATAAACATAATCTGGAATTTATTGTACACTTTTGTCTAAACGGCTATGTATATCATCCGTTAAATTCGGCTTCTAAAAATTTAAATTTCTCCCGTAAATCAAAACGTTGCACTCTAATATTTTACACCGTTTATATACTCATAGTCTTCTATCGATCTGCAAAGTTTCATAAAAATCGGTGACCCGCAGATTGTGACCTCTCCTTGTAAGACTCTGGTGTTATTCTATTCTACCGGCATTGTTTGTCAATCGAACACGCCTTTTGTGGCGATCATTTTGCATACGCGGCATTCTAAGTTGCGACTCAACTTTCTTGATGTTGACCTTTCTTGTTCGATACGTTCCAATCACTCCTTTAATAATAATTTAAGAGCGGACATTAACATTTAATTGGCGTCGGTTCGAGAATCGCAGACGTGCCCTCCTGAGTGAACTCTAATAGCTGGCAATATATTTCCGTCCTATATTGTGTACACGTGTTGCTCGCCGCAGATAATCAGGCATTAGTGGCCTGCTGTTATTTTCTATTTTTTAAGATTGTTATTTAAGTAAATGACTGTGCATGTTTTTGTTTTCTCTTTTTCTGAACAATTTTGATTTTTTGTCGAGTGGTATCCTTTTTTTTTTTTTTCTTCTTTCCAGTTTGAAAAGATGTTTTATGTCTAAGATACACATTGAACGAATTTGAACGAATATGATCATGTAGATGAGCTATAGTCTAATGGATGTCACTCCGCCGGTTTAAAAAAAAACAAAAAAAAAAACACATGTAAAATTATTTAAACATTTAGTTTTATTAAAAAATTAATATTACTCCCAATTAAGGTGTCTATGATAAAACAACGTACATTTATTTCTGTAATTAAAAACTGATCACAACTTTCGCAGTTTTCCTGATTAATTCACCTTCCAATTTTTTGTAGCGTGCTAATTTTTTCTACTTATAACTTTGTAGTTTCCAAGGAATTTTATTTGTGATTAAACCCGAGTATTCTATCGTTTAACATGATAACAAGAAGAAAAATTTTTCTTTACTTACAAGTTACCGTTTTTAGCGAAATGTTTTACTTTCACATGCTTTAATGTTAATACAAGTACAAGGGCGAATATATTTTTGAACTATTCATTTACTTTAGCGAAATTATATGAAGCTGTTGTAAAATTACAAAACTCGCAACATTTGCTTGTTTTTTATGGTTAGTAGTGAATGGTAATTTAAATAACTCGATCAATATTGTTTACCACCGTGTGTAAGCCTCTTAGTTTTGAAAATATTTTTATGAATAAAATCTGTGACAATGACATATTTAAACGCAACATTCTGCGCATAAATATCGTAGTTAGAACGCTCTCCCAGAAAAAAATGCGTAACGTTCGTGCAATCGATTACCTTTGAAGCCCCGCGAAGGCTAAAAGTTCACACAACACATCAAGAATATAAACCTAAGAAATCACACACTTCAAAAATCACAATAACTTGTCGCTCGATTTTAGTCATGAAATGTAAAATACGTCACAAACGTTATACTCCGCATTACAAAATATGAACATTTTCAATAACCGTTTAATTCAGACCCCCCTGTTGGTACCGGGAAAATAGCAGGAGGAAAAACTGGTTACCGTATGATTTCGATGTAAAACTTAAACAAACCTGAAATACATCTCAGACATGCATATTGCGAGATAGTTTGAGAGAAAATAATGAACAATTTTGCGAGATTTTCTTTATATATGTACATTTCAAATTTCATATTAATGGGTTGTTACCGAGTGGGGTCAGTTATGAATTTTTAAGCTTGATTTTTAGATTATTTTAAATTTCATATTACATATTGTTAATGTTTTTTTCGTGAATTTTTCAGCTATCTTAAAGAATACTTTAATTGTGTAATCTACGTGTGCAAACAATTTCAGGTTTTCAAACTGTGTTTCACAGTTATTCAGATTTAATGTTTCCAGCCATCTTATTAGGACTCGGTACATTGTACGCTACTCTTAAAAGATAGCAGCGTCCATTCATTCTTAATTACCTTTGTCGATAAATACACATAAAAGAAAACATGTTCTATAAAATAATATTTATTCATTACATACTCGGACGCGTTTCGAATTGCTTCATGATCATGAAAATTTTATAGGAAGCATTTTATACTCGGATTTACTTGTTAATTAACAGAAATAATAAGTGATTTAAATTTTGATTTTTATTTCACCCGCTTTACAAAATCGGGCGCGATCCATTTCCGATTCTCATTGGATGAGTTATTTAGGATTTTCTGAGTAAATTTCCGACACTTCCGTTTGGCCAGTAAAATTTAAAATACATTCGAATGTTAAATTTCAGAAATTAATACGAATATCGATTATTCGAACATATTAAAATACTTAAAGAATTAAGCCAAAAATAATTTGAAAATGAAAGCGGGTAATAGTGCTAATGGATATACACACACACACACTACTAGCCATTTGCCCTCTGTAGTTGTTACGGAAAAACGAATGTTTATGTTACCAAATTACAGACGAAATTATGCGCGATAGTAGTAAATTTAACCTCACAGGTCGCTTAATGTGCTCACCACATAATGTGCAGTGTGACATGACTCTGATTACGCGTATACGCTTTTTATCCGTGAACTTTGTTGTTTGGCGTATCCGTAGAGGCGCGCATTGAACTCATTCGGCACGCTCGTAACTGTAGATATAGTTTGTTTGTTGTTACTTCAATAATAAATGTCTCATGAAGTTGTGTAACACTATGGCTGTGTGCAAAGCGCCGACTTTGTTGATTGTACAAATGTGGGTTAAAAATTGAAAAGAAATTGATACCGTGACTTAAATCTCCTTTCATACACACTATTACCAGAGTGGAAAAATATAACCACTTTGAATTTGTTTATTTTTTCAGTTAGGATAAGTTTATTTACATAGACTGCATTGATCGAAATGGTTAATCATCGCGTAACAAAAAAAAAAGAAAGGAAAGCCGCTCTTTTATTATTATTATTATTATTATTATTTGATGGGAACGTCAGCACAGGACATTTACCCAACACAAAAGATTAGAAAAATAGAAAGACATATGGAGCGACAGGTTATATCAAGAAACGATTAGAGACGGAAGAAATGAAAGCGTCTAACAAAGGAACAACAGAAGGAGATGGAAAAGCAAGAATGTAGAGGCCACTGTAAGGAGTAGGGAGGCCAAGGCTAAGCAAATTGGAATAAAAGATCGCGCGTTCTGAGAAAATGAAGGAACATTCGAATAGTACCTGCGTCACAGGTGACATTTAAGGTAACATGATAAAAGCGACGACATAAGGGAGATTGAACAAGAGCAAAGCGGAAACGAGAATCCGGGAGCAGACTATGATTAAAACAAAGGCGAACTGTGGAAGAAGTGACAGAACGGCTGATACTGGGAATGGGGAAGGCTGTGAGGCAAGGTAAAAGGAATCAGGGTTGGAGAAAAAAGACGGATAGAGATCAGTCCAGAAGACACGGTGAGAACGAAAGGAGAGAGAGTAAAGACCTTGGGAAGGAAATCTGCCTATGAAACGACATTAATCCAGCCTAATACGTCAATCCGTCCTTGCATGTTTTATTGCGATTATATTTTAATCGCTTAATTTATTTCCACTCAATAAATTAAATACCGATGTGCTTTCAAAAATAGTGTAAAAATGGGTGTAATGCAAAAGATTTTCAAATTAAAATGAATGCCGTTAATTTAAAAATTGATGTGTACTCAAAACAATACTGATAATTATACAAACTTTATGAATAAGAAAACAAAATTGGCAGAAGGTGTTTTCAGAATTTTCGTTTGATCGATCTGAATGGGTTCTGTGAAAAGAAAGTGAATGAAGAGTGTTTTTCGAAAAAGGATTAAGATTAAATTCGTCGAGACTACGCCTTCACTGAAAAGTCTGCATACCAAATACAAACGATTTTAATGGATAACCAATATTTCTTAGAGCATAACGTAGGCTGTTATTATAAAAGCCTTGGTTTCCACAATATTTGCATCGATTAAATTTTTATAAAAACAAAATTGACCTCGTTAGGGTCATTTCAGCATAGCCACTACTGTCCTTTCCAAAGCAAGCCAATATGAACATCATGTTGAAGGAAGTATTCCAGCCATCTTCTATGTTGCGGCCATGGAACCTCCGGTTGTTTGCCGCATTCATTTTATGGCTTTTTTTCGAGGAGAGTAAATTTAATCGATTTCAACCTATAAATTCATCACTACATGGCCGTTCCCGGTTACACGCGCTAATTATCATTATAAGGTTGGCCAACTCCTCGGTTTACAATTAATCGCTTAAATTTGACGCTACCGGTTTCGAAAAAAGCAAAAAGTGTAATGACACGATAGCTTAGATGGGGCGTGGTTTACCGAAGTGTAGCTCACTGCACCGCTGTAGTACTATATAAGTACGGTCTTTTAAGGAACACGTTAGTTTCGCATTGAAGGAAAATACGGGGTAGCTTAGCGTACCGTTTCCGCTGCATCGCGTTCTACGCACACCGACTTACTCGTGTGTAAAATACGTGTATACATATATTTGGTTTTTTGGGTTTGTTTGTTTTGCGGTAAGTGACCTATTTTGTTGTAGATTAGCATTTATGTTTTAATTTTTTTCACTTCGGTAATTTTTTTGTCTTATAGCGATGTTTCTTAAATAAATTCAAAGTTTTCCTTATTTTTTCCAATCGATTTTTAAAGTCAAAAATATCAATTATTAAAATCGAATAAATGTAAAATATAAAAAAACATAAAAATAAAATTCAAATTCAATTTTATATATATATATATATATATATATATATATATATATATATAT
Organism: Icerya purchasi; assembly: GCA_039619475.1. Taxonomy (NCBI): domain Eukaryota; kingdom Metazoa; phylum Arthropoda; class Insecta; order Hemiptera; family Monophlebidae; genus Icerya; species Icerya purchasi. Next base: position 503,287,368 of record CM077115.1, on the reverse strand, counting down.
ATATATATATATATATGTTAAATATTAACTGTTGCAGCACTTTGTTAATTTGTTGTTAGGATATCATTGAAATTTAAAATTTTTTTTATTTTGTATACACCTTGCATTTATTCGATTTTAACAATTGATCTTATCCAATGTAAAAACTCATCTTGTCGCCTTATGGTTTGCACGAAAAAAAAAAGAAATGGAGGTTACGTACGTTCGTCATGTGTGTGTGTTTGTATTTTTTATGTTCTTTTAACTGTTTGGACCGATCTTTTTAGTGATTCTTTGTTCTTTCGAAAGTGCACCAACCGACAGTGGTGGTACCGTGTAAGTACCGATGAGTATCAGTGAGCACTGAATAGCTCAGCTTCAGAACAAATTTTCTATTAATATATCAAACGTCTTTGACGCGTAAAATATTTTTATCGACATTATTTAGGAAACAAAAAATTAATTTTTAATATTGCCTGACGAAAAATTTTAAATATTATCGATACGTTAATTACCACGAATAAAAATATACGATTTGAATAAAGAAACCCGATGGTCACTGGGGGAAATTTTACATTTTAATATTAAACCACGCATAACTTTGAACTGTCTGCAATGGTATCCTTTTCAGTGGTGGGGTCCAGCATAAGTGTAAGTATCGGTAAGTAATGACTGAGTAATCATTATGAACTCCTAAAGTTAGCTAAAGGGATAATAAACGAAAGTGATTTAAAGTATTTTTAACGCTTATGGAAATGTAGATTGGAATAATGATGAATTTGACTGCTCCCCTCAATAGCGCGATTTATAAGCACATTGCCGACAGAAATATTATTATTGTTTAATCGATACTGACACAGAGAATTTTAGCAACATTTTTATTAGTTTATTCTCATACGAACGAATTTACATTAAAAGCTGTAAAATGAAATTGTTAAAAAAATCAATCTCCGCTTTGAGATTTGTTCTAGAAAGGAACGAATTAAAAAGTAAAAAATATTTATTCCCGATAAGAAGATAATATACATCTTACACAGTAAAATTTTAGAGGTATTACGATTTTATTCTTAAACAACATTTAGTGGTTTGTTCGTTTCATTTTATATAGTCTAATTTTCAATTCTGATGGTAAGTGAGGCAAAGTCGCGCGATGTTTTAAACACAGCGTTCTAGTTTTTACTCTGAAAATTTGAGTTTTATACGAAATATTTTTTTCACAAATTTTACATCACGTTTTTTTTTTTTGCAGAATAAAAGTCTCTAGCAGCTTTCAAGAAATAATTTATGCGCAAGCTACCACCTCGGAAAGACGATGAGAGGGTGATTGAATAGAACGTAAAGATACATATATCGCTATAATGCATAATTCGGTTTTGCTTAAAAATTAATGCAATATTTTTACCGGTTCCTTTAGCGTTTTTTGAAGTTGACGTCACAGTGAAAGTGCCTGTAGAGAAGAGCGGGCGTCGTTGGCGCACCCAAGGGAGTTGTAGCTCCCCCCCCCCCCAGGGAGAATAAACGGATATTGTTAATAATTGCAAAATTTCTGACAGTAAAAATTAATATTTGATAAAAATATAAGGTGTTTTTAAGTAACACATTTTACACAAAAATAAATATATAAATGAGAGAAGAGAGAGACATATGCCAAACATGATCGATCTCCGCCTTTACATTTTCCTATATGCTATTCTTTTTGCCCCCTTTCTCCACCCCTCGGACAAATCCTAGGTGCGCAATGGTCGGGAATGAAGTTATTTGTAACTAGTTTCGCGTAAACTATAATAACACTGTTAATATTATTCTTAACGTTTTCATTATATAAATTTTATGCTAGGATTCTTTTTGAAACCTAATCCTAGATTATTCAATAATTCGCTTCCGAATTTCGATATAGTAGTGAAGTGTTTTTTCTGTAGCTAAAATATCTTCTTCGGAAACGGAGATTTTACTCGGCCGTAGATTACAATTTCGTTTGTTTCGAAATTTACCGCTTTCAGTTTCGAGTAATTATCGAAATGCCAGAAAAAACCGCGGACGTACTTTAAACTTTTCGCGCCAGATTCAATTGTGGAAATCTAAATAAAAAATTAATTATAACCGGACTCGAATATTTTCCTAAGAATACTCCTTTTGTTTTGTTTTTTTTTGTTAGGTGCCATATGGTACAACTTAGGTCAGAGGCACCGAGGTTGTTTCCTTAAATAAGCGAATATTATTTGTTGTTTTCTTTTTTTTCTTTCTTTTGTTTTTTTGGGCACGCCAGCCAAGAACCTACAGTCCAGAAACAAACAATAAGAAAGAAAAGAGCCGTCAGTTAAATTTTGATTCAGTCAGATATGGACAATATAAAGCAACTAATGAGTGATGGATAGCGAGGGGAAGGATAGAATAAAAGATGCATAATAAGGAGTATGGAGCTTGAGTTTCAGCAGACAAGAATATAAAATACAAGTTCGACAGAAAAGAATGGACATTCAAAAAAGATGTAATTGGGGTCGCAAACCACCGCTTCATTAAGGTGGGGAGGACAATTCGGAGAGGAAACAAAAGAATAGAGAAACCGAGAGAAAGGGAAAGCAAAATGGCCAGAACGCAAGCGAATCATAGAAATGACAACAGAACGGACAGTTAAAGTAACTCCAAGAACACAAGATGTTAAAAGGAAGACTAGGCTGTACAGATAAATAAAAGGATTGATCGAAAGGAGGAGGGGTAAATATCTGAACAAAGTTTGAATTGAAACTTAGTACATAAAGAATTCAAATTAAAGGATGGAATTTTCTTTAGAAAAGGAATGAGAGGAAGCAGAAACCCGCGCCAAAAAATCATTAATTTCATTACCTTTAATGCCCACGTGGCTGGGAACCCACAGAAAATCAACAGAGATGGATTATTGAGAATAAAGAAAATGGATAAGACAGCGTATGCGAAGAATGATGAAATCGGAAGAATGATCAAGAAGAACGGAGCTGATCGCTTGAAGCACACTCATGGAGTCCGAAATAACCAAATGATTAGAAAACAGACGACCGGAGGAAATGAAGACAATAGAGCGTAGGCTAGTCATTAATTCGTTTATAAAGCTAGAACAGAAAGAAGGAAGACAAAATGATTAAGATAAATTAAAATCCGAAAGGATAAAAGAAATTTCAACACTATAAGGTGGAACCATTCGTGCAGATGGTTACATGCGATCGAAATTGGGAATTGATAATGCTGTAGGATTCTTGTTTAATTATTGCTTGAGGAAGGGATTTGGAAAGGGAAGGTAAAAAAAAAAACTTTTGGAGAATGGCAGAGATTAGCGAGGCTGAAGAGAAAAAAAAGGGAGATTATTACTTGAGATTGTGTAAGGCCAAAATGAACTAAGGCGAAGAGAAATTAAAGCTAAAACCGGGATTTTTCTAGGCGTTAAACGCCAATTCTTATAAATTGAAAGATAGGAATGAATTCGAGTACAGCACGTGAGTAGAAGACGTTTGGTGATTAAACGATAGCCTAAATAAGATCTACGAAGAGACAGAGGTGGTGTGTTAGACTCTGCAAGAATTGCTGAAATTGGAGTAGACTTATCGCTTCTCTTTATTTGCGTTGTTTTCAATAACTGGATAGTCTTTTTAAGTTCCTTTGGCTTATCCGAAAGTGCCGTGTGTATTAAAACGTTGTGATTAGGATGGTATTTCCGGAATGGTGTGCGCTTTGTTAGTATGTGTTTGACTGTTAGAGGCTCCTGTTTGCAGTGGTAGCATGTCGGCTGTGGATTTTTTTTTTTTTTTTAGTATGTAATTATGAGTTGATGCGGTGTGTCCAATTCTAAACCGAGTTATTACAACCTCTTCACGTTGCGATAGGATGGCTGTTTTTTATTGAGCCGTGTTTGACTTGATGTTTCGGAGTTTGTTGGTAGCGGGAATGCGCTTCCAGTGTAAGTCCGATGCATCGTGAAATAGATTTTTGATGTTGCGTATTTGGTCTTGAATTGGGATTGGAAGTTCTGGTACTGGAAACATCTTCGTTGCTCCTTTCACGGCGATGTCAGCTTCCTCGTTTTCCTTTATGTTAGAATGTGATGGAATCCAGCATACTATGGTTTCTTTCATGTGTTGGTTAGCTGACAGAAGGATATCCTGAACTATCGGGTGGTTAGCTTTCGTATGATTAAGATTAATGTTTTGAATGGCGTAAAGTATGTACATCAGAAAAAATAACTATTTTCTGTAAGCCTAAGTCATTAGCCAAATTGATTGCGAGATTTATTGCTGTTAGTTCAGCTGATAGCACTGAAAATTCGACTGGTAAAACATATCTTATGATGACATCTCGATGAATAACGGAACAGCCAGCGTCTTCGACCGTTTTCGATGCGCCGGTATAAAATTTTTCATATGAGTCGAGTGAGGTCATTAGTCTGTCATAGGCTCTTTGTTTCGGGCTTCATATTTTTGCTGTCTAGTGACAGTGATATGTCGGCTTTTAAGTTCGTTGTGATATTTAGTGGTATTGACGATATTATGCGATGATCAATTTGTTCCGAGTGATTGATGTTCAAGTTGCTGATGATGTTTGCAACATAAGATTGAAATAATCCTGTTGAGTGGTGCGACTTGATGTACTTTTTTTTTTTAATATTTGGTGTGGGTTTTCTCCCTTCGAGATACGTGTTAAGTTTCATCATTAAGTATTATCTCCGCAATTTTTGGCGATCACTCGTCAGCTTCAATAAATTTATTGATTGTTGGACTAGCGCGAAAAGCTTCAGTTGCTAGTCAAATAGCTGAATGATGAATGGGATTTTCTTGTTTAAGTAGCTAGATAGCTTTTGATCGAGCATGCTGGTAAGCTGTATAGTTTTCAATTGTGGATGTACGTTTTAGCTTTTTAAGTGTCTTCCCTTTATTTCGAATGGCTTTTGGGCATTTTCCGGACCACCAGGGAACTGAAACTTTATTCTTAGGTAATGGTTTCATTTTCGGGATAGCTTGATCAGCGTATTGGAGAATTTGATTGCAATAAGATGCAATCAAATTCGTCGTTATTACTTTCTATTTTAGTGTTAGATAGGCTTAATTGTTCATATAGATTTCAGTTTGCTTTTTTGCGGTTGAAGTTTGTTTCCATATTCGACGTAACGATTTTTGTGCGTATGTTTATGATTAATGGATAATGGTCGCTTCGTCCCATTTCGGCGTGTGGATGGGTATCTATTAAATGCACGATCTGACTTGTACTTCAGATGAGAACGATGGTACTTGCTGCAGTGTGTTGGCTCATACGTGATGTGTATTGTTAGATTGAATTTTTCTAATTATTTCCATTACTAATTTACCCCTTTTGTCCGTTTTGTTTCCTCCAATTTCTTTGCTATGTGAGTTAAAATCACCTGTAAATATGAATGGTGTCAAAAGGCTCAACAATAATTTCCATTTTGGTATATTAAGGAATATATATATATATCTATATTGTGCACATTGTTGTTGTAGCTGGGTCATTGTTTAAACGTATCGCTAAGGTTGAGATTTACTTCTGTATAACTTGTGTTATTTATTATCGCTCTAAGAATTCCGCTGTATTGACCGGTCGTTTAGGCTTTTGTAAATGATATTGTAATTTTGAAGGTGTAGTCTTTGGTTTGGGTGAAGGTGTGTTTCCTGAATGCATAGTACTGTTGAGTTATACGTTGCTATGATAATTTTAAGATCTTCTAGATGAGTATAATGATACCATTGCAATTCCAGTTTATGACAGAAATGTTTTGGTTTCTTAAAGCTGTATTTGTATTATTTAATTTTACGTGTATCCATTTTTAGACTTTTAATCATTTTAGTGAATATTATTTTCATTGAACGATTTTTCTTCAGTCGGTTGTAACTGTCTTGTAACATGTTAATTAGTTTTGTTGTTTCTGAGGTGAATTCCATTGCTAATTCAGAAATGTTTAGATGGCCTTTTCTCATATCGATAAATACGTAGAAATTTGAGTATGTAAGTGGATAGTTTTTTTCGTTGCTCTTAATGTTTGCTCCGAGAGGTTTCAGTATTTTCTAGATAATTACTGCTTTCCAGGTCAGGATACTTCTGTGATTGAATTTTCTCCTGTTTCTAAGTTTATTTTATTTACTTTTTCGTCAGGCTGTGGTTTTATTTCGGCCTCTTTAGCATTTTAATCTACGGAACCCCTTTTTGGTTTTTTATTTCGTTTTTGGATTATGACTGATTTAGTTGTGCTCTCTGTTTCGGATTTCATTATGGAAGAGTTATTAGATAATTGTCTTTTTAAATTTTCTGCACGCGTTACGTTGGAACTATCGCTTTGGTTTGTTTGTTGCGGAAGAATGTTTGTGAGGTTTTTTTTTGGGGGGGGGTATTAGTTTGAGTGTGACTATTGTGTCCGAGTTGCTATTTGGAAGAGGAGGGAATTCGTCTGATGTTATTTTTTGGGGGTGTTGTTTAAGTGTTGGTAATCTTGAACAGGATGGTTGCGATTCGATTTCTGAATCTTCTGGATCCTCTAATGTTATGTTTCCATTAGAGTTATCGGCTTTGTGGCCAAAAAAATTGCATTTGAAGCAAATAAATCATTAGTGTAGGTTAAGACATTTTTTGGTTTTTTGTGCCAGGTCTTTAACTTTATGAGAAATCCGTCTTCCCGTGAAGGAGTGTTAAAAAACACAATTTCAAAGGTTGGTTATGTTGTCGCCATTTTTTATTAAAATAATAAGATTTTTTTTTTTTTTCACGTTTCAATACATGTTTAATAAATCCTCTAAAAATAAATCCTATTCCTTTTTCCGTATTCTCAAAATAAATAATCAAAGTTTTCAGACCGCTAGGGTGATGTGTTACCCATTAAATTCTTAACAGTAAACCTTTTAAGTATCGGCGTTTTCTTTTTTTAAAAAAAAAACTATGTTTTACCGTTTATTTTAATAACTATATCTGTGTTCACCGATAGTTATTGATATCATACGATACCACCACTGACTGGTGCACTTCCGAATGAACAAAGAATCATTAAAATCGGTACAAGTTACTCTTGAATATAAAAAAAGAAAAAAAAAAATACATATTTGGACATCGATAAAAAGAAAAATTGGGGAAGTGTTTCGAATTTCTACAGCTTTGATCGATCTAAACGAGTATACGCACGGAGCCGAGTTAGAAAAAAACAAAACAAAAAAGTCTTAATAAAAAAATAAAGTGCAATACACATTTAACGACGAATTTATTAAATAAAATTTATCGGCCAGTTGATAAATGTTAAAATGGTTCGTCTTATTTCACTTAGTTCAATTCTGATTCTGTATTATTTATCGCGTAGTTTTTAATATCTTCCGTGTTCAATTGCTGTGCATAATTCAGTATTTAGTATACGGGGAAGGTGTATTTCAATTTCTGGAAAACTGCGGTTGTTATTAAACATGGATTACACGTCATTTTTGCCAATCGTTATTATTAAAAAGTATGCGTAGATACGGTCCAATTTTGATTATCGTTTTCGGTTCATCTTTCCTTTACGATGGTAATGTCGTTTTGTCTGACGATGATACGGCTGTGTTTACAACATCGTCACCATCGCCCACAACCATTCGCCAAAGGGACGAAAATATGCAGTTGATGCTCGCAGTGTTGCTGTACACTGTGATGCTACTAGTCGAATTCATGTTAGTGATCTATTGTTGTTGCCTATGTTCGTATTTGGGCTCGTTATTCTTTTTCCCGGATTCCCCCCTTTACCGACCCTTTTATTATATGCACAATTTGGTCGCTTATTTCCAGACCATCCCGCGGCAGGTAAGACTTGCTCTTTACCGGAGGAATCCGGAAACCAAAACGAGTAATGTGTAGTAGCGGAAATATGTAATCAAACGACGCGGCATTCTGCGAGTTGAAAAATGTATAAGCGCTTAAGAGTGCATCCGCTTGTTCCGATATTACTAATTTTACATTTAATTATGAATTCGTTTTTGAAAACGTTTTTTTCAAAAATTATTTGGAACGTTCTCTCAACATCCGGGTTTCGACTAGCCGTTTAAACGTGTTGTAAACATTTAGTTTTTTTTTTCTTTGAAACATTAAAATTTTTCATTTCACTTAAATATCTATTTAAAAGAAGAATGATAATTGTACTGGAATTTTGAATTTTGACACGGCTCAGAAGTATCAAAAAATTGAAATGGGGGGGGGGGGGGGGGGGGTAGAAACCAAACGAGAAATTGTTGCGCAGACTCGAAAGCATGTGTGTCCTTTATCGTGAAACATATTTTTAGGCTTTTAGCGTCATACTGTGCACGGTGACGCTCCTTATGTTTCGGCTCGAGATAAATATGTAATTTTCGGGCTGCGTCATGCGTCGTTTGTAGCATTATACTTAGGTTTTAGTATTACATCATTCTAAATACAACGTGTTTCACGCTTCTACGTTTTAGCACCACCAGAGCGTTCATTTTTTCACTTTAAAAACCGCTATTGGAATTTGGATATTTCAGATGTAGATTAATTTTAAACAGTTTTCAACTTCCACGGTGAGTAGAACTGAAAAAAAATTATTTTCGGCAAATAGCATGCTAATAAAACTACACTTGACTGACGTTAACTATTCAGTTGATGTTTACAAGCTAATGGTATTGATTAACATTAGCGACACCAGTTCATTTTACTTCTTTACAGTTTATACTGATACGTACGTCGTCGCTACCTTTTAGTTCGTCTCAATTTATTTCATATTCAAATTTACAGAAATATTAAATAGAAGCTATAGTAATATATGATTTTATCTTAATTAAATAAAATAAACATTATTATTTGAATTTGACAAAGGTTTGGTTTGGTGGCTTGTTTATTTTCTTTTTAGTTATATTTCGATTTACAGCCTTGGTTTGATGCTGCCCTATTTTTTGCTTCTCATTTTTATTATTATTTTTTTTACGTCATTCTGCGTATTATGTTATCGTTGATTTTAAAATATTGTCTTCTTCATTCGTATGTCTTGTGGTTATTTAGATTTCAGTTTGTTCATTTAATGCTGTTTTCCACATTTTGAATTAATTCAGTTTTGATTTAATTCAATTTTGAATTAATTCACTTTCGATTTAGTTCAATTTTGAATTAGTTCTGTTTCACAGTGAAAAATACTATTAAATGAATGAACTAAAATCTTGGAAATAATGAACTGATAACACTAATGTAAATATATTCATCCACGGGTTTCCGTTCATGTCACAGTGATTTATATTTTCGATGCGGCAATGCACTAGTTTTAAAAAGTGTTTTATCGCTACATCTTTCCTCGCGTCTCAGTTTCAGCACACTGTGGTAGATGGTGTCAATGTTTTGCTCTCAGCCAAACTAAAATTTCGTTCTAGCCACATTCAATGATGTTTCCAAGGTCATTTTACTTTCGCGTTGAAATATGTAAAATACTTCATCAACGACAACCTCTTCCATCATAATTTGTTTTTCCTCCTGTTTTTTTTTCTTTTTTTTTTTTTTTCTATTATATTTTCTCTCATTCTTTCATGTCCTGTACTTATTTTTCGCTTCATCATTATATGGCGACGAAATCCTCATTTATTCGTTTCGACTAATTTCCTGAAAGAGGCATTGAGTTCGTAATAATTCGTTTATTTAAAAAATTACTGTTAGTCGATGTGTACTTTTCATCTCAATATCTGAATCCTCTAGAGTTTAACGTTCCTTTCAATAAGTTCTTTATCCCTTACTTTCTTTTTCTATATTCCTTGACGGATTATTATTTATCCTTTAATAGTTTCTTTTTTCTTTCGTCGAACACGTCAATTACATACTTCTCGTTTCTCAAAGGGATCGACTATTTTTCTTTTCTTTCCAGTTATACCCTTGTGTAATTTTGTAATTCGTTCTGACCACGGCGCTTTTATTTACGGGGCAGTATGACTGAAATATTTTTGTTTCCGACACAATAACTTTAGGTAGGGCTGTTTATTTGATTAATTTACAATTTTTACTATAATAACTTCTTGCTCTTCTTCGTTCTCCAATTCGGATTCTTTTTACTCGTTCATTCAACCTTCCCTTCCTCTCTAACACTGGTTTATTAACTTTCCTTCTTTGTGTCGCTCTAATATATGTCTGCAATATGCCGCCTGCGCTTTGGGTACAGTTTGTTTTCTTCGTCGCTTTTCCGGTTTTCTCTCGTGTCAACTCCATATTGTCCTCTACATCCCTCCAACAGTCACTTTGTATGTGACCTTGACAACATAATGTTTGAATGCTTTCGCTTTCAATGGAACGATCTTCTTTCTACTCATTTCTTTTATCAAGCAGTGTCCCCACTCCCTTCAGCGCTTTATTCATTTTTTTTTCTTCCTTCTCTTTCAGTCATCCAAGCGCTTGATACATTTTTGTTGACTATCTCGCATCTCATAAAAATCTGATTTTCTTTCTTCTCTTTTCTCTAATTCTGAGGCCAATGTTTTTTGTTTTTTCTTTTACCGCCTTGGGTTTGCTACCAGAGAGCATTAGCCCAGCAAAATGGAATAGATGCACGGAATAGAATAGAAATTATATTTTTATTTTGTCGACAATGGAATCAAGGGACACCCCTAGAACAGGAACAACTGAGAGAATAGGTAGAGAAAGAACATAAGAGGCGTTGAAAGGAGCAGGAAGACCAAGCTTTAAAAGATGATAATAAAGTAACTCAACCAGAGCACTCGAAGAGCACGTAATTCGCATCACAAACATACTGGGAACCTTCAGAATCCAACGGATAATTAGGAGATGCAGCCAAGGAAAAGCGATTTAGAGAAGAAGGAAGAAGACTATGCGAGATAATTTAATAATTATGGACCGACGCAAACTGGGAAAATCATGGAACCAAGGACGAGGAGGAGGAACGGGATTAATCAAGAGATAAAAGGAATTAGGATTATCGAAAAGGCCAATGTTCAAGTTGACGATCCCAATTAAATAAAAAAATAAACAAAAAAAAAACAACAACAGAAGAGTCACTTTGAATGCCGATTATGTTCATTTTGACTGAATTTTTACCGAGACGTTCATGTTCATAGTTGGAAAGAACAAGAATGTTACATCAGTCTGTTTGATGGTTTAGATACTAGGTGCACGTTCGGAAGGAATTAGGGGATGGCTGGGGAAGACAAGTCAGACATTAATAGAAATTAAAAAAGAAAAATAAATAAACAGGAAAAGAAGAAAAGAAAGACAAAGTAATCGAATAAATAAATAAGTATCTCGAATCGGTGGTAAACTAAAAAAATAAACTGTTGCTGAATCAAAATTACTATACAGCCGTTTACAAAAATGATAACAATAAGTAAATAAAATAAAAATAAGGTAGATAATGAAAGATTCAATCTAATCGGTTAACTTGGCAAAATTAGTACTGGCCAAGTGATAAGCGGAGAACCGAACACGAGAACAAAACCGATCATTGCATCGTTGACTACAGTTTCTTCTCGCTGGTGTTTTAAATTTTCTTCAACGTTACGATTATTAAGTATCGAACCCATTTCCGTGTTTACGTATAATGAAATAAAAAAAAAATACAATTAACAGAAATTATTGTTTATAAAATATTATAACACCAACGTGTTTTTCTTAGTGACAAACTACATATTCACGGTATAACAATTAAGTAATAGTTACACCATGAATATGTGGTTGTTGGTCACTACGAAACATGTTGATATTATAATATTTTATAAATAATAATTTCTGTCAAATGTATTGGTTTTTATTTTATTATTCATTTTCTTCGAGTTGACGAGTTTAACACTGTTGTATCTTTGCTGAAAGTATAAATTGTTGTTATTAATTTTTATATTTTTTCAATATGGCCATCAGCTTCTGCATGCCAAAGGTACCTGACGAATTTTTCCTACTTGTGGAAAGTTTTACAAAATAGAAAATGGTCATTACGAAGTTGCCGAACTTGTCAGGAACAGTTTTTATGGTAAACAACATCTTTGCATATTGCGCAAACTGCCTCAACGTGCATGGGTCGAGATTTGTTCCTCAACCAGTAGGAGATAAAAATAGAACGTATATAAATTATTGTCCCAGTACTTGAGATAATAACGTCCGAGGTATTTCTCACTTAGGAAAAGATCTGAATGAATATGAAGATGGAACATTTGTAACTCTATATGCGTGGTGATTGGAAAAAGTATGCGGTGGATATCGAATTTATTCAGCACAAGTAGATTAAATTGTAAAATTACCGACATAACGAAAGATTATCGTATACCGCCATTAACGGGAGCTATATAGCCAGTTCAAGGATAATTCAGTATGACTGAAGGTGTTTTCCATAATGAGGAAAGTAATCACCCCTGCACACTTTATGAAATGTTAATGAAGAAATGGAGTATTGCACAACCACCACACCGGATACTGTTATTCCATTATCATAACATGCCCCTAGCTATTGTTAGTAAGATTTTGTGAAAAAGTTGGCAATTACTGCAATTATTTATTAAAAACCGTGTTCAGGAATAGCAAAGTACAGCCACTCTGTGATCAGCCTGGAAATCGTAAGTCTGAAGGTCCGGATAATACGAGTAAATACTTAATGGGTAAAAATCGTTTCGTACGTCATTTAACACTGTCATGAATTTTCCAGGTCGAATTTTTACAGTTAGAATCCTTTGTACTTTTTTATTTATTTATTTTTACATCTCTTTACGATTTTCTTCTTCTTTTTTTTTTTTTTTTTTTTTTTGCATTATTTAGTTGTTAAAATTTATGTAACTTTATTTTTCAATAATAAACGAATTAATGATATCTTGCTTATTATTATTTTAGCTTTATTTAGACCTAGAGAGTCGTTCTTGGCTGCGCGAGGGCGGAATATTTAAGCCTCTATTTATACCTGAAAAAACACGAATTTTAAGCTCCTATTTACTTGATAAAATGCTCTCGATTTTTTAGAAGAAAAAGTAAAACTAGAACAAGATATTTAAAAAACAGTGAAAATGCGAAGTTAGATTAATAGAAAAAAGCAAGTAGTAATGACGTAATTAATGATTAGAAATTACTTACCGAGAATGATTGGTTTCATTAAAATTGATCTATGGGTAACTGGGAAAAAAAACTTTTTGAGGGGGCTCTTCTGTGCGGTGTTATACATTTGTTATCTCTGACAGGTTTGCGTTTTATAGGCACAAGATGTTTTTTAGCGTTTAATTCGCTAATTACAGGTGATTCCATTTGTATGAATACCTATCGTTCAATAATGAAGGTTCATTGCTTAACGGTTGGTTTCGCCATGTGCAATTTATAAATGATAGCCGGCCCTTCGATTTTTTTACCGCTTATCACGACCAATCGTCGGCTAGACGACCTTTGCGCGATTACGTCGCTGACCACTTTCACGTCGTCCGCTGGTTCTTTTATTCTTTTACCGTGAATTTATTTCGTGGCAGTGTGTGTATCATGCTTTCCCTCCTTAATCGGATCTATAAATGTTGTCTGTCCGCCGCTGTTTTATTATTAACTCAGGATTTCTTTCCTCGCGTGTACTATAGAAATTAAATACGTGCAAATAAATTTTTTTAATACATTTATTTTGTTTCTTACAATATATTACTTCAGCGGGTATTCGAAACAGACTTTACTCAGGTATTGTTTGGGCCGTAATCTCCTTCAATGCCATACTGGATGACAGCAGAACATATGATCAAGATAGAACATTACAATGATTGACCTATGCTATCTTATCTGTCGACTAGGCAGATCCAAATACATTTTTAAACCTATCTATAAGTAGTTTTAACCAGCCAACATGATCTTTATACCACTCTTTATTGACTACAATTGTTTAACCTACATAACTGAAAGCAATTTTAATTAGTTTAAAAATATATAATTGGAACGATTTATTTAATAAATTAATACACCTACGGTGATTCCTCTTGAAAGTGAAAAAGTAAAATAAATACCAACTTTAACATCCAGCATTAGTGATTAATAACACCGTAATATGATTACTTCTAGTTACCATCCACTACTGCACGCTATATAAACATTCCAGAAATTTTAAACACTCTGCAACACCTATGACCAGTGCACATCATTAATACGTTTAATTACTCCACATCTGCATGCCGTATACTATAACATATCTCCATCTCATCTCGCATTCCTTGCGCATGGTTATTTCACAGCACTTCACATTAAGCATGATGAGATACTTGAAACGACAAGAATTAATACCGTTACAACTTAATAGAACTACATGTGTATAGAATCTATCTATGGAGTAGAAAGAGCAGCTATTATGGTTCTGAGTAGTGAAAAGATTTTTGACTAACTATGAGCCGCTAACCAGCGCACTACCAGTGGCGTAGCGTAGGGAGGGCCGAGGGGGCCATGGCCCCGGGCGGCATACGAAAAGGGGTGGCGGCGAGCACCGCGATTTTTTAATTCAAAAATCAAAAAAAATCTATATATATATATATATATATATACTAGGGAATTAGTCTCGCAGGCCGCTTCGCGGCCCGTTCTTTCGGACTTCTGTATTACTTTGTAAATTTTCATAAAGTCTGCGACGTTTACGTATACTAATTTTTTTTTAAAAAAAGAAGTACACCAATACGTCAATTAAAAAAGTTGGATTTAGATTAAATTATCAAAAAAACTGAAAGCGCTAGCAGTGTAATATATGCGAGAGGAATATATATTACCTTTAATTATTTTTGGAAACTTTAGTATGCGGGTTAAAAAGAAAATCAATACGGTAAGCGAAAGTTGAAATATATCGATAGGTTATCTGAAATTTGATATTCTAATTACAATTTAAAGCACTTTTTTGGTCAGTCGACCGCTAGAGAACAATACAATTATAATAATAATATATAAAATTTTGTGGATAGTATAAAGGAAATATTTAAAACAATACGTATCACTGTTATCGGCTGGAGTGCGATGATGGTTGACTTTGGTATCAGTTGAGTTTCTGATTCTCGAGATCAATAATCACTCGACTAAATAATTAATGCAGCCTACTTATATATAATTTCGGTGAAATATAACGACGAAATTAGCCATGCAGTATTAAGAAGAAAGAATTTCTTCTCAATAGCCAGATATTTTTTCATAAATTCATAAACTATATATGTTCATGGATTTCAATAATGATTCAGTATACATAAATAAATAAATGTTGTCAGAAATAATAGATTATCATATTAACTTTGTTCACACGGAAACGTCTAGGACAAAATATTTAAATTTCAGGAACTGCTACATTTCCATTGTAACTAACATTGATAATTTTTGTTATATTCTTTTAAAATTTTGGAATCCTAAATTTTGAAATTTTGGATATTTCATGTTTTTCTTGTGTTTTAATGAAACGACGTTGATTAAAAAAAAAACGGCTGTAGCTGTTATGAGGGCTATTGACTTTTTTCTTATTTTTCTCCCACGACTGTAATACTTCGGGTGCATTAGATGTAAAGCAAAAAATAGAGAAAATGTCCCTAGTTCCATTTTATAGCAGCTGGAGATATATATATTTTTTTTTGAATTGACGTCTTTTCGCCTTTATAATGTAGAAATGAATAAATGGGCAAAAATTTTAAAACTTAAAGAATCAAATTTTAAAAATTCGGATTGTGGCTTGAACAAAATTATTAATCTCTTCATTAGTTACGGTCGAATTTTTTACTCTTAAAGCAATATGAGCATGAGATGGACGTCTTTTTTGGAATTCGATTACGTATAAAATATAAACCATTTCTCCGAAAATTTCACCTGACTTTCAAACTTTTAATAAATTATTTAATTTAAATTGGAATATCCTACAATATAAATCTGCACAATCGATATGATATTGCTTTTCATTTTAATTTAATGTTATTTCTATCCAATTAGGATTGTACGTCATCGTAATAAAAAACATTGGTTTACCTAATCTGGCAACAACTGCCATGCCATCCTGATATGTTAATTGCATATAACGCGGACCATGTGTATATGATATTCGAAAGTAAATTTTTCCTGGATTTAGACCTCCTTCAGCTGCGATACATTCGACTATTTCACTTCGAGTATCCATTCTTAGGATTTTTATTTGATTAAATCTAATAAAAACCGTAACTTTTCTTCTTCCACCTTACACCGTATCTCAACAAAGTATTCTTGCCCTAATCTATCTAAACGCATATATCTTGATTCTGATAATAACAAATATTTGTAATATTTTGCCTGAGATATTTTTTTTTATTTTTGTTATCTACTATATCTATTGGTTTAGATTTATATTATTTATTTTTTCTTTCGTCGGTTCTTCGAATTTATTATTTAGAATTTCCACCAAACCGTTCATGTGTGCATTTAACTTTTAAATTTTAGGGCTCCCGTATTTTCCGTATATTCCAGGAATTCTATTACATTATTTAAAAAAAAAGAATGACTCTCCAGCTACCATGGAAAGGGCTGTGGACTTTTTTTTAGTTTCCAATCTTACCGCTTTCAGCGTGTACCTTCCCAAATTTTGGCCCCTAAATATCAGAATATTTCGAATTTCTTATTTCTCTTGTATTTGGGGACCTTAGTGTGCAGGTTAAGAAGAAAATAAATACCGTAACACATATAGATCCGGCTGCGAAATTTTTTAAAAAAATTTTCTTGAAGCTTGATTTTCAAACTTTTTAAAATTTGGACACTTTAATTTTAAAATTTCGAAGGTCTCGTATTTTTCCTATATTTTAGCGATTGAAATACATCATTTTAAAAAAAAAAATGAGCTCCCAGCTACCATAGAAAGGGCTGTAGACTTTTTTTTAGTTTCCGAGATTACTGCTTTAAGCATGTATTTTCCAAAATTATGGTTCCTTAATATCAACATTTTTCGAATTTTATATTTTCTCCCTATTCTAGAGACCTTAGTGTACAGGTTAAAAAGAAAATCAATACCGTAACTTATATAGAACCGGTTGTAGAATTTAAAAAAAAAATTTTTCTTAAAACTTGATTTTCATATTTTTTAAAATTTGGGCCCTTTAATTTCAAAATTTTGGGGGTTTCGTATTTTCCTATATTTTAGAGATTGAAATACGCCATTTAAAAAAAAAAGAGGTACTCTTCAACTGCCACGGAAATGGCTGTGGACTTTTTTTTTAGTTTCCAGGGTTATCGCGTGAAGAGTGTATTTTCACAAATTTTGTTCCCTAAAAATCAAAATTTTTCGAATTTTATTATTTTCCTGTATTCTAGAGACCTTAGTGTACAGGTTAAAAAGAAAAGTAATATCGTAACTTATATAGAACCGGCTGTAGAATTTTTAAAAAATTTTTTGCTCAAAACTTAATTTTTACATTTTTCAAAATTTGGGCCCTTTAGTTTTAAAATTTTGGGGATCTCGTATTTTTCTCATGTTGAGTGATTGATGCACATCATTTTTTAAAAAGAGTGACCTTCTAGCTGTGTTGTAAAGGCCTGTGGACTATTTTTTACCGCTTTATGCATGTATTTTTCCAAATTTTGGTCCCTAAATATCAACATTTTTCAAATTTCATATTTTTCCTGTATTCTCGAAACCTTGATATGCACGTTAAAGAGAAAATCAAAACTGTAATTCAAATAGAACCAGCTGTGTAATTTTTTGAAATTTTTTTCTTAAAACTTAATTTTCACATTTTTCAAAGTTTGAGCTCTTTAATTTTAAAATTTCCGAGGTTTCGTATTTTTCCTATATTTCAGTGGGTGAAATACATCATTTAAAAAATAGAGGGACTCTCCAGCTACCACGGAAATGGCTGTGGACTTTTTTTTAGTTTCGAGTCTTACCACTTTAAGCGTGCATTTTTGCAAATTTTGATCCCTAAATATCAAAATTTTTCAAATTTTACATTTTTCCTGTATTTTGAAGACCTTAGTGTGTATGTTAAAATGAAAATCAATGTCGTAACTTATATAGATCCGGCTTCAAAATTTTTTAAAAATTTTTTCCTTAAAATTTGGTTTCCACATTTTTTAAAATTTGGGCCCTTGAATTTCAAAATTTTGGCGGTTTCGTATTTTTCCTATATTCCTACGATTAAAATACATCATTTAAAAAAAAGAATGACCTTCTATCTACCACTGAAAGAGCTGTGGACTTTTTTTTAGTTTCCGGGGTTATCACTTTAAGCATGCATTTCACAAATTTTGGTCCCTAAATATCAAAATTGTTCGAATCTTTTTTTTCCCCCTGTATTCTGGAGACCTTAGTGTGCAGATTAAAAAGAAAATTGTTACCATAACTCACACAGAATCGGCTGCGGGATTTTTTAAAAATTTGTTTCTTAAAACTTGATTTTCACATTTTTCGAAATTTGGGCCCTTTAATTTTAAAATTTCGAGGGTCTTATTATTTTCTTATGATGTGACGAAGAAAATACTTCGATTGAAAAAAAAATTAACTCTCTAGCTAGTATAGAACGGTCTGTACGATTTTTTTTTCTTGCAGCTTTATATAATAGATATACATATATGTATATATACAGTGAGCCACATTAATATTGGAACGGTAGGTTTGAAATTAAGACTTGTCGAAAAAAAAGAGGAGGGAAAGGCTTTTAATTCAAAATTTATTCAAAAACATGAAAAATAAACACCGTCTATTATAATATATGTGGAAAAAAAAAAGTAGAAAAAAAAAAGAAACGCAGCCGCTGTATGATGAACACAGAAAGTATGAATTTGCCCGTCACATTACTATTGGAACGCAGCGATGACGCGCCGGAAAACGTGGTCAAATCTGTGCAACGTGTGAGTCATGCAAAGTTGGACTTTCCCTGGTACACACTACGTACGTAACACGTAAAGTAATATCAACCCGCAGGCAACAGTATACCGTTGCGTTCCGTGCATAATTTAATTTCCCTAGTAAGAAACAATTGTTCATCAATAATGAATCGAACATCGCGAAATATTTCGTTTGACGAACGGCAATTAGTCATTTATCATCATAGAAAGGGTTTAGCATATTCGACCAATTGGGTCTTTAATGAACTTACCAAAAACGAGCGTATTTAATATTATCCGACGATTTAAAGACGAAGATCGAATCGCTTCTATTCCGCCGAAAGGTCAGCCCAAAAAACTTTCAATTCGGCAGAAGCGGCTAATAATGCGCGAGATGAAATGTAACCCAAAAGTAAGTGCTCCGACATTAGTTACGCTATTGTACGAGAAGACTGGAAAAGAAGTTTCCGCAGAAACTATTCGGAGACTCATTAAAAACATGGGTAAAATTCACGAACTGCGCGTAGCAAACCACTCATTTCCAAAATTAATCAGAAGAAGCGCCTCGATTTAGCCTGGAAATATCAGTTGGCCTCTGAAACTTTCTGGAATGATGTCATCTTTATCGACGAGTCTAAATTTAATATTTTCGGTAGTGATGGGAAAGCAAAGGTGTGGCGACAGCCGAATACAGCATTAGACCGAAAATATGTTCTTCCAACAGTAAAACATGGCGGCAGGCATGTTATGGTTTGCGGATGTTTTTCAGCGGCTGCAGTAGGTTTTTTAGTGTTTATTGAAGGAAAGATGACTGCTGATATGTACATCGACATACTGCGAAAAAATCTGCATATCAGTGCCGAAAAAATGGGGATCCGAAACAGCTTTAAACTTTACCAAGACAACGACCCCAAGCATAAAGCGTATAAAACGCGTTCCTGGTTGTTGTTCAACTGCCCGAAGATCCTGGAAACACCGCCGCAGTCCCCGCATTGCAATCCAATCGAAAATTTATGGGACTACCTAGATCAAAAAATACGCGAACGTCATATTTCGAGCAAACAAGAGCTGCAAACTCTCGGTTACAAGGAGAGTGGGCGAAGATTCCGAGTGATTACCTGCAGAAATTAGTTTCTTCCATGCCGCGCCGTTTGGAGGCAATCATTGCGGCCAAAGGCTTACTAAGTATTGATTTTCATTTATTACGTTATTTATTGCCTTTTTGAGTAGCCATTTTTCGTTCTTTTAGTTACCGTTCCAATATTAATGTGACGACGGTCAAATTCTTACTTTTTGTGTTCATTATACAGCGGCTGTGTTTCTTTTTTTTTTTCTGTTTTCTTTTTTACATGTACTATAAGAGATGGTGTTTATTTTTCATGTTTTCGAACAAATTTTGAATTAAAAGCTTTTTCCTCCGTTTTTTTTTATCAGTCTTAATTTCAAACCTACCGTTCCAATATTAATGTGGCTCACTGTATATATATATATGTATATATAAATGAAATGGCGTATGTTTATGGCCGCAAAACCTGAAAAGTAGTGGATGGATTGACTTGAAATTTTTGCACAACTTCGCATTGTAAGAGTGTTTATATAATTTCTTTATCCCTAAGTTTCTTCGGAAACAGAAAATTCTAAGCGTTTTAAGGGACGCGATCTACGATTTGTTTTCGGCATTATAGTGAAGAGTTTCAGAAAAACGTATTGTGGATGTATATGCGGGAGGCCCTATAATTGCACAAGCGTGTGTAAATTAAGTACGCGGCGATAATTTACAATCTGTGATGATACGAGTGACGGAGAATATATATGGATGGGAGAGAGAGAAAGTATGCAAAAACAGTTTCGTCGAAAGGAACCGATCATCATCGTTCAGCTGCTAGAAAAAAAAAAAAGCATTTTTTATGACACTGTTCGTGATTTTGATGGGTAGAGTGCAGACAGGCAGGGTAATCGCCGCTCTGAATAACATTAAGATTTTTCTAGAAACATCGATGGCGATATTTTTTATTAATTGTTAGAAGTGTACTCGGTATTCGGTTAGAGATAGTCGTGAGAGACATGATTTTATAAAGACCGGCAGTGCTTAGAGAAAATCGACGAGATGACGAGTGTAATAGACTGAAGTTAGATTTACGATACCACGTGTTTGATTACGAGATTTTATTTTACATACATACTTATTTCATCTAATATTATAGAATTTAACGGGTGTAAAGTACCGAAGTTTTTCTTGTGTAGATATTATAGAAATTGTTACTATTTCATCTCTCATCGTTGTTCATTTTCTTTTCATTCGCCTAATAGGTAAGTAATTTTAAGTTCAATTAAATTTATTTAAATAGATAAGTAAGTGCTTACTTGTCAAATTTTATTTGTAGAGGTGATATTTCTGTACAAATGCACAAAAATAGTTGGTCAAATATTATACAAGTTGTAACTATTCATTTTCCGATATATATATACATATAGTAGTTTTTATGTACAAAAATGAACAATAAATAACAATTTGTAACATTGTCAAACATGGCTTCTATGTGACGATGATCCCAACTCAACGCCATTTTAGAAACATTAACCTAATTCTATACAAATTGCACCTCTATCGCACAAGTTTATGCGTTAGAACAGGACCACAGCCGTTTAGCTTTACCAAACTGCATTTACTGGTTTCGAAACGATTTAATTAGAATATTTTTGCAAAAACCATAAACAGATGGGTTTTTATGTATTAGGAGTGAAAACTATCTGTTTTAGGTGCTTGCGCTTTAATCTTTTCTTTATGATGTGATAAAAGTTTTCTATTTTAGAACCGACTATGGCGACTAGGAATTATAAGATTGCTATTAAGTGAAATTAAAAGTATTTTTGTACACAAAAACGAAAACAGATGCTGTAATTTTAATGATTAGGTATTGCTTATGATTTTTTTTGCTTTACTTTTAAGTCGCAGTACATTCTGAAGGCTTAGAATTATATTTTACGTATTTTGTTTACATTTCCAATGATGATGTAAAAATCATAGTATTCTTATTGCTTTACATTCTGCTATAAACTGAAATTTAACATTTTTTAAGGTTATGTGATATTTTTGAGTCATGTTACATTTAACATATTCAAACCACAGGCGGATTATGGATTTACAGGGCACGAGACTAATCTTAAATAAGGGGCCCCCTTCAAAAAAAAAAAAAGTAAAAAAACTCATTATGATACATATGCAATGTATCGGCAGTAAAAGTTTGCCATAAAATTGTTTTTTTTTTTTTTTTTATATATAAACAATTTTTTTTTCTTTCTTTTACAGCACATCTCTAACTAAATATGAAAAAGACAAAAGAAAATGGAGCATATTATCGGAATAAGAAGAAAGAAAAGGAGGAGAATATCAAGAAGAATGAAGGAGCTATATTGAAGTTTGTGAAACTTTCGGAGACGCCAGAGTGTACGCCAGCTTTGCTAGAGTCTACGCCAGGACCTTCAAGTGTGAGTACTTCAGAGATTAGTGTTGTTCGAACCCAAGAAGTAGCTCAAATAGAACAAATAGCCGATATTGATGACTTGCAACCTTTGATTGATAGTACGAATTTGTCAGATTCAAATAGCTCTGCTGTGATTGCTGAAATTCCCCGACACACAAACAAAATATTGATTTCAGCGACATTGGGAAATGGCTTGAAAGTATAGATTGAAACATAAGGTTGCTATTGATACAGAGAGGTCCTGAAATTGTTCAACACATGAATACAGATTTCTCTGAAGAGCCAACAGTATCACGCACGGTTCAGTCAGACATGGACTCTACAACATCAAAAGTATTATCGAAGAGACGGTTGACTAGAGATTGGTTTTACGGGATATTGCCAAACGGCGAAAAAGTTTTACGCTCTTGGATGGCATATTCTCCTTCGAAAGCTTCATTGTTTTGCTTCTGTTGTCGTTTATTTGAAAATGCCAATCCATCAAATGCGTCGAAATTTTACTCCACCGACGGATTTATTACTTGGTGGAAATTGAATCCTAAGGTGGCCAATCATGAATTAAGTGCTCGACATAACGGAAACTTTTGCAAATGGAAGGAGTTGGAAAAGAGGCTTCGAAAAAAACAATTAATTGATAAAAAGGAACAAGAAATATTGGCAAAGGAAACCAAAAAATGGCATGAAATTCGGACAAGAATGTTTGATATTATACAATTTCTGGCAAAACAAAATTTGGCGTTACGTGGCCACAGGGAAGATGACGTAAGTACTAACAGAGGAAACTTTTTAGAATTGGTGCATCTTCTAGCAAAGTACGATCCTGTTCTCAGAGAGCATTTAGTAAGGATAAAAATAGGCCAAAACATTTCTCTCACTTATATGTCACCTCAAATTCAAAACGAGTTCATAGAAATTTTAGGAAAAAAGTTCGCCAAGTAATTATAGCTCGTGTCCGAAAGGCTAAATATTATTCCGTGATCTTTGACAGCACCCCAGATATTTCCCACAAAGATCAAACAAGCCAAGTATTACGATATGTGATAATTCGAAAACCAGGAGGTTAGAGGAGAGGAATCTTTTATAGATTTCATCGAAACGAAAACCAAAACTGCGGAAGGTATAAGTGACACGATAGTAAGCAAACTTAAGACTGATGGGCTCGACATCATGAACTGTAGAGGGCAAGCTTACGATAATGCTGCCATGATGGCTGGATGCCACACAGGTGTGCAACAGCGAATAAAGGATATCAATCCTAATACCGAATTTGTTCCTTGCTCAAACCATTCACTAAACCTAGTTTGCCTACATGCAGCTTCAGAGGAGGTAAATTCGGTGACTTTCTTTGGTATGCTAGAACGCTGCTACGCTTTTTTTTTTACGTCGACACATCGGTGGGAAGTTCTTCTTTCAGCCACAGGAGAAAGTTTGAAGAGGGTTCAGAACACACATTGGAGCGTTAGAGGTGATGCTGTAAATTCCATTTGGAAAAACTGATGGAAACGAAAGAAAGCTTGAACACACGGACAGATGTAGGAAGTTTATTAGTCGCTATGCAATCGTATTCGTTTTTATGTTACTTAGGCTTCTGGCAACCGGTACTGCGTGAAATCAATGATGCTCAAAATTATTTTCAAACAGAGGGACTAAATATACATCAATGTGCTCAGAAAATAAGTGCTTTACAGACTGTATTGGAAGAAAAGCGAAAGGAATTCGTGGATGACGCTTTAAGATATGCCAAAAGTTTATGTGAAGAGCTTGAAATTTCTTTTGAACCTCCAAGGCGAATCAGGAGGAAGCATATATTTGGCGACGGAAGTAAAGGTGTTGAGATATCGTTCAAAGATAACTTGAGGCGAACAATCTTTTCTTCGATAGACGGAGTAATTGCTGAAATTCGAGAAAGATTCCAACAGCTGCAGAATCTAGCGCAAAAATATGATTTTTTAAGACCTGCAGTGATATTGAGCGTGGACGAACTTAACTTAGATCGAGCTCCTCGAGACATTAATAAAGAACAATTTCAACTTGAGCGCATACGTTTACGAGCTTTTGTAGCTACAACAGACCCAGATTGTAAAAAAAAGCTCACTAAGTCCGGTTCTCTAGTTTTATTAAAATATATTATCGAGTCCAAACTTGAAGATGGCTTACCAAACATTGTCATAATGCTGAGAATTTTTTTAACATCTGCCATCAGTAATGCCAGTTGCGAGAGAAGCTTCTCTAAACTAAAGTTAATCAAAAATTATCTCAGATCGTCTATATCCACGTTGAGGCTATCAAATTTAGCTATTCCGGCAATTGAACATGACATACATATTGATATTGATAATTGTATAAAAGATTTCGCTATGAAAAAAACACGCAAAATACATTTTTAATTAATAAAAAAATTTAAAACTGCTTTATTTGACTTTTACTAATTTTTGCGACTAATAATTAATATAGAGGGGGCGGCAAATTTCCGGTCGGCCCCAGGCGGCGAAAGCCTACGCTACGCCACTGCGCACTACATCATTAAACGAGGTAAAAAATGATCCCAAAAACTTTAATTTGTAGGATTAACATCACAAATGTAAAAATTAGGCAAATAACGTAATTGCAGCCTATAGTTAAAATCAGAAGAAGAGGAATAATGAAGGAAGTTACATTACCTGAGAACCTGTAATTTTTGAGGATAATAATATAAAATAATATTAAAGTATGGCACACACACCCCTCAACTACAATCTTTGACTGAGAAACTTCACGATACATTGCTTATTCATACAAATGATAATTTCTGCGGAGTATTACAGAAAAAAGTAATAAAAAAGACGGTCAAAAAGTATAACACATGTAAAAAAATAATCAGAAATAGGTAAAAATTTTTTAAAAAACACAAAACACCTTAAAAACATCCAAAAAGTCACAAATTCTTAGAAGACAGCTAAAAAAGACGCAAAAAATGTTAAAAGATAGTCAAAGGGGATGCGAATATAGCCAGAAAGACAAATAAAAATATACAAAATACAGACGAAAATATTTAAAATATATCAAAAGACAAAAAATGTAAAATAATATTTATATCACCACCAGTTAGTGTGATAAGAAATAATACGCAAAATACAAATTAAAATACGTAAAACATATCAAGAGATAACTAAATAATGTGCGTTTATCTTTTTTTTTTTTTTTTTTTTTTTTTTTTGCATGTAACAAAGTAAATTAGTTATTTTAATAAGAAACCGATATTTATTTTTTTTTGTAGTTTTTCAATAGGTCCGACTTGTGTATTTCTAGAAATGTCAAAAAATCAGTAAGTTAGTGGTCCAAATGAAATTTTTTGTTTATCCTAGTAAAAAAAAAATAAACTTTAACTAAACAAATTTCGTAACAGGATAAAACTACCGACATTTCTTTATTTAACAATATTTAATTTTACATGTCTAATATGCCTCGCGGAGATTAAAAAAAACTGACAACCGATTCACGCGTGCCAGACCGAAACGGCCCAACGCATCGCTGTGTGTACATATCTATATTTGTTATAAACATACCTATTTATGCAACAAATTTACACCCATTAGATGTTTGGACACACATACACCCGCTTAAAATAATTATTTTAGGCGGTTGTATATTTATGATTTAAGCGTATTTAGCTTACTGATAGAAGGTATGCAGAGAGGGGTAAAAAAAAAACAAAATTTAAAAAAACATATTTTAAGTACAATAAGACGATTGTACTTATAATCTCTCGTTTATATATAATCAATATGTTTTATATACTTACTCGTACCCGACACTGTTGCCCGACTTGTGGGTACAAATTCGAATAATTTATTATAGTATATGTATGTACAAAAATATATGAAACAGATTTATCGCTGGTAAAAATATAGTTGAAGTAATAAATCAACAGGAATCCGAAGACTGAAAAGAAAGAAATTGTTCAAATCTGTTCATTAATTTAATTAAACCAGGATACTTTTGTGATTTCTGGCACAGGTGAAAATCCGTTCATGTACGAAGTTTTCTATATAATTTAGCAATTGCAAGTGCTCATATATATTTATATATATATATATATATATATATATATATATATATATATATATACATATACTAGCTGTTACCCACGGCTTCGCTCATGTAACAAAAAATGGTCTTCAAGTTTTGCGTTTAGCTGCAGACTATTGAATTTTCTGTAACCTGTCTGCCGTGACCTAACAAAAATTTTCGCTCAACTAAACAGCACACATAACCATCATTTTGAAGGGGCCGAGTTACACGGTGGTCTCCCATAATCATACATTTAAGAGATTCAACTTCTTCACTCATATCTTTCAACCTCTCCGTCTAACAGCAAACTTATTTGAGTAAGGATTTTAAATTTGAACCTTTCCGCTAGCAAATATTAAAAATTCTGTTGCAGGGTTTTTTATTTCTCTGTAAAAACTAATAAAAAACACTGCTGCTTTTTTAAATCTCCGCGCTGGGTACAGCAGCTAGACTAGGGGCGCAACTTATATTTTTAAATCATGTCATGAAAGTTTGATGATTTCGGTAACGCAAAAGAGAAGTAACAGAACGCGGTGTATTTACTTACGTCGGAAATTAATAAAATGTTATCTAGAGTTTATTATTTACCATAGAGTAATGATTTTATTTAAAATTTTATAAAAATTATTATTTTTTTTATTCATTTCGTATGTATTTCTGTACCGCTGGTCGCAACTACTTAAAACCTCATATTTCGTGATAGTAGAAAACTCAGCCATACCTTAAAACCTTCGTTGGGACAGTACGAATACACCCTGAAAATTTTAGCATAATCTCTCCAGCGGTACAAGAATGCATTCAGGACGAACAAACATACAAACATTCATTTATATATATATATATATCATATACAGAGATACGTATAATTTTCCATAGTATTAGTAAGATTTTAGAATATATATTTTTCAAATATCTCGTCGCGTTAGTCTAGTTGCTAGAGCGGTTGACTTCCGTTATGGAGATCACGGGTTCGATCCTGAGCGACGACAGACACTTATTACAAAAAATTAAGTAAATAATCGCTAATAATCACGTAGAAGGCAATGGCAAACCACCACGTACAACATCATATGCGCGCTAGGTCAGTACACAGCAGACCCACACGGGACTGCACTTGTATATCGATAAATCAAACGATTACTAATCAGTTCCGAATGTAGTCTTGCGTGTGTACACCTGCGTTGCATATAATAATTGCCTAGTACACTACCTATATCGGTACAGCTGAGATGTACAAATAGGTAGTCGCCGACGCTCAGAAGCTGAGTATGGCACTATAAAGAAAGAAGTTAAATTTTAAAATGTTGTTTGTTAGTGCATTTAACCAAAAAAAATAGGCTAAACTATCTGCAAATATTCAAAAGAAATATATTCTTCAGTGCTCTTAATTTAAAATTTTATATTTTGATAAAGAGATATATTATAATTTTATAGATTCTGCAACTTTTTTTTCTTTTTTTTTCTCAGATAAAACAAATTAAATTATTTTAGCTTTTCATAATATTTTATTATTTCTTTAAAAATACCATTCATGATTTCAAACTTCAGACGTGACTATTTTAACATATTTACATAGAGTCTTTTTATAACCTTTAAAAGTTAATTTCAAAGTTAGCACAACAGTTAATTAAAATTTGCTTAATTGTTATGCCAAAATTTTTAAAGGTAAAAATTGGCTCTAGAAACTTGAAAAACTTATATAAAACATGAATGAATAAGAATAAAAGGCTTCTTAAAATTTTATGACAATGTAACATCTCAATCCACAACCTTCAAATTTGTAATACGTAACGGTCTTAACATTTAAATAAAAAACTGATTTAAATTTTTCTTTCTTTCAAGAAATAGTAAAGAAATTTATATAAGTATCCTATTTTGACTGAAAGGAGTTTTTTATTCCACATGTAATTAAATTCACTAATTAGAAGTTGAAAAAAAATGATCTTACAATTTTATCAAATAAAATAATGTAATTCGGATGTAACAGGAATATATTAATTTCCTTAATTTGATGTTGCAAGTTAATTTTAAAGAGCCGTAAAAAGAAAATTTTTCTCTCTTTAAAAAAATTTCAATAAGTCTCGGATGCATATTTTTCAAAAAAATAATGTATAAAAAGTACAGTCTACACTGTAACTTAAAAATTAGTACCTAATAAATGTTACTACCTGGAAATTTTAAGAGAAGATTATTACTGTTTAAACATCTTATCAGTCAACAGGAATTGTTTGAGTTTCAATGTGTAATTGTGAAATGTAATGTACGGTGATTCCATTAAAAATTCATTCTGAGTTTTGCAATTTGCCAATTAACTCAACCTTCAACAATTTAACATAGTCTTAACTGCCTATTTACTTTTATGATCTTTCGTCTTTCTAGTTTCAAAAGAATTATATTTGTGATCAAACGTGTACCTCTTGACACAGCGACAACTAAAATTTTTCTTTATTTACAAGTTATTATTTTTAATAAAATATTTCGCTTTCATATACACGAAGGTTAATTCCGTGTTACCATTAACGTTAAGCAATTATCAGTGTTGACAAATTTATTACGGGGATAAATATTACTGGAACAGTTGGAATTCTACAAAGCCGCTGTAAAAGAATAATTCTGAAACATCATTTTATTTTCTACTAGCTGACCCGGCGAACTTCGTTCCGCCACAGAATCAATAAATGTTGTGTTAACTTGTTAGCTGAATTAAATTCGGTTTTTACTAAGATAAAATTAATACTCAAAATGAATTAAGTTCAATAAATGTACAATATTTTGGAATATAATTTTAAAACGTTTTAAATAATTTTTGGGATCTCTTTCTTGTACATACAAATTTGAAAAACGTATCTAACTTCTTTTTAAAAATACATCGCGTTTTATATTTGGGAATACAGTTTTAAATAATTTTGCGCTAAATTAAAATTAGAATTTCTAGAACAAAATCATACTTTTCGTAGTCTAAGTTAAATTGGAGTTCTGTATTGCTAATAATGTTACAAATTTATAATGATACATTATCTAACGAATAATTTTTGAAACACTTTGCATATTTGCTGTAGTTTATTTAAAATTTCGTAAATGTATCTAAATATATTTTTTCTTTTGTATAATCGTGTTTTTTCAGAAAAAATATACTTAAATACGAAACACATACTTAAATACGAAACACATACTTCTTAACTTTATTTTAATCTTATACATATTCAAAAAACAAAATATTTTAAAACTAATTTATGAACACATTTATGAATTTAAAGCCTCTTTCCACACAACTTTGCTTTTCAATACTGAACGCAACAAAAATGTAGAAGTCCTTCGAATTCGCTTTCCGGATGGTTGGAAAATGTTTTCAATGACTACACATGTTGATTGTTATGAATATATTTCTGTATGTTTTTCGTTAGAAAAATTGTATTTTAGGTATGTAGGGTCGTCAGCTTTATCTCTATCGGGATTTATTCGTTATAAAAACAAATAAAAAGCGTCTTGTAATTTTACCTGTGATCAGCTGTTTTCTAACCAATTTGAAAAAATTTCCGACTAAATCACTGCGAAATATAATAATAAGGGTACACTGCACATAAGGGGGGTTTTAAAATGTGCGCAACATATTCTCAGTAATTCACTTTCACAAACAAATATATAAATACGCAAAACATTTAATATCGGCTTATAAATAGGCAGAGTCCTTCTTTGTTTATTAAACAATTTTCTTTTTCTTTTTTTGTGTAGTAGCTACTAAAAAGAAGTTTTTTTTTCTTATTTAAATATAAAATAAATACAAAAAAAAATAAAAAACAAACTGTTTGTTACGATATTTTCGACTCGTTTATGTTTTTGTTTTTTGTTATATATTTATTTTTACTGCACGCGTAGCGCATGATTTTCGAACCGCCATTATGTGATCGCCCGCTGATCGGCTGAGAGCCAAGAACGATGCCTTTTTTTTGCCTATCCGTTTCTCGCCGTTTTAAGGTATCTGGAATTACCCGCTCGCATGTTTTGCCGACCATATGTTTTATTGCTTTGCCCTACCAGTATTGACGCCACCGGCCTGTAGCCAAAGACACTACCAGAGCTGATAATCGACGACGTTCGAAAATCAAAAAATAATACTAAAGGCAGAACAAATTATCTATTAGGTCGTCGTCGAAAGATCGCGCCATCAACATTGGTTCGTATCAAATTTAAAACATTAACGTATTCTAGAGGAATTTTGTAATTTTCGTGCGACTTTTTCAAAATTTTTTTTCGTAGAAACCTAATTTGAACCATAGCCAATATTTTAGAAAAAAAATCAGCAAAATCGGTCGAGCCGTTCTTGAGATACTATATGTTTTTCGCGAATTGTGCAATTTCCGTTTAATTTTTTTTATCTTGTTTTTTGCAAACCTTCTCCTAAGAACTACGAATACAACAAAAAAAAAAAATTATCCAATTTCGTGCAGTCATTCAGAAGTTGTGCTTTTCATTTTAATATATATATATATATATATATATATATATATATATATATAGATGATTAGAAGTAAAAGGAACTCATGGCAGCAATTTGTTCAAACTATAAACTATTACACCTCATCAACTATAGTCTGGAGGAAAATTCGAGCACTTGATAGGAAAAATTTTTCACCAACTCCCACCAGCATCAAATTTGATAACTACATTTACACAGACTTAACCGAAATAACATCATTGTTTGCGAAATTTATAGTTCTACAGTCCAGCAACTCCAACTTCTCAACAGAAGCGCTCAATCATAAAAGAAACCTCGCCTCCATAAATCTTGACTTTCAATCTAACAACGAAGAACCGTTCAACAGTCCTATTACGCTCGAGGAACTTCAACGAGGCATCAAACAACTGAAACCAGCCGCAGTTGGACCGGATAGCATTCATGCTTACATGCTCCAAAATGCCCCTGAACCAGTTATTCTTCTACTACTATCAATTTTTAACCACATCTGGACAACAAATACATTCCCAGATTCATGGAGAACCGCTGAAATCATCCCGATCCCGAAACCAAACAAAAATCCAACGTTGCTAGACAATTACCGACCTATTTCACTCACTAGCGTTCTGTGCAAACTCATGGAACGAATTACAAACGCGCGATTGCAATGGTTCATCGAATTCAACAATCATCTGACCGATTCGCAATGTGGTTTTCGAGCAAGGAGATCAACGATTGATCAATTAATTTTCCTCAAGCAATCCATTCAGACATCATTTATTCGCAAAAACCATCTGATGGCTATATTTTTCGACATGTCCAAAGCGTTTGACAATACCTGGAAAGAAAAATTTTTAAAAACTCTTCACGGTTGGGGAGTTCGCGGTCACCTGGCATACTTCGTTAAAAATTTCGTATCGAACCGCAAATTTCATATACGGCTAGGCTCGGTTAAATCAACTTCCCACGATCTTCAGAATGGTGTTCCTCAGGGTTCCGTCCTGAGCCCCACCCTCTTTAACGTGGCCATAAACGACATTTCGGACCAAATCTGCCTTCCTGTCAAATGTTCCTTATTTGCGGATGATCTAGCCATCTTCATATCCTGCTCGGACCCAGCCCTCGGAACGTCAGTACTACAGGAAACGATCGACAAATTACAAATCTGGTCAGTTCAAAACGGCTTCAACTTTTCCAACACGAAAACTACCGCTATACATTTCTGTAGAGTTCGTCGTTGCAACCATGGAATCTCAGTTCAGATGAACAACACAACTATACCATCCTCAAATACTGTGAAATTTCTAGGAATCAATTTGGATGAGAAACTTACATGGAAATCATATATCAATCAACTAAAAACAGTCTGCACCAAAAAATTAAACTTAATTCGTAAATTGGCTAGCACATCATATGGCTCGGATCGTTCCTCCTTATTAAAATTATATCAGGCACTAATTAAGTCGAGGCTCGACTACGGCGCTGTAATATACTCTTCAGCAAATCAAAGCAGTATCAACACACTTAACACGATTCATCACACTGCGGCGAGACTCGCTATTGGCGCTTTTCCTACTTCTCCATCCATTAGCGTTCTTTGTGAAGCTGGTATTCCTCCTCTCAATATTTGCAGAAATCGGAGCATTCTAAACACATGGATACGACTCAAATCGTCGGACAGCCTTCCTTCGCTAAATTCTCTTCTTCCAAAACCACATACATCGGTGCTTACTCTTTACAATCAAGTAACTGAAATCTTGGACACGATGCAAATCATGTTACCACCGACATATAAACTGACTATGGCATCAACACCTCCATGGACGAAATTACAACTCAACATAGATCTTCAGCTCCAGCAATTCCCAAAGAAAGGATCAGCATCCAGTACTTTATGCTCCGCGTTTCAGAGCATGGTTAACAAATATAATAGCTGTAAAATAGTTTTTACTGATGGGTCCAAAACACCTCAAGGAACAGGTTGTGGAGTAGCATCTGATACAGAAATTATTCTTCGGTACTCCCTTCCGGCTCCATTTTCAACACTTTCGGCGGAACTAATGGCCATAAAACTGGCTATAGAAAATATAACAACTTTTTATCCCGA
This sequence comes from Icerya purchasi, assembly GCA_039619475.1. Classification (NCBI taxonomy): domain Eukaryota; kingdom Metazoa; phylum Arthropoda; class Insecta; order Hemiptera; family Monophlebidae; genus Icerya; species Icerya purchasi. The sequence continues at coordinate 503,254,553 of CM077115.1, read as the reverse complement.
TTCCTCATACCTTATATGTACAGATTCACTAAACGCAATTACATCTCTTCAAAAATACAATTCCCCTCATCAGCATCCAATAGCCAAAGAAATTATTCGCGCCCTATGCAGTACAAGTGTTCACATCTCGTTCGCATGGATCCCATCACACGTTGGAATCAACGGAAATTCACTTGCGGATACTGCGGCGAAAGAAGGCACATTATTCTTTCCAGTTCCAAATATCGAAATACCACCGATGGACCTCAAAGCTTATATTGCACGGAAATCACTACAAATATGGCAAGAACAATGGACCAGCACCCCAAACTCGAACAAGCTTCGCTCAATTCGTGACACCATTCATTCATGGAAAACTTCACTATCAACAAATCGAAGGAACGAAATAGTTGTCACAAGACTCCGTCTAGGCCACACCAAAATCACGCACAGTCACCTCCTGTCCAGACAACCCATCCCACTATGTTCCAATTGCAATTCTCCCATCACAGTCCAACACTTACTCATCAACTGTCCTACTTACAATACATGCCGAACACAAACTCTCCGGTCGTCTAACCTTTCCAAAATCTTATCTGATCATCACGACAAAGTGGAACATCTCCTCCTTTTCCTCAAAATTACTAACTTATTCCATACCATCTAACTTCTGACTTATCAGTGCCTCTGGCCTAGGCGGCAGTACATGGCACGTTAATCAAAGCAGAAGAAGAAGAAGAAGAAGTGGAGTAGTAATTTAAACAGTCGAATATTACTGTTACGTATTATTGCAAGCCGGATAATTTTTGATGATTTTTTATGAGGAAAAATTATGACGAAATGTGAATTTATGTGCAAAAGTATATTAAAATAGTCTTACAGAATCTAACTCTTAAGCGCTATATATCGCGTAAAAAGTTAAGAATATAAAATATGACGAATTTAAAATTACCTAAAAATCCTTTCAAAATATATAACTCGCCAGCCTATATTATTATTCCTGAAATTTAAAATATGCGACTAACAACAACTTTGCATCGCAATCAACATTTTCAGTAACCATTTAATTTAAACCCGATTCGGATCTAAAAACGGCGAACGAATGTAGTTTTCGTAAATATATATCAAAAAGGGGATACTTTGGAAAAAGAATATGACGATGTTTTAGCTTCAAATTTAAATTACCGGAGGGTGCTGGAAACTTAAAAGTAAAAAAATACGAGCGTGTTGTGTGTTAATGGAAAACACTACATCGAAGTAATGAATGCATACTTCATTTTCTTAAAAGAACTTACAGAATTTGCGACGAGTTTTTAAACTAACAAAAAAAAAAAAGATTTCCTTAACGACAAAGTAATGAACAGAAAAAAAGCATGAACCTATCAGATTTTTTATTAATATATAATAAATAAAAATGTAAATTAAATTTAATCTGATAAATAAAAATTTATAAATAAATATGCATATTATCATAAAATTTAAAATAACACGATAAATAGACTATTACGGTGTAGGGAACCTATACAATTGCTTTATAGAAACAACATTTTACGAAATGTAACCTATCTATTTCCCCAGTTTTCAGTTGGGCTAATTTCTTGTTTATAAGTATTCTTGTTTGTATTTTATATTTTTATGTTTTGTTGGAATTATGCCTTGCCGAAAACTATTAATTTTAATATACGTGTCAGTTTGTACTAATTGTAAATTTTTATGTGTTGTCATTTAAAATTTAAGCAGAATACTATATATTGTTGGATGGTACACTAAATGACAAAATTAAGATTTTTAATAAATTTGATTTTCATTCAAAAGACAATTTATAACTGAAACCTGAACACTGATTGATGGGTGTAAGATAAAATCAGAATTGAAATTTTCGCAAAACTTGGTTCCCTCAAACTCAAAATAGCTTAATATAATAATAATAATAATAAATGTTTAATTTGTCGAACTCGAAAATTTTATATGGTCATATTTGTATTTTATGTAAATTAATCAGCTGATATAAACGTGTTTTGTATTAATGTGAAACACAAGCTTCATGAAATATAATATGCCGTGCACTGAAAATTCTACATATTCAGTTTATTTGTCGCAAAAGAATGGAATTCAAAAATACTGTTTACTGAAAACAATGCGTACGATAATATAACGATAGAAATTAGCTTATTTAACAAATTAAAAATTACTCTATTAGCTATTTATCGCTCACCGAGTAAGAGAATCGGCGATTTTATAAGAGGAATCGATGAGGTTTTCAAAAGGTTAGTCCGGGAAACGGAATATATAGTATGCGGCGACTTTAATATTAATCTTGAATTAAGGAATGCTGCGACAGTGGATTTCTTAAACATTATAGTAAAACACAAGGGGATCGGATTAATCAAGGGAACTACACGGGAGGAAATAAGAGGAAATAGTCTTACCAAATCTTGTATTGATAATATTTTTATAAAATACACAGCTGATGAAGTGGTAGTTGGGATCATAAAGACAAAAATGTCAGACCACTACCCGGTTAACTGCGCGTTTAAGATTAATACTAACAAATGTATTGCAGACACATTAACAAACTATAGTTATTTAAACGAAATTGTGTTAAATGATGAAATAAAAAAATATGATTGGCAAAGCATGCATGAGAATTCAGGTACGGAGCAAATTTCAATAAATACAGCAAACGCTTTCAAAAATTGCTACGAGGAATGTAGGTATACAAAACAAACAATTGAGAAAACGAGAAATTTCCCTAGGAATGAATGGATGAATAGGAAAATATTAAACTACATTCATATGTATAAGAGATTTGTATTATAAAAGGTGTAAAGGGAACCATTCAAATAGGCGATATAAAGAATTATATAAGAATTACAGAAATCTAGTTAAATACGAAATAAGACAAGCAAAAGAAAAATATTACATACAGGAATTACAAAAAGCAGGCAATGACATGAAGAAAACCTGGAGAATAATAAATAAAATAGTCTGCAAAAAGAAAAAAGCAATAATAGATGAGGATATACTCAGGAATTTTACTAGTTATGACAATGCAGTTAACGCATTCCTAAATTATTACTTGTCCATTACACGGAAAGTGAAACACTTCTGTGATAATAAATTCTTGAATACTGAAATAGATGATGAAATCAATATATCCTTATACATTCCAAGAGCTACAGAGGATATAATAGAATCCATAATAAAAAAACTTAATCCGGATAAAGCCCAAGGATATGACGAAATAAGGGTGAAGGATATCAGGAGACACTCGAAACTACTAACCCCATTACTAACGAAAATGATTAACTACTCTTTGAAAGAAGGAATATTTCCCAGAGAGTTAAAAATCGGTATGGTGCGACCAATTTACAAAAGTGGAGATAGAAAACAGTGTGAAAACTACAGACCGATCACATTAATTTCAGTCATAGCAAAAATAATAGAGCAGTACGTGGGAAAATATTTGAAAAATTACTTGGAGGGAAATAAGTTGATAAATAGTAATCAATTTGGTTTTAGAGAGGGAAAATCAACGATATTATTACTTAAAACACTAATATCAGATATAAATAAAGGATTAGCAGTGGGTAAACAATTTCTGTTAGTTTTTTTAGACCTCACTAAGGCTTTTGACCTAGTGGACCAAGAAATACTAATTGAGGACTTAAGAAAAATGGGTGTAAAAGGGAGGTTTCTAAAATGGTTTTGGAGTTACATAAGAGGAAGAAAATTTGTAGTAAAGATCGGGAATGAACACAGTAGAAAAGAAATAATGAATTACGGAGTTGGACAAGGGACAATACTGGCAGCAATACTATTTTTAATATACACAAATTCGCTCTACCGATATGTAAAGAATTCTAAAGTGTATGTTTATGCAGATGATATTGCACTGGTTATTGAACACTCTAATATAGAAAGTGCTGAAAAAATGTTACAAGAAGATCTCAATAATGTATGTAAATGGGCGCACGACAAAAAATTATTAATTAATGCTAAAAAAACTAAAGTGATGCATATAAGAACGCCAAGCCGGTTTAGAACGTTCGTTCCTAAATTAATTTTACATAATACAAAGTGTTTACATAGTAAGGAAATATGTGGTTGTGACAAGTTAGAAAATGCAAATGAATTTAAATACCTTGGGATAACATTAGACAAAGGTCTAACATGGAGAAACCATATAGACAACATTGCGAGTAAAGTTAGACAAGTTACTCCAGCACTATACAAATTAAAACAAGGTATGACATACAAAAGCCTAAGATTATATTTCGAAGCTGTAATAATGTCAAGAATTAAATACGGAATCGGAATTTGGGGTGAGGCGAAAATTACAGAAATGAGGAAAATCAACAAACTACAAAGAAAATGTCTAAAACTGGTCTTACACAACGAGAACAAGACGGACGCATTAGATAACATCACTTGGTGGAACAAAAATAACGAAATGTCAGCAAAAATGTTATATTATTACAGCAAATTGCTCAGTGCTAAACTCGAAGATAGGCAGTTACCAACTAGAACAAGAACGTACAGGACTAGAAATTGCGATAAACCTTGTTATATACGAACCAGGGGGATTAACAGTAAAATAGACAATGTAGAGGAAGAGGTATTAATTAAATTAATGGGGAACATACCAAAAGAAATTCGAAATGAGAAAAATCTAGAGAGATGGAAAAACAAGGTTAGAATTTGGTTGATAGCATGGTGTAAAGAGCAATAGAAATATAAAAGTAATAATAATAATAATAATAATAATAAATAAATATAAAAAAAAAAAAAAAAAAAAAAAAAATTGTATCGCAATAATAGTAATAACCACATATATATTGATAACACCGATATGAGACTCGCTACGATCTCCATCTTTAAGCTGCTAATGAGAGAGTGTTAGTTTTATAAAAATTATATTGTATCATTGTATATATAAGTTAATATTTAAGACATTATAATAAGAAGTAACATTTCAGATGGTGGTATAATTGTAACATATATGATGATAAATAATGAGAGTGTGGATTTTGTAATATAGTAGGATATAAGCTAACAATTTCTATATTGTAACATAAAGTAGTACATAAGTTGATGTTATATTAAACAAATAAATAATATAATTATGTTGGGAACCCACAGACGGGCTAGTGCCTTGTGGGACCCGCAAATTATTTAAACAAAAAAAAAAAAAAAAAAAAAATTATTGTAATTTACATTATTTTATATAATATTCGCGCAAAAAATTATTCTACTTTATGCAACATTTCTTTAAATATGCGTACGTTTCTACATTGTTAAATATATTTAGAATAAGAACCGTATTGCTAACGGGATGATAGCTTATTTTTCGCAAACCTTAAAGTTTTTTGTAAGCAAGTGAAATGTAGTTCCATTATTCTAAATAGCAAACGTTCCATCGATATGACAACATATTTTGGAAGTCATTAAAAGCGACTTTTACTCATTTTATTCCTTAGTCGATTTTATAAAATCAAAGTATTTTTTTTTAAAGACGGTGCGCAATTCGTGTGTCCCCATATTTAAAGTATGAAACTAACCTTAGTTCTCTTTGTCCATTCATCCTTCTTTTAGAGTCATATTATAATATATAATTTAGATATTTTTCCACGGGGGGTATTATTTCTTCAATTATTTTTATCGGCAATATTTTTAATCAATTGCGATATACTAGTATATTAATCATCATCAAGTCCATTGTCCTACGTAAGAACGTGGTGGCATCATATTCCTTTTACCGTTTCCTTCCATTTATTTCGATCCATTGCTACGTGGAATGCTTCTGACAACTTGTATCCAGTTAGTGTATTTACTTGATCAGCCCATCGTAGTGGGCATCTTCCTCTGGGACGTTTTCCTTGCACCTTGCCCTGTATAATGTTTCTTTCCATGGAATTTATGTTCCTGGCTATATGACCGAAGTATCTGATCATATTCCGATTTATTTCCTGCAGGAGCATGGTTTCTATCTTCAGCTCTTCTAGAATTGATTTGTTGGTTCGGTGTGCCATCCACTCTATCCGCAGCATTTTCCTGTACACTCCCATCTCGAAGGCATTTATCCGAATTGCATATATTTTTTTAATAGTCCAAGATTCTGATGCATATTTCGCAATCGGGAATAAATGTGTTCACTAATTTTAACTTGGTATTTTTCGTTATATTTGTATCCTTCCATATTTTTTTTAGTTTCGTTGTTGCAGCTCTCGCCATTGCAATGCGTCTGTGGATTTATTTTTCACATCTTCCTGTGTTTGTAATCAAAGATCCAAGATAAATAAATTCGTTCACTACTTCGTATCCTGCAATTTCTTTCGTTTGCGATTGATTCCTCGAGGCTCTGTCTACTATCGTTATTTTTGTTTTTGCCTGATTCACTTCCAAGCCATACTTTCCGCTTATGATTTTCAACTTATTTATGAACTCCGTTAACTCTTCTTTGGATGATGTTATCAATACTATATCATCTGCGTATCGGAGGTTATTGATCTTATGTCTTCCTATTGTTATTCCTCCTTCCCAGTCCTCGAGTATTTCCTGCATTACGTATTCGCTATATATATTAATTAATATCGGAGATAGAATACACCCCTGTCCAACTCCTGATCCGATTTTAAAAAGTTGCGACTTGATGTTATTAACCTTAACAGTATCTATGTTATTTTTATATAAGTTGTTAATGATCTCTATCAGATGCTCTGGTATTCCTGTTCTTTTCAATATTTGCCATAATTTGTTCCATATTATAGAATCGAACGTCTTAGAGAAGTCTATGAAACATAAGTATGTTTCAAGTTGAAATTCTCGCGCTCTTTCTATAATTTGTCGAATGTTCAGAATTTACTCTTTTGTCCCCTGACTTGGCATAAATCCAGCTTGCTCTTTTGATATTATGTATCCCTTAAGTCTTTCATTGATTATATTTAGTAGAATTTTACTGGCATGCGCTATAAGCGCTATAGTTCTATAGTCTTCACATTGTAGTGGCGATCTTTTTTTTTAATATGAGGATAAACGTCGACCTGCACTAGTCTTCGGGCCATTTCCTTTTGTTCCATATTTCGTTACATATGCTGCGTATCAGATTGATTCCATTATCGTCTATTTCTTTCAGAGCTTCTGCTAATATTCCATCTTTTCCAACACTTTTTCCCCTCTTCAGCTTTTTCATTGCCGCCGTCACTTTTGACTTTAGGACTTCAGGTTCACTTCCGGTTCTATTTATTATTTCCTGCCCTATTTTTATTGTTTCTTCGTTTCTGTATAATTTTTCACAGTACCTCCTCCATGTTTCAGCTACGCGAATCGGGTTTCTTTCTGTTTCCTCTTCTTCATTTACAATCGCTTCTGTTTTCAGTTTGAATTCCCTCGTCAGGTACTTCACGATATTAAAAAGTTTTTTAGTTTCATTATGTTCAGCATGTTTTTGGAGGTCAGTACATACCATACTAATATAGTTGATTTTATCCTTATTGCACATCCTTTTTATTTCTCTGTTTATATCTTCTATTTTTTCACTTTTTCCTGTCGACTCCATTTTTGTTTTTAAGGTTCTTCTTTCTTCTATTAATTGTATCGTTTGGGAACTCATCCAGTGTTTTTTCTTCTCGGTTATTACATTCCTGTTTGTTCTATCTATTGCATCCCCAATCCACTCCTTTATTTTATTCCAAGTTTGTTGTGGATTTCCTGTGGGTTGTGGTATTCTATCTTTAATTAGTTGTATACGAAAGTTTTTGGCATTGTCTGGTATTCTTTTGACCGTGTTTGTTATTATTCTATGTGTTTTAAGTTTTAGTTTGAAACTTGGTTTTAGTATTTTGTGATCTGAACCGCATTCTGCTCCTGGTTTTGTCGTAGAATCCCTTATACAGGACCGCCAGCGTTTACTGATTAGTATGTAGTCGATTTGATTCTTGGTGATGTCCATGTTGATAATCTCCTGCTGTGTTTCATAAACATAGTATTGGCCGAGATCGTTCTCTATAGCAAATTGGACCAATCGTTCTCCTCTATCGTTACATTCTCCTAGCCCATATGGGCCAACAATTGCTTCTAACTGATCTTCCCTTTTCTTTTTCTCTACTTTCGCGTTCATATCTCTCATTATGATCACCGGCTCCTTCTGTGGTAATGTTGACATAGTTGTTTCCATTTCCTTGTACATTTTTTCCACCTCTTCGTCGGGTGCGTCTATTGTTGGCATGTATACCTGCAGTAAATGTACTTTCATTGGACTAGCGTTAATCGTAACCCTAATCAAGCGAGCACTAATTGGAAGGTATACAAAGGGTATTTTTAAAATGTAACACAAGTTTACCTCGATAAATTATTTTTTAATATTAGTGTATACCGCTAAACATTTGAATCAGTGAATTAAATAATTAAACTATGTACATGCGCGTATGGACTTCTCGATCTATCCCGCTTTTCATACAAATATTTTCAGCGGTACACCTATGCTGGTATAATTCATCGATATAATTTATAGATCCATAATGAAAATTATTTTATTACACTGAAATTTTCACGCACGCTGTAATCCCGCATTGAAATATATATTTTTTTTTCCGCACGTGATTATTTTTTTTTCGATTGTGCTTTTAAATTTCCATAAAATGTTAACTCTGCGACAGGGTAAAATCTACGAACAATAAAAGAGTTTTATTGGAGTCGTAATTATTTTTAATATTATACACATCTCCGTATAGTTAATTATTAAACGAAGGAACGAATATTTTCATTCCCATCGGGCTACGTCACAGCATTGTTGCTGCAAACGTCAATCTTCCTTTTCCAAGAATCTGCAACCTCTTCGGGTACACAGCTCGTATTTACATCAGCCTTTGTCTGCACAAGTCCCGTTATTTACCGTTATTCGGCAGAAGATTATTTTTCAGTTCCGTTCAAATACACACATATATGTACACACAGGCACGTAAAAATCAAAACCATTATCATTGTCGCCTTCGAGGCGCGTACACCACATTGTTGCAGTCACCGATCTACAATCGCTGCTCTGCAGTCTAAATACTCCCCACCACCGCTACTCGTTTCGTTCGCAACATTGTGGAGGCGCGCATGAGGTACCGTTATTTTCATCCTTTTGCAGAGGCCTAATTTACGCCGTCCATGTATCTTTTCTCGGAATCACTGTGAAAGCAAGCAATCTCTCCAACCGAAAACCGGTTTGTCAGTCATGTTCCTGTTGCTAAAATCATACCTCGAAGATCGTCATTTTCAAGTACGTTACGAACATACCTACTCAGAAATACATCCAGTTTTAGCAGGCGTTCCTCAGGGTTCAGTGTTGGGCCCCACGCTGTACTTGTTATACACAGCAGATTTTCCTGCGACAGAGAATGTGCAGATGGCTACATTTGCGGACGACACGGCACTACTGTCATCACATGAAGATCCGAAGAAAGCTAGCAACAATCTACAAAATGCTCTTACGAAGGCTGAAACATGGTTTAAAAAATGGAAAATCGGGATAAACGAAAGCAAATCGGTGAATATCCATTTTACTAACCGAAAAGTTGAAGTCCCACCCGTTAAGATCAATAACATAGATCTTCCTGTACGAGCAACGGTCAGGTATTTAGGTTTGCACTTAGACAGCCGATTGACATGGAAACACCATATACAGGTTAAAAAGAAAGAATTAGATATCCGGGTTAAAAAAATGTACTGGCTGATAGGGAGAAACAGTGTACTGACAACGGACAACAAACGTCTAATATACACAACTATTTTGAAACCCATCTGGACATACGGGGTTCAACTTTGGGGTTGCGCTAAACCGTCAAACCTGAAGGTAATACAGACTTCCCAGAATAAGATCCTTCGGTTGATAACCAAGGCACCCTGGTATGTTACTAATCTAACCTTACATCGAGATTTGTGTATAGATTATGTGGCTGATGTCATCAAAGTTCACGCTAAAAGACACGCAGATAGACTCGATTCTCATCCGAACACTCTTGCTAGAGAATTGCTCGATGTTACCGATAATGTAAGAAGACTGAAACGTCAGAAACCGCAGGACCTTGTTTAAGGTAGGGGTAATCGGGTAGGTGCCATTGGGTACTCCTCCCTTCATGTTTAAGTTCATTCACACGTATTACTAAATGTCCTTAATGGACAGCTCGTAATAGTGTATAAATATATAAAAAAAAAAAAAAAAAAAAAAAAAAAAATGTTGCACACGGCCTTAGTCTAAATCGTGGTAGGTAGTTGCAATCCTGAACAAGTCTCCTCTCACTTGTAATTTCTTCTTCATGGTGATGAGATCATTTTCTGAAGTTTAAAAGTTTTAAATGTGATTTAAAATTTTTTCAAAGTTTTTTTAGCAAAATAAAAATATTTTTCAATAATGAATACTAATATCCATGAAGTGAATAGCGTTACCGTTAGCGAATTTATTCAGAATTTTTTTGTAAATGATAATTTTAATGCAATGTTTCCGGACGGTTTACGGTGAGTATTTTTCCGAATATACATATGCCACCAGCACCACTGCAACAATCATTTCCGGATTTAGTTCCATTGGTTACATCAACATCTTAACACTCTGTCAGTTTAGACACTGATGTATCTTTGCAATATTATAGATGTAGAAACATCAAATTTACCAACATTTTTTCGGTAATCGCAGTGATTTTTTATTCCGACTAACTTCAAAACATACAGGTTAATTTTTTTTTCATTTGATTGTGTAAACGTTTTATTGTCAAAACCCTTCTGTTTAAACATTTATGTATACCTTTGCAGTATTTTAAATGTAGGAAATCATATTTACCATTTTTTTCTTTTTCTTTTAATATGCTCTTCTTTGATCTACATATACATATGTACATTTAATCATATATAATCAAATTATATATATATATATGTCCATGTATATCTACATATACATATTTGTATTGATTCATGTATAATTAAATTATGTATATATTTGCATGTGTTATATATAGAAAAAAAATAATATGTGTATAATGTATCTGTGCTATGTGTTTATTTCTGTTATTAAGTCAAGGGAATATCTGGTAAGAGTGATAGATTAAATGGGATGCTAGTTAAAGATTTGAATGTTTACGTGAATAAGTCAAAAAAAAAAAAAAAACAAAAAAAAACGTTTACAAATCAAATGAAAAAAATAATTAACCTGTATGTTTTGAAGTTAGTCAGAATAAAAAGTCACTGAGATTACCGAAAAAATGTGGGTAAATTTGATGTTTCTACATCTGAAATATTGCAAAGATACATCAGTGTCTAAACTGACAGGGTGTTGACAATATTCTTTGATTATTCACACCAATCATAACAAAATATATACTTTTATCTCACTCTCCCTCGTTCTATGACTTTTGCGATGTAAATGTAAGAGTTCTGTTAGCAATAAAGATATGAAACGGACGAAGATGATTAATATTAATAATCGGTCAAATGCATTATTGGTTCTTTGCATTTTTTTTTTGTTAATGTATATTTAAAAAATTACAAACTTTCGACTCTTTATCATTTAAACTTTAACATAACTGGATTGAATTTGCTTCTAATACATATTCGTTAAAAATTTGTTGACGGGACAGGCTTCGTCACAGAAAAAGAAAACCTAGTTATTAAAAAAAAATATTTCCAATTTAAACTTTTTAAGAAAATCATAGAAACGATATGACACCCAGATGCGTGAAAACAAACGATACAATTAGTATAGTTTCATTTATGGAACTATTTCATCTTAACAGTTCATTTAATAATGCGGAACGTAGTAAAGAATTGCAGGGATTAGTCGGAAACTTAGACTTCAGCAAGGATAGCAGGAAAGCATGGCAGTTATTGAAGAAATTAAAGGGTGAAGATACTGGACGCAAAGGAACACCAAATGTCACTGCTAATCAGGTTGCCCACCAGTTGTTAGTGATTGGCAAGGCAGACCAAAAAGCAAAACTGCCAAAAAGCAAAAATCGAATTGTAAGATGTCATACCACCGAAACATTTCATTTTCAACAACCAATTGCAGAACTTAAGATTAGTAACGCAATCAAAAGTACTAAAAATCAGAAAGCCCGAGAGACGTCGATGCCACCTAGTGGAACAAATAAAACACTTTGGAAGTGAAACGATTAAGTGGATTCAACAGATGTTTAATAACTGTATTAATAGAACAATTATCCCTAAGCTTTGGAGAAAAGCACATGTCATCGCATTATTAAAGCTTGGTAAAGAAGCTAACGACCCAAAAAACTACCGCCCAATATCGCTTCTATGTCATCTGTATGAAATCGTTGAAAGAGTCATCCTGAACAGAATAAGCAAAACAATTGACCCAGAAATCATTCCTCAACAGGTAGGATTCAGACCAGAACAGTCGTGCACGGGGCAAGCGCTGCACTTAGCCCAATATATAGAAGATGGTTTTGAGAAACCAAAAATCACAGGAGTGGTCTTTGTAGACCTCACTGTAACCTTCGACATAGTTTTACATAGAATGCTCATTAGAAAGGTCTATGATATTACAAAGGACTTCAAGTTTACCTAGATAATTTTAATGTTGCTGAAAGACAGAAGATTCCATGTGTCATTAAACGGGAAGAACAGCGCATGGAGGAGACTGAAAAACGGACTACCTCAAGGAAGTATCTTAGCTCCAACCTTATTCAATATTTATACCAACGACCAACCATTTGGGAAGGACACCAAGCATTTCATGTATGCAGATGATCATGCAGTAGCAACCCAATATTAGACCTTTGGAGAAGTTGAGAATAGATTAAACAAAGCAATCAGAAACATGAACTTATACTACCTCGCTAATCAGCTGAATCCAAATCCGGCTAAGACCGAAACAACCGCCTCTCATCTCAGATATCGGAATGCAAATCGCCAATTACAACTTTAATGGAACGGAACTAATTTGAGCCACACTGACTACCCTAAGTATCTGGGTATTACATTTGACAGGTCTCTTACTTTTAAACGAAAAGCGAAAATTATGTCAAGAAAAAGTATTATTCGGAAACTAGTAAATTGTAGCTGGGGATCCAAACCAAATATATTAAGAACGTCGTTTGATAATATGCGTGCCCGGTTTGGAGTCGATCTGTTCATGCAAAAAAGGTGGATACTGCTCTTAACGAAGTATGCAGTATAATCACCGGCTGCTTAAAACCAACAGCGGTTGGTAGACTATACGAAATAAGTGGCGTAGCACCACCTGATATCGGAAGAACAGTAGCAGAAAAAATAGAAAAATGGAAATCTAGCCATGATAATCGCCATGCCCTAAATGGATACAAAGAGCTGGCTGAAAGCCGCTTAAAATCCCGCCGTAGCTTTCTAGCTACAGTGGAGGACCTCAAAAACGAAGATCAAGCGGAAAGGCTTCGGATGTGGAGTGAAACCAACAGAATCTCTCCCAAAAGGCGCCTGCTTGAACTATATAGTATTGAGAACACTAAACAGATTACGTAGCGATACAGCTAGAACGAGACATAATTTAGTAAAATGGAGTTTGAGAGATAACGTTAAAATGATTGTGGCGAACCGCAGGATGATAAGGACATCTTTAATTGTAAATTATTTGGAATTTTTGAAAGAAAGAAGCTAAATCAGGATATTGACGAGGAATCTGTCAAGTTTCTAAAATTTTGGACTACCAGAGACATTTAAACCGACCGAATACGCTATAATAATAATAATAATAATATAAAAAAGTAAAACATTTTTATAAAACAAAAAATGTGTACAAATCATTAATAGGGTTCAAGATTAAAACACCAAGAGGTAGTCGAGTTTAGTTACGTCTTTTATTTCATATGTTCCGACATTTTAACTGCGACCTTCAATTGCATCTGCATTGTTAAAGAAGTTAATCTAATTTCGTAAATCAGGTAAGGAAATAAAGTGATTAAAAATCATTTTTGATTAGAAAACCATTTCTATCGTATCACGTTGTATCGCCTTTTGCTTTTTAATAAACGGTAACAATATAAAATAAAGAAATTATATAAATCAAGTTTTTTAAAAATTAAATACCCGAATTCATACATTTCGTTTATTTGAATTGGAAACGAAATGGTTAAAAGTTTTTTCGCTTTTGTCTTTTTCGATATTTTTTCGAAATCCGGGTAGATTCGTCAATGAATTAAATATACAATTAAAATCATAGATACCAGAAGAATTTCAATGAGCATATCCTCAAATAAACTTGCTAGATACGAATGAAAAAGAAAGATAATATAACGAATATGTATTAAAAGCAAGTTCAATCCAGTTACATTACACTTTAAATGACGTAGAGTTGATAGTTTGTAATTTTTTAAATACGGCTGACTATACATTAACAAAAAAAATGAAAAGAACCAATAATGCATTTGACCGAATATTGATATTAATCATTTTCGTCCATTCTGTATCACTATTGCTAACAGAACTCTTAAATGTCTATTTATCTGTATTTCTCGCTGAAATCGTTATTTCAGAAAAATAGAAAATATTTAAAAAATGTGAATAACCCAATAAAATCATGGAAAATATATTTTTTATGATTATATATGTCGCGTTTGGCCTAGTGGCTAGAGCGCTTGACTTCCGATCCGGCGGTCTCGGGTTCGATACCGGGCGACGACAAAAATTATGCGGCGATAGTTTCGTACACAGCAGTTGAGACGGTGACCGGACAAAAGCGCACAAGCCAAAAGCGCACAGGACAAAAGCGCACAGGACAAAAGCGCACATGATAAAAACGCATCGGACAAAAGCGTACAGGATAAAAGCGCACACGGACAAAAGCGCACATGGATAAAAGCGCACACGGATAAAAGCGTACATGGATAAAAGCGCACATGGATAAAAGCGCACACGGACAAAAGCGCACATCGATTTGCAGAACAGAAGCTAATTTATTAATTTTTCCGTTCTCGGCAATTGCATCATTTGTGAAAAAGCAAAACTGGACAGTTGCCCGGCAAAGAATTTAAAATTCAAAAAAATTATTGGTAATCAGCGAAAACAAAGTAAAAATAATACAATTTTTTGTATGATTCACTAGTCATTTTTCTGTTTTTTTTTTGTTCTTATATGTGTATTTGTTTGTTAATAATCATAGTGTCTATTGACTATGGCCGCTAGGAAGTTACCGTATATAAAAAATAAAATTTGTATCAATAATGTATTCAGGGGCGTCTCAAGCATCCCAAGTTGTGGGAGTGGTGCATTACCCAAAATACCGATTCATGAATTCATATAATTTAAAAATATTTTTTTTTTTATACTGTATAGCTTATATAACAAAATGTTATATGGTGTTTTTTAATGATTTTCTTTAAACTTTTACAATGCGGGTCTTTTATTTTTTACTTCTGCAGTCAAAACTGATTTAGATCGAACTGTGAGGACTAAAAATATTTAAAAAAAAAATTTTTATTAAAAGACATCTCACCTTTTAATGCTAAGCCTATAAGGCTTTGTAATAATGCTTTACTTTTTCAAACAGTGAGGGTAACTTTTATTTTACACTGTTGTATACTAACCGTTTCTTTATAAATTGTTTCAACTGGTCTGAATTTTCTTAATAATTTTTGCTTTTAAATTAGTATCGAAAAATCCGCAACTCTTTGTTAACTTAGTAAAAGTTTTCATTATATTTGACACTTCTATATCGTCAACCGTTTGTTTGCATATTTCTTCTTCATCGTTTTCATCACTGTTGTTTATTTGACTCTTTGATCGCGGTTTCATTGCTGATTAAAACAACTGTTGCAATATTTTTGTCAACGTTTAATTATTCCTTTGATAATAAATTTCCCGATGATCATTCTAATATTGTGAAAAACTTGAACTCTGTTTTTATTCCGCAATACTTCAAACTTTTGTATTAAGGGAATTTTACTTACTTTCATTTTAATATGATCAGAATAAAATATATAAATATAATGATTGAATGATTTAAAACTGAACAGAATTTGCTGTTAATTAAGCGGCTTCTATTGTATAATTCTTTAAATTTCTACAAGTCTGTTTTAGTGACCTAAATTGTACGATTCTTGGCTGTTGTTAAGAAGTTCGCAATTCGAGCATAGTTGCAGACAAATACATAAATTAAATATATTTGCACTTCCTTGTTACTAGGTTAATATCTTGATGCGGAGGGACCAAAAACGTACACAAAAAAAATCTAAAATTTATTTCAATGAAATAGTTTGGAAATTTAAATTATGGTGAAGTTGTGAAAGAGTTTCATGTAGAGTTGAGAAAAAAGACGTCAAGAACATTATGTTTGATTTACTTGTTACTTAAAATAATCAAATTTCGTACTTTCAGCTAAAATTCATCTGCTTTTAAAATTCATTATTTTTAATTTTGCGTAACAAAGTCCGATTATATTTAATTATTATTTCTATTATTTTCGCCGCAATATTTATATTTTTGTTTTATTTGATAATTGTATGCCAGCGCCGAAATTTAAAAGGTTGCCATATTGTCAGGATAGCGTTGGTGTGTATTTTTTTAAGGACAGTATGGCTATCGCGGTCGGCATCAAGTAGTTTTTAGGTTTAGAGACGCGTATGTAGCGAATTGGTGTGGGTCATTGTGTGTTTTGTTTGCGGGAGAAAACGTGTCTCCTTTAAGTGTTCGAATATATAAAGCGTTGTTATCAATTTATATATGCATATATTTGTTGTTTGTAAAAGTTATGTTCTGTTAATTTGCGTGAAAAATTAATAAAGAGTAGAATTTAGTAGATTTGTTTGTTTTTTTTATTTTCGTCGATCATCTGTTGTGTTTTTTTTTGTGTAAACAATAAATTCGTTAGTTTAAAATTTCGGCTGACAACTGTGACTTTAATTCAAATTCTTTCCAATACTAGAAAACGTTATTTTCAAATGATAAAGTTCTTTATAATACAATGTTAAGGCTGAGAATTGTTTTAAAAAATTGAATTCGTATTTTAAAACAAATAAAGATTTTGACAGTAAAACACATGTTTATACCTTTAGTCCGCTAAAAAAAAAGTTAATCTTTGATTTTATTTGTTCATTGTTTTTTGCTAAAAGTATCATGCTTAAAATCAAAAATTTAATGGAATCATTGAACAGAGAACACAGTAATAAGTTTGATGTTACATAACTAATTCGAATTACGGTAAAAATATTTCAAAAAATGAATAATGATAAACAAATTTCTGCATTGATCAACTCTCTGGTTCTTTTTGTAAAAAATATTCATAATCCCGAACCTGATTTTTCAAATACAAAGTGCGTTGTGCGCTAAAAAGTTGTGATGAAGCCCTGGGGAGACTACATGTGATGTAGATTTTA
The DNA here is from genome assembly GCA_039619475.1 of Icerya purchasi. NCBI lineage: Eukaryota > Metazoa > Arthropoda > Insecta > Hemiptera > Monophlebidae > Icerya > Icerya purchasi. The sequence goes on along the minus strand of CM077115.1, from coordinate 503,237,229 downwards.
TAACGTTCCATTTAAAAAAAACAGAACTGTTTTTGAAGTCTTTACTTCTTGTATTCATGACGACTTATTTAAAATTCTTTCAATTTTTTAACCTTTTCGAAAAATATTTACAATTCTAGTAAAAAAAATAATTCTTGAATCAAATTAATAATAGATATAATAGATGTAACTTTAAATTTTTGAAGGAACATATAGAACGTTTACATATTGACGTGCAAATGCTTCTCAATTCTTGCGAAGATTTTACAAGTTTTTTAAGTATTTCAAAAATTGCATTTAAATCATAAAATGTCCTGCCTTTTGCATTCAAATCTGGTCATTTTATTTTATCATTTTTTTTATTGTCACCGTCTTGTGAGCATTTGAGCGCTGAAATTAATTTCCGATCATTCACATACAACGATAAGCGGAAACCGTTTGTTTTCATTAATGTTACTTTTTTCTTGATAAAATGTAGTAAATAAAATAAATACTCATAAAACAGTCAAACTGTAATCAAAGTTAAACTTTAAAAAATAAAAACGAAAATCGAAATTTACTTCGCAATTAATTTCTATTATAAAATATAACATTTGCTTCATTTAATTCAATGCATATTGTCCTTTTCAGGGTCAATCAAAAGTAGAAAGAGTTTTTCAAGTTTAAATAAAATACATACTTTTAAAGTCGGACTCATTAAATTCGGAGATTTTATATTTTAATTAAAGATTTTATAATATGCTTATTGCTGTTTTCAAATTCGGCCCATTTTAAAAAATTTTTATTAATTTCAATAAAATATATATTTTTTTTTTTTTTTTTTTTTTAAATAATTTTCGGGTCCCACAAGGCAATTGCCCGTCTGTGGGTTCCCAACATAATTATATCGTTTATTCATTATATACATCTCAAGTCTAATACATCATATTCGTCTTATATATAATTACTTAATTCAACTTAACTTCTATTTTTACTACTCTACGTCTAATTTTAATTCACAACATTTATACCTATCGCACATCGTACCACAATATTTACACATAAGCCATAAGTAATGGAGCTAGAACTGAGCATTTTTTTTTTTTTTTTTTTTTTTTCATTAAATCATTTATAATTCTTTACTCTTTCAATCAATTACCCGTCTTATCGCTGTTCCCTTTCCTATGACTATCCATTTCTCATTCTTTGCACCACACAATCAACCATATTTTTATTTTGTCTTTCCATATATTCAAATTACATTCGTCTCTTAATTCCTTTGGTAAGTTACCCAGTAAATGACTCATACCTTCCTCTTCAACATTATCAATTTTATTATTAATTCAAAATTAAGTATATTAAATCTCATATTTGAATTAAGAGTTTTATAACGAAAACATCATGATTTTGCCAAATGATTAATGTTTTTTTATCCACCTTAAAATATTTTGCCCACAAAATTGTTTTTCTGCTACAATACTTTTAATTTCTTTTCTTCTATACATCTTTTTCCTACGTTTATGGGCCACTTATTGGCTCCCTGTCAACCACATTCACCACAAAACATAATAATAAATTTCTCCAACAACGAATGGCATTTACAGATAATAATAAAGCAAATAACCGTTTCGTTTAGAATTCTTAGTAAAAATAATTTTAAATTATTAAAATCACAGAAGGTATCGGCCCCTGCTCATTTTATTTAAAAAAATTAAATTCTCCCATATTAGAAATTAAAAATAATGAATTTTAAAAGTAGATGAATTTTAGCTGAAAGTACGAAATTTGATTATTTTAAGTAACAAGTAAATTAAACATAATGTTCTTGACGTCTTTTTTCTCAACTCTACATGAAACTCTTTCACAACTTCACCATAATTTAAATTTCCAAACTATTTCATTGAAATAAATTTTAGATTTTTTTTGTGTACGTTTTTGGTCCCTCCGCATCAAGATATTAACCTAGTAACAAGGAAGTGCAAATATATTTAATTTATGTATTTGTCTGCAACTATGCTCGAATTGCGAACTTCTTAACAACAGCCAAGAATCGTACAATTTAGGTCACTAAAACAGACTTGTAGAAATTTAAAGAATTATACAATAGAAGCCGCTTAATTAACAGCAAATTCTGTTCAGTTTTAAATCATTCAATCATTATATTTATATATTTTATTCTGATCATATTAAAATGAAAGTAAGTAAAATTCCCTTAATACAAAAGTTTGAAGTATTGCGGAATAAAAACAGAGTTCAAGTTTTTCACAATATTAGAATGATCATCGGGAAATTTATTATCAAAGGAATAATTAAACGTTGACAAAAATATTGCAACAGTTGTTTTAATCAGCAATGAAACCGCGATCAAAGAGTCAAATAAACAACAGTGATGAAAACGATGAAGAAGAAATATGCAAACAAACGGTTGACGATATAGAAGTGTCAAATATAATGAAAACTTTTACTAAGTTAACAAAGAGTTGCGGATTTTTCGATACTAATTTAAAAGCAAAAATTATTAAGAAAATTCAGACCAGTTGAAACAATTTATAAAGAAACGGTTAGTATACAACAGTGTAAAATAAAAGTTACCCTCACTGTTTGAAAAAGTAAAGCATTATTACAAAGCCTTATAGGCTTAGCATTAAAAGGTGAGATGTCTTTTAATAAAAATTTTTTTTTTAAATATTTTTAGTCCTCACAGTTCGATCTAAATCAGTTTTGACTGCAGAAGTAAAAAATAAAAGACCCGCATTGTAAAAGTTTAAAGAAAATCATTAAAAAACACCATATAACATTTTGTTATATAAGCTATACAGTATAAAAAAAAAAATATTTTTAAATTATATGAATTCATGAATCGGTATTTTGGGTAATGCACCACTCCCACAACTTGGGATGCTTGAGACGCCCCTGAATACATTATTGATACAAATTTTATTTTTTATATACGGTAACTTCCTAGCGGCCATAGTCAATAGACACTATGATTATTAACAAACAAATACACATATAAGAACAAAAAAAAAACAGAAAAATGACTAGTGAATCATACAAAAAATTGTATTATTTTTACTTTGTTTTCGCTGATTACCAATAATTTTTTTGAATTTTAAATTCTTTGCCGGGCAACTGTCCAGTTTTGCTTTTTCACAAATGATGCAATTGCCGAGAACGGAAAAATTAATAAATTAGCTTCTGTTCTGCAAATCGATGTGCGCTTTTGTCCGTGTGCGCTTTTATCCGTGTGCGCTTTTATCCATGTACGCTTTTATCCGTGTGCGCTTTTATCCATGTGCGCTTTTATCCGTGTGCGCTTTTATCCGTGTGCGCTTTTGTCCGTGTGCGCTTTTATCCGTGTGCGCTTTTGTCCGTGTGCGCTTTTATCCGTGTGCGCTTTTATCCGTGTGCTCTTTTGTCCTGTGCGCTTTTGTCCGATGCGTTTTTATCATGTGCGCTTTTGTCCTGTGCGCTTTTGTCTTGTGCGCTTTTGTCCGCGAACCAGACACACGTTTGGACACTGCAACAAGCGACTATAGTCAGTTCCAATTGTAGTCGTGCGAGTGCGCTAGCGTCGCATAGAAACACTCAGCCGGCGAACAATCGCATCAACGTGAGTAAAAGGCCAGTCGTCTTGGTTCGCCTTGCCATTGGTACCTTTCTCACGTTGTCGGCAGCACGGAAGAAGCCAGGTTGCGCTCCTTCTTACGTGCTTATCTATTGCGCGGCTATTCTATCCCCTAATTCTCCTCTGAATTTTAAGGGATATCTCATACTCGAAATCGAGTGAGAATAGACGACATATATATATATATATATATATATATATATATATATATATATATATATATATATATATATATATATATATATATGTATATATATATATATATAAATAGAAGGCGTAAGAAAATGTGAAAGACCCCCATCGAGATATATTGACTAAATAAAGCAATTGATCGGGATACCGTTACATCACTAGATACGTTCAGCGGCGGATGGTGATGAATGGCATAGGGCGGTCTTGCAGATAGGTTCAAAATATTCACAATGCTCGAATCGAGTGATTGATAAAGAAGAAGAAGATGCATATATAACATGTTAAACACGCGGAAAAACTAAATCGTTAACGAAGAACGGTATTTTTTGGGAGGAATTTCTGATAGCAGTATTTGGTAACTCGTGTGTTTCTCACTAACAGAGATGATAACGTTTAACGGATAATATCTGCAAATCATCGTAGGTAGTCTGTAAAAAGGTCTGAGTTCGCCTGCACCCGAAAGAGGTTGCGCCTGATAGAATCTGCACCCGATCGATCGCGTCTGAAAGAGGGTGATCCTCTGATACGCACCTCCACGATTTCGCGATTGAACGATAATGTGGAGGTCCCGGGACTCTTTAGACTGCGGAGCAACGATTGTTTTTTTCGGAGTTGTAAAGATCTGCTGGTGGAACAATGTGGTGTACATGCCTCCAAGGCGGCCAATGACGATGATGTTGATTTTTTCATGCGTGTGTGTGCGTACATGTGTGTATGTTGAAGACTCTAAAGAATATTTTTCAGTCGAATAGCGGTAAATAGCGTGCGAGCAACACACAAATGACCTTGAAGGTGCGTTACTCACACAGACAAATGTTGATGCAATGGCGAGCTGAATACCTGCAGAGGTTACTAATTCCTAGAAAAGGAAGATTGGAATTTTGCATTAACAATGGCGCAAGTAAGTCTGACGATTAGCAATTACTAGAAAAGAAACATTGACGTTTGCAGCAACAATGTCGCAAAGCGGCCGACCATGCGGATGAGTTATTAAATTTAAAAATTATATTCGTAGTGATACGGTTAACATTAAAAATAATTACGATGTTGATGAAAATTTTTTATTTGACCGGCGATTTTCTCTATGCAGAGGTTAAAATTATTTTGACAATGTAAAGTATGTATGATGGCGTGATTGTGTAGGAAAATATGATATTTGTAAAAATAATTAAAGATCGATAATTAAAAATTAAATATATATGGCTGCGCGTGGCGTGTATGCAGGACCGATGTGATGCGCTTGCGCTGCTAAACGTGGAAAAAATGTTCACAATCAATAGGGAAACTAGCAGTGAGTGTGAGAGTGGTGTGTGCATAGAAGACTGGGAGGACTTGGAAAAATAAATAAAACATATTGTAATTGGTATGGAAACGCATGGTGGAAACGGTGATGTATGATTAGATCTGGGTGGACTTGGAAAAAGTAAATAAAATATAATATGATCGAAAAAAAATTTTAGAAGCGTGAAAATAAAAATGTAGTCAATTTACATTTGAAAATTCATATTAGGATAATGTATAATGCAGAGCATAAATGAGAACGTGTGTGCATGGAAACGAATGTCGTGCTTTCACTGTGGTTGACTCTAGGGCATATGTATCTGTGGGAATGTATAATATGCTTTCGCAGCAGACTGTGCGATCGGTGATTTCATTTTTAGAACTGTAAAAATAAAAAAAGTACGTACGAAGAGGATAATTTTTCAGATGGCTTTTGGAAAAATAGTCTGACAATAATGTACAATAATTGATAGTAAAGTAGGTGTTGCAGACAGAGTCTATGCTTGTACGGCGGTTGATGCTTTGACGGACTCTGGAAAATATATTATGAAAGACAGTGATTTTGGCTTGGATGGCGGGGAGGGACAAAAGAATTTTTGGGAATGTGAAAAATGAAAAATATACCCGATTTAATTTTTGAAAATTCATAGTAGGATAACGTACAATGCAAAATTTGTGCGGGAATGGATGGTGCGCTTTCACAACAGACGGAGGGTTCTGCGGGTTAATTTTTAGAACTATGGAAAACCTACAAAAAAAAAAAATACTTACGGATGATAAAGTAATCATAAGTGTTAAAAAATAAAAATATACCTAAACTTATTCTATAATTCTTAGACTTGCAATAAATTATTATGACCAGTAGAGAAACTAGCGACAGCAGATGTGTGCGTGGGAACATGCGGTGCGCATTCGTTGTGTTCAAGACGTCGATGGATTTACTTTTAGAGCTGGAGAAAAAATAAAAAATTACGAACGATCGGAGGAATAAATGTACAAAAGTGTAAGAAATTATAAAATTTCTGCTTGGAAAAAATTATTATGAACGATACGGAAACTAGCGGCTAAAGCGTGCGCGGGAACGGTTGGTGCACTTTTGCGGCGACTATTACAGCGGCGTATGCATGTGCGTGAACTGATGATGTGCATTGGCGGCTGACTCAAAATAAAAAGCAATTACCGCTCAATTGAAAATGTCGGAGAGCGGTGGGGTTGTCGTTTAAGGCTTTGGTGGTCATAGTAAAAATAAATAGAATGCAATATGTTAGATATGAAAACGGCGGCGACGGCGGTGCGTGCGCAGGATTGGGTGGTAGGCTTCCTCAGGAGGATAAGAAAAAATAAATAAAGTATATTATACTCGATCAGTAAAGGAGGTTGGAGGGGCAACGGAGACTAAGGTTAGTTTCGGGCTGTAGATGTAAATTATTGCGTAATTTTTATATGGTTCTGAATATCAGATAAGTTTATACAACGGGTTCAGCGGTTGTGTCCGTCCCCCTTTCACCGGGAGGGTGTTCGGATTTTCGGACTGCCCCCAGCCTACTGTGCAAGGGTTTGGGTGAACTTTGAATCCCCTGACGGGAAATTGGGTTATGATTTAATTATAAACAAGTAAACTTAAAAAATAGGTTACTTTATAGCTCCGGAACAAGAATTGGGATTGGGGGCCTTTATCCGGGGGGTGACAGGGTGTTCGGATTACCGGGAGTACAGAGAAACAGAACGTGGGAACCTCGGGAAAATTTCGGGAACCGGGGGAAACTTGGGTGATTTTAAACTCTGGAACAAGAACTGAGGATACTTTTTGCCCCCCTGATAAAAATACTTGGGTTAGTTTTCGGCCTGCGGATACAGTTTTAGGGTTCGGATCAGCGATAGTTGCCAGCCTGTATATTTATACACTACTTTCTTCCTTATCCATCATCGTCACATTTCTTTTCCTCCAACTTTTCCTTCTCTGAACTTTTTTTTTTTTTTTAAATAACCTTTTTAACTTCTGTTCTGATCGTGACATGATTTCTTACTCCATCCTTAAAAACCTTTCTTCTAATAATTTTTAACTGTTTCATGCAACCTGCTCTAGTCCTTAATGCATAGAATACTTTCATTATTATCCCTACACCGAACATTAATTTCTACATCTCTCGGTCTATTTCTTTAGCTTTTTACCTAAGGAAGCATTTTGAAAGGACATTTATCGAACGTGGTTTTTGATTGGAACAGAATAACTTGCTTTCAAATAATAAGTTCAATTTTCATTATCAGGTCCTCCGGGTTGGATCAGAGCTCTTCTTAGCTGGTATTTATAAATCATTTTTTCGAGAAATTTCACAGTTGCAACATCTATTGGCATAACTAGCGCATACAAAAGCGTTAATCTCAAGGATCTTGTCGTAGCTTTACTTCATTTAATCGTTTTTCAAATCAAAATCCGTATTCTTTGCGGATAATATTCTTATTTATTTTTACCCTCGTATTATTCTAGTTGTCAATGAGGAACTGAACAGTTGCTCAAGGGTTCCATAAATAGCTCTTTCTGTCATTTTCTCTTCATCTTCGTTCTTAAATCAACAGGTACTTCATCTAAAAAATCATTTTTTTCCACTAGTTCTTTCGTTATCTGGAAATCGTTTTATCCTCTCTGTTGTTCTTTTATTTATTACCTAGTAAAACAGTAAAAAGATGGTAAAAATTTTTTTTCGAAACACAATGTCATTAGTTCTTATTCTAGTTAACAAAATGTTTTTTCCTTATGGCAGATACATATGTAAACTTTTATTGTTGTGAACACACTCCGATGATCTTGTATTACATTTCAAAATTCAGTTTTTCTTCGGGCAGTTTTATGTTACATCAGATGAGAGAACTAATTTTTTATAACATTTACCTCTGATTTCATGCATTTTATTTAGTTGTTTACTTTTTTCATTTCTCCTTTAAATACTTTTTTTAATTTTCTAAATTAACCCTTATCAAAGTTATAACAAACGTGAAACAGAATTTTATAAATGACGAGGCAAATACACTATAAGCCAGTAATCATAAATAGTAAATTTAAAAACTGATGTTTTTCAAATCTTAAATTCCTTCTTACACGCATCTCTCGCTAAATTTTTATTTGTTCTTTTCCTTATTCTTACCTCATGTTCGCCCACTGCGTAAGTTGAATTGCTCCAGCCAGTAATATTTAAACGAAAAAGCAAAAGATTAGTTCGACTTGATCATCGTTAGTTATTTGCTTCTCTATCATTTGGCATATTTCCAGGCGATAAGGTTCTTTAATAAATCCGATATGTTTTTTGTTACTTATAAAAAAACGCTAGCATGGAGAATGAGAGAAAAAAATATGTTCACAAACAGTGTTGGCAATCTTTTCCAATATGACCTGCTAGAAATTCCTAATTGAACGAATGAAATCGAACGATACCGGCGTCAAGTTAGGTTACATTGCATGAGAACGACGTTAGCAATGAACGTGAGCATGTAGATCGGACTTACATCTTCAGGGTGTACAAAATAAATTATAAATTTTTTGCGATATATAAAATGACTCAATCGCACTTTACACGTTTTACAGTTGAACTAAAGTGTATATCAATGACAGCTGTGCGGTCGCGGACGCAGACATCTGAAGAATATTATTCTATTGTTAGTACTTTTCTCTCTAAAGCCTACGACTCAAAAAGCGGTAATGGTAACAGACCCGTCAGATGCTCTAGTTATAATATCAAACCTTTGCACCAAACATTCGGTAGTCATTCAGATCTATTAAATGTTATATAGACTGTCTAAGAGACACTGCTCAATAGGGAGGGTATAGGTGCCCAGCCATGCTGCGATCCTTGGAAATAGACTGGTCGATATATCTGCTCAATCAGCATGGAGCCGGCTGCGAACAAGACGTACAGTCCTCTTCCACGACTTATGTTCCGAGGAGCTCCGCCCCGTACATTTTGCTCATTCTGCCCATTCTGCCAACAAAACAGCACCCTACTGTATCACACGTACTGTGTATGTGTCGAACCTTTTCAAATCACCTAGTCTCATGGAACAGCACCGATAATGTCACTAGCATCCCTTCCTAACTCATCGACAGCAACGGAATCTGCCCTTCAGTTTATTAAAGCAACGAAGTTAATTAATTGTCTTTAAATATTGACCGCTCATCTGCGTACTGCAATATAGCCTCGGCAGCTAAAAAAACACTTTAGATGGTATTCCAGATATAAATAAAAATAAAATATGTATATTATTTTTTATACATTCAAAGAAATTTCGGTAGATGCAGAACTGATTTTAATAGAATACATTTGCACCCAAGTTGGGTGCAAATGCGTCAAAATCATATACAATAAAATTTGTATCATTTGGGTGCATACAAGACAATCTACAAATATATATTAATTACAACGTAATTCTTAGGCAAACCCCCATTAGAAAAAATGTCCCAATTTCATGTAACGTTTGTTATATTTTATAGGATTTCTGTGATTATGTTATTATATTCATATGGACCGATTTAGAATTATGTTGTAAATTTTGATCATTTTATACAAAGTATAGAGAGAAAGAGATAGAAATATAAGGAAAAGGGGTCAAAAGGCACAGCCCCTTACGAAGTCAAAATGGCCAAGTTATATATATATATATATATATATATGTATGAATGCATATATGTATGTAATAAATAAAATTATTTTCATTTTAAAATATTTTCATTTGATATTTATGTTGGCTTATTTTAACTATACAATATACTCATATACAAATACCTGTTTTATTTATGGTGGTTATTCGACGTGGTAATTTCAATTATTTAATCTTGACCAGTAATATTTTCTTTTCTTTTGCATGATATTCGATACGCAGTGGCGTGCAAAGCGGGGGGAGGGCAACAGGAGCAGTCGTCCTTCCAGAGAAAAATCTGCGGGGGTGACACTCCCTGAAAAATATATATTATACCAGTACATATAACGGTTATTTAATAAAAATCCAAAAATTTAAACGAAAAGTTAAAATAAAATCCAATTTTTTAACCATAGTCACAAAAATAAAACTAAGTGATCACCGAACCGAGAAAACAAAAACCAGAAATTTCGGATTCACTTGGAAAAAATAAAAATGCGATAAGAGAAAATTATTTAATGTAGAAAAGAAAATGGCTTTTATTTCACTTCATAATTATAGCCTCTTTTTATTTATACATAATATTATTAGTAACGACAAAAAGAAACCACATTTTTTTTTTATTAATTTCTATGTATAGGGGTGATTTATGTTTTTACCCCCTACCTACCCCGGGATGTGATTTATGTTTTCGCTCCCACTGGTTGTGAAACGTTGACACGCCACCGTCCATGCAATTATTTATACATTCACAAAATTAAAATTCAATACCTATTGTTTTTTTTCTATGTAAAAAATGTTGGTGCCGTTTTTTTGTAATTTTTTAGAATGTGTTTGCTTAAATTTTGTTTGTAAATTTGTTAGTTGTTTTTTTTTTTAATTTCATCATTATTGAGAACATTTTTAGTACCACACTGAAATTAGTTCGATTTATACTTAAAATGAAGAGCATTTGAAATTAACTATTTTTTTTCTTCCACTCACGAAGGTACTATTAAAATACGCGTCTTATCTTTTAAATTTTAAATTTCGCCAAGCTGAAATGAAAAAAAAGCAAAAAAAAATGGTATTTTAAAATCGGTTTAATATTTGATAATACGACCTACTACTCTTTATCGAGAAATTACGGTTTTTATAAATAGCATTCAACTAAAGTACAGCTAGTCCCGAGAAACGGACGTTTTTGTAAGGGCGTAGCCTACTCCGGTCACTGACTTTGCAGCACGATGGGTATCGTTGGTAAAATGTGATTTTAAAAGTAATTTTTCTCGTAAGTCGAAATATTGCACGATATGTTGAGAAGTGCAAGAATACAAATCTAAACTTTTTTTTTGCAAATTAAATATAGGGTTATTTAAAAAGAAAAACAAAAAAAAAAAAAGAATAAAAGCACTTATAAGTAGAACAGTCAAATATAACTGTTATTTGCAAACGATGCTGGAACTGGAATTGCTAGAGTATTCTACGGTGTGCGTGTGGCCTTTCATTATTCGCTACGAATTTTGTTATTGCAGATTCAAAAAATATTGTTACAATACGCCGTGTGCGTGGAGCATCGTGATAACCGATGATTTTTTTTTTTTTTTTATATCTGTTTCTCTGTTGTGGTAACGTTTATCGCGATTCTGACCGGTTGAATCGCGGTGGTTCGCCTGGTCCGCGTCAGGAGCAGCAACGGTGTTTTTTTTGTTACTGTGGCAAAGTCTGTTCTTTTCTTCGTTCGTACTGGCATCGTTCAGTCGTCTAGTCTTTGTGTGGTGTATGCTTCATCGTTGTTACGCTATCGGCTTTTGCACGTTTTTTCCTTTTTAAAATGTTTTTGTTAACATCGAAGTAAATAATTATTCTATGTTTCGAGTTGTTTTATCTTGAAATTACCAAAAACATAATTCTCCGGCTTAATAAGGATTATTAATCAGTAAGTACTTTTTGTATTATTATAAAACTAATCGTACAACCGTATTTATTTTCTCGTATTTTAACCGCTTTATAATTTTCAAAAATATTTCGGAGCATTATATTTTAAAACTGGACCAGCGTTACTGTATAATACGTTGAAGCCGCAAAACGAGCAGATTGTTAGTTTATTCACGTGCCGAAACATTCGATAAAATATCGATTAGCAGAAATCGGAATTTAATATTTTCAATCGGTACGTTACGAATTAAAAATAAATTTTAATCACTTAGAAACCCCGTTTACAGTTAAGTTTAAGAGAATCTATTATTTGAATGCTAGATGTGATCGAAAAATAATTAAACTGCAACTTTTAGCAGTTTCTTTTTGTTTTTTAAATTTATCCTTAAATACGTGATTTTTATTTTTTAAAAACTGAAAGCTCTGACGACATGAAATCGAGTATTTTAAATGAAAAATTTTGATTATGGTAGTATTGTGTTACCTTAATTTCGCTTAATTTTGTGAAATTTTTATTTTTTGATAGTTCCTAAATGTGAATTCACTTTACGGTATAAAATTATACCGTAATTATTCATTATCGTGATGTAAAATATAATAAAAAAAACAAAATCTATTTCGATAAGTTTTATGAAAATACTGCTTAATTGTCTTTGACGGGATTAAAAAAAAAAAACAAAAAAAAAATCTATTTACCGGTATTCGATTTGTTAAATACTACGTAAAATGTGAATTTACAACTTCGGTTATAAATTAAGCGGTGAAACAACTGTAAAGTACTTTGAAAGAGATTATTTCGCTATATACGTACTTTTAGGTCTATTATTTATTACATTTTCTTTTCGATCTACCAATGTTTCTAGTCGGGTACATTCAAAGTATGTTAATTAAAAACAAGGACGATTTACAGCGATGAAATGTGTACGTGTTTTTACAAAATAGTAATATATTTTCTTCACGTACACACAATTGGTGTGTGATTTAACCATTTGTTTTTTGTTTTTATTTTTTTTTTTTCGGTAATAAATTTCGCGTATTTAAAAGACAGCTTAACAACTTGGAACTTTTTCCGTAATATATCGGCTTACCATTAACATTATAAAACGTTTCTAATTAACACTTCAGTCGTGTCATATTTATCTTTAAGAAAAAAGTAATTAAGAAACAACCGAAACTTGATTAAAATATTTCATTTTAATTAATTTCCGATTGATGTGTGTTATTTAAAATGGTTTGTGCCTAATAATGCAAATTGTTATTTATTCGATAATAGGTCATTACGGTTGTGCTTATTTCAGTTTTGAGCCGAGCTGCGTTTTTACTGTTTTTGGGTGCAAGTTTTAAGTACAGATGTCTGTAGTTATCAATAGAATGAAATAAATTACCCGAGTTTGACACAGATGTAATCAGTGCGTTTGAAAAAGGTTAATGAATAATTAAGTGAGGAATGCGAGTGGCAAATTTGAAATTGGCACTGCGTTTATTGTTAAATAATACCGATGGTGTAATAATTGCTTTATACAGATTATCGCTTCAAATGTTTGTCGAATAATATTGTAGAATGTTTATGGTAAATTTTAATGATAAATAAATATATCATTGTAAAAAATTATATTTCTTACAGACATTTGTACGAAACTGTATTTTTTAACGTTGATATGAAATACTGTAAAATTTCGCTATGCGTAAAAAAGCTTTCTCTTTAAAAATGTCGTTAACTTGGTTGTAATTAAAGTTTAAATTTTGGAATTATCAAACCGAATTTTTCGTCGGGTGCTATAATTCTAAAAGTTCAGACGCTACTTTTGTAACTCGAAGTACAATAGCGACATATTAACCTAAACCGCATCGTAGAAATTATCATTTTAAATTGAATTTTAAACTTCAGTTAATCATGAATTTTTTTCTTTTTGTTACACCGATAGTTAATAAATTTGCATCAGCATTAATCAAGAGTAATACGCTGCAGAAATACTTCAATTCGTTGAAATTAACGTGTTTCTTAAAAGAGTTTTTCAAAGATACCGCAAATTGTTAGTATCGTTGCATTGCAAAATTTAATTTATTGACATGTTCATAATTTTAATTGATAGTATAACCCAGATTTCCATTTTGTTCAGTTTTACCCTTTCTTTTTTATATCGAAATTATACTATAATACAAAATTCACACGACATGTATGCGTATGTGTGTAGTGCGTGGAGTTTAATAATGGCTTGTATTTTTACGTAATTTTGAAATATTTTTTATTTCTTACTGGGTTATATGTAAATATATATTATATATATATATATATTAACGGCTTCGTAATTTAATCTGTATCGAAATATTTAAAACTTTGAATGTTCTATGTAATATGTGAAAAGACATTTTATAAGGTGGCCGTTTTAGGTATGTACGTTGCTTTTACGTAAAACCCAACCATAGATTCACGGTCGCGTTCTGAATGCAGAGAACATTGACTTTTTAGCGTGTTCAAGATATATACTGTGTATGGAGCATTTAGTTTTGTCTATATACAAATATGTGTTTCCATCTGTCAGCCTTATTTAAGAACAGTTTATTAAGATTTTTGTTTTTTTCCGCCTAACCAATCGTATAGGTTTTTGTATATCTATTTCATTTGTTCATTTCCTCGATTATTATTTTTGTATTTAACTTTTACCATATATTTTTTAACTTGAAGGCAATTTTTATATCATTGCAATTTCTTTAGAGTTTTCGAGGTTGTTTTGAGGTAGTACGAATGTTTTGCATAAAAAAAGAAGATTTAGAGGTAACCTTGCTTGCTTTTTCATTACAGTGCACGTTTTGTATCAGAAAGTGTGTGATACATTTAGAACGAAGCATTTGCGATGTTAATCACATTCGCAAACGTTAAGAAAATTAGTCTAGTTATCGGGATAAATTTTATTCGATAAAAAAAATATTTTGCAATTTTGAACTTGATAAGAAGAGGCTAAACGAGAGAGGAACTTGCACTCATTTACATTGTGTGGCGTTACTGTTCATGTCGATATCATTAATTATTTTCGATAAGAGATGATCTGATTCAGACAGAGAATGTAATTATACTGTTATCCGAGCAAAGTGTATTGAATTTCCCGAAGTTATTAACCGCACTATTTTTAGAAGAGATCGCTGTAGATTTTAAGTGGTACTAAAGTGAATTCCCTTTTTTCTCACTCTCTTCGTTTGTTCCTCATGGAAACGGGATTTATTACTGGTACAATGTGTTAATGGTTTTATCGTGAAAGCTAATCTCATTGATTTCATTCTTTAATTAATTGAAGTAATGATATAATGTACGATAAAAACTTTCATTGAATAAAGTATTTATTATAAATTTAAAACACCGAATACTACGTTAGTTTCATAACTTAGTTATGAGGCGTTATTTTTAATAAATAAACATATCTTTATAGAAATTTTTAAAAAAAGAGGGGGGTTATAGTTTGCTTATTAAGTTGTATTTATAAAATTAATATCTGAAACTTTGCCGTATAATTTTAAACGTAATAAATTCTATACTCATTGTTGTGAAATACTATCTTGATGATTGAAATACAGCAAAGTCGCTAAAAAAAAACCTAAAAAAATGCTAGTTACTTTTAGTTTTGTACGGAAAATTACGTTCTATATTAGCATAATTATTTATATATTGAATTCCTCTACGTTCCCTGTTTTTGCGGTTTGAAAATTTAATATAATTGCATTGTTATTGTGTATATTTACTAATGACGGTACTGGTTTTAAAAGTAATTTATTTCCTCGGAAACTACTTTTAGTGCGATTAAAGTTCTGCGCATATTTTTTTCCCCATTCATGTGAAAAATATTTTTTTCTCTTTCTTTTTTTTTTTTCTTTTTTAGAAAGAACTTGTTTTAAATTTGATAATTAAAATTAGTACGGTCGATCGGTGTAAATTTGAAGACAATTATAATTAGTAGTGTTGAAACTCTTACTTGTATTTTTCTATTGCTTAATGTGTGGTGGAGTAATGTTTTATCAGAAAAAAATAAAAAAAAGTAAAAATAAAATGATAAATAAGCGTACTTTGTTTAACCAGGGTGGGTGGTCACTCAACCGGGAATTTTCTCGTAAAACCGGGGAAAAGAGTAAAAATTAGTCAAAATCGAAATTTTTAACAAGAGAAAATCATTTGAAGTGAAAAATGAATGCATTTTTCAATGTACTTTACTCGAAATAAATTACGAAGTTCAGGTTTTATTCATATAAAATATGCTACGGCAGTTAAAAATTACCAATTGAGTAACAAAAAAATTCCATCCTTCTTTTTATACGATTCTAGTAATCTTGAAATCGGGATGATTTGGACCAGGAAACCTGGGAATTTACAAATTATATTTCACTGATCACCATATGTTAAACATTTAGTAAACGATAAAAGTATTCTTTGCTTTTTGCACATATTTCAGTTCTATGTCTTGTAATTTTTATTTTTTCAGCTGAAAATGGGCTTTGCCCTAAAACGTTTCTGAGAATAAATATATTTCTACTTATCGCTTTTGTTTGTTTGCGCTATTTTCGATAATTATGAAATTTAAGAGCCCAACTTTGGAAGAACCTAAAGTGGTAAGGTCTAAAATTAAAGCAAAGCCCACGGACTTTTCCAGTGGTTCTTGGGTGTATTTTTTTTTTTAAACGATGTATTTTTATTGCTAAAATATATATAAAAAAAAAATACGAGAACTCTGAAATATTAAAAATATAGGGTCCAATTTTTAAAAAATGTCAAAATAGGGCTACAATACATTTTTATAAAAAATCCTCAGCTCGCTCTATAGAAACTACGGAACTGATGTTTTTTTTTTTTTGACTTGCGTATTTTTTGTCCGCAGAATACTGTAAAAATGCAAAAGATTGAAAATCATGAAATTCAAAGGCCCGAATATGCACCTAAATCGATAAGGCGAAAAACTAAAAAAAAGAAAAAAAAAGCCTCACAGTTTTAACCGGTGAAGGCTAAAGAGTTTGTTTTTTTTTAAATGACGTATTTTCGTCATTAGAATGTAGGAAAACTATGACATCCGTAGTATTACAAAATTTCGTGATCCAAATTTTGAAAAAATTAAAAAGCAAGTTTTAAGTGAGTTTTTTTTTTTTTAAATTCTGCAACCTGTTATAGAGGTTTTTTTTTTTTTTTAATGTATATATTTTGGTCCTTAGCATATCAATACCAAAAAGTACGAAAACGAGTTTTTAAAAAGAATTTAAAACATTGCACAGTCTGTTTTATAGTACCTATGAAATTGGTTTTCAATTGTTTAGAAAAAATGCAAATCTTTTAGAATTTTAAATAAGCGTCAAAATTTATGAAATAACGCTTTATTTTTTAATTGATTCATTTATTTTTGGCCTCTTTCGTATATTTTTTTCTTTTTCTTTCTAGAACTAGTTCAGAAAGAAGAAAAAAATACTGGCTGATGATCTACGATTGAACATATATCATTTCTTACCCTATCGGTAAATATGTAAGGGAAGTTTTTTTTTTATCGTCACCTTCGAGTCTTTTTTGTGACTGGTTTAAATAAGCACATTACGTACTTAATTAATTCATCTTTCTCTGTTTTTTTACTTTTCTTTGCATTTGCAAAAACCATTTAAATGGGGAAATATTTCGTCATTTTAAAAGAGCTATAAAAACAGTAAAGTAAGTAAAGTAAGTCCCATATGCTTGTCAACAGTAAGTAAACTAAAATATTTATGTTTTAATATTGTAATATTTCATAATGTTTGTGTATGGCGTTGAAAAAAATTATTATTTTTAAATAAATTCTTGATATTTAATACAATCTTAGATTTTCTCGTGATTTCTTAATTATTTAAAGTTCATTTACGATTTTGGACTTTTGTAGTCTTTGTAGAAAAAATGTTTTTGTTTCAGTTGTATTTTATTTAGAGGGAATTTATATTAATACTCAGTTTTAAGTAGCCACTTTTTGTTCTTCTCAAGTCATTTAAATTTTTTATTGTTTAGCTTTTGTTTTATAACAATTTGATGGTTGATTTGTTTTTTAATTGACATATTTTCGTCATTAGAATATAAAAAAAATAAACGATTACTACCTATATCTGTACAGCTGAAATGTACGAATAGGTAGTCGCCGACGCTCAGGAATTAAGTGTGGCACATTATGATGATGTAGGAAATCACGATTTACATGATTTTTACTGGACCATACGTGACAAATTCAAAGGAATATATTTTTATCTTTTAGAAACTTCCTTTAGTCGAAAATGCCTATCACTGAGAGTGTAATAATTCTAACATCACTTTTTGATAGTTTATAGTAATGAATGGAAATGTTAACTGAAATTACAATGAAATTACAATGAAATTGTTTGTCGATATTTTCAATTTCTAAAAAGTGAATATATTGTGGATATAGCGTGCTAATAGTTTTTTTAGAAAAACCTTAAAAATGTTTGAAAATTTTATGATATTGTATAATATGTATATGGATGTATCGTCAGTTCGCTACATGCTTTTGAAAACTAAATTTTTTAGCCAGCACTTATATACATGACCATCATTTATAAAACCTGCGCCACTCTAATCCATATATATCTATCTATTTATATATGTGTGTGTATTATTTTTTTTTTGATTTGAACATTTTTAAAATTTTTGAGACTTTTATCGTGCTACTCCAGTGAAAATATTAAAAGTGCATGTAGAGGAATCTGTCGACGGTGATGATAGTTCGTGTAATGGGAAAAAAATCTATGACGTCGAATGTGACTTACCGAAAAGGTGAAGACCGTGTATCGTTGATCAAGGTGGCAGTTAAGTATTAAAAAAAAAGAAGTAAAAAATAAATTAACATTAAAAATTAATAGAAAGTACTTTGAACTTGCGTTAAAAAAATGTATATAGAGTAAAAGTGAAGTAAATTAAAAGAAAGTGTGATCCCATTTGAAAAAGAATATACATATATTAATAAAGTACGAGTTCCGCGTTGAATTTAACTACGTGAAATAATAAATACACGAATCTCACAAAGAAAAGGACAAAGTGAATAAATATCAGTTATAAATGTGATTTATTGCTGCAGTACCAGAAAGTTCTGTTGGTAAAATTTAAAATGAGCAAATATGATTTGAAATTTAAAAAGTTAATTATAAAAAACGTTAAGGCTTTTAAAACTTAATGAATAACATTTTTTTCAATTATAAATACAGATTGTTTTGTGGAGTAGCGCATTATATATTCACCAAAAAAATTTAAAAAAAAAAAAAAAAAAAAGCTGGTTTAAAATGCAAATCGTAAAACACAGCAGTATTGATATTCATTGATTTTGAAGAAATAGAGCTGTTTTTACATGATGTACTTTTAAATTGTATAACAGGCACGTTGACCATATAATAAGAAATCAGTAACAAATTTAAATTTAAATAAAAACACATTTGTTCGCAATGTAAAAACTGTCATTAGTGCGTGTGTTTTGTAAAAATGGAACAGGCTAATCAAATTCAATATGCGTTCAGAGTATAAAAATGTTGTATCGCAAAAAAAGGAATGCTTTAAAAATATAGCGTTTGCGCCGATTTTTCAGCAAATCTCAATGTCTATCGCTAACCTCACTCGCGCGATTAAAATATACATATATATTACTGTTAGGCCGTGTTCACACTTAATATTAATTTTCATTAAAATATTTTTGTAATTAAACTATTTAAAAAAAAGAAAATAAATTTACTTTTTTATGTGATTTTTTATTAAAGGTCACAACATAAGTTTATATGTATTTTCTTAAACAACTGAACATATTTGGATTTTCTTTTTTCTTTTGGGAGTTCGCGTGTTCATGTCGTCCCCGATTTAGAATTAATATTGCTAATTATTTAAATATTTGTCTCCAATATATATATATATATATATATATATATTGTAAAACTCACTACCGCAGTATTTTTTTATTCGAAACTCTATAATATTAAAACGGCTTAACAAAGAACGTTCATATGAACTTATGGACCAGCCGCCACGAAGTTATTGCTTTGCAAAAATTGAGATTGAATGAGAAAGCGGGTAGTTAAGATCTTCTTTTACAGTGTGATGGTAGTGTGTGGGATTCTATTCAGATAGGGGTTAATTTGAAGAGTCCTATGAGTCTTGGCTGTATTACACATGGCGGAATAATAAAATTTCGACTCGAATTTTTTCATTGCAACGGGTTTATTGCGTGAAATGTACGAAAAAATAAAATACGACTGGTTTCGATAGATCGGAGCGGTGAGATTCAGGCCAATCATGTTTTGTTAATTTTCTCTGTGCGGAATAAACATTCGCGTGAAATTGTTTTTGTGATTACTGTTCTTGAAACTGAGAAGATTATATTTGTTTGTATGTAGTGCTCACCTGCGTGAGATTAATCGATTGCAATGGTTACCCCGATTTTTGCTGCACGATGCCTGGTTCCACAAATCCGGGGAATGTTTTTCTAATGCGCATATTCCGGCGGCATCGAATGATTCATCAACTACAGCAACATTGAATGCACGTAAGCGTTGTTACATCCTGAATAATTTCAAGTTGACAGTCTCGCTGTATAAGGTAATCAGTTGTATATGGGGAATTGAAGGTTGCGTGATCCTCGTTGATTTCAAATTTCGCGCCCTTTCCGAAATTTACCAACTGATGAAAACGTAAATCCCGATTCTTGCTAACGATCAACGGTTACTTTCAACATTAGAACTGTGTGTTAGTATCCGAAAATCGTACAGCGTCGTTGTGCAATCTATAAAATTTTAGTGAAAAACGAATGCATTTTTTATTATACCTTAAAAGTAAAGTAAAGTAGAGTTCCATACCCTTGACCGGGCGTCGGTATTGTGTAATTAAGCTTTTCATAATGGTACTAAGCCTAATATGGATCTAAGGAGAATACTGGGGCCAGTTCCTTTCTACTTGGGATCCGTCTTTACTTTCCCAGATTTTTCCGGTCCTCAATTATTTCAGGCTGGGTAAGCTTGGGAACGACTTGGATCCGGGACAAGACTAGTCTCGAACCCGTCACCTCCGACTTGGTAGCCAAGCACCTTAACCACTAGGCTACCCACGCATACTTTACTCAACATAAATTACGAAGTTCAGGTTTTATTCGTTTAAAATATGCTACGGCGGTCAAATATAATCGATAGTAACAAAAAAAGTTCCATTCTTCTTTTTGTACAATTCTAGCAATCAGAAAATCGGGAGGATTTGGACCAGGAAAACGGGGAATAAACCGAAAAATTAAAAATTATATCAACGTATTTGATTATAGTGTTAATTTTGCAACAGAACCGGCGCATAAAGAGTTCTACGGTCTTGATGAAAACACAATTTTTTTTTTTACAGCTTTCATACTTACACAACTGGTTATATATGGGTTAACATTGAAACTAAGAAAAACTTTTTAACCTAATAATCGCTGTTTCGAATAGCGAATATATTTAGAAATCTGATTACAGCTCGAAAGGTCGTATGTCGATGTTCGAAATAATCGACAAATCAAACCGCATGATCGACAACATAATAACGCGTGCAGCATTTCGACCTTCTCATTCAGGTATGCCGCTATGTTAGCGCTACCAGACTGCTGAAATTCATCTGACACATAGTTCAAAGACCAGTTACCCACAACAAAGGTTCGAAGATAATGTAGCACTGTTAACTAGCGGTCGGTCATATACTAGCGTGAAAAAGGTAGTCGGTCAACAATATTTGTTTTTGTTTGCCAACACTATTCAGGCTATTGACAATACAAATATAAAAATCCTAAAAGGTCGGAAAGTAAATACTTTGTTCAAATTTACTTTTTTTTTTATAAAAGAGGCAAACAGATTTTTTTTTAAAAGATATCCCGTCTGTAAAATGGTAGTCACGCGATCGCAAGGAGAAATAAGTTTTTTTTTTTTTTTTTTGGTTTCATAAACACGCGCCAAGGGAAGCTACCCCCGAATAATAGATTTGACAAAAAAAGAATAAATGATAACCTTGTTTGTTTTGTTTTTTTTTTTAGTAAAGTTAAAAATGTCATACATTTGCTTGTAATTTTCTCTGCCAGTATTACGGAGTTCTGGCATTTGTATTCCTTTTTACTAACGCGAGTGATTATTTCGGGATTAGATCGTTACAAGATCAAGCTCATATATATTATGATAGGTTGTCGTTTAAAGGCATCCCGCATTTGATACCACAGTGTGCTTGGTTGAAAAAAAAACTACTAATATCGACTAGAAAATTAGTATATTTATAAATAAATAGACAAATCGAAGTAATATTAAAGAGAAAATTGAATTTTATGTAATCTGAAGTGACTGATAAAACTTATAAATAAGTATTAAGAAAAACCATCTTAACGCGTTTGAAGTTAAATATATATACATGTGTGGGCGTATGGAGTTCGAGTTTATTAAATTAATAAAATTTTGAACTAAAATGACACGGTGCCTTAATAAATTGGTGATTTTTTGCGTTTATGTAAATATGATATTAATTAATTAATTTGGTTTTATTAGTTGTTTCAGTGCGTATTATTAAAGTTTCACGTTTTTTCTGCTTTGATCTTTGATTTTCGACATCTAGTCGATTTGCGCGATTGGGGCCTAATCGCTAATTTTCTAATCCGCGTTGATAGTATTTTTTCAAGCGAGCGCACTAGTCTCAAATGCGATTCAAACGGCGTTTTTTTATGTTTAGCTTAACTGAAATATTTTTCAACATATTACGTCAAAATATATATGTAGTTATTCACTTGTTGCAGATAAGACGAGAGCCATTCTTTATTCAGGCGGTAATTATTGCATGTTTTTTTTTGTTTTTTTTTTTTTTTAATTTCATGCAATATTGCGCCCAAAGAGGATATCAATTGTAATAAAGGAAAACACGGCTTGTAATGTTAGTATTCACATCATGCCGGCCTAAATAGGTTGGACCTTGCATAGTTCGTCTTGATTTATTAATTAAAAGCGGATTAGTTAAATCGAGTGGCAGTAGTATCGAGCTACTGAGCAGGATCGTTTGCGCGACTTTAGAAACTGAACATTAGCATTTTTGGATGGAACTAAGTGGAACAACAGTCACGCCGAGTTGTTACTTCGCCATTCTGGATCTCGCGTACGGTAATAATTTATGCACATGGTATGCCGCGAAATCCTTGAACTCGGTCAAAGTTCATTAATCACTGTTGGCAAACGGATGACACTAATTGTATCGTAACGAAAACTGTAACGCTTCACGACAAAAGAACTTAATTCTTATTTCTTCGACGCGCGCACTAATGCACCAAACTCATCAGATAAACTGCTAAATGTTGCATACGCTGAATTTCGCGATCTCTGTAAAGTTGTTACCGGAATAATAATAATCTGCTAATTCTGATTACTTTATGTCGATTCCGTTACTTGCACATATTACGCCCGGACAAATCAGAGCACGTTAACTCTCACTGTACGTGTGTGTTACATCAGTCGTGTGGTTCGCGAGCTAATATGTTTTCGAATGTCTACAATGAAGACGGTTCTAGAAAGATAAGTGTTTAACGAACAAGCACTGCTTCCATTGGTGAGCTGGTTGCTGTGTGCAGCAACTCGATGGTTAATTAGTTTTGTTGTTATAGGTAGTTAAAAATAACCGTTTGTTTTTACCCATACTCGGGTTTTTGCTGAAGTAAAACTTGATTCAATGATGCCACTTACATGCATATGTCTAGAGGCTCAGCTGTTCTAGTCACTAGGTCCGGCGATTCTTAAACCAGTGATTATGCCGATATTATTTTCGGTGACCGGATAAAAGCGCACAAGACAAAAGCGCACAGGACAAAAGCGCACATGATAAAAACGCATCGGACAAAAGCGCACATGATAAAAACGCATCGGACAAAAGCGCACAGGACAAAAGCGCACATGGACAATAGCGCACACGGACAAAAGCGCACACGGATAAAAGCGCACACGGACAAAAGCGCACACGGATAAAAGCGCACAGAGATAAAAGCGCACACGGACAAAAGCGCACATCGATTTGCAGAACAGGAGCTAATTATTAACTTTTCCGTTCTCGGCAATTGCATCATTTGTGAAAAGGCAAAACTGGACAGTTGCCCCGCAAAGAATTTAAAATTCAAAAAAATTATTGGTGATCAGCGAAAACAAAGTAAAAATAATACAATTTTTTGTATGATTCACTAGTCATTTTTCTGTTTTTTTTTTGTTCTTATATGTGTATTTGTTTGTTAATAATCATCTATGTCTATTGACTATGACCGCTAGGAAGTTACCGTATATAAAAAATAAAATTTGTATCAATAATGTATTCAGGGGCGTCTCAAGCATGCCAAATTGTGGGAGTGGTGCCTAACCCAAAATACCGATTCATGAATTCATATAATTTAAAAATAATTTTTTTTATACTGTATAGCTTATATAACAAAATGTTACATGGTGTTTTTTAATGATTTTCTTTAAACTTTTACAATGCGGGTCTTTTATTTTTTACTTCTGCAGTCAAAACTGATTTAGATCGAACTGTGAGGACTAAAAATATTTAAAAAAAAAAAATTTATTAAAAGACATCTCACCTTTTAATGCTAAGCCTATGAGACTTTGTAATAATGCTTTACTTTTTCAAACAGTGAGAGTAACTTTTATTTTACACTGTTGTATACTAACCGTTTCTTTATAAATTGTTTCAACTGGTCTGAATTTTCTTAATGATTTTTGCTTTTAAATTAGTATCGAAAAATCCGCAACTCTTTGTTAACTTAGTAAAAGTTTTCATTATATTTGACACTTCTATATCGTCAACCGTTTGTTTGCATATTTCTTCTTCATCGTTTTCATCACTGTTGTTTATTTGACTCTTTGATCGCGGTTTCATTGCTGATTAAAACAACTGTTGCAATATTTTTGTCAACGTTTAATTATTCCTTTGATAATAAATTTCCCGATGATCATTCTAATATTGTGAAAAACTTGAACTCTGTTTTTATTCCGCAATACTTCAAACTTTTGTATTAAGGGAATTTTACTTACTTTCATTTTAATATGATCAGAATAAAATATATAAATATAATGATTGAATGATTTAAAACTGAACAGAATTTGCTGTTAATTAAGCGGCTTCTATTGTATAATTCTTTAAATTTCTACAAGTCTGTTTTAGTGACCTAAATTGTACGATTCTTGGCTGTTGTTAAAAAGTTCGCAATTCGAGCATAGTTGCAGACAAATACATAAATTAAATATATTTGCACTTCCTTGTTACTAGGTTAATATCTTGATGCGGAGGGACCAAAAACGTACACAAAAAAAATCTAAAATTTATTTCAATGAAATAGTTTGGAAATTTAAATTATGGTGAAGTTGTGAAAGAGTTTCATGTAGAGTTGAGAAAAAAGACGTCAAGAACATTATGTTTGATTTACTTGTTACTTAAAATAATCAAATTTCGTACTTTCAGCTAAAATTCATCTGCTTTTAAAATTCATGATTTTTAATTTCTAATATGGGAGAAATTAATTTTTTAAAATAATATGAGCAGGGGTCGATACCTGAAAAAGACAATATGCGTTGGATTATATGAAGCAAATGTTATATTTTATAATAGAAATTAATTGCGAAGTAAATTTCGATTTTCGTTTTTATTTTTTAAAGTTTAACTTTGATTACAGTTTGACTGTTTTATGAGTATTTATTTTATTTACTACATTTTATCAAGAAAAAAGTAACATTAATGAAAACAAACGGTTTCCGCTTATCGTTGTATGTGAATGATCGGAAATTAATTTCAGCGCTCAAATGCTCACAAGACGGTGACAATAAAAAAAATGATAAAATAAAATGACCAGATTTGAATGCAAAAGGCAGTACATTTTTTGATTTAAATGCAATTTTTGAAATACTTAAAAAACTTGTAAAATCTTCGAAAGAATTGAGAAGCATTTGCACGTCAATATGTAAACGTTCTATATGTTCCTTCAAAAATTTAAAGTTACATCTATTATATCTATTATTAATTTGATTCAAGAATTATTTTTTTTACTGGAATTGTAAATATTTTTCGAAAAGGTTAAAAAATTGAAAGAATTTTAAATAAGTCGTCATGAATACAAGAAGTAAAGACTTCAAAAACAGCTCTGTTTTTTTTAAATGGAACGTTATAAAATCTACATCACATGTAGTCTCCCCAGGGCTTCATCACAACTTTTTAGCGCACAACGCACTTTGTATTTGAAAAATCAGGTTCGGGATTATGAATATTTTTTACAAAAAGAACCAGAGAGTTGATCAATGCAGAAATTTGTTTATCATTATTCATTTTTTGAAATATTTTTACCGTACTTCGAATTAGTTGTATAACATCAAACCTATTACTGAGTTCTCTGTTCAATGATTCCATTAAATTTTTGATTTTAAGCATGATACTTTTAGCAAAAAACAATGAACAAATAAAATCAAAGATTAACTTTTTTTAAGCGGACTAAAGGTATAAACATGTGTTTTACTGTCAAAATCTTTATTTGTTTTAAAATACGAATTCAATTTTTTAAAACAATTCTCAGCCTTAACATTGTATTATAAAGAACTTTATCATTTGAAAATAACGTTTTCTAGTATTGGAAAGAATTTGAATTAAAGTCACAGTTGTCAGCCGAAATTTTAAACTAACGAATTTATTGTTTACACAAAAAAAAACACAACAGATGATCGACGAAAATAAAAAAAACAAACAAATCTACTAAATTCTACTCTTTATTAATTTTTCACGCAAATTAACAGAACATAACTTTTACAAACAACAAATATATGCATATATAAATTGATAACAACGCTTTATATATTCGAACACTTAAAGGAGACACGTTTTCTCCCGCAAACAAAACACACAATGACCCACACCAATTCGCTACATACGCGTCTCTAAACCTAAAAACTACTTGATGCCGACCGCGACAGCCATACTGTCCTTAAAAAAATACATACCAACGCTATCCTGACAATATGGCAACCTTTTAAATTTCGGCGCTGGCATACAATTATCAAATAAAACAAAAATATAAATATTGCGGCGAAAATAATAGAAATAATAATTAAATATAATCGGACTTTGTTACGCAAAATTAAAAATAATGAATTTTAAAAGCAGATGAATTTTAGCTGAAAGTACGAAATTTGATTATTTTAAGTAACAAGTAAATCAAACATAATGTTCTTGACGTCTTTTTTCTCAACTCTACATGAAACTCTTTCACAACTTCACCATAATTTAAATTTCCAAACTATTTCATTGAAATAAATTTTAGATTTTTTTTGTGTACGTTTTTGGTCCCTCCGCATCAAGATATTAACCTAGTAACAAGGAAGTGCAAATATATTTAATTTATGTATTTGTCTGCAACTATGCTCGAATTGCGAACTTTTTAACAACAGCCAAGAATCGTACAATTTAGGTCACTAAAACAGACTTGTAG
The DNA here is from genome assembly GCA_039619475.1 of Icerya purchasi. Taxonomy (NCBI): domain Eukaryota; kingdom Metazoa; phylum Arthropoda; class Insecta; order Hemiptera; family Monophlebidae; genus Icerya; species Icerya purchasi. Next base: position 503,210,142 of record CM077115.1, on the reverse strand, counting down.
AAATTTAAAGAATTATACAATAGAAGCCGCTTAATTAACAGCAAATTCTGTTCAGTTTTAAATCATTCAATCATTATATTTATATATTTTATTCTGATCATATTAAAATGAAAGTAAGTAAAATTCCCTTAATACAAAAGTTTGAAGTATTGCGGAATAAAAACAGAGTTCAAGTTTTTCACAATATTAGAATGATCATCGGGAAATTTATTATCAAAGGAATAATTAAACGTTGACAAAAATATTGCAACAGTTGTTTTAATCAGCAATGAAACCGCGATCAAAGAGTCAAATAAACAACAGTGATGAAAACGATGAAGAAGAAATATGCAAACAAACGGTTGACGATATAGAAGTGTCAAATATAATGAAAACTTTTACTAAGTTAACAAAGAGTTGCGGATTTTTCGATACTAATTTAAAAGCAAAAATCATTAAGAAAATTCAGACCAGTTGAAACAATTTATAAAGAAACGGTTAGTATACAACAGTGTAAAATAAAAGTTACTCTCACTGTTTGAAAAAGTAAAGCATTATTACAAAGTCTCATAGGCTTAGCATTAAAAGGTGAGATGTCTTTTAATAAATTTTTTTTTTTTAAATATTTTTAGTCCTCACAGTTCGATCTAAATCAGTTTTGACTGCAGAAGTAAAAAATAAAAGACCCGCATTGTAAAAGTTTAAAGAAAATCATTAAAAAACACCATGTAACATTTTGTTATATAAGCTATACAGTATAAAAAAAATTATTTTTAAATTATATGAATTCATGAATCGGTATTTTGGGTTAGGCACCACTCCCACAATTTGGCATGCTTGAGACGCCCCTGAATACATTATTGATACAAATTTTATTTTTTATATACGGTAACTTCCTAGCGGTCATAGTCAATAGACATAGATGATTATTAACAAACAAATACACATATAAGAACAAAAAAAAAACAGAAAAATGACTAGTGAATCATACAAAAAATTGTATTATTTTTACTTTGTTTTCGCTGATCACCAATAATTTTTTTGAATTTTAAATTCTTTGCGGGGCAACTGTCCAGTTTTGCCTTTTCACAAATGATGCAATTGCCGAGAACGGAAAAGTTAATAATTAGCTCCTGTTCTGCAAATCGATGTGCGCTTTTGTCCGCGTGCGCTTTTATCTCTGTGCGCTTTTATCCGTGTGCGCTTTTGTCCGTGTGCGCTTTTATCCATGTGCGGTTTTATCCGTGTGCGGTTTTATCCGTGTGCGCTTTTATCCGTGTGCGCTTTTGTCCATGTGCGTTTTTGTCCGTGTGCGCTTTTATCCGTGTGCGCTTTTGTCCGATGCGTTTTTATCATGTGCGCTTTTGTCCTGTGCGCTTTTGATATATATATATATATATATATATGTGTGTGTGTGTGTGTGTGTGTGTGTGTGTGTGTGTGTGTGCGCGTGTGTGTGTGTGCTTAAAAATTACATCCCTGCTTTACTCCTTTTCTGTTTCTGCAGTTCTGCTCGTGATTATTAATTTTTGCGCTTTGTGTAACCCTTTTATTATTCTTCTATCTTTTAGATTAATGTTTATTCTTGCTAAAGTTGATCGAAAATGTACAAGTCGCGTTTATCAAATAATTTCTCTAAGATCCATCATTGCAATGTAAACCGAATGATTAATTTTTTTTGATTTTTTTTTTTTTTTTTACCACTATACGGGGTGCTAAAGTGGCTTCTGCGGTTCCCGGTCTGAATCTAAAACCATGTTGCTCTTCGCTTAATTCATTCTCTATTTTATGTTTCGTTCTGTTTGGTACTCTGTTTTCGTTAATATTTTTGAGCAATCTGATACTAAGTTTATTAAGCGATGTTCTTCACATTTGGTTATGGCATTCCTTTTTGGTACCATTATTAGCTCTTAAAATTGTCCGGTATTTCTTCCTTTTCATATACATCTCTGAGATTAATTTGTGTATGCGCGTGCATCTCTCTAACGCGGTTAGAAGTTTGCTACATATGTTACCAAAGCCTACTGCTCTTTTTAGTTTATTTAAAAAAAAAAAAATCAAAATTCGCCACTGATCGCCGCGTTATTTAAAAAGTAGTAAAAAAACAAAACGAAAAACATACTAACTGAACTTTTAAGTCCGCGACTATTATTCAAAAGCTGTCATCAGTAAAATTCAAATTATTTTGTACTTGATGTAATTTTCAATGCGATACGCTGCGCTGGTGTAAAGTTAACATTGTGTAGTAAAATAGCGTAAGTGCTTTTAAAAGTAAATTAATTTTGCTGCTATCCGTAGTCTTGCATAATCTAGAATTGGCCATATTCTAATCATGATGACAAGGTTACACGTGTAAAGCCCCTATTCTCAACCACCGTTGGATGTGATTAACTTTTCTGAGGTCAATACAGACACGGTGATAATTAATTGCACTATTTAGCTTGTAATACATTATGCTCCTCTGATAATTATAATGCATAATTACAGAAGAGACTAGTCGAATAGAGCAACTATTTATCAAGATTAATCAATACGGACGCGATCATGTGAATACCGTAATGATGGTAGTTTAATATTTCAATAGCGTACACAGTAATATAATAGGAGTTTCGATATGGTAGGTTTACTTTTTTAAGATTACCGTATTATTCTCGTTATTTTTCACAAAGGCATATTTTTATACAACCCTGTGTGTGTATGTATACATGTATCCATGTTTGTGTTGCATATATTATGCGACGAAGCGAGAGGAATATGATTATAGTTGGTAGCCGGTGAAAGATGTTAAATATTAAATTCACGTATTTGTATTTTTCCGTTTGACTAATCTACGGTTACTTCGATGAAATGCGTAGTACTTCTTCGTAGAGTTACATTTATCGTTACGATTACAAATGTATAATTGTGATCGCGCTAAATAGTCGGAAATGTGAGAATTATCACTTTTGTAATTAATTACGACGCGACGACAGAATAATCGATTACTCTTAAGTCTGATAGCTAATTAAAAAATTATCAGCTGTGACGATGAACAATAAATTTAATAATAGTATTATTAATTCGGTTATGCCACGTTTTTAACAATCTCCGCTAGTTTTATAATATTTGTATTTTTTTTTTTTTTTCGTATTTTACTTATTAACCCTTCGTTGGCAGCGCTATGAGCGATTTCCCGCTTTTTTTCTTCATTTTGTAATATGAAAGAAAATAATTTTTTTTATTTTTCAACAGTTTAGGTGTATTCCTTTTTTGATCTTTTTAGCATTTAATAAAAGTATTTCTAAAGTTATATCTATTACTATTAATTAGATATTGAATATTGAATGGAACTTAGAATTACGGCGACTCCTCGTGAGCGCGACCAAACTAAGCTGTAAAATTTTATTCTCGACGTTGCCAAATATACACAACCGAAATAAATGAACCCAGTATCTCGTACTGCGCATGATCCACAAGGGTAATGAATATTGTCAGTGCAAGTGTTATCATAATATAAATAAGAAATTTTAATTAGTTTTTCTACATTATTGGTATGAAATAATAAACAATGTGATTTTAAGTTGAGTATGATTGATATAGAATAATTATTAATTGTATACAACAAATTTATCATTTACGCAAGTACCATTATAAGTCATTAAATAAAAGAAAAAAGTGATGTTAAATTGAAGATTACAAATTGAATGATAAAATTTAATATTGCTGCAATTATTTTATGATTAAAAAACACTTATTCATATAATAATTGCAATTCTAAGAACAAATCTCATTTAATAAAAAATTATTAATAAAAAAACTTAAAAAATTTATTGCTTTTTAAATTTCATTGCTTTGTTGCACAAATTATAAAATCGTAAAAATACGGTTTGGCTAATTCAAATTTCACGGCGCTAACTATAAAATAAATTTGACAACGCTGTAAGAAAATTAACATTACGGCGATTCCCATCGAAGGCGGGCAGTGAAGCGCGACCAACGAAGGGAATACACATTTTAATCATTATATAATTCTTTTCAATTTTTCAACATATTATTCGCGTCTACTTGTATTTCATTTTTTTCTAAATTTCGTTATCGGCATTTTATTCCTTTTCCAATAATTTTATTGTTAATTGCTCTGCTATTAGTTACAAGCAGTTCTATTTAAATTACGTTTGATTTGTACTTAAATTATTTTTAAACTATACCATTATGAATGGACCGTCTGACATGTAAAAGTTTTATCACAGTTAACGTACGTTTTCGAAAAATTGGCGTTTTACTTGTTCATACGGAAAAATACCTAGAACGTGCTGGAAACGGATAGTACAAATGTGATACGAGTATACCTCTGATGGTGTAGTGTATTTTATAACACGAGTTTTAGTTTCATTAGCTAGTAATTTTTGAAATTAATTAAATCGTAAAGTTTCATTGCGTTTTGACATTCAAGAGTCTGGCGATTCCGGTTGTAGCTACTCTATTAGTCGTCTTTAACCATGTCAGCAGGGGATTTTCAGGCTCTTTATTGTGGTCCTTCAGTTTTTAATCTGGAATAATTCTGTTATCATTGCACTTAATTAGATTGCACGCTTCGAGCGAAAAATTATCTATCAGGCTTAATAGCATAAATTGAGAAAAGGAAAAAACGTGATTCCTGAGCGATATTTGTAAATCTTTGGCAGTTTTTACGGAAAAATTTTACCGCCTTTGCGATTTCAATTTTTACAGATGAAAACACGGCTTGCGCGTATATAAAATTCGCCCGTTAAAACTTAAACATCGTAGTAAGGTCTAGCAACTGATGAAAAATAAAAAAAAAAAAGAAGCGATTGGAAAACATTGTTTAATTGCCAGCGTGCGTAAAACTATCGAGTTTTAAAGAAAATTTGTGTATAATATCGTGTTATCGATTTTAATTGATTCTTTGTCGATTACGTTTACCGGTTGCGTACACTTTTAACGATAGAAAAAATGCCGTGTCGATCTATGTCTATTATAAAAATCGTGTACTCGGCGAGAATATATATAATTATGTCGTCGAAAAATTCTTATCAGCAGTTACACTTTTCCAGAGGTAACCGTTCGCGCGCGTAATCAGTTTTGATTCGTATTTATAACACGCAGTGTACGTCCGTTTGACCGCTGATTAGATATCAGTCGCAGAACACACTATGTAATACGTTTCAGAGCTGTGACTGTCGGTAACGATTATACGTTAACTGTTATTATTAATGTGTATATCGAGTCGTATTTCGTATTCCCCGGTTAGAATGAACAACTCCGGTTGATACTTGGCTGCTACCCCGGTGTATCTATGTAATATTGAACACAAGAAATATGGACAGAGTCTAAGAGATGGTCTTGTCGTCAATACTTCCGACAACTATTTGACGAGGAAAAAAATCACGGTCAAGAACAGGTTTGCTTGTTATTTCCCACTTGTGTAGGGCCGTGCATGACTTATGAACGATGGAACGTGCACGTAAATCTACTGAACTCGTTTTGAATGACGCACGAGTGTTTTTAGCGCTGGAACGACCCAGATCAGAATGATCGAAGAACGGCAGCGGATTAAAAAACATTAACGTTCTCATTTTCCGGTTATTTCGCGAATTTAGCTTGTCATAGTGTGTTGCTTTCGAAAATCTGATATAACTGTTGAACGATCGATCGTGGCTTGCACATCATAAGAGGAAAGGCCTTTTACGAGTTACGTTCAGCTCCGAGTTAGTGCCAAGTGATCGGTTCAGCAAATTCCACGCATTTTTTATATTGCGTCTGAATTCTAATCCACGCACATGCTGGACTGCCCCGTCAGGTTTATTCTGGAAATATACGCGATAAATCGTTTAAAATTGTAAAGCCCAATATTGTAATTGGCGACAAGGTTGTACTTGGAAATGAAGAACGTGAAAGTTAAAAAATATACGCGTATTTGCGTTTTAATTTACCCGGGCTCTACTGTGTAAGAGCAGTTTACATTTTAATTTCACTTTTAGTGTAGCTGTGTGCTGATGGCGGATTTTGTAGTCTGCGAGTATTACGTAAATCGGCTCTATTAATCGGCCTTTTCGCAACGTAGTTTAGTTGGGTTTCAATTAGATGATTAAATCTTCATTATTATCTGTGCGAATGTGTGTATATGTTATATAAACAACTCGACCATTTTGGCCCCTTGACCCTTCTTGCTTACATTTTTGTTTCTTTCTCTTCTATACTTTGTATAAGATGATCACAACTTACAACGTAATTCTTAGGCTGGCCCCCATTAGATGTTATAACGAAAAAATGTCCTAATTTTTGGAGGTCGGTAAAAATTAAAATATAACAAACGTTACATAAAATTGGGACATTTTTCTTAATGGGGGCCGGCCCAATAATAAGTCAGGAGTGAGAACATGTGCGTGTTCAGTTAAAATAATGTATTAATAAATATAGAATCGTGTGTGTGTGGTAGTTTTCTGAAAAAAATGTACTTAAACTAAGGTGGTAAAAGGATGAAAAACATGGTCCCGCTACTCACCAAGCGTGTGTGTTGATAGATTAGTTTTTCAAAGTATAACTTAAAAATATTATGTGCAATGATTTAATTCTTTTTGGCTATTTACAAGAAGTGAATAAGGTAGAAAAACACCATGCTACATTTGCGGTTTCGCGATTGAATTTGAGTTTAAGGAGTTAATAGTGTATCAGTTTATGTTTATGAACTTCCTGTGAAGATATAGTAGGATTAGGGGCTTCGGATGGATCCCATATATATTAGGAATCGCTGCGGGCTATTAACGTTTTTTTTTTTTTTTTGTTTTTTTTGTTTTTATTACGATGTGATCGTTTTGATGACAAAGTTAATCGTTTAGAAGAAGGATAACTGATAATTGGCAACCGTTTGAAAATGTTGTAATTCTTTCTTAAAGTATTGCCGGAAATTGTATTCAGTAAATGAATTTGTTATACTATAGATGAAATGTTACATTTATTTAAAGCTCGGTGTTTTTGGATCTAGTATATAACAACTGAGGCTAATGTAGCATAAAATTATTTGCTACGCTTGCGATTTGCGGACTACTTATACTAGCAATTTCGAAGTGTATTTTAAAGTATAACCTACCTAGGTGCTTACGGAATATCAAATTTATCAACAAAAATTGTAAATCAACTTAACGTTCAAATTAACGAATCTGCTAGAAATTTAAAAATTTAACACCGGATAATTGGTATACAATTCTATTCCTTTAGTGAACAATTTATGCGCATTACATTGTTAGACACGTTAAGGCAAAATAAAAAGAAAATACTTGAAGAATTTTTGCCAGACAAAAGGAAAGCAATTGAGTTCAGTATATCAGGGAGGCAAATGCGTGCTTTCGTTTTATGTTAGAAGGAAAAAAATCAATCTGTACTTATTACATTAACTATGGCATGGGTATTGGTGCAGTTGATGCAGTAACAGGAAAACCGGATAAAATTTTCAAAGAATAACTGTACTAATAGAGGTGTTAGTGTGGTAGACCAGATGATACGCGGTATCACAAGCAACTCGAAGAGGGGGCCTTTTCTAATATTTTATTCATTAGTAAATTGCCTAAATCGTTAGGAAAAGGTTCTTGCATAACTTTACTGATTTGTATACAAACTTTGCCTACGGATTGAAAACATTTTTATAATGAAAATATTGAAGAACGTCAGGAAAGAGCCAAAAATGGGGGTTCGTGAAATATGTACGCGATTAAAAATGTAATGAGTGTAACAAATTCGTTTGTAAAATACATTTGTTTATCGAAATTATTTGAGAACATTGTAAAAATTATAAGGATCGGAAGTTGCGGTGCACCCTCATTTTTATTATTCATAGGTATACCTTGGTTTGTTTGTATGCACATGTTATATGTGTATATGTAGATTTTTTTAAAGTAACCATATCGAAATTCCCCACGTGTAAATTCATGTAGATAAAGCATTTACAACTCTAATAAAAAGTTAAATAAAAAGAAATGTAAAGTTTTTGCGACGGTGTAAAAAATTTAAGCGCCAGCGATGATTAATTTTTATTTCATAGTTTAACAAGTAACAATGCAGCCTGGGCGTGATTGAAGCGAGTAGGGAGGCTAAGTCTCTTAGTAATTAAAATGATCTTTTAAACTATAATCATTTTAGTTTATAGTTTACATACCTTTTCATGATTGTTTACAATAAATTTGTAAAAAATAGTTCTTTACATTGACTGAAATATCGTGAAGAAATTTGCACTGTAACTTTATAGTGTTTGATGCGTAGTAATGTGGTGCCGAACGGTATTATCGTGATCGTAGATGTTACGGTGAGAGATTTATTCGTTGTGTGACGCACGCGGTACCTGGACTAATTGCTAATTAGGAACAAACGGTCAAGTTCAAATGAAACGCGAAGGTATTGCACGAAGCGTGTTTATAATAAATTGAATTAAACCTCGCCAGAATGTTTATCTTTGTAAACTGTTTCGAATCGTTCTTGAATTCCTCGTCATTTCTGTTACGAACAGCTCTACTTTTAATTCTTAAACTTTCCTTCGTGTAAGTTTACGTGTAACTTTTGCACAATAAGGTAGATCGGAAGATAATAATTGGTATGAGTAATTATCATCGCTAAGACGAAAAGTTCGTTTATCCTGTAGTTTAACACTGGCATTTATCAAAACGGCACTTAGAATGGATGTTTGAAGTATCGTCGCAATTTCAGTTTTTGCACGATAACTACAACACAGCCTTAACATCCGAATTTTTAGTCAAATTTTTAGTACTGTGCATTTCAGAAACTTGAATTTTCTTGTTTTGTTTTATTATATGTTAAAGTTTCGTTAAAAAGGAAATTTTTTGATTTTGCCTAATCCCCTTACTTTTCTTCAAAGTCTATTCGTTAAGTGTAATCCTGGATGATTGAAACCCATTCTTTTTGCGAACCGGACAAAATTAAAATAATTCATTCAGTGTTTGTAATTTGGGAATATGAAATATTACAAAAAAATAGTAATAAAAAACCAAAAAAAAAAAAAAAAGAAAAAAAAGGAGAGATTATAACAAGAGAAAAATTGTAACCGCATAGACAGAGACGTATAAAAGCAGGCCATTTCCGTATTTCACGAGATCATGATACTGCATCGTTGGAAGAAATAAGTGCCCTTCATTTGTACGATCTCTCATTCACAATCTTTCCTTTCATCGCTTTATTCATGTTGATTTGTTCCTGGTCATAAAGACGCATCGAGGATAACAAAATGGCGGACGCCGCTCGTTCCCGCTTATACTTTTAAATAATCTCAAGTACTAATCTATGATTCTTAAGTACTAAATTTCACTCTAAATTTTGGTCGGATATGTACCCTTCCTCCTTTACCGATAATCGCTCCTTCTATACCTCTTAATTCAACCTAACCTTCCTTCTAATCCTTGGTTCTCAGAGTTCTCTTCTCTTCCACATTCTGTTATTGTCTCTATTATTCGCCTATGTTTTAATCACACTTTATTGCTTTCTTTTCGCCTATGTCTGTTTGGTTTCCTCTCCTTATTGTTTGTCTCCTCTATATTTTAACGAAGTAATTGTCTGTGATGCTAATACATCAGTTGTTGGAAATGGCTTTTTAGCGATGTAAGCTTTTTCATTTTTAAATACAACGAGGAAGAAGCGTTTAAGATCGAAAAAATTAGTTAAATAGGAGCAGCAATTACCACAGTAGCGTGAACGAAAAAGGTTATCGTCATCGTTGATGTAAATTTCCACCACTTTAATGACGTATGCGTAGTGCTGTCAACCGAAGGTGAAATTTTGGCCGAAACTGAAGTCGAAGGTTATAAAATATAATATCGTTAGGTAATAATTACGTGTATTTTGCTTATTCGATAATATTGTTGTTCTTTTAGACTTCTAAATATAGTTACTTATTCGTAAATAAATTGTATTATTAGTTAAATCAATAATCAATTTTATATCTGTGCGAGAAGGCACAATCTTAATTATAAAATAGCCTATTTTTAATATATACTATCCTTTTAGAGACAATTAATGAAAAATTTTTAAGAATGACGGTTTTTTTAAGAAATATTTATACTATTCCAGACGAAGAACAAGTAATAAATTAAAACTGCAAAAAAGTCTAATAAGCATTAACGTTTGAAAATCATCATAATATCCTTTTTGAAGTGCATATTTTACCGTAAAATATCTTATCTTTTACAAAATACAGTGAATCCTTTTTACTTTCTTTAGGACGTTTTTATTATAAATCTTAAGAGTCGGTATTTTTTTTTTTTTAATCAATTTTATTTAATTCCGATTAATAAATATATCTTGCTCAAGCCAACCGGAAATATAATATATTGTGTTTAAATTAATGTATCAACGTGTTTAACGTGTACGACATATTTATGGTAACAGGTCGATTTGTAGTAGATACTATGAAGCATGTCGGCGCATACTGCAATATTTTTATTGTTTGTACGAATTATTTATATTCGTCGAAATTAATACAATAACCGTAATGCATAGTTATGTTAATTTTTTTTTTATCTTTAATTTTGTTACATTTTGTTTTCATTTCCTCTTACATTTAATATTTTTTCTAATTTAATCGCTTTCCTATTTTTCGCTCCAACGGGTTTTTTTAAAATTATTAACAAGGCATACTTCCCGTCTGCGAGGGCCTAACGTGCTTATTATCGTTTATTCAAAAAATATGTTACAATATTTCAAAATTAGTTTTCATAATTATAAAAAGTAAGAAAAAAAAAACCAAAAAAGAACGACTTATCTTCATACAAAAACAATTTCATTCTACATGCTCGATGAATACGAACGGTCGATTCTCTGCCTCAACCAGTTTGCAATTTATCTAACTTAATGTCACTCATTAATGTTATCAACCAACCATTGCTTAATTAATACTTTCCAAGTTCCTATCTCTTTTTGCATTATATCTTCTGGGATTTGTTCTAGCAGCTTAACTAAAACTATTTCATCCGTATTATCAATTTTATACTATTTATGCCTTTCGGTCGAATAAAATATACCTCCCCGTTATTCCTCGTTGTCCTGCTTTTTGTCATCGTAATAGCAATTGATATACTTGTGGTCTTATATTCAAGCAACCGGTGATAAAAGTAGCACATCCTTGAAGACATTTCACTTCTCTCTCTTCACCAGTTAATATTAAACCTGATCTTTATTAAAGATTATTGCATTTAAGCATTTCCTTTGCTGACTATTAATCTTTTTGATTATCGTCCTTTTTGCTTCGCCCCAAATTTATACCCCATACGTGATTTTTGACAGTACTATAGCATTATAATACACACGCAAACTACCATATGGTATTGAAAGAGCCAATTTATAAAGTGCCGGTATCATCTGAATGATTTTATTAGATAAATTTATAACACGCATGTCCCAGGATAATGTCCTGTCAATGATTAATCCTAAATATTTAACCTCTTCCATCGTTTCCAGTTATGTACACCCATAGTTCGAAGTAGAAGTTAAGTAATTATGTAAACAATTATTGTTATGTATTTTAATAGATGGTGTTTATATGTTTTCTATATTTACTGGACGTTCTTATATACAAAGCCTTCGATTTTTTTATATTAATAGTTAAATGTTTATCATGCGCCCACCTACACATACTATTCACATCCTTTTGTAAAAGAGTTTTTCGGTCTCATGGATATCACGGTGCTCAATAAATATCATCCGCGTAAGCAAAGACTGTCGAGTTTTTAACGAATTTATGAAGGGAGTTGGTATAGATTAAAAATAACAACGCAGCCAAAATAGTTCCTTGCCCTACGCGTCTTAATGCAATTTTCTCTCTACTTAATTCTTCATCGTTTTTTACTATGCTCTTTCTATTATAAAAATAACTTTCAAACCATTTATTTTGGTTTGGCTATATACCGATACCTTTTATATCTCGCAATAACATTTGATGGTTTACCGCATCGAATGTTTTACTAATGTCTATAAAAATTATAATACATTGTTTACCGTTTGCCAACCGCTTGTTTATCCTATTTGTTAGTACTCTTAACAAAGAGGTTGTTGATTTTTCTTCTCTAAAACCAAATTGATTATTATGCAACAACTCGCTTTTCTACAAATCATTTCTCAGATGAAACGCAATGTATTGTTCCAAAATTTTTGCTAAAACCAAGATTATAGTAATCGATCTATAATTGTCACAAGCACTAAGCCGTTTTTACATACTTATAGGTCTAATAACAGCAATTTTTAGTCTATCAGGAATCCTCCCACCTTTTTTAATGGAACAGTTAATCATCTTTGTAAGTAGTGGGAGTAAATATACGTGGGGCGTTCAATAAGTAACGTGACGCGGCTTATTTCGTGCCCGCTGTTTGGCGAAACTGTGTGAAATTAATGTGGAAGGCAGAGGAGAAAAATATGAACAGAACACTGTTTCCCGCGTTTTAATTTGATCAGTAGAACTTCTGTACGCACGTGTGAAACAGGTCGGTGAACATTTCCAAGCCAGTGAGTTGATACGGGCGGTCACTAAATTTTGGACAGCCGAAGAAGTTGTGGGTGCAAAAATTGATCGCAGACTGTGCATAGCATACGATGTAAATAGCATTATGACACGTAAGTGTGTCTCAGAGTCAAACTAGTAAAGTGTGAATAATGAAAGGTCCGCCCCAAAGCCAAAACTGAAGGCTCTGCCGGAAAGTTCTCGCAACCATTTTCTGGAACCGGACTCCTGCTGTTGCAATTTCGTACACAGAAGGATGCGATAACGGAGTACACGTACTATGGCACTCATGTGGCACTTCCTCGAGCGATTAATCGGAAGAGACATGGCTGCAGTCTGGAGAGTAGTGCTTTTGCACGATAATGCGCGATCGCACACGTCTGTTCTCGTTCACACGTAAATTAAAAATCGAAATTGAGATGAATTTTCACATCTACCCTACTCGCCTGATGTGGCGCTTTTGGATTTTCATGTTTTCTCTACTTGAAATGCGTGGAATACGTTTCGTAACAGACGATGCAATTTTTCGCTAAATGCATGGCCCAATTTTACCAAGACGGTATCGATAAATTCGTGACCCGGTACGATAAATGCACTAATGTTTTGGGAAATTATGTCAAAAAATATAAAGTATTTCTTCTAGTTCTTTAGTATTTTTTTCATAATTTTTGAATGACGGCAAAGCCACGTGTCACGTTTTTTATTGAACGGGGCCCACGTAGCTACTTTATTTTTAACATCCGAAGCTCTAATATCATCCTATCTTGGGGCTTTGTGTAATCTGTTAATTATTTATTCTACTTGTTTGTTTGTAACTATTGGAATATAAAATGGCGTGAGTGTCAGCTGTAAATTATCGCTATTCAATAATTGTGTACTGCGCATTTGAGCGCAATGCTGTTTTGGTTGGGAGAAGTGATCGATAAATTTATTCGTCGCATGTCTTGCACTTGCAAAATGTCTCAAGTCGACCTCATCAATTGAAGATTTGTTTTTATTGTATACGCGATATTATTGATTATCTGCCATACTTTTTTGATATTCTCATTAGCCTATGCTGCATTTGTTTATTGTAATATTCTAATATCGCTTTCCTAATTTCAGTTTCAGTCATATTTCTGTTTGTTTTATACAATATTTTATAGCTCGCGTTTGCTGTATTATTTTTACAGCGTTTATAATAAATGCCCCTAATTTTCATCAATTTTAAAATTTTTATATTCATCCGGTCATTTTTAAATGAATAAAATGGTTCTCCTTTGTGTACCTCACCTACTTTCTATATTCCTTATATAAATTATTAAATTCACTCGTAAATTGTATTTGCGAGCAGATATTTTCGGCTGAGTCAATCTTTTCAAGACTATGCCCCATAACTTTTAAGTTTATGGTTCAGCCACATTTCATTTACTCTGTTTTTTGTTTGTCCTTTCACATTTTGATAAAAGCACCTATTAATGCGAAATACGCAACCAATAATATAATAATCGGATATTTTTGAATTGATAATTCCTGCCTAAATTTCTTCCGTTGAGCTTCTAAGACAAATGTCTATAGACGATTGAGTTAAATTACCATCCCTAAATCCTTCTCGCGTTACACCATCAATCCAATCTTACACACAGCCACACCTCGCCATAATATTTTAAAAAATTTCCGGTTTAGTATCGCATTTTAATAGATTTATATTAAAATCCTCACGTATAATAAATTCTTGTTTTCTATCAATCTGTTTCATAAATAAATTTAGCTCATATAAGAATTCATTAACATTACGGCTTGGTGATCGGTCTTACTCTGTATTTCTATGTCAACAGTTAAGCACTCGAACACGTTGTTATTAAATTCAGCATAGAAATTGGATTTAAAATTATTATTGACAAATATGGCAACTCCTCCATTAAATTTACCTGGTGTACCCTGGGATAAGTTTAACCTATTTTACCGATTGGGATATTTTATGATATTCGCCTTTTTTTTATTTATTTATTGAGTAAGCGAGAAAAAAAATACTAACCTAGGCGGAGCCCATACATTAATCGAAAACACAGCTGCGTTATTAATTAACGATCCGAGAATTTTAAAATTAAATAAGTCTAGTGGATTAGCATAAATTTAATGAAACAGGATCGTATACATATATACATATATATATATATATATATATATATATATATATATATATACATATATATATATATATATATATATATACATATGTATATATTATTAGTAATGCGTTAACGTCGTGTACAATACAATGATGAATTAGTATCGCGTATGCGGTACTGCTACATCATCGAGTAGTCAGCCAGACTTAAAATAATTTTGCTGATTAAATATTAAAACTTTTTTAGATTGTTTTTCATTTTCTTCTCACTTTTAAAGTATTTGAATCGGGAAGGTAATGGCAGAGACTTTTTTCTAGGAAACCGGCAAGTTTCGTTATTCAGAAAAAAGTGAAGGAGAAATTTTTTGAATGTCAGAAAATTTGAGGAAGATACAGAAATAATTGCGGCTAGGTACTATGACGTAGTTAGTTTGTTAATTATGTTCCGCTACCGGTTTCGATTCCCGTTGTCGCAAACAGTAACTTCCCATTTGCGCTAGATTAATGTCGGTAGTTGATGCACCCAAAAATAAAATGGAATAAATAAAAAATAAATGCAAAACTGATTTTATGTACAGTTCCTCTATATAGTTAAAAAAACATCTCACACTCTGGATCTTATTAGTAATCAAAACCATTAAAGGGGAATGGTAACGAATTTTATTTGCCGGGAAGTAAAAATTTTAAATGATCTATGATTTTATCATTGAGATTAATTGTATGATAAAAGACACTGTGAAATATTTAAAAATTACGAGTAAAAGCGAATGGCGTTCGATTTAAGAGTGCGTGAAATTATTCCATCAGATGAAAATAAACTTTTACTTTTAAAATAAATGATTATGTAATTATATGATAACAATATTTTTTTTCAACTGTCTTAAAATCAGGAGTTCGATTTTTTTAATAAAAGCGATTATTTTATTATAAAGAATAAAACGATCTGTCCGATATCCTTCCACTGTCAAATTTAAATCGTTCATTAACGAATAGGCACTTTCTAAAGTCATTACTTTTGAAATATTTAATATTAATTCTTGATTATTTTTAGTAATATTTCCATTTCCGCACAAAGTTATTCGGACATCTAAAAAAACTTTTTTTTCCCACATGTCTTCCCGCGCAGTTTTAATAATGTTTCTGCTGCGACAATGCTCTCGTGTATTTAGCAATATCCAAGGTCGTCGATTAAGAACAAACATTTAAAATTTTTTTTTGTCCGTAGATCAAATTTCGTCAAGTTCAATCGGTGTTTGTTTTTAATTCATCTTGTTTTCTCAAAATTGAGTAAGTTTATAATGACCATGACTTGTTTCCAAATGTTTTTTAGTAGTTTATTACTTTTAAGATTTAGCCATAATAGATCCACGGCTGATAGTTGTATACCAGCTTGTCCACAGTGAGATCGAAAGTAATATATTTAATATCTCCATGGCGTAACTTGGATGTGAAAATGTCGAAATGCCTAGTGCTGCAGGTGAAACAGTAATAACAACAGACGCACAGTTTTTATTTATAACTGTGTCTGTTCTTTTTCCTTTTTTTTTCTGCTGTCTTACCAGCAGCGTAAGGAATTTTGACATTTTTATCATCCAAATTGCGGTTTGAGACATTTTCCCCCCTTTATTTCAAAAATATTAAATAATTTACTTTGTTTACAACACAGAAGTAAATGAAAAAAAAAATAAATAATAAAGTTAAAAACTATATTTACTAGCCGAAACGAAGTATAAATGGGTTTTATTAAATTAAATACATACCTATCGGCATTACACTTCTAAATATTGTCTATGATTTTGTGAATCTGTGAATCCGCGTTAATTGGTTTAAATTTTTAAATTTATTTCACATAATATCAGAAATGGATACTTTTTATCCAATGCAAAAATTCGAACTTTTCTTTAGATAAAATGAGGATAAGAATCGAGATTACTTTGACACATTTAAAAATGTATAATCGCGATACAAAGACGGAAACACCAATGCAGCTTGTTTTTTTTTTTAAAACAGAGTAATATAAACCGAGCGTGGCTATGCGAATAAAACAAAGTCAGTCAAGCACGATGTTTATTGTGATTTACATTTACATAATATTAATTTTAAATTTGTAATATCCCGTATTTTTCACTTAGCACTCTCTTCCCATAAAGTTATTTTTCGAGCTTTTTCGAAGCTTTTGCCAATTTCGAAAGTTTCTTTATGGAAATGAAATACGGTTTCATTCGCAACTTTCCATCAATATATCGCACGCTCGAAAAGAAAAAAAAAAATTATATTTTGAATTTCACTTTTTTATCTGGTGATGAATTATGAATTTTTTTGTGGGTGATTTTGGAGTTCGTTATAAATTCCTATTATATATATATATATATTCTTGATGATTTTTTGGGTTTTTTGCCGTCCAAGGTAATCGGTTAGCTTGAAGTTATATTACTTAAAGAGAACTTTAAAAGTATAATTTATGATGCGATTTGAAGTTTATAAATCAACCTGTTCCCGAGCTATTGCACATTTTAATTTGATATTTTTTTCGTTTCTGAATCATCCTATTATTATGTGTTTGGAATCGTAAAAAATCGAAATTACTTCGAGTCAGCAGTCACTTTTCTTTCCTTTTTTATTGTAAACATCTTACCGTTTAATTTCGCTTTCAGTTAATTATCATTTTTCGTTCTACCATGTACGCTAATTTCGTCTTCTACGGTAAAATTGAAATTAGCAAATTTTCTTCGGCTAAGATTTTATTTATGTTTTTTTTTTATTTTCCTTTTTGAAAAATTAATTCAAAACCGGTTTTGTGTTACATCGGTTATGTTAACTAGCCTTAATGGGACACAAAATTCGAAATTCGAAATTCGACTTAATGAGTATTAATTTTATAAAAAAATGTCCGCCTACCGAGAGTATCAATGAATACTGCGTATAGTTTTTTTTAAGAAAGGAAATATAATCGTTAATTAGTCGGTTTTTTTCGAAGTCTAAACTTGTCACTAATTGTTTATGTGAAATTGTTCCATTATTCTCCTTTTAGCCTTTCCATCTGTAAGCGCGCTTTCAGAAAAAAAAATACGTAATGTGTAAATGATTAGCTGATACGTCTGAATTGTAAACTCCGCTAAAAAATACGTATCAAGTAATATGTAATTAAAAAAGACCCGTAAAAGATCATTCTTAAAAAGTTCCCAATCCCCCTCCGGTAGTTCGTTAAACGTGAAATTTGAAATGTATAACGAAAAACATCAAATGGAAACGAAAGTTCTGCTATGACCGTTGAAAAATGCACATTGCAGACGTTGTTTTATAAAGGGAACAACTTTTTAGGAGAAATGTAGTCGCCTATCGGAATTATTTAAGTATCATTTTAAATTGCATATATTCCGCATATTCTAGGATAATTTTTCATTTTCCGAAAAAAATGTCTTAATTTGATATACATCGGTCATTATTAGATCACTCTTTCAGAGAATGTGTAATATTTGGGTGAAAGATTATAAAGAATATATTCTGTACAATCGCGAGGATAATGTAGAACAGACCGGTGGCCAAATGATTTATTGTGAAGTCAAAAAAAAAAAAAGAAAACTTACGAAACTTGGAGTTACTGTTAAAAAAAATTACCCGAAAATATGGGATCGGATATATTTTTAAATATGTAACCGCGCTATGATTTTTTCTCCCCGTAAAACGAAGGCAGCAATTAACTCATCGTGCGGTATATCGTAGTAGTCCGTGTTGGTTCAGTTGTTATTCCATCATTAACTGTAAAAGACAAACAGCTGTGTTACAAAATTGTGTAACTTTACAATAATTTCATGGAATTTCTGTCTGGAATATTCTTTGAATCCTCAACTCTTGCGTTCCGCTCTGTACTCCGATCCTGTCTTTTTCTTCCATACTTATTACGTCTGCTATTGTTACTCTCCTATTTTTTTGGCCCGACATCTAAACTATTTGGCAACTTTCAACACAAATATTCTCTAAACAGAACCCAACTTTCTTATTTCAAATGTATATAAATAAAATACAAGAAAAAAAAAAAAATAAAATAAAATAAGAATAAATAAATAAAATAAAATAGTATAAAAGTGTATACATAAACGAAATAGAAAATAAATAACTCTAAACAACTGCAATCTAAACCGCAATGTTGCAATCGATTATGAACCAAAATAAGGCGACCAAAACCTGGTCCCCACAACAAAGTAAATACTGCACATTATAAGGAGGAAAAACGGTCAAGGAAATTAAGTGCCTGAAAAATGTATCTCTGCGTCTGGCAAATAATTTGCAAGAAAATAACACAAATGATTGATGCCCTCCGAGTAACTAATCATTTCGTGATCGCTACAAATCAAATTTGATGTTTGTCCTCGAAAAAATTCTGTGAAACCCGTGCATGTCCCGTACGAAGACGACAGATCAAGGTAACAAATAAGCCTTTCAAGGATAGTTAGCGACACATAATAATACCATGGTCTCGACGAGATAGTTGGTTGAACTGTATTATAATACCTATAGCTAGGTTTTGAGTTGTTCTTTATATTTATCCAGTTTTGCCGATTGTCTCTTTTAATTTTTCGAAATAAATCAGTAGAAAGGATGAAAGGACATCGAACGCCTCTAGAAGCAGCTTTCTTGGCAAAAACAGATCGACATTATCATTTCCCTCTATACCACAATGACCTGGAACCCAACAAAATTTCAAATCCATTCCTCTCTGGCCTATATCTATAATATAATGCTATTCTACTTGACAGTAATGGCTTTTTGGAATCAACAAATCTCCCCACTCAGTATTAACTCTTAAAGTAACTGACGGTAAATAGAAAAATTGGCGATTGCATAATTTCACTAGAAACCTATCCGCTAAGACACATCTTTCCTAATAAATAAAGGAGAGAGATGAGTTTCCGCATGTAGACATGGTATCGGAGCTGTTCTCGTACATTACCAGTTATTAGCCTCATAATCTAGTTTTAGAAGCCGACCCATAAAAGGTGGATTCATAATCCAGTTTTGAGCGAATTAAGGATTTAGAGAGTAAACTTAAAATTATCGGGTCACCACCCACAAGTTGTATTACATACAGACTTAAAAGAATTTACATGATCATAGCACAATTATTATATAGTGTTTGAATGTGCTTAGCCCAAGTAAGTTTTGAATCCAAGTACAATCCCAAATACTTAACATAAGGTTTTGCTACAATAGCCTCGTTGTAGATTTGGATAAAATGGTCTTGAGTGTTAAACCTTCTCTCATGGTAAAAAATGACAGATGTTGATTTGAAGGTAGATATTTCTAGCCTAACTTTCTCAAGCAGGTCATTAAACATTTCCGTTGCATGTTGATTCTGATTTATGCATTACTACTAGATTTGTTCGTAAACTACAAGGTCATCGGAATATGAAAGGATAGATGAGCTACACGGAAACTGCAGGTTAAAGAACGGAACAATGTAAATATTGAATAGAATTGGGCTCAAGGCCGATCCCTGCGCCAAATTAACGGTATCTGATCGTCTTGTTATATTACTGTCCTTCATTTCTAACTGGGCGAAATTAAAAAAAAAAATAATAATATTTGAATCTTTTAAGAATATTCTTATCTTTATTTTTAGAATAAAAATAAAGTCGACCCTTCAGTGGAACAAAAAAAAAATGAATAGCCCATAAAAAAAAATCCAAAAAAAATAATAGAATTTTACCGACAGACCGGCAACGAAATAAATATTATCCAGAGATTTACACCATCACGCAGGGTTTTTTCTAATTTACCCCGATTCGATTGACCCCACTAATATTTCGTGTACGCACCGTCGCCACAGATTATGTTTGTACCTATTAGTTGAAGCAAATCGTGCGACTGATGAGAACATGACACAGCAAGCGAAGTGTTATAGAACCAAATTCTTTTCACAATCATTTAATGTAATTTTTAAAACAAGTTAAAGAGACGAAGCATATTTTATTTCTCGATTTTTCAATAGTGCTGAGATTTTTTATGCTGCTGTATCGTATCGATTAAAAGAGAGTGCGCAGTAAAACGCGTTAAAATGTTTTTGGTAGTTTTGTATTTTTATGTTTATTCAGAATGGAAACATATAGCGGTAAAATTGTTTACATTTATAATTGGTCGGAAGTGATTAGAAGGATTTTTATTTTTCGTTAACTAAACAAATTTTTTTTCGATGTCGGTCAGATTCGCAATTTTTAATTAGCTCTTATCATTTGATTACATGATTTTCCCGCCGTATTTTTAAAATTTTGGAATATTTTCATTCGGCACAAGTATGCGGGAGCAAGCCTGTCGGTAATGATTTTTTCTTTTTTTAAATTTACAGTACCTGCGTAGGTATTGTAATTTGTTGTGTCTCTATTGAATAATTGTTTTTTTGGTGTTCGGCAACAATAAATTTATATCGCATAATTGTCAGGTGACGTCGTTCTATGAAGGAAGCGAGCGAAGCGGGCATTCCCTTTTGTTGTACCGAAAAAAGTAATTTTTCTAAACAAAGACAAAAACGTTTTATTTTATGCGTTTAGAATTATTCTCGTAAACATTAAAAGTACTTATATATAAAACGAGTAGTCTCTATTGTACTCCATTGCTCGCGATTTTTTGCGAACACTTGGAATTTTATAATAAAACTATTTGATATTTGATATTTGATTTGATTTGATTGATATCGTGCCGTATCGGAAAAATGATGTCCAGTGTAATGAATTGTCACTTTTGGAAGCACAGGGTTCGAGTGCCGTTTCTGTTTGTTTTTCATAAATCTTATAGCTGAAAAATTTTTTGGTGCACAATATCATTGTCCAGAAATTTCTTTGACCTTTTCCTGATACTTGATGCGGGATAGTGACGTGCCAACGTATCACAACCAGCGAAGGCAAAAACATAAATCACCCCTATACATAGAGAGGTCTATGTACATTCACACACATGTACGTACATGTTTGAAAGACGGTAGTAGTTACTAGGAATGCCTCATCGTAATCCACGTAATTAACGATGTTTGCTACGATAAATATTATGTGTACGAATTTTATATTGTAAGAAACGATGTATAATGAAAAAGCATATAAAAATAAAAAGTGAAATGTGATTAACGTATTTGAAATTAATATTAATTTTATTTACCTGCTTTTCCTTTAATTTTCTTGGATTTTTATTAAATAACTGTCATATATATATATATATATATATATATATATATATATACTGGTATAATATATAGGCCATAAAAAAAAAAAAAAAAAGTATATATTTTTCTGAGGGGGCGTCGCCCCCGCAATTTTTTCTTGGGAGGGAGCGACTTCCCCTGTTGCCTTGCCGTTTGGCACGCCACTGGTGCGGGATAACCGATGAGCGTGATTAATGCTCGCTCTTTAAATGTGCTACCGTTTGGTAACTATTAGTATCGTGCAGTGTGATTGTTCTAGTGCAACCGGTTGAAGAACGTTCGCGAGGTTTGTGTAATGCGTATGAAAAACTATTAATGACATAACTGCAACCAGTTACCATTTTTGTCCAGATTGCATAAGATGATAATGCGGTAAGATTAGGTAATGTGGCGGTACGTTATTACGATGTTGTGTAGCTTGTTTTTGAGTTTGCCGGTACTTTGAAAATGTAATAAAAAATAAATCTGGCTCGTGCATAAGCCTGTGTACACACTCGTGGGATAATTTTAGATGCATTTTAATGAATTCACCGACGCTTCTGGTTGTCCTTAATTATTTAAACTCGGTAACTATGTCAATCCAGTTTTGAGTTTCTTACGTCGGGTAAAATTTTAAACGAACCGGATGCCCTCCACTCGATTGTCCCTAACAAATAGAACGGATTAAATCAATTCTTATTTATTTCGAAAATTTTTCTTCGTTTTTAATAATATTTTAATTTTGGAATAATTTTTTTTTTTTTTTTTTTGCGTAAAAATAACGATAAAATTAATCGAAACTACTGTTGTTCCTCAAGTTGGTATTTATAGAAAAATTACCGTCGCGTAATTGAGTACTGCGTATAGCTGTGTCACCGAATTCGGATACACCTTTCTCTTCCGTTAACGGTTAAAAATGGGGTAGCCTCAGACCAAAGGACGACGTTTAAGACAAAATGCACAGTGTCGTGATTGTGTGCAGTTTGCATAAATTGTCTGGTAATATCGCATAATTTTCGTACTCTCCGAAATAAATTTGGAAAGAAATATCGATGCTTTAATTTACGTTTATATAGCGCAGACTCCTCTTGTATGTAATTTTTTTTGGCTTTTTGCTTATCCACCGTGGACATTAATCGGGGCGCAAGAGGAATTTTTCTATATTCTTAATTTACGTAATTGGAATTTGACTAGCAGATTTTGCCTGGACAAAACACTATACTGCCTAGCCAACCACGCTGCGCGGTAGGTGGACTTGTATGTCAAAACTTCGGAATTTATATATCCTTCATCGTAGTAAGAAAGATAAATTTTTCATCGTACGAATTTAAAAAATTTTACATTTGAAATTTTACCTTCGAAAATTATTCAAAACAAATATCGGTTTTACGATTTACTCCAAAAACTGAATAAAAACGCGTTAAAAAGTGAAGAAAAAAAAAGAAAATTGTTAAAAGATATTATACAGTAAAATACACTTTAAAGAAGGAGAAAGGATATTGTGATTATTTTTAAACAATATTCATACCTTAATGAGGATCTCGGTACGCCAAATTCGAATTGCAACAATCAAAAAAACCATATTAAATGAGTATAACAAGAGACAATTATTCGTTTTCTATAAACTGAGTATTGGAAAAATCATGAATATTTAATATGGTAATTTAATTGTTGCAATTTTTGGAGTACCCAGACTCTCATGTCTGAATGTTGTTTAAGAATGATCATAATATCCACTTTAAGGTATGTTTTACTGTAGACATATTTCCTTTAAAGGAATACGGTTTTTTTTAAAAACTTTTCTATGCATTTTTATTCTATTTTTAGGGTAAATTATGATGTTATTTTTTTCTAAAAAAAAAAAAAAAAAAAGATTTTTTTTGTTATAATGTTTATGAATTTTCTTCTTTTATTAGTATCAAACAGGATGTGTGGATGTACTGCAATCATAATTTAATTCAATTTTTCCATCTCTATTTTATAATATGAGCAAAAATTATATATATATATATATATATGCATGTAGATGAGAATGGCGAAGGTTTTTTCGCGGAATTTTTGTAAAACGTTAAACTTACAAGTGCCCTGGAAAAATTTGAACAGTTGCTATGTGCTTTAATCAGTCACGCTGATGATCTTGCACAAAACTACAACTACGAGCCGGCAGTTGTTGGTAAATTTATACGAGGTCGTGCTTGTTCATTGGAAACGTTTTTCTCGGTGGTTGGATACAAAATGCACTTGTTTAATAAAAGACTAAAAACTGATTTTGTTTTTGGAGTTTTTACGTTTGTGTGGAAACTTCGTTAGAGAAAAGGGTTGCTTTAGGGGCGTTTGCGGTTTATTTGTCGAGTTGTGCAACGCGGGAGATATTGGGATTGACATTCAATTGATTCGACATCGCGCTTCTTGCTCGTTGCGATCGTCGGAGAATATTGACAAGGTTAGCGTGATTGTTGCAAGGCACTCTTAATCTCTGCCCTTTTGACGATATTTTCTTAGAGCGTCGTTCTTTGTGGGATCCAGCTGGTACTAGGCGTATTTGAGAAGCGGTTATTTCATAAGTTTCGCAATCGGCGTAACTTTTTCATAAAAACTTGTTTACTTTTATTTTTAAATTGGTTTAAAATGTTAATAATGAATCTGTTGAGCAGTTGATTGTTATTTTGATAAATACAATAATGCGATAGCGGTACGATGAATCATAATCGTAATATAATGGTTAATTTAGTGTTTTCCGGCAAATTTATTATGTTAACCGGAAAAACGGTAGAAAATTTCGCACGGGAAATGAATAATTAGAAGGAATAAAAAAGAAGACAGATAAAAATTAGTTTAATTAGTAAATAACGCGAAACGAACGGTCAACTTTTACTGCGACTGGCATGCAGTTAGTCCGAAGAAGTTATAATTAATACCGTCGCTAAAAATATAAGGAATTTTGCGTTGCGTAGCGCGTATCAAATGGATCGTGTTTATTTCGCTGCTGTAGTCGTAATATGCTACGAAATAATGCGAATATTAAACAATAATAAGGACACGCTACACATTCGTCGATGTTCTATGTAAACGAATTTTTCGAACCGTCGTTGGATGTATCATTAACGTCTAGCATATGAAATTGGTAATCGGTTTCGAAATGTTCATAATAATGGGAAACAAATCGAGTAAAAGTTTTTCGCTTTGAGTATGCGAAAGGGTTTCAATAATATAAATATAAATGTCATTATTAAAAGAACCGCGAGTTGCGAAGTTGTTAATAAATACTCTGATAATGTAGAATTCCTGCAAGTACACAGTTGTCGTCATAAATAAAAAGTAGGAAATTTTATCACGTATACTGCAGACGTAAATATTAACATTTTCTAGGTATGTTAATTTACGAATAGTTGGTTGTTGTTTTTTAAACAAATAATTTAAAAATCATTGCCGCTAATATAAAATAGTCTAAATCGCGAACATCCAATATTTATTGAAGCTTTATATAGTATATTGTCAGTTCGAACGAAGCGAATTATTAACCCCGAATCAATATGAAAAATACGAATGCTCAAATGGAACTGCGCTGTCTGTTGATAGAGTTTGAAACCAATTTATAATAGCGGAGAATTAATTGAAAGAATGGCTTTTTTTTTTTTTTTTACATTGATTTCGTTTATAACTCTGCATTATTTTTATATTTTGAATATGCGCTCAATAATCATACAAAAAAAAAACAACAACAAAAAAAAACTATTTCTATTTAATGAAATTAATATTTTACACGCAATTAAAAATCGCAAAACAACCTTTAATGTTGAAATAATCTCAGTATATACGTATATAATTGTTTTGTATCGCTTAAACCAGTTTTCGGTATGCGAGAATGATATTTCTTAAACTATTTTAAAAAGAAAAAAAATTTAAAACCAACATGATAGCGAAGTTCCTAGCTGAGCATTTTTGTGACCTTTTAGTAACAACATTGTTTGCCAGGTGATCGGCAATGTAAAACACTACTTTTTTATAATTATATCACTTCGGGTTTTTTATGATTTACGTAATGTGTTACCAGTATTATTGTAACTTTACAATTACATCTACCGTATAATTTATGATTTCTGTTGGTGGTCAATAACAATATGTGGTTGTGTGAATTATTAAACAAGCTGAAGTATACTTACTAGATGCTGTTAAACTGTAAATGCGGATTAGCAGAACCTTTATTTACTATTTATACAATTCGCCACGCACACATGCACGCCGATAGAGAAAACAGTTTTTTACTTTAATATTCTTAATATCGATAATTAATTTCCTATTTTTGTTGATATTACGCGACTAAAAGTTAATGAAATTGCTGGTCACGGTTAAGATACATCAAGTTTTCCCGGCGGGGGGGGGCTCATTTAATTATTCAATGGTAGGCGATTTTGAAAGTCAGACGGGAAATTTGACGTATTCAAAAGCTGCAATCCTTGTTGCCGTTACCAGACTGTGTGCGTTCTCTGGTGAACGATTTTTCGTTTGAACTGCAGTGCCTAACGTAGTCGTTAAATTTCAGGCTATATTCTGACTATTCAGCTCGTTGTTTCCATTCAAGCGGTTTGTTCTCTACTTTTTTAAATTCGCAATGCGGTGAAGAAATAACTGTTAACGTTTATACTGTTCCATTCTGCAGATGCTGTGGTGCAAATGGTGCATTTCCGTCTAAATGCCGCACGCTCTTCAGGCTATTGATCCGTGCCTCTTTGCCTTATGTGAAACATGTAGTGATAATTTTTTTTTTTTTTTTTTTCGGTTCCCTAATTCCGATACTTGAAATACTGCACATACACACCACGACCACATGCATATATATATATATATATATATATATATATAGGGTGCGGCAGGATAACTTTCTTTTTTAAAATGCGCCACTTTTTTTTACACTAACTTTTGTTAAAGAGAAATAATAACAGAAAATCGAAATACAACTACAAGGGAAGAAGCATACATATTGCCAATGGGATCTAGGGTATGTTATTTCGATTTTCTGTTATTATTTCTTTCAAAAATTTAGTAGAAAAAAAGTGGCGCATTTTAAAAAAGGAAGTTATGCTGCCGCACCCTGTATATACATATATATATATATATATATATATATATATTAATAAATCATAATGATCATAATAATAATAATAATAATATAATGATGTAATTATTATAATGGTATTAATTAAACTTATTTAAAGATATACGAAGACCGACTCGGAATTTTTGTATATATTGTTTTTCGTTCAAAGTTGGATAATAAACTTTCGTGTAGTCCGTTATTTTGTACTTACCTTTTCCTGAAGAATTTCTATAGTGAATTTTACAAGTTTTTGGAAATGTTCTTTTTCCATACCTGATTTTTCAAAAAAAATTTCCATTGATGTGTTGCTTTCTGATATTTTTGAATTTTTCACATAACAATGGTCTGGTGTTTTTTTCCGAACAATAGCCTACAATCGTATTTAGGCAATTTTAAATTTCTGCGTAGATCGATCAATATTAATCGGGAGGGGGAAAAAAATATTAAGCGGAATGGTGATGTAGCTATCAAAAAGAGAAACGAAAAACCAATAAGAAGAGAGTTGAGAGTTAGCCAATGCACTTACTCGTGAATAGAGAGTATTTCATTGCATATTTGTATTTGTAACGAATGTAATTAAATTGGTTGAAAACAAACGTCTTTCGTAATATAACAACATCACTGTAAGCGATAAAAGTAAATTTAAAAACACATGATAATCGTGTAGCGTGAAAGACCTGTATTATCTAAAGAATGTGGGAAAGTCCACGTGATTTAGCGCAATTATTAATAAACGAAGATTTTGAGACTGTTCGTTGCGCTTATATCCTTTCAGTCTAGAGGTGAACTCGAAATTTCGGCATTCTCGATTATCGGGATTTGCCGAATTTTGCGAGATTTCCCTAATTTTACGGGAATTCAATAGTTTATTCGGCGGGTTTCTCGATTCTTTCGGGATTTCTGAATTTTTTCTAGATTTTTTAAAACTAAATTAAATGTATAGAAAACCTGACGCGCACAGTAACTGTATCTTTTTTTTCTTTTTTTTTTTTTTGTCGTGTATTATTTGTACAAAAAATTTTATATAAATAAAAATAGATAACAAATGTTTAATTTCATAAATCAAAATGTACGTAACATGATTATATTTAGTAACATTATAGGCATAACATATTAACAATAATGTAACATATATAATAAAACAAACTTTAATAATAAACTGTTTGTTATTAAAGTTTGTTTTATTATACAGTTTTAACAAACAGGATGTATTCACCTACAAATAATGTAACAGTTTTACATAATTGTTATGCATAACGAATCATTGAGTAAACAAAAATAATGCTGTAACAGCAACGAAAATAAGTTACCTGGTATTTTTAAATAGTAAGTATCCCAGACAGAAATATGAAATAATTTAAAAAACAAATATACAACTTTTTCTGTACAACTGCATACACTCAAAACACAATAACAATATTTGATATATCTCATATATTGCTTTATAAACAAATAAACTTTTTGTAGCCTATCTAGAAAAAAAGATAGTCTAATTTCGTCATTCTCAACCGCAAAGCAAAAAATACTTAGTTTCATTTTGGGAAAATCATTGTGTAAAAATGAGAAAAACAAAGAGCAGTCAAGTAGTATTAAAAAAAAACAAAAAAAAAAAAAAGAAAGTATTTTATAGTTTTCTAAAAATGCTTTGTTGAAGAAATTTGTATTGTCTGCAATAGCCATCGCTCGCGCAAATTTGCGCGCGTCTAATAATCATAATGATAAACTAATCTTAGCTTACATTTTTTTTTTTTTTACCACACCGTCAGAGGCGACCATCATTGGCAATGCTGACACAAAACTGAAATACCCAATGGACCAGAGACGACAGCTAACGAATACGAACGATAGGATCACATCCGGTTTTCTTATTTATTTACAATTTTATTTTCACGTTTGAACATTTGCAATCTAAAATAATTTCGGCCTAATGAATCAAGAGCTTAGGTGAATAATCTATTGCAATTTGTTACTTTATCTTCGATCACAAGTTCTATATAAAATTCTGAAGACAGTATGACAGCTTTAGTAATGAAAAAAAACTTACGTAAGACACATATACGGTGTATGTAGGATCGACATAGGAGAATTAGCCTCCTCTGTTAAGATTACCGAGCTCCCTGGTATGTAGAAAATCTGATTGTAGGCATCTATGGAAGAACCGGTTAGTTAACCAGTTAATCCTTTCGGGATACATTTCAAGGTTTGCAATGTTGTGTAGTTCCATTATTGCGAAGAGCCAGGACAAGCCCCGGAATTCGTTTATGCGTTTTATTTTGTATTACCTGGAATTTTGCAATGGTTTCCCGTACGCGGGAGCGTCATATGGTGGGGATTTAGATTGCGTCTTGAAGATGCGTAAATTATTTAATAACATTTAGTAGTGAGGTCCCGGATATTAGAGAGTACAGCAATTTTGTTAGTAGAGACTACCTTTACTTAGTATGTGTCCGATATGTTTATGAAACTTAAACTTTTCAAGTCCAAGACATCACTCCAAGATATGTTACATTCGGTTCCCAATAGGTACAATATTATTATCCCTGAAAAGTTTAATGGGTTTTGTGTAGTATAGCAGTTTTTTCTGTTTCCGGTAGATCGCTTGGGTTTTCTTTCCCCCCGAAGTTTATATATATTTTCCATTTAGTGGAATAGGCCTGAGTTCAGTTTACGGCTAACTGTAGATTTTAGTATCGGTTGTGAAAACTTCTCAGCCGTTAAGATAATTTTTAAGCTTTTTAAATTTCTTTCTCGTGTCATTTTTCCAAAATATTCGAAGATGATGAGGGGTATGTGGCGACTGACGAGGCTGAGAAGGGCTAAATAAAGCGGTCTACAACAGTTGCTATCGTGGTCAGTGCTGCGAGTGGAATCGTCTTAGTAACAAACGAACAACAAATGAATGATTTATTCCTTTTGAAAGAGAGGACGAATTTCAGCACGGTTCGCTCGTTATTATGTCGTTTTAATTCTCACGCTATATCTCTGCGTTATCCGGTTCAACCGTTGAATTATTGTCAAGCGCTTTTCGACGTTTCCTTGACTGTTCACATTTTTTCGATTGCCAGTGGGTAACGTTTCTAGCGAAATTTAATTAATTTGTTAATTCGTTCGGAAATTTATTTTGCGCTCGACATTTTCGAGAAAATTATTTGATAATGTGTAGATAATGTTCATTATTTATTTTGTTCTCATTTATTTGAACGTATTTATGTTGCGCGAGAGTCGTCAGTAACTTCCGAAGTCATTGCAAAACGCCTGGAAATAACAATTGCCCTTACTGGGTGATATTATTAAGGAGCGGGCCATTAATTTTACAAGAAATAGTCCAAGTTTGTGCGAAGTAGAGGATCGAACAGGTAGCTCCTTCTATGACGTTTGAGTGTGAAACGAACGCCCTGAAGTATGTAAGAGTTAGGTATAGCAAAAGGCAATTCAGTTTTGAGAATTCTCTGCGTGCAAGATAGATAAATAATCGCTAACAAGTTTTTATCATCCAATACGCCCTTCATATGCTTAACCCGCTTAGCTGGAGGTGCCCGCAATGTGGTCTGCATTTTGAGCGTTGACAAAATTGATGTTTACTGGTAGAGGCGCATTTTCCGGCCATGGGAACATGCATTTCTAGCTGCCGTATCTCTCGTTATGTTGTGTATTAATAAAAGCGTTCTTAGTTTAGACTCTCCGGGATGCCATCGTGGAATTACCGCGGACTAAAAATTTAATTATTTTCATTATTATTAGTATTTGAATTTTTATACAATGCTTCGCTAAAAAAACACAGTGTTAAATACGAACAAAAACAGACAAGTAAAAAGTGGAGCATAAATTATAAGTTAGCAAATTATACCGTACCACTGTTGTCGATTGATCTGATGGCGGATTGCGACATAGATTCTTATCGGCAACGGAATAGACCCCCCCCCCGTTTCTTGATTTATAAAATAGCACTTTACATGAACGAGAACGATATTTAAAATTCTCACGGACCTTTTTTTTACAACTGTGATTTTTGTAGGCTAGCCTTTTACTTTGGGCTCCGACAATTCATTTTCGTTGATTTGAGGTGAAAAGCTAATCCGAACTGTGTCCCTTGGTAAAAGATCGGCCGTTATTATATTTCTGGCCTTAGCCTTTCTTCTTGTTTTCATCTTCTTTTCTTTCCCTTCCCACTTCCGAAATCAACATTTACAAATGGCGATGCGCATTCCTTTTTACATCGATACATGACGAGGTGGTCCCCATTTACCCTTAACCGACAGCAGGATTCTAGGCACGCGCACATTTTCGTTCGTACCACGTGTTCCATTTTTTTCTGATTTTTTATATTTTTAATTTATTTGGTTTTATATTTTACAGCTGTTATGTGT
The DNA here is from genome assembly GCA_039619475.1 of Icerya purchasi. NCBI lineage: Eukaryota > Metazoa > Arthropoda > Insecta > Hemiptera > Monophlebidae > Icerya > Icerya purchasi. The sequence goes on along the minus strand of CM077115.1, from coordinate 503,178,927 downwards.
ACAACTTGCGTTGGAAAACTATTCAACACGCAGAAACAGTTTATGATCATTTTATTTTCGATGAATGTTTGTTAGAGGACGGAGTGCTATTAAGGGTTTACCAAGAAGTGTTTAAAAAAATTACTTCGTCAAGCGAACTTTCATAAGTATAAGGAGGTGAGGAGACAGTTTTTTAAGCGGAAATGAATTCCGTAAATTTTTGCCTCCTGTGATGAGCACAATAATGCTAAAACCAGATCTGTATGGACGATATATTTTTGTTTATATAATAATGCGTGTTGTATTAGCGGCTGCATCGGATTAATAATGCTGACATCGTTCTGCAAGACTGTGTCATATTCCAGTCAATGTAATAATAATTTTTGTTGACGTCAAGCGAATGTATGCAGTTCAAATGTGGTGCGATATACTAGGTTTAGGTCTGGCGAAGAGAGGCAGCGCTATTTTAAGGGAAAGGAAATGTACTTCTTTAACCAACTGACCAAAGCAAAAAATGATTTCTTTTTTAGTAAAAATCACGTAACATTTGGCCGCTTAACTACACCAAACAGCCTTCACGTTCCTATTTTCTTTTTTTCCGATGCGTACGTAACTTGTTACTTTATTTTTATTTATATATCTACAACGCGTAGATTAAATTTATATAAAATATTTTGAAATGGTGATATATGTTATCGTTTGTTATTATAATCGTTGAGAATGAAAGAAGAAGAAAGATGTAAAATGAGTAATATTTATTTATTATATATATATATATATATATATATATATATATATATATATACAGCTTTAATACAACTATGAGGTTATCAAGCCTAGCTTATGGTATTAATTACAGGGCATAATATACATTACAATTTCTGACGGAATAGGAAGAGATCATTTATATGTGGACTAAAAAATGTGATGTGTTTTGCCATTTTGGGCGGATACAAAAAGACCTGGAATCGATAGCTGATTAATATCTGTAATTGTATATAGTTGTCGCGTCCAGCTTATTACGCATGAAAAAAGTTCGTCTGCGGGATTCATTCTAAGCATTGAAATTTAGATACTAAATGTATTCCTAGTTTGTTTTGCAATACTTCCTCCGGTGCTTCACATTTGGTATGGTTGGCGAGACGTTGAACCGGATAATTTTATGCGAAGTTGGCTTAAGTTTTTTTGCTTTGATGAAGTTTGATTTAATTGTGATACCCCCGTGATTTTGTATGATTTCATCAACAAGTTGTTTATTTTTGAGAAAAATGAAAGCAGTAAACAACTACTGATCGAAAATAAAAAGTCAAAGAAAAAGAGGGCAAAGGGATCACCAAAAAACTCAGAATCGGAACTAATAGAAGACATATCCTCTCCATTTAGTGAAGTAAAAGAAACCGAAGACTTTAAAAAAAAAAAACAACTCCGACACTGAAAGAGATTTTTAAACCACTGGAAAATTAGCTTAATAATTAAATAAATTGTTCATTTTTATCATTTGATCAATTCTTAAGAAATATCTATCTATCTATTATCTCTATTATATATGTATATATTTATACTGTATATATAATAGTATCAATGATCAAGTTTAATAAAATGATTCTAAAAATTAAACATGCATATTCAATAAACACGATACTAAACATAAAGTTTATATGATTAAAGTAATAAAAACATCTGATTGTCATTGAAACTAAATTGAATTAAAAATGGATTAAACGTGAAGATGATTAGTTTCGCCGTTTTGAGAAACCATAAAAGACAAACACTAAAATATATTAAATACTTGTTTTCGGGATTATCCTATCTTCAGTCAAGGGACGTGTGATAGATTACATTCACGCGTCTTTTGGCTGATCATGGAATACTCCCGAAGACAGTTCTTTGAGTTGAAGTATTTAATGAGGGGGCGGATCCAGGACATTTTTGAGGGGATTATAAGAAGAACATTTGGGGGGAGGGGTTATATAATTACGTAAAGTTTTCTACGGTAGACAGTAAATTTAAGAAATATCCCTATTTCATAAAGAAAATCAAATAGCGACTTTTATAGAAATTTAAAAATGTTTTAAAAATACATGATTATTACAATTTTTAATTTAACTTTTGTCTTATATTTAGGGGTGAAAAATAAAACGAAATTATAAAATTCTAGCTAAAATGGTAGTTTAGAAATAGTAGGAAAGATAGTATTTTTATTAGACTTCTTTTTTATTTTTGTTTGAGCAAGTAAAATATATATTTCTCATTGAACTATTTTCTCATTTACATTACAAAATAAAAATTAAAAATAAATAAAAATTGCAAACGATCGACTACAGTTGTGTTTAAAATGGAATTAAAAAAGGAACGTTAATAGTTTTACTAGAAAATAGTATTAAATATTAATTATTAAAATCCGTAGGTGTAAAATTCATACAAATCTTTTATAGCATAAATTAAGTTTTTCTGTTATAACAAATTTTTTCATAGAGGCTTTGATTCTTTATAGGGGGGATGTCCCCTATCCGCCCCTTCGTGGATCCGAAACTGATTTGACACATATATTTTGGTTGTTAGAGAGGAAAAACACTATATTACAACGAACATATGTATTATAATTAATCAGTTATTATTATTATTATTATTATTATTATTATTTCATTTTTAAAACACAAGACTCATTAGTAGTATTTGTTTCATTTTTTTTTTTTTTTTTTCTTAAATTGCGATCTGGCTAATGTAGCCAATAAGCAATTGGAATGGAGGTTATGACATGATGGGAGATGCCATTCAACAATAGCACTCCGCGTTGCTTTACCAGTCAATCAAACCGGCGGGGAAGGTCTAGGGGATTTGTTTCATTGCTTCTTTTTTTTTAAAGCTTTTTGTAGACAATTTTTGTTGTCGATTTTGTTTCTTTCAGAGTAGTTCAGGTTTTTAAGATTTTTTTTCCGTATAAAACGCAGGATTAGTACGCGCACCTGCACTTGCTTGAACGGTATTCGAGTACGGCAATTAGTGATGGTCTGTTAAATAGCAATAACAGGTTTGGTGTATCTGATACAGAAAAAATACCGTGAACGGTGATCCAAATTTTTAACTGTTACAATAAACCGTTCAAGTTGTCATTTTGTGTTGCAGTTATACTTTCTACTCTCTAGTTACACTTTCCGTTCGGGATTCATATCTACTCCAGCTTCCATTTCTGATGTATTGTTACCAGATATACGATTAGATTATTATAGTTACAAGGAGGCTATTAAATTCTCATCATTACGTTTTGTGGGCAAAAAAAAAAATCTAAAGAAATACCGGATTATATTTCAATTGAGACTAATTTCTATCATATTACTGTTTTGTATTAAATACGTGCATTTTGTATATTTTTAATTTACGTAAATGGAATGGTCTAACTAGAACGAAACACTACCGCCTAATGAACTGGCTGTATATAAACTATCGTGCTAGCATTGGGCCGCTTTATAATTCGGTTCTATTTATGATGGAATACGATCGCACTAGTTCCTTTTTTTTTTCTTTCTTATTTAACAAAATTATAAACATATATGCTATTAAAACAAGTTTCGGCAAACAAATGTGTAGTCTCTAATGGGGTTGTTGGTATATTTTTTTATTATCCGATTCGTTGGTTTGAATTTTATCGTAAGTGACATTTTCCTATATTCAATTCCCAGTATTACAGTAAATTTTACAACGGGTGAAGTAGAGGACATTTTTTGTTTTTCATTCATCTTTGTAATTTTAATGTAAAATTACGCGGGTCAGTGTTGTTTAAATTTTTATATTTTAATTTGAAAAATAGACATTGATAAAACAAATACTTAAACAAGACACCGATCAGTGTCAAAACAACTAATTACGGATATCACACGATAAGAAAATATAACAAGTCGGTGTGTTTGTGTCCTATCGCACCAATAATAACATAGCAAATCAATTCTATTTACTGCCATTGCTTCTTTAACTTGATTGATATGAGTTTCAATTTTTTGTTCCGTGCAGCATATTGTTGTTTTTTTTTTAAAGTTGTGAGCGGTAAAATGTCATCGTGTAAACGTCCTTGGAAATATTTTTTTTGCGATGGATTCGCAAGTTCAGCGTAAAAAAATGAACGTGTTTATAAAACGAGTTTTACGAAAATTTAAAATTAATTAAATTATAAGATGTACAACTTTAAAATTTAGAAAATGTTATTCTGCTGAAAATAGGAAATTTTACTAGGTCGTATAAATAAAAATACTAGCTTTTGGAAAATATACGATAGCAAAAATATTTATATCTAACAGTGAAAATTTTGTGAAAATTCTACAAAAAAAAAAAAAAGATAAAATGGTAATTTTTATTCTCAAAATGCGACTTTCTAATGTATAGATGTTCTTTTCAGTTTCGTTGTAAAATTCTGTATTTTAAATAATTGGATCGATTGGAGCACAGTAACAGAAGTAAGAACAGGTACTACTGTATAACAATCACTAGTGACAGTGTTTGCACGGGTAGTTTCATCACCGAAAAACATAATAATCGGATAATAGTGCAGGAGAATGCAGAGAGATTGGGGGAAGAGGAAATATTTTCGGCCTATGTAGGAGTATAATATCGTAATTTAAACGAGAAAATACGTGCTGTCTTTGTGTGGGAAACGTATTTATTATTTATCGTCTACTGGAACGGATTGTAAATAGCAATTAGAAGGAAATGAACGAGTTAATTGCGCGTCTCATGAAGTGGATTTACTTGTTTAGAGTTTAGGTAAAAAAATAGATACTTATTCGTACTATATTGTGGTATAATAGGGTAGCATTCACTTTACGTTAACGATCGTCATTACGAAAATTCCGCTTCAGTTTCGTTCTGATTCGTTTTACCGCCATGATGACGATCTGTGCGATAACGACCACAGGATTATGCTACTATTTACAAGAAAATCTGTCGATTCACATAAAAGTCCCTTCAAAACACTCCGTATAACACAGTTCATTCGAAACGTTACAGGACTAATTTGTTTTACGAAAGAAAAAAAGCGTTCAGAAAAAATAAGTTTTCATTCAGTTTATAATCCCCTCCTCTTTGTTTTATACAAATCTTGCTGCACTCGTACAGCCGCTAGAACGGCCTGGAGAGCTCTTCTTCTGGAATGGCTTTCGGGGCCCTGGTCACACTCCTTTGAATCGCCTTAACATCTTAAAGTTTGACGAGTAGGGCGGGTGGTGAATCACGACTTTTGGGCTGAAAATTGTGCAGGACGTATCGAGGAATGGCGTGAAACCGTGTCGTCGTGCAAAAGGAACCAGCCACGGGTGCGGTAGAATTCCGGTCTCACGTGTCGAATCCGCTTCAAAAGTCCGCCTTTGCAGAATGCTACGTTTACTGTTCGGTCCGGGGGCACAAATTCGTTACACTCTCATCGCTAGTCGACCTCGAAGGGTGCATCTCTCGCCGAAAGCCTTCTAGCGACTGTCAACCATTCTTGAACGTACTACTCGAAAACCTTGCTTCAGCACAAACAATCATCACCGTACGTGGTTTTCAACAGTCCCAGTGTTTCCGAATTCGAAACAAAACTCGATTTGCCCCATCGCGAAAATTGTGACATCTACTTCACAACGAATACAGCCGGCCCCATTAAATGAAGTTACAGCGCTGAAATTTCGACATTATATTTCCGCCGTTGAATAACAGTTACCGGCTAGATATCAATTTTCTATAAAATTGAAATTGAATAAATCGCTTGTACAGAAAATATTTAAATCAGCGTTTTTCTTAAAAACTGTTATTCTGAAGCAGCCGTTACTTGTACCGTGCACTTCGATCAATGATTAAACACTGTCTTCGGAGCGGAATTTTACGCAAAACATTTATTCGCGTATATCAAGATTGACATCTCGAGAACGTGCTGTGATGGTATGCCGTATCAGTCGAATTGATACAACACTTTTAGTCTCGTTAAACGCGTCTTCAACTTACATATTGAATATTTCTTTCAGATCATAGGTGTAGTCGTTTAGTTTCTGTGCGTAATTGTGATTTTTTGATTTTCACTTTATAATTCTAAAAAAAAACTAACTCATTCTGCTCGGATATCTTATTTTTTTTGTAACTTTTGAAGACAAAAGTATGCGTTAATGTTTTATTTTTAGTGATTTTTTCTATTCTCGGTCTTACGAAAAGCAGAATTAAACGAAGATACACATTAACGAGATCAGTATTGTAGGTAATGAAGGTTAGACTACAGTCCGATTATAATAAAATAATTTTTTAAATATAAACGATGATTACGTAGTAATGTCCTTGTATTATGGATTGTAGAGTTAAGTTTCACAGTGCACCGTCTGAAGGATAAGAAACTTGCCAGTTAAAGCGCATACAACCATACCGGTAGTTGCTCCACATGCTTATCAAATCTTCCATATCTTTACCCAAAACATCCTTGAATCCTTAAATCTTACTCAACCGCCATCATTTTCCAGCAACCTCAACTCCCCGTGGATAGAAAACGCTGTTACCGGTATTCCACAAACGCATATATACAAAAAAAAAAAAAACCGTATAAAAATGGCGCTTCACCAGAAATGGTTTAAAATTTGGACAGATATACCACTCACCAACAAACTACGCCGTATCCGTGACTCCCCTCCTGGCACACTTCTGCACGTAAACACAGACGTGAGAAGGTAGTCCTAGCCGGAGTCAGAATTGGACATACGAAACAGCTGACATTCCAACAACAGCCGAGACGATAACGATGGTATAGCCACCTTGTTAATTGGCGACTCACCAGAATTGGCTGCGATTAACTTGCAGTAAACAGTAGAAAAAAGTAGCAAATGAACATTTAATTGGAAGATCAAGATTAATCAAGAAAAATCGGTGCACGTCATGTTTACACTTCGTAAATCTGAACCCTGCTCTATATAACTCGGTCGCATTTTTATTTGGAGATCGCACTTTGCTAAATATCCGCGAGGTATGCATTTAGATTCGAGGCTGAATTTGAAGACGCGCGTCAAAATGAAAAAAGAACAAACTCTACAAAAATTAAGACAAATTTATTCTTTGATCGGGCGTTACTCCAAGCTCAATCTGTCCGATAAATGTATAGTTTATTGTCAAATCATCAGACCGATATGGATGTATCAAGTCTGGAGTTGTGCAAAGAAATCCAATATTCGAAAGAAATGCCCCCAAAGCATCACTGGAGCTTTCTGGTACCAACGCAACGAAGATATACGTTTGGATTTAAAGATTCCACGAGTCGATGATGTTATATACACCATATTGTAGAAGCGCATGAAAACTCCGAAATTAGAGCTTTGCTACTTCTTGATGATGACTTAAGACGCCTGAAACATACAACGTCTTATGAGCTGATCAGCTAATTTATTCTATATGTATATTATATATAACTTGTGGGTATGTGCATATACTCGGTGTGCGAGCGCATGGGTATGTGCAAATGGTTATTTGTATACCTATACATTAGGAGTTATACAACTGTACATAGTTTCTGCTCTGTTCGTGTTACAAATTAGTTAATTTAAGTTGTAACAACATGTAAAAAGTAGCGCTAATGAATTTAAATCCATGTTCCGTCAATTAGCCGAGCAAAACAGCATGGTTCTATCCATGCTTACCATGTTAATTCAGAAATTATCCAAATAATGCCCGCCTACCTGAGGATAGCTCAATGGAACGCGAATGGCTTAAAAAATCATAAAGCCGAAATTGAATTGTTCTTAACTTCCAATTCTGTGGATGTAATTTTAGTTTCCGAAACCCACCTAACTGATAAAGACTGTTTCAAAATAAATAATTACAACACGTATTCTTGCACACACCCCTCAGGAAAATCTCACGGCGGTTCAGCAATATTAATAAAAAATAACATTGTACAGCACGAACTAAATCATTTTAGGGAGGAGTATCTGCAGGGAACTAACATTAGCATACAGACGATGGGTGGCCAACTTGTATTATCAGCTGCTTATTGTCCGCCACGACATAAAATAACATTGATGGAATTCTGTAAATATATAAAAAATTTAGGGAGCAGATTTGTGTCAGGAGCAGATTGGAACGCTAAGCATACAGCGTGGGGATGCAGGATAACTACGACAAGAGGACGTGTGTTCAAACAAGCACTTGAAAGTCACAATGTCAACTATATATCAACAGGGGAACCAACTTATTGGCCAACCGATAATCGTAAGATACCGGATCTTTTAGATTTCTTCATTACAAAAGGAACCGCTAGTTATTATACAAATATAAATTCTTCCTTCGATCTCTTTTCAGATCACTCTTCTATTATTTTAACCTTCGGTGATTCGGTTATATGCAGAGAGGAGCAAATACATTTATATAACCACAAAACGGACTGGGAATCATTTAGAGATCATTTGGATACAAAGTTAAACTTAAAAATTCCTTTAAAAAGCCCAACTGACGTCGAGAATGCCGTACGGTACCTAACAAACGAAATACAAATAGCAGCTACCTTAAGCACTCCTGTTCTTAAATGTAAAAAAAGTAATAAAAATTATCCAATATCAGTCCGGAAACTTGTCTTAGAAAAGAGAAAGCTTAGAAGAAGGTGGTTCCAATCGGGAAACCCTTCGGATAAAAAGTTGTTTAATAACAAAATAAAAGAATTAAAAAAACTTTTGGAAGAAATCAAAAATAAAACGCTCAATAATTATTTAACTAAACTATCAACTTTAGCAATTGATGATTATTCCTTGTGGAAGTGTACCAAAAATATTAGGCAACCGAATAAACATGTTCCTCCGATGAAACATGGTGACGGGTCATGGGCGAAAGATCATAAACAGAAGTCGAATTTATTTGCCGAGTACTTGGCAACCGTGTTTAAGCCAAACATACAGACAAACACGGACAGGGAAATACATGAATTTATAACCAGTCCATGTGGACCATCTTTAGCAATAAAATCAGCCTCTCCTCACGAGGTTGGGTGTCTGCTTAAAACGCTGAAAAAGAAGAAAAGCCCAGGTTTCGACTTAATAAGCGCTGAATTATTAAATAAACTTCCGCGGAAAGCTATAGTACTGCTCACTTCTATATGTAACGCAGTATTTCGCATACAATACTTTCCGGTACAATGGAAGTTTGCGCAAATCGTAATGATTCCGAAACCTGGTAAAGATCCCCACTCTGTAACGTCTTATCGTCCGATTTCCTTGTTGCCTGTTTTATCGAAGGTAATGGAAAAATTAATATTAAAAAGGTTACAGCCTTATATACAGTCAACTGATGTAATTCCGCAACATCAGTTTGGCTTTTTAAAACATCATTCCACGATTGATCAATTGCATAGGGTGGTTAGTGTAATTGAAAATAGTTTAGAAACTAAAAAAGTATGTACTGCGGTATTTCTCGACGTTCAACAGGCTTTTGATAAAGTCTGGCACGATGGTTTATTATACAAATTAAAATGTTTGTTCCCGAGTAACCTTTACCTGTTGCTAAAATCATACCTCGAAGATCGTCATTTTCAAGTACGTTACGAACATACCTACTCAGAAATACATCCAGTTTTAGCAGGCGTTCCTCAGGGTTCAGTGTTGGGCCCCACGCTGTACTTGTTATACACAGCAGATTTTCCTGCGACAGAGAATGTGCAGATGGCTACATTTGCGGACGACACGGCACTACTGTCATCACATGAAGATCCGAAGAAAGCTAGCAACAATCTACAAAATGCTCTTACGAAGGCTGAAACATGGTTTAAAAAATGGAAAATCGGGATAAACGAAAGCAAATCGGTGAATATCCATTTTACTAACCGAAAAGTTGAAGTCCCACCCGTTAAGATCAATAACATAGATCTTCCTGTACGAGCAACGGTCAGGTATTTAGGTTTGCACTTAGACAGCCGATTGACATGGAAACACCATATACAGGTTAAAAAGAAAGAATTAGATATCCGGGTTAAAAAAATGTACTGGCTGATAGGGAGAAACAGTGTACTGACAACGGACAACAAACGTCTAATATACACAACTATTTTGAAACCCATCTGGACATACGGGGTTCAACTTTGGGGTTGCGCTAAACCGTCAAACCTGAAGGTAATACAGACTTCCCAGAATAAGATCCTTCGGTTGATAACCAAGGCACCCTGGTATGTTACTAATCTAACCTTACATCGAGATTTGTGTATAGATTATGTGGCTGATGTCATCAAAGTTCACGCTAAAAGACACGCAGACAGACTCGATTCTCATCCGAACACTCTTGCTAGAGAATTGCTCGATGTTACCGATAATGTAAGAAGACTGAAACGCCAGAAACCGCAGGACCTTGTTTAAGGTAGGGGTAATCGGGTAGGTGCCATTGGGTACTCCTCCCTTCATGTTTAAGTTCATTCACACGTATTACTAAATGTCCTTGATAGACAGCTCGTAATAGTGTATAAATATAAAAAAAAAAAAAAAAAAAAAAAAAAAAAAAAAAAAAAAATTTATTTACTGTAATAAAATCGTACTGAAATATACATGTAAAAAAAGAAAAAAAAAAACTTTTTTAACACTCAAAATTGATAGGTCCGAAATTGAAATAGCATGTGGCAGCACAGAACTTGCTAGCATTTTAAATAAAGCTTGCCAACCTGTGTTCGTTACATCATTTAGGTTGGACGACCTGCATAAGAAATTCCTCGACAAAGATTTGTAATTATGTTTTACTAAAACTTTAATCGTGTTCCCAGCAAACGATGAAACTCTTATTTACAAAACGCTGTTAATTAATGGCTGTTGTTTACTTGTTTTTCGAAGAAACGACTTCCGGTACATTAATTGTTTCATTCTAGTGCGACACGGTGTCCACACTTTGAACATATTCAATCGTCTAAAAAAACACGCGTAGACGTTATTCGAAAGTGTAAACCTTACAAATAATTCAAGAAATCGTCAGAAACTGATCGGTGTATCGAAAGATATATCGAATGCATGTAAAATCTCGAGGGCTTCAAACTAGATCTGTTTTTCGTTTGGTTCGATTTACAAAAATGTTGAATATTTTCCATTAACACCATTAAAAAGAGCACGGTAAAGCTAAAGTTTAATTTTCTTTCAATATAACTTCGAATGGTCAAACTGTATATCCTATTTTTCTTTTCCTCTAGTATAAAACGCCGGAATCACTTTTCTTCTTCTTCTTCTTCTTCTTCTTCTTTGATTAACGTGCCGTGTACTGTCGCCTAGGCCAGAGGCACGGAAAAGATAAGAGTGTTAGATGTAGCGGAATAGGTTAGTGATCTTGAGAAAACGTAGGAGGCGTTCAATTTTGTCGCGGCGATCAGACAGGATTTCGAAAAGGTTGGACGACTGGAGAATTTGTGCTCGATATGAATTATAGGTAGGACAGCTGACAAGTAAATGTTGGATTGTGACAGGAAAATTGCAATTGGAACACAGTGGAGTAGGTTGTCTGAACAGGAGGTGACTACGAGTGATTTTGGAGTGTTCATTGAAATTATTTTAACTCAAAAAAAAAAAAAAAAAGAAACCATCCTTTTTTTAACACGAGCGATTTTTAACAATTTTTAATCGAATTTCAATTTTTTTTTCTTCCCTTTTTCGTAAAATAATCTTCCATACCGATGGTGTAGCGAATTTTTATGTTGATTTCCATTTTAAATGCTCTATTTAATTCGAGAGAACGTTAAAATAGATGTTTTTTCTAATTTATCGCTGAGGCGCGTTATAAAAAAGCTGTTTCAGTTTGGGGAAAAGGAGATTTTTCATTATTGGCAACTTAAAATATTAATTTTTTTCCGGTACTTATTTATTTTTTTGTTTATTTCCTGTTCTCATTCGTATACGATGGTTTTTATTTTACTTTTAATAATCAGCGCAAAGTAAATATGCGCATTGTGTGCATATGTGCACATGTAAGAGGGTCAATTTTTAATTTCAATTTCTCTCGCCTCAAAGTACTCGTCACGCACACCGTATTTAATCGTTACTTAAGGTGATGTTAAAATTATCTCGTAAATCACCGAAAAATCATCTTCACCGTATCTATAATTAATTGCGCATAATTAATGACTCTCAAATATTCTTTCTATAATGTGCGATTTTCTTTCTTCGTAGCTGATTTATTTATAAAAATAATTTATATAAACGGTGTTTATTCTTCGTTTTGAGGAACTGATATTAAAAAATGCGGAAAATTCAATACTTACGCACATTTTATCTAACAATTGATCGTGCTGTAATAACCATGTTCGAGTTTTAGGCGATTTTTTCAGCTGTCATCTCTCGATAATATTACTAATATTATCACGTTTTTCTGTTATTCAGGGCAAAAAGAAAATAAAGAATGCCTTATAAAAACTATAAAAACAAATATTTCAAAAACTATGTATATGACGATATTTGAGGGGGAAATGATCGAACCATTGCCGTTCATGGCATGTATGTATTTTACAAACATGAATGTAAAATTGTATTCTTTTCATGGCTCGTTGATTGTTAAAATGTTACTTCTGATTATTACGTACTTGAAACAATATGCGATCTTAATTATTTGGATGATCCCGAGCGCAGTGGTTGGGCTATTTGCCCGTAGAGGGGGATGGTTTCTTTTCAGTTTCTCAATGCGGGGTTAAATTTTTTCATGGGATATATAAAGTTTTTAGATGTTTTGTTCTTTTTGCTATGGTTTGAATAATATTTTGTGACTGTGCAAATTTATACGCGATAACGACGAACGCTGTTCTGGCAACTTCGTTGTTTATTTATTTGCAACGTAGGGCGTCCGGAATATGCTACTTCTTCCGCACATAATTCAATTTATTTCGGTGCGTAAACATTGCCAATATTTTATTTCTCACGTAATGTTATTATAGTGTAAGGTTTCGGTTAACACAAGTGAACAATGCCGAGGGCTTGCGAAGCAACCTGGTTCTCGCGTTCCGACTAGTTCTGTTAAACTACAATTACGGAAATGTAATATGTAACGTTCGAAATTTAATTTAAATGAATTCCGGTATTGTTTCAGAGCGATAGAAAATGCCGCCAAATCAAGTGGAGACATTGGTTGGTTCCGGACCCGTTACCCACCGTTTCGGTCATCGCGAACCTGCGGACGACGAACAGTCGGTAACAGTGAAGGATGAACGAAAAGAGGTGGTCGAAGTGAATACCAGGCACAGCGGCGAAGGAGCCGTTAAAAGTAACGGAACCGCCAGTAATGAACTGACACCTCAACAACATATCCTATGGAGTAGCGTGGCTATATTTACCTTCTTGCACGGTTTGACGTTGTACTTGATGATCAAGTATATTCTACAAATGAAAATTTTAACCATAGTTTGGGGTGAGTTCCTTTTTTTTTTTTTCTCCCTTTTTAGCATAGATCATAACAATTAAAAAGACACTTAATACTATTCAATTTTAAGGGCATTCGTAATAATTTAAAAAATACGGATTTCGACATAATGTAGCAGTTGCAAAATACGACGTTTCGGTTTCCGAATAGAAATTTTGAACGTGTTTGAAATTGTTCAAAAATCGCTCTGAATAAAACAGCGCGACATATTAACACGACGTTAATCAATTTTATTTAATGCGTAATTTCGCAGAATCTACAAATAATTGACGATAATCGATTAGGTAATTAAATGTGTGTTTTCCTTTATTATCCGTTAAAAAATAGCGTTATCCACTGTTTAATATTTTCTTAAAATCGGAAACCCCAAGGGCAATGACCCGAAATCCGCACAATTAAAGAGGAGCTAAAATATCATATCTTAATATATATATATACAAACTGAGGGAATTAATTAATAATGCAGGAACAATAGATAATAAAGGAAAAGCAAGGATGTATGCGGTGTAGTAAGAAGTAGGAAGACCGAAACTCAAGAGTTGAGAGTGTAGAATTGAGTACTCCTGAGAATGAAGACAGCATTCAAAAAGAATGTGTCTCAGGTTCCCCTTCTGTTGTTCGGTCAAAGCCGATGGCGTGCCCCCTCCAAAAAAAAAAAAAAAAAGAAACAACTGAATATATAAGTTGTTTTGTTTTTGAAACATAAGGCGAGTGAAATTTATTTATTTTTTAAGAAAGTTAAAATTTGAATTTCCTTCATTATATTAACCAAAAATTCAGTACATTACGTCTCCTAAAAATAATTTAATTAAAATGAGCGCATTAAAATATTTCAGCAATGAAAAACTGTGATTAACGAGACGCGTTATTTATTATCTCGAAGTATGTGCATGGGCACCGGCGATGCTAGCGATAAAAATTTAGTTACTAGTCTCTGCTTATCGTGTTTAGAATTCAGGTGTTAAAAAACATTACTGCAGTTCAGCTAGTGATTTAGTTTTTTAATTATAGCCGAGCCTCTGAATAGTTTTTAAAATATATACGAGAAGGGCGATCAGAAAAAAACGCGGAACTCTTTGCAGTGCGTCACTTACTGCAAACTAGTTTTGATCTTTGAGGAAAGTTACAATCCTCCTCTTTTCAAAAATTATACGTCGAACTTCCATTAAAGAAAAAATTGCCTTAAAAATAATTAACGACCGCTTGTTCTTTAGGGCAGAATTACGGCTTTCATTTAAGATGAAAATCAGTGTACTTGCATAAGTGACTAACATTGCGGAAAGTTCGTTTCGTTTTGATAATTCCTCGTACAGATCGCGAACCACTCGGATGGACTTAATTCAAACGTGCGTGGCTCGCAGATAGAATGTTGCAGTTTCTTTCAATTTAAAAAAACAGTTTGCAAGTTCGCATAGGTGACTCACACTGCCAGGAGTTCCGTTTCTTTTTAATCAACCCTCTTATATGCTGAACCCTTTCATTGAATTCCACTCTAGTAATATTTATACAAGTGACTATATATATATATATATATATATATATATATATACTATTATTAATATATCGACGTGTTTGCTAATTAATTTAGATGGTTTAAATTTCCATATTTTGATTATACACGAGCGGTGTCTCAGAAGTAATGCCTGATTTTTTATAACTTGGTAACAACGAAAGTACGGCGAGCTGTAAAGATATGTATTTCACATTAAAATGGAAAAAAAATAATCCCTAGGAGAACGCGAAACGTTGCTTCCTCTGGAAACGGGAGTTGTTGTTGAATAATGCATGGTTATCCCGTTGTTTTTTATGTGCGAAAGGTTTAAAGTCGTTAGAAATTTATAAGGAATTGTATTTTGTGTATGGCGCGAGGTGTATGGATGAATATCTATGGTCCGTCATCGGGTTAAAATGTTCAAGAAGGAAAGGAAATCTATTTTTTTTTTATTTCTTTTTGGACACGATAGCAAAGGATCTTCGTCCAGCAGTAACAGGAAAGAAGAGGATCAGTTAAATACTGATTCGGTCAGAAATAGTCAGAATGAAGGAACCAAGCACTGAAGGAAATGAACTAGGAGGGCAGTGGTGCGATGTAAGAGGCGTAATACATACCATGAAGTCTAAGATATAACAAATTGGAATAATGAAGAACGGCCCCCCGTTCGGTCGAGAGGATCGACATTTAAAGATCTGGTTGGGATCACAGACAATTTCCTGATTCGGATGAAGATGACACAGTTAGGAGTAGGAGTTTGACGAAAACGCGAGGAAAGTAACCTAATATAATTAAAGAGCAAACGAATAATAGAGATTGCAACGGAATTTCGTAGAATCGGAAGGCCATAAAAGCAAGAGTGAGTAGAAGGATTTGGCTGGATCGACAGATTAAAAGAAAGACAGGTTTGGAAAAGGAAAAGGTGTAAATATCTGACCAGAATCTAGTATGAAATTTTAACCACGGGGATGGCAAATTAGAAACGGGGATTTTATTGAAATAGAGGCAGGAGAATGAAGAAACTCCAGTTGAGGAATTTGCCTTCTCATTACCTTCAATGCCTGCATGACTAGGGACCCAGAGCAAATAAACGCGAATAAAATGGAGAGCGAGAAGATTGTAAATAAGGGAACGAATAAAAAGAGTGACAAAGTGTCGCACGAGTGAGTAAGAAAAGGAGAGAAAATAGCTTGGAGAATACTTATGGAGTTGAAGATAATCAAATAGGTGGAAAAGAAGCGATGAGAAGATATATAGACGAGGGAACGTATCGACAACCTACTAGATCGTGATTAATAATGAAATGCCGCATATGAGCAACCGAAGAATTTCTGGAAAATTCTAACGATAGCTTTTTCTCCAACTCCTGTACTCGTCAGACTTTGCTTCTAATGATTTCTGTCAGTTTCCAAACCTCCAACGTCACACTTCGATTGGAAGAGATTCAATCCTAACGAAGTGCTGGAATAGGAAATTAATGTGTGCTTAAAAAAGCAAGTGAAAAAAAATTTTTTACGGACATTTCCAAGTTAAAAGATCGATATAAAAATTGTTTATTGGTTCACAACTATACAGAGAAATATAGTGTGTAAATCAAATTCTAAATAAATTCGCTTTTAAATTTCAGCTATGTTTATTTTTACGTATTTTACCGCTAAACCCTTGCATTAGATACAATTATATCTGGCTGGTGTAGGATAGATTTTATTACCTAAAATTCTAGAGAATTTTAGGTTTATAGTTTGTACTAAAAGAACTCTTTTTCTTCCTTTTTTTTTTTTTTTTTTTAAACGTACTTTCGTTAATTTTGAAAATTATTAAAGATTTGTGAACTTTTTACATCTAGTTATTTTCTGTAAGAATAAATTGGTAGTCTGTAAAGAGTTGGGAAATTGTTCATTAAATAATTAGACAATTATTGACAGTTAATATACATATACGGTATTTACAAGGTTGGATCTTGTTGTTTAAAACGTTTAAGCCTCTTTTACGTTTTATTTGGTATCGAGAATTTGAACTGTTCTTTGCGCTATATGTATATTTATTTCTGGAAGGAGTTGTACCGTATTTTTGTATTAACTAATCTTATCTTTAATCCTACAATTTAACATTTTAACTTGATTTTTGTAATGTTTCCGTACAAAATTTTTCATAGAAGCAATTTCGGTTGCTACAAGTTTCTTTTAACATTTAAATAATTCTTTAGATTTTTGCTCTTTATGTCGTTAATTTTCCAACCGTCCACTTTTAAAGTGTTTTTTATATGTGATAAATCCAACTGTCAGTTTAGCAATTTTTTGGTTCAATCTTTAATTGCACTTTTAAATTTTATTATTAGTAACCGATTCTTAATCGACTGTTTTGGCATAAAGTTTTATTTGCTATTTTATATATCGTTTATCTAAAAAGTATACATACCTATCGAATACTGTTTTCTAAATTTAATCGTTTTTGTATATTATTAAATTTATTAAATTTCTTTCTTTTTTATTTTTATTTTTTATTCCATTGTAACTAGTACGAGAGTAAATCTTCGGATTATAATCTTAGATTTTAAGTAACTAATTATACTTCTCTAGTTAAAATCCCTTAATAATATTAAATCGCTGTTGCATGTAATACATTTTTCGTTACTTTAAAATAATCCGCAAATTTATCTGGCAGCATAATATGCGTCAAATTTCTTCAATGGAAATGTTAGTTAGGAGACGAAGAATGTATACAGAAAAATAGTTTCTGCATAATTTGTTTGATGTTTTTCTGCGCAATAATTTATATATTAATCAATATTATGTATTTTATTAAATATTACGTCATTGCTTTATATACACGGAAAATTAACATATGCTTTAATTAACGTTAATAATTCTAATCACACTGAATAAACGATTTAACCAAATTTTTTCCATTTTAATGTAAGATTTTAGAAAAAGCGCTATGCTTATTTCATATACTTTAAGTAATGGGATTCTCTCTCATATCGCCAGTGAAACCCTTGATAATCTGACTTTTTTGTATCTGTTCAATATTTACATTCTTTCTTCTTTGTTTGTGATATAATTAATTCGAATTTTTCTCTTTATAATATCATCCGTACTTTTCAATACATTTAATACTGTAATTTTATGATCCACTTTAAAATTATTATTTCGAAAAACTAGCGCCTTCTCTACAGTTCTACTTTATTTTACGTTTGAAATTGTTAGAGTCGGGTTGTATAAATATATTTTTGCTATTTTATTTTTTTTGGTACGTTTAAAGTTTTAATTATATTTAACGGATTAATCGAGATTGATGCAGAAAAAAATTTGCGAGATTAAACAATACCGCCAGCGTCTTATTCGTTTTTAAACGTGTAATAAATGCGCGTATTTTTATAAAGGCGACTAAGTTCGGCAAACATAAATCGATCAAATTGGGCTGGTTGTTAATAATATAAAAACGCCTTTTTCAACCACCTTTGATAATAGACGGAGAGTGTTTAAAAAAGTGCCGTAGTAAAACATCAATAAATTTGCCAGTAACATAGCGGAAAATGGCAAACATATTGGATTATGCGGATGTTATTAAAAAAAAAAAAAAAAAAAAAAAAAAAAGAAATGATAAGGAATCTACGCCATTAATTAAAATGAAAAATATCTTATAATAAAACAAACTTTAATAACAAACAATATAGAACAATAAATTAGATAAATACCTATTTAGAAACGTTTTCGGGCATAACCCATCATCAGCTAACACTAACTTAAAGGAAACTTAAAACATACTGAAGTGAATATAGGGAATACATGTGTGTATATATAGTAGATGTAAAGAGGAATAAACATAGCAGGTATAAAAATCAATAGGTTGAAAATGCTAATAATTATTAATATAAAATATAAAAAATAAAAAACAAGAAGACAAAAAGTTAAATTTTTATATTAAACAGTGGATTATTATTATTAGGTGTTTGGTCATTTAAAATATTATTTTTATATTTATTTATATAATAATTTTCTGCAATGTTCATATTATTACCTTTGTGATAAGTAGCCAGGATGGTTACAGTATTTTCTATTGAATTAGGTTTATGTTTATTTTTAATTAGATGTTCTGCATAGGTTGATTTTTCTATTTCATTATTATTAAATGCTTTTATATGTTCTTTATATCTGCAATTAATTTTTCGCCCTGTTTGACCAATGTATGATTTCTCACAATCGGTACAATTTATTTTATTTTATATATACCGCTATTTTCGTAAATATTATTATTTTTTAAATTTAAGGTGTTTATTTTATATCTTAAATTATTTTTAGTTTTGAGTGCTACATTTAAACCTTGTTTTTTGAATAAATTGTTTAATTTGTATATGTTATTGTTTTGTAAATGTGAATGTTATCCATCCTTTATTGTTAGTAGCATTATTGACTCTTAATTTTTGTATATATTTAGATTTTGATTTTATTTTGTGAATTAGTTTATCTATTATTTGTTCGTCATAACCATTATTTCTTGCCAAAGTCTTTAATATATTAATTTCTATTTGTTTTTTATTTATATTCATGGGTGTAGTTAATAATCTATTTATTGCAGTCATGAAGTAAGCATATTTATGTTGGTTTGGGTGATTTGATGTTTTATGAATTATATTATCAGTGGTGGTTTGTTTTCTATAAATATTATATGTTAACTTATCCTTTGATTTTATTATTGTTATATCTAAGAAATTTATTTTGTTATTTTCTTCTTTTTCCATAGTATAATGAATATTTTTGTGAATTTTATTTAAATCATTTAGAATGTCATTTTCAGTATTACTACTATCTCTTTACTCGCACCCCTCGCCCAGTCTGACGAGTCTGCCCAAACTGCTCAGCCGCTCCGATTTCTATTCGTCATACTTGACTGCTCGGGTACACTTTCACAGCGTCAAAAATCATACAAAAGTTTCTCCACGACATCACTCCTAGAAGACTCGGACAATTCTGTTTCCGTCTTCTTCAAGTTTCTCGAAGATACTAACCTCTACAATTAAATTTAACCCACCTCTCGATGTCTTGCTGCTAGCCTGTGATGCGGTAAGCACGTATGAAAAAATAATAAAAAAAAAAAAAAAAAAAAAATGAAAAATAATAGAGAGACCATAAATATTATTGAGCATTTGGCGGTAAAAATACATCCTACCAAAAATAATACAGAGAGATGTGTTGGTAATGTTAAAATGTGTGCAAAATTAAAAGATTACGGAAGTTAAAACAAATATCGTATATAGAATAAATAGGTATTGCAATCAACTAATAATATGATGTCATCTAGAGACACGTTTGTTTTCGATATTTGTTGAGTCGTTGCGAAATAGTTATTTTAATTTGTTTAGAAATACATATCTTAGAGAAAAAAATTGCCCGACATATTCGCGAAATAAGAAGACACGGTCTAGTACGAAATATTGCGAATGATTTCAATGAGGAAAAACGAAAGATATTAGGTGTTAAAATTTTAAGCGAGAAATATATCACCCTACAAAATATTGAAATATAACTTGAGGTCTGGTGTGAGTGCAATTGTATTACGGAAAACCTTTTTGTTATAATTTCAACGCAGCTTGGAACAGTATTTCGATGTATATTTTTAATTTATAATTTTTTTCCGTCAATGTAATATTGTTGGTATGAAATTTTCCAATTGAGACATATACGTCAAGACTAAATATGCTATCAGCGGCGGCGCGTGTTCTTCACAAACGTTCATGGGGCGCGCGCTTTAAAATTCATTTCGAACGTGTGCTGCTAAGGTTAAAGTTGTTTTTGAAATATTCTATGTCCTGACTAAGTTTCAATTGATCGCATTTATTGCGAAAAGTACAATTTCAAATATGCTGCATATGTTTTTTTGCTTCGTTTTCTTCGGAATAGGTGACACTTTGTTGTGCTAGTGTGCAGCGTGAAGTATGTTAGTAGACTTTATTATTTCAGCATTGTTCGTTCAGTCGCCATACTCTGACGTTCCTCGTATCGGTATACTAGACAGCTATAATAGCGTAACTAAAGGAGAGAACTGTGCGTGCAAACGCTGCTGCCATACACTTTAAACTAATTATCGTTAATTAAATGCGTTGCTTCTATTAATAGTGGTCCTGTGTCGCGGTAATTGTGGAATCTTACGCACGCAAAAGATGCGTTTTATTTGAATTTTAAAATGATGTTTTTTTTTGTTGTTTTTTTTTTTGTTTTTTTTTTCTCGTTGTAAAGTGTAAATACATATACATAAAAATAATAAATGATTAAGAATTTTTTTTTTTTTTTTTTTTTTTTGGTGGGCGCGCCAGTGGCATTGACCCAACAACAGGAAAAGCTAAGCTAAAGAACTAAATAGCTAGGCGGGTACTTCGGATTGGATAAAGTTTTGGATTTAACTTAGTTGACAGTTTCGGAAACATTATCGAAGAGCTTTATGACGCGGTAAAGAAAAGGAATTAAAAACCTTGAAAATTACAGCTCTTTGCGAAGATAAAAATTCATTCAGATAAAACTTTCGTTATATTGGAAATGAAAAGTAATATTAAAACCGAAACGGCATCTGAAAGAGAGAGATTTGCATTGGTTAACGATATTTCACGGACTTTGTTTGGGTTAGAAATTGTTTTGCAGGTTGTACATTTCAGTATGAAGTAGACAAAATTTCAGTATATGTGTAAAGATGGCAAGAAACGAAAAATTAGTCATGATTAATTTTTTTTATAAAACCATAAGTTCAAACTAGGCTGTGCATCTAGTTATTAAACGCATATACAACGATTGCACCGAGTGTTTTTTTTCTCGATTAGTTGTTGTTTTAACATACTTGTTTATGGTGTTAGTTATAAATAATCGAAATCTTATCAGTTCCTGATTCTATTTCGGCATTATAGTAAGAATATAGTATTAATCGCCAGAAACGTGTGGTCACTTTGTAGTGATCACTTGATTGTAAACGTGAAAAGTACTAGTGGATCAAATTTTTTGTCGGAATTGTGCTGGACTTTTTGTAAATTTCTCTCAAGCAGCTTTACGGAATTGATTTACTTGATTTCCGGTTAATGGGCAATGTATGTTTATAATGTGTTGCGTTGTGGTTTACAGTTCGTATTTAAAAAATTTCGGGGTCGTTGCTGGCTATAATATGGAACTGTAATAAGAGCCGCAGTTATCATTTTGGAGTCCTGATTGTGGATTGTGTTTTGACGGGCGCGATGTTTTAATAACTCCGCGTGTATTTCAATATAAGCAGTACACCATCTGAAAGAATATATCATGGCGAACGGCTGGTCAAGTATCGTATTATACATGGAGCTGTTTTTCTCTTTATTTTTTTGAGAAGACGGCAATGGGCTTAATATATGTACAGAGACAAAATACGAATAGATGGCGAATTAGTTTGTTTAAGAGATAATTTTATCGATGATTTATTAAAACATATTAACATATTTTTAATAAAAAATAATATAAATATAAATCACAAATTCAATAACGTACGAGATCATCAACACAACCTTACTTCATACACGAGAAGAAATCGTTAACGCTTAAACGGACTTTATGATGTTCAGCCTGACTTGATTTTAAAAGTGTTGATAATACGGGCACGAAAGAAACGGCTTCCTTTGCGGTTTTGTTGCCAGCTATTTCTTGTTCATCGATTCCTTTGCCACTTGCTGTTCATTTAATGAGTATTATTCGGAGCTCTTATTTGTAAGTCAATTGTGCTATTCCTTTATTTGGCTAAAATTGCTGTACAGATAATAGGTTCGCGTTTGTTGATTTCATGGCTGACAAAATCTGTACGGATCGGTAATACTAAGTGGTGTTCTGTTAATAACGAATACTTTATCGATAAAATCATTTGCTTTTAGTTCTGTTAGAAGGATGGAAAAAAAGTCTGATAGGCAGATCGTTCGGTTAAATGTCTCCGAACCACCCTCCGAATCATACTTATTTTTCGTTCAAAATCTGGCCCGTCGGAAGGTGTAATGTTATGACGAATGGACAAATAGTGATAATTAACAAACAGAGAGCCGTTGAAAAATCGAATTTACTGGGAAAAAATAATTTTTTAATTTATTTTTCACATATTTTACAGACAACAATTAGGTAGTAGTACTATCTCACTACTGCACGTTGTGCAAATATCGGATGTCTGGGCTAATGTCCAATGTAACTTTTAACGGCTTTGAATTTTTTCATTCGATTTTGTGTACATTATATTAGTTTTTGTAATTTTCGGTAACTGAGCAATATTTTTAAACTTATCCTTAAGAAACTGTATGCAATTTTGCTAATGGTATAATTTGTTTGTATTTACGTCACCAGTGTTTTCTTAAAAATATTATCGGAAGGGTGTAAATAATTATTTGTAAAAAGTAAATATAATTGTTTACATATTTATAAATATTTACAAATGAAAGTAATAATTTACAAATTAAATGTTTGTAAATTTTGGGTCTGAATTAAAAAACAAAAATTCTGAAACTTTTTTTTTTCAACGTTAGAGTATAACATGTATATAATGATCATCACTGATTCGCAACTGAATAACATGAACCGGAAGTAAACGGCACCATTGTTTGGAGAGATGTCATTAAGTGTTTTGTCAATTGAAAAAAAAAATTTTTTGTTTTCTATTTTTTTCGACAATATTGAGCTATGTCAAGACGCACTGATTACTCAGTTGACTAGTTCATGATTTTACTAAAGTATTTCTGCGTTTTCTTAAATTTTTTAAAGTACACCCCTTACCAAATTTACTCAAAATCTAATAGCAACAATTATTCTACACATCTCTGCATACTTCCAATGATATATATATATATATATATATATATATATATATATATATATATATATATAATTCATCAGCGAAAGATCGGGCAAAAGATCAACTTTCAAGTGCTAGAATAGAATTTATGTTTTGCAGCGAAATATAAAATGGATTTCATTAGTGGCGTCCAAACCCGCCCTTTTTTTCAAAACGTACAACGAAATCTATTAAATTTATATATATATATATATATATATATATATATATATATATATATATATATGTACTCGTATATATCGGTTATTGATAGCATTAATTGTTCAAGCTCGCTAATGTTTTATAGAAAATCCATAGCCTACACATAATGCATTGACATTTATTTAAAAGGCGTTTCGAATTCTCCATACTTGGAAATATAATCATAAAATCATAAAATTATTGATTTCATCTCTATAGTCTAATAATGCGTCTCTACGTTTGTTTAAAATGTTAATTATTTAATGGCATAAAATATAATCGCCGTCGCGATAGCTTAGTAGCGTAGCTCTTAGACAATAACACTTAAGCCCTCGAGTTAGATCTTAGGTACGATAAAGGTATTAAAATGGCGGGCGATATATTTTTTATTTTAAATAAGCGGTTACTTGTTAATCAAGTAATGACGATCAGAGTAAAAAGTTTAGTTTAAAGCTTCTGCGTGGTTATTTCGAAACCGACTTTAATCTATTGTGAACAAAACCGAAAAAACAATTAAGAAAATAGAACCGGTTTTTACCATGAATCATTTAAAAGTAATTCGGTTTTGCTAAATAGATGATAAGGTAATTTCAAATTTTAAAGAATTTTTTTTCATACTAAAATGATTCTTTTTCTCTAACCGTACCGTGTATAAAGTTTTTAGCTATAGAAGGTCCGACATTTTTAATAAAGAAAAGAAGGGATGTTTTATGTAGCCAATATTTCAGATTAAGCGGGATAGTTTGTGCTTTAGGCGGTGATTTCATGCGAATGGACGCAAGTAGCGAATAAGCGAGTACATGCGAATGTTAAGTTACATTGAAAGTAACGACAATGGTTACCGTTACGCGAATATTACTCGCGAGTGGCGAATGAATTGAAATGATTCAATTCATTCGCTTATTCGCCTAATGATTTTTCCCCTATTTCTTCACAGTACATGCGTGAACAGTTAGGCTAATTTCAATCTCAATTGCAACGGATACAGAATTTGAAATATAGTCCGTCATCAACACTTTCATGGTCTAGTTTAAATGAGTGTTGGATCAACCAGACGAGTTTTTAAATAATTTAACCAATTAGATATATAATGTGTTTCTGTAATTTTAAATTTTGATGCATGTGTATATATATTGTATTTACCTAAATGTAATAGAAAGCCTTTCAACTGAGCAAATTACTTTCACGGCTCGTCGTTAGCAGTTTTCATAATTTTTTTTTCTATTTTCGACAAAATAGAATTTAAGTGTAAACGGAGAGTCATTCTGTAATACTCGAAAAATTCAGTTTCGTTCAACAACAGCTATTTGTACAAATTATGGAATTCCGCCATCTATTGTTCGTCTTTTAAAAATTACATTATTCGATTTTTTTTTTTTTCAAACTGTTTATAACATTTGTATTTTAAATGATAACTATTTATAAACAGGAATAATTGAGACATTGGTTTATCTTAAAGCACAAACCGAGACTGATAGTTGAAAATTAAGTGTGTAAAACTACGGAAAAATCGATTTTTCGCTACTTGCGACTCGCGTGAACAGTAACCACATTATTCACGCGCGAGTTATTCGCTCAATTCACTTTTACGGTATTCGAAATTCGCGTGAACGATAACCGCGGCCTTAAACTTTAGTGTAAGGACGAGATAATATAGGACAGACAAATATGACCGTGTGTATATACTTTGTGTGTCCGATGGAAAGCCGACACAGGGCACAGTATTAGGTCTTTGTGACAAAAGCAATTGTGATTTCACGGATAAACGTCGTCTCTAATGAGGTGAAAGTGTGATGGTCCCGAGTTAATTCATTTATCTCACCGAAAGATCCAAAAAAAATTTTCAATTAGATATTTACTGCTGAATGGTATTTGGAGCAGGTCGCATCATCTTCCGCTGCTCCGTCGGCAATTGTGTTAGAACGTTTTTTGAGTGTATCCAACATTTGAACAACGAGACAAGAGACCGACTTCTTGCTGCGAGGATTTCGTAGATGGAAGCTGTTACGTGTTTTCTAAATTTTGCATAGCACAATATCTGCGCTTATCTGATCTATATCTGAAAAGTTAACGATGGGCAGCAGTATAATTCTGAGGACGGCAAAGGAAACCCTTAAGGTGTGATTATGTTTTTGCACACCAAATGCTGTGACCTTTCCAAACTGCATTCATCACTTTAATATACTATTTTTCCTACGAACGATGACAGCTGATGAACGATTGCTAACTTGGATTCTTTTCAAGGTAGCGGTCAATAATTAAGTGAAGCTGTGTCGTTGAGATAAATCATCATGTGGGTTGTAGATCGAACCTCCCCAAAAACCTGGGTGACTGGGTGCCTTTGTAATTCGTATAGGCAGGATACGGAATTCAGTGTACATCTGCTTGTTTGGAAAAATAAATAAAGACTGTGTCTGGATGATTCTTGTCGCGATGCTAACACCATTTTTGCCGCTAGATAATGAATATTAGAGGCGGTTTTTAAGAGTAAATTTGAAGTAAGATGGTCGTGACGCATCGACGGAGACCGTTCAGATGCTTTGTCGAAGAAATTCCGTGATAGGAGATGTTCGGAAAGCACCAGTAACGGCAGGAAAAGAGTGGGGGATCCCATAATCACATTTAGAACCTACTGTTGATCTATATATAACCATCAAAGGGAAACGATGAGTTCCGTATAATGTACGCACCTACGTCCTAAGATGATTTAACTTACTCGAGCATGATTTCTCTTTGCGCAGTAGGCCAGTTATCGTAACCAATTAGATTCATCTGCGGCGCGGTTGTTGTTAGTTGGAAACAAGATAGATTGTTCGTATTTTAAAAAATAAGATACAGCTGAAAACATTGAAAAACTTGAGTATTTATTTTTCTTTCCTCATTAGTACGATTTATTTTGAAAATGTGAACAGATTAGTGCTTAAAAATATTTTACGTGTTATTGTGAAAACATTTGTTTTAAATTGTACATTTTAAAAAATAATAATGTTTTTATAAATTATATAATATATAAAAAATAATAAATTATATATAATCTTGTAACTATTATTTTTTTGCAATCGAAGAAAGAGTAGTAGAGGAAGCGCATTACGTGCGAGCCAGATAAATTCATCAAACCAATGAATACAAAAAAAAAAAAAAACGCTATGCGATAAGGACG
Source organism: Icerya purchasi (assembly GCA_039619475.1). Lineage (NCBI taxonomy): Eukaryota > Metazoa > Arthropoda > Insecta > Hemiptera > Monophlebidae > Icerya > Icerya purchasi. Next base: position 503,151,919 of record CM077115.1, on the reverse strand, counting down.
CTGATAGTGCAGACATTAGTGTACCGTCGAGGAAACTAAAACTTCCTGAAACTGATAATCTAACACCTATTAATAGTCTCATAAATTTTCGAAAGTTTTATGTTTTGCAAAATCACTACATATTGGTTAATACCGTGTGAAAATTACATTTTTATTATTTTTTCGTTTCACATACGATTGTGTACTTGAAATCCTGCAGATTGTTTTGGCCTTTGCTGAGAACGGTGCCTATCATAATTATGTTCAGCGTTATTTTGATTCAAAAAAAAAAAAAAATAAAGGAGATTAATTGTTTAAATACGTGTATAATAAACATATTATTCTCTTTTAAATAAGTAGAAACCCCTATTTTAGGCCTCCGAATTTGTATGACTGTTTAAATTACAGAAATCCATAAAACACAAACACATCTTCTTGTTTCTGGGCACTGTTTATAAAAGATAACTCGGTAGTCAGTATTTCTAGTTGTACCCACTAGTCCGATAAAAAAGAAAAACCGTCGTTGACGTCGTCTACTCGACTCTTATCAAGTTGCTGAACTTGGATAATTTGCAGCGATTTTTTTTTTTTTTTCTTTTCCGGCACTAGAATCGTAAAAAATAAATGACTAAGTTTATTTTATTTACTTTTTTATTTTTTTAACTCTTCGTCGTTATTTTCCGCGAGAAAACTCATTAAAAAGAAGAAGAAAAAAAAACAGTCTAAATTAGGGGGTGTTGATTCAGATTGCAAAAATACCAAAATTAAAATTTCTATCAAATATGTGGATGGACGTCAAATCGCGTGCGCGCCAACTTCATTTTCCAGCGAGTGAGCGATCGACGATAGGAGGGCCTCAATACATAAATCATAGCTACTACTAGTGATATCTTTCTTTTAAAAGTACAGATGCATCGACAGCGCATACGTTTATTCCGCTGTCTAAGTCACATAGATTATAGTCACCATTACTCACACACCCTCATCACGGATTATAATTCGAACAACCACATCAGAAAACGTAATCGGCATTACCCGAGATTGTACAATTGCATGGGTTTGTCTTAAAAGTTGTTCAACTGCCTATACTAATTTCTCTTAATCTAAGCAGTTATCATCATCATTACTAGGTAATATTTTAAACAATGCAGATTTCGTTATTCGTATCGATGTACATATATGTTTGTGTAAACTTGACTATCTCATCACGAGTACATCCTCTGTACCCCCAGCTAGTAATTCTTCTATAAAACTTACAGGAGAGTAAATATTTCAATTACGTTATTCTTAAGGGGGGGAAATAATAGTTTGCGTAGCAATGTTTGTGTTACGAATTCAGTTACATATTTCATAACGCTTTTTTTGTGTTACCATCTCGGCGCGAAAAAGACGTTGTTTATAATTTATGTTGTCTGAGGCTTCGCCCGCATAATACGTTTAAATATTTAATTTTTACCGTCTATTAATTCAATACTTTGCCTATGTTATAATGCTGTTTCCCCGACTTGGGTCATCCGCTATTTTCTCCCTATATACTTATTAGAGTCAAATGCATTTATAAAGGTCCCCCGTTGCTTTTATCATTGGCAATCATCCGTTTTTTATTCCTTTACCATCCAATTTTTCTCATAACACTGATTTTACAAACTGTTCATCTATCTACACTCCCTTCTGTGGACTTCAAATGTAAATGATTTTTATTTTATTATACCTTTTTAAATTAACACGTAAACAAAGTTAAGTTTTTAAATATTATAAATAAAAAAGTTTCTTAACTATTTCTCTTTGTTTCTCTTAATATTAATTAGAAAATGAGGAAATGCATTCTGATTTTTATTCTGGAAATATCTTTACATCATGGCGATGACGGAAATCAACACTGTTCGCCTCCCTTTTATCGTGACGCGATAAATCATGGGCTAAAATCTTTCCCAGAAATAACCCGAACTGCGAAAACCGTATCAAAATCTGTCTAATAGTTTTCAAGATCATCGTGTATAAACAGACAGATAGGCACGATTTTGGACTTTTATTTATATATATATATATATTATATGTATATGTATATATGTATATATATATATATATATATATATATATGTGTGTGTGTATATATATATATATATATATATATATATATATATATATATATATATATATATATATGTACGTATAAATGCGCTTGCGCGTGCAAATTATAAGCAAAAAATACAAAAGAACAATATAATAAATTCACAAAAATTAAAAAACAAACATGTTTCAAAGTCACTTACTGCATGTAAACATGTTGTTTTTTTTGTTTTTTTTTGAATTTGTTATACTCCAATTCTTTTATGTTTATTTATTTCTACTTAATTATATGCAGGAACAGGACTATTGGTAACTTGGAAATTTAAATTTATGTATATCTCTACGGAGAAGGCACTGTAATCGTGGTTCGCTGATAATTTACATATCTTTTAAATTGTTGCAATTTTTATATCGGTTATTATATACTTTTCTGCAAGTGGCGCGTATTTATTAATTGTAATTAAACATAGCGGTACTTGAAAAAACAGAAAATTTACGTTCCAATTACATTTTTTTTTTTGCAAATTTAGTTCCGCTTTGGTGAGCAAAGGAAATGCAATAATTTAGAATCTCGGTGTTGGTTTTGAATCATTCTTTCCGAAAGTTTTATTGTTCAGGGTCGGACTTAATCGAAGCTAATCTAGCGTGCTAGTTGATTGCTGTTTATATGTCATGAGGACCGTTATTTTTTTGTCTTCTTTCGTTCGTCTCATTATTACGAGAGATATATTATCGTTTAACAGCTTGCCAGAGTCTAGAACTTCTTTTCTTCTTGAAGAGAATTTACCGATGAACGTCGAGAGAGACGTGATTGCGTGGCAAAAACCAATGACAAATGAGGTTAAATAACGGTTTTTTTTTCGCACAAATTATAATTCTGTCGATTGTAATAATCGTCGGTCACAACATTTGATAACAGAATCCGATATACCATTATTATTCTGTATTCTTCTCCTCCTCCTCGTTTCCTTTTTTGTTTTAAAACGAGCGTAATTTTTTGCTCTTTCCTATTTGGTCACTTTGATTTTAGACAGCACACAGACACACACACGCGTCCATTCCGCTAGCTTGTTATATTCAGTCGAGTCGGTCTATACTTTTTACTAGTTTCCGTTCCTGCGAAAAACCGCTATACTTCTGCATTTTAGAAGTTTTTCAATATTTCAGCTAGTAAATATCCCGGATTTTGATGTATGCAGACGACAAATAATTTCGGTTATTTGAAAATATTGCGCGATTATTTCAATCGCTTAAGTGTAATTTTCTCTCCCCCCCCCCCCTTTAAAGAGACGTAAGATTCAAAAAAACGATTTTTTCCGCTCATAATCTGGCGTTAAAAATGTCGGAGATCCGAATAAAATTGGTCCTAGGTTTCTAAAGTCATTTTTGAGACACCACCTAGCGCATGAAATGTGCGAGAAGTACACATCCAAAAGCTAATTTTAAACTTTAAACGGTTTTTCTGAAAAAATTAATTTTTTACCCTTAGGATGTATTTTTTCTTTTTTGTTTTATTAAATGAATATGCGTGCCCCATTCTTATTTAAAACCTCGTCGAGCTAGTGCTTGCCGTTGAGATTTTACACGACCTTAATATTTATTAAATGTAAGTATGTTAATTCCGTAATACTTAAATTCTGATTACACGTTGTATTTATTTGAAATATTGAAATCTCTGTATTGTTTACCATTATATTAGATTGTACAATATAGAAATTTATAATATTTTTATTATACCGTATGGTAAAAATAATTGAATTTAGTCGTTGGGTCAATAACTCTTGCTGGTAAGCCCCCCCCCCCAAAAAAAAAATTTGTACTGAAGAGTGAAAATATGTCAAAATTTCTTGAGCTCAGGTTAGTTTTGACCGTTTTTATTTGAATATATACTTAATAGTCGTCGTTTTGTTTCTGCATATTTGATTATTTTTTTTTCGGGCGTCAAAAATTCAACCCATCGACAATTTATATTATTGTACTTTTTATTGTAAAATTTAGACTTTGATAAATTTGTAATACGTTTTTTCGGTATGTATTGAAGTATCGAATGGATATTATAATTTTTTCATTGGTGTAAAACTATACGCTTTCCTGAAATAAATTTATTGATTTTGTGTCGCTATTCGCATCACCGGAGGGGATTGTAGCAGGCACGAATCCTAATTTGTCTGGGAGACTGAGTAATAAAACCGCGCCATTTAAATTGTCGCGTATGCTGCTCTTCCTTGTTTTACGAACTTTTAAGGATTCATTGTGTCGCGTTGCATGATTCTTAAACTTGTCGAATGCATCGTTGCAACTGAAGCCTTTGTGTACATTCATTGTATGATAAAAGCACTTTTAAGTTAAACTCTACAGATCGATAAACAGTTATCTTTTATTTTCCTTTTTGCTTTTTTTCATTTCATCAATGCGCTATTATTTTCCTCTTTGTGGGGTAAAATAATAGTTGTTAACACATATTAAAGTGAAAAACGAACGCAGTTTGTTTTAAAAGTTTGGATAAAAAATTTAGTAGTTAGTTTTTAACCGTCAAAATTCAAAATCAAAAAATTCAGCGGTATAAAAATAGATAATGCCTTTGCTGCGTGTATTCGAGATAATTTTTTAAAATCGAGCAAGTTCTGCATTTTTTCCATAGCGCTTCGGTCTTTAAGTAGTGGGTCTTTAAAACGAATTACAAAAGAAAGAAAAACTTTCAGCGAACTCGATTCTGTATTTAATCGTTACAGCAAAGAGCGTGATCTGTTTATTGATATATCTGTTTATTACAATCATGGTTTATGCTTGCTGTACGGTAAGTAAATTTAAATACACCGATATAAAACAATTATTTAATTTTTTTATTAAATTCATGATTACGAGGTGAGTGCTGCCGATTACATTTTTCTCAGGTTTTCAGCGAGTTTGTTGTTTTTTAAATGTTATTTATTGGAGTTTTTATATCATTAGGAGGCTCAATAAGGTATGAATTAAACAATGCAGTTTAATTAAAAAACATAATTAGACGGGATTCCGGCGAAAGTAATTTTAAGACGAAGAAATTTATCAGTGCCTAAGAAGAAGAAGTTTGCTCGGCCCTTTTAATTCAAAGCAACAAGTAAGGTGTGATATTGTCGACGGCAAGTTTATTGCTAAGCCAGCTGACTTGGTCGGTTAGTGAATTGTGTTTCGTTCGGGTAGAATAATCCCGCTGCTGCACATTGATAATTCAAAAAAGTTCACTTGCGCCGCGTTACTGTCTGTAATTGAGGCGCCGGTAAAAAAAAACAACAAAAAACGAATAATTGTTGAACTGAATAAAACGTTTTATTGAATTTTCCAAGCGACGCAGACGGAAAAGTCAGTATCAGTGAAAGTTTCTCCAACGGAACTAGAGAAACATGACGATAGGACGCGGTTTTCAATGAAGGAAAGAGGTTCATGATGCACATTCTGCTTAGAAACTGATGGGGGAAACTTTAATGTGCAGCGGAAAAAATATACTTTTGGGTTTTCCGACTACTAGGCCGTTTTTAGGAGTTGCTTAAATGAAATAAGCTGGTTACGACGATGGCGAAGCCGTGTATTTCATGGAGGTGTGACAATAAGCGCTCCAGGAAACATTCTGATCGGATGTTTTTCATTGATGGGACTCCCCATCCTGGCTTGTCCATGATTTTTGTAGCACGCTAACGTTTTAAATATCCGTTATGCCAGCATGCAAAGTAAAAACGGTTTAGGTGAAGTTTTGCCTTGGACGGACTGTTTAGTTGATGTGTTTAATTTATGCTTTTTTACAGTTGTACATAAAATACAAAGTAAATTTAAGGAAAATTTTAATAGGCGAGATTTTTTTCACCTTAATTAGTGTACACTCGTTTTAATTTTTAAATCCCCCCCGCCCACCCCCCCATCAAGTGTAATGTGAAACGGTCAAAGTGCACATTAACGTAACGGTACACAACGTATTTGTGGAATTGTATTTTATGTTCATTCGAACACAGGGTGTAAATAAATCATTACTTTCGTTTCTTTTATTTCCCGCGTTGTCGGTTAAATTTGTTTTTTTTTCATTTCCTACTCATTCTTGCGTATTTCGGTTACGTTAAAAGTATCCAATCACCCGCTGACGTAACAACACCTGGTGTTTGCTCCGGTTGAAATCTAAACTTTCGAGTAATGGCGAAATTTAGACGTTCGCATTAATTTTGACTTAACGGTTGAAAAAATTGAACTTTCCGTTATTAGTTGAAACAGTTGCACCGAGTCAGCTAGAAGCGTTTTCATAAGGCAGGTGCTGGTTGCAATAGGAAATTCCGTTTGTTCATTAATTACGTAATAATAGAAACTTCTGCGAAACGGCAAAATTTTTTTGATCACCATTAAAAAATTTACATTACTTCGGGAAGATTAGCACAATTGAACTGGTTTGTACGTATTATAAAGGACTTTATCATCATCCAGGAGATGTTCTCAATTATTGTGTTTAGGGTATTTTGATTATTCGACTTTATTTTCTCATAGTGAAGAGATGTGAAGTGATTCGCCGACTCTAAAAGACACGATTGTACATCCGAAAGGTAGATTGATGCTAAAGGGATTCGTCATAGAATGAACTACTAAAATTCCTTCGAATTTACACATCTTTACATATTACTTTTGTGCGGAAACCATGTACACGTTTAGATTCTGCAACACACACACACACACTTTTCTTAGTTGTTTCTTCGTTTCTTACATTAATTAAATCAGTTTAACAAGCGTTACGAGGCGGTGCTAGTTGCTGCGTCTGAGTCGGATCGCGGAAATTGTGAATGATTTCAGAAGGACTATCAAGATGCCGGTTATGCTGTCGTAATTAATTCAACGATTTGCGACAAATTTGAAGTATGTGAGAGTAAAAAATTCATCTGTGTTCGCTCAGTTGCCATGGGAGTAGCGGAACAATCACGGCTCCTGTTAATACCAGTTTTCAATAGGTCCTGTTTTCCTGTAGTAGACTTTTGTATTTTTATCGGACGCTAATGCAGATTTTTTGTAGGTGACCTTTCCGATTAGTTTAGTATTACTTTTTTTTTTTTTTTTTTATTGACCCGTTTAAAGGGGGGGGGCAATATTATGATAAAAAAAAACAACAAAAACGATTTGAAGCAAAATATTTCAAACGACTGGTTTATTATTTTTTTCTTTGAGCTTTCTGTTTTCTTTAGTAGCATTGATCGCTGAAACAATAGAAAGAAAAAGGGAAACACAAACGGGCAAAGATGCCCAACTCTTTTCGTGTCCATGACGCCCTTTCGTTGTTGACGACGACGGCCCCTACATCAAAGGTAAACCCGCACAATTTTGTTTAGCTACATTTATTATCAACTTTTTGCAACCTTTTTGTTATATTTTTCTGAACATTCTCAGTGCGTAACGCAGAGGGGAAAGCGCGAAATTTTTGATTTATATTTATGCCGGAAACAATTTTTTTCCACAAATATAAAACTTAAAACGATGTAATTTCAAAGTCAAGAAAAAAGAATATTTTTAAGAAATAAATAAAGATAAGGTAGAAAACCTTAGAATTGATAAAGTTCGGTAATTTCTCTTTACGAATGAAGTTTTCGAAGCATATTAACCTTAAATATTTCCTGTTAAAAATGTGCTCTTTTACGTTCGAAATGCTGTAAGAAATAATTGAGCTTGTTCACTAACAGTTTGAAATATTAGCGTCTACTACGAAAAGGATCTAGTTGCCCTTCTGCTTGGAAATTTTTTGTTCAAAAAATTTCTTTGGTCATATAGATTTTTTCTGCTTTTTCATTTTCTTCTTTTTTCGTTTTCGATATGCCGACTACTAAAAATACGTTTAATCAGACACAGCTGAATAAAATGTCGTTTCCAGTTGACATTAGAAACATTTGCTCCCCTTCCATTTAACACTATTTAAAAATCAAATTTTTTTTTTTTTTCTTTAGGCGCGTCAACACAGGACATTTATCCAACACAAAGGACTAACAAATAATGAAACATTTCAATTTCATCAAATGCGCATTTAAATTTGTTTATTACAAAAAATCCTCAAACTTTTATGTTGCAAAGATTTCATCATTAGAGCTCTGGATGGGTTGTATTTTTATCAACTTTTGAGTGTTCTTTTTTGTGTTAATCTTTTTTTTTTTTTTGCCCGTGGCCTTCTATATAGCTAGTTCCGACTTTTAGTTTTTATTTTCTATCGCCTTCTTATTGAGAATTACTGGCCAGACTAGTGGTGTGGCTATCCCATATGATTAAGCGGGCCATTTTGTAAATGTTACTCTACGAGCAATGTGTGTACACAAATGTATTTTCTTCCTTCATTAGTATATCGCTCTTTCATTATTTTGTTTTTTAAGTATAAGCCACAGCCAGCTACCGCGACGGAGTTGGTTTAATCGCGTGGTCTTTCGTTCGGGTGAGATCTGATATCCCGCTTCTATAAATTAAAAATATACAAAAATTTCACTTGTGCCGGGTTAAAGTCTGCAGTTGACAAGTCCATGAAAAAAAGAAGAGGAAGCAATATATTCAACAGTGAATTTGAAAAAAAAAAAAAAACTAAAAAGCGAAAAAAATTGCTACTCTTTTTTAGTGTATGAAACGGAAAAGAAATAAAAGTTACAACGAATTGCGTATAAGAAGAAACTCTTATGTAGAGACATTTTGGAGCAATAATATTGTTGCGGTAAAGTGTACACCCCCGGGTAGGCTCAGTTTTACAGAATAATGTAGTAACGATTCGAGTAAACTGGCAGGAGTATTCGCTCTATACATGAACAGTCTTAATTTCTGACGAATAATAAAAAAAGGGAGAAGATACGCCCGATAATTTATAAGGTAAACGTGTGATTTGCTGGCATCAGATACAGAAATAGTTTAAAAAAAAAAAAAAACGTTTTACGACGAATTTATTCAAATTTCTATTTAAACGCTTAAAAAAATAAATTTATTTATTTTCTTCCGAATATTATATAGTATATACAATATATATGTATATGAATTTTTTAAAAGTAAACCTCTTTAACACATTCACGAGCGGTACCGTTCCAGAATTATTTCGCGAATGCTAAGTCTACTATTTTCATTGTCTAGAATGGTCGCTTTTTTTTCTTTTCTTTTTTTTTTTTTATAACATTGTGTGTGTGTTATAATAATAATATTAGTGAAAATAATAATGCGAATTTAAGCAAGGCCCATTTAGAATTTGTTCAAGCACGTGATCGATGCTTAAATTTCTGCTGGTGTGTCTTAGGTGCGAGCTGGCTCGGCTTGATGCAGATCAGTATTTTTCGTAATCAACTTTAGAGCTGGTGTATTTTTTGTTTTTTACCGGTTTCCTAACGTTACGACATGTTCAATCAAAAAGGTATCGCAGTATGAGATCAGGTTAATCGGCCATCAATGGGTGGAATTTATGAGAAATCTTCTGTGAAACCGGTCTGGATAATTTTCCCAATAAACCACTTGCCTTTTCGAGAGAGGAATTGGCGAATGCGGTCCGTTGCTGTTCGTTAAAATTAAAATCCATATTGCGACAGCGGTTCACATTTTTACACCGCGCGATCCTATATCTTTTTAATGTTACTTATTTATTATATTATTATTCGATATGTTTAAACTGTAATGTACATATTACAGTGTGTATGTATGAACAAAATCCACGAAATGTCTAGAAATATCGGGATGTTAAGTGCTAAAAAAGAAAGACTAAAGTGCTCTGTATACGTAAAATTCGGATCTTATTTTTTTCTTTTTTGGGGCGTCGAAAATTCAACCCTTCTGTCATTTTAATACTTAAATGAACTTGTGCCATCTTTGAAATGGATCGGACCTATGCAACTTCCCGGACCGTCTTCTACATGACCGAGGAGTTCAATTGAAGTGCTCGCTGTTGTTGGCTTAGAGGAAAAATTTATCACGTTCGATTTTCAGAGTGTGAAACAGTCGTCTGCCGTTGAATTTTCTTTACCCTTACATTCAGATTTTTCTATTGTCCGTTTGTTCATTTATTTATTTTTTCGTTTCTTTTAACGTAGGTAAAATTTAGAGGAGCAAGTTTCGAAAAAACATTAACCAATTTGAGCTATGTGCATCGAATTTTCGAAGAATAAAGCGAGTGCTCAAAATTAATTCATATATTCTGGGTCATCTTTTTTGTGAAGGAGCGATTAAATCTCTTTGAGAGTATATTTTACGGCTTCCAATTTTACTTGGTGGGGCGGACGTCCATGTAACGATGACCCGAGTGTGCGGAGAATTACGTATTATTACCGAGCCTTAATTAATAGAAGCAGCATGGTTTATGGTGGTATGTGGTAGTATTTGGTGATAAGGTGGTATTAATGATAGTATTAATAGTAATGGTCGACCATTAGTTTTAATTCTCCTGGGATTTAATGGTACGTATGTGTGTACTGATCTAGCAGCATATTTAGAAACTAATTTACATTGTGAAAATGTGTGTTACACATGTTTCCGTTTAATATGCTCCTTTGTTACACACTTCTCTTTCGCTACGGACGGTCATGGTCGGGCGCGAATTTAAGTTACCGGCTGTGTAAATGCGTCCTTCATTTGTCACGAAATTCGGTCAGTCCGACAGTATTAGCCGCTGTTGAAGAATACCTTTTAATTATGACCGCACGGTATATCGGCAGTACGTGCTTTACCTAGTTGGCTAATTTCGAAACGATATTACCCTAAAATCGTCAGCTGCAAATATGTAAGGCAAAGCTTTTTCATGTGTGAACAATAATATTTTATCTGAAGTTAAGCCCATCATTTCAGCGCACGAGTTGTATTGATAAGCCGCGTTATCAGCTTTACCGAATTTTGCAAAAAAACATTTCTTGTCTTCATCACCTTTTTAACGACTCGCCTAATATTTATGTAAGATAAAGTTTCAAATTATTATGGTCATTTAAACATTGCCAGTAATGAAATCCTATATTATTATTATTATTATTATTATTATTATTACTAGTAGTATCAACATATTTCTATCGGATTATTAAAAAAATGTTTGTTGTTATCCATCTTCCGAAAGATGGATGGCTCAAAGGGGCGTATATTTATTTAATATTCGTAGTGAAAGATTTTCATTGCTTGCTTGACTGATTTTTTCGTAAAAGCTGCCGTTTTGTTTAACATCTGACAACCCGTTCAGTATTGTGTGAAAAACAAAGGAGGTGAACGTCGAGAGTCTAACGTTATCGCATGCATGCTGTAATCTTTACTTCGCGTACCGCTTTTATTTTCTGACTTAGTTTGAACCTCTTTTGGATATGGAGACCAGCCGCCGGCTGCCCGGGTGTCAGTTCTGAATATCGTGAGCCGTGTAATACATTCAGAATCCTTTCATACTTTATTAACACGAACACACGTTAACAATTTCTTTTCTATCTGATGTGCGGGTTTTGCAGAGTAACGAATTGCGGATATGCTCTATTTTATGTTCGAATTTGACACTTTAAAATTCGGGTCTTGTTCGGGAGATTTTCGATGCCAAAAGAAACTGCGAAAAAAGAAAGAGAATCACATGTTCAGATGGTATTGGAAGTGGTAAAGAAGAAATTCATCGGATACGGTATTTTTTACGAAGGTTTTTGTTGTAATAAATCGATGAAATCTGAAATAAGACATTTTTGAAAACTATCAGTTGAAGTAGAACGCTATTCCCAAGTGCGTATTTATTAAATAGATTTTTATTTTAATATACAGCTGGGGTTAAGCAATTACTCGTTAAGTTACACAATAATTTTTAGCCTGTTTATAGATGTATTTATAAATACATCTTTTGTTTATATTCACGCGTTCATTTCAGCGTAAACTCGGCGAATTGAGGTTTCTTTTTTGTTTTATTTTGCATGTATTTCTGTACCATTTTCTAATTCCCCGATTTTCAACATATTTCTCCAACTTTGTGCCGCGACTTTTCTGCGATTAATGAAATTTCTGAACTTTAGCCGATTTTCCGGGAAGTGGCCAACAACCTGTAAAAGATGAATTTAATTGAACAATTTAAAACGTCGCTATAAACAAAATTAAATTGTATTTTAAAGGAATTCGCTGCGCTATTATGAAATATCTCACACAAGCCAGCGCAAGCACGTTAGAGAAATTTGGGAAATGTCGATAATACCAAAAATTAAGAAAACAAAAGGCCGCTTTGAGACGTGAAACCTTTTGGGGGGGCCGTTATTGGTTGGCGCACAAAAAGGTCTCAGGCATGTAAATGTTGGTAAATAAGAAATCCCGTGAGCTGGTTACATATTTAAAACGCGAGTCTCATCGTGATTATTTTCTCCTCGGGCGTATTATTTTTTAATTCGCTTTTTAGTTCAATTCAAATTTTCCAAGCGCCATTGTGTTAAATTTTTTTTTTTTTGGGAATAGTATCAGTGCAACAGACGGGAATTTACGTTTCTTCCAGTGCCTCTATGATCGTTGTTCATGTGACGGAATTCAGCATTCGTTTGAATGAATAGTCCTAAAACTTGCTCACGATTTATTCCTTATTTACTAAAGAACATTTACACGGCCGAGACTTGATAACAGCCCTCTAAAAGTTTCACGTTTCAAAGGGGGTTTTTTTTTTTCGGAATTTTTGGTATCGGCATTTCCCAAATTTCTCTGATGTTACACATATTTCATTATAGTGCAGCGAATTCCTTTAAAATATAATTAAAAAGTATCGAGGCGTTAATTTTGTTTATAGCGACGTTTTAAATTGTTCAATTAAATTCATCTTTTACAGGTTGTTGTTGTTGTTGTTGTTGTTAGCCACTTGCTGGAAAATCGGGAAAAGTCCGAAAATTTTATTAATCGCAAAAAACTCGTGGAACAGTTAGGGAAATTTGAAGACCGGGTACACCTTCGAAGTGTATATAATGCGTAGAACTTGAAAATACTAAAAAATGATTCGCACAACACTCCTCTATGATGGTGTACACATTTACTCTACGTAGATAATAAGACATTTCTGATTGGATCTTATTAATAATCGAGAAAACCACATAGATAAAAACGGGTTTTATTCATTTTTTTAGGGAGAAGTAAAAATTTTAAGTAATTTAAAGCTATGTATTGTATGGGGGCATGATAAAAAAGGTATTGTGTGAACATTTTCTGCGTGGCTCTTATATCGGAGAAGCAGCTACAAGAATGTGGGAAACCGGAAAAAGTCGGGGAATTTTAGATTGTAAAAAAATGGTCACTCTTCTGCTATTTAGTACACATTCTTTCGCGACAGAATAACCAGAAAGCGCGTTTAAAACGAGTGTCAATATGCGCGAACATAATTTATCAGCAAGTTGCGTTTATAGCATGAATCTGCTTATTATTATTACGGGTACATAAATTTTAGTCCGTATTAAATTTTAAATACTTAACAAGGGAAATATGTGCGATATTTTTACCACTCAGCTTAAAAAGGTGATATCGTTTGCGACATTTTCACTTGACGATCGGTGGTTCCCTTTAACCACCCGCGCACTTTATTAAAACTATCCTTTCCTCATCATTTTACAGAGCCTACGTGTGCAACCGAAAGACTGTTACCGCAAGAAAAAGTGTTATTCGTTTTGAGATGTATTTTTTCAAATTCAGACTCGTTGATAAGTTCGTTGAGAACTTTTTATCGATGATAAAAGCTCAGTCGTCCTTGTCAATTGGTACTTGCATAAGAAATATAACCAGCTTGATAATGCCCCAATCTTCGCGTGTACCATAAATACACTACACGCCTGTACACACTTACATGAAACCTTTAAGCAGTTTTTTTTAAGTTTTTTAAATCGAACTTTTTATTTTTACCTTTCATAATTGATCACAATTCAATTTAAAACGTATCGACCCGACAAATTTCACATTATAATTTTGGTTTACTTCTTTTATTTCTTTTTTTTTTTTTTTTCACGTTTCTATACCAATTAAGATAAATCTGTAGTAGCATCATTTGTTTAAACGCAAACACGTAAAAAATTTTATCTACAAAACATACATATGTAAATTATATGCATGATAGTTAGATTGTGTCTATTTTGAGTACGGTTCTAAAATAGCTGTTTTGAAAACACGATACTGGGAAAAGGCGCAGTTTGAATTTTGGGAAAAAAAATATATACAACTTATTCCCCCAATTTCTACAAATGACAACGGCATCGGGACTTTTTTTCTTTTTTTTTTTTTCCTGTTATAATAATATTATTATTGTTGTTATTGTTTTATTTACCATTATCGTCATCGGCATTATTATATATAAACTGCCGTTAAATGTAATTAAATATAATTTAGGTTACTTGAATTAAATCCTTGATTGATGGAATCGCGTTGAGAAAATTTTTAAAAATAAAAAAAAAAAAAATTAAAAAAAAACTGCTTCGAAAACTCAAACTCAATGATTCACATGTTCTGGAAAACCAGTTATTAGAATAAAATCGGGCGACCTGCTCGGCCAGTTGTTAAGAAGTTGAATAACACTCACATTATTGCCTAAAGACGTAATCGCGCGGTATATTTTAGCAATGGCGGTGCGTGTTAAATCGATCTGTGCAAAATATTCAGCGTTCCGTCTAAAGTATTACACAAGAGGGAACTTGAACGATATTTGAAAAGTCGAACGAAATAATGCAGTTAGACGAACTTCTGAAAATGCGCCAACAAAAGATCTTCTAATAGAAGCCCGTTTGGCAAACTGTTCTTTTTGGAGAACGATGCCTACGTTTGTCAGATCGTATCGGCCCAATATAATCTTGTTCCGCCGCTGTCTGCTGAATTCCTTAATATCGTCGCTGCTTTTATACTTCCATTTCCCCTTTCATTTTACGCTTTTTTCTGATTGGGGCTCGTTGTAATTGCGATTTTTTCAGTCGGTGATTTCGAATCGCGCTTTAAACTGTAGTTTGGTAGAATGAAATTCTAACTTTTTTTTTTTTTTAAATTAATAACGGCTAGTCGCGTAGTTGACTTGTCTCCCTCCCCAAAGGGAATTTAAAAAGTGGAACAATTAATCGTTTGATTTTATTTCTCGCTAATTAATCGATCAATTCGTATATTTATATTTTATGAAGCTAAAGAACTCATTAAACGACAGAATAAATCTGTTAATATTAACAAGTCATTATTATTATTATTATTATTAAGTATTATTTTTTCAGGCGTATTTCTCCGAAAGTCTAGCTGCGTCAATGTTCCCCTTTTAAAAATAACTTCCGTGAATTTCACAGCATTTCCTGTGTCCGCCCTGTTTAGATTATTTATACGTATAGAGAGATATGCGAGAATGTAGCGAAGGTTCTCTGAATATTAAAAGGACGTTTCAGAATTTTATTCAGCAGTGTAGTCCTTTTCTCGATGACGGGGCGATCCGGGAAACGCTTCTGGAATTAATTATCACAGATATTTTAGTTGTTTGCATATTATTAATAACGCGGAGGAGGCTTTTTTGATTAGTCTTAAACGTTTCCCTATGTCTCGTAAAGTTTTGCAACTTTCAGTATTTCAAATTAACTTGTGATCGATTTAAAAATTTGAAAATTACTTCAGTATTAATTCTTCTTCTTGAGCCGTTTTCGCTGTCGAAGATTGGCGTCCACGTCTTTCACAACTTTGATGATCCATGCTTGCCAGTCTCGTGCTAGATGGACTTCCTGTCTCGGTAACAGCCATCCATTTTTGGATGTTGAAAATCCGTGACGTCCTTCTGCGGCCAATTAGACGGCTAAAAATTGCTGAGAACGCTCTTCGAAATCCATGATCAATTCGTTTGCGTTGCGCATTAACGGAATCAGCTGAAAATTATACGATAATTATACAGTAATTTACACATTACTCTAATCAGATAGCCAGAGATGACAGAAAGTGAAGTGAGAGGATCAAGCGATAGCATTCGTTTGGTAGGGAAATAAAATTATACAGTTGCATGATTTTTACCAATAAATTACAATCTACAGCAGACAGAAGTACACTTGTTTAATGTTTCCATAGTTCGAACCGTGTTTCGCGTGGCGCAATCGTTCTTAGTTTCGATGAAATTTCTGATCCATAAAGAATGTGATGTGTATAATTATTTTTGTTCCCAGTATTACAGTATGTCTTTCTCAAGTATGCGCTATTTATTTCCGTATTCTTTGATGTTGGGTTAGTAAAATGCACACTTACATACTTATTGAAACGTGTAACTTTCTTTGTAGATGTTACGGATCCCTTTTTGTTTCGTATTATCCACATCGTGAGTAAACAACATCGATCGTGATTTCTTTTTTTTTTCAATCTTTAGGTTTTTATTAGAAAAGAAGGTAGTGCTCTCATTCGAAATATACGGACACACGTTTAAATTGTTTTAATGATTCGGTCACGTTTAATTCTTTTATTTCACATCATTTTTGTCTGTGTATTTTTGCGTAATCAATTATTCCGGGTAGCCTGAGTTTTTTGAGTAATAATTTTATTAATGTAATTTATATGTTTTAAAAATTATTTTGATAAGTATATTTGGAAAATTCTAGGTTTTTTTTTTTTTGAGTTCTTTCAGGCAAGTCGTTATATTTTTAATTTTCCCGAGTCATTCTCGATTTCTGTCCTTTGAAGCACCGTTGTTATCTCTGACATATTTAGCTCTTCGAGATGATGCAGTATTTTTTCAAAAGTTTATACGTCGAAAAGACTTGGAGCTATTAATAAACAAACCTTTTGAAAACTTACTTCAGATTAGAGTTAAAGTAAAAATGTAACATCGCCATTTCTAAAAGTTCACCTGTTTTTTTTGTTTTATTTATAAGACTTTAAAAATTGCTTCCGTCCATCAATGTTGACAGTAATAATACGTTGACAATGGACTCTGAGTAAATTTTCGCAAACTGAAAAGACGAATATAGAATATTACGGTACAGGCTGTCGGTATTTTAAATGATCAATACTTTTTAAGAGGAATAGCGTTGCTACCTAATTGAGAACAAAAAAGGAAAGAAAGAATATGTAATTCTACGAAAGTAATACCATTACACGCTTTCACAAAACGTCTAATTTCTCTAACGCATTACGCCAGATATACCAAAAACTTATACGCATGTACAAATTAGGATTAGGGGGAAAAAAAACAGATCTTTGGTGAATTCCTGTGCACTGCAGAGTAGGAAATAAAGAAAAAACAAGAGACCTGATTAAATTAAAAGAATGATGAACTAAAGTTTTACCAAATACTTAAGTGTGCTTACGCTCTACGGTGTTTATATTTAGTATAGCGCAATTGGTAGATAAAATAAGCCGTTTGGCTATAATGACACTGGCTTGAATGCGCCAAGTGACAATTGCAGGCAGCTAAAAGCCACCAAAGGAAGTTGCAACTATTATCTTTTTCCCTTTAATGAGAGCAGCTAATCTGCGCTATTTCACTTTTTACAGTCGTTGATCGTGTACACGCGGGCAAAGTATAATGGAAATAAATGATGGAATGTGTTATCGATTTTTGCATCGATGAGCGAATTTGCTAATCAGCAGTTCACACGTGACCGACTGATGGTACTTTCATGTGCTTATCATAATTATATTATGTTTAACTAAACTTAATTAGGTTATCAACCAACAACGGCTGTTTCTTTTGTGGGTATTTAACCCTGCAGACGCAGCTATGTCTAGAAGTCGAAATATACTCAAGCTTCTTTGCGGCAATTTTTTTTTTTTTCGCCTATTTAGAGAATACAAATTATCAAATATATTGTAAACGATTAATCGTTTTCGGATTACAGGTAATTAATGATTAACATACGGTTATTAATTGTATCTCATAATTAAAATTAATTTATAACACAAAAAAACACATGTTTATTGAAAACGTGATAATGTTTTGGAGCAATTGTTCCATTTTGTTCACTGTCATAATTTTTATATTCTATTTCTTTTTGCTGAGTGCTCGCTTGCGACTTGCCTATTCCATATTGCACCTCTTATGTCCTATATTTTCCCTCTCCACAGATTGTTTCTATTATTTGTTCTTTTCTCTTAACAACATTTGATATCGTATGAAGATATGATTGACTCTTTCCTATTGTAATTGTTTCTGGGTAAAGGTCCCCGGTTGACAAGCCCAGAAAAAAAAACATTTATATTGGTATCAGTATAAATCGTAAATTATAATTTTAAAGAACACAAAAAATCAACTACATACTGCAGCATTAGTCAATAATTTAAAAATAATCATCGAACATGATTATTTCAAATTTTATGGCGAAATATATGAACAAAAAATGAACTCATCTCTCCAATATCATCAATATAATTAATGAATGCTAATGAAGATAATTTAATTTCTAAACATATTTTACACGCAATATTCAGATGATATACTTTTTATTTTTAATAACGCTAACAACTATATAAATTTTTTTTTATTATATTTTTAAATTCAATTAATAAACAACTTACAATAGACCATAGAAATCGGTCACAAAAATATTAATATAAATATACGTATAATCTCTATAACAAACTAATCTATACAATATTCAAAACGGATAACCTTCATTCCAATCATATCACATAAATATTCGTAATTTTTGCTATACCGTTTATGCGGCCTATACCGCTTCTATTTAAACAATAAAAACAAACATCCTAAAACAATAGCTGCTGATAATAATAAAACCATAAATTAAAATCGGTCATATATAAATAAAAAATTTCTACGCTCAAATATTACAAAAAGAAAACCATACAAAAAAAAAAAACCCAGCTAAAAACAATAAAAAGTGAAGCACATTTATTTACATAAACTACATCGTACACGAAACAACCAACCTATTCAAAAACACATTTAAAAAAGCATGCACTACAAACGATATTTTATACAATAAACTGCTATGAACAAAATAACAAATAATACAGATAAATACAATTGCTCGAGGAAACAGTGACGTACATATATAGGTCAAGCACGCAGAACTTTCAATATTTATTACAAACAATACCTGTCCGCAATTAATAATGAACACATAGATAAATCCACAGCCATCCCTGATCGCATAATAGAAAATAAATATAAATTAATCTATAATATTGAACATGACACAATTCTAAAATATGTTAATGATCACAAAAATTTAAACTTCACCGAAGCCTTATATATAAAAAATATAAAGGAATTCAATATATATACTAGTGTCGAGTTCGAACTTTCTAAAAATATCTCGCTATTATTTTAAATTACGTATTCGCTTTTAAATTTAAATTTATTAATCAAATATTATATTAAAAAAACTCATATGTAATAAAATTATAATTAATGATTTATGCGGTTTAGTTACCATTAGATACAACCGATAGAAATGGATTAGTCGCTCCGAAACATGCTGGTGTCGAGTTTTTAATAAAGATCTATTTTATTGTGTTGTAAATTAACTTAAATTGTAATCAGTGATTATCTAAACATCGCGAAAAACTTCCGTTGTCAAAAGATAATTCCTCTGGACTTTTCTCAGAACATTTTTCAGTTTTTCTCCATTTTCCAGTATTACTTTTGAACTTTTCGTTCGATGGATACACTTAGAGCGGATCTAGCGTATTTTCTTACATCTCGTCTGCTAAATAGCCACTAATAACATTATATAAATACCGCAACAAACGTCTAATTGAATATAAATCAGTACTCTAGCAACGTGTTTTCGGGACATTATTCATCTTTGGTGTACTAGAAACAAAAAGAAAATCTCTATTTAATAAAATAGTTTTTCGTTGCCACGCGACAGCGCTACGGGTCAACGAACATAGACGGCGAAATTATTATCATCATCGTCACTACGCTTCGCCTCAAGTGAACTAGATAGTTTCGTAATAGTAGTATTCCGGCAATCAATTACTATAGGAATATTGATGCGACTGGATTTTTGTTTTTCTTTTTAATTTTTCATTTGGCTTAGCGAAAATGTCGGCCAATTTTGAAGTTTTTTATTTTTTCTTATTTTCATACATTTATATTTTAGTTCGACTAATTTTGAAATTGTTTTATTTTCTCTCTCTCTCTCTCTCTCTCTCTCTCTCTCTCTCTCTCTTAGGTATTGCGGTAGCCTAATAGTTAAGGTGCTTGGGTACTAAATCAGAGATCGCGGATTCGAGACTAGTCGAATCCAAGTGGCCCCCAAGTTTACCCAGCCTGAAAAATTGGGTACCAGAGAAATCTGGGAAAGTATGGACAGCCGAGAGAAAGGAACTAGCCTCAATATTCACTTCGGATAATCTTAACTTCACAATCCCCAACGCCCTGTCAAGGGTACGGGGGACATATTTATGTTTTATTTTTTTTTATTGTTCGACATTTTGCTATTTAGTTTGTTTTCGATCATTTTGATTTGTACAGTTTATTATTTATTATAAAATTTCAGCGTTGCTGACCCTGGCGAAATAAGGGTCTTAGGGACGGAGCCCCTAGTATATTAATAGAGATAAATTTATATTAAATTATTTGAACACCTGAAGGAAATCTGAACAGCGCATTTTCATTTCGAAAAGAAAATCGAAGAATTTTATTAAAATTAAAATAGAAATATACAAATTATTAATAGTGAAGACGCTGTATTAGAATGTACGAATTCTAGAGGTGAAATGTGTACGTGCTGTTGGATTTTCGGCAGCTCCTGTGTGATTTAGATCTGCTTCAGATTCCGATCAGGCATCCTACTTTTACCTTTACCGATATACTTTTTTTTGATTTTCTTTTTCAGTCGAAAAAAGATGTAGAAAATCCAGCACACGTATACATTTCATGTCTAAAATAAGTTAATTCCATCCTACACAACTCTCTCAATATTAATAATTTTTATGTATAAATATTTCTATTTTAATTTTTTTTAATTAAAAATCAGAAATTTAGGTTCATTTTTAATAATATTGATTTTCTTTCCCTAAATGGAAATAAATTATTCCTCCTTCAATTCAAATAATTGAATACTAAATTTATCTTTATCAGTATATATTTCCTTTTTGTTTTTAGTACCACAAGTGTCGGGACATTCTCCCGAAGAGAGGTTTCTGGTATATTAATTTATTTTCAATCTTAAGACGTTTGTTATGAATTTCATTATTTCGTTCCGTTTAACCTGATGTCGCACCGGATTAATCGAGTGGTCGACTAAATCATTCGCTTTAAGTCTTTTCCACGCCGAACTAGTCAAATCAAGTTTGCGCTTTAACATAATTCTTATCAGTTGTGTGCAATAGGGGATTTATGAATATTACGATATGCGGAAGGCTATAAAAATTCTCTGAATATGACGTAATAATCAATCGATCAGTCTAAAAAGGTTATCTTTCGGATTCTTTCATCATTTATTTTTACATTAATTAGATGATCCGGAAGAATTTTATAGTTATTTCCGGTTAGAATTAAATGGCGTTTTTTTACAAAGTTAAATATAGTCGAAGAAGATACCCAAAAGAAAAAGATTAATACAAATTACTGTGTAACTGTAATCAAGGTTATTAATTAAAAACATTTATAAAGTACAAATTAATAAAATACGATTAACCATTTTTCTGCGATAAATACAAGTTTTGAAACCGTTTTGAATTTAAAAAGACATTTCGCTTTATTATGAATTTTAATAATTTAACAAATTATCACTGTTCCAGCGTTTAAATTATGGTTTATGTGTAGATTTTAATTATTAAGTTAGACTGATATTCTAATATTCCATTAATATCGAAATTATTTAGAAAAAATTTGGAAAATGAAAATTCCGTGAAACATACACACACACAGTGATTATGTTTAACTTTGTTGTCATTGCATAATTAATATATTGAAAACGAATTTTTATCGAAATATTTCTTGCGCGATCTTTATTTCAATATTTGAAACTTTACAAATTTAATGTTTCTTCATTTTGTTCAACTAAATAAATTAATTTTTCCAAATGCAATTCTTTTAACTTTTCAAAAGTATGCCTATAAACATATGTAAATATCGAACAATAAAATAACGAACACAAACAAGATTTATAAATATAAAGAGTGTAGAGCATCAACTGAAAATACCGCTCCGACTAATGAAAAATTCAGCATCTTGAAACTGATAAAAATTGGAAAAATCCGCTATATTTAGTCAGACTAGACTAATTTAGCGCGAATGAGATGTATTGACCAAAGAATCAATGGCTAAGATTAGCCTAAATGGCGTAAACTGGTCCTACAGATCGGTTCATAAAATTCACAATGCCCGGATCGAGCGATTGACGAAGAAGAAGAAGAAGACGAAGAAGTGGGGGGTGCATAAATAAACACGTGTTTAAAATTTTAATCGACTCGATCGAATTAGTTCAATTTAACTAATTTGGTGCGAAACCATTTTTAGCGTTAAGAATATATTTTATTTCCATTAAACATTTTCATCTGAGGGTAATCATAGTGGTGTAAACTATAGCTGGTTGACTGAAATTTAAAATTTTATATTGCGCAATGGTGGATGGCGTTTTTTTTTTTGTTTTTTTTTTGATGAAGCGCTTGCCCCGGGTTATACTTTAGGAGATTAATAAGAAGGAAAGAAATTTAGCAAGTCTCAAAGTAGAGGAAAGATAGGATGAAATTGTAGAAACAATACACGGTGAAGAAGCGCTAATATAGGAGCGGGTAATTTTCTTTTTTTTTTTGGGCACGCCAGCAACGAGAAACGACACGAGGGAAAGGAATCAGATGTAGATTCGGTCATATATTGTTAGAATAAAAGAACTGAGGATCGGAACAATGGCGATCGACGGAAGTGATAAGATATACGAAGCACAATAAGGATTAGAAAATTGAAGTGATAACAGATCGGAGTACAAAGAAGTACGTTCATTCACGAGAGATAGGCATTCAAAGAATATATAATTGTGATCGCAGACGGCTTCGTCGTTAGGTTGGAGAGGGCAACTAGAGGATAGTGCGAGAAGGAAACGAAAACGTGAGGAAGGAAGAAGAGTATGATTAAAAAGTAAACGGATAATAGAGACAGTAACGGAACGGCGAAGCGAAGGAAGATTGTAAAACCAAGGTCGGGTAGGAAGATTAGGTTGGATGGAAAAATTTAAGAGGAAGGTTGATTGGAAACGGAGGAGATGTCAAAATCTGACCAAAATCTAGCATGAAACTTTTTATACAGTGGGAGAAAGTTAGAAGCCGGAATTTTAGAAAACTAATAGCGGGAGGACACAGCAATCTGAACCAAGAAATCTGACATTTCGTTACCCTCTAACTCAATATCACTGGGGACCCAGAGCATATCAATGTGGATAGAGTGAAGTGAGAAAAGAGTGTGAATGAGAGAACGAATACGGAAGATAAAAAAAATCAGAAAAGTGAGAGGGGAAATGTGAGAAAATAGGAACGAGTAGAAAGAGCTAAGAATTGAAAGTAAACACGGTTCCTTTTTTTCTTGTTCCTCTTTTTTTTGGGAGGGGCTTTTCAAAGGTCATTGCCAAATTATAAAAATAAAAACCAAGCCTAAAAAATTTTCTGAGGAAGTTCTTTATTTTTCTGCATTATCACCGCTTATATTTAAGCATTTATCATAGCGCGAGGCAAGCTTTTCTGGTGAAATAGTAGTTGGCGTCCAAATTTTCCAACTATACCCAAATTGCTTCAACTCGTCCTCGTTGTCGCACGGTTGAGATCCTAAAAATCCTTCCAGTCGGTAAAAAAGGATGAAAATCGGATAGTGCAAAGTCAGCAGGATATGGTGGATGCTCGAATATCTTCTATTTGAATTTTTCATTGCGGGAAACGGTAACACGAGAAAAAAACTCGGGTGGTTTAATCGTTTTCTGAAGTTTGTAAAGGGTTTCGCAATATCTTTTCGAGTTTATGATGGTCTTCCCCTGGGTCGTGAAATATCGATGTTTCAGTAGACGGTCACCAACAGTTTGTGAACGGATTTCTCCGTTCGGCATTTTTTCGGCGCCGGTTCCTTGTCTACCTTGCTAACAAGTTTGGTTTTGGAAGTGACGTAGTGTACGTAATCTTCATACTACAGAAGGAAAGAAAGTTATGTTCGTCACCGAATGAACAAGCACCCACCGAGCATAAATCTTCGTGCAGTAGTCAGCTTCCTCCAGCAGCCGCGACAGGTGGAAACACGCAAAACGTCGATTAAAAAATAGGCGGATAAATGTCGTTCAAAACACGAAACGGTCTATTATCATTGTGACGTCATCAGTTGTAGAAACTGTATTCTGTTTGAGCGCTAGCTACTAATATTTGTTCTTATGCTGGAAGTATTTAAATAACGAATTTTTTGATGCAGCTTTATTTTATTCAAGCATAAAAATAATGAGCTTCGTAAGTACACACGTCTTCTAAATTATTTGTTTTATGAGTAGTAAATTAGGTTAAAAAAAAGCATTTTTGATTTGATAAATAGTCTTTTGTTTTGATAAATAGTCATTTATTTA
The DNA here is from genome assembly GCA_039619475.1 of Icerya purchasi. Lineage (NCBI taxonomy): Eukaryota > Metazoa > Arthropoda > Insecta > Hemiptera > Monophlebidae > Icerya > Icerya purchasi. The sequence continues at coordinate 503,127,449 of CM077115.1, read as the reverse complement.
ACTGATAATATATATATATATATATATATATATATATATATAACATTTAAGAAGTTTATTTTTAGATGTGCAGATAATGTGACATTTATACTACGATAAAACGTGTACAATAAAAAGTAAACTGAATTAATATAAAAAATTACTTATCGACTAAACACATAAAGGCAATCTATTAAAAGACCTTATGCGTGGAATAACATCTTCAAATTATAATTTCTATCGTCATCACCTGAAAGATCGTAACACGGTTGTCACAAATGACTTAATGTTTTCTAGTTTTATAGTGAGGTAATAATTAGTAATATTGATTTAGTAAAATTTGCCCATTTTCTATATTTTTAAACCCGTTCCTTAATTTATACCGAATACCACAAACATCGAACATTTCCGAGCAAAGAAGTCTCTTATAATAATACAAACCACGTCAATTTTACTGAATTACCGGTAAATAAATTATAAGAACGCAACACATTTAATGTTATGAACACGCTCCCACTACCGCACACTGAAGTAAAATTTAAATATACTAACTGTATGACGTCACAATGAAATTGTTTCGTGTTTTGTACTACATTTATTCGCCTGTGATTAAAAACTTGTCCGACAACGCGCGTTGCAAATCGGTAACTACCTCGTTCGAACAATATCAAAACAGCAGCTAGACGCTTGGCTTTCCACTCGTGTCGTCATCATGAATCGTCGCTCGGCCGACTTTGAAGCAGTCAACCCAGGACCCAACGGTTCAAGAAGCCATTGCACACTCTTCGCACACATTTTTTCAAACGATCATGAATGTTTTTAGCCGTACTGTTTTCCGCTGCAAGCAAATGAATCGTGCTCACAACAACCGGATGGACATTCCAGCGGCAATTCCATTTTAAATGTACGCAACGCGAACACTCTCGAACGGAATGAAACTTAGTGTACTAACTCATATGACCTTGCAGAGACGTGGCAATGACTATTATAACGCCTGTATGTGACAAGCTTATAGATTTAAAATGTTTTTAATATATATTTTTTTATTTATCTGAAATTTAGTTGTTATTTTTTAAACTCCCGTTACATCATATTTGCTCACTGCAGTGTATGTGTGACAAGTCTAGATGCGGTTTTAAGCAAAGCTTTTGCTATGAAAATGGCGTTATGCAATTTTCACAGTCAGCTGTGATGCAAATTTATGCGAGAAAATTTTTGAATATTTTTTATTCGTCCTCGAAATAATTCGGCACAGAAAAATTAAAATACGTTCTGAAGTCGCGGTAAAATAATAATCGGTCGTGCTCAAACATTTTTTCCCTCATTATAATACCGGTAGCTTTTCTGCTAATTAACAATTTGACAACTATCCTCATATACCGTCTTCACCCGTTCTCTGTCTCGTTTCGTACATCAGAGAGGTGCTTTTACAGAATTATACAAATTTAAGTATCATAGTCTCATTAAAGAGCATTCGCTGTGATTCTGCTCCATCAAATAACAGCAATTGCGGGTTAATTGGTAAACAGTATTTTTAATAATAAGAACGTAATCAAATAAAAAAAAAAAAAATCGGTTCGTGCGAATAAGCGCAAACAAGTTTGAAAAACAGACACAAAAAGGAAATAATATTAGAGGTGTTTAGAAGGTTAGGAAAAAATTAAAATTACCAGGCCTTCGTGTCAGATATACAAAAAAACCTCTGTGACGACATATATCTAAATATTTAATAACTTCTTCAACGACTTAAAATATAGTTCATATCAATAAGCTGGCTTCGAGAAATTTATCATCGAGTTTAAAATATGAGCGCTACAACAGTAAGCTAATTGGTAAAGTATGGGTGTACACGTTTTATACGTAAAGAAAAAGGAAAACTCCCCAGTTTAGACATGCTTCCACTTCATTACATTAAGTACCTACACACAGTTTTTCAAATCTATTTCCCTCTTAATTGACCTCTTCATACTTAATGATTTAACTTTTGTCTAATATTTGTTGGTAATTTTACAGCAACCAACTGAAAGAAACATTCCGATAGTAATAATATTAGTCATTTTTAAGCTAACTGTTAACCTAATGATTTTTGAACTAAAATGGAACCGCCAGCTACGTATTGACAAATTAAGAATTTGGAAAAAAAAGTATTCTGTTCGATCTAACTGGAGGAAAAAATAACTTCGAATACCGAGCAAATATTTAAATGGGCATCGCAATTTCATTGAACCGTACCCGTGCTATATTTAAGGTGACGAATTAAACTGATCTATATCTGACCAGTCGCGCAAAATACAACATTCATACGCGTTACTCACGAATAGAGCGTACTGGTACCGACGAAATATATCGGAGGAAGCCATGGCTGGTGACAAAAATTGGAATGAAATTGAAGTTCAATATTATTATCAGTATCAATATTACATTATCGGTATCGATAATGTAACAGGCAGCGCAGTGCGGAATATAATTTGATTGCGAAATAACGACGGGCAAAACAATGATACATAATAGATGTCCTGTGGTATAGTAAATGGAAAAAGAAGATGAGCTTTGACGATAAGAGAAATTTTAGAAATGAACGGTCCCATAAAGGAAGAGCTTATGAAATACGGGAGAGTCTGATAAAAAGTCTTAAATTTTATTAGAGATTCCGGTTGAAATTGCCAAAAAAAGAAACAAAAAAAATACTGTTATATAATCGATTTGTAGTTAAAAAGTTTAAATATTTAGGGGAAGTTATGTAACAAAAGGAATAATCAGAAGAAGAAAAAGATACGCAAATTAAGCCGAGGGCATAATATCATTTGGTGAAGAATGTCTACAACGAAAAAAACAGTGTCGAGTATAGAGACAAAACTAAGAGACACTAAAAGTTATTAAACCGGAAGGATTATATGCATTATCAGAAACTCTAAATCTTAACAATTAGAAATAAGAGAACGTATAATTTTAAGGAAGATTATAGGAATAAAATGGAACGATGTATCAAATGGAAATCAAACGAAAAATTATACAGCGAAGTAGAACCGTTATATCAATAAGGAATAGTAGATTATTATTTTACGGACATCAGAATGCAGGATGTGTGTAATAGGCTAATCAAAAGAGAATTTGTGAATTGACGAAAATGAAGAAAATAAGAATGAGTGCGCGAACGGAATATAAAATTAATAAATATTACTGAAATTTGACAAAAGCTGTTTTCGTATAAAACGGTTATTAATTCAAACCTTAAAATAAACCAAGAAAGGTCGAAAATGCATTATTAATGGAAGGACTTGAGAAATGTTGAAAAGATGTTACCGGAAGGGAAAATGACAAAGACTTGGTTGTTTTTAGCGTAGTCCATAGAGGCTGAAATCGAAGAAAATAACCCGACTTAAACACGCTAGCATTATTAACGTTATCCGGTATACCGATCGTCGTCCCAATGAACGTGAATCTCAAGTCAATAATAACGATGATGATGATGATGATAATAGTAAAAACTGAAAATCGGGGGTTCATAATCGACGCTCACAGTCTCCTACCGCAAAGTTTAAAATTTCCGCCGCGGACAAAAATATTTGAAATAAATTTCCTTCATATTATTAATTCGGCTTTGTGGTTAATCGTTGAAAAACGTTAATTACTAGTTTCGTAGCTTTCGCTTTTTTCTCTCACCCCCCCCCCCCCCCCCCCTTTCTCGAAATCTCCGCTGAACTATTTCGAATTTAATCAATTAAAATGACGAAATGGTGCAAAAATTAACTCCACATGGCGTCTCAATAAGTCGAATGATGATCGCGGTCGTGCAGAGAAACGCTTTCATAATGCTGTGGTCGCTACGTTTATTAAATCGGCGCCTTGGCAATGGCGCTATTTGGCGAGTCTAGGACGGCCTGAATTTTTCTAGTTCCTTTTTCACCGGTGCCGTAAACGGTTGCGAACTGCTCGCAGTTTGCCAACCGGCCGTCGACTACCGCTTCAACTGCGTGTACCTATGTCAGCGTGGTGACAATGCGCATTCTACGGTGCCCACGATAATTAGCTCGTGTGCAACGTTAATCGATAGCGCATTGCAGTTTTTAGCGAATATTTTTTAAGCAACCTTACGCACGCCCTATTTTATCGATTTTCTCCTTCATCCCACTGACGGCTTATCTTTTCAGCTATTTTCGTTCCCCCTTTTCTTTACGTTTCTCTTTTTCATACACAGGTGAGGGGAGTTGCTGGAATAGAGTTGATAGAATTTTAGAAACTGTTTCTTTTTTGACGGAACGAAACACCTTATCGCAAAAGTACAGCGAGAAAAACCAATTTTTATATTATTCGATTTTTAAATTTTTTTTCGCACAGTTGTAAATGCGTACACATTCGTAATTAATTATATGGCGTTTAAAAATTTGCCGTATAAATATCGCGCCTTTTCGAACTTCATTTCTTTTTTTTTTCTCCAGAAGATTCGTCGGGGAATCGAAATATGTCATTTTGTTGTTGAAAAAACATTCTTCCAAACTTTAAAGTTTATGGCGCTCTGAAGGTACAATTTTGAAGTGGAAAATTAATCTATTAACTAGAGAAATTGTCCATTAAATTTGCTTGTTTATAAGTTGTTTTGAAAGTTTTCATTATAATACTCGCATTGGCGCATCGTAAATACGATCGCATTTTTTTATACTTCTTCTTATTTGGACATTCCGTTGAGAAAAACAGAAGAGAGGTTTTTTTGTTGTTACCCCAAATAGAGTGAGTATTCGAGAGGAGAAGCTGAAAAGTAATACGAAATATCGCCTCCCCCCCCCATTACGTATTATTTAAAAGAGGTACTCAAGTGATTAGCCGCGAAATTTCGGGAGTTTTCTTGTAACTCAAGTAATTATTCCAGCATATGCGGTGATACACTGCTAATATCTCTGAAATTGAATCTTATACCGGCAAGTTATCGGGGTAAAAGTAAAATCATCCTTGAAAGAGAAAGGAACACCGGCGTTCAACATTCTCTCTTCAGATCCATAGTATGAAAAGAGCTTAGTTACAGTACATGATAATAATCGCTTTATCTTACTTTAAATGGATTGTTAACGTGCTGTGGCTCGAATTTTTAACTACGGGAAATATCCTCCAGCTGAATTTCACCGTCGATAAATTTAAAATATATAGGCCACGAAATTCGTTTGTCGCGACGTTACTAAAAGATACAGGACTGAACAGTTACACGGATTTAAAGAGGGCTGCGGAAAGCCAGGAGTACTGGAGAAGGATCATCATGGATGGAAACCAGTTTTAGGACTGAACCGCACAGATAGATATAGATAATCCTAATACTGTAACTGTACAACGAGCATCGGGGGAAATCGCGATTATTGCAAAACATGAATTCGAGTATTCCCGATAAATGTCGTAGTGAGGGTCGTTAGTTTCCGTAAGCGGCGAAAAGCACATAAAACGAAGGGTAATGAACGCATTGAGGATATCTAAAGACATAGAGAACTTTATCACTCAGAGAATTGAGCCTGCTGAAAAATTGTTGATAGTACACTCATAGGCATGCGAGAGTGGAATTTAAATTCGGAATCCTTACTGAGCATGAAAATTTGACTATCGATGATTTAATCGAAAAATTCGATGCCTCTGAACAACAACGAGATTCTCCTCGCCATTTTCTAAGCAGCCCAACTGAATACGGAATATTCGGAGGGGCAGCATCATCACGGATTTGTCAGCTGAGGGTAATACTGTGATAGCTTTTTTTTTTTTTTTGTTTCCCCGACTTTTGCTCCAGTTTTAAACGAAAGAGAAACCTGCCGACTCAAACTTTTCGAGAACTGTATAAAATGTACAATAAAAAAGAAAAGAAAAAAATAATCCTAATATTCTTCCGGCTAAATCGAAGACAGCTCGCTGTGTGTGCGTGTGTGCGTGGCGTAGTTGGATAAGGACCTACTATTCCGCTCTGCCAGGGTAGGTTAAACGACCTCCCTAAAAGATAGGGCCGTGTACCGGCCTAAATCAATTTTTCGATTAGGTTATTTTGGGCAAATTGCTGAAGTATGTAGCTTTTGACGCGAAAATATTTTTTATGCGTATATCGCGGACTTGTTCCAAGGGCATCTCTTCTTTAAAAAAAATTCTTTTTAATTATTTTCGCCAGCAGTTACAGAGTTAGCCGACGGAAATGAAAAAAGAATAAAAAAAACAAAAAAAACAAACAATTATACGTATTTTATTAGAAGTGAAATTCATTTGCCATAATGGCTCAGGGTTTGTAATTATATGGCAGATATATATATATATATATATATAAAGAGAGAGAGAGAGAGAGAGAGAGATAGGGAGACGTATAAACGTAGCGCTATGACCTAAACGTAGTCTTTGCCTAATAGCGTTATATGAGTCATTCGCGTTCATTTGGAATAATAGTCGAATGAGGACAAAGAACTTCACGAAATGTTTGGAGAGGTTTCACATTTAAAAGTCGTCGCGGTGTATAGTTTGATATAAAGTGGTGGGCGGAAAGAAATTTAAACCTAATTACTCTGCACTATCTGTTACCAAAGAGCTACTGATTTATTACAGGATGGAACTTTGATCGGCGAATTTTTCACGCTAAACCCGTTAGTCTAATTAATATTTATACGCCACATTTAGCTCGGACTTTTTGGCAATTTTATGTAATCGCGTCAGTGACTCAGCGTCCAGCCCGTGCTTAAACGTGCTGACAGACAGTTTAATTTCAATTAGAATAACCTGATAACGGATTTTATTAAATACATTCGGCAAAAGTACCGAACTTTTCAAACAGTCAGACCAGCAGCCGCCGCTTCTGCGGTCATGTCATATCAGAGTGTGCTTTACTTGACCCGGAAACTCGTGCATAATTCCTTTTAACAACACGTTTCTGAGAACATTTGCGATTTTAATAAGTCGCAGTAGCCAGAGAAAACCGATTTATTTGAATAGACAAATAAGGAAGACTTTGATACTTTACGTGCATTGAGCATTTATGATTATGTTAATATACCGTAAAGCATTAATCAATGGTTGCTTATCAGATAGAAAACTCGTTTAAAACGTTCACAGTGAATACTCGTAATAAATAATTTTCGGATACAATTGTGTTCGAAAAGAATTTTATTCGCTTAACGTTTCTTTAACATGTCGCTGACATGTTGCGATAATACAATCTCAATCACGGTGTGTTACAAAAAATGAAATTTTTAAATTGTAATACAACTGATTATGGGATAGTGCTTAGAAACGTGACAATTTTTGAAAAATTCTTTATATATTTATGATAAATCGGCATTTATTTGCTTTATTATATTAAGAGTAAAATTATTACTGAGGATTAAAAAAGAAGAAAGAATATAGCTGAAGTGTGGGACCAATTTCCGTATTTTCATGGCAGCCCTTTCTTACTGGCGTAGTTGAACCACGGATGTAAATAACACTTTCCGAAATATTTGCATAACTAATAGTGGGAGCGGAATGTGTCTAATGATGTTGATAACCTGCAAATAACAACCATTAATAACACGAACATACTATTCAAATTAATTAAACATTCAAATTACTAACGTGTTTCGGAGTTACAAAAATCAACAATCGACTATACAGGATTTGTAATAATTAAAAATGTTTAGTAATCGAAAAAAAAAAAACGATTGACTCCTAAAAAGTCGGAAGATATTGCTGGATTAAAAATCAAAAATAAACGTGGGCTTCTTAAAAATCGTAAGAACTGTCCTTTATTATTAAAAACCAAAAAAAAAAAAGTTTAAAAATTAAAATCAATTGATTAAAAATGGTTTCTTCTGTTATAAAAAATTGTTTATTCGAAATATATTTTTTCATAACAGTATATGTTACGTTATGACCACACCTCTACGTTCGTTCAATGTGCCTATAACAAAAAAACAAACGTCTATTTTATTAAGTACTTAAAATCGGCATTTATGAGTTCGCAATTTCAAATTGCTGTAAACTGAAATCGGAGATAGCAAGTTGAAGAAAATTAAAAAAAAAAAAAAATCAATACACCCCAAATACTTTAGTAGGAGAAAATAATTGGAACAAATATTAACGTTTAAATGAAAATTTAGCTGAGAAACCAATTGGGAAACTACATTAAGCAGTCTTAGTTTAAGTGTGGAATAAATGTACGCCCATTCTCCCTTGCTAGGAATGTAATTTTAAAACTTCTTCTTTATAGTATATGTATTTTTGAAGAGAATGTATCAAAAATTACAAACAGAATAATTATTAAGTCTTTAAAAAACCAAGAATTTGGTAGAAAAATTTGCTCCTTAGCTCATGTCTGCATTGTAAAAGGAAATGTGCCCTTCAGTTCACGTTTTTTACATTAGTAGGGTACAGATTAAATGGTTGTTTTACAGCTTAATACACATCACCGGTTTAGAGGTAAAACACATTAAATGACAAATATAACTTTGTGAGTTTTAGACCGATGATGCGTATATTTAAATAACCTATTTATATTACAATACGTAAAAAAAGATAAAATTTTACATAAAAATCAGTTTCTTTAAAGGAAAAATATAGAAGAATATTTTTTGCTTTATTTAGGTGTTTTATTGGGAGCTGCAGCGTTATTTGGTGTAACTGCCGGTGTACATCGTTTATGGTCTCACAAAACTTACAAAGCGAAAGCTCCGTTAAGATTAATCGTCTCTCTCTGTTATGCAATAGCTGCTCAGGTAATATATTATTATTATTAATTATTATTACTTTTAGATAAAAAAAAAAAAAAGAAATTTGCAGCGATGAATAATTTTTTAAATTACGATTACTCTTTTTAATTACGAACTGTAGTAACAAATATCCGTTCAAACGGCGTTCTTTAGTTGATATGTCGAACTAAATCAAAATTCTACAAGAGCCAATTAAACTTGTAAGGATTAGGAATGAACAGAAAACTGTTGAAGTTGATTCTGAATTAAGAACTCCGTCCCCTTTTACTCGTCTGCACTCGGTCTGTACTCACGTATTTACCACTTTGCCTGCTTTAACCCTTAAATGGTAACGATGGGTCAGTTACCATTTAAATTTAAAGGTGCCAAAAATTACGTTAGCAGTTAAGGGTTAATGTCTGGCGTAACACGTGTAATAAGAACCATTCGAAAATTTTCTCGCTTTAAACTCTTTCGGGTCAACGGCGACCGCTGCTCGAGAGTCGATATAAACTGCGTTGATAAAATAATCATCGGGTTAGTTTAGATATTTTCTTCGCAGCATATTATGTCGATGATAACGATAATGACGATATTTCACCATTTACAAACTGCGGGATAAAGATTTTTGATAAAAATTTATCTCTATTCTATTTTATACACGAGGTATGATCAAAAAGTAGTTGGACAAACATAACTGTGAGCACCCTATTGCACATTTTTTTTCTTCATGTGAAAGTCTGAACCTTCCTCTTTCAAATGAGATCATTACCAATGGTACAAATCAATCGGTTCTCAAACTAGGACGCTGAAAGCAAGGGTATCTAAAGTGCGCTCCGCGATGTGAAGAGTTATGAAATAAAAAGGCGAAAGAACGGTAAAGAAATCATTTTATTCAATCGATCTCAGCATATTTGAAAGTACATTGTTATTCTCTTCGAAATATTCTCCCCTCTTAGCGATACACTTCTTCCAGCGTTCTTGCCACTTAACGAAACACACGGCGAACTCGGTAGCTGGAATTGCTTGAAACGCGCGGATGGTATTTTTCTTGATTTCGTCGACGTTTTGGAAACGTTCGCCCTTCAGGTAGATTTTTAAACGCAGAAACATCCAGAAATCACACGGCGTCATATCGCGAAAATATGCCGGGTGAGGTGCCAATATTTTTTGCTTGACCTAAGCCAACTATTCGCGTGTGGCTCGACACGTTATCGTGGTGAAGAAACCAGCCATTCTTCCACTTGTGTGGGCGATTTTTACGGACCAATTCACGTAGACGTCTCAAAAAATCACGATAAAATACAGAATTTAAAGTTGTATCTTCGGGAAACAAACTCGTAGTGTACACATTGGTCATTGAAGAACGTTATCAGCATTGCCTTGATTTTTGACTGTTCCATTCGGTTTTGGAGGATCCATTGTGAAGACTAGACTTTCGTCTTTGAGTCGTAACCATAAACCCATGATTCGTCTCCGGTAATGATCTTGGAAAAAATTAGCGATCATTTTGACATCTTTCCAACATTTCTTTGAAAATTTGAACACGAAATTGCTTTTGTTCATCTAGTCAAAATTCTGGGTACAAACTTGGCACAAATCCTCAACATTTTCAGGTCCTCCGTCAAGATTTTTTGAACCGAACCAAAGCTCAAATTTAGCTCAATAGTCATTTCTCGAATTGTTAATCTGCGGTTAGATTGCGCCAAGTCCCGAACACAAAAAACATTATCAGGTTCGCAAGATATGCGCGGTCGACCGCTTCTCTCTTCATTTCCGATTGAATCACGACCATCTTTAAAAAGTTTATACCAATGATGAATGGTAGGACGTTTAGCATTAGTTATACCGCCTTCATTAATTCAAAACATTCCGTGAAAGATTTACCGAGTTTAACGAAAAATTTCACGTTCTCCTCAACCGTTATCATCGCGATAACAAAACACAGCTCCGCAGCGCGCATCAAACACACGTCCACTAAAATGCACGTATACCCGACTGTAGATGACCGGTTCATAAATATCTCAAATGAAAGAGCAGGGTTAACACCATGCCACGTCGCTGGACAAGATTCGATGATTACACGCGTCACAATAACGTTTGTTCAACTACTTCTTGTTCGCACCTCGTATAATACTTTAAATAGATATGTTAAATAATATTTTTTTATTTTTTAGTATACCGATCACATAATTATTATGTACAATTAGTAGGTAATGGTTCGAATCTCTTTACTATGCGAAGTTTTCAATTTTAAATAAAAAAAACATTACGTATTGTACACATCACAAAAGTAAGAGAAAATGAAATTTTTAAATTAAATAAATTTTACGTATAATTTATAGAACAAAAAAGTATTGTTTCCAGTCAACCAATTAATCTTAATATACTATTTTTAATGTAGTTATCTGATGTAACACTTAAATTTTAACTTAGGATCTATCAAAACAAAAGAATACGATAAAGTTTGTGTGCTGCAAATGCAAGGGAACATTACAGAGGAATTAAGGAAAGTGGTCTATAATTATTCGAGTGTTTAATTATATTTCAGGTTTTCAAGAAAAATTGAGAAATTCAAATGAATAAATTATCCGTTAATTGCGTTTCATTGATGGCATTAAAACAAAAAACTATGAAAGCGTCTTGCATTTACCTTTAAAAAAAAAAAAAAAATCACGATTATCATGCAGCGATTATCACCGGAATAATTACATAGCTCAATACGTTAATGACTGAAATAATGAATTGTGTTTATATTCACAAATGTGAAATCATTAATGAAGTGGAAAGCGAATATCAGCTACCTGATAATTGGACAAATATCTGAAATAGTCTTGAATTAAAAATTATTCTTTTTTTTGAAAGCTGCGATTTTACGGGGGGGGGGGGGGGGGATGAAATTATGCTAGCGTTTATTGAAATAACTGCATTCGAATTAATTGTAATTTACCTTTCATTATTCCATGTCGAACTGGGCAAGTAATAATGTTAAAAATTATTTCAATGATAAAATCGCTTAATCGTTAAAATAACTGATAATAACGGTACTACGTGATAACGAAAAAAAAAAGAAAAAAAGTCAGGTCGTTCACTGTCGCAAATCCGAAATTGTGTATATCGGTTTCCTTCCTGCATGTTACAATTTCTAGAAGGCAACGGGCAAAAGAAATTAAGAAGTTCGATTTCGTCTTTTTTTCCCTTTACTGTTAGTATTTGTAATTTATGTAAATTTTTATTTTTGGTCGCATTTACTTATTTTAATAAACTCTTATTTATTCAAGGTTTGCCTTCCGACCCCTTGTTGTGCTCCCTATCTCCTCCTTCCTTGTATATCCATAATTGCTACTGCTACTTGTTTTGCATACCGTTAATATCGAATTAATTTTTCTTCTTTTCTGTATTGTTTTTTGGGTAGAGATCTCTTCCGTAGTTGATGAACCTAAACAAAAAAAAAAAAAAAAAAAGAAATTAATATACTTGCATCGGATGCTTACATGAAAAACTTGAAAACATTGATAGAAATAAAAAAAATTTTGTGCATCTTTTTAGAAGGCTAAAAAATTACAATTTTTCTAACAGTTTTATAAAAAATACCTCAATATTCGTTTAAACTTGCAAAATTAAAAACTTTGCTTATGGCTCAAAGCAGTGATTTTTATGTATTTGTTTATGGCAACTGTATTAATATATACAGTGATATTATTCACATCGCACATTACTTACTGTTGTCGATTGCTTTTAACGCCATAACCTCCATAAAACACAAAGCGGTCTATACAGAAACGGTTGTGTTAAATTCGTATAGATTCCGCACGAGTGATTCTTGAAAAGAAGGAGCAGAAGTTTTTCTAGGAGGATAAAAGATTTTAGTATATATAAAAAAAGAAAAATCTAGCTCTTGGATTATCCCTTTTACGGGCAAGAAAATTCTAAAGGTAGTGTGACTGCGGTCGAAGACAGCATTGCCCTTCCACCAGAGTGACGAGGCTATTCCACGACGGTTACACGATAACGGTTTATGGGGGGAAGAAGAATATCAGAGCAATTTAAAAGGTTAAGAGGGTAGAATCGATTGAGAAATAGAAAAGAGCCTAATTAGTCTTTTTGGTAAATTCCATCAGGGGTAATGAAGGTGTTTGAAATAGAAAAGAGAGGAAAGATTTTGAGGAGTAATTAGAATTCATGATCAGAAAAGCCCACGAAGGTCGACCAATTGTAGTCAAAACTAGTACTAAACGATGAAAATGTTAAATCGAGGGAATAAGCTCTTGCAATAGGTAAGAGATTATATTTCGGAAACGTGTAATTGAGGGGCCCTTCTGGACCCGGCAGTGTAAGAGAAATCGGTACAGTTAGGGCGGTCGCAGCTCCCTGCAAAGTCTAAAGTAAACTCTTGCCTCTTGTATAGATCAGTTATGCCTTGTTAGACGTACCCATTTCACACTCGCAGTCGTATTTTCCCGGCTATCCTTTCTTTTTTCTGCTCCTCTTACGTAATATTTCTGTAAATTGATTCCTTGAGAGTGCCTGCTTCTCCACGATTTAGTCGCCTTATCTTGAATTTTTACCGCAAGGCAGTCACCTACCCGCTTCTCTTTAGTCAATTTTTAAGGGATTTGAGCCGATTAAAAAAATTTACTGTCCTACATCGCGATATAATATAGTGGAAATCGAAAATATAAAATACCGTACGAGTGAAGCTGGTAACGAACTTTCATCGGACCCAATCTATTGACTTTGTGGTGGCAGGTCGTGGAAATATTTATTAAGGGACAAAAAATACAAAAAAAAAAAAAAAGTTATATACTCGTGTTAAAATTGCATCGTTGTTATGACTATCGATATTTTCCTGTTGCTAATTAAGAACCCAGAGCTGGCTGCAATAATTTGTTCAGTTAAACTACCACCGCGGAAAGTAGGAATATTGAGGCATAGCGCCAAGTTGAATTACAGAATACGAGCTGTTGCTCCGTCAGTGTATTTTGTAATATCCGCGTAATTAAATTTTCTTTACAATTAGCTGCTGTATCTAAATCTGTATAATAAAGTGGCGGCACGATGGTCTTATATCTTATTATTTCGGGAACACATTGTGCTTTCTTTATCTGTCGTTATTATAAAAATATTGCTATCAGCGCACCATAAATCTTTCGTCGTTTTCGAAAGAAAAAAGATAAAAGAAGAAAAAAATTATTTTAATCTTCTTAAAGAGCGGATTTTTATTTTTAACCAGTTTTTTTTTTTTGAATGTGTTTGTTTTAAATGAATGGGTGAATAAAAAGTTTATTACACGAATCTAAAAAAATTAACAAACATACAATAGCCTAATATTACGTAGTGTTGTACGTGTATCGAGCAGTTACGCCCTTTCCAACATGCGACGGTGTCTACATCTACGTTTAGTTTATGCTTTTAGGTAGTAAAATTATTCCAAGTTACAATATTAGGAAAAACAAAACTAAAAAAGAAAAAAAAAAACCAGCTTCAGGAAAAACGAATAAAAATAATAAGAATAGAATCATCTAATACGTGAATACAATCATAAAGTGTCATGCAATGCGAATGTTATAGTTACAAAAAAATGTATTTAAAGAGATCATCATTGATATATACATGGAGAAATCTGGGAATAGTTAGATTAAAGCAGTGTATGCCTATTTATTTGTGTTTGTATTTTTTGTATTTTAGTTAGAGAGAGGTTCTTGTGTAGTCTCCGATTTTACTGACAAAAATATGATCGCTTATATTAAAAGAATTTATTAGTTTGTGTGTAGATTACATTTTTGTTAAACGGAAGTTAGCATGTGTATTATTTACACTAGAGTGTACATTGGAGCGCTTAGAATAACTCTACAACATTTATTTTGGAATCGTTGAACTTTCTGGACGGCGGATCTTGAAATATCAAACCGTATTGGAGTGGCATAAAGAAGGACCGGTCGAATTACACTTTTGCATAGGAATTATTTACTGTTGTTAATTTGCATTTTTTATTGAAAATGTGTCTTAGTGAGAAATTGCACGCATGGACTTTATTGATAATACAGTGTGCTTATTGAAGGATAGCCGCTAGTCTAGATCGACACCTAAATATACCTTTCAGCATTAATTCCGGTATGTAGGTGTTGGTTTTCTTTTTGTGAAAAGGATAGCTTGCGTTTTAGTTTCATTTTGATTTTTATTCTTACGAAATTTTCTCTTAATCTACGTTTACATGTGTCAGTTCTGAAAGGAGCCCAATAAATAGCAGTGTCATCTGCGAACATTGCCAGCCTGTCGCAGTTTAGGGAAATCGTTTAAGTATAAATAAGAAAGGGTCGAGTATAATATTCTCTTGGCGAACTCCAGTCACCGATACTTTCGTTGACAAGATAGTGTCACCGATTTTTACAGAAAAGCTTCTTCCTGTCAGATAGTTATTGATAATAATGATACGAAATGGTGAAAACTGATATTGAACTAATTTGTAAATATATTGCAAAATGTATACATTGTACACTACATCTAAGAAGAAAATGAACGGAAATAAAAATGTTCAAAAGCATGGATTGAATAAAAAATCGATATAAAACACAAGTACATCTCGGGCGAGTAAATCTGAGCAGTCTGAAAAACTTCAGTTAGGGGCGAAATTTGACCAGAAGGTTATAAATATTAATCGAAAATATTTCGGAAATGGAGGGTGAATTTGCTTGAAGTTAATTAATAAAAGTTTCTGATTGTTTTCGATTGAAAACAAATCGATTCGAAATGATAGCTGAAATAGTAGCAGCGTCTGTTGCTTAAAAGATCCATCGGGCCATTTTTTACTTTATTGTATTTTCCGTAAATTACGTTTATGTCGCAACTGCAACTTGCGGGATTCCGAAATTGTTTCGACGGAATAGAAATTCAACCAAACCATCATTTTTCGATTACGTCATTTTTATGAAAATTATTTGCTCGCACGTTCTTAAGTATATGCTACAGTTCGAGCGGCACTCTTTGATGTACATATGACGCCGATCCATTCGCAATTATAAAATAATTATAATTTAAGAACGTAACGTTACGGATGTAAATAAAATGTTCGATGAATTTTTCGAACAAACCCACTTCGACATCGGTCTGCATTTTTACAGCATCATCTTAACACAGGTAATAAAGAGAAAGAATAATATGCGAGAAAAAATCAGAGACAGAGTGGTAAAGCAACTTGTATCCGTGTACCGAGGAAGTGGAAGAAACATCTTCATGGAAAAATTTTTTCACAACTTTACTTATTTCCAAGCATTTGTTATCACGGAATCACACTATTGTTCGCACACTTAAAAATAATAAACCGTACATGCCTGATATTATAGCTCCAAATAAATTACGAGAGCAATACTTGACAGTTTTTCGTTTTCACAAAAAAATGACGAGTAATCTTATGGACATAAATAAGCTGTAATTTTAATTTCAGCCATGCATTCGGATACGACTGTGAGTGATGATCTGAGAAAAAAAACCTAATTTTAATCAGTTACTGCAACAAATATGAAACTGGCGTTGACACTATGGACCAATTGTTAAGAAGATATACAACTCAACGTCTATGTTCAAGGTGGGGCTCTATTGGTTATGTTTTCCAACATGCTCGACATAAGTTCACTCGTGGAATTTAGGATTTATTATGAGAATAATGAAATGTTAGCGAAAAAGACAACATGCGGCGATTGGGTGAAGAACTAGCTAAGCCAACGATTGAAGCTCGTATAACGAATGCCCAAGTGATACGCAATTATACATACGACCGAAATTACAATTAAAAGCATTATAGGTCGTCAAATAGTAACTGCAAAAGCTGTTGGTCCATCGGCTGAACACAACGGGAAGGAAAAAGATCACACCGGTTCCCCTGTCACACATGTGTGTTATAAATTAACGATAAAAAGACGACGAAAAACACGTAAGAGCTGCACCGAACGTCAACTTCCTGTTTCTGACGAACGCTCAGTAAATATTATAAAATGTGTTAAATGTAATAAATAATAATATTTTTTAAACATAATTATTGTGTTTCCTTATTTTTGAAATAAAAATTGACCTGCAACATCGTAACAAAAAATTATTTTTAATGTCTTAAGTAAAAATATATCTGTCGTGGGTACATACCCTGGGTGCTAACAGAGCGATGGCTTCAGTTTTTAGTATAATTTTTTGGTATTAAAAAATGAAAAATTAATAAATTGAGCTTATAATTTGTTTGCTTTTCAGCTAAATAACGACGATTCGGAAGCTTAAAAAAAAAAAAAAGGTTTATTTTTTTCCAGTTTTGATTGTGTAAATACAGGGTACCTGGGTATTACGGGTTAAAAAAGCAAATTTATAATTTCATTAATAGTATAAAAATGAGAAAGTTTTCCACTAAGAAGCAATTCTGGAGTACCATAGAAGGGATAATAAAACCCTCAATTTGCTGACGAATACGGTTTTTTACGTTATTACACATTGGTCGAAAACAGTTGCACAGTTAATTATTATATATGAAAATGATTTCACACTAATAACATGCTATAAGCAATCTACAAATGACACCAAACCCCCTGTATAACTAAACATTGAAAATGTTCTCGTTTTTCCCTCTGGAGCACTAGATATGATCTATTTTAGTAATCAATTCCTTACCTGTTAATGTGAAAGAATTTAATTCTTCGTTTCAAATTTAATAATAGTCTATATGTATCGTATGTTTTCCAATGTAATTAATAATGTATGAATGAAATGTTCGCTATATTTCAGCCCTTGAACAATTTTCTATCTCGGTAATTTAAAATTTTAATATGTGCATTAAAGGAATGCATGGAATGATTTGACACGTCTTGTGTAAACGAACCAAATATGGTATGGTATATATATATATATATATATATATATATATATATATATATTTGCGCGTGTGTGGTGTGTGTGCATAGAAAAAAAACGAGGTCAGCCAAGCGAATCTAGCTAAAATACCATATTTTAGTAGACAAAAAAATGTTTACGCATCATTGCGATTGATCGTGATGGGGTAGTCTGATACGTAAACTGCTTGTGTGACTATCAAGTTTCAAATGGTGCAATTTTTATGCCACAGAGAAAAAATAAAAATAAAAGCAAAGTGGGCGAGATCTTCCAAAACTTTAGGTTTTCGATAGTTTGGAAACCAATCGTAATCCCTATTCGTTGATATTTCGATCGTTTTAAAAATAAGTAAAATTATTTTTAAACAGAATAACGAGTCCCGGGGAGCTAGGTAAAAATATGGATGATATTCTGAAATTGTTAAAAATAAAAGTATCCAAAAAAAGATACTATTTTCTTACGATTATTCGTGTATTTCACCGCCATTGACTATATCCATCAGCCGTAGTTGCTGTCGAGCTATTTTATTCATTTACGTTACTACTTTAATAGTTGGTATTCTGAAAATCTCGTTGAAATTAAAATTTTTGTTTTCGGAACTAGAGAAGGCGCTGAACTTTAAAATTACATCTGAATGGTCGCAGTCTAAATTAAAAACAGGAATTACGTCTTTTTATGTGCCGCGTAAGTTATTATTCGGAGGAATTTCATCTGCACTCTAGAGCTAAGATAGTGCACAACAATTTGCAGAAATCTAAGAAGTGCGTGTAATATTTTTTCTCTTTTTTTATAGACCATGTTTGAAATTATTTATTCTCTCACTCTCTTTCTCTTTGCCTGTGTATCTTGGATTCTAATTGTTTAATCTTTTTTTTCTGGTTTCCCATTTCTTATTTCACTTTTTAAAAGACACTATTGCTCAATGGTAATTACCATTTTTCCCTAATTCCAGAACGAAAACAAATTCAAAAATATTACCGCATATTGGCCAGTTCTTTTTTTTTTTTTTTTTTTTTCCGGAAAAAAACAAACTTTGAGCAGTCGTTAGGGAAATGTGGTCCTCTTTAGACGGAAATATATATTTACGGTATTATTATAGCGCTAAAAAAAAAAAAAAAGGTTAGCTAGTTGTAATCTGGAATTATTTTATTTATTTATCTGTTTATTTTTTTCTCACATTCTTAGTAGTAATTGTCCATTTCCTCGATGAATTTGTTAGAACTAAAGGCCCATATCTGGGGACAGGCAACCTTGCTCCTATTTTTCTACTTTCTGTAGTGTCACTGTCGTGTTTTCAGTCGAATCTATTTTAGTGACAAATTGTAACTTCTCTCGACGTCCACATTATCTGAAATGGAAAATTTCGTTCCACCATCACAAATTCTTTTACTGGCTGATATATTGCGGTCAAATTATTATTATTATTATTGTTATTATTATTATTTAATTTTTTTTGGTTATTATTTAAGTTTATTTCTATCAACCTCTTTTGCGTAAAACAAAACTTTAGAATTCTATACATAGTGCAATTCCACTATTATTATCATTTGTTAGTTTCTCTAACAGATATTTCTTGTACATCTCTTTATAATATCGCATAGAGTTCTCATTTTTCTTCTTTTAAAATGATTTCAGTATTAGGGAAACTCTATTGGAAAGATCGTGATATGCACACATTCGATAAACCTGTAATCTACACTGTTAATAAAGCCCAAACAGATATATTTGTACTAAATTCAGTTTTTAAAACAAAAAGATAAAAAAAAACCATGTAAAACATCGAAATAAACCTACAGTATACAATAGTTTCGCGGGATCAGCATTGCCCTATGCGTCTCCTATTCTTAGATTTGCCATAAATTAACTTTCCACAAGGTGCAAAATAAATACTAAGAATCAGTATTTCACATAAATGCTAGTTACACGGAAACTCCAATTTTCTATCATCATATAAAAGTGTATTTACAATATTCAATAAACCTTTTATTTAAAGTAGCGTGGGGCAGCCTCTAGTTCATTTAAGGTACTTAGTTGCCAAATTGGAGTTAACTTGTCTCGTACTCAAGTGCTACCGATTCGAATATTGATTATACCAGAGAAGTAATTTGGATAAAAGTAAAATTACTCCAGAAGGAGAAAGGAAATGGTCCCAATATTCTCTTTAAATCCATTAGGCCCTTGATTGCATTGATAACAGAGCCGAATTGCAGAACTGATACCAAGAATATAGGGGTCACTTTCAACTTTTTATTCATTCATTTACTAGGTCCATTTTTTTTTTTTTTTAACCTGACGTTAAATAGCCGATTTGGTGACATCAATTGAATTACTTTTTAATATAAGCCGCTGGGCTATTGCGATGTTTTTAAAAATCATGTTATATGATCGTCGACCAATATTAAAATAATTCTTTCGAAAATTCTGTTTCAGTATTCGCCGTGGGATTGGGTTAGAGATCACCGAATTCACCACAAGTTCAGTGATACCGACGCCGATCCTCACAATGCTACCAGGGGCGTATTCTACTCTCATATCGGTTGGCTGATGCATAGTAAACATCCGGAAACAGTCAAGAGAGAGCCAATGATAGACATGAGCGATATTGTCGATGATAAAATTTTCATGGTACTTACCAGGTACGAAGTAGGGAAGCAACGTAATGTGGCAAAAATTTATACGAATTGTGCTTTTTTTTTTAACAATAATACTAAACGCCCTAAGTGGTTTTTACTATTTACCCGTTTTTATCTATAAGGTTCGTATCTTAACGCCGGTTTAAAGCAACCTTAAACAAGACGGAAGTTTAGAGAAAATTACTAACAAGTTAAGGCCTACCAGGAATTATGTTAATCAATTCTATTTCCTTGAATATTGTGCTGCAACCATTTTGTTTTAAAACGACCTAAGTATGTTTCCTTTCAAAAAGCAATGATCATTTTAAACTTGAATCGTTAATTATTTTTTACCGTTAATTGTCGTCGTCGCGTTTGGCCTAGTGGCTAGAGCGCTTGACTTCCGATCCGGAGGTCTCGGGTTCGGTACCGGGCGACGACAAAAATTATGCGGCGCTAGTTTAGTACACAGTTGGACACTGCATTTGTATATCGATAAATCAAGCGACTATCGTCAATTCCGAATGTAGTCGTGCTAGTGCGCTAGCGTCGCATAGAAACACTCAGCCGGCGAACAATCGCATCAGCGTGAGTAAAGGCCAGTCGTCTTGGTCCGCCTTACCACTGGTACCTTTCTCACGTTGTCGGCAGTACGAAAGCTAGGTTGTGCTCCTGCTTACATGATTCATACTGCGCGACTACCTATCCTCTAATTCTCCTCAGAATTAGAAGATAACTCATACTCGGAATTCCGAGTGAGGTAGATGACCGTTAATTGTTAAGGGAATATAGAATTCGAAGTTCCAAAGACAAGAGTAATATTGTAGTAGAACAAAAAAAAAAAAAAAAAACGAAATATTTTTTCAATTTATTCGTTTTCGGAGATTAAAACAAAAAAATAAATTAAGCCTGATGATAAAACGAATGAAACTGGAAATATTAAAATTTCATATATAATCGGCGCACCGTAAACTTTTATTTAACCTTATTTGAAAATCGTAATGGGATGCATTTATCGCAGCAGCTGTCGCTTACACTATGATAGTCCAAACTAGGCCACGAATTTCAATTAGAATAGCGTTTCAAGTAAGAATAGGAGGACCTCTTGGACTACTTTTCTCAGTTTTTAATATTCATTTATACGTTTACTATGTAGCATCTTCAAAGTTTTCATTTTAATGAGATGCTCACATCGGAAGCATAGTATATTATCTACATATAAACAGTATCGCAGATTTTAATTGAACGATACAAATAGGAAAGTTCATGTTTTAAACCAATTGTGGAACGTAAAAATTCGTAAATTTTACAATTATTAAAGGCAAAAAAATGGCTCTTTATCGTCATTTTTGCTTACCATCACACTCTTCTTTCACTTTTACCCCTACCGTTTTTAGCATGGACTTTAGCCGTGACCTAACCACCCGAAAACGTTGAGATGAAAGTAGGAATACCACTGTAATAGGACAAACGAGTTTATAGTGAGTCAGCGCATTATGTTATTTTCGACTCCGCACATCCTGATGAAATTTTACAAAAATTCGTTAGAACCCAACAGGAGCGTGGTAGTAAGCAAAAAGTGCGGCGATATCAAAAGTACTATCAGTGGTCAGCGGACATGGATTGTAGCGGTTTACATTTCACTTGGCACTAGCATTGACGATATTGAAGATTTCTTTGAATTGAATTTGATGGCTTACACGCCTGAGGGAGCAGAGATTTTACAAAAAAATTGAAAAAAGACAATACCATACTATATCCATCATTTTGCCTGGCGATATAAGCCTTAATCTGAAGAGACCTGAAAATCATCGATTGGTTCAGTTTATGGAAGAAACGTTCGGATTAAAGCTCGAAACAAATCTCGCTCTATCAACTACTCGTGGTGGATCGTGCATTGATACAGTCTTCGCTCGTGAAAATTAAAAGGATCGATTCGAAAAATGATATCAGTTATTTTAGTTATCATAAACCGGTACTGTCCATTACTTCTTAGAACAAACAGACAAATAAAACGATTATCCGTACTTTTTGTGTTCCTTCATTCATAATTTCCCAACAGAACAACAGCAGTTACAAATTCGGCGAATTCATCAAATCAGGCTAAAGCATGTTCCCTTTTGAAAATATTTTAAGTGGCCCATTTCGAAAGTCGGATCAAAAAACTAAAACATCTCTTCGTTTAGTTGATTTACGTTGTTTTAACATTGATCATAAAAGTAGGGTTAACAACGCACAAGCGTATTGCTACACCGTATTTTTACACATCTACGTCTGGTTCGATTCTTCCTTTTACAGTGCCTGCCGCCGTCGGCAGACTATAGTGTGCCATCTGTCTGATTTATCGCATTTAATTAAAGTGTAATCACCGTCCTCTGCGATTGGAATCCGCAGAAGATCGATCTCGATCGAATGAAAGAAGAAAAGATCATGGATGAGAAAGTGTATCAGAAGTATTACATAATCAGAAGAGATAGAAGGAAGAGGAGGGGTGATAGCTTACAGAACACTTTTGAAATCTGCGATTACTAGAACTTTGTGAGCAACTAGTGATGAGGAACCAGAGAGAACAGTGCATAGAATAGTAGTAGATTCTGCGTAGAAAACTAAGCAGAAGAAAGTTCGAAAGACCCACAATGTAATTGAAAACTATCTTCTTTTTCATCAGATATTTATCCTGTTTATAAATTTTTAACTGTTCCGTTTATTCGTCTAATAAAATCTTCCGTCTAATTGCTGTGACTTGATATCTTATTATTGTTTGCACATTTAACCGCACTTCTTTAACTTTTCTGTTCTTTTGACCATGGTAATTCTATATTTTTTGAAGAAAAAAAAAAGGGCAAAAGTTTCTAAAATGAAGAAGACGAATCAGATACTGATAAAAGAAAAATTCTATAATTAAGAAGGTTATGGTTTCTCTTATTTTCCTGTTGTTTTTTTAAATGAATTTTTTCTTGTACATATATATATGTAAACAATACCTTGTTTCGAATTATTTGACAAACTTAAATTTTGAAAAATTCTCTATTGATCTTTTTCTAATTTATTAAATAAACCGGTGAGGATAATTTGAATTAAATTTTTTCTAAACAAAGTCGCACTCAAATCTACATTTCTTTAAAAACAAAACAAAGTGCAAATCGAATAAAAACAAAATGTTATATAATGAATAAATACGCGTAAAAATACGTTCCATTAAATAATATTTAGTTATTAAATACTCCGATGCGAGCTAATGGCTTCATGATCATACACAATGTTTACCAACGTTAACTTATGAAAAGCAAAATATTTAAATAAAGTCGGCTATAAATGAGAGATTAATTAATGCTAGTACGTCATTAAAAAATATAGAAATACCAAAATTTAAAACTGACGTGTAAATGAATAATTGCTATGTAACGAAAAAATAAATAGTATAAAATGTAAAGAAAAAAGAAATATTACTTTATTTTATATCGTATGTTATTATAAAATAGTTTCAAAGTAGTATAAGCTAAATATTAAATAACGGATTACCCCGAACAGAAATATTATGATTAATGCAGAATATCTATTATATTTATTGATATAATAATGTTCAACAAAGATTAACTATTTACGATTATTAATATGTTTTAAAGATCGTTCGTAATATCCGCAGGTGAGATTGCATGTTCATTATGACACGTTTGCCTGATGATGATTTTTCGATATGTCTGTATTCTACTGCACATGCATACGTGTTTGATTTTTGAAATTTTTGGTTACCAGTAAATAACTTCTTAAAGATACGCACGGAATTCATTGCAGTGTATAACGTTCTAATAATGTCGTAATACACACACGTTTTTCAGTATTTACTTTTTAAGTTACATGCAAGTGTAATTCGTTTCTAAAAAGAACACTTTAACCGCACATTAAACGTAAGATCAAGGTCGCTCATAATTCCTACAATAATAAATCGAACGTTTATTTCGATTTTTTTTTTTTTTAACTCTAAACTATGCCAGTGCTATTATGCGCGATAATCGAATCCATTTTTGATCGTACAAGTGTTGAGAGCAAATATGCAATGTGGTTTTGGTCTCAGCACGTATGGATAATGACGCACTAGTCGGTTGTAATACGTTAAACTTTCCGGCTTAATAAGTAAGTGTAACACACTCAGCGGTTAATTGACGCGTTTTACGTCTTTGGTTGCTGTATCCAGATATATCCGTTACATAAACCGATTGATATATCGCAATTATTTCTATGATACTCTTGTACTGATCAAATTGGTTATAGGACTTAAATGGTTTAGAAAATTATAAAACAATTTTCTTTAAGAAAATGAAAAATCCTGATTTTTAAATAAATCCATTTAGATTTTTTGTGTTTTAGTAAAAAAGAAAAAAATATTAATATATTAATTTTTAATTCACATGGAAAACAAAAGCGTTTATCTTAAAATAATTAAGGAGTTTGCACTAACTTTAAAAAATACACATTTTAGGAAGGCAAGCGAGATAATTTAAAGTTTATTATTTACCTAATTTCCTTTTTTCCTCTTCATATTTTCGGTATGCTTTTAATTTCTTCCCAACACTGATTTCTTACAAATCTGTCCGCGAGGTCGTTGTTCTCGGTACTAAAACTCATTTGTGACCAATCGACTCACTTAACGCCTCGATCAAAACCGTTGAAAGTTTCATTGCCCTAACAACGGTAGTTTAACCGGATAATCGACTGGATTCAAGACTTGATCGTCGTAGTAAAAACTGCAAAAGCCACTACAGACTGTAGCGTCATCAGTTGATTAAACGACACTTTAATTTAGAATTTGCACGTGTTTATTAAATCATGGCAAGTTTATCATATTTGGTTGCAAGTTTTGTGATTAAACTCGTAAAATAAACTATTATTGCTGCACTGTTATAGAAAAATTCATGAACATTATGAAAGTATGAAATATATATGTATATATGTGTATATGTGTGTATATATATATATATATATATATATATGTATGTATGTATATATATATATATATATGTATGTATATATATATATATATATATATATATATATATATATATATATATATATATGTGTATATATATATATAAACTCAGCCATTTTGGCCTTGCAAGGGGCTGTGCTTCTTGACCCCTCTTGCTTATATTTCTGTCTCTTTCTCTTCTATACTTTGTATAAAATGATCAAAATTTACAACGTAATTCTAAATCGGCCCATATGAATATAATAACCTAATCACAAAAATCCAATAAAATATAACAAACGTTACATAAAATTGAGACATTCTTTGGAACATGTTTCGTTACATAAAAATGGGACATTTTTTCTAATGGGGGTTAGCCTAAGAATTACGTTGTAATTAATATGTGTATATATATATATATGTATATATTGTGAAGAACTCAGGGTCCCTGTTCCAGGAGCCACTTGTGAAGAACTGGTATTTTCTCGACTAAAAAATAATACTGATGATGAAACGGGCGCTAGTGGGACACAAAAAGTTATTATAAAAAGAAATTCGATAAGGAGAAACGAATAATAGAACAAAAAAAATAATTTCTTGATCGCAATCCCGACTCGAAACGGTGCGCTCTCTCCGCACCGAAGATCTCATGAAGCTCACATCACGTGTCCAATGACGAGACTTTCGGGTAAAACATGGGAATTTCCAGAAAATTATGTAAAAAAAAGTGACAACTAATGGACGGATCAAACGTATCTAACCGGCAGGAACAGGATACAACAGTAAAAAACAAAAAACAAATTTTTACATAAAGACAAGAAAACATTGTACTAGAGCATGCGGCATAGCGCTTATATTTTCACGTGGAAAGACGGTATCACGGTGACTAGATATATGTTGCCACGATCTGTCGACGATGATGAATGAAACAATGTGTGGCGTGACAATGTAACAGAGGCTAGGCAGAAACTTCTAGAAGAACACTTTTGCCTAGATCACCGCACTAGCTATCTTGCCTGATTTTCGCGAGATTTTTCTACAATCTTCCCTCGACTCCACGTTACTCAGCACACAGCACGGATGCGCTTTCCCCGCAAGCACATGCCACTGTCGTCTCATCTTTCGACCACTAACACCTTGACCCTACTAACGCATTCTTCACCCCGACGCAATCGCACGTATGACTGTGCCCAGGATTTTTCGGTTTCAGCCAAATAAGCATCCTTGATAAGACACAATGCAGCGATGCAAAACAAACGATGTCCGAGAAATCATGAATTAATGACTTTACTGAAGAATATTTTCTAGCTTGAATATCGTTAAAAGATAGCGTTACAAATATCGAATCCCCCCGTCTCTCTCTCTATATATACATATATGTTATTTTAGTGTCGGCAGACAAAAAAAAAAACTGATATAGTTAAAGGCAAGTTTAGAAACAAAACGGAAAACGTACACGGTGGGTCAAAAAAGTATTTGCATACCACTCAAAAGCGATGTAGAACTGGTTGAGAACATGATGCTTGTACTTGCTGCATACAGTGGAATGAGAAGCATCACGATAAAAAAAAATATATATTCCGACACAACAAATAGGTCACAGCTTTAGGTTATACAAAAACGTGAAAAGGGCGCTCGTAAAGGTATTTGCACGCTCGTGACTTGACTAACA
Organism: Icerya purchasi; assembly: GCA_039619475.1. Lineage (NCBI taxonomy): Eukaryota > Metazoa > Arthropoda > Insecta > Hemiptera > Monophlebidae > Icerya > Icerya purchasi. The sequence continues at coordinate 503,100,680 of CM077115.1, read as the reverse complement.
AAATGCGCTTCCCAGTAACAGTAATAAAAAGAACTAATACTTGGTATGCATGGCATCTGCGTCGATTGCTTTTGTCGGAAAAAATCACGGAGTTAAGGGTAAACGTAAATGAACGGCTACTTTCGGAAATGAACGGGTTTTCCCTCGGGGATCTACCGTGAATATTGGCGGTTTAGAGTACGTTTCTGATAGTTTGACGGTCCACTATCATTGCTCAGACAATATTGCGAATTAAGCGGTTAACTTTAGGGCACTCTGAAATGTATTCTTTAGCGATTGACGGACAATAGCCCGTTTTATTCTTTGATCTACCTTGAAAGATCTACTACCTTGCTCTTCATTTTCGATTTTCACCTGTTATTTTAAACCGTTTAATAACTTACCGAACTGTAGGAAATGTGAAAGTTACTTTTTCGGCAATCTTGCTGTAACCATAGAACAATTCGCGCATGTACTGCTACAGGAAATCTCGGTACTTTCCAGTGCCATCTTTCACACTTTACTGTACTGAAATTACTTTTATCGCTAATTAAGCATACTGCACAAATCATTACACTGAGCCACACAGCCTACGTTCACTAAAAGCTGCACGTTCGTCGTCTTATCGCACATACACATTAGTCATCAATTCATGCGTGTGCAATACTCTTTTTCTTCTCGGTTTTCACGCATTTTCTGTCTCGCCGTTGCGGCTAAACCTATACAGTTTAGACGGTTCTCTTTTACATCCCCTTTCCTTATCGCCGTTCTTCCACTTCCGTTTAACAGAGTTTCACGCAAATACTTTTTTATTATGGCTACACATAACGGAACAATACACTGATTGATAAGCCGATGCGGAGTAATCAAAAATATGCTGATTTTACATTATTATAATTGACCGAAATCTGTGAAATAAATGTCACTAAGTTTGACATTTATTCAATTTTGTACTCCCGTTTACAATATTCATTTAAAATTCATCGATGCCCGGTCTTCATTATTAGACACGGCATGTTTTTTGTTTTCTTTTTGCACACTATTTAATATTCTGATTTAAAATCGCGAATTTCATCTACCGCTAATAATGTAATCGAACGAAAAGTTTTGACCTTTTTTATTACATCGCCTAAAACCATATCCAGTATTATATAGAATACCCGTAGGTATTTTGCAAACGTTATGTAACGAATCGGAAATGTTTACAGAGTATTACGTATCACACAATTTAGATGGCTTTCCTAATTGTGGTAATCAGCGTTTCAACGTTAAATTATTTTAACTACTTCTGAAAGTATTTTACAGTACCCCGGGGTATTGAAGCGAACGGGTAATTTAAAACATTTTGAACAGTACTAGAAATCCGACGAAAATGGCATGTGTTGCTTAAAACATAAAATGTTATTCGTATTTTTGCTGCCAGTTGTCAGGCTAAAGCTCTCCGACTTGTTTGCTCGCAATTAAACTACTGATCAAGGGGGGCACGAAATTCGGATTTATTGAATATTTGAAATGGTACGCACTCAACTGTTTGTTTCAAATATGCTGAATATGAAAAAAAAAAAAATTTAATCCTATATTTCAATTAATACGCAAGATTATGCTGCAAATGAGTAGAGTAATATATTGGAATGCGTTACACGTTGACCTCTGTAGAGTAGTTGACTGTTGAAACCACATGAGAAAACAGTCTCCGCATAGTAATCAGTCTCTAAGCGGTACATGGTACGCGTTCCGTCGTTGACTGATAATAAGGAAACCGCTGACTAAGATGATAGACGCGTCGGTATTCTAGTTGTCGAAGAAAATCATTATTTTTTATAATAATAAACTTTAAACTTGTCGAACATCATCACAGTCTTCGGCGTGATGGTTATCGACTTCATTTTTACATGCTGCTTACTCGTCTCATTACGATTTCTTTCTTAAGCAGTATTACGTCAGTGGCGTTTGTGGGAATCCAGTAGAATTCGCATACATCGTTTGAATAATCGATAATATGTACCGCGCATTAACTCGGCGTAATTAACGAAAAATGTTTAAAAACGAAACTAAAATGCGAAACAACAGCTCTAAAGTATCGAATGAAAAAGAATATATGTATACAGCAATATTTAACTGAAATTTTTATAATTGTGTGATACCCCCTTTGGCTATAATCATACCTTCGCTGGAAGTCTTATTATCTAATATCTTATTATCCAATAAGATTCTTATTTGCAGCCACTTCAGATTTTAGCGACTGCTGCGATGGCAGTTCTTGGAAATTATTACCACAATACGTACTACCTCCGCGTCAGATTAACGAATGTTAGAGATGGATTTCATGTGACATGTACCAAAGCACAGATGACCGTTCGAAATGAAGTGTATAAAAATAGAAATAAAGAGATACACAAGCAACGATACAAGTGTAAACGGTGATTGTACGATTTTTGCTAACAGTTTTATAGCCCTTCGTTTGCGAGTGTAATTCGATGAAGAAATTTGCGTTGTAATATTTCCGTGAAAAAAATTTCTTTTTACGATATTTTCGACTGATGTACGTAATAATCATTACATTTTTCTGCAGAAGGGAATAGAAAATTTAAGCCTAAAAATAGATAATAATTAGAATTAAAAATGTTACTGTAAGCGAAGTTGTAATTTTTTAGTGATATTTTTGACAATTGCGGTTGTATTTCTGTTTATATAGATATTACTCGTACTTCGGTATGATTTTTGGGTTCGTTTTACCAGTTGTAATTCCGATGGTAGTTTGGGATGAGACTTTCGAATGCGCCATAACAGCTGCTTTTGCTAAATATATATTTAGTTTAAATTTTACCTTTTCGATTAACAGTCTGGCTCACAGATTTGGACACAAACCTTACAAGCAGTAAGTACTTTATTAAGATTTGATTTTACAGATTTTACTTCGTATAACTTTATTGTTAATGTTTTCCATGTTTATGGGCGTGAAAAAGAAGTTATTTCTTACACTAGAACAATTCGAATTGAAAGAGACGTCATCGTGATGCTTTTCTACGATGAATCGAATTTTTAATGGGATTTCGGTTTCAAAAAATACGCTATCAAAAACAATAAAAAGAATTATTGATTTTCGATAATTAAACAATGCCGAAGCATTCTTTCTTCAGCGAAAATAAGAGCGTGACATTTTCTAATTTTTTCATTAATTATAAGGGTCGTCTTTTATTTTTATTATTATTATTATTATTATTATTATTATTATTATTATTATTATTATTATTATTATTATTATTTTTAACCGCTTGCACTAGGCAACGAGGTTGCGATATTTAATATCATGTACAATTTTTACTTATTGTGGAGCTATCATGGTCGTCGAGATCGATGATGAATTGTTTTAGCTATTTTTAATCAGACAATGAGAATCATTAAAAGGAGTATACCGATACAAAAAATTCAAATTGCCGCCTAATACATGTGCGTAATAAAATCTGTAGAGTTTACAAAACGTTTATTTTGTTGCGCGGAGAACAGTGTAGTAAATTAAAACCGCATCTTCTATAAAAACTGTCGATTACTAGCATATTAGGGTTTCTTTGCGGTAAAGTTTGGAGTGTTTTTCTTTATTTTAAAAATATAATATATACATTATGTCAGTGACGTATTTTCTAGTCTAAGTAGGCCGACTGCCCTGGCCTATGACATGAGTAATATTTGTTCATTCCATGGTAATGCAGGTACGTCACCACAGTAATGAAGTAAACAATTTTAATCAGCGCGTTATCTGGTGAGATTTATTGTAATCACAGGGCTTCGCGCATGCATGCAGTGAATTCTCCTGCGTTAATATTGGTAACGGTTCCCTGTTGATCACGAATGGTTGAATAGTCTTACATTAGTGAGACTTCGCTTGGCGAATAACTATTTTTATTCGAACTCCCCCCAGTGCTCACGAGAACTAATGCAGCACTAAAGTTGGTGGAGAAAGTTTAGCTTTTCCTCTGATAGATAGCGCTCTATGTACTCGTTTCGTAATCGTACTAGTATTTTCTTTCATTTCAATAATTTTATAATCGTGAATTATTAATTATAATTTCGCTTAAATAAACTAATTTAAAACTCAGATTAAAGACCTAAATCTGCACTTAAAAATAAAACTACTCATATGTATTTTCAACATTTTTGTACGGAGTAGAATCGTGAACATTGACGGAAGCCATGTCTAAAAAGCTAAATGCTTTTGAGATGTGGTTGTGTATTGTCGTATCTTGAAAATTCTCCGGACAGAGAAGCGAAGTAAAAAAGAAGTTTTATCGAAGATAAATAAAAATCTGGAAATCTTGAATAAAATCTCTAGAAAATTTAAATATTTGGACCGTATAGTGAGAAAATGAGCTACTACAGAAAATACTTCAAGGCAAGATTGTGAGAAGAAGAGGTCCGGGACGAAGAAGAATATCTTGGCTTGAAAACATAAGAACATATGGTTTGCCACAACAATTACAAAACTCTTCAGAACAATAGGAGACAAAAGCGTGATGCCAGTTTAATCGCGAACATCCGTTAACGGATATGCACCAAAAGAAGAAGAAGAAGAAGAAAAATCAAAATCACGTTCGAATTAAAACATAAAGATAATTTTTAATATGTATACATGGGCGTCGCCAAGGGGAACAGGAAAGGGCTGTTGTTGTCCCCCCCCCCGGAGTCTTGAAACTTTTTAATCAACTGGCCATGATGAGTATTCATAGACGCGTAATCACGGACAATTTGGAAGACTTTTATAATAAAGTAACAGAACAATTTTCCAGAAACACACGAAAATTGTGTTTTAATTAAGATTTTATTCTTCTTTAATAAAATATTAAGCCTTTACAAATTATAAATTTTATTTTTCCTATAATTCATATCCTCTTTCCATCATCTTGCCCTCCCCGGCTCATCGGCTGGCGACGCCTTTGTATGTATGCTATAAGTTGAAAGAAACATTTTCTTCTTGGTTTCGTGAAGTTATTAGTGTACAAAACTTACAGATCATTCTTTAAACTTATAAAAAGGATTACAAACACGCAAAAGAAAGTGGAATTATGCTGAAAGTGGTAGAAATTCTGAAAATTCAGCAAGTAGCATGTATGTAGAATTGACGGGAAGTTTTAGCGGTTTACGATTTGTCAATATATACAAGCACTTAAAAAGTGCAACAGTGTTTAGGAGAACGTCATCAGTGATCCAAAACGATCTTATTGATGCGGCAGCTAATGTAATTTTATTGATGAAATCAAATTAGACATTTATAAAATAAATTTGATCGCAATAATTTCAGACGAAACGACAAACGTAATAAGTGACGATCAACTGTCAACAACTGTACGATTTAAGAATGATTTCTACTGATATTATAAGTTATGTATTTTTAAACCTTAAATTACGTTACAAAGTTATAGTTTATTTAAGGTTTAAAAATACATAACTTATAATATCAGTGAAACAAACGTTTACAGGAAGAAATAATACATAATGATTTCTACATTTTACTGATGTAAGTTTAGGCCAAAGTATAGACCTATTTCAACATGTTAACAAAGTTATTGATGATTTAGATTGTTAAAGAAAATTTATAGTATAAATACTGATATGTTATGGTTGGTCATATTTATACATATAAAAAATAAATAAATGAAATTAAAAAAATGAAAAAATAAAAATCTTCTCTGCTACTGGGCTATGATTTTTTCCGTTTTTAACCGAGAAATAGCAAAATCACAATTAAACTTATTCACAGTATTTCTAACTGTTTTCGTTTAGAAAGTGTAGAATACAAAAAGAAAAAGTTTGAAACAAGATAGGGAAAAATAAGTCTTCCGATTGAAAACTTGTAAAGCATCGCGTACCACGCCTAAATCTAGTGGAACTTTAGACTACTTACGGGCGTTTATCGGGATCTGCGAGAAAATTTTTCGCGCACGCGCAAACACGTACTTATTTACTTTAATTAAACTTTACTGCTATTCGCGCATTGTTGCCCATTTGTGAGTTCCACGATGTTGATGATGTCAGTGTTAATATGATTCGATATTTATACTCATACCGCATTCTCTGTGCGCGTTCCTTCGAATTGTTACGCAAATAATTATCGAAAGAGAAGGAGGATCGTACATCATAATTGACAGGTGCAACATTTTTTGTCGTGAATGTTAGTGTTATAGTAAGCGATTTCTTTTTTATTTTGTTTTAATTAAAATAAAATGAATGCTCCGGTGTAAAAGCGGTATTCCTTTTTTTTTTTTTTTTTTTACACAATAACTTTTTTTTAGTAACTTTGTATACAATATTTCTTATATGGTTTTCATACATGAACAATGGATAATTTTCATGATAAATATTTTTCGTAGTCGGGAACTCAGTTATTGATAATCGTTAGGTTCATTATGTCTCGTATGATTTTTTTTTTTTTTTTCATTGACTTCTACTTCGACTATATTTCATTGTTTGATTTCGAGTTTGTTCATTCACTGTCGTTACAATATCCATCACGTCGATGGTTTTCCTCGGGCTCTTTATCATTTTATCTGCCTAATTGAAATACATTGTTCGAGACTATTCTCTTTCTTTTGTACGATACTTCCCCCGCAATATTTCAGGGTAATTTTTTGTTGACGGATAAGACGATATTTCATGTAGAAATGTTTCAAGATCGATCGGATCGTCGTTTCAAGTCTTAAATAAGCAAAACGCATGCGCACTGCTTAGCGACATACAAAATATACTATTTGCATAGGTGTGAAAAACTTTCTCGAAGCTGCCAAGAGTTTCTTGACGACCTGGAAACCGGCGCGGTCTATGCGTATGAAAGAACGGTCGTCGAAATTTTCACAGTTCTTTTTTCTTCACATAAACTGGAACGCGGTATCTTTAAATGGAAGAGTGATAACAGAAGTGGTTAGTACGGTGATGAACATGAACAAAAAAAGTACACTACGAAATGAATGCAAGTTTATATTTTGCAAAGCGCACCGTGTTTCGAAAAACGTCGCGAATTAGCTACCGAAATCAAAACGTGCTATATGTTATTATCGGAACTACATCGCGAATATTAATTTTTACTTTAATAAATGTATACGCAGTTGATAATTTTTTCCCCCTTTTTTTCTCGTATTATTACTGGTTTGTAATTTATTTCTTATTTACGTTTTCGAAAGGAACATCAAGCCAACTGAAGGTCTGATAACATCAATAATAACGCTAGGAGAAGGCTGGCACAATTATCACCACGCGTTTCCTTGGGATTATCGTGCCGGTGAGTTGGGCCCGTATAAATTCAACTTTACCACAACGGTGCTCGATTATTTCAGTAGAATCGGATGGGCATATGATTTGAAAGCAGCCACACCGGAAATGATTGAAAAAGTTTCAAAGAAGCACGGTGATGGATCTCGTATCTTAAACGAAGTACCATATCCAGAAGATTAATATTTGAAACTAGTTATCGTATTGCTGTGATAGAATCTTATTTCAATTCTCTCTCTCTCTCTCTCTCTCTCTCTCTCTCTCTCTCTCTCTCTCTCTCTCTCTCTCTCTCTCTCTCTCTCTCTCTCTCTTTATCTATAGATCTATATCCTATACAGATTAATAAGTGGTATGCTTTAATTTCGTTCCTGTGGCAACGAAAAGTAAAAATTTTATAAAAAAAGAAATAGAATCAACTAGTTTTATTGTTGTAATTTATTTAACCAATAAACTTGTCTGTATTTTGTGTTGCATACGTGTAATTGTTTATTTCCCCCCCTGTCCTTTTTGTGCTTTCTTTCACGTAAATCAATAGATGTTGTTATTAAAGCAATAATACGAACCTGATTAAAATAAATACTGCATTAAAAATGTATTTCATATATTTTCTAGTTTTTTTTATTACTATTAGAGTTTAGAAATTATTTTAATATAAATAAATTTAATAATAACAAACTTACAACAGAAAACAGTTATATTATACGGATTGATAAACGGTTACCAGTTTCTCAAATTATCGATATGTCTCATAAAACATTTTTAGGGCTGCTTGTCATGTGCCATGTTCTAAGAAAAACACAAGATTTGTATAATGTATAGTAAAATTTTAAATAAAACAAACCAGTGGCATATAATTACGGTTTATAAGGTAGTTGAAATATTCAATTTCGTATTAGGTTGTTAGTGAATTAAATGTAACAAATTATTATTACTCGTAAATTACTAAGATCTGTTAATTAATATTATCAATATACATCTGTTATTCACAAAAGTGTTGATAGTAACTAATATTTATAAATTAAAATTGTAACTCACCGTGAACAGTTCATGTGATTCAAAAACGAAATAAATTGTAACCTGATTAATATGCGAGTCTGATTTATGGAAAATAATTTGATTTTTCTTTTTTAAATAAAGTTTCTTCGAATCATTTAGCCGCTAATTATTAGTTCTATTCTGTTATGTTGGGATCCATTTTTCAAGTAATAAAAATTAATGTTGTTTTGTCGGTATGAAATTTGTTTTTTTCCATTTCTAAATGATAATATTGTGAGCAGATTTTAAATTATGAGAATTCAATTTTGTTTTTCTATATATATATATATATATATATTATGTTCAACAAAATTCATAATTTAGAAATTAAACGTGCATTAAATAAAAACGGATAAATACATGTAAATTCAGTGAAACATATATGTACAATAAAACGAAAATGCAACAAGAGAAAGATGCTATTCGGGTAAACAGATAATTATAAATTAATAATAGAACGACAGATGTCGAAGATATTACTTTTTAATCGCGATTCAATTAAACCGCCATCGGTTATGAAGTAGTGTATGCGGAATATGTTAGCTTACTAAAAATAATTAACAAATTTACGGTTTTTCTGATAATGTTTATTTATCAAATAATGATAATTTTTTTTTAAAAAATAGACTTTCTCAATATAATTGAAATTTTTCAATAATAAAAAATTGACTAATCGATCATCGATTTTTAAAACGGTATTATTAATTAATTAGTTGAAAAAATCAACGATTATGTCCATCACTATCTCTCACTCCTCCCTCTCACCTATCTATGTGTGTAAATAAAAAATTGACTAATCCATCATCGATTTTTAACACGGTATTATTAATTAATTAATTGTAGGAATCAACGATTATGTCCATCATTATCTCTCTCTCACTCCTCCCTTCCACGTATCCCCACTTATCTGTGTGTGTGCTCTTGTAAAAATATGAATATTTTTGATGATGTCACTGTATTCTATTTGCTGACCGTATCCGACCAAAAATATATATCTATATGGAAACCAGATTTCGAATGATTTTTCTAAGCGGCATTTCTCTGTAAACATGTAGCTTCTTTACGTTACTTGATATATTATTGTTACAAGTGGGAACCTACCTCAATATTTTTGTATTTTATACATTATTTAGAACTGCGAGTGCCAAAAACTGTAAAGTATTCATCGATTGAGTTGAATACTCTATTAAATACATATCGATAATTCGAGATGGTAAACGTTTTTTATTTACTTTTTTTTTTTTTTTTTTATTGGTTGTATGTATAATTTCAGTAAATCTAACAGAATTCGTCGTTTTTAATGATAAAAGATAGGCTTTTTTATTTTCGGTATCAGTTTAAATTGAATAAGCATTCTTTAATTAAATACGATTTTCAATAATAAAAAACATCTATAAAAAATTAATAGGTTTTTTTTGTGGCGTTTTTTTTTTTTTAAATATAGTATTATTAGTCCATTGTGACGGAGTTCACTGTAGTCGATAGCGTTAAGTGTAAATTAAAGGGTATTTCAGTCGATCGATCAGTATAAAAGGTAAGGAATAAAAACTTTATAAAGTCGTATTCCGTTTGTCGAATATTGATCAGCGATTTTTAGTGCAAATTTTTTTATCTTTTTAATTTAGCTATTTAGCGAAAAGAAAAACTTATTTGCATAATACAAAAATATAACCTTTAAAAAAATTGTAAACACGAGCGTCGTCTTAAATAGAGACACTTGCTTAATTAGTCCACAGACAATAGTCACTTTTAAATTATTCGATTTCTGTTATTTTCGGTTAATTCTTATCTGTATCAAATTATCGTTAGTTATATACATATATTAAATAATTGTTTATTTTTACAATAATATATAAACGCAGATTGATTAAGTATTCGGATCGTAACTGATTCGACTTTATCTATACACTAATAATTACAATTGAAATGTAATGTAATGTTACTGATCGATTAAATATATTTGCTAGAGCATGTACGTGAGTATGTTATTAAAATTTTAAACGAAAAATACTTCGTTGCTTAACAATTCTCTCGAATTGTTGAATATAATTTACTGCCTTCAAAAATCACTCGTCCGACACATCCTAATAATGTGAATCTTGTAAATGCCTGCTCATACTGGCTTATCTTGAAATAAGTGTATTGTGTAATCAGTGAGTACTATTCGTATCTTACAACTGACTAAATATTTTTATAATGAAATTTTTTTTGATAGTTTACTTTCTGGTATACTTTATACGGAAACCTTAAGTTTGTATCCGTAAAATCATAATGCATAATTTGCAGTTAAATGTGTGCGTATTTTGTTAATGTTGTTAAGGAAGGTTAAGCGAGGACTATTCAGAAAGCTATTTCTTCTTCGTTTTCTGTTGTTTTGATCAGTTTTCCGGCGGGCAAAAGCTTATAACCTATCCATATGGCATGGTGTTGAGCTTTACTCACATTCAGAATTAATCGATGTCCTTTTTCCATACCGTTATTATATTGATTCATTTTCCTTCGTTGCTTCTAACAACACTCTTTTACCACCTCTTTTTACCTGTCCTTTTTGTGTTACCTCCGTAACACTTGTTACTATTGTTGCCATTTTGTACGCATTCTGTTGTCCATCTGTTTTAATCTATGCTGCATTTAGGAAGTTTTCTTTCTAATTTTGTTGTTGTGAGATTCACAATTTCATTAGTTTTAGATTATTTTTTTTTTTTTTGTCATTTATTTTTAAATTATTTTTCATATTTATCATTTGTCCGAAATTTACAAATTTGTCTGTTTTCTCTGCAGTTTTATCTTCAATTATTATGTCCGTTTTTTAATATAAAATCATTACGCACAATCTTTTTTATATATATATATATATACACGATGTGTTGGAAAAGTTCCTGAACTTTTGAAATAAATGAAGTATAATTGAATGTAAAATAATTTATTCGAATTAACTTTCAACATACTTCCCAAAGTATAGACGTATTTGAGCGCTTTTACAGTAATTTGAAGCTTCTCTGATACTGCTCTGAAGTAATGGCTATGAGGCGCTCGGTGTAAGAAGTTTCAATGGCGGCTACGTCTTTAAAAAATCCTTCTTTCAGGTGCATTTTAAGCTTCGAGAGCAGGAAAAAGTCGGCAGGTGCCAAATCAGGTGAATAGGGGGCGTGATTGATCCGCGGAATTTGATTTTTAGCCAGATAACACTTGACAATGTTCGCCGAATGCGCGGGTACATTGTCATCCAACAGGCTCCACGATCCGAACTCCTTGTACTCGGACCGTAAATCCGACGCTTGAAACGTTTTAGGACCTGGACGTAGTAAGCAGCGTTCACTGTTTGATTTGGAGACGGGTATTCGTGATGAATTAACCCTTTTGAATCAAAATATGCGATGACCATAGTTTTCACCTTGGATTTTTGTTGGCGCACTTTCTGAGGTTTCGGAACGTTTGGACTGAGCCATGCGGAAGCCTGACGTTTTGTTAGAGGATCGTATTGAAAGCGCCAACTTTCATCTCGAGTATCAATTGAAGTTAGGAAGTTCGGATCCGTATCGCAAGTCTCGATAAAATCTTGACAACAATCGACGCGATGTTGTTTCTGTTCTGCTGTGAGGAAGAGTACGAAACAAATCGAGAACACACCTTCCTACGTTGCATTTTTTCTTTCAAAATCGTTTCTACGCTATCCTCACTCATATGCAGTATGACGAGTGACCAAGAAGTTGTGGCATCCGTGTTAGAACAGCTCATCGGAAGATCTTCAAGAAAAAAATGAGTTGAAAATTTCACCTGATCAAGCGTATTCGGCTTTAAAAAAATCGTTCGACTTCACTGAAAGACAGCCAGACGTAACAGTGCATAGAATTTTAATTTTGTGGAAGAGGAAAGATGTTGCCGCTCTTCAACGATTTTCATCGAAAAAACAAACCGTTTTGACTAATTTTTTAAGAAGTAATTTTTTGTCTTCTTATTGTTCGTATATTTTTTTTTTTTTTTTTTTTTTTTTTTTTTGAAGAATAAACATTTTATAGGTAGTTCTCTATCAAGGGTACAATTTTTCTTTGAAAAAATAAGACTTCCGTTTAATCGACTTTTTCTGGTATCCGAGTTTCCCTCATCCCGATTAACTCGGTTAATTGGAAGGCTACTGTATATATATATATATATATATATATATATATATATATATATATACAGTGACGGATCCACGGGGGGGATAGAGGACATTTGCGCCCTCACTCAAAAAAAAACATGCTCGATGAAATTTTTTTTTACAACAGAGAAACTTAATTTATACTATAAATAATTTGTATAAATGTTATACATGGATTTAATTATAACTAATATTTAATCCTGTTTTCTAGTAAAACTATTAACGTTACGTTTTTATTCTATTTTAAATGCAACTGTCGCCGATCTTTTCTTTTTTATTTATTTTTAATTTTTATTTTGCAATGTAATTGAAAATAGTTTAATGAAAAATATATATATATTTAAACTTGCTCGTGGACAAACAATTCGGATTGGATAACTAGCAAAAATAAAAAAGAATTAAAGTCTAATAGAAAATACTATCTAATATAATAAAAACAAACTTTAATAACAAACAATAAGGGCAAAATAATTTATAACAATAAATTAGATAAATACTTTAATTAGAAACGTTTTTGGGGAAAACCCATCATCAGCTAAAACTAACTTAGTGGAAACTTAAAACACACTATGTTTCTAATTAAGGTATTTATCTAATTTATTGTTATAAATTATTTTGCCCTTATTGTTTGCTGTTAAAGTTTGTTTTTATTATACAGTTTTAACAAACAAGTATGCATTCACCAACATGAAAATATTATCGTTCTATTTTTTCTAGTAATTTACTATTCGAATTCTAAACTAGCATTTTAGCCATAATTTTATAATTTCGTTTTATTTTTCACCCCTAAAAGTAAAACAAAATTTAAATTAAAAATTGTAATAATTATGTATTTTTAAAACATTTTTAAATTTCTAAAGAGGTCGGTCGCTGTTTAATTTTCTCTTTATGAAACAAGGTATTTCTCAAATTTACTGTCTATTGTGTATAAGATATTACGTAATTATATAATTCCCCCTGTTTCTCTGGATCCGCCCCTGATATATATATATTTTAATTTATTTTTTTTTAGGTTTAGGTTTAATCCGCTTTCTGGCTATTTTCGTGAATTTCTTTAATCACGTTTCATAGAGTTTCTAAATTTTTTATCCGAATAAAATCTTTTCTTTATACCTTATACATATTCTTACTTCTTGTTTTAAAACGCTATCATTCCGCTTTCTATGTTCTTCGTTGCTTTTTGGGGGGGGGGGTTGTCAACCAGGAACCTCATCCAGAAACAATAGAAGGAAGAGTTAAATAATTAACCTTGGGGGTTAGCGAACGAAGCAAGCAGAAATTAATAAAACATTTTTGGCAAATATATATATTTTTTGATCGTTTTCCACGATATACAAAAAACAATGATTTGAGATCGTTGTGTGTTCGCGAGCGGAATGAGCAGGTGGGGGGGAGTCTTCATATATATATATATATGTATATATATCTTATCTTATATATTTAAAGAGCCTTGCTCTTGTCGTTGCCGTACGCTACATAGCGCGTTGGCGCAACCTATATATATATAAATTTTTTTTTTGCGTTAAGCTGAATTGGTTCAATTGATTTAATTTATTCACGAACGGCAGACGCCTATTCAAAACACTATTGTAATTAAACTAAAATAATTTTCTCACATTATAGGAATTTATTTGTTTATTTTTTCACTTCTTTTTTACACATCTTTTCAAGACTTAATTTCTACGCAGAAAATGTAGAAGTTGTTTATTTTCGTTCAGTTGAACAATGCGGTAATTCAAAAAATTCGTTTCGCCAATAATTTTCAACTTATTTGCAATTCTACTGATATGGAATCATATTGGCGGCGGTTTCTTAGCGAGCTTTTTTGGCTCTTCTAGAGTTAACGTAAAATTCGTTTTAATTTAAATAACTTCGTCTTAGCGTTTACTAAGATACGACGTATTCGAATTATTTAGTTTATGTCGGTATTCGAATCAATAGCCGATAAATTCTCCCGTTCATTTCTGTTTTATAATAACGTGTAAACTTAACCGGGGTGGTGACATTTTTCTTATTTGAATGTTTTCGATTTAAAAATTCATAGAGAAAAATAACCCCAATGAACATAATGTGTTTGGTTTTTACTTATTTATTCGCTGCTCTGCAATTGACAATGTAATTTATTTAACAGAATATTTTTTTTTGAAGAATTTGGACGAAGCTATTATGAAGCTGAGTGATTTTACAACTTTGACCGTGATCTAATCTCTTACTTTTTGCTTCCGTAAATTTTAACTTATCCTATCCAAATAAAATCTGCCGGTTGCTAGTTGCGCTCTGCCACTCTTACAATCGTTAGCTACCCTTACTGCTAGAGGCCCATTTGGTAGGAAGTTAATAGTGCCGCCTCCTATTCTTAAATATGTTAAGATCCATCAAAAATTGATTGCTTGGTATTATTTTTTTCACGCTTAATATACCGGCTCGGATAACCGATTGAATGGAAAAATAAATACAGTGAAGTACCGATTATACGAAATGGATGTTTTAACGTATTTTAATTATTTTTAATACATATTTCGGGTATTTAAGATTTTTAATATGTACGTACGTAATTACATATACGTACCATAGGCCTACATGATATACTACATTCGAGTTTTTATTTTTCATTATTACATTACTGCAGTTTATTAAATTTCGTAATTTTCAATGTTTTTCTTTTACATATTAAATACGTATAATGTTTCCATAAATACATGTAATGCTTCTATAACGATTATCGATTATCCGAAATTGTCAATCCCCGATTATTTCGGATAATCGGTACTTCACTGTAGTTAACACCATTTGATTTATTTCCCCATTGTATGTAGTAGGTATTTCGGAGTTTTCTTTTCTCCGTTTCGTCATTTAAACGTTCTTTGATATTTCTTTTTCTTCCTTTGTGATTATATTGAAATATTGCTGTTGTCATCGTGAATTGCAATTTCAGACTTGGATTTAATATGTATGGAAACTCTGCTGTCGAGAAAGTTACTTAGATGCTCTAACGCTAATGTATCCAGTTCTTTGTAGCGTTCTCTGTGAAATTGTATTTTCTCCTGTGTGTACATATGATTAGTGCGACTAAATGGAAAATTTTAACACATTCCTTCGAAACAGGCCTGTGTAATGTTTTAAGCTAATTGTTCATTTTTGAACTTATAAAAAAAAATAATTTATGGAACTGATTAAATACAAATAAAAATACATGATATCGAAAAGTGTGTCTTTTTTCTGATTTTTTTATTTTTCGCTTTTCCGGCTAATTTTATTTCGGTATTATTAATACGTTACGCCGTCTCCGGGCTTCAGTCATTTATGTGTACAGCAGCGTAGGCAGAAGATTCCTATGGAGAACGGAAGTTATAAATTACTCGAGGCACATTATATACGTCTAGATAGAACATTAAAGTGTGAAACTGTTAAACTAATGCTCCACCTATGTATGTATTATTCTATAGTGTGGCCCACACAGAAATGTTATTTGGCTCACGAGCCGCGGATTTCTTAGGCCTGCTTTAAAGTGTAAACTCAGAAAACGGGGCTTGGCAGCTGTCATAGGGAATGTGTTACTAGCATTACATAATTTCTGATCGGTTGCAAAACAGATTAGATTACGCTACGCTACCGCGGTGTTTGTTTTTATTGGCTTTTGCATACTCCGAAAATTACCAATTTTAAGCGAAACCGTCAGGAACAAGTATTGTTTTCTCCTCTCGCGCCATTAAAACTGGAAGTACAAATGATGTTGTTATAAGTGGCTTTCGTGTAAGTTTCGTTATTCCCGTTTCTCGCTTATATCGGCAGTGCCCAGAGCTTAGATCTGCTGACTGCGTCGCTGGTCGGTAGATATCCGGCTAGTTACGAATCACCTTCCGTACAGAACGTTTATATATGAGGGGAATTTACGTTAAATTTTCGCGTCATGACAATGTTTCGTTAGTGGTCCGCGGAACATTATCCTATAAGCGTATATGTCTCTGCACTTTATTGACTGGGCAATTTCCATTGCCAAAGTCGACCCCATCGAAACGTCGTTTTCTTCGTAACAGAATTGATAAAATCTAAAAAGTCGTGTTAAAAATTAACTCTCGCGAAGAGAGAACTTAAATGAAAATGACAAAGAATCTGGTAAAATTCTAGTGTTCGTTTTCGCATCTATGTTTATAGCTCAATGAAAATTTACTACGACTTGTGCGCGATACCGATACAAATTTAATTCTGGCTAAGAAGATCATTTTTTTCGTTTTAATTTTTGCATTTTCTGATAATAACTAATTCATTGTGATGACAATAATCGAAAGAGCCATAAATGGTGTAAAATTAAAGTTATCTCTTCGGTAAAGTTGTAAGAAAAATTTCGCTAATCACCGAGCCGGCGGCGTTCATTTAAATATTTAGCGCGATTTCTCTTCAATAGATAATTTGAGTGTTTCTTTTATAAGTACCAATTACCGATTTTTAATAATACAAATGCATTCGCGTATACAAGCAAATTCGGAGAATTTTTAACTTTCGATTAAATAAAAAATAAATGGTTTCAAATATATTAACACACTATATAGTATGGAAAAATAGCGGTATTCGATTTTTCCATTCGTTGAAGTGTGTCAGAGCTTCAAAGTTTAATTTTAATTGGTAATTTAAACTCGAAACCTTTTATCGTTTAAATTTTCTTCGAATGAAGCTTAAAATTTACTTTGAATACCGATCATTCGGTACGTTATAAATAAATCTTAATTTTAAAATATATATATATATATATATATATATATATATATATATATAGCTCGGCCATTTTGGCCTCGCAAGGGGCTGTGCCGCTTTATTTTACTTTCATTTCTGTCTCTTTCTCTTCTATACTTTGTATAAAATGATCAAAATTTACAACGTAATTCTTACTGGCACCAAAAAAAAAAAAGAAAAAAGTATAACATAACCACTAAAATCCAATTCTAACATTTAACTTCCGTTATATAAAATTAAGACATTTTTTCGTTACATATTTCATTACATAAAATTGTGACATTTTTTAAATAACAATAACAAAAATCCTACAAAACATAACAAACGTTACATAAAATTGGGACATTTTTTTGGGACATTTAGCGTTACATAAAATTGGGACATTTTTTCGAATGGGGGGTTGCCTAAGAATTACATTGTAATTAATACATATATAGTATAATAGTATAAATCGCTTCTACTTAAAAAAAAAAGAAAAAAAACAATTGGTAATATTACAGAAGATTTTTCACGTATACCAACCTTATTGCAGAATCATAATTTTTCAACAGATTGTGAAAGACTTGTTATACAGGTAGAAAGTAATCACACTATATCATCAACTGTTGTATGTATTACGTGTATGCTCAGTGGTTGTGCTGCCTTAAAGTATTGACTTGTCGGACGAAATAGTAGAAATGTCATTATTCAAATTACCATTGAAAAAAAAAGGTGATATGACACGGTAGGGGCTTGATCGAAAATTCGATTGTTGCACAATGAAGGGAAACGTGTGTATTCGATCGAATGTGAAAAATTTTAAGTTAACCGTTGAAAACTGCAAAGCCAAAAACTGCTGACGGCTTCTAATTTTTAATTGATTTTATTCGCACATTGTGTCACTTGGTTGATAAATAATAATAATAATTTGTAAAAAAGTCCAGCTCTCTACCTTGTACCGCGGTTATTTAAAACGGGTTTATTTTCGTTCTAAGTACGGCTTTACATTTTGACTTTTAATAGTTTTCATGCCTTAAAAATTCCAAAAGTTAAAAATTCTGCGCATGACTCATACGTGAATACGTTTTGTAGCCCCACCTGTCTTAAAAATACCAGCTATGTTTTTTTTTTTTTTAGTATTTCACTAATGATTTCGATGATAATAATTTTATTACCCCGTGCAATAATCTGTTCGGTTATGTATCGTCATAACTTACTGTATTTTCTACTTTGGAGAGACAGTTAACGGATTATTAATTACAGCGAAAATCGGTTATACAGAGCTAAACCAGAATCCACATACTATTTTACTTGACTTGCGACAGGTCAGACTATCGCTATTGTAGTCCTTCAGGTGACAACGATAAAGAGAAGAAATGACTAGCGTAAGTTTTAATACTCGCTATGTCGAAATATGCCGGTAGTGAAAGGTATTATGATGATAGACACGGCTGGCTCTGGAATTAGTGTTATAGCTGTAACTTTATGTAAAACAATTTAAGAATTAGTTACAAAATGCAGCCAACTTAAATTTTTCGAAGCAGTAGGCCTGTAGGAATTTTTATTAGTAAATTTTATGTAAAACTGTTTAAAGTTATACGCAATTCGAACTTGTTTAGGGAAAAAGCGGTACGATGGTGCCGCATTGCAAATCAAGGAAAACATGCATTGATTTTTTTTTCTCCTTTTTTATTTTTAATATGAATGTAATTTAGGTATTACTTTTTTCATCGTCGTACTTTTTATGTGAAAAATAATAAAATCCGGTGTTTCTGCTTCCGAATTCATTAAAAAATACTGTAGAGGTATTATTATAAATAAGTGATAAACCGAGTTTAGGAATTACACTGTGTGTGTGCATTAGTCGCGTTTCATTAAAAATTATTCAAATATTTTAGAAATTTAAATAACACAGTGAATATTCCAAAAAATATATTTCGCGGAAGTTTCATAGCGAAGAAAAACAGTACAACATCTTGGGTATTAAAAAATTGTAATTATTCGGTGTCGCATGTAATCACGAACCATAAGAGATTATTTGCCCCCCCCCCTTCAATAACCGATTTTCACTGTACTTCTTCCCATTGTTATCATACAAATTGTAATTTTAGTAAATATTTTGATCAAATTGAAAATATTATACGCATATCTCAGCCTTAATAATAATAATAATACGTTAGAGTCAAAAATAAACGTCATGTATACGATTGCTGAAATGAGGTCGTTAGTTACAAAATACAAAATTTTCACATTAATTATTTACATTTAAATGAATACTCCCTAGTAGGCTGTCGATTAATGTCGTTGGTTAGGATGCTAATAAATTTCAGACGAATAGAGGTTGCACAATTTTTATTGATTTTTTTTATTTTGAATTAATGATGCTTGGTCAAGGTTAGAGGATAATAATGAGATATTTAAGAGCACCGAAATTCAGTTTGGTCGGCGACGGAAAAAAAGCATGAAACGACAAACAGAATTTTTTCCTTTTGTGGACTAATTTTACGGAAACATGTTATCCGTTAACCGCGATGTAGAATACATTACGCTAATAAATCACCTATACCCTGAAAAAGCGAGCTTAAAAAGAGAAAAACAAACGTAGTATGCCCTGATATTAGATCTATTTTCGACTTAGTTTTTAACAAAATCTTACGGTAAATTATAAGCGTCTGAGTTATTTGAGAAAATTATTCAATATGTTTCACTTAATGAACGTATATTGCGTACAATACATCTTATAAAATGTTGGCAATTGCTCGGAATTTTCTTTTTCTTTTTTTTTGCACTTGTATTCAATTATGTCAGTCACCTGAATTGCGCTTATGTAACTGAGACTAATCAGTTTCACTTCAGCTTCATATACCAAATCTTATTATAAATCATACTGTATACAATTTATCCTATAAAATTTCTCAATAACTGTTCCCATTTAATAAAAATATTCCAAACAGCTGCAGTTTTTTTCCCCTTTTTTGTAGCCGGGGTTTCATTTCCTGGATAGTTTTAGCTAAAATATTTCACATTTGTATTACTATATATATATATATATATATATATATATATATATTCGTGCATCATATGCATATATCACTGGTGAATTCTCCATTGAAAAAAAAAAGGAAATCTGCCGCTATTTCTTTAGCAGCAAAGACTAACTTGACTCTTGCCAGTAGAGATCTGATAAGTCGATACGAAGAAAAATGCTTAATTTGTAAGACGCTAATTGGTTCATCAATGTCGAGTAATGGTAGAGTTCCGATTTAATCATCTTTTAGTCTTTCGTGTTTCGTTCGCCAGACGCTACAGTATATATATATATATACTCGTATATATTCACTTAGGATGACCAAAATACACAGCAACATCTACTGAACGCTGAAATTCGGTATTCAGACAACTTACCACACGTAATGAACAGAAAAATTATAAAATCGAAAAATTTTCAATTATGAACCGCCAAAATGAGCTTAAAACAGTTGAATTTTGAAATGACTCCTTAAAACAAAAATTTACAGCCAAGCTTCTATGAAACGTAAAAAGTTCAAATTACGTATGTGCAACGCTCATAGCATGTAAATAGTGAACAAAATTTTAAAAATTTAAAATTCACGAATGCATAGCCCTTCATCGACCAAAAACCCCAAATTTTGAAATATTTCTATAAAAATTGAAATACCTAGAAAAATCTGCAAAAAGCGGAAAGCTGAAATTTGTTATGTTCAAAACTTGTAACTTGTACATAACAGAACGAAACCTGAAAAATTTTATAAAGGAAGCCCTAAATAGGCCCAAATTTCGAAATTTTGTCAATTCCTAATGCTGAGCCGGGTATTTGTAGAATTAAACCTTGTCGTAATTGTCGCCAATTCGAGCCGTTACAGTTTTTCATGTCCGGAATAAACTGCTCTTCTGGTTCTGGTAGTCAATCTTCTTCTGAATGCATTAATAATCCAACAAAATAACCGGGCTAGTTTTGGTATAATTCTGCCCTTCACTCTTCCTGTCCGGTACTTAAAGGGGCACAAGTAAAAATACATAAAGATCGTAAGTCCGTAAAATGTTTTGCACTCCAAAGCTAAAGTCAAAGCTGGTCTTCTCGCCGTTCACCTTTACTGATATTTCTATCTCAAAAACAATTTCCCCGCTTTACGGAACTCTTCTAATATCATTCCAGTAGTTGCTCAACCTTTCTAAAAACATCATTCCCAACCGAGATCACAAAATCTATTTAACAAATATTGTTTCAATTTAATCATTATTGCAAGCTGTAAAGGACCAACATTCAGTAATTTCTGACTGTTTGAAAAGTGTCGGCCTGAAATTCCACCTTCTAAGTCGGTTAATAATGACACATCTCCGACCGTTCATAATTCTGTTTCTATCGTATTCCTCTCCTTCCGAAAATGAATTCATTTTTACTTTAATATTTACTCTTAACAAGTTCGGAATCCCTGATTTGAACTAGAAAATATTAACCTTATGTCAAGTTTTGCAGTCTTAAAATTTTGTAAGTCAACATTTTCTTTAATTTCACTTTTATTTCGCCGTATATTGACATGTTCTATTATTTCTTGTGCGGTTTCTTTCCTCCGTCTCAATATTCCTTTTCTGCTTAAATATTTTAGATTTTTATTGTTCTCAATATGTTTTTATTCGATTTCTTCTATGTCTTTTTTTGGTTTCCTTTTTTATCTATAAAGATTCCTAAAAATGGCTATGTAAATTATCTGCATAATCAGCAGAATTTGTCTCTTCAGTACCAACGTTGATTCTAAAAAAGTTTTTACTTTTTCTCTCGGCACTTCTTGATGTTGCTTGCTTCTCTTAATTAGACTGGTTGATAGCATACAGGGATCCAGACAAGCAACGGGTATCGCTGCTCACGATTTAATCTTACTCTGTATCGTTTTCCTTATTAGTTTACAATTACCTATCATTTGGTTATGTATGTTCTATAATGCTTTCCATTGTTGTTGTTTGCTGCCTTTGACTAGGTTGGTTAATAGCTTACCACGGCTCATGCGTAATGGTTTATTTGTACAAAGGCAACTTGGATTTAGAAATGCACCTTTCCCTCTTTACTTACTCCTTACGTGGTTTGTATTCAAGTTAGATTATGCGGACGGGGCTACATCATCATAGTCTTTCCGATTTCCCTTATTAACAATCTCGCCTTTTGTGCTTTCCATTATTTTTCTATTATCCTGTTAGCTCAGTTCGTCTTCTTTTATTCATTTGCTTATTTTTTATATTTCTCGTTTCTCCCTTCATTATGTCTTGTCAATTTAGAATGTTACAGTGGAATTTCTGTAGTCTTAGAATGAATAGGAATTCTCTTGAGAGCTTGTTGAATCCGTATAAATTTTGCGTTGTTCTCAAAAACTTGACTGAAAGACTCTTCTAATGTTAACATATGTGGTTTTTCTTTGATCAGTTTTAATTGTAATAACGCGAATTATGGTCAAAAGATTGGAAACGATACCAAAGTGCGCTTAAATGTGGAAACGATAAAAGAACGAGTCAAAAGGAAAAACGAAAGTTTACAAATCAGCGATAAGAAGAAAGATTTTATTAGACAGATGAATAAACGGAGTAGTTAAAAATTTATAAACTGAATAAATATCTGATAAGAGAATGGATTCACACTCTGCTTATTTACTTTTTTTCACTTGCTCCTTCTTACTTCTCTATCCTTCATAAACGGCACTTTACCCCTAATAAAACTCCAATTTGCTCCCTCTTATATTCTGCTTCAATTTTCACCGTGTATATATATATATATATATATATATATATATATATATATATATATATAATCAAGATAAGCCCCTTCATTTTTCTTTCAGTTTTTCTAATCACCTTTGTCTTATTAAATATGTTTTTTTACCGATCTGTTCTAAATCTGTTCCCTATCATGTCGTCAGAATTGAATTTTCTAATGCTTTAAGTTCTCTCTTTTCTACACATGTCACTATAGATAGTGATAGCTCTAAACAGCCAGATGGAATTGGTTCTGCCTTTTTTTGTCCTACTTTCAGTTAGATTCTGAGTTTTTTAAATTTCCGTCCTTTTGTTCAATTTTCTATCCGGAATCTACTGCTATTCTACCTGCTGTTCTTTTTGTTTCCTCATCACTGGTTTTCCATAATGTGCTCGTAACCTCGGATTCTAAAGGTGTTCTGCCAACTATAACATCTAACCTTTTTTCTCCCTCTTTCGATTATGTAATACTTCTCATATATTCTCTCATCTATGACCTTTTCCTCTTCCACTCAATCGAGATCGACCTTCTGTGGATTCCTGATCGCTAAAGCATTAAGCGTAATAAACTAGTGAGCATTCATTAGCCCGTTTCTCCGCTTTCAATGTGGCAGATTTTTGGGCAGATTTTCAGGTTGTAATGTTGTTCTTCTTTCCCTAAACGACTCATTGCAGACTATGGCTCAATCCCTATTCTTCTTCATTTTTTAACTCTAGCTATTTTTATCTCTCTATTCAACCATCTCTTTCTTCTCGTCCATACTTTTCTAGATGCTTCCTCGCTCTTAATCGCGACGCTGGTAATGTAACTCGGCTTATACCATACCCTCGTCGTCCACTAGCCTCGACGCCGGCTGATCCAAGCCAAACTAGCGGTCTAATTACTTTGCGATACTTTTCGATATTGATGCCTTTTAGACATTTATTCAATCATAAGTGTCACACTGTCAGATCCAGCGGTTGTTTATATACTGCCAAGTTGTTGTACGTGTACTGTTTATCGTTGACATCCGTCGAGTTAATAAATGGTATAGGCCCGGCGTAAACAGAAAATATGGTGCATGCCGGCCCTTTTCCAGATATATTTCAGCGTCATCCTCACCATCACGGATAGGCGTGTTTCCGAGCTTGACGGCTTCGGTTTTTTCGTTAATCGTTACTCTGTAATGAAGGTCTGAAGATGAGACAAATAGTGCCGATTCCCGCTTCACGGCGGTAGGCGACTCGGGGAGTTGAGTGATGTTCATTTCAGACCCAACCTTTATCTTTACAATGGTGACATTGTAATGACGACAACGTTTTCCCGCTGTATTACCGGCTTGCTTCACGACTGGCGCTTCTGAATAACCTCTCAAATATACGGGTCATTTTTCACTAAAATTTGGTGTTTTCTGTCTACAATGAGGGGTGGTTATAATAAAAATTAAGAAGATTTTAACTAGAAGTGTATAGTATTTTATCATAAAATTGTGCACTTAAAATGGAGATATTTTTGTGTAAAATGGACTTTTTCCTTTAAAATTCGATGTTTTGTATAAAATGTAGGTATTTTAGCCCTAAATGGTATAATTTGTATGAAAAGAGTACTTTTGGTTTAAATTAAGTACTTTTTTCTATCACACTATGACTGTATTTGTGATTTTTGGAGGCATGATGTAAAAATTTACAGTTCTTATATCCTAGCGCTTGTATAGCAAATGGTAGTGCAGTAGCTTAGGTGGGTTATATTGGGCTGTTGGTGCTGTTTGGTTAGGAAGATGTGTATTATAGAATTTCTGGGAGTGTAATTATATTTGTCAAATAATAAAACCTTTGGATGAACCATTAAACAGGTGAGTGCTACTTGGTATAAACAACGATTTCTATCACGCTATCTAAGCCCCGTTATCTCTCTACTTCCCTCGATATTATTATTATTACTCTATTAGCATTATTTGAACTTCTAGAGTACATCTTAAACATATGTCCCAGTACTTGCACTATGTACAAGAACGGATAAAGGATTTACAGGACTTGGAACTAATCTTGAATGAAAGACCCCCATTCGAAGAAAAAATGGTAAAAAAATTCATTATCATATGTGTGCAAACAAACAAGAAAAATAAACCCTACTACGTACGTACAAATGACTAATAAAATTAAAATTATGCTCTTTTTACAAAATCAACTTTCTTACCCTAACAAACTGAATACTACATAAATTTAATGTCAAATAAGAAGTTACACATATGTTAATATTTGTAACCTTTTATTAATAACATTATATTTCATTTTCCTATAAAAAAATATGTATATGTATAGATCAATTAATATTATACGTAGCAAAGAAATAATCGCTTTTTTAATAAAAATAATAATTTTATTTATAGTGCATTATCTACGGCGGTGTTGCGCTAGTGTTGTCAATACAGCGGGTTTTCAAGCTAATTTTAACACACTCATGCGATATTTTCGATCGTGTTCTTTTCTTTATATAAATTAAACACGCATGTTTAAAATTCCATAATTGTTTATGAGATTAGAAAAAAGTAAATAAAACATGATAAGATTTATTAAATTTTTCAAAATACAATCATAAAATCAGCAATCGATTAAAACTTGTTTTTATTTTAAATAATTTTAATACAGTTTAAAATAAAACGTATTAACTTTCAAGAAAAATATAAAATAAAATATTGTTAAAATTAAAAATATTTCACATCGTAAAACGTTTTTTCATAGAAAAATTTACAATAATTGCATGGGTATCAATATTTGAATATCAATATTTGAATATCAATATTTGAATGAAAAATTGTTTTTAATCGATTTGTCAAATTTTTTTTTATTATTCAATATGTACGTTAAAGGACTCGTTTACTTTTTTTAACACAATAAATTAGATTTATCGTAAACAATTTCTAAAAATATTCATTTTATGTAGCATTTAGATTATTGGTTTAAAAAAAGAAAGTTTTATAAGGAAAAAAGTATATATGTAATTTTATTAATGAACTCATATTTTTTTTTTTTGTATGCAAAAATTAACTGAATTCTTTTAAAGTAAAAAACGCAAATTTAAAATCTTACATTTTTATAGTATTGAGTATTTCGAGAGAAGAAACTTAAATTTTGCACGTGAAAAATTAAATTTTTTTCTGTTCGAGAGCGTGGGGCTCCCTGGAGCTTGGGGAAATAGCCTCCTCTAGCCCCCCTAGATCCATCCCTGACTATGTACACTACAACTCGGCTTATTGCCGGTACTTCCTAGATCGTTATCCTTCCTGTTCATGCTGCTATGTCCTCACGTTTTGTTAAATAATTTCCTAGATATCAAGTTATACATCTGAAATTTTATTGCATCTTTTAGTAGTAATGTTTATTATGTTGATGGTATTTGACAAATCCATTTCGTTGTTTTTCATTAAGTAATAATAAACACGCTGCTTTCAGGATATATATATATATACATATTAATTACAACGTAATTCTTAGGCTACCCCCCATTCGAAAAAATGTCCCAATTTTATGTAACGCTAAATGTCCCAGAAAAATGTCCCAATTTTATGTAACGCTAAATGTCCCAAAAAAATGTCCCAGAAAAATGTCCCAATTTTATGTAACGTTTGTTATATTTTGTAGGATTTTTGTTATTGTTATTTAAAAAATGTCACAATTTTATGTAATGAAATATGTAACGAAAAATGTAACGAAAAAATGTCTTAATTTTATATAACGGAAGGTAAATGTTAGAATAGGATTTTTGTGGTTATGTTATTTTTTGTGTGTGTTGATGCCAGTAAGAATTACGTTGTAAATTTTGATCATTTTATACAAAGTATAGAAGAGAAAGAGACAGGAATGAAAGCAGGAGGGGTCAAGGGGCACAGCCCCTTGCGAAGCCAAAGTGGCCGAGTTTATATATATATACTGTTATAAATTTAATTAAACACGACATATTTCAGCGTCATAGCGCCATAATATGTCGTGTTTAATTAAATTTATAATTATGTACATTTTATAAAAACGGTGTGTTTATTATTACTTAATGTTTATTATTTTTATTTATTTCTGATGTCACCATTTTGAAAATTTCCTTTACATATTAAATTAATACCTCAAATGACACGAAACTGTACATTTGATATATATTAGATAGAGCTGTAACTCAAAAATTTATAACATTTTATTATAAGGTTTTTGAAAATTGCCATTTTGATATCATATAGCAGTTTTTGCTTGATTTTGTCCGGCGAAGTTGCGTATCGTATTGTAACTTTTATTTTTTTATACATATTTCTTTTCCCCATAGCACTGCTCTGCTCATATACTTGTTTGTTCTACTTTTATCTGATAAACTTTTATTTATTATTATTCTTTCTGTTATTCGCTTTTTTCTACGCATATAAATGGGGGGGAAAAGTTTCTTTTATAGTACCCCCCACTTTCCTTACTGCCGTCTCTAACGCCGCTTATTCCGCAATAGCGTGTAATATAATGTAGAACATTTGATATGTCCTGTTTATTTCAGTTTTCGATGAAACAACCGTCAATTTAACCAAAACGTCATTTTGACGATTGTCGTTATTACTGAACGATCATTATCTCGATAGAGAATGTAGAACAACCATTTCGTTAACTACTTAACATCACCCAGAAGTGTAATATACAGTGTTCCTAGACTATGAAAATAGTAGAAAATTAATCAAACGCAACGGCCGGTTCCATTACGAAAAATTAACAATGTAAAAGATTTGTTCGTGACAAAATCCCAGATGATCTTAAAGTGCTGAAGCGGCGATTACGCTGTTAATAAGCTCAAAAAAAGTAATCATTAGTTTGATTTTTCAGCTGATTAATTGAACTGTCATTAGGTTTTTTGTGAGCTCGGTGAAATACTGCTAGAACTCGTGAACAATTCAATTGACCGATCAAACTATTTTCAATTAATATGCACTCCACATAGTTCGAAATAACACTGTGTCCGTCCAATACGGTTTAAGCGGGGAGGTGAATTTTTTGTTCCTCCGAAAAAACGTAATCAACATAAGTATTGACTATTAAAGTCGGGGCCATATCTGAAGGGGGGTCGGGTTCAAACCACCCCCCGAAATGTCTGCAAAATTATAACTGCTTGAATTAAATGTACCGAAATTCAGAATAAATTTATTTCTTTTCAATTTTTGACAAAAGAAAAGGAAATTAAAATTTTTATGAATTCTATGGAAACGACTATTTTTTATTTGTTTTTATTGTAATGTTTAAATATTGCATATACAATAATTGACTAGAAGGCTTTAGTGTACTATTTATAAATGAATATATTTCATAATAACACAACACTCACACGCACGCATCATTAGAAAAGATGTCCCAAAAAAATGTCCCAATTTTATATAGCGTTTGTTATATTTTATAGGACTTTTGTGATTATGTTATTATATTCATATGGACCGATTTAGAATTACGTTGTAAATTTTGATCATTTTATACAAAGTATAGAAGAGAAAGATATAGAAATGTAAGCAAGAGGGGTCTAGGGACACAGCCCCTAGTGAAGCCAAAATGATCGAGTTACATAAATATATATATGTATAATTATAAAAATATTTTCGACCCCCCCCCCCCCGAAATTTTGGTCTAGATACGACCCTGATTAAAGTAATTTGAAGATTCCATTCTTTTATCTTCATACGATGTAGAATGGTTAATCGTCTTTTCATTAAAAATTTTTGTATAAAGAATTTAGCTAGGCTAAAGCATGTATATTTAATACATAAGTAAAAGATTTATTAATTTCAAATAATTAAACAACTTTTATAGGCAAATCTTTGCCAACCTTTAGAGCTAATTACGTAACAAATTTCTGATGAAATTCGTTTTTTCCGTTTTTAACTGTTTTAAAATTTGCCTGCATACGGCTAATGATATATCATGATTTAAAATATTATTTCTAAAATTGAAAAGAATAATATTTATTACGCATTTTTTAATTTTTTTTTTTTTCATAGCTCAAAAGTAGCATAACATATCTGATTTTAATCTGATGCGAGATAGAATGAATGAAAGAAGCTAGAATAGGAACAACTGCCAAGGAAGAAAATGGGAGAACATAAGAGTTATTGTATGAAGTAGGAAGACCAAGATTCAAAAGCTGAGAATAGAAGAGAGCTGAAGTAAGTGAAGAACATTCGAAGAAAACATGATTGACATTATTACACAGAATAAAGGAATCTTCTGGATGACAGTTCGGGGAAGAGACGAGGAAAAAACGAAAAAGTGACGAAGGGAGAAAGGTATGACCGAAGCGAAGACGACATATGGCGGTGATCAGGGGACGACAAAGAGAAGGAAACATATCAAACCATCTGGTCAAAGAAGGTAAGGGCTGAACGGAAAGATAAAAGGAATTCGGATTGGAGAAAAGGGAAAAATAAATATCCTTCCATAATGTAATATGGAACTGTTTGGAAATATGACTAATATTGTAAGCGAGAAATTTATGAAGAGGATGTCCGTTGGAAGCTCCTGAGCGAGCCAAAGAATCAGCCACCTTATCACCCTCAATTCCAGCATGGCTAGGGATCTACAGTAGATCCATTTGGATAGAGCGGAACAGGAATAATTCGTGAATTAGATTGCGATTAAGAAGAATGAAAGGTTCAAAAATGGGTAACGGTAAGGGAGAAGAAATCGCCTGCAAGACACTTTCAGAGTCAGCTATTAAAGGAGAAATTTATCTGAGAGCTAAGGAGAGGAAGAAATAAAAAGGATTGCATGAAATATGGCAACAGATTCAGCAGTAAATTTTTAAACCGGTAGCCTAACACTCAGAGAGTTATCATTGCCTTTTTCTATACCAATAAGTTTTTCGAAACAGTCTGATAGTTCTTGTGTGTATGCATGAAAATAGTAGAGAAACCCGTGTTCTGAGACACCGACCAATCAGAAGCGATTAAGTCAGACCATTATCTATTTTACCATTAACCATTGAAGGGGAGAGTTACCTACCATACCGCAATTCTTTGTTTATTATATATACATAGATCATTTACCTCAGTAACCTTCAAACCTGCTTAAAACCACCTTCTCTCTCCGTAGACACTTTCACATGTTCACCCTTAATCGGTAACAGTACTCAACTAAAACAGGGAAGTTAGGGAATTTTTAACTAATCAGTTGTACTAAGTTGTCGTTTTGTTGTTGACTAACCAACTTTTATATATTTCTAACCCTATACTGAAAATCTTTGTTTATGCGTGTATGCTTTTGTGGATGTATTTCGTTGCACTTATAATCGATGATACTAATAATATACTAACCCTATATCGTTCTGCTGTTCACGTTTACTTGAATTAATATGTCTGAAAGGCTGACTTCGATGTGTATCCAAGGGCGTCTCCAGCCGATGAGCCATGGAGGGGCAAGATGAGTTGCCCGCCGCCAGGGGGGGAGGGGCAAAATGATAGAAAGAGGATATGGGTTATAGAAAAAATAAAATTTATAAGTTGTAAAGGCTTAATATTTTATTAAACAAGAATAAAATCTTAATTAAAACGTAAGTTTTCCAAATTGTCTATGATTATGCTCCTATAAATACTCATCAATGCCAGTTGATTAAAAAGTTTCAAAGCTCCAGGGGGGGGGGCAGCTGCCCCTCCCTGCCCCCCGCTGGCGACGCCCATGTGTGTACCTAATTTACAAATTCGATCACATACTAACTTTCATTGCTAATGATTGTTCTCGAATACAACCGGTTATAAGCCATTAAAGAGGATAAATAATCTCTTACAACTGGTTCGTCGTTGTATCTGATATTAAATAAAGTATTATCATTTTTTAATTGCCAAGATTTTTACTGTTACCGTGTGTCACTTCGTTATAAAATTTCTGTGAAATATATTTTACGGAATAACTTTTCACCGATTAAACAAATAATCATTTATTTATAATCCTCAGCTCTCTATACGTATTTCTTAATAAACATCAGTGATGAAAAATTAAAAAATTTTAATCAATAGAAGAATTAAAAAAAATAATAATAATTACTATGTAAAAAAAGAACAGTAGTTCGTCTTTTATTTTTAATTTTAAGGAAATTCGTAATTTTAAATTTTTTATTAAAACGATAATATTTTTTGTAATAAAATGTACTAGAAATTTTTATCAGTTTCTCGTCAAATTCACAATAAAAGGTATTTCATATGTCCCACTCTAACAACGTAAAAGAACAAATAGTCCGTTGTTTTTTTTTATTCATTTTAGATGCGTCGGATATTAATTGGTTCTATGATTTCCCCAGTTTGCGTCGGTCCATAATTACTAAATTATCTCGCCTCCGCTTCTCGCATAGTCTCCTTTCTTCTTCTCTAAATCGCTTTTCCTTGGCTACATCTCCCTTTTGTCCATTGGATCCTGAAGGTTCCCAGTATGTTTGTGATGCGAATCACGTGCTCTTCGACCGTTCCGGTTTATCTCGCGAGCGTGAGTTACTTTATTATCATCTTTTAAAGCTTGATCTTCCTACTCCTTTCAACGCCTCTTATGTTCTTTCTCTACCTATTCTCTCAGTTGTTCCTATTCTAGGGGTGTTCCTTGTCCATTGTCGACAAAATAAAAATATAATTTCTAGTCTATTCCATGCATCTATTCCTTTTTGCTGGGCTAATGCTCTCTGGTAGCAAACCCAAGGGGGGTTATAAAAAAATAAAAAAAAATAAATTAATCCAACGCAAGTGAAATTTTTGGATGTTATAATGAACGACAACGAGATTCGAACCCAGTTCTATCCGAACGAAACACAATTAACTAATCCAGTATGCCACACGGTAGCTAGCTCAAACAGTCCTATTCTGTTCGCATAAACTTAATTTTTTCATAGAAAAAAAATCAAAGGACGATTTTCTATTTTTGTTAAATTCCCCCTGTAAAAACCGTTCAAAATTAATTTTTTATCGTCATACAAAAATTTTTTGGCCTCAATAACCGATTTTATGCATACAGTTTTATCTAAATCGCCGATTCCAACTATAAATTGGTCCCTGTAATCGATCTTCTGATAAGTGATTTTCACTGTAAATAATTTAATATTTCATTTCTGTTTGAAGCATCTGTTGGTATCTGTGTAATTTAAAAGGGATGCCGATGTATATATTATATCAAAATAGCCGCAGTACTAACCTGTGTGCAGGGCCGGATTATAGCCAAATGCCGCTGTGGGCTCAGTAATTTCTGCCGCCCTTGGAATAATTTATAAATTAAGTAATAAAAATTATAATCGAGTAACTGAAGTAAGAAAGGACATAAAAGTTAAAAATTAATTTTCAATTAAAAGTTAAAAAAGTTTTCAATTAAAAAATTTCACACATTTTTAAAACATACCTAAATTTTATTATAATTCTATACATATATTATTCTTTCATGTGTCAATTAAAGTTTACATTTTTTACGACGCAATTTTAAAGATGCAAATTCATTTATTATATCATCAACGTTTAAATTCTTTACTAACTGTGTTCTTCAATAAATAAAACAGATAAATCATTTAACTCTTTTGGTGAGACATTGTTGATCTGAAAAAATGTTCAATTCTTTTCATTGTAGGAAAGTAGTGTCCTGCTGAGCAACTTTTATTCAGCGCTAATCTTTCTTGGTGTTTTTCCCCATCATGTTATCACGTTATTGTAAATGTGTTTTTTGTAGTGTTGTTAGAGTTGGTTTTTCCAGTTATATTTTTACTTTTGTTTGTTAAATGATTACAAATTAAATAAAGTGTACACTTATTCTTAATATATTATTTTCGCCGTTAGCGTGTTTATTCATCAGATTCAGTATTCACAATAGTTCCAACAGGTTACGGGCCCAGCACACTTCCCTCAGTGCCATTCTGCTTTGAGCACCTTTCATCGTTTGGTACGGCAAGAAATAATGTAAATAATTCTTCGAAAAATCTTCCAACTTTTGTCGTATCAATGAGATACCGCTACTACATTTGTGAATTTTCAGTTTTTCTTCCAGTCTTGTTTGACCTCTTATCATGCCGACCAGCCATTGTGCATAGTTCGAGAATTTTCTTTAACTGCCAATATAACACTGTTTTGCCTAATAATAATGCACGTTCCGGTTTACACTTCGTTAATTTTAAATTCATTTCTCGATTCCCCTGCTTACATGTCATTTGTCTACAATCATTTGGAAATTTCACCTAAATCGATATATTCCCATTTTAACTTTTTTGTACATTACTGCGCAGGTTAAAAAATTATTTTATCACATTCCTCTCCTGCCCTGCTGCGATTAAAACGCCATAATATGTAACAATGTTTTGGAAATTTTAAATATTTTTCAAAAGAAAAAACTTTTCAATCTCATGCAAATTTGCCACCTTTCGAATTTTGCCGTTGTGGGCGGTAGCCCATTTAAGTCCGTGGTGTAAATCCATGACTGCCTGTGTGAGAAAAATGTGTTTCAATACATCGATTTTTAGAAGATATTTCAAAAAACACCTATATGAAACAGCCACACAGTACGCTAACCCATTTGGGGGTTTTATTTTTGTTCTCGCATATTCGTTTCTGGTGAGATGCTTTGTGTGTGAGGAACCCATAACCTTTATTAAGTTTCCATTCTAGTAATGTATTTCTAAATTTATACCTGATATCCGTATGTAATCAAAACTGATTAGCCTACTAACCTGTATTGCTGTACACAGTTTCACTGTTATTATTACGGAGTAGAGTTTCCTGTCATTATAGCGACTGAAGTGAATTAAAAATCGATCATTTCTGTTTTGTCATCAGTCATGTGTCTTCTGCAGTGGAGGAGTTTTTAATTATGTCGCTGTAATTAGCCGTAATAAAAATACCGAGGGTTAAGCGGTAAATCACGTGAGTTTATATGTGCACGGAGTAACGTGAAAAGTGGCGGACAAAACTAAAAACGAACTAATTACGTACCTTCACGAATGACACGAAAAAAGAAAAAAAGAAAAATAAATCAACAAAACTGCCTACGATTTTCCCAGTAACAAACTCCACTACATATTGCACATACGCGTTTAATTTGATAACGCTTTAAGCTTTAGCTATAGGTAAGTAGTAGAAAGATAATTATTATGAAAAATTTTTTAACGCATTTCATTTATTGAAAGTTACTAACGAGCGGAGCCTTAATATAATTATTTTATTTCTATTTCCATTTGCTATATTGCGCAATTCGCGGCAATACTTATTCAGTTGTTTCGATTTTTAACTCGTTCATTTATTGACCGGGTAATTTCGTAATAATTCTAATAAATTACCGCTTATTTTTTATTCGGATTTTTGGTAATGATTTTATTGTTGGCCCACACTTTTTACTTTAGTTTGCGTTCATGGCTAGTTTTGAATACGAGCTGAAAAAAATAAAATGTAATACATTTAATTTCATTAAAATAAAAGAAAAAAACATACATCGTTTTTATTTTTAAATGTAACGTATTTGTACATCGCGTTATTAAATAGTTGATAAAATAATATAATTATCAAAACGTTATGCATTTTAAGTGAGAATATTTAGGTTAAGCATTGGCGCTGGTAATTTCACGCCCTCAGCGAAACAAAAATAAAACAGCCAAAAGATAAATTTAATATTATATTTTTCGAATATTTCAAGAAGGAATTTTCATTTAGAGGAAAAATTCAAAGAATATTATTATAGAGATCAGCCTGAGCGTTTAATTGGAATTTTCATTTAGAGGAAAGAAAATCGAAAGAATATTATTATAGATCAACCTGAGCGTTTAATCCTGACCACGTAATCTCGGTCTTCCTTTACTAATATTCTTTCGATTTTCTTCATTTGTAGTGTGATTGAGGTCTGTTCCAGATTTTGATTATTCTGCGTTTGCTTTGTATTCCTCTGATTTCCTTTTTCAGTCGAAAATAGGTGAATATTGATTTTTCTCGAGATAATCCAACAACAGAAACATGATTCATTTCTAAATAGTTCCACTATACCAATTCTTCAGTATTAATAACTATTATAGATATATTCGTATTTATACTTTAGTTATATTAAAAATCAAACATTTAGATTGCATTCTAATAATAATGTTCTTTCATTTTTTTCTGTCTAAATGATAATATTCGGTTATTTTCATCTTCTTCAGATACTCAAATGATTTATATTTGATTTATTAATATATTTTCTTTTTGTTACATAAAATTCTCTCAAAAAGACATTTCTAACATATTTTTAATTAAAACATTCAATCTTAAAATGTCTGTTATAGCGGCTACGATTTTATTATTTTATATGCTGTTAAATGACTAATGGCTCTTCGGGAGTAAACAATAACTATAAAATTTAACTAGTTTTCTTTTTTGAATTCCCTAATCATTTTTATTCGAAAATTTTAAACGGTATCATTTTATCGTATCTCTCGCTTTACTTCAACAGCCCACCTTTATGCCATTCAATAAACAACTAGCCGTCTCTGTTTTTTTTTTTTTTTTTTCTTTATTCACATATACCAGGTTAGTTTTTAACATATTTTAAGTACAATATACGTATATATGTATATGCCTCTATTAATAATTTTTAACTCCAAAGTGTTTTTTGTTATTGTATATCGTTAAGTTGAAGTTGGGCTCCGAAAACGTTGCTTCATATTTTATTTATGTTACTGTTATAATTTATTTTATAGTAAGTTTAAAAAAATTTTTGGATTTTTACACTAATTTAAAAAAAATGTATGTATGCGTACTCGCTAACATTTCAAATCCTCAACATGTACTTAGTTTGTGTTCGTGTTTCTTTAGTTTTGAATTCCCGGCTAGTAAAATTAAAAATGTCTAAATGATGATGAGACCTATGTTGCAACAGGTGATTCAACGAGTAGTAAAACCTCGTTAGTATTATCTATATTAAGCTTGTCCGACCAGCGTCATCAAAAATACTTCGCCGCGATAATGGTTTCGCACCTTAGTAACAAGCGTACAACAAAGGAAAATTGTTTCTTCTTTTACCGATGTACCTGTTTCTCGTTTCATTCGAAAGATTGTCTCTCATCGCGCTAACTCCGGTACTAGTAGTAACTCGGGGTGAGCTATTGTTAAAAAGGGGGCCTATCATGTTTTCCCAGATTCCTGAAGCATTCCGTTAACAGCAGGTATTGTTAAAATTGTAAGTGTTGTTTTTTTTTTTGTTTTTTTTTTTTTTTGTTTTTGTGTGTGTGTATTATTTTTTTATAAATCTAAGTTATATATTAAATTGTAATTATTAATCGGTGGCCAAATGGTTCCTCGCCAGGCCAAAAAAAAAAAAAAAAAACTTGTAATTACGTTGTTATCAAACTTTACGAATTTATTCGTTCGCCCTGTATGACGTACTTTTGGTTTTGCATTAAAAATATTAATTTCACCAATGATTAAATTTTTATTAATATATTAAACGAAACTCGAGTTTTTTGCCCATCAAACTGGTAATTCGGAAATACGCTGTAAACATTTAAATTTTTCTTGTCCAATCGGTATGTTTATTCACGTTGACACTCTTTTTATATGTAGGTATAAATGCCGTTCATAACACAAATTTCTGATAGCGGCGGTTTCCAATTTATTTCAATTACCACGAATAGTGAAAATTTATCGCGAATTACACGTCCGCTAGCTAATATTTGGGGATAGAGTAACACCGAAAAAAAGGTTTTACAGAATTTTCAAATTTCAGTGATCTTCCCATCTGATGTGCAGAGTCTCATTGCAATTATATCATTCAGTAATATTTTGCACAGTTGAAAAACTTAATAACTAATAACCGAGATGATGAATCCGTGTGGTAAATATTTGCCCTGATTTGGTTGTAAATTTTTATTATTATCATTAAAATGTAAAGTAGATCGAATACGTTCAAATACTAATTAATACTCGTCGTTTCTTTCGCCAAATTGTTTTCAGATACACTTTCCCATAAATCTTAGTTTTACATTAGAAACTGTTGAAATTATTAAAATTCCAAAATATGTACTTTTGTAGAGAATTCATTGTTATAATCTCTGGTTTATTTGGATTTTTTCGAATCGAATATAATAATGATTATTCGATAATATGATTTATAAAGTGATCATTGAAAATGCATTTTGCTACGGATAATCCGATAAATCTGAGTTTCCTTTGAGGCTTTTATCGCATTCACCTAATGGATCCCCTCCGCCTTTTTGCTAACGTATTTTTTTGTTTTTAATTCCCTTTTGCTGACTTTAGTTGGATAAATAGAATTAGAAATAGTTGGCGAATCAACTTTTTCATCCGAAAACGTTTTAATTTCACCATCAGGTTCCTGATACGAAATATTTTCGTCGCCTAATTCGAAATAACAATTATTATTATTATTATTATTATTAAAGTCGTCGCTGATTATTATTTGTGCAAGTTCATATTCACTTTCGTATGGTGGTTCAAGGAGTTTCACGATTTCTTCATTACTTATAGGATTGCGGTTCATATTCTGAAATTTAAAACGAATTCGGTCATAGAATATAAGTTTCTTTGAAAACATAATAGATTTTCAAGGAACATTTTCCTAAATACGCGTGACGTATCAAATACGATACACGGTTGTTTTTTCTCGTATTTACACATCTTTCTCAATCAGGCCCGTGCCCAGAATTTTGGAAAGGGGGGGGGGGGGGTTGAAAATTTTCTTTGCATATTTAATTTATAATACATTTTGCACTAATATTCGTACTATTAATAATTTCCATCACTTTGATTTATATCTATTAATAATTTACATAAATTAATTACCCCGTATATGAACATTAATAAAAATTACATATGTTATTAATTATACTCGTAATAAAAAATTTTTTACATATAATATTAATGAAGTACCTAAAAACATGGAGTATATTTTTTCTTTTTTCTTTTAAAAGTAGGTAAAAACACGCTAAAAAATCATCAATATTTATTTTAAATTTGTGATTTTTTTCAGATTTTTTTGTATTTATAATAACTATTTCAGTTCTCATAGGGGGGGGGGTTAACTCCCAAACCCCCGTGGAAACGGCCTTGTTCTCAATACCGGTTAACAAAATATATCAAAAATAAACCTTCGAAAATTAACAAAACTCAATATATATTAAAAATAAAAACAAGCACGTGGTTTTATAATGTCACTGTATGGCCGCAGAAATTACCTTTACTGAAACGCATATTGCATCACTAAAGAAGCATAAAATACTAACCAGGTAGCGCGCTAAGAACGCGAAATAAAACGCGTCTATCATATATCAGATACCCTGCATGTAGGGATTAACGTCGCTATACAGAGGATGAGTTCTTAATCAAAATATATATGTTCGGACTTGTTCGCTAGATTCATGGAACAATATGCTTCTCTAATCTATTCTGCCTGTCTTCGTGCAATCTCTTTATTAATTGTTGAAAATGGTGGATAATCATATGTATTTCAGTATTGTGCGCAAACTCTTTTACTTATCCAGCCGGTTTATTTTGGAATCATTATAGAGGATTTCTCACTCAAAAGTGGTTCTCGATAGTTCAATCGACGCGGGACTTTTCATAGCCGATTTGTGAACGGATGTTTTACACATTTTCTTGCTAGCAGTTCGGGACCTCTTCCTAATATCATTCGTTATAGAGCTCTATGTATGTATTTATTTTTTCTCATATATATATATGTGTGTGTGTGTGTGTGTGTGTGTGTGTGTGTGTGTGTAGGCACCTACATATGTGAATATCTAAATATTTAGTAGTGAGCATTTTCGGGCAAAGTTTAATTGCCTAACGCGTTCTTTTCATTGTAGGTGCGATTTAATTTAAAGCCCATTTACAGAAAAGTTGTATGATCGATAGAGGCAACGGTGACTGCAAGCAAAAACGATGAAAAAGCCTCATCTCATTTTTGAAGACTTGGTAAAATGAACGAGTAGGAAAAATTTCAATCAAATCCAAAAGTTCTAACTCTGATCCCTTTCGAAACGTCGTAATTTAATTTAGGACGCTTTTAGCATAGTCAGCTTAATATTTTCATATTTTTGAAAGGAAAAGAGAAAAATAATATGAAATTCTTACCCTTCGGTAATTTTAAAATCTGAAAGTATAACGAGTTTCGAACTCTTTTGGGAATAATATTTCAGCTGTTTAACTGGGAATTTTGCAAAAGGTATTTCGCGAAGTGTTTTGAAAATCATGTTTAAAAATTTTAATATTATTCATATTTAAAAGGTAAATTGTGTGAGTATGCGTACTTTTAGGATTCCGTATACATATAATGTACGGGAATCCTAATAAGATGGTTCAGAAACGACAAAAATATTCAATTAAAATATGCAATAACTCACGAACGGTTTGACCCTTATAAACTACAAAATCGAATCATAAATTACAATTAAAATTCTCTTTAAAACCATATCTATAACTTCTAATTAATTGATTACCAACGGCGGCATAAAATCCAAATAACCGTCAAGAATATACAATACGGAATTTAAAACGACCTTAAAAATCACCCTTAAATACTTATCATCGGATAACCCTTTAAAAGCGAAATTCAAAATATAAAATAAAATGCAGAAAATCTTTCATAAAATCAAAAAATTACGATTAAAAATTTATTTAGACCTCCCCTTTGGGACCAAAAACTGCAAAAAAAAAGAATGTTCACTTGGGCAATAGCCCCGGTAAACAGTTGAGGAAACTAAAGTGTATCTGAAATACATGCATAATAGACCGCTTTATTAGGAACATTATAGCCGAGCTGTAAATTAATATTTAAGCACCCTAGGGACGACGAAAGCTTGAACATTTAAAAAAAAACCTTTTTCTTCAGAATACTATGTGATATATTGAGGGAAAGATCGCTATTTGTCGAAAATAAAGCCGTACTTCATTTCTTTAACAATACTTTCAAAAGTAGCGAAGGGTTCAAAAAAGCGGAGAACTGTTGTGTGGCCCTCCCTTTGCGACGTAATTATTATGGTTACAAATTTTAAAAAAGCTTAAAAGTATGCGCATATTTCTTTAGTTCGGAGCATCCGGGTTTCCAACTTTAAAATTAGGCCCTCAAGGCGCGCCAAAAGCTCGAAATTCTTGAAAGAAATAATTTTTATCTCGCGCCTGTGATATTCGTCGGGAACGAAACCCCGTATTTTATTTCCTTAACGAAACTTTTGATAAAAAAAAAACACACGAAAATGGCGTGTCTCTCTTTCTTTGCGGCACGAAAAATCAAATTTCTTTGTTTTGAATTTAGTATTATAAATCGTAATTATCTTTAACTTACATGCGGAATCCTCATCGCATGAAATATTATGCTTGACTAAACTTATTTTTAATATCAAAGAGTTTCT
Organism: Icerya purchasi; assembly: GCA_039619475.1. Classification (NCBI taxonomy): domain Eukaryota; kingdom Metazoa; phylum Arthropoda; class Insecta; order Hemiptera; family Monophlebidae; genus Icerya; species Icerya purchasi. The sequence goes on along the minus strand of CM077115.1, from coordinate 503,060,460 downwards.
GATTAAATTTTCGGTATCAAAATCCATTTTATAATTTTCCAGCCATAATATTATATATTTTATATAAATACAAATGTAAATTATCCTTACAGTATTTGATAATTTTCCAGCCATAATATTATACATTTGTATATATATATATAGATATATACAAATGCAAATTATCCTTGCAGTATTTGAATTCTTCTATCGCACAAATTCGTTAATATTTAAAATTCCTACCGGTTATTTTTTATTATTATTACCATGATGCGGATGTCATTCTTAAAATTACGTATCGGACAGTTTTCGGAAAAGGTAATCTTAAATTTATACAAGTGTCCTTCAAATTCCCGTGTTCCGAATAAACTTAAAAAATTCAGCATTACGGATCATTCTGCTTATTTCATTTTGCAAATATTAATGTGCCGTTGTAATTATTTCGTATTTAATTGAAACTTGTTTCTTGATTTATCCTAATTACTTTATCTTCATATCTAAAGTACGTTTTGTTACATGTCACGTTACCGAATAGGTGATTTACACATTCATATTGTTTTTATTGTAAATTCCAAAAATTATATAACTTATTTTCCTCTTTAACCGTGACATTGTAATTATTTCTTACTATTTGGTTAATCAAAAAAAAAAAATAAATAAATAAAAAAAAGAATTACAAATTATTCCAGTGTTAATCTGCTTTTAGTTCTACGAACAAAGGAAAGTAGAGATCGTGTTTCACTCTTTTTAAGAAAAAAATAATATCCAGCTTTTGCATGAATATTGAAATACAAGACTTTCCGGTGTTTAAAGCCACAAATAAAGCTTTCGATTCGAAATCGGAATTCAAATCGACTTGAATTAATTTCAAATATGTCTGTATCAATTTTATTTTGATTTCAATTTTTTTTCCATTTTATGTTTCTTAGAAGTGCAGTATGTTTCCTTTTTTTTTTTCTGATATCATAAAAAGAAAATATCAAAGCCTTTCTGGGGGGGGGGGGGGGCTTTAAAAACAAATTCCACCTATCGTCTGAGATCGAAGCTAATTTATCCCTAATAAAAAGTAATAGCGATTTTCATTTTCTTTTTTTTTACGTTTTTTATGAAAACTGTGCACAATCCGTTTTTTGAAAAGAATATAGAAACTACGTATACACGTCACGCGTCATGTTTCAAGTGTCCAGGTATTTCAGTCTCGTCGCTAAAATTGTTTTTAACGTAATATTCTTATAGACGTATGTATTTTTAAGATAAACCATCGCACACTATTTTCCACGCGCTTTTTTGAACTTTTTGCAAAATATTGGAAAACTTCGTTAAATATAGTTTCGTCGGTTCCAAATATGGAAATAATTACTACGAGTAGTTCTTCGCACTTGGAAGATCTGCGATTTTCTCTTGAAAGCAGTTCCTCTTTTATACTATTACTTAGGAAAGCATACTTTTTCGTTATTGTTATTCGTTTTCGAAAATGCGGTTAATTTTGTTATGAAGAACTATTTGATCTGCGCTATTATATGTTTGGAATTTTTCGTTTCAGCGAGTTGTTGAAGTGATTTTTAAGACGTTTTTAAAACTTCCCCATATTGCGTATTACGGTTGCCTCTTCGAAGTCATACATCTTTTTGAAGGCGTGATTTCGCGCTTATAAGTTAAACCGTTTTTTTAAGTTGTCATATTTTCAGAAGCAACGCGTCTTTCCGCAAAATCCTAAAACAAAAAAAATGAAAAAAAAAAGACAAAAAACGCTAGAAACCGTTAATCTGTATAAATGATAAATTCGTTTATTAATTTTGCAACGATTATTTTTAACCTTATAAATTGATATTAGTTGAAGGAGAAAAAAATTTACTTGGAAATTTTCCAACAAGCTGAACTGAAGGTACTACCAAATTACATAGTAGGACGCGAATGTGTGTGTTCGATAAGCCGAAATGTCATAGACCCATTTTTAACGATCTCTCAAAAAGTTTGGTGCAAGTATAAAACTAAATTTTTTTCTTCTTATACGAGAATCGAAAACGTTTTCCGTTTCGTCGAGGTATTCGAAAAATAATCTGTAAAATAATCTGTAAAATAATCTTTAAAATAATCTTCTCCGGATACTTCCGTTGTCGGAATTTTTGTTCGAAAAATATCTACCATCCCCGAAATATATTACATTTGAAAAAAAAAATAAAAAAAAATACATCAGATGAGAATATTTACGAGGGTGGTTCAAATATAAACCGGAATTTCGTCATAAAAATTTTTATTTTATACTTACAGTGCTCATATTTTTTACAATTTTTCGAGATAACCCCCCTCGCACGCTACGCACTTTTTCCGCCTCTCCGGCAATTTTTTTATTCCTTTTTCGTAAAAATCTCGCGGCTTGTCACATAGCCATTTGCGCACGAACAATTCCACCTCATCGTTGCTGTCGAAACGTTGTCCACCAGGTGCTTCTTTCAACGGGCCAAACAAATAATAATTACAAGGCGACAAATCTGGACTGTAAGGAGGATGTTCAAGTGTTTCCCAGCCCAATTCGGCCAATGTCTCCACCGTGAGCCGAGCGCTATGTGGCCTGGCGTTGTCTTGAAGCAGTATCGCACTACGGATCGGAATTTCGCGTCTTTTTGTTCGATAGGCCGGTTTGACTGTGTTTTTTAGGAGGTTACTGTAATACTGCGCCGTCACAGTACGTTGTTCAGTTAGGAAATCGACTGCGATCACTCCCTTCATGTCCCAAAACAGTGTAACCTTCGCTTTGACTGGCGCTCCCTCTTTTTTCTTCCGCCACTCCATAGACGAGCGTTTACTCTCCGGCGTATAGTAGTGTACCCAAGTTTCGTACGTGGTGAATATTCTCCGCAATAAATTCTCTCCTTCCTCTTCATACCGCTGCAGGAGACGCGTACAAACTTCCCAACGAGTGAATTTCTGTTCAAAATTCAGAAGTCTTGGCACCCATCTGGCTGCAATTTTGCGATAACCTAGCCGATCATGAATTATTGTCTCAATACTACCTATGCTGATGCCCAATTCGTCGGTCATATCGCGTACACGGACGCGTCGGTCAGCCAAAATGAGTTGTTCGATGGCTTTGACGTGTTCATCTGTAATGCTGGTTTTTGGGCGCCGCGCATGTGGTATGTTTGACACCACTTCACGTCCTTTTCGAAACGCGGAACACCACTCGTACACTTGAGTTTTGGAGAGACACTCATCCCCGAACTGTTCGCGTAATTTTCGGTAAATTTCCACGGATTTTACGTCGTCTTTGACTAAAAAACGAATAATGATGCGTTGCGCAACAGACACTGGTACTTCTTTTTCACTCATGGCTTTAACTACACTAAAAAGTGAGCTTACGCGGTTCCAATTGCTCTACATAACAAACCGGTCTAACTGCCAGTGCAACCACTGTTTTCACAATAAATTTTTCGCGCGTTTATTTAAAAATTCCGGTTTATATTTGAACCACCCTCGTAGTAATAACAAAAAAAAAGTTCCGCATTAACTTTTTCGAAAAATCTAAACTTTCCCAAATGGTGGAACTTCTAGTGTAAAATGTTTGAATATTAAACTCCTTTTATTTTATTTTTTTTTTTGTTAATATTTTAAAAAGAAAGTCGAAAATTTGGGAGCATTAGACCTATCGAAAATAGTTTATTGTTTTGAAACTATTTTGATCGTAAAGTCTCGTTGGCCAAGAAGGGTAAATAAATTGAAATTAAAAAAAAAAAAAAAGAAGGCCGTCACGAGACCCCCGGCAGATGTGAAATATTGTAATAGATGGTTGAACAAAGAATCTATAATGAAAAAAAAAAAACTAATAAATAAATAATAAATAAAAACAGACGCGTTTCGTTAATAAAATATGTATGTACGATATGTTTCAAATTAGATGTATTTTGGTTAATTCTGAGTTTCAATTATCGTTGTTTGTGTACTGCGAAAATGAAGTCGAATTTTGTTAATTTAACATTTTTATAAAAATAGAAGTCAAGTTAAATTAAAAGAAAGTACAGTGAGCGGTGAGAGCAGAAAGAAAGAGATTGCATGAGGGTTGCTTATGTTAATGTGTATGTAAGAAAGAGCGGCGGCGAAGAAGAAAAGCAACGAAGTATATCGTGTTATACACGCACACACATCGATCATATTTCTTATTGAAAATACACTTTTATAAGATTTTTCTTTTTTCTTATTGGTGCACAATGTTATCAAAATCCCATTTTCATTCCGTTTTGTACTTTTGCGTTCGTGTTTGAGTAGCTTCTCGGGTCGATGCATATTCATATCGTTTAGATAGAAATTATTTGGTTTTCGGTAAGTGTTCTGTCGTATTCGCTGTTTTTAATCATTTTGTCAAATTGCTTTAAATTAACTGCCCATGTAAAACTGTTGTACTCTTTTTTTTATTTTTTATTTTGAGACTAGCGGCTTTGATCCAACACTAGAAATGTTACATAGGGGGTTAAATCGAGAGACAATTTGAAGTACAGGTATTTTTTTTATATATTATTAACGAGGTACATATTGCCTGGGGTTATTACCTGAGATTATTTACATTTTAAGGTTTGTAGTGTTAATGAATTTAATTAATCTATGTAAACTATTTATATTTAAATTCGCGGAGTGATCGTCTGTAAGTGTGGACCGTTGGCGTTCAGCATTGTCGATCGGGCATTCAGTGATGATGTGTTTGACTGTGATCTAGCAGTTGCATTGAGTGCAGGCTAAAGGCTCCTGAAGGTCCAGCAAGTATGCACGGGTGGGTAGAGTATGACCTAGATAAATTCTGTTCCAAGATCGATTTGATATCCCGGTTTGATGCAGCTCTGCCTATAACGTCAGCCCAGTCAGTAATCGTCCGTTTGATTGTCAGTAGTTTGTTCGGATGGCTGCTGTTCCACTCAATCTCCCAATCAGACATTATTTTGGATTTTGCGTATTTCTTCAGTTCGCTTGGGTGTAACACTGGTACTGGAGCGTTGATCGATAGCGTGGGAAGGTGATCAAAGATCATGATGTAAGTGGTGCCCTCATGGTGGTTTGGACTCCACGGTGAATCGGGAGTACAGGTATTATAGCTGGGGAAGGGAAGAAAAGCATATAACAGTTACACCTTAATATTAAAGTTTTTCTTTTTATTTATTCTTTTATTTATCGTCACGGTCTGCGTAATTACTTTCAAAGGCAATAGTTCTTCTTTTTTCATTTTTTCCCGTTTTTGAAGTGAAACTTTTTACTGGACACTGCGAGTTTAAACTCGTCGAGCTAACAAAGTCTGTTAAATTACTTGTTAAACTATACTTGTGTCCTTTTCTAATGCCCGTTCACTGGAACGTAGAGAGAGACAGACAGGAAAAAGTATAAGAACAAAATTAAATCAAATGTTTTTAATGGCATAGGTAAAAAAAATATTGATTTTATAATAGATAAGAAAATTTGAGTAAAACGTCCACCACGATAAATATAAATCCTAGATAAAAACCAGAACAGAACAGAACGTATATTTGGCTAAGTACAGTAATACAGTATTTATAAACAAAATGCGTACCAGCTCGAAAGAAACTTAACCGCATTACATTAGAGTGATAAAATAGAATATTTACGTATTGTTAACAAAAGTATAAACACTATACAAAAAAAATACAAAGGGCGAAAAAAAAAGAGTATAACAAAAAACCCAAAATAATCAAAAATTACAACCAATTGTTACCATTTGCAAACATTACTTAACAACCTAGAGATATCACTAACTAACTAAATTGTGTTTAATCCGACGATGCTTATATTTAACATACATCCGGGTTAGTTGCTCGGAATTATAATCGCCTATATTCCTGATAAGCATATTGCTATGGTAGGAACAGCCATGAAAGAATTTTTTTGCTGTATTAATTATAAAATCTTTTACAAAAGCCAATTGTAACCAGTCATGCATATTATCTATTTTAGTCCAGCGGGGAACGTTTAAAATACACCGACAACATCTATTCTGCAGCAACTGAAGTTGATTAAAATCGGAGTTTGAAATCGAGCACCAAACTGGAGCTGAATAAGTCAATATTGGTCTAATAATACTTTTATAGATAATAAGCTTATTTGCGGTGTTTAAGTAAGATCTCCGATTGATAATTGGGTACAAAGCTGCAATGGTTCTATTTGTTTTCGCTTCAGCGTATTTTAAGTGTTCCTTAAAAGATAATCTTTTATCTAGAATTACACCGAGATATCGAACATGATTAGCCTATTTAATCCTGGTGCCATTAATAATCAATTGCCTTGGAGGGGTGGGATATCTACGAGTAAAAAGTATTGCTTCTGTTTTAGTTGGATTAATTTCAATTTTCCATTTTTCCAAAAATTTTAAAACCCGAAAACTATGCAGCTGTAGACGATTATAAATAGTAGACGTTCTATACGAGCTACAGTATATAGCCGTATCATCAGCATATAAAGCTAAACTCGTGTGTTGCAACTTAGGGAGATCGGACAAGTAGACTGAAAAAAGAAAAGGCCCCAGCACACTACCTTGAGGAACTCCTGCGACGGCAGTTTTGGTCATTGATTTATCGTCTTGTAATGAAACGTAAAAAGTTCTATTGCGTAAATAACTTCTAATTAATTTAATTAGATATTTTGGAAAATTATATTTTAACATTTTGTAAATCAGCCCGTCGTGCCATATCGAATGCTTTTGCAATGTCAAATAGAATTAATCCAGTGTGTTTGTTTATATTAAAGTTATGCGTGACATGATCAGTAATCCTAGCAACTTGATGCGTAGTAGAATAACCTGGTATGAAACCAAATTGTTTCGCTGGAAGTATGTTACTACTATCGGCGAAATTATGAAGCCTGTGTAGCATAACTTTTTCCGCTATTTTGCTTAAATTGCTAAGTAAACTAATGGGTCGTATATTATTCACTTGGGAAGAGTCTTTGCCTGGTTTAGGTAGCGCAATGATTTTGGCTACTTTCCAGAACTTTGGAAAATAGCCGAACCACATTGTAGCATTAATTATGTGCGTTAACTCTAGTACCCCCTTCCGAGGAATCTTATTTAAGATTTTTGCCGGGATATTATCATCACCACAAGAGTTTTTTGCTTTAGATTTCTTGAGGTACCTAAATATTTCAGCAGGTGAGGCAGGAAAAAACTCAGAATGAAAAATAGGAGAACCTGTAATGTTATTGAAATCAGAATCAGTTAGTGAACGTTTTACTGTATTAGTGACTAAATTATTTTGATATGTAGATGCAAGACGCGCGCTCGTTTTATGAATATTTAAGTAATACTCGGCTAACAACTCCGCTTTTGCTTGATCCTTATAAACATACGTGTTAAGATCAGAATCAAACAGCGGTGAAATCATTCCATAGCTCTTACTATACCGCGAACAAACTTTCTATAAACAGTTTTATCTTGTGTATTAACATTGGCCGGAAATTTTTGAAATTTATCATTTTTGGTTTTTCTAAGTACAAATCTGACGACTATTTTTGTTAAGAATTTGATTACAGGTTTCAGATAACCAATATTAGAGTGAAATCGGTATTTTGTATAAATCCTGCGAACATAGTTTTCAAGTTTAATTATATTCCGGACAAAATGCGGAACATAAACTTGCGGGAACATCTGACACGTCTTTTCTTTGATACAAATAGAGATTAATACTGTCAGTAATTAATTTAGTAAAGTTATTCAGTCTGTTTATTGATAACAGAATTATCTTTAATTGGTTGATTTAAATGTTATCTGAGATATATTTTTTGAAACTATCTCAATATCGGCATTATTAAAGTCTAGATACGAGACCTACTTACTACTTTAGAGCGATTTTGCATTATTAATAACCGGTAAAAATTTGGTTTATGATCAGAGATAAGATGATCAAACGTAACAGGGAAATTTACATTAACATTTTATGCTACGATTAGATCTAAAACACTGCGTCGAAGCTGATTTGAAGAGGGAAAGTAAGTAGGTTCTCGGGGAGCTATTATTTGAAAATTATTCCGAATGGACATATTGAATAATATATTACCTGCTAAATTGTTGTTGAAGCAACCCCATATTCTAATTTTAGCATTTAGATCGCCAACTAAAATAACCTTTGGATGTAAGTTAAGAAGTGATCTAATGTCATCAGCAAATTTTTGTGTAAATCTAGGTGGCTTATATACGGCGCAAACAACAAACGAGTTTAAATTTTGATTAACATGACATAAAAAATCAGAATACATTTTAACAGCAATGCATTGTACGTGCATTAAACGAGGTAAACGCAGTAAGACATGTTTAATATTATTGTTTATAATTAATGCTACTCCACCACTTCTACGATTAACATCTTCTCTATACAATTTGAAACCAGGAAATTTAAGGTTATATGAAGAGTGCAATTTGGTTTCGGAAAGGGCAGTTATGTGAATCTGGTTATTGCAAATAAATTCATACAATTCCTCATACTTATTAGCGATTGAGTTACAATTCCAAGCAACCAGTCGTATCCCGTTATTATTGACAATCATTAGTCACAATTAAAAATAATTCTTACTTATAATTTCCATAACCTTACCGATTACACTAAAAATACTCTTTTGATGCATGCCATTAAATTCATTTAATATGAGCTTAATTATACGAAAAAGTTTATTTATATTAATATTTCTAAATTTATTTAATAACGAAAAAAAAATCGAAAAATGATCAAGTTCAGAGTTATCCGGACTATTATGTCTAGTCACCTGCGCATAAGTTCTTTGTGGAAATTTGCCTGCATTGGAAGGACAAGTCTTTAATTCTTGTGCTGTTCGTAAACCAGTTTGACGAAGAGAAGGCCTCTTTTCCTCCCTGGCACGAATGATACGCACAAAATGTGCACATTCGCTGGAATTGGCAGCATGAGGACCATCGCAATTGGCACACTTGATTAAATTAGAGCTGATACAAGCACCAGGGGGATGGGTGTGTGCACAACGAACACATCTATCAGGTAGGTTACAATTTAGTGACACATGTCCAAAACGTTGACATTTATAGCACTGAATTACCGGACTTTTTCTTACGTATTTTTCCCATCGAATTAAACAATAGTTTATATGTTTAATATTTAAAATGTCTTTAATATTTAAAATGTCTTTACCATTTGTCCCAGGAGGGAACGTAGCGATGAAAACAGGAAGGGGAATCCGTTCACTCGTCTTCTCATGCTTTTTTGTAAGTTGCGTGATACTTAATACCGTGCAATATGATTCTAGTTGAACCTTGATATCTTCTGTTGTAAATGTAGTCGGAAGTCCTTTCAAAACAAGTTTTAGGGGCTTACGCTCTCTCGGCAGATGTGTATAGAAGTGGATATTATTCGTTTTAAGAGTAGAAATTACTGCATCGTAATGTGCACTGGTGTAGACGTAAATTAAAGTTTTATTATTATAATATTTTATTTTAAATTCTGAATTTACTAGAGGTTTTAAATTACTAATTAATTGCTTAAGATTTATTGAACTATCAGGGTGTAAAATAGTTATCGGAGGATATTTCGTAGCTGGTACAGCGGTATCATTAAATAACGCATGCTTTATCGCATCTTCATTTACTTGAAGTGGACTATAGCGATTAGATGTAAATATTACCTGGCTCTTATCAGGTTTCGATTTCTTTGTCGCACATTTACGTTTTAACACTGTAGTAAAGCTTGATTCCGAATCTTCCTCGTATTCGCTTAACTGCGGGACGTATTTATTACCGTTTGACGGACCAGCCGCATTGCTATCGCACTGCTCGTGCAATTCGTTCATCGGAAAATCATCGAAATTGGGAACGGTCCCCGCCGCTGTATTCGACGACCTACCCGATACCGACATAGTCGGATGAATAGTACTATCAGCTGACCGAGATCAGCCGTAAATATCCACTGACGAGAATACAGTTAAACTGATACACTTCTAAACAACAATGAACACAGAAAACAACGACTGATACGCACGTTAACACAAAGTTTAAAACCACCACAAGATATGGAATTTGGTTGAATGTTGTTTTTTCAAGATACTTTTTTTTTTTCGCACTATCTGCAACAACTAGGCTAGGAGCGCGGCCTGCAAGTTTATTTATATAAGTAAGTTTATTGATTTGAGAAGATCGAAAAAGAACGTGATGGATAGTGAATCGAGAGACAGCAGTGACAAAAGGGGATATAGCGGAGTGAAGCTAGAGCATAAATTAAGGATTTTTAAACATTTCACATTTGTCACATATTGGTGGAGCAAGCTTCTGCACTATATATATGCGTGTGTGAGGGTGGAATGGTAAACACGTAGGCGACACAGCACCGCCTGACCCTTTCGAAATTTCCATCTACGAACTGATAGTTTGACTGCAAGTAGGTGTGATGGATTTTGTTACTCCGCCGCGCCTACTTTTTCTGCCATAATTTCTAAAAAAGATTTTTACTAGCTTCCGTGATATCACCAGGTGGAGTCTGAATATGTGGAACCGGAAGCATTTTGGATGCCTCTTTTGCGGCATGATCGGCCATAAGGTTTCCTGTTACTCTGCCCGACCAGGAACCCCTCAAGAAGATTATCTTCCATGGTAAATTCTAAAGGTTATATTTATGGAGTCAGCTAATGGGGTGATTTATATGTTCTGTAAGGCTGCCGGTGAGTACGTGGCTATTGTTATTATATGTTGGTTTGATTTAACTGTGTTTTCCAAAGCTGACAGGATCCCATACAATTCTGCGGACAGAGCAGAGAACAGCGACGGAATCGAAAATCTGAGAATAACATTTTGACCAACAACGACTGCACAACCAGCAAATTCTGCTGCCCTTGTGCCATATCAGTAATATAATCAATTTCATTACGCAGAAAGTATTTTATGGACTATGAAAAAATAGTCTGTCTTAGCTGCTATGAAAAACAGGGGTGCTCTATAGTCGCATTTCGAGCGGATCTGCGAGCGGGAGGTCATCATTAATAAAGAATGACGGGCTCTGTGTGATGTGTGCGATAGTTTTTTTAGCAGATTTAGTTTTGCTGCCGCTATTTAGTTAGTTGAGTTATATGCTTTCTTCGAGTTAATTTATTTTCGAAATAAAGTGTCCCAAATAACGAAAACAATAAAGATGACGGTTGAGTGGGTGAAGTGTTTAGCTGGATACCTTATGTTACCGTTGCAGGATCGTGTTCGGCAGAAATGCACTGTTTTTGTTTTTTCCGGAGAAACTTTCCAGCCGCCGTTTTGAGCTCTTATTGTGATTTTGTTGGTCGTCTCTTGCATGATGTGTTTTCCTTGTTCTACGTTGGAACATGCAAGAAATACTACCAAGTCATCTGCGAAAAGACCGGCTTTTATCGGAGATTGGATGTCTTCGATAATGTCATTAATAGCTATATTGAAGGGAGTCGGACTGAGGACCGAGCCTTGCAGGACTTCATTTTGTAGGTGTTTTGCTTCTGATAATATGCCTTCCACTTTGATTTTAAAAAACGATCCGATAAGAAGTTTGCTATGAAAAGGGGTAGTACACCCCGAAAGCCTTAACCGTAGATGGTGATCAGTATTTTTTATTTTGATGTAGTGTCAAACGCCTTGGTTAAATTAAAAAAGACAGCCAATAAATCATGTTTGTCTTATAGTATTGATTCTTGTAGATAGAAGGCGTGGTCTATTGTTGATCCGCTTTTGCGGAGGCCACACTGCTATCTGGATAGTCGACTTTGTGATTCCAGTTCCCACGTTGTCTGTTGTTCACTATTCTCTCCATTACTTTTCCGAGTACTAATGTTAGTGAGATCGGTCTGCAGCTCTCTCTACTTCATACGGATTTTCGTTTGGTTTTCTGATTTGAATTGTTTCTGCTATCTTCCAGTTTGTCAGGAGCTGCGACGATGTCCACAATTTTTTTAGCATTTCGAGTACTAAGTGTTGAAATCATTCCGGCAGATTCTGCAGCATGGAAATGTGTATACCATCATGTCCAGGTGCTGCCGATTTTGTTTGTTCTATAGCTCTTTTTTTAGTTCTGCCATAGAGAGCGCCGCGTTATATGATTCTTGATTGTTTGAAAAAAAGTCCCTCGGCTGAATTCGGTTTACTTGATTATATTTTGTAAACTGGAGGTACAGATTTTCGCCGCTGTAGGCGAATGAGTAGTAATTGGCGAATTCTGCAAAAATAGTGATCGGGTCGGTTATTAGATAATTGTTTGTCATGAGTGTCGGTAGTGTTGAGAAGGTTGACGATCCCTCTATTACTTTTATTTTCTTCCAGATTTGTCTTGAGGATGTAGACAGTGATATTGTGGAGGCGTAACTAGACCCGGAAATTTTTTTCGCTTATTTTAATGTCCATCTCGCTTTGGCTCGTAATCGTCTATAATTAAATAAGTCCTCTTATGAGTGAGTTCTTTTAATGATGCGTAGTGCTCTACTTCTGTTTCTAACAGATTTTGTACATTCCGAGGATCGCCATGAAACCAGTTTGTTTCGAACAGTTAAAAGACGTCATGGGGAGCAAGAGTGAATTACATTTTGTACATCAAGAAAGATGTTACTTGTAGGCACGAGTCCCTTTCCTATTAGTTTATCTAGTTTTTCTCTGAATTTTGACTAGTTTACTTTCGACTAGTTCCATTTAAGTAGAGTTATATTTTTAATGTATTTTGTACCTGGAGTTTGTATATTATGGTTGGAACATGATCACTTTCCACTAGGTGGGTGGGGGGGGGAGATATGCAAGCGACTGGACAGTATAGGTGAGATGAACGTTAAATCTATTGTCGACCATTTGCGATGCGAAAAGTTAAAATGTGTAGGTTCTCCGGCGAGTAGTTGTGCCAAGTTATCGTTTTCGATTACTTCCTGTACAATCCGACCTTTTGTGTTGTATTTTTCTCCACCCCAGCTTCGTCTGTAAGCATTAACGGTGGGGGAATGCATTGAATAATGTTAACCATTGATCAGGGGGAATGTAAACAGTGCAAATTGAGAGGGGATTCGGAGCGAAGATAGTCACTGCAACGGCCTGTACGTAATTAGTGCTTAATACCATTCAGTGATTCAATATTAAATCGTAGCTTAAACAGCTGCTTTCCACCGTTTTAATTATAAATTTTTACCCGCTTCACCGAAGTACTTATTAAAGTAAATTCAGAATCATTTTTGAAGGTGCTTTTGCTTTGATCACTACAATTACCTCTTTTTCATTATTTCTTTTCCTTTCTATTTTTCTCATACCCCATTCATTTGTTCTATAACATCTGCTACTGTATTTAGGAATTCTTTTACTATTCCATTTTGTAGTTCAGTGTTTTTATTTATGTCTCCTGTATATATATATAACTGGGTTTTATTTTAAAAATATCCCTCATCGATTTTTATTATTCCTCTTATATACGCATCGTGTTCATACGGCAATTGTTTGGAAGAGGTTTACCTTCCCCGACACGCACCGGTCGGGCATTTAGCTAATCTAACAAAAGAGAAGAAAAGTAACTAATAAAGAAATCGAAGATGAAATTAACTGTAAGGAAAAAAATAAAGAAATAAGTAATAATAATAGCAGACAAGTAAGGCAATGACTGCCATAGAAAAATTGCGATAAATAGAGACAATAGAGAAATAAAATAAACGATCTCACTGATATAATCGGCAGATACACGAAAGCAGTACAGATTTGTTTAACAAGGGGAGGAGGGCACGACCTCGGAAATTCATTTCGGGACAAGAGTCTATATAATAATAGTGCTCCCTTAGGTTGTTCACCCTTTAATAATAATAGCGTCGAATGTCCAGTCAATTCGAAGAAAAAAGAGCTTCTGTTATACTAATAAGTTTATTTATGCTCGGGTTCGAATCTCGCGCTCGACTAACTTTTATTTTTTTTAAATTCGTTTAATTAATTATTTTTACAATTAAATAAGTCTGTTATTTACAAACATCAATAATTTCAGTAAAAATTATTTTATTTTGTTTAGAAAAAAGGCTTATTAAATATTAAATAATATTTTAATTATAGTAACTATGCGCTGCATTTAAACATAAGAACTGTAAGACGTAACTGGGATGAGTTTACAACTTACATTCACACGTCACTTTTAAGTGTCATTGTACTAAAACCGAAATCAATGTAAGTAAGGATGAATTAAATTTATATAATATAACTGGATTCACGAGTATCCCACTGCAAAGACCTATTGGGTATAACGGAGGAATACTTGTGTTCATAAATAATAAATTTAAATTTCACATTCGGGAAGTTGATAATAGGCCAAGTATGGACCTGGTAATGCTAGATATAGATATTTTCGAAAGAAATCCTTTACGCTTAATTGCAGTATATAGATCACCGAGTAAAAATGTAGGCGAATTTATAAACGAAGCCGCTACATTCATAAAAAAATTAAGTAATAAAGATAATTTTCTGATTTGCGGCGATTTTAATATCGATTTCCTACTCCATAATGTTCAGGTTGAAAATTTTTTAAATGTAATATATGGGTCAGGAGCAGTTCAGCTAATAAATGGAATTACGAGAGAGGAAGGACGGATAGATAGAAGTACACAATCCTGTATAGACAACATATTTCTTAAGTATAACTCAAATGATATTATTTCGGGAATTATTAATACGAAAATATCAGACCATTATGTCATCTGTTGTGCATTTAGTACACTGAACCGGAAGTGTCAGTATCTTAAAAACTCCCCAAAATATGTCATTGATGAAAAAAGGTTACATAACAAGACAATTAATTACAACTGGGATGAAGTAAGGAAGTTAACAACGGCAGGAAATATATATGATCATATACATTCAGTTTTTAAAAGCATATATAGCGAATGCAATTTGAAAGTACGGGAGAGGGAAAAGATGACTAAATATAGCCCTAAGAACGAATGGATGAGTCAAAAAATAATCAATTTTATGAAAATTAGAGACCAATATTTTAAACTTAGTAAAGGGAATAGAACCAATATTCGATATAAAAACCTATTTAGGAAATATCGAAACATAGTTACAACAGAAATAAGAAATGCTAAACAGAAGTATTATCAAAGTCAAATAGTTAAAGCAAATAATGACTGTAAAAAAGTATGGAATGTAATTAACAATATTATTAATAAAAAAAAAAAAACAGAACAACAATTGATGATTTCATTATAAAACATTTTGAAAATACTGAAATAGTAGCTGAAAAATTTAGTGAATACTTTATACGTTCAGTTGAACAACTTAGACACAAATGTCACACGCAGTTACTGAATACTAACTCCGATACTGTTATTTTATCTTCTTTTATCATTCCACTTGCAAATAAATCCCAAATAGAATTAATAATTAATAATCTAAAAATTCATAAGGCACCTGGATGGGATGAAATTAGGGTTAAAGATATTAAACAAAACCCAAATATATTTATTTCCATTTTGACGAACATGGTCAACTACTCTATAAAGGAAGCTAACACTCCTGATGGACTGAAAAGAGGCATTGTCAGACCGATATATAAAAAAGGACCGCAAATTCAATTTGAAAATTATCGTCCAATAACAATTATACCTGTAATAGCTATAATATTAGAACATTTCATTGATAAACATTTAAGAAATTATTTAGAAAAAAACAACTTACTCTATGAAAATCACACGGCTTTAGAGAAAAAAGATCTATGATAACGTTACTAAGATCGATCGTAAATAAGATAAATATGGGATTGTCGAAGGCAAACCAATTTCTAATTACATTTATTGACCTGTCTAAAGCGTTTGACTTAGTCGACCATGAATTACTGATCAAGGACTTAGAAAATTTGGGAATTATAAATAATCAACTAAAGTGGTTTAAGAATTACATAAAAAATAGGAAAAGTATAGTAAAAATCGCAGGGAATAAAAGTAATGAAAAAACAATTCATTGCGGAGTAGGTCAGGGCACCATATTAGCCCCTATTCTCTTCTTAATTTACACTAACTCGTTACATAAGCATATTAAAAATGCAAAGGTATACGTGTTTGCCGATGATATTGCCTTATTAGTGGAGCATAAGAATTTAGAGATGGCGGAAAAATTATTACAAGAGGATATAGATAATTTTAGTAAATGGGCACATGATAGGAGGTTATGTATTAATATAAATAAATCTAAATTACTGCACATTCGGAACAGTACCAAACATATGACACACGATCTGCAAATTACCCTCCATAATAATGATTGCATACATGAAATGCATATAAATAACAACACTCATTTGTGTTGTTGTTCACCGCTTGAGAACGTAGAAAATTTTAAATATCTATCTATATATATGTATATATATATATATATCGATAAATCCTTGAACTGGAAAAAACACATTCAAAGTTTAAATTCGAAAATAAGACAGTCAATTCCAGCTTTACATAAAATAAAACAGGTTTTAGCATATCGCACATTACGTACATACTATGATTCAATAATAATGTCCAGAATTTTATATGGAATTCAAATATGAGGTAAGGCTAAGAAAACGGAAATAAATAAAATAAGCAAAATACAGAAAAGGTGTTTGAAACTTATACTCCCCTACTGGAAGCAAAACGATTCTGAATCAACTTGGTAGAAAGAAAACAACGAAATGTCCCCCAAGATGTACTATTTCTATTATAAATTACTAGAATTTAATGTCAATAATACAAAATTACCATCTAGGCAAAATGCTCGATTAACAACAAACCAAAATAATATATATTACATCTATCCCCGGGGCGTAAATCTACGAATTGATAATACTGATGATTTAGTTCCAATTAAAATAATTAGTAAAGTACCCCATCATATACTAAACGAAAAAAAACTTGGTGTGTGGAAAGGGGAAGTAAGGAAATGGCTGAAAAAATGGTATAAAGAGTAAAACCCAAGTTACGATTCGAATCATGACATTTTATAATTTTCTATTATTGTTCCTTTCTTTTTTCTTTCTTTTTCTTTCTTTCTTTATTTTCTTCTTCTTCCTCTCTTCTTTTCTTCGTATTTGAAGATATTTTGCTACCCTCATGTATCGGTATGTAGATGAGTACTTGCTGTGTGTGTATGTATTTGTATGTGTGTACTATATCATAAGTTATATAAACTTAGTTGACTATTATTATGATGTATAGGATAAGCTAGAATAATTGTAATTTGGTATCTTAAATAAACGGTAATAAGAGTGTCGGGCACTCATACAACGGGCAAAATTAACCGTGTGAGACCCACAACTTATTTAAATAAAATAAAAAATAAAAAAAAACTAATTTTTCTTTTTTAAAATAGTACAAAATAACTAATAGTTATGATAATAATACTTCTAAATAATTATAATAAGTAAAAAGTTTAAATTGTATTGTTAATTAATTTTATTTTACATACATTTTTGATTACAAACAAGAATTTGAATGATAATTGTTATAAAAACATTTAAAACAATAAATTTTTTGACATCTAGCACAAGAATAATGTGCTCTTTAAGAAATTCAGTGGGCAAACAAACTTCATTTATATTCAAAATCTTTTTTATATGCGCCGTTTGTAACTACTAAGGTCATTACAGCACATATATAGAGGTAACTTATATGTGTTCGGTCAAACCACTCGTTCTAACGAAGAACCCTTGTGACGTTAGTTGTAGTATTTGCCAGACAATCCTGTATGTTGTTGGGTAGGCTATATTGCGTCCTGAACGTGGCGAACTTTGGGCACGTGAGAAGAATGTGTGGAACTGTCGGTATACCAGCCTGGCCGTAGAAGAAGCGCATAGTGGGAGGCGAAGATTTGCTAATTATATGACCGTGCGGCATAGTGACGTAGCCGATTCGCAGCCGGCTAAGACTCTTAAAATCATGCCGGGATATTCCCTCCGGTGGCCACCATGGTCCGACTGTGGGCTTAATGTTTTTTAAGAACGTTGTCGTAGCTGCCCATTCTGTTTTTCATTGGTTCTCGCACTTCTTTAGAAAAATAGTCATCATCGAGAATGGTAAGTCGGAGTCCTCTGGCATTGGCGAGGACAACGCCGAGCACGCTTACAAATCGACCCTCTCATTACCAGGTACCCCGATGTGTCCAGGGACCCATATGAACGTGTAGTGACTATTTATATGTGTTATTATCATAACTATTAGTTATTTTGTACTTTAAAAAAGAAAATAATTACTACAATTACAATATTATTTAATATTTAATAAACCTTTTTTCTAAACAAAGTAAAATAATTTTTATTTAAATTACTGATGTTTGTAAATAACAGAATTATTTAATCGTAAAAATAATTAATTGAAAGAATTTAAAGAAAAAAAAAAAAAATTAGTCGAGCACGAGATTTGAACCCGAGCATAAATAAACTTATTAGTATTTCGAAAGCTTTTTTCTCCGAATTGCCATTTGACGCTATTATTATTAAAGGGTGAACACCCTAAGGGAGTACTATTATTATACAAAGTCTTGTCCTGAAATGAATTTTCGAGGGGTCGTGCCCTTCTCCCCTTGTAAGAGTCGCCTCTTGGAATTGTCATTATTTCTCAAATTTGTTGCTATTAAAATTGATCGATTTGAATCTAACGCGTTCGTTCCTAGATCGGTCTTTTTATCACATTAATCATAAGAAGTCTCAGCTTATAAATATGTTGCGCCTAACTAACCTTATTTCCAGTATGTAACGAGCTTATGGGCAGAAAGGTTTTTTTTCTTTCTAATTTGTCAAAATGTCCAGTATTGAAATAAATAATATCGGCTTTCAGAACGTTAAATAATGCCGCCAAATCAGACAGACCCGCTACTAATGGGAGCTGTTCAACCGGACAAACGTAATCGAAATAAAAAAAACGATACCGAATACGATAAACAGTCAAAAGCGGATTCGGATAATGAAGTCGAGGAAGAGATTCCCGAACAACACATCTTATGGAGCAGTGTGTTCATTTTCATCGTTTTGCACACCTTAACATTGTATATGACAATGAAAAATATTCTGCATATGAAATTTTTAACTATGATTTGGGGTAAGATTTTCTATGTATTTTCATTGCCTTTTTTTTTTTTTTTTAATACAAGGTTAAATATGATAAGAATTCGATAACTAATTGTTCATAAGTTACAGATTTTTAAAGTCAACAAAAGCAAATGCAAATTCGGTCAATAGCAATAGTGTACAGACACGAACGACCGATTATTCATTTCGAAATATACATTACAGTGTTTGTAAAATTTTTCTTTCAAGTACGGTCTGAGTGAACGTTTCTGCCAAAATGCCAACGGTATAACAATCCTAAGTAAATTGAGTATTTACTTTCCTAATTCAATTTTCATTTTGAGTCTAGTGTCATATCGATAGAATTCGGTCTGCCGGGTAACATACGAGAACTGCAGCACTGCAGAACTAACTGAATCTGATTCAGAACCGTCTGTGAATGTCTCTATTCGATCGAAGCAGCTTGATATAAATTTTTAAAAGTCAGAATTAATTGCAGTATAGGTGGCATATTTATTAACCTCTAAAAGTAATACATCAACACTGAGTGAATAGTTCGACCTCAATGGAAAGATTAAAGGTGTACAACTTGGAAAATTAATATTAGACTAGGTTCCCTCCTTAGTCGAGATTCGACTGCAGCCTATTTCAACAAACGTGTTTCCTCCTAGTGAAGAAATTTCGTCGCATTCCTACAGCTACCGTAAAAAGAGGCTGCAATTTGTAAAATTCCAGAGAAATTTACACCAGGAAGTTACGGCATTTTGTGTAAAGTAATCGAAATTTGGCTGACGTTAATTCATATGCCTTACCAATTAAATATAGCCATGTTTTGCGTGCTATTGATTTGTAACATAATTAATATGCTTTTTATTTTATTTTTCTTATTTTCTTTGTTTTTTTTTGTTGTTTTTTTTCGCCTAAAAACATGGCACACAACATAAAATGCGAAATAATAATAAACATACACACACACATGTATAAAATTAGCCGAAAAAAACAATTATTTTGTTACCCAAACAAATCTGTTAAAAATTCGGTCCATAATGAAAATTGTAAAAGTTTTATTAAGTATACTTTTACGTTTAACTTATATTTACCATGGTATAATCATTTTATTTTAAACATTTCCCAAAGTGTAAATAATTTTTTTTAAATTTTATCGCGCGTGTACTTTACCATTTTATTTTTGAGCTAACGACGTGCTCCAGTATCTAGTCACAAGGCTGCGAAAATGTATGCATATGAGTTTCGAACATAGATTTTCCCTTTCGTCTTGTACTTAGGAAGAGAATGAAAGAAAATAGGTACGTATGTCAATTAGAACAGACGCTATAGGTATGTAACCGAAATGCTTAGCGCATTTATGTATGGGTATAGGTTTTAAAATGTTTATTAGGTAGAATGTGAAATGAAGTTTTGTAACGAGGTAGATATAAATGTTGAAATATTTCAGAGGCAGCAGTCATCTTAGATGAGAAGTTAGAAAGTTGATACAAAACTGTTATCGCCTCGCTTTAATTGAAGAAGTTCAAAAAACTCCCCGTTTAGGGCAATTGTGGTCTGTTGCATAACATTTAAATCTCTTGAAATGTTTTTCTTCACCGAGTTGATCTATCAAAGAAGTATGCGGTATTTTAAAACAGGACACCTGGAAAGACCACACATAGCTTTCTGTCTAATATTAAGCGAAAATATTTCATTTTTGTGATTCTTGGCAAGTGCACGTGACATCAGCTATGAGAACGGTTCACTGCAGTTTTCTGTATCTGACAAAAATTAAAATAGCCACGACTTTTAAACAATTGTTCCAGAAATTTTTCAAGACAATTTATTGTAATAAAAAATACATGAAAATAAATAATGAGATAATAGTAAATATTTTAATTTGTAATCATTTTAAAAGTAACGCTTCATAATGACTGTTCTGCGTAGGACGAATTTAAATTGAACAATTGAACATTTAGATTTTAAAAATTTCGCTTAAAACGATTAATTATTAAGCGCGAATTAAAGAAAAATGTTAGATTTCTTTAAAAACAAATTGAATCAGAATTTTGAACAATTAAAATACTCGTATAATAAATTTTATAAGAAAAATAATAAATTTAACAAAAAATATAAGGAGCTGAATAAGAAATGAACATAAATCTGGTGAATAAATTTAATGTCTTTTTACATCACCGGGGTGATATATTCGACTACCGTCTTCAATTGCTGTGTGATTATCATAATGAACGATTCGTAATTATTTTTGAAAACAATCCACCACCACAAATGAATCTCAAACGTAGTATGATAAAATCAGTTAGTTATTCAAAGGCAATGATGACGTTGTCGGACTGTGGAGGGGAGCAGCCTTAAATTAGTGACACTAACAATAAGTTAAAATACGCTGTGCCAACGGGGTTTTGTTTCAGCGCAATATGGACATACCGTACGAGGAGATATTTTCTGCAATAAGTAATCGCGGCATTATGCCTTACATTAACTTTTTAGTGAAATGACAAATGTAACGCTACATTTAACCACAGTTTAGTGTTTTAGAAGCGAAGTTAAAATACAAAAAAACTTAAATTCTTATTAATTCATAAAGATCTGTTTAATGGTTTGCAATAGAACTGCCATAGTTTCCGAGTCAATAAAACTTCATAATGTGAACGTCACTGTGACTATGATCGGAATGAACGTTAATTTTAGGAAATACAAGCTAATCAAATACCATCGCGAAGATGATTATGGTGGATTCGCAATCCTTATTAAGAACGTAATTTATTTTCGTTTCCTTCAAATTCCGCTCAGTCTAAATCACTCTAACATTATACGTATTTCCTACCCTTTCAATTCTGCGCATCCTCTTAACATAATTTCTATCTATGTTTTTCTAGCTGTGATCTTCAATATCCTCCTGCTCCACTTCTCTCTTCCATTCTCATCCGTTTATGATTGGCATTACAACAGTGGTACTGTCCTTGAAAATTTCATATTGTTCTCCTCGATAATGTTTCCACTACCTACTACTACAAGAGTTTGTTTAGCTGTAGTTCTCACGACCTTACATTTTCACGTTCCACTACTGATTTTAACTCCACTAGTCGACCTTTTCAGGCTTCTACGATAGTGACCATATTTTTATTCTAATTACGCCTCAGAATTTTTCCTCTTCTACTCTATTTCAAATGCTTTCTAACATATTTCAATGCGGCATAAATTCTATCACTAATGTTCTCTTGCTTTCCTCTATTCTCGACTGCCACCACATTTTATAAACATAATTATTTATTTTATATGTTTCTGTGTTCATAATTTACTTGTATAAAATTGAAATGCATGCACGTAAGTTTAATGTTAGTTTCACTCTACGGAACATTATGATTAATTTTTTTTTTCCATTACATCTTTCTATTTCCCCTTCAACATACTTTATGCATTGCATTTTTTCCCTTCGACTTTGTAATCCAATAATAGTCTGTGTATATTTAAATTCTATAATTCTTTGTAAAAATTTCTTCTACCATTTTGGTGTACTCCTTCATAGTCTTTTGTCCTTTTACGAACACATTAATTTCCTTTCTATAGCTACTTTCAAAAAAACTGAATTTACCGAAATTCCTTTCTTCCACAAAGTGGGAACTTCTTCTTATTTCTCTACGTAAATCTACAATTCGTTATAAATTTAACTATTGCTTCTTCATCTGTGATTGCGCTGCTAAATCAGTTCTTTACAAACTGGATATATTATCTAAAATTCCTGTTTTCGCCTGTTAGTCTTCCTAAATATTTTCCAATATCAGCCGTTATTGCCGGGACAAATATGCCTCATATTTCCGTCGCAGATTCCACTTGGGTTATCATCGTTTTTTTTTTTTTATAAAAGTTTACGATTACCTTTTCCTTAACATTTCTCCCAACTCTTTCAACTACAGTATTTATGCGGGATTTCCACAGTACTATTAGGTCCCTTTCGAATCATTCAAGGCGGCTTAATGGAGTTGAAACGATTTTCATTCTTCTGGACATATATTTTTCTGAATCTTTCCGTCTATCTTCTTTCCATACTATCTTTATTATTGAACCATAGTGGCTATCCTGCATTCCATTATGTACATTTCTTTTCAACTTATTTTACTAACTATTTGATTATCTCTGACTCCGTAGATGCTCTCTCAGCTACTTCCTCCCATATTCTTGTCCACTTCTGTTACTTTATCATCCTTCGCATATCTCATTTACAATTTCCTTGCATTTCATTCTATCGAGATCGATTCCTTCTGGATCTTCAGCCGTACAGATATATAGGGTAATGAAATAACGAACTCTTCGACTCGGACTGCCACATTCTTCCATGTCTTTTTTTTTTTTTTTTTTTTTTTTGAAATTCTTGTTTCTAACTTGCTTTCTCTATGCGAAAAATTCCATACTAGACTGGTCAGAAATCGACGCATTCTTTTCTTTTCCAACAAATTTTTTTTTACCCGCCCATCCAACTAAGAATTCCTGTTCCGCTTTCGATTTAATGATTTTCCTTCATTACGGGATTCCGTTGTCGTCTCCAATATTGTTTACGTCTTAATTATACATTGTTGCCTTTTTCAGGTTTCGTTTTTATTTTATGTCCTTCTCAAACTACCATCTTTATCCTAATTATGAAGACATCGGACTTCAATGTGTTAAAATTCAATTATGTATTCCTCAATCTGTACTGTATCGTTTCGGTATAATCCGAGACATTCCTTCGATTTACCCATATCATGAATTTATCATAAATTCGGTCCATCGTTCATCACTGCATATTGTATTAGGAGCATTTCTTACAACTTCATGCTTAAAACTATACAGAGCATCAGTGAGGAAGTTCCACTCGTGATATTCGCATAAAACTTTAAAATTTCAAATTACAGTATATTAATATTAGCAAATCTAGCTCACATTCATCAGACACATATCATATAACAATGTAGGATTTAGATTCTACAATATCCTGCAGTCGCACAATTAAAACGTCATTCGCAGAATTCTCTGGCATACAGCTACTGCCTGTTTAAATTACATATAATTTGAAACCTCACAGAAATTTAGAAAAAAATCAAAGTCGTGAAATAATCAAAAAAGTCTCTTAAACATATAGTGGTGATGGATTTTCGTATGAAGTTAAAGCGGGATGTGTCTTTTTCATTAATAACCTTTTAAAATCTTATTTTCTTCCAAACTTTTTTCTTCTCAATGTTCACCGGATTAATTGCTATCGTTCTTCGTTCGCAACATATTATGAAAGCAAATCTTCAAGAAATGTTCTTATTTTGACAGATTTATTTTATTTATTAATCTTAGGAAGTTATTATCTCTCATTTTCATATTTGTTTTCAACATATGTGCGTGAAGTCGAATATAATTTTCCATTCGAATAAGTTTTAACAGTGATTCTTTATTCTGACCTTCTGAGTCTTTGCCCCCCGCTCCTATTCTTTCTCATTTCTCTTCTTCAATAATTTTTTCTTCGCTAGCTTCCTTCGCTTTTACTATTTCGAACTTTTTCGCTATATAACTTCAATCCTTTCTAATTCGTTTTATTTAACGAATTACTCTTTTCGCCGTTAAAAAAAAAAAAGAAACAGAAGTTTTGAACATATCGTTAAGGATTTTTTATCGCGTTTAGAAATTTTCGAGTGTTTGGTGTTTAAAATTATATATTTTTGGATTGTTCTTTGATTAAACATCTACTGCTGACCACCCTTCCGCACCAAAACAAAAAAAGTTCTAACGTATAAGATCAGGATTTTCATTATTTTCCAAAAAATCATTTTAAGAATCATTAAATATTACTTTTTTTTTTTTTTCGCGCTAACATAAAACTGTTACACCTTAATATTAAAGTTTTTCTTTTTATTTATTCTTTTATTTATCGTCACGGTCTGCGTAATTACTTTCAAAGGCAATAGTTCTTCTTTTTTCATTTTTTCCCGTTTTTGAAGTGAAACTTTTTACTGGACACTGCGAGTTTAAACTCGTCGAGCTAACAAAGTCTGTTAAATTACTTGTTAAACTATACTTGTGTCCTTTTCTAATGCCCGTTCACTGGAACGTAGAGAGAGACAGACAGGAAAAAGTATAAGAACAAAATTAAATCAAATGTTTTTAATGGCATAGGTAAAAAAAATATTGATTTTATAATAGATAAGAAAATTTGAGTAAAACGTCCACCACGATAAATATAAATCCTAGATAAAAACCACCACAAAATATGGAATTTGGTTGAATGTTGTTTTTTCAAGATACTTTTTTTTTTTTCGCACTATCTGCAACAACTAGGCTAGGAGCGCGGCCTGCAAATTTATTTATATAAGTAAGTTTATTGATTTGAGAAGATCGAAAAAGAACGTGATGAATAGTGAATCGAGAGACAGCAGTGACAAAAGGGGATATAGCGGAGTGAAGCTAGAGCATAAATTAAGGATCTTTAAACATTTCACATTTGTCACATATTGGTGGAGCAAGCTTCTGCACTATATATATATATATATATATATGCGTGTGTGAGGGTGGGATGGTAAACACGTAGGCGACACAGCACCGCCTGACCCTTTCGAAATTTCCATCTACGAACTGATAGTTTGACTGCAAGTAGGTGTGATGGATTTTGTTACTCCGCCGCGCCTACTTTTTCTGCCATAATTTCTAAAAAAGATTTTTACTAGCTTCCGTGATATCACCAGGTGGAGTCTGAATATGTGGAACCGGAAGCATTTTGGATGCCTCTTTTGCGGCATGATCGGCCATAAGGTTTCCTGTTACTCTGCCCGACCAGGAACCCCTCAAGAAGATTATCTTCCATGGTAAATTCTAAAGGTTATATTTATGGAGTCAGCTAATGGGGTGATTTATATGTTCTGTAAGGCTGCCGGTGAGTACGTGGCTATTGTTATTATATGTTGGTTTGATTTAACTGTGTTTTCCAAAGCTGACAGGATCCCATACAATTCTGCGGACAGAGCAGAGAACAGCGACGGAATCGAAAATCTGAGAATAACATTTTGACCAACAACGACTGCACAACCAGCAAATTCTGCTGCCCTTGTGCCATATCAGTAATATAATCAATTTCATTACGCAGAAAGTATTTTATGGACTATGAAAAAGTAAGAGTGCTTGTTTGCCAGCATCGAATATAGTCAAATGAAGCTAGATTCGCTGTTGTCCAAGGTGAATAGATTTTTGCAGGTTTATTGTCTACATTGAGGAAATGTTGAATCATCGGTAAATCGGTGTAAAGAGATTCTGATGGGTAGGATAAAATTCTTTTTACTCGAAATCCTAAGAGTCTGGTTTCTGATGGACTCTTCCGATCGTATAACATTGTTTGTTGCTGGAAAGCCCGGATTTTCAACTGTACGCAGTAGCAGATTCACTATAAGATAATCATGTCGAAGCGGTTGGGGCTTCACAATAGAGGCTCGGTATTGGGAATGTTCTGAATGCGTCTGTAATTAAGCGAAGAGAAGCGTTATGGATGGCATCCAGTTTGAAGAGGTCTGTCTTGGCTGCTATTGTCCGGAGTTGAAAAAAACAATACCGTATTTAGAATCAAAGCATGTAAATTAATTTTTGTGTTTTATTTAAAAAGGACTTTTTTTTCTTTTTGATTTTTGTATGGCTGAGTCATAAGATACATTTCATAGTTTTTTTCATTCTTTTTTTCGTTATGCGCTTCGTAGGTGCTGCTTGCTGCTTTTGAGTAGGATAGTTGATAGCATACGGTGACTCATTGGCAGTGATCTGTTTGAGCGGCGAAAGTTTCTATACTATATTGTCATTTTACACTAAGCGGCTCTTCGGCTTTTCTGGCCTCCTTTAACTAGGTCGATAGCATAAGAGAACCCAAGCGCTCTGACTGTTTTCAACGATGCAAGTTTTTGTTTTCCTATTGTTATTTCATTCTCTATTTTCATTCCTTTTCTCACAAAGCATCTTGTCGATGTTATTTGCTTCTTAAATTATGTAACTTGGTAGCATACGGCGACCTCTCACAATGATTTATTTAAGCGATTATAGCTTCTATTTCACATCAGTTTCCTTACCCAGAATCCTTCTACCTACTCCTTTCCATTTAACAATTATTTCCTAATACGTTGGAATTCGGTAATTAGTTTTTATGGTTACTTTTTCTATCTTCAGTCTCCGTCAACGTTTCTTGATCGTTCACCATATTTGCAATCATTTCTCACTTTCTTTTATTTTTTCTCTTCCTCTACGTTCCTTTTATTGAAAAATCCACCATCTCTTAAGTATTATAATCGGACTTTCGTAGTATTAAGGCCAATAAAAACATTCTAAAGCGAGTATTAGACTAGTATAATATTAATATAACTATACTTGTTGAAACTAGGATAAAAAGTTCTTCGGACAAATATACCTTCCAAGGTTTCTCCATTATTCACTCCAACCGCAGTGCCGGTAAGGAATGACGTCTAATTCATTACCCACGATGTCTAAACTCTGTTTCCCCCCACTCCTCCTTATCGCAACCTAGTTTATATCTCTATTCCTAACAATTCTTCTGGACTTTTAAATTTTATATCTGCTCATATTCCATCTAAATATACGATTTGCGCAATTTCCCCTTTCAGACATTCACTAGCTAGTTCTCCTTCCTCTTCGCCATAGTCGGTAATTTAAATGCTTATTCGCCTTTTTTTTAAATGAAATTTATCCTCTAAGATTACTTTTTTCTCCTCAATGATAGTTCTCCTACTTATATCCGAATCAGTCCTCTCTCAACCCCACTGACCTCTCTTTTAACTTTTGTGATCTTCGCCTTAGTAGTTTTGTGGAGTATTTCCATCGATACCTTTAGAAGTGATTACATTCCTATAATTATTTCTTCTAATGTAATTCCTCTTTTCATTTCCTTATCTTCTTCATAATCCTAACTGGGCTCTTTCTAAAGTCGATCGGTTTAACACTTTTCTGTTGATTTTTCACTCTCTTCGATCCCATTAAACTTAAAAACTTCCTCTCAATAAGAATTATCTGTCAACTCTGTTTGCTGTTTTGCTGTACTTCAAATCACTCAAGCTCCCTGTTTGTGCTTCAGCCTACAAAAAAGGTAAATCGTCTTCCTTCTTATAGTGATCAGGATTAGTTGCTTTCTACCTGAATTTATCTATTTGTATATTCAGAACATTTCATTCTTTCCCTACGTTTAACAACTTCATCGCCCATAAAAGAACTAACACTAAAGTTAAATTTATTATGAAAATGGCTAAAAATAACTCATGGAAAAGTTTTTGTTTCTTTTTCTCACCCTCCACCTCTGTTTTTTAGATTTCGAAGATGGCCGTAGCCTTTAAATTCCTTCTATCTCAACGCCCTTCTAATCAAATTCTCATCCCCGATTAATTAACCCACTTTATGCATTCTACAACTCCTGGTTAGCCTCAAAGAATTATGTTGCACTTCATTTTATTCCAACTCTTTTCATTTTTTGTTTCCTCATTTACCTGACCAGAAGCATCCTTACGTAACCCTTCTAATTCCTCTTCTGGAATAGACGGAATTCCTTCCTTATTTACAAAATCCTCCCTAATTACTTTTTTTCGGTTCCTTTTAAACCTACTTAACTCCTTTCTTTGCTCTTACTCTACTCTTTCTTCTTTGAATATCTTTATCATTATTGTGATTCCTAAATCTAGTTCTTCAGCATTTCTCCTAGTCTCTTCTACCTTGTGCATGAAAAAGCTTTTTGAAAATCTAATTAACGAACAGCAATAACAATTTATTACTTAACATGTTTGGTTCCCGCTCAAGGTGCCCATTTTAGCAGACGTGTATACGACATTTATCGAAAAGAAATT
This sequence comes from Icerya purchasi, assembly GCA_039619475.1. Taxonomy (NCBI): domain Eukaryota; kingdom Metazoa; phylum Arthropoda; class Insecta; order Hemiptera; family Monophlebidae; genus Icerya; species Icerya purchasi. The sequence continues at coordinate 503,031,632 of CM077115.1, read as the reverse complement.
TCTTATTGGTTTTTTTTTTTTTTTTTTGATACCTCTGCGACCTTTGACGAAGTCCATCTCTATACTTTCTTTGATATAATGCTCTCTTTTAACATGTCGGCTCATTTTTAATTATAGAGCCATCCTTCTTACACTACCGCTAGGTTAATATTGTAATGATTACCACGAGGTTTTTACCTCTGTCCAACTCTACTCAATGTCTATTTCATCAATACCGTTTCATTATCCCTAAATTCTTCGTTTCCTTCTTCGCCGACGGCATTCCCATCTACTCTTCCGGTCACAATATATCTGTTTGCTAGTACGCAGCTCTAAAACTCTTTAATATGTACTACTAAAAAGTTCTTTACCAAATATCTATCTTTCCATCTCACTCGCTATATCCATTTTCTATCTTTGATTGATTTTATCTTACCCGGGGAAATTCGCCAGATCCCTACTCTCCAGATTCGATAGTGTCCAGAACGCTCCGCCAGCTAGAAAATCTACTTCAATTTCTCAGGCCTCCTTTTTTCGTCTGAAGGTATTATCCAGACTACCGTTTTCCTCCTCCATGCTTGTTAACTCTTATTCGTTTATCTACAATAACTAGCGTTTTTTTGCCAACAAAAATGTTTCTCATTTCCATTCGCCTCTGCCAGTTTTGACGGTATACTTACTCTTACCGCAAACCGTCATATTTTTATTTCAATTTATTTGCACCCTGGTAATTTTTTGATTATCCCAACCAAACCATCCCACAACACATTGTTAAATCAGAACTGTTAAACATGTCGGGCTCTCTTTTCCCAAACCACTTTGCGATCTTCACTAACGATTCCACCGGAGCCAGTGAAGTTGGTTCTGCCTTCTTCTATCTGTTTCCAAAGTATTCAGAAACATTTGAACTTCCCTCCTTCTGTTCAATCTCCTGTGCTGGCTTTGCTGATACTGTCGTTCTCTTTATTACATCTTCCGTAGTTTTTCATAAAGTTCTCCTTATATCGGATTCCCACAGTGTCCTCTACACGCCGTCTCTTTTCCTTCTCCTCTACTAATTTTATAACTGTTCTCATACGATTCTTATCCACAATATCTTCCAGAGCTCCCTTCGTCTAAATTCAACTATTGCGGATTCCTCAATACTCTGGAATCGAAATAAATGACTCAGCCGATATTCTAGCTCGTTCATCTTCTTTACCGGTAGATTACTCAGTGTATTTCATCCCACAATATCGCTTTCCGCTCCACAGCTGCTCACTCCGAATTATGTCCGAATTCTTACTATTCTTCATTTTTAAATTCTGACTCCGTTTATTTTTCTATTCAATCTAGTCCATTGTCGTACTACCGGTTCCTCAATTTTCCCTTTTTGCAGCGCTCAATTCTCTCTGCAATCTGTCGCCCGCGCTTTGGACACAGTTTTCCGTATTCCTTGTCTACCCCTCATTCTGTCCCCTCCACCTTTTTACTTACAACTTTACAGGTGACGCTGGGTGACATTTTATTAGATTGCTCCTGCGTCGCTTCCGAATGCTCCTCTTTCTACTTTTCACTTTTACTGAATAGTTTTCCAAGCCCTTATTTTTATTTTCTCCTTTTGTTATTCCGACCGTCGATCGAGTCCTTTTTATCTTCCATATCTGATCCTGTAAACATTTGTATCGCAGACCATTTTCCATTTTAACCCCCCCCCCACCGTCAAAAAAATATTATATTGATTTTAATATACGTCTTCATACAGTTGAACTATTTAACACTTATACTCGTTTATGATTTGTCTAATTTATTAAAATTGCATTAAAATGTTACCATTAGTAGTAGTATGCTATAAAGTGAATTGCGGTGGTAAGGAACAGATGAAAACTATTCTAAACATTTTATTCTCTATTGAAATATGATTTTCTTTTTTCTAGAAAAAAGATAAAACACTCTTCGTTGTTAGTTATACTTCTTCTTTATTACTTCTGTAATTTTTAATGGTTAATCAGTTACTGGTATTCACATGAAATACAGTTTTATTTTTTTCAGATAAATAAATAATTAATTATAATTCGAAATATCTGCTGAAATGCAGCCTATTTTGAAAAAAAAGAAGAACTGAAATTTTTACCTTAAATGAAGGTGTTAAAATAATTTTTCTTACATCTCCCGTCTGAGACCTCTGAACTAGCAGCTGTAATGATTACGTTTTTATTTGTATTTCTTTTCTCGACGTAATATTACGTTATTGCAAAATACGCAATTAAAAAAAAAGAAAATTAATCAACATGCAACAATATGCAAATTTATAAAAAACAATTTATTGATATGTAAATTAAATCTTTTCAGTAATATTTATCGCGTTTCAGTCACAGGGAAGGAATACGGTTTTTATTGACGAAATTCTCGGTAGTAAAAATTTAAAAAGGCGAAGGAGATGGCGTTACCTACTTTAAAAATTACATTATTCTTTAGAAAAACATTGCTCGTACAAGAACTGTTATCGCTAATTACTTTAAATTGCATCCTGCGATACAATAAAGTAAATTATAAAGACCATAATAATATTATAAATTATGTGTTGTTGTTTTTTTTTTATTCATCTATTCTAAATAATTGTTTTTTAAATTATTCTTTTTTTTTCTTTTTTTAGAATTCAATTTTTGCTCCCTAATTATGAAAAAAATTACAAATTAATTACGTTAACCAAGGTAATTTATAAACAAGAAGCTCGGAAGAAATCCAGAAATAAAATGAAATATATTGATCTTTACTTTGTTTCAAAAATTTTATAATGATTACAAATTTTTTTTCTTTTAATAACTAATAAATTATACGCATTCAAAAACTAAAATAAGGAAAACTCTAATAATTATAATATTTAAAAATTATTATTAGAATTCGATTGCAAATAAAAAAAAGGATGTCTTCAAAAGAGTCAGTTACGATAATCTGAATAATTATGGAAATAATTAAACATAAAAGAAACGTTGTCCGGGTAATAAGAGGAATCAGTTAAAAGAGAAGAGACAATTGGTTAAATCAGAAATAATGACAAAAGAAAAATTTTACGGCCGAAATCGATACTACCTGAAGAATTTATCGAGTTATTTGGAATGCATGAAGTAAACGAAAGGTTGGTAAGGTTAATCCCGTTCTATTCTTATTGATTTTTTTATGGGTCCCCAGTCATTCCGGAATTGATGGCAATGACGCAGCCGATTCTTTGGCTCGTTCTGCTGGTCGTCTTGATTCATTCCTCAACCATTTCCCTTCGTCAGATATCCTTTCCTTATCCACCTCCAATCACGCCAGACTTTGGCGGGATATTTATCCCTCCATATTTTCTAATCGTCATTCGCATTACCGTTTTATTCAGCCGATTCCTCGTTCCCTGTCTTGGTTCCATTCTATTCCTTTCGGTCGTCGCTCTTCTATTGTCGTCTTCCTAATTCGTCTCCGGATCAATTATTCTCTCCTCTCCTCCTCTCGCTTTCGATTTGCTCTGTGATCCTCCTCGTACATGTAATGCTGATCACATTTTCTTCGAGTGTCCTGCTCTTCGTAACGAACGCTCTCTTTTATACAGTCAGCTCTTGTCATTAGGTCTCCCTACTCCCTATAACTCTTCATTTATCCTCTCCTTTCTTTCATCTTCTGTGGTGTCCGCACTGCTGTCCTTTGTTGCGTCCATTTCGGACCGCCTAGTTATTTAGTTTTTTAGCTTAGTTTTCCTGTTGTTGGGTCAATGCCGCTGGCGCGCCCATAAAAAAAAAAAAAAAAAGATAATAAATACCAGCTACAGTGGCTGGTAAATTATGACCGGAAAGTTGTCGGCCTCCTGTAGACGAGCTCATTTTGTAGAAGAGTGCAGAATAAGTCAAAGACGCAATATCGAAAACTGAATAAACAAAAACTTCATTAACGAAATCGAAATAAGTAAATTTTTTTTTTTTTATAGGGCTTGTCAACCGGGGGCCTATTAGAAAGGGAAATGAATCACGTTATATCTTTATACGGTATCAAATGTTGTTAGTAGGAAGGAACAAATAATCGGATCGGTGTGTGGAGAAGGAAAAGACACAGGATATAGGAGGCACAATACGGAGTAGGAATACCAATTCGCAGCAAATTGAAATAGAAAGCAGAACAACGCTCGATTGAAAACGGATTAACACTTAATAAACACATGATCAGTATTGCAAACGTACTCTTCGTTTGGGTGGAGAGGATAAAATGTATAGCAGACTAAAGAAAAAGGGGAAACGGGAGGAAGATAATAGAGTAGAACTTAAAAAACGCAGACGAATAATGGAGACAACAACAGAACGACGAAGTGAAGGAAACAGAGAAAGGTTTAGGTTAATAGAAAGACCAAATTGAACAGACAGGTAAAAAAAACAATTTTCAGAAAAAGAGGAAACCTATTATATCCGATGCCATAATCTGAGATGAAAACCTTTACACAGCGAGAGGAGATTAGAGGATAGAATTTTTCTTAAGAAAAGAGAGGTGTAAAGAAGCAAAAACCGAGTGTCAAAGAGTCCACCGCTTCCATACTAAAACAACAAATCAATTTGAATGGAATGGAGGAAAGAAAGAGTACGGATAAGTGAGCGTATACGGAGAATAAGAAAATTTGCAGGAATGATCAGGAAGGGAAGAACAGACGGTCTGAAGGGCGAACATGGAATCTGATATATAATTAAGAATTTAGAAGAAAGGTGATTTTAAGAGAGATAAAACTACAGAGACGAGGAAAGATAGTAGAAATAAATGAAACGATCTTGCCGATTTCCGATAACTTCAGCAAACAGTTAAACGCTAGATAGATAAACTTGTCACCAAGGGTAACAATTCTAATTCCTGTCTCATTTATATTGCAAAAATTTTAATAAAAAGCAATAAATAGAATGATACCATTTAAATTAAGAAATTACTTCAAAATAGGGTTACAAATCATTTGCCGCCACCTTCTTTTTCCAATAATTTAATCTATTTTCAGTACTTCCAAACGAACGGTTGACATAATCTCACATTTCGTTTCTCAGTATTACCTTTTTTTTTTTTCACAAACTTATAATTATTACGGCCAGAGAGGCCGCAATTAATTTAGCTAATATTCATGTTTACACAATAACAAATTGTGCAAGGTGGACTGCCTACTAATCTAATATATCATCTAAGATGATATGTTTTCTCAATAATCTTCTTCTTGTCTGGCTCTGTTATTAAGCAGGCATATTGCTTCAACGTTCGCGTGTTGGTTGAGTAGCTGTACATGTCTGGATTTAAGTGTGTTTATGGTCTTGTCCACATATTCTAAATGAGTGCGGATATCTGCATTTGTTACGTACCAGGGAGCATTAGTAACTCTGTTCGGAGAACTTTATTTTGAAATCGTTGAATTATCTTCCGATTAGAATTACTAGCCCCGTGCCCGATACTACAGTATCGTACATTCAAATGGGTTTTATCATTGCACCGTACAACATAAGAGTTTGTTATCTAATGTTTGGTATTATTAAGAGCATAGATATGCATTGAAGATCAGATCATTGATTTCATTGTTATCCTTTCTTGTTAATAATGTTAGGCGATTTAATAGATGGAGTTACCGTTAACAATGAAGTCAAGTTCATCCGTTCTGGTTGAATTTATTTTCATGGAATGTTAAGTTTGTGAATCCATTATCAGATGTGTGCGGCAGGCTTTCCGATGTCTGAGATACAGTCATCTGGCTGGATAGTAAACGTGGTGGAATTGGAACATTCAAGATAAGCTTGTAACAGTCTAACATCAATCTCTCTATTCTGTAAAAACAGACATAGGCTACAGATAACTCGTGTCCCGAAAGAAAGTTGCAAAACCAAATAATGAACTTCCGGTGTCACACAATTTTATTTTCTAAGCAGCTTAAAACTTTATTATACATACATTAAATCACGCATTACAGCAGAAAATATAAAAAACAGCCGACTCTGTTTTTGTTTTGGTTTTTCCTATTATTGCCATGATTCCATGATTATGTAACTCCGGAACATGTCGGCTATTTTTTATATTTCCTAAATAATTATTTTCTGTAATACTATGTGTTTTTATGCGTGTATGTTTAATAAAATGATCATGCAGAAAATGGACTCAAATATGTATATATTTTAGCTTCTTTATAACTATCTTCGGAAAAACTTTTACTTCAATATCATTATTGAAAATTGATTTTTCACTGCTACCTGAGGAAAATAATTTGCCCTCCATCTTGCAGGATAATCAAGACAACTAGCCTCATATTATGCCTTCATTTAAACCGAAACCTATAAGAAAAATAAGTTATATCGATCCACATCAATCAATTCTTATTTCGAATTTTTGTTTAAAATGAACGGTATCATTTATTTCTTCCACGGGAAGCAGAAAACAAACTGTACAGGTTTAAAGAATCAAGCAGACAGGACACGGTTAATCTAAATCAATTGCTAATACCACCTTAATAAATATATCAAACCAACGTAGTTAATTCCAAAAAAAATAATTCAAACAACACGAACAAAAACGCGAAAGATACATAAGGTATGCCGAAGAATAGTTAAACATTTTTCTCATAATAAAAAGAGTAATAAATCTAATTTAAACATACCAGTATTTAATTTTAAAAGTTCCATCTTATATTATTTACTTAACTACTGATTCAGTCAAGGCAATCGTATGTGTCTTTATAGTTAATATACAGACGGGCGCGCTCGCACACACGCATAGCAGTCGACCTCAACATTTTCTTTTTAAAATAGAGAGCTGCTGGTTCATTCGTTTCCTAATAAAAGCTCCGTTGAATGTTTACGAAAGGAATACAGTGAAAACGTGTTATTTTAATAATGGTATCTATTTAGAATAAAAACTAAATCGAATTTCGCGAACTCCGTTGTAAAAAAAAAAAAAAAGACATAAAAAAAAAGAAAAATTACAAAGTACAAAAAATATGTATTACACTAGTTAAAACACCGAATAATAATGTTAGCCCTGAAAACCCGGTTAAATACAGGTTAGGAAATAAGAAACTAAGGAAGCAAAAAAACGAACCGTAAGGAAGGAAAATCTGTGAAGGAATGAAATGAAATAAAAGAGGAATTAGTTATTAAATCAGTCGACGAATTACTGAACGGGTGTGACGTAATAACAACAACCATCTTGCAATAATCGTTACCAACGGTCTAGTCTGAGATCATCAGCGCCGTAACTACAATCCGCGATGCGTTACAGTAGCGACATTTTTGTTGTCTTCGTCACGTGATACCTGTAATTAGAGTTATTTTGACTGTTAGCTCTCACGTAATTCGTTATTTGTTTATTTATTTCGATAGTTTCTAAAATTTAAAAATTGAGCTAATACTGCCGTGGTAAATGCGATAAAATGATAAGCATCGGTGGAAAACAAAAATTCTATTTTATTAACGTAAAATTCATTATAACGCTAGGGAAAATGATTTTGTCTTAATCTGTAAGTTATAAAAATCAATTCAAATAATTTAAATGGCAAAATATACCATATTCGTAACCATTAGTTTATAAATTTGTTTTTACTAAAACTTGTTTAACATATCTGTACGCATGTTTAAGTTACCAAAAAAAAAAAAAAAAAAATGAAATAAAAAAACATCGTATTGCATCACAAATCGCAGTTAAGGCGAATTTCAGACCAGCCACTAACGCGGACTATATCAAAATCATAGCTAAAGCCGTTACCGAACACGGTAATTGCACGAACCTTCTAATTATCAGTTATTTTAAACGACGCATTTAAAATGAGCTGATAACACAAAAACTGAACGTTTCGAATATGATAAAATAAAAAGAATAACATTTAACAAAAAAAAAAAAAAAAAAAAAAATAGAAAATAATAAAACTAACAAAACGAAACGAAAATGAATATTTTGAAATGATAATAATAAAAATATTTAATTTTAGCTTTTCTAAGCAGATACGTACATTATATGTGACATTATCTTTGGGCTTATTCTAAATTTCCTACCCGCTTTAAATGATGACGCGAGGCTTATCGTAGAGGCTTATCTTAGAGGCTTATCTTAGAGGCTTATCTTAGAGGCTTATCTTAGAGGCTTATCTTAGAGGCTTATCTTAGAGGCTTATTTAACTATTTACTTTTTCTTTTTAGACACCGTAGGATAATTTAGTTTCGTTCGGTGAAGTACAAATTTCGGTAATGCTTTCACGATTTAGTTATTTATCGATAAAGAAAATAAATCGAATATTTAATATATGGTAATTTTGGAAAAAACAAACAAAAAACGACATTAGCTATCAGATACTAAGGGGGGAAACACAAAATGGTTAAATCTTCACATAATGTGGTAATTTTGATTTCGGTATTTACAGGGTGTGGTCATTCAGAAATAACAACGCTTTATTTACAAGAAATTGTAAAAAATCTAAAACTGCATGTAGCGCTTTCATCAACACTGATTGCGTAAAAATGGAGAGTATTTCATTAACACAATATGCGGTTTTGTTATTGTTTATGCTATCGTTAAAATTGTGTTCTACAGAAAAAAGCGTTTTTATGGCTTTTGTCAGTTCTCAGAAACAAAAAGCGTCGTGACAGTTCAATTTCGTGGATAAATTTAAATGTGGATATCGGGCGGAAAACCTACTCGTAATGTTATTAATTGTCTTGCAAAAAAAAATTCGTGGAACCGGCAGTGTACATGATAATCGTCAAGATATGGTGGGACGCCAACGAACAATGCGCACGCAAGATAAAGTGATGAAAGCAAAGCACATGTTAAAAGCCTCGCCCCGTACCTCGTTTAACACAACAACTCGGCATCTCATGGTCAACGACATTTCGTATTGTTACCGAAGATATTCGACTTTTCCCCCTAGAAGATTCAGGTTATGCAATGCCTATTAGAACGCGGCAAAGAAAAATGGTTAGAGAGTTTACTGAACACATTAACGGGGACATAATTAAACAATAAAAACTTCCTCAAAAACATTTGGTTTTCAGATGAAGCACATTTTCGGCTAAATGGATTTATAAATAAACAAAATCGGCAGTTATGCTGAAAATCCCTTGATGATTGAAGAGAAGCCGCTGCATCCAGAGACAAGTGTACTGTCTGGATGGCGCTAAATGCGCGTGGTGGACTAATCAGGCCGATTTCCTGGATATGCTGGAAGGATTTTTTTTTACCGCAGTTAAAAACACGCAAAATGTTTTAATAGGCGACATTTCAGCAAGATGGTGCCGGACCACACATATGTATATGCGATAAAACGTTAATGTTGCTCCGAAAAGCTTTTAAAGATAACGCGTTACTTCTAATTGATTACACTTCTTGAGATGTTTAATATTTTTTGTGGGGGGCTTTTTGAAGGACGCAGGGTATATCGAAATAACCCTACCGATATTTCGGACTTGAAGTGGGCGATTGAAGAAGCAACGATGAATATTCCGAAAACGGTATGTTGGAACTCGAGCGCCAGAAATTTCGTTTTTTCGGTTGAAGTGTGTTGCAGAAGGTGGCGGCGGCTCGCATTTAAAAAAATCGAAGTAATGAGAAAAAAAAGTTGTTCAATTTATCTGTCATCTTTTGGTGTATTATTTTTTGAATTTGCTTGATTTTTCATTTTTAAATTATCGACCTTCAATGTAGAGAGTTTTTTTCTGAATGACCGTGTCTATCTTTGAAAATTCAGCTTGTAGAATTTGATTAAACACTTTATTTTGTCTATTATCAGTTACAATAATACGCCAGATTTATTTATTTTTCCCCCCGAAAATGTTAGTATTGAGAACTAAAAATTTTCTGTATAAAACGCAATTGTAAAAAATTAGTTTTTCATTTCGCCTAAAACTTTTTTTTTTAAAACAAGAAGACAGGTCTCTGTTCACATACAATCGGTAATTCTAATAAATAGAAATTTTCGCTTAGCAATGCTTATTATTTCGTCGAAGTATTTTTGCTTTTTAGCTTTTTGCTTCGGTTGGCTAGCGATATTCGGAGTCACTGCTGGCGTGCATCGATTATGGTCTCATCGGTCGTACAAGGCGAAAGCTCCGTTAAGATTGATCCTTTCAATTTGCTACGCAATAGCGGCGCAGGTATTACATCTTTAGTATTATTGACGATTAGTGCGATATTATTATCGTGAATTTCTCAAAAGAAATAACATCATCGACTTTTTTTTCTTCACATTTTAGGTATAACGAAAGAATAAAATATAAAATAAACGTTCTTTTCCACGCAGCTGCTAAAGTCATAATTTTCTGTTTGCGCTATCAATGGTTTTCACGCAACTTTTTAAAAGTATTTCCGCTATTTAATAGCAAAACCCCAACATTCCAATATTAACATATATACCTGTAAAAAATAGTCGTGAATTGCATTTATATTGTAGCGGTATTCGATAATTTTTCATCTTCACTAGTGATGCCAAATATAGCGTTCGGTGCTTATTTTCCGATGTCCAAGGATGCAATCACGGTCTCGAATCTACCGTACACTTACAATTTTTTATTATTATATTGTTTTTATTTATTTCTTATTATCATTGTTAATTTTATTATTATTATTATTATTATTATTATTATTATTATTATTATTATTATTATCATTATTATTAAGTTTATTGCACAGCTAGGTGTGTAATCAGGTATTAAATTTTATACTGCAACAAATTTCCTATACTGATTTTGCTTGATCGACCTCTGAAGCAGTCAGTAAATCTGTACAAATATAAAATGTACAATGATGAACTGATGATCTGCAGACTTTCCGATGGCAGAGATACCGCAACCAACAAGGGTGACATTTATTTAGCTTAACAGTGATAATTTACTTTAAAAAAATAAATTTCGAAAACGATACTTTGAATTCGCGGTAACGTATTTGAAAAGTAATATGGAACAGTTAAATAACTAAATTTATGTAACCATTTTTTATACCAATTAGCGACTTTTTCTACGGGTCAACAGTAAACGGTAAGGGGAGGAAAAGTAAGTATTGACTTGAAAAAAAGGTAAAATGACTGTCTTCCAACCAAAATCCTTCGGTCGTGTCTATCTTTCGACCATTTCTTTCCTTCTAACCCTTCCATCCATTTCAACTATTTTCTAAAATGACGATACGCACTTCGCTCAGCGCTTATGTATGACGGTGCATTCATCTTTTTTGCCAACAACGGCTTCACATACACTGGTACATTTTTACTCTGCTAACGCGCGCAATTTTTGGTTTGTTATAAAAATCGACTGATTATTATTTTATTTTTATTATTCATTTATTTTTCACCTGAAATGTTTTAACCCCGTAATGTAACGGGCACACTCCAATGTATGCATCTCAAAATTTGTTTTACGCTTAAAAATCGGAATACACCCTGCACAACACCTAGTAAGTTGCCGAATTTTTAGAATTATGGAGTTTCTGTTCCTTAAAATAATACTCAATTCTGATGTTACATTTGTTTTCGAAAGATTCTGACGTATTTATTTAAATCTCACTAATAAAATATGACTCAATAAACGTTATTGTTGTCTTAATTTATTTTTTCTTTCTCTTTATTTCTTACGTTTTCCTTATGTTGTGGACATCTTACACCGTTCAATTATATCATTTCCGTACGAACCGTCTTACTGCTTCCGTTGGACCTATTTCGCTTCCGATTTTACATGTTCCGCTTTTGATGTTTTTTGTTCAATTTCGTTTCGACCTCCATTTACGTTTAAATTGGTTTAATAAATACTATTAATTTTTCTCAATGTAACGCAACTTAATTTTTCTTCTTATTTACACGTATCTTTGTTGTATGTCGAATAATAACTTCATTTGATTTCATTTGCGCACTAGCGCTGGGTTGACTGGAGTAATCATTGAGCTGAGAGTGTGAACCGCAATAGTCTTGGCGTGCAACGATATCTCCTAGTTTCTATCGTTTTTTCATGGATGTATACGATGAAACAAACTGATTATTGTTTGTTTTTTTGTTGTTTTTTTTTTATTATTAATTCTTGATATGGCGAGGTTAATTATTTTGGTTCAGCGTTTTCCTTATTGAAGGATGCGAAAGTAATTGCGCCGCTTAAATCTCGTCTATCGAAAATTACCGATTTGAAAGCAACATAGTTGTTTCGTTTTAAAGTCCGTTGCCTATCGAGAGTCCGTATTGGTTCGTGCTATTGTTCAGCTGACATACGTTTAACTATGAGAAATACATTAGAAATACAAGAACAAAATTTGAGACTAAGAAAAATTGAAAATATCTGCGAGATTAATGTAATGAGAACAGAATTAAATGGCGAACCTAACGAAGATAGCAGAACCGTCATAGCTATCTTCACGGTCTGATCTGTGATAACTCCTAATTGAAAAAATAATGATTTGCGGGTGGAACCACCATATTAATATTATGCAAATCCAGTAAACCTTTTAAAGTTGCTTTATTAACCCCTGAATGCTACGACAAGTTCACTGAATAATATTGAGTAAGAGAATGTAATTAGTAAGATAGGGAAAAAATTGAAAAATTTTCATGGAATGAATAGAAAATGTTTTGTTTTTTTTTTTTGGTGGCGGGTGGGGGGGGGATAAACATTTAAAAGTTAGAAGAAAAAGCGACGTTGTGTTTGGAAAGCAGGTTCATGATGCGAAAAGATAAAGTTTCTAAAAGAACAGACTGTTCTGCACCGGTGGATTGCTATTCCTTCAGATGTTTAAGCACCTTTGGTGGAAAAGGTAGGCGACTGAATTTAAGGAGGAAGTTAGGCTGTTAACATGAATCAGGCTTTGCGCCGCTATCTTTTTTTATAAATAAACTGTACCGTTTTTAGTTGCGGTAATAAGTTTCGTTCGTTGCTTGCACTGCACACTAACTGATGAAGCTTTATCGGGAAGTTAGAGTGTGCGGGTATGGGTGCGTCCTTAGAAGATATCTCCGTAGGCTACACTGGTTATGGGGAAATAGACTAACCGTATAGAGACGTATGCACATAGTACACGCTACATGTACACGAGAAGTTCGGCTTATCCCAATTTACGATCGGAACAACGACGATAACGGATAACGGATAACGGGCGAACGAGAGTGGATGAAATATGCGTCGGTTTTCGTGTCATATTAAGATTTACTCTTAGTTTTTTAGCCATCTTGAGCAACGCGCTGCATGATTTTATATAAAAATACAGACTGTGTTATACATGTTTTTGTTTGTGGTTTTCCCGGCTTTAAGAAACGTTTTCCAAATAAATACGTCTATTTCGTCAACTAGAATCGTTGAATGTTTGAAGAGAAAAAAATAAATAAACACGGAAAAATTCATTCGCTGTAAAAGAAATGAAAAAAGTATCGTTGGGCAATGGTGTTAGCCCTAGCGCTCGGACGTTTCTAGTACCATAACCGAACAACGATAGCGGACTGAAAAGGAACGTTCGGTCGAGTCACAACTGAAAGTGGCCGACAGAGGTATCCTGGAAACGCAAAAAACATTTACAGCCGTTTCGGATCGTAAGACATCCGCCAAAAAGACATCAATCAGCTTTTAAAATGTGTCGTATCGTAAGTCCGAAAATTGCCAGTTCATATTAAATAGAACTCTGAGAACAGAACTCGATAGTTTTGTACTAAATGTCGCCTTAGAACAGGGACTTCTGGAATAACAGTCAATCTTCGATACTTTCGTATTACTGTTGTGACGAACCTTGGAACTACGGCAGAGTGCGTTTTGACTTCTGAAGCCGCGGGAAGTATTCTTAAAAGCGATTATTATTTCGCTGATTCGGTTTTTTTTAGCTAAGCGCTCAGTAATATTCTTCTCTACGGTTAATAGGTGTCCGTGCTTGTCGATTGCAAGATGAAAATAAGTGCTTACCCGAACATTGTAGGCAGATCTCATGTGCGCTTCGACAATGTTCAATGACATACCTTAAGAGAAAGAACACTTTGCACACTGGATCGGCGTGCAACCTTGCAAAATTACTGATTACTTTTTAAGACTTAACTGAGAGGACCAATAGCAAGCCGGAAGCCGAACATGTTACTAAATACATTATTGTACTTCAGCTTCCAAATAAAGCACTTGTTTAGCGTACCGGCAAATAATTTTCTCGTGCAGCATACCAAGGAAATGGGACAAGAGGAAAAACTTGTTTAATCATGATAAAGGAATTCAAAGTGTGGGAGGAGTTATACTCCTGGAAAGAAACGAATTAAAAAGATGATCAAGGAGGAAACGAAGAAATTGTTTAGGTGGGTTTTTAAGGATAAAAAAAAAAAAAAAAAGTATATCACCAAGACCTGGAATAGGGCTAAAAGATTTAAAAATAATAGACTCTAATTCACTGATATTGGAGGCTAATAATGTTAATGAAGTGTGGAAGGAAACTTTACGAAGTTGGACATACTTCATCAACGTTAAGAATGTAAGCAGAAGCAACCGAATAATGAAGGATATTCGATTATCTAGAAAGGTGTTGAAATCTTTGAATTACGGTTAGAAGATGGGAATATAAAAGCTCTAGAAATTTTTCCAAATATGTGAAAGAGGATAATTTCTAGTGAAAGATGAACAAAAATTCTTCCCTAACTCTTCCGTAAGCTTGTTTATGAACAAGAAAGTTTTCGTGGAGGAATGGATATCAATTTATGCAACGAATTATTTCAGCCAATACAAATGGAATGTTTTTATTAATTTGAAATAAGTGCCGACGTGTTTTAAAGATTAATTTGTTTGTAAAAATTTTAGCTTTACTGAAATTTCAGCCATAATTATTTGTTACTCTAGCGAGTCATTTGTAAAAGACCATGTATTCGCTCGCGCACAATACTCCGAACGTGCATGCATAATATTTATTGACAGCGAACGGAAAACATTCCGCCTGTTCGAGGTATACTTTTTTAAGACTTTTACCGTACGCGTTCGGTACATTTAGGTGTACTGTGCCGCAGTGAATACGAGTTGTTCTAAGGATGAACTTTTACGAAATTCACATATTTATACATTACATTCTTCGCGTTAGTTATGCATTTTTAAAAATTTGTTTCCGATAAATAAAATTAAAAATTTAAATCGAAGCGGAATTAGACATATTGATTGGTAATTAATTTTTGGTTATTCTGCTGTATTTCAGTATCCGCCGTGGGATTGGGTTAGAGATCACAGAGTTCATCACAAATACAGTGACACTAATTGCGATCCTCATAATGCTCGAAGGGGACTGTTCTATTCCCATATCGGTTGGCTAATACAGAGTAAACATCCGGAAGTAGTCAAGAAAGAGAAACAAGTGAACATGAGCGACATTATTGAAGATAAAATTTTTATGACATTTACCAGGTACGAATAGAATAAACTGTATCCAATAGATTACTTTTATTATTTACCGCGTAGCGATTTCGTAATATTAGACTATTTTTATTTTTCATTAAGTTAGATATTGTATAATTGAATTTATTTTAATAAACCTAAAGTATTTTATTACCTGCCTTGAAGGGAAAAAGAGGAAACATGTATAGAGCAAAGAATGCAGAGGTCGACCCCATCTTTCGCTTGGTCGTCAATGGACAAATATTAGGCAAAGCACTACCGGGAAGAAAGCGGATAATCGTATTAAGTGGTTTAGGCATATATATATATATATATATATAACAGCTGTTACAAATAACTCAATGTATGCGTGATGTAGCGACCTTCAGTTATGGAGAAGCTTACCAAATGAAATCTGGTTTTGGCGGTAGCGCAGCTGAAATCTATACCCGCCAAATTTACTCACAGAAAAACTGCGATAAAATTCAGAAATAAAAATAATACATAAAAGATATATTGCATCTTTATCTATTTATTACATAAACAGAACTTGAAGCACGCGTGTCGGTCCACGCTAATTTTAGGAACTACCGATTTTGTTCCGATTATCATCAGTGAACAGAATGATTCTCACGAAAGGTTTTAGTGCATAATTTGCAAGTTTCTGATGTGATTTAACCGACCCATAATGGTTTTTGTTGGTAAATTAAGTAAAATAAAAAGGTAAAATACACTCGATAAAATATAGTAAACAAAAAGTGTTTTTTGTTTGTTTTATTTTTTTTGTTTTTTTAGAGGGGGCAGCGGCTTGACCCAATAACAAGTTGAACAAAGTTACAAAGTTAAATAACCATGTAATTGGAAATAGAAAACAAAAAGGATTGGAACAAGGTAATAACCGATGGAGATGGAGAGGAAAGAATTAAGAAAGCACTATAAAGAACCGGAAGACCCAGGGTCAACAGCTGGGTGGATAGAGAAGAAGGTTCTTCAAAGAGAGCCGAGCAAGAAAATGTAATCAGAATTATCTATTAAAGAATGACCGATAGTACGGAGAGGGCGATAGGGAGAGTGAATTATAGAGCAAATCAAAAACGTGATGAGGGGAGGAGTTAAAAATGATTAATTCTGGGTCTAATTAAAGAATCAATAATGGAACGACAACGTGAAAGAATGAATTAGAACTAAGATTAAGGCGATTGAAAACTGGCCGTATAAAGAGGTAATGAGAAGAACAATTAGAGAACAGTGAAGGGAAAATATCCAAGCAAAATCCGATATAACTGATAGAAGATAAGAAAAGGATGCCTAAGGCAGGGAAACTGTTGAAGAGCGAACCATTGAAGGTGGCTGAGCGAATAGGAAAACCCGCTCTATCGTTACCCTTAATAGTGACCGCGACTCCATAATAGAGATCTATAAGGATAGAGTAGAATGATAACAAGTTAAAATAATGTTCTTTATTACTTTGATCACCGTCGTCATCATCAGTGAGAGTCGCGTAATTTCTTATGGAGAAATCGTAATTATTGACCATCTAATGTATTAAATATCTCCGTTAATTTTGTTATGAGCTAGTCGAGCGCACCCTACGAAACTGTTTCCAATAGTTGTTCGGATTGTATTTGATCATCTCATTGGAACGCGGCCACGTCTTCTTTTGCCTTCTACTTTTTCTTTGAGAATTATTGTCTTCAATTAACCGGCTCTTACTGTACATTTCAAAATTCTTCTAATTGTTTCGTACGATAATGTCTGCTTCTTGTAATAACAAACTATTCAACTAGTTTGATAACAAGTTTTAATTTAATTATGTAATATTCATTAAAAATATTAAAATAATGCATTATAAAAATGAGAGAAAAATCAAGAAAGAGTGAGATTATTATTATTATTATTATTATTATAGCGTATCCGATCGATTTAAATGCCTCTGGCCGTCCAAAATTTTAGGAACTTTTCAGTTTCCTCGTCAATATCCTGATCTAGCTTCTTCATTTCAAAAAATCCAAATCATTTACAATTAAATATGCGCCTATCATCCTGCGTCGTTTGGCCACAATCGCGCTGAACGTTTTCTGTCAAATCCCATTTTACCAAGTTATGTCTCGTTCTAGCTGTATCACTGCGTAATCTGTTTAGAGTGTTCTCCATAGCATATAGTTTAGGTAGACACCTTTTGGGAGAGATTCTTTTGATTTCTCTTTTGTGCGTGTACTCCACATCTGAAGACTTTCAGAGTGATCTTCGTTTTTGAGGTCCTCCACTGTACCTAGAAAGCTACGACGAGATGAAAAAAGAGAAGTTTATTTAACGAATGGCAGCAAGAAAACTATTCCTTACAAAAAACAAATCTTTAGTTGAGCAAAACTCTAAACTACTCTTAAATCAAGGCAGACATAGATCCCAGAAAGACTGAAAATCATCTTCCAACCGAATGTGAGAACCGTTAATTGTTGAATCATGCTGGGCGTGTTTTCCGGAGCGAGTAGAAATCTCTGCTTAAATTTGTTGATTAAAAAATAAAAAGCAATAAAAACAATTCAAATTTTGAGCACAAGGAAGTGAACGAGTAAGCTGATGAACAAGTTTATGATGTGAATGAATAGTATATAAGAAAAATGGAATTGTGAAGAAGTGACGAAAGCAACGAGACCTTCAGAAATGATAATCAGTTGAGATCTTAGTAAGTACTTCGGCAAAGGAGCCACAAATTTACGATAGAAGCTGCGGGAAACAACTTTATACTTGTATCATTGACATAACATTAAATTATCACATAATCGTGTAAGTATTAATTATGAAAAAACCCGTTATGTTACAAATAATCTTTAGTCATTTTAATTTTTTTTTTTTTTAAATATTTGGATATACAGTTTAGTAAATACGTCACATATTTATGAAAAAATACATTTCATTAGAATATTTTAAGTATTAAAATTACAAAAATATTATCAAACAATCCTACAACAGCATTCAGTCTCATTATTACCAGAAATATTATTTACATTGTCACCTACTGTACTTAGAATTCGTTTTAATCATTATTTTAGGAAAACGAATCTAAAAAAAAAAAAATTAAATAAATTTTTAGCGAAAATACAGACTTCACTATATAAAAGAGT
The DNA here is from genome assembly GCA_039619475.1 of Icerya purchasi. Classification (NCBI taxonomy): domain Eukaryota; kingdom Metazoa; phylum Arthropoda; class Insecta; order Hemiptera; family Monophlebidae; genus Icerya; species Icerya purchasi. Next base: position 503,013,226 of record CM077115.1, on the reverse strand, counting down.
GAAAGAATTAAAAAGATTTAAACAGGTATTAACATGCGAGCGAAACTGCGAGAAAGGAATTATGATCCGATTTTGTTCCAGTTTTCATCAATAGATAGACTGATTCCTGAGGAGGATTTTAGCGCATAATTTGTCGAACGACCCATGCAGATTTCATCAATGAAATAAAAAAAAATAGGGTGAAGTGAAGATTTAAAAAATTGTTTCCCGTCATATATATATATATACAAATCCTGAATAAAACAAAAATTTTTTATTGATTTCTAAATACAGATTTAAACATACGGGGGAGTCCGGCAGTAACAGCTAGTAGATACATAAATAAAAGTCAAAAAATGTCTGTCTGTCGATCTTTCTATGCCCGCTAATCTCACGAACTAATTCCTGCGGAAGCTTTCAGTGCATAATGTATAAGTTTCTGATTCGATTTGACCGATCTATGATGATGATTGTTAATGAAGTGGAGAGAGCAGAAAGTTAAAATACGAAAAAATAAGTAAAAATAAATGAAATGTTTACACTATGGTATCTAACAAACTCTTAGATAATATTTTATTAATTTCTGGTTCAAGTAAAAGAAAATGCATTTATATTAGTTTGATTATAAACTATATTAAATCATTATTATGGGTAATAAATCAATTTTTATAAAATGCTTGACAAAGAGGTCGAAAAAACCAAAGCAAAGCGGGCAGTAGGGTGCAAAATGTGGAAACTGTATGTTAGTTTTTGATTTTATTTATTTTTAGAATCATGGTTTTGTATGTTCTTTAGTTGAACGAAACTTTTTGTTAAATCACGATAGGCGTCGGTTATTGAAAGACCGGGAATCTTCAGCTGAATGTAAGGATAGTTTTATGTTAGATGGTGATAAACATGTTTCCCGGACAGAAAAAGAATCTTTACATAGATATATTAATTAAAAACTAAATAAACAAATTAAAAAGAAAAAATACATTCACATTTAAAGCTGAAGAAAGTAAGCGGTTAAGTAGATGGATACAGGACAGTAGTCAGGAATTCACTTCGATGGGGGTTTTGCATGTGGACCACGGCTTGAGACAGGAATTCGTTTTGGGAGGAAGGGCGTTCCGAACAATACGCAATACGTAACATTAAATAACATGATATTACATTTTTTATATTTTTTATTTAATTATTTCTATAAATATAATAATAATATACAAAATATTTTCTAACACAGTTCATAACCGGTCATGGAGATTTTTAGACGTACCTTAAAAGATCCAAAGTAACAAACAATGATAACTGCAAAATATATGAAATTAAAATAGATACGCCGGACCATACTTTTTTTGGAATGTTTAGCATTTAAACAAGTACCAAGTCAATTCAAGACAAGCCATGTGCATTTGAAAACTGGTTCAAAAACGGAAACAATATTCGAAATACTATTAACAACTATATTAATACGTAATAATGAAGCAAAAAAGTCTCCTCCGTACTTTGCGTAAACAGAATTAATAAATGAGAAAATGAGTTGAAACAGGAACGTTAAGAAAAGTACAGAAAAACAACCGATTGCTAAAACGCTCTCCTCTGTATTTTCTGTTCTTTTGCAATTAAAAGGAAAGGAAAAAATAAAATCCAAAACATTTCGGGGAGGTCCCCCCTGCCTACGGCCATGGATGGATAGTTTATAGAATAAATGAATGGTATGATGAAATAATGAGACTGTATATGAAAACATGGTTTATTATAAACATTTTGAACAAATGTTTTTTCACCTTCAATATACTCTCCTTCCCGATCTACACACGGAGTCTAATGCTTTTTTACATTGTTCAAAGCGGTGCTTGAATTCTCTTTTTGTGCACGCTTTTAGTACACTTGTCGTTTTCTGCTTTACTTCATTTATCAATTCGAAACAAATACCTTTCAGCACCGACTTTACCTTAGGGAAGAGAAAGAAATCGCACGATGGTAAGTCCAACGAAGACGGGCCTGCGGAAGTACTGGAACCGCGTGTTTCGCTCAAAAATTCCTTCACCGATAAGGCGTTGTGCGACAGCGCATTGTCTTGGTGAAAGATCCAAGACTTGTTTCGCCAAAGGGACGACCATTTCTTCTTACGAACATTTTCTCTCAAGATCGCTAGCACGGTTAAATAATAATGTCGAATAACCGTCCATCCATCAGAGACCGACTCCATGTGCAAGCATTGCCTTGAATTTCGACTTGGACTTTCTGGCTTTTTTGATTCCAAGAGAGATGATCGGTGTTTCCAGGTTTAGTTTTGGTGTCGCATTGAAAAATTCATGTGTACCAATAATACTTTCCATCATTTCGGACTCGGTTTGCTATCGTTCGAAGGTGTCAACATAAATTTTCTTACGGGAGTCTTTTTGTTTACAGTCAAGTTTTTTTTTGGTACCAGCTTGGCACAGACTTTTTCACATGTTCGGATCGTTGCGTAAAATTTTTCGAACAGTTTCTTTATCCACATGTGCCATCTCTGCTACCATATCTGAAGGCTTAAACGATAATCTATGCGTACAATTTTATTAATTTTGACAACCATATCCGAAGTTGAAACTGTGACAGAGCGACCTGGACTTCGACGTTTTCTCAACCTTCAGAAAACCTTTTATGTCATTCAAAAATACACGCACGTGACATACAATTCTCCCCATAAACGTCTTTTAATAATGCTAAACATTCGGTAGGGTTTTTTTTCAATTTAACGAGAAATTTAAAGTTAACGCGCTGTTCGGTGTTTTCGTCTCGTACGATTTTCCGGCAAACTACACTAAACATGTTCACCTTAATACACGACAGCAAAGGAACTAGTGCGCGCACACGAAAAGAAGACCCTTTAATGTTATTGCAGTTATATTCGTTTCGCACGCCATCTTAACAGGTGGTAAACAACATAGTCTCGTTATTTCATCGCCGCAGCTCATAGTCAAAGAAGTAGTAAAAAAACAGCTAATTTCAGTAGTGAAAGCAATGTGATTTTCAAAAATGAAGCTCTATTGACCGTTATAAGCATTTCAGTGAAGAAGGTACGTCGCGAAAAGCAGCTTTATAACGAAGACATAGTATCGAATTGAGCGCATAATCGCAAGTATTAATTATGTAAAAACGTTACGTTATAAATGTTTTTTTTTTGTTTTTTTTTTTAATAAAACCGTTCAATTTTCCTTAAATACTTTTCATATAATTTGGTAAATTTATTCGTGTTCAATACAAATACATATTTTATTAGAATATTTTAAAAATTAATAATACCACAAAGAAACTAGTAAAAAATCGGGAGTTTTAGTAATTGCTACAGAAATATTATTTACATTCAAATCTTAAATCCTTGCCGAACTGCTGCTGTGTCGTTTGCCGTTATGGAATATACTTAAAGTCTGCTTTGAAAGTTGTATTAGTAATATCCACCATTTAAAAAGAGGAAAAAAATTTTAAATTTAAACAAGTATCAATTAACGGGTGAAGCTTCGAGCAAATGGTAAATAAGGAATAAAAAGTTCAGTCAAGCATGATGTTTCATGCGCTCAGGGTTACTCTGTACGTAAGTTAACGATAAAACTATAATTTATATTTACATAATACTAAATTCAAAACAAAGGAATTTGATTTCTCCGCTACAAAGGGGAAAAGGAACGTAATTTTTTGTGATTTTGTGAAATATGAAATACGGGTTTGTTTCCGACAAATAGCGCGCGACCTCCCAATTGATATATCACATGACCGAAAAAAAAAAAATTTTTCCAAAAATTTCGAGTAATCCGCGCCCCTGGGGTCGAATTTTGACGTTGGAAACCCAGATGCTCCAAACTAGAAAAATATACGTGAATGTATATATATACTTTTAACGCAGTTTAAAATTTTTAACTATGGTTCGTTCCCGTCAAATAGCGATCATTCCAACAATATATCACATACCTGGGAAAAAAAGAAATATTTTTCTTCAAAAGTCCGAGCTTTCGGCGCCCCCGAGCGCTGAATTTTAAAATGGGAAACTCGGATGTTCTAAACTAGAGAAGTATACGGGGACGCCCTTTTTTTTAACCTTGTTCAAAATTTTTAGCTATAATACTCGGGTCGCAAAGGGAAGGCTACAGATCAGTTCTCGCGCTTTTCGGGAACTTTTTGCTAACTTTGAAAGTGTCGTTAAGGAAATGAAATACGGTTTTGTTCACAATCCTCCCATTGATATATCACATGACGGAAAAAAGAATATTTTTTTGAAACGCCCAAAGGGTCTCATTTTAAAGTTGGAAACCCAGATGTTCCAAAATAAAGAAATACACAGGGATGCGTATTCTTTTAACCTTGTTCAAAACCTTTAGCTATAATACATGAGACTCAAGTAGAGACTACACGTGTTTTTTGTGCTTTTTGAACTTTTAGTAAAGTTCCAATATTTCGTTAAGAATACGGGTTCGCTCCCGACAAATGGTGCTCTTTCCAACAATATATTATATGCCTGGGGAAAAAAATATTTTTTTCCAAAATTTCGAGCTTTCGGCACCCCGAAAGTCTAATTTTAAAGCTGGAACCCTGAATGTACGAAACTAGAGAAATATACTTGGATGCGCATATTTTTAACCGTGTTTAAAATTTTTAGCTATAATACTCGCGGCTTTAGGGGACACGCCATTTTTTGCGCTTTTTTGAACTTTATGAAAACTTTGAAAGTTTTGTTAAGGAAATGAAATATCGTTTCGTTCCCAACAAATAGCGATCATTCCAGCGATATATCACATGCCTGGAAAAAAAATATTTTTTACCAAAATTTCAAGATTTCGGCTTCCCGAGTGTCTAATTGTAAAGCTGGAATGCCGGATGTTCCAAACTAGGGAAACATACTTGGATGCGCAACTTTTTAATTGTGTTTAAAATTTTTAGCTATAACACTCGCGACGCTAGGGGACACGTCATTTTTTGCGCTTTTTTGAACTTTATGGAAATTTTAAAAGTTTCATTAAGGAAATGAAATACGGTTTCGTTCTCAAAAAATAGCAATCTTTTCACCAATATATCACATGCTGGAGAAAAAAAATATTTTTTTTTCTAAATTTTTGAGCTTTCGGCGCCTCAAGGGTCTGAATATAAAGCTGTAAACTTGGTTATATTTTTTCTATGAAGCGGTCTTTAAGCATATGCCTGAAATATCTTTTGGTTTCTCCAACGTTTTTACTCTGGATAATATTTACGTGAACTTCCTTTTTTTTACTGTTTTTGGCCTTCAAAGGTTTATCTAGTAATGAGTTATGATTTTTTAAATGATTTTTGAGGTCGTTTTAAATACTATATTATATATTCTTGACTGGGTTTTTTGACGCCCAGGGTAATCAGTCATCTTGAAATTATAGATCGTTTTAAAGAGAGAATTTTAATTGTAATTTATGTTCCAAATTTGAAGTTTATAAGTCAAACCGTTCGTGAGTTACTGATTTTTATTTGATGTTTTTGTCGTTTCTGAACCATCTTATTAGGATTCCGTGCATTATATGTGTACGGAATTTTAAAAAAAACATTGATAAAAGCAATGGAGCCTCCAGAAATGGCATGAATCTAATGAACGCTTTGGCAAAGAACATATAAATGTACCGTTAAAACTGTGAGATACAACTTTATAACATAGGCATGTGTTAAAGAGCCGTGTTATTGTGTAAACATTATTTAAGTGAACATGTTACCTTGTAGAAATAATTCTTCATAATAATATTTATTAATTTCTTTAAATATTCACTAACTATATAATGTTCCATACAAATATTGATTTCATTAAAATATTTTAAAAATTAAATTATTCAAGAATCCAGCTTAAACATTGTTTCCTTTGTATTTAAATTGTAAACCATGATTATGGCGTTATGACGCCGAAACATGTTGTATTAAATACACTTTTAATGTAACTTATATTTCCTGAAAAATAATTTGTGCGTCTATTACTAAAAAAAATTTAACGAGCGTCTCCGCTTCGCACGGATACATTATCATTTTATTCATAGTAAAAGCCATATGTTTACCATGATGAAATAACTCGTGGTGAGGGTTTATAGAACTTTTTGATTTAATAGTTGTATTACAAGTGATGAAACGAGAGTTGGAGTTATAGAGATAATAATGTTGTTTGGTTGAGAAGATGTGTATTACAGGATTTCTGGGAGTATGATTGTGCCTGTCATTCATTAAAAAATTTCATACAGACTTGCATAATTAAATAGCAGACGCGATACATTTCAAAAAGCAACTCTGCTTAATATCCACAGCCTTTGCAGCAATTCAAATAATTACACGTTACTACAGGTTAGTGGGCAAATCAGTTTTATCAATCATTCACTCTGATTACTCGTATGCAAAGCAGCACACTAGAACTAAACGGATGAGAACAAGAGCAGAGTCCAATAAAAATTAGTATTATTTTTTTTTCTTTGTTAGATATTTATGAATACCCAGCCAAATTTAGAAATTGAAAAACATTCTCATAAAGCATTAGTTCAGTGGTTATTTTTTTGCCAAAAAAAAAAAAAAACACTACCAAAAAGGCGCCTATATATCTGTTATGTGAATGTGTGCATTAAATGCTGTAACGAACCAAATGGGCTGGTTCTTTTAATTTAAATATTATGTATAAAAGATAAAAAATAATGGTAATAATAGGAATAATAATAATAATAATAATTAACGAATTAATTCGAAAAGGGAAAATAAATAATTGTGAATAGTTTGCGTGTGTATTTTAAGTTCGGTTAGCGATGTACATATGTACCGAGTTCGGAAATGTGAAATTTTTGCTACAACGTAATCGGGTTGCGTTAGAGAAATTCCTAGAAATCTGGCAAACTCGCTAAGACTTAAGCCGGTGTGTTAATAAAAGCGAGTGTGAATGATGTCACAGTGTGTGTCGATGCTTACGATTAAGTATTAGTAATGGTAAAAAGGTATCGGACATCAGCCGAGCGATTGATGGGAAATTTCGCATTAGAGGCGATGCCTAGACAAATGCTCGGCAGCGCAAATTATTGCATATAAATACGCGTCTTTGGAAGCGGCTGGCTTCTGTTTTTTTCCTCGCCGTTCGATCAACGTCGTGATTGATCGGTAATCGTTTTGTCGCACGTTGTATTTAGAATAACTAGTCAAGTAGAATAACCGCGATACCGGAAATATATACTATTTTTTATTATTTTATTTAATTTCGTTTTTTTTGTTCTTCTGATTTTAATTCCAATCCTTGTGATTGGCGTTCGCGTAGTAGGCGTATTGAGCAAGGGACACTGTGAAGACCGCTTTGCGGTGAGTAGAAAAGGCTTCCCTTTCTTCTTTTGGTTAACGTGTTTTTTTAATTTTGAAGAATTTTTTCTTTATTGGCGCCCGAACGAGTTTAAAATTTAATTGAAGACCCTGTGAAACCGTAACAATACACACATAATAAAAGAAACTGAAAAAATAATTATTATAATTGATTTTTAAAAAATATTTTTGGTCTTTATTTATAGGTATTATTCATATTTTGGCACTACTTTTGGATTTGTCATACCGATTCTAGTTCCGATGGTAGTTTGGAATGAAAGCTTTGAATGTGCATTAACAGCCGCTTTAATTCGCTACATATGTACCATACATATTACTTTTTCCATTAACAGTTTCGCTCATCATTACGGGTATAGGCCTTACAAGAAGTAAGTTATCGTTCAAATTACGAACTTCCTTATATATATATATATATATACCTACAACATTTTCATATTTCTTTCAATCGTACTCAGTTAATGTTCACTCGTGTGTTCATTAATGTGAAAATGAGTAGCATTTGTAAATAAATGTAGTCAAGATGGTGGAGGAATTAGTGGACCGTGCTTTCCAATAGAGATTTTGCAAAAGTATTTTACTCTCAGTAATTAAATTATGTAAATTATGCTAATTATTCGAATCAATTTTTGAAAGAAATATTTTATGTATTGTAACATTATATGTCATTAAAGTCCCCACCAGGAGGGATACCAAATGTAACGCTATTGTTGATTTTAAATGTTGTTATGCCCTCAGAGAGAAGTTTAATTACCGCGGACGAAAAATTAATTATTTAGTAATTATTATTGTTAAAACAAATTTACTATTTGAAATTTATATAGTGTGTATTAATAAAATTTACATACACTAATCTTTCGATACCAGTCTAACGCTGAAAAACAATACTGAATATTGACAAAATAAATAAATAAAAAATTAAAAAATATAAATATATAAATAAATAAGTTGTACATATCACTGTTGTCGGCGGTGATCAGTTGAGTTGCTGGTCCAGTGGTTCCGGTGATCAGGGCTGCGCGATGATTGAACAGCGAGATCCTTCAATCTGGAGCCGAGATCTTCGCTGAAAAATTTTTAGTGACTATTAATCGGGTCTTCTCGTTTATGTCCCACGATTTTTTTGTATTGAATCGATTATCACTACCGGAAGCCTATCATACGCTACGATCAGAGAAAAATCAATAATAACAATACTGGAGCAAGGTGAAATAGCGATTGACTGACGAAAAAAATATCCACCGCATCTTTTGCCATTTCTTCTCTCCTTTCCACCTTGTGACCGCTGGGACTGATTGTATCAAGTACGCGCTACTTCTTGCGATGGTCGACTATTGATTATTTACCTCCGACCGACAACAGAATCTCACACACATGCACATTTCCTCTCTCATCGCGTTTCCGAAAAATATTATACTTAATTTATTTCATTTATCTGCGTAGCCTGTGCAGTGCAATGTGCACATTACGGTATGTTTTAACGTATAAAAGCAAAAAATTGCTATTTTCATTCCATCTATTTCTATTCACACTGAAATCTAATTTTTTTTTTCTTCATTTTAACATTATTTTTAGTTTCTGGGACATTGTCTTTGGCTAACGCTCTCATTAAAAAAAAAAATAAATATATGTATACATGTATATATATATATATATATATACTCGTATATATTATATTCCCCTAACTACCTTATCGAAAGGCGGATTCACAACTTAATATTTCTGAACAGAATTCTTTTTATTTGTTATTCTATTGTTTTGTTTCTTTAATTATATTTGTGATATCTACTCGTCATTAATGAAAATAAATTTGCGATTTATTGAAAATATATTTAATTTCGACGAGAACAATGAACGTTTTTAAACTTTTCTTAAACATCGACTAGACTTGGTGAGAACCCTCTAGACTACACACACGCACACCCCCAATCACACACGAGTCGTACCACACACACAACACAAAATGAATCGGTTATTATTCGCAATGAACATAAACAAATGAATGAATAATATCAAAAACTTGCGTACCGGATCGTCCTGGATACTTCTACAATTTCCTGGGGAATTTGCTGCAACTGTCTATTCTCGGAAACCTGTGCCAGGTGTTATTCTGCCTCGCCTGATGACAAAACATGACGATTGTGCGTCCTCAGGCTGGTTTGCAATCAATTCGTGCCCGATGCGATTTCTACTTTCAGTGATTTGATTTCTTCTCGTTATTGCGATTCTGGGTTGTAACGCTTTAGTTAGTCATTAATTAATTTAAATATTAATAAACAACGACATTTAATTCATAACATAATTTAAAAAACACGAAAGTGGTCGTTCCTTCCGTTGAAGAAGCGATAAGTGATACAAAAGCTATAATACTCCACGACGATCAGAGCCAGTCTAAAATCCGCGATAACACGGATTGTACACCTCCGCGCCAAATAAATAATTATCTCTTGACGGTCGGATAATTACCGACGTCTTTTACTCAAACACGGATTGTTTTCTATTTTTTTACTTGTCGATGATACAAAAAGCACAGCCGTTATCAGTTCAGTGTAAGCGACCAGTTTAGCCACCCTTATCAATTGATTATTATTATTGTTGCTAATTACTAGACACACACACACATAGATCACGACAATATATATATATATTAATTACAACGTAATTCTTAGGCTACCCCCCATTCGAAAAAATGTCCCAATTTTATGTAACGCTAAATGTCCCAAAAAAATGTCCCAAAAAATGTCCCAGAAAAATGTTCCAAAAAAAATGTCCCAAAAAATGTCCCAGAAAAATGTCCCAATTTTATGTAACGTTTGTTATATTTTGTAGGATTTTTGTTATTGTTATTTAAAAAATGTCACAATTTTATGTAATGAAATATGTGACGAAAAATGTAACGAAAAAATGTCTTAATTTTATATAACGGAATTTAAATATTAAAATAGGATTTTTGTGGTTATGTTATTTTTTGTGTGTGTTGATGCCAGTAAGAATTACGTTGTAAATTTTGATCATTTTATACAGAGTATAGAAGAGAAAGAGACAGAAATGATAGCAAGCGGGGTCAAGGGGCACAGCCCCTTGCGAGGCCAAAATGGCCGAGTTATATATATATATATATATATATATTAATTACAACGTAATTCTTAGGCTACCCTCCATTCGAAAAAATGTCGCAATTTTATGTAACGCAAAATGTCCCAAAAAAATATCCCAATTTTATGTAACGTTTGTTATATTTTATAGGATTTTTGTTATTGTTATTTAAAAAATGTGACAATTTTATGTAATGAAATATGTAACGAAAAATGTAACGAAAAAATGTCTTAATTTTATATAATGAAAGTTAAATGTTAGAATAGGACTTTTGTGGTTATGTTATTTTTTTTTTGCGTTGATGCCAGTAAGAATTACGTTGTAAATTTTGATCATTTTATACAAAGTATAGAAGAGAAAGAGACAGAAATGAAAGCAAGTGGGGTCAAGGGGCAAGCCCCTTGCGAGGCCAAAATGGCTGAGTTTATATATATATATATATACATATATATATATATATATTGTGAATAAATGATGCTACATTAAAAATTAATTTTTATTTCGCGGAGTCCAGACTACTTGAACCACTCCTGCATTGTCTCTGATATATACATACATACATATATAATTCGTTTTGGGTACATTTTTGAATATTCTGTTTCAAATAAATAAATATATAAAGCTAGAACGGTCCCTTCACAGGCATTTCAGGGCGGTTTATACTGTTTTATTTAATTTACTAAGAGGTTTTTCTTTGGGTTTTTTTCTGGGCTCGTCAACCAGGGACCTTACCCAGAAACAATAGGAAGAAGAGTTAACTAATTAAAACTTAATTCGATCGGAAACAGCTGAAATAAAGGAACCAATGGCAGGAATAGCAGACCGAAAAGGAAAGGACAGGATATAGAAAGCACAATAGGTAGCAGGAAGCTATAACTTTAAGAGGAGTAAATAAAGGGAAGAGCATTCTACAGAAAGAGCAGAACACTCAAAGAAAATGTGATTAGCATCACAGATAAGTTCTTCATTCAGATATAGAGGACAATAATGGGAGGAAACCAAAGAGAGACGAAAACGGGAAGCGGGCAATAGAGCGTGATTGAAGCATAGGCGAATAATAGAGACAACAAAACGTGGAAGAGAAGAGAATTCTGAGAACCATGGATTAGCAGGAAGGTTAGGCTGAATTGAGAGGCAGAAGAAACTATTTTATTGGTGAAGAAGGAAGAATATACATATCCGACCAAAATTTAAAGTGAAATTTCTTACTTATTAGTACTAGGGATCGGTTAAACTGGGTTCACTTTTTTTACTGTTAGAAATTAAGTTAAATCACAAAATTGTCATTTTCCTCGTTATTTTTAAATCTTGAACAACTACAACTATCAAAAGCGACCGTTTTTTTCGGGTAGCAGACATTTCACGATACGAAATAATTGTGTATTCTGCAGAGTTTAATACCTTCTCCAAATGCTACTATTAGTTATTTTTGAGCTGACTATACTCATTCTCAATTAATTGTGAGTAAATAAAAAAAGGAAAACTATCGAGTACTAGTAATTTATTACATTTCAAGGACACTGCTATTCTTCATTTATTTGATATGCGATTTTACTTATCTCATTTTTCAGATCAGAATCACCCTGTTTTGAAATAAAAATAAAACTTCCTCCATAATGAGACGCATAAAATCAATCCTATCCCTTTCGCTCTCAATTTCCATTGCTAACGTATAATAACGATCCAATTAACGCTTTATGATATTAGTCTCATTAAAAGGCATATACAATGCAAACTGACTGCAGCACGTCAGAAAACAAACTGTTTATGGTAAAAACCGAAATAGTTAAATGGCATAAAATCTTGCACCACTAAATACATTTAATACGAGATAATCACACCGACGTTGGTAGTTCAGTATAAATTTGTTTTATTAATATCTGAGGAGTCTGATTTAAAACGTGGGTCCATTCACTGCGATAACCTAGGTAGTTCATGCAGTGTGTGGACTAGTAGCCCTCCTTAAATTTAAAAAAAAAAATATATATATCAAATAAAAAAAATTCACACCAGGTTTCAGCCCTTAATCTGGATATTTTCCAAGTTAGTTTTAAAAAAAAAAATTTATTTTTATTTTTTTTAATTATTTTTTTCGTTCTAATAGTAAAATGACAATTAGAGAATGTTAATTTTTTCCCAATTGATAGAAAGTACGAGACAAGTAAATAAAATATTTTTACGATTCTGAAATAGAATCTTAATTTTTCAGAAAGCAAATAAAACTACAATATTTTTTTGAACTATCTCCTTCAGGCATGAAATCGCCAAATTTTAATAGTAAATAGTTTTCATGCTCTTCCATAATCGGCGATTATTTCAAATTTTTCAATTTGGTGCAACATTGTGAAAAAAAATTAAAAACTGAGTTTTTTGGAAACCATTTTGTATTTAGACGCACCGATATTATTTTATTGATAAAAAATTATATATTTAAGAATTTTTTAAACCATAAATGCTACTATATCACGAAAATGTAAATTTAATTAATAAATATAATCAATCTTCGTCCCCATCCTCATTAATTACAGTACAGTTTCCTACATTCGACTCAAAATATCTGTCGACTATGCCCATTTATGAGGAAACTATAAATGTGCGCGATAAAACAAAACAATTCGAAACTTATGGGGCAATCAGAGAGAGACAAGTTTCAAAATAGCTTTTCAATTTTGTTTCACGTTCGAAGATTGAACATTTTAATGACACATCGAACAATTAAGAAAATTATATTAAACGCCGAGAATTGTCGGGAGTTTATTATTAAATTTATAATTCGGTTGTTTCATTTTTTTCCCTAAGGGATACACTGCCACGAGAAAGTCTAGCGGAAGCGATAATAACGTTGGGCGAAGGTTGGCATAATTATCACCATACATTTCCTTGGGACTACCGAGCCGCCGAATTGGGTGGACTGTTCAAAGTTAATCCTACTTTAACTGCGCTTAACTTTTTCAATAAAATCGGATGGGCGTACGATATGAAAGTAGCCTCGCCGGAAATTGTGGCTGCGATTTCGAAAAAATATGGCGATGGATCGCGTATCAACGAAATACCGTATCCGGGAAATTAGAGCACATAATTACTGTACTACGATAATTGTATTTCTATCTTATCTTCATCTAAATGTATATCTCTGTGCCTTACTTATAAATCATAATCACTTTAATTTCATTCCTGCATCTATAAAGAAAAAATAATAATAATAATAATAAAAGCACAAATACTTTCATTCTTAAATATAAAATAAATAAATACCTCGATAACAAAAGGAAAAAAATGTATAAAATAATTTACTTTAAACAATTAAAAAAGTTTATTTTAGAAACATTTTCTGTCATAGTCCACCATTTTTAATTTATTAAAGTACATTAACTTTAATAAATTAAAAATGGTGGACTATGCCAGAAAATGTTTCTAAAATAAACTTTTTTAATTATTTAAAGTAAATTATTTTATACATTTTTTTCCTTTTGTTATCGAGGTGTTTATTTATTTTATATTTATAAGTATTAACGAGCAATTATGGATTTATTTATACTTATTTACACTTCATTATTGTTATTTATTAGTATAATTTTCGTTTTAAATCAAATCTTTTCAGCTGAATTCCTTTTTTATTTTAAACATAAGCACCGTTATAAATCTCTGTCGAGAGCCTTAAAAATCCGTTGGACGAATTAATTTAAAGAAGTATCTTCCTTTTCAAATAAAAACATTAATCAACTGGCGTTTTGAAAGACCCCGAGTTCATTCTCCAGCTGAGCTGTTATTGCATTAACACCTCTATGTTCGCTGGATACAAGAACAAATATCAAAAAAGAAATATTTTAAGTCTATCTTGGAAATATAAAAGAGATCTGATATGTTTCGAGAAAGAAATAAAGTTACGGAAAGTATTTAAAATAAATCGTTAATATAATGGCACTTTTTTTACGTTTTTTTTTTTTTTTTGTGACTATAGTCGTGCCATCATTAGAACTTTTCATTTAAATCCTACAATTGAAAGTTTTCTTGCTCATAAACAGGCTAACGCAAAAGTTAAATGTATAGCCCTTCTGTAAGAACTTCTGTACTTCTTTCTTTAGGACTATCTCTCTTTCACATATTTGGAAATGGTTAGAGCTTTTAAATTCTCATCCTCGAATATCCTTCCAGTTTCAACACCTCTTTCGAGATAGTCTAATATCTTTCATTGATTCTGCAGCTTCTGCATACATAACGTGTTTTAATGAATTACATTTTATTCCATTCGCGCAAAATGCTCTTTCTTACTCCAACCATCGCTTTGAATATTAATTTCAAAGTCTTTCAATCCCACTCCCGGTCTTGATGGTGCATACCTTATGCCCAGTTCTTAAAAACCTGTCTGAAAAATCCCTTAGTTTCTTCTGAGTCTTTTTAATTCCTTCCGTTCCATCGAGTAACTCTTCCCTTCTAGAATTCCTTTATTATCATTTCCATTCTTAAAAAGGGTTCTTTCTTTCATCAAATTTTTTAAGCATTGTGCTAAACAAACGTCTTATTCAATGGCTAGAACATAATATATTTCCCAGCAATATTTACGACTTTAGGCCCCGTATTAACCCTCCCGATTTCATTGGTCTTTTTGTTTCTCGCAAATACAGATCTTTCATCGCTATTATCTCATCTAATAGTTCGTCCGTTTAGTTTCGGTTGATATCGGGATGACAGGGAGGATGGATACGGCGGAGTAGCGTGATTAATTAAAAATGGTACTAACGATAAACTACTTTCCATGGACTTAACGGAGTGTAATAATAATACCAGATCAAACGAAATTTGTGTTTACGTTAATTATAAACAATTCAAAGGGATTGTTATCTCATATTATTCTGCGCCGGAGCATGATGATTTTGATTCGACATTTATTCTCAATGGACTAGAAATAGTCTACGCAACGTACTCTTTATCTTCACTGGTGATTTAAATACGTTAAACTCCCTATGGGACTGCAATCGAAATGGCACGAAGGGTGGGAAAATTTCAAAAATTATTATCAATTCTCAGCTTCGTTTGATAAATGATAGTTCTCCTACTGGAACAGATAGTCCCGTTCTTACCAGCAATCCAGTAGATTTAACATTAGTTTCATCCAGCATCTACAGTGAGCAACGAAAATATAGGTAATTTTTTCATTTTTTGATTAAAAAACGAAAGGGTATGTTAAAACAGAGCGTAAGGTAATAAATTCAGCAAAAAAAAAAAAGCAAAAATCATCAATAAAACCACCAAAAAAATGAATAACGTAACGTAATACGCTTTCAAGCGGCAACAAAAATATTCGGACACGTACGTACGTCGAGCAGTGTTGGGTTTTTCCATGAGACAACGATGCGCGTTCACCGGGGGGTAAGTCATTTCATACCAAAGGCAACCTGTTCAATGAACCGCTGATCGACATTTGACATTTTACATTCATGTTTACGTTCGGTTTAAAATATATTATAAAAAAAAATGCCTCGTAAAGGCAATAACTCGTCTTTTGAGCAACGACAATTGGTGATTCGTAATCATAGTAAAGGATTTTCTGTTCGTAAAATTTCAATGTTATTAAATATGAGAAAAAGCACTGTCGGCGACATCATTAAACGTTTCGAAAAAGAAGATCGGATAGACTCAGTTCCACAAACAGGTCGACCGCAGAAATTGTCAACACGTGATCAGCGGTTCATAACGAGTGGCAGGTAAAGAAAAATCCAGCGATTAGTGCGCCTAAATTATCCTACGAAACTACTCGGAAGACTTAATATTGAAGTTCACCCACAAACGATCCGTCAAACAATCAAAAAGAACGGCTACAATTTGAGAGTCGCGCGAAAGAAACCTTTAGTCAGCGAAACAAATCGAAAAAAAAGGTTTCAACTTTGCAAAGCAACATGCGCTAATCGTGATGTAAATTTTTGGAAAACTGTAATTTTTACCGACACAAAAGTAAATTCAATGTTTTCGGAAGTGACGGGAGTCTAAAAATTTGGAGGAAACCGAATACAGAGCTTAAAAAATACAACCTGAACGCGACAGTCAAACATGATGGAGGAAGTCTTATGGTATGGAGATGTTTCGCCGCGTCTGGGGTCGGTAACTTGGGAGTTTATGGAAGGTAATATGAATGCGGATACACATACGTCGACCTTCTGAAAAGAAATTTGAAATGTAGTGCCGAAAAATTGAGTCTGGAAAACAATTTCAAGTTCTACCAAGATAATGACCCTAAGCATAAATCGTACAAAGTGCGGTCGTGGCTATTGTACAACTGTCCAAAGGTCACATGGAAACACCACCTCAATCACCGGACATCAATCCCATCGAAAATTTGTGGGTCCACTTGGATCGAAAAATTCGGGAAACGAATATTAGAAGAAAACACAGCTAAAAATAATTATCGAGCAAGAGTGGCGAAAAATTTCACCCGAATTTACAGAAAAATTAGTTGAATCGATGCCCAGGAGGATGAATATTCAACAGAAAGGGTTACCGACAAAATATTAAAGGTAATTTTAAAATTGAATTTTTGAGTTTTATCGAAGCTGTCCCCGAATATTTTTGTTGCGCCTTAAATAGACTATTTTTATTTTGTTTCAAATTTCCGCTTGTTATTATTATTATGCATCGAAAGTTTTTACTGTCTCTATTACCTAATGCTCTGTTCTAACATGCCCTTACATTTTTTTTTTTTCAAAAAGTTTGCATAAACACAACTTTTTAACCAAAAAATGAAAAAATTACCTGGTGTCCGAATATTTTCGTTGCTCACTGTATCTCGATTGCTCATCGATGGTAGCTCCCCTGTCGTTGGGAAACGACTATTTCCCAATAATAATTGTAATTTATTGTGGAACGTCAAGCACCTCGAATTCATATAATACTAGAGGAGTTGTCAGCAGAAAGGCCTGGAGATTTAGGGACGCAGATTGGGTCAAATTTAGGGATCTGATGAAACGAGATATTGGTAGTGTTGAATCCCTCGAATTCGCTCTTAGAGAAATATAGAATTTTTTGTACAGTTCTAGGCCATTCCTTAGATAATTCTGTGCCTCTTGCTCGCCTATATATGTATATATGTATATATATATATATATATATTGGGAAGAAATCTCCTTCTCTTTGGTGGAACGATGACTGTAGAAATAAGATTAATGAGCGTAATGCTGCTCTGCGGAGATTTCGAATGGATGGTCAATGGACGCGTACTTGAACTACAGAAGGACTGCAACTGAAACTCGTAGAATTTTAAAGGGGGCTAAGAGGGACACGTGGAAAAATTATTGTGCGAAGTTCAATAGAAACACCCTTCGGAAAGAAATTTGGTCATGAGGCAGGAGATTTAAAAAGTAAAAACTACCATTCTGAAGATGCTGCAGACACCTCTTGGTTCGAAGACTTTACAGATAGAGTTGCTCACTGTAAATGAAATACCTGATCCTACAACCCTACCGCGCTGAATAGACTGGTCATTATAATTGGTTCGTCATATTAAATAAAATATTACAATTTTTTAATGGCCACGATTTACTATTTCTGAACAATCATTTCGCAATAAAACTTCCGGGAAATATATTTTTTAGAAAATAATTTTTCACTAATTAACGAATATAATCATTCATTTATAATCGCGTCTAAACACCTATTTTTACAAATTCCAAATCATGAACACCCGATTTTTTTCTTTTATGATGACAAAAAAAAAGAAATAAAACAAAACCCGATATATGTAGGAATAAAGAGAAAAATTACTACGTGTAGATAAAATTTTTTAAAATTCGAATTTATATTATAACGAGAAGATGAATATATTAGTGCTTTTTAATGTCATGTTGCAGAGGTAAATTTACAATAAGCATTCAACGCATCGAATAACATAAGCAGAATAAAAAATATAATACAGTAAGTCTCTATTCAATATGAACAAACTTTATTTTTCTTTTTTTTCTTCGATTTCTAGACTACGAGGCTATTTTTTTTAACCAAAATTAATATACTTCTCTAATTGTATGCAACGACAAATGAATAAAATAAACAAAGCAAAAACATTAAATCCTCAATTCCAAAATACCAACAATCTAAACCATAATGTTACAATCGGCAGTAAATTCAAGTAAGACTAAAAAGCTTGATATCCACTGCAAAGATTAAAATAATATTACAAGGAGGAAAAATTGATGAGGAAATTAGGTCTCTAAAAATTATATCTCTAAGACTATCAAATATTTTACAACAAAATAACAAACGATTTATTCCGTGGAATAATTAATTGTATTGTGGCTATTAAAAATTTGATGGAAAGCGTTTGGTTCTGAAAATGCAAAGCCGACAAATATTTGTACAAGCCGCTTAGGACTCGGAATTGTCACCGGGTTGTCCTCAAAGCTATGGCGCATACAGATTAACGATACTATCAGATAAGACTTGTATGTGCCGTCCTAATTCTATCTCATTCCAGCTATATATGTAAATCGAAAATTACGCGAGAGATTACATAGATCAACAACAATGGCACAGTAATTGGAAAACATAGGTAACGAAGTGAAAACGTAAGAAATTAAATGCCAAAATAATTTTTAAACTGGCAATTAGATAATAGGCATCATCATATAGGCGGTATTTTTAATTGCATATTACATAATTTGTATGCCCGTCACAGAATTTAAAATTCGACATTTTTTAATTTATACGATGTAATGATAAAATTTCGAAGTTTTAATATACAAGTCTACGCTGACATTAAGCCAGGTCCATATTGGGCGAAAAATATGACCTTGACATTTTCTCCGAATGACCAGGTACTGTTCACGTATTTCCGATAGCGCATGAACGAGCATTTACTCGCGATCTCCGGTGAATCTACTCCATTGGCGATAAAACAAAAGATCGCCCCATCTTGCTCGTTCTCTGCGAACGAGATTTTATTCGCTATCATGGTTGTTGCATTTGCATTTCAATTAACGAAGATTGAATTCGGCGTTTACCAGGTTTTTTTGCCTTATGAATATTTTACAAAGTGGAACGGACACATGATTTGATATTGAAATTAATAAAAGGTTCATTACGCGATACTATTGTAGTTTTATACGCGGAATAAACCTTCTATGTCTGAAAACACGAATAATTTCTTTAAACCTTATAGCAGCTTCTTAATTACATATCTTTCACGTTTTTTTAAATAAAATTTTTCTGTTTTATATAATTATTTCGTTTTTTCCTAGTACATTATTTGTTTAAATGTACATAAAAAGATCATTTTAGATATGATGTGTTTAAAATATATAATGCGTATAATTATTTGGTTTAATTTTTTGCTGTACGAATTTTTTTTTTTTTTGAAAAATACCGAAAAACGAATAATATTTCAGTTGCAAAATGAAATAAAATTTATTTCCTTTTCATGGCGAAAATGAAACCAAACACACACGAACATAAACATGGAACACAAAAATATTTCACATTCTTCGGCAAATAAAACTGCTTTTCCAATAAATTAATAAAGTGATTTTTATTCGATCATATTTTTATGTGAAATGTATTTTAATTCCGCCTTTATGTATAATACAGTATTTGCATTTGAAACAAGAACCGGCTCGTATAGGTGGGGAAAGCGAATAAACTGAAATGTGTAGGAAAAAAATTATTCGTGTGTTACACAAAAATTTTAACGTGTGTATTCTGACAAGGGAAGTACGGGAGTTGTCAAATTTCGATAAAATTTTCATCTGCTATGAAAAAAACTTAAAAATATTAGACACTTGTTTTTTTTTCGTTTTTTTTTTTTTTTTTTGTTTTTTTTTATCGACCCATATGCAGGTTAAAGAGGTGAAAACCATCCCTAAACGTTACCCCTCGAAACAGTTTTTTCCACATATTTCGGCTCCAATTTCATATTTTTCCGTAAAACAAAATGCAGATTGTTTCTTATAATAGAGGTGAGTAATCTGTAATGATTTAAGCAGCGAGGGTTGCATTCCTTACTTTTATGGGGTGAAAACACGGGGATTTTTCAGCTTAATTTTGAATAAAAAAAATTAAAAAAACTCGTTCCAAAACATAAAACGAAAAAAACAAAGTTTACCTATTTCGGTATTTTAACATATCTCATAATGCGGGTAGTAAACCACCCCTACAACCAAAGTAACTTTATACATGTTCTTCAAGCGAACAAAATTCGTTTAAAATTCGTGTACAGGGGTTCTGAGGTTTTCGAGGTCGCTCATCACGAATCTCATATTAGTATTATTATTAATATATTAGTATGTAGATTTTGCTAATTCTGAGTGGCGGATCCAATACGGCGGACGGAAATGTCACAAAAAATTTAATTTACGTAATTTTTGAGGTCGCTGATAACGAATTTGCAATTATATATTAAAGATTTGTAATAGCGGCTTTGATAAGACAAAAAAAAATCAGACACATATTTTACTTGGCGTTAAAACTTGTCTGCAAAAATGTCCAAGGGCGCTAATTACAAATACGAGGCACGAATTTTATATCGCAATGAACCAACGCGATTCATACCTCAATAAAAACCTCAGACAAGCCAAAAACCTGTGCACTTAACCCTAATGACGATTTGCAGTCGTGCTTTGAAAAATCACAAACCTGCAGACAGGTCGAAGCCCTGTGATTTAAACCACACAACCCCTAAACCACAGACAGACGAAAGGCCTATTCATTTTAGTGTACTATAAAACAGTTCTTATAATATAGTTAATGAGAAAAGTCATCGATAAGATTCTCTTTACGTATTTAACTTTATTTATGATTTTCGCAGATTAACATATAAATAAATCATATCTCAATAATGCATTTGATTCAATTGTTTGCATTATGTGCATTTATATATAAATATTGTTACTAATTACAAAGAAAATTACTAACTATATGTTTTGCAGTAGTGATATAAAAGAAATGTGCTAAGCGTAACGTTTTTTTTTTACTCCACAAGCACATTATGATAGCTCCTTTACTACCGATATCGCAGGTTACACAATCAGAGTTAAATCAAAAATTATTTTTGGTTTGGTTCTTTCTCTGGCCGTGCTTCAATATAACCTATGCTGCCATACTAAGCAGACAAGAATGTGAATTTCTCAATGTAGGACTCGCTGGTTGGTTATTTACAAGCGATTGCATTTTAATAATATTGCTTCTATTGTGTAAATTAACATCTCCGTTTACGAGCAGGATGGTATATATTGGATTCGCCACTTTTGAATTAACAAAATCTAATATCAGATTCGTGATGAGCGACCTCGAAAACCTCAGAACCCCTGTACACGAATTTTAAACGAATTTTGTTCGCTTGAAGAACATGTATAAAGTTACTTTGGTTGTAGGGGTGGTTTACTACCCGCATTATGAGATATGTTAAAATACCGAAATAGGTAAACTTTGTTTTTTTTTGTTTTATGTTTTGGAACGAGTTTTTTTAATTCTTTTTATTCAAAATTAAGCTGAAAAATCCCCGTGTTTTCACCCCATAAAAGTAAGCAATGCAACCCTCGCTGCTTAAATCATTACAGATTACTCACCTCTATTATAAGAAACAATCTGCATTTTGTTTTACGGAAAAATATGAAATTGGAGCCGAAATATGTGGAAAAAACTGTTTCGAGGGGTAACGTTTAGGGATGGTTTTTACATCATTTGAACTGCATAATTATGCGCCAATAGAAAAAACAAAAAAAAAAAAAAAAAAAAAAACGAAAATAAACGAGTGTCGAATATACTTTTAAATTCTTTACAACATATCACAATTTCATTAAAATCTACGATTGAAAACTCGCCTATTTCCCTTGTTGGAATATCTAAATCGAATTTAACTGAAATTTGTTATACCACTGTATCCTAATTTCGGTTTGATTTTTATATTTTAAAATTATAACATTTATATTTTTTTCCGATAAATAATTGAGATGTATACTTTCAAATGAAACACTTCTTAATGTTATGCGATTTTTTTTCTATGCTGGTTATTGGTTCACTACTTTTTTTAACATGCTGAACATTTTAAATAAATTAAGAAACTGATTTATACAATTATATTCCTAGCGTACTAATCTCCTGCTGCTAAGAATCGTAAGCTTGTGGCTAGCCTCTCTGGAGATGAAATAGCTTTCCTAAAATTAGTGTCCTTTTTCATTATTTTCAATTCGATTACTAAATCCATTAACGACATTCTAAAAAAATTTTTAAATTTCCCCGAATCTTATCTTTCAGTAAATTGTTTCCATCGGGCTTATTACGATTTTTAAATAACATGTCAAATTCCACCATCTTCTTTGCAGTCTTTTCCCTTTTTTTTTCGTTCCAATAGTTTATATAATATAAGAAAAGAAGAACACGCGATTACTTTTAGACATGTTTCTTAATCAAATATAATGAAAGAAGCACGCGGGATTATTATTATTTATAGCGAGCACCTCGATCGATAGCGATCATAATAATAATCGGTAATTGTGGACGGAAGCTGATCATTCGCGAGCAGCGGAGAACACTGAAGATCATTCATTTTCGAGATCATATTTTTGCTCTCGCTCGTTTGCCCAATGCGGACCCGGCTTTATAATAACTACAAATTAAAGGGAACACTAGAATTGTGTACCGGGACCCAAAATAGCCCGCCCACTGAGAACTGAAATTGCGCACAGTCTTTAAAAAAATACTCCGGATTTGATGAAATCAATGAAGGAATAAAATCAGTAAAAGTGTCGTTCTTTCAGTAACTTCCAAAATGTCTTATCACATCTCGATAAGGAAACATTTGCTATTTCGAATAACATTTCAGTTGCTTAAAAAAAAGACCTCCTTAACGGTTTGCGAAAAAAAGGCTATCATCGCGTTTACGATTCTTATTCGAAATACTTTTAACGATGTAGGACCGTACACACATTTAAAGGAATATTTTGAATAAAATAGAATAATTTTTTGCACGAATATTACGAGTATATAAAATAAGGTGTAAATTGCAATAATTTCTGAATATGTAGAATTTTCAGTGCACATTATGTTTCGCATCAATCAGTGTTCAGCCTCAAAGTTATAAATTGTCATTTGAATTAAAAGAAAATTTGGTAAAAATCGTAATTTTGTAATTTAGTGTACCATCAAACGGTATAATATATGTACTTCATTTTTTCTAAATTAGTTTTTAATATAGCAAGTGAGAACAATTTATACAAGTTCTGGGATATTTGTACACAATTTACGCAAACTGTGCAAAATTAAGTGAAATTATATTTTTTCTTAAATTCCATTTTGGGGCAGCGGCTAGGAAAATAAACCCGGCCGTATTTTTGTGTGAACCTATGTAGTTACTAAGTTAGCGTTATTTTCTCTTAACTAACGAATGTATCATCTTCAAAAATCCGATATTTTCTATGAAAATAGATTACATCTTAGTTCTAGAAAGCTTTAAAATCTATGAAGGTGATTACTGCTCTTTGGTGACTACCTTTTTTAGGATTCCGTATACATATAATGTACGGAATCCTTATAAGATGGTACACAAATGACAAAAATATCAAATAAAAATCAATAATTCACGAACGGCTTGACTTATAAACTTCAAATTTGGAACATAAATTACAATTAAAATTCTCTCTTTAAAACGATCTATAATTTCAAGATGACTGATTACTCTGGGCGTCAAAAAACCCAGTCAAGAATATGTAATATACACCCTGTCAAGAAAGTATCGGGAATTGTCAATTTAAATCTCCCGGGTAATAGCTAAGCAGATAATTTTTTTTTTCCAGGTTGGTACAACTGTTTTGTATTATGATGCCTATTTTTAGCGCGATCTGTCAACCAGTGTGTTTACAGCAGCTGTTAAAATCAGTCGACCTTGAAGTGTTTTGTCGAAGTTTTACAATGAGTGAAAATATTGAACAACGTACTTGTGTTAAATTCTGTGTTTCGAACGAAATTTCTTGTGCCGATACACTGAAAATGTTACAGAAGGCTTTTGGTGAATCTGCTTTATCAAAAACGCGGGTTTACGAGTGGTACAGAGCGTTCAAGGATGGTCGGGAGACGGTCGAAGACATGCCTCGCTCTGGACGGCCTTCAACGAGTGTGACCGATGATAACGTCGATAAAATCAAGGAAATCGTTGCTGAAAATTGTCATGTGAGCTTGAGAGAGATGGCTCATGGATTGGGCATGTCACACGAGAGCGTACGTACGATTGTGCACGAAAAATTGGGTATGCAACGCGTTGCGGCTCGGCTTGTTCCGAAAGACCTGAATTTCTTTCAAAAAAAGTACCGAGAACAGGTAGCTGCAGACATGCTGGATCGAGCCAATTTGGATCCTACCTTCTTGGAAAAGATAATTACTGGTGACGAGACATGGGTGTACGAGTACGACACGCTTACGAACCAGCAATCGTCCGAATGGCGGCCAATTGGCGCGCCAAAGCCGAAAAAACCTCGCCAAAGCCGATCGAAAGTGAAGATCATGTTGATTGTTTTCTTCGATATTCGAGGCGTGGTACACTATGAATATGTGCCAGCCGGACAGACAGTCACCAAAGAGTTTTACTTAAGTGTTTTGAGACGTTTGAGAGAGGCTATCCGTCGTAAACGTAACGATTTGTGGGTCGACAATTCTTGGATTCTCCATCACGATAATGCGCCGTCTCACAAAGCCATAATTGTGAATGAGTTTTTGGCCAAACACTCGGTAAATATCATCGAACAACCGCCGTATTCACCAGATTTAGCACCCTGCGACTTCTTCCTATTCTCAAAACTCAAATTTCCGCTACGGGGAATGCGCTTCGAATCGATTGATGACATCAAGACGAATGCGACGCGAGAGCTTAAGGCCATCCCGGAAACCGCCTATCAGAAGTGCTTTGCCGAGTGGAAAAAGCGTTGGCATATGTGCATCGCTTCGAATGGATGTTATTTTGAAGGTGACAAAATAAATTTGGATGAAAATTAAAAATTGTTCGTTTTATTTAACAATTCCCGATACTTTCTTGACAGGGTGTAGTATTTAAAACGACCTCAAAAATCACTTAAAAAATCATAACTCGTCACTAGATAAACCTATAACGCTGAAATTCAAAATATAAACTACAATTCAGGAGTACTTTCATAAAATAAAAAAATTACGGTACAAAAGTTATGTAAAGTTGCCCAAAAGTTCAAAAAATGACGTGCCGGGGCCTTAGCGCCGCGAGTATTGTAGTTAAAAATTTTGAATAAGGCTAAAAATACGCACATACCTGTATATTTCTCTAGTTTGAAACATCCGGATTTCCAACTTTAAAACTGGACCCTCGGGGCGACGAAAGCTCGAAATTTTGTAAAAAAATATTTTATTTTACAGGCATGCGATATATCGATGGAAAGATCGCTATTTATCAGGAACAAAACCTTATATCATTTTCTTTATCAAAAAATTCAAAGTTGCCGTAAAGTTCAAAAAAGCGCGGAAAATGACGTGCCCCCCCCCCCTAGCGCCGCGAATATTACCGATAAAAATTTTGAACACGGTTAAAAATATGCGCTTCCACGTATATTTCTTTAGTTTGGAACATCCGAGTTTCCAGCTTTAAAATTGGACCCTCGGCGCACCGAAAGCTCGAGATTTTGGGAAAAAATATTTTTTTTCTTGAGCTTGTGATATATCATTAGAAAGATCGCTATTCGTCGGGAACGAAACCGTATTTCATTTTTTTAACGAAATTTTAAAAGTTGCAGGAAAGTTCAAAAAAGCGCGAGCTTTAATTTGTAGCCTCCTCTTTACGACGCGAGTATTATAGCTATAAATTTGGAACAAGTTAGAAAGTATTCAACTTCACGTATATTTCTCTAATTTTGAACATCCGGGTTTCCAGCTTTAAAATAAAACCCTCAGGGCGCCGAAAGCTCAAAAATTTTAAAAAATATTTTTTTTTGCCCGAGCTTGTAATATATCATTGGAAAGATCGCGATTTGTCGGGAACGGAACCGTATTTCATTTTCTTAACGGAACTTTCAAAGTTCCGAAAAGTTCAAAAAAACAAAAATAATTATGTGTCTCTCCCCTAGCTCCATGAATATTACAGATGAAAATTTTGAACGCGGCTAAAAACGTGCTGATCCCCTTATATTTCTCTAGTTTATAACATTTGGATTTTCAGTTTTAAAATTGGACCCTTAAGGCGCCGAAAGTTCGAAATTTTGAAGAAAAATTTTTATTTTTCTGACGCATGTTATATACCGTTTGAAGGATCGCTATCTGTCGGGAAAGAAACCGTATTTCATTTTCTTAATTGAACTTTCAAAGTTTGCTGAAAAGTTCGAAAAAGCGCGAGAATTGATTTGTGACGCGAGTATTATAGCTAAAAAATTTGAGGAAAGTAGTAAATATGGGTATCCATGTATATTTCTCTGGTTTGGAACATCTAAGTTTCAAATTTTAAAATTAGTGGCTTGGGGCTCTGAAAGCTCGAAATTTTGTAAAAAAAAAAATTTTTTCAAGCGTATTATTATCGGAAAGAGCGCTATTTTTCGGGAACGGACCCGTATTTCGTTTTCTTAACGAAACTGTTTGAAATTTACTAAAAATGTTCATAAAATTCTGAAAAATGACGTGTAGCCCCGCTTGTAATTTATGCATTGTAGTTCAAGATTTTGAACAAGGTTAAAAAAATGTGCGACCCTGTTTATTTATTTACTTTGGAACATCTAGGTTTCCATCTTAAAATTCAGAACCTTAAGCGCCGAAAGCTCGAAAGTTTCAAAAATAATATTTTTTTTCCGGTCATGATCGATGGAAAGATCATCGTTATTTGTCGAGAACGAAACCATAAGTTATTTCCTTAATGAAACTTTCAAACATTGATGTTCCAAACTTGAGAAATATATGTCGAAGCGCATATGTTTAAGATTGTTCAAAATTTTTAGCTGTAATACTCGCGGCGCTAGAGGGGAGGAACTGTTTGAATTTTTTGGCAACTTTAAAAGTTTCTAAATACGGTTCGGAATTATGTTTAGAGACTCCCGTGGAACTGGCGTACGAATTTCGACTGTTTCTGGTTGAATGTCGGATGGTAACATTATCTGTTGAAAGTTAATATCCGCACGAACGGATAATATTATTCCCCTACGCGCACAACTAGCAAGCACCGGATTTGATTCGAGAACTTTATAGTTTTTTAGTTTTAAATGTTGGTTTTGTTTTAACTGGGTTTCTTGAATGCACGAAATAAACAGGTTTGTTAATCGGTGTTATTTTTCCTTTGGCTTTATCGGAATACGAGATTGCAGCGGTTTTTAGAATTTGGTTCGGATTGTTATAATTTGCGTTAGTATTGTTAGTACGAGGGATAAGAAACGAAACAGGATCGCAGGTTTTGGTTTGGTTATTTTCATTACGGCGTGTGTTAGTGTTGTTATGAACTGTAATGAAAGGAACGGACTCACCGCATCATTGTTTAGGTGGTACGTCCGCCTGATGAAAAACAGATGCGAATAGTATTTCGATTTGTTAAACAATTTAACGACCTATGCTAGTAAATAAATAAAAAAAAAATATTTAATAATGGTCTAACGTACCGAGAGAGTCGAAAGAAAATACCGAATTGTTAAAAAATCATCTCAGTAGAACGACAATCTTTTTCACATCGCGGAACTATATCGACCTTTTTTGGTAAAGTAACCAGTTCGTCTTGCAGCCGAAAGAAGTTTAATAACAAAGTAACCAAATCGCCTCGAAATTCGGTTTTCCAATTAGTGACATTTACAAAATTCGTAAACTATAATTTCGATTACCGAGTCTCTCCCTCCCATTCGCCGAGAATCCAGGATGCAATCACCAACGTACACCAACCTGCCAGCAGGGAACACCAACATTCCAGCAGCCGCAGCAGAGTGATACGTAGCATCAATATTATTTCTAATTAATATTTTTTGCGTGTTTTCGTTTATACATTTATTAAATATCTTTGACGGTCGGCTATTCAAGAAAGATAGGTGTAGGAATTAACAAAATTACACATTTTAAAAAATCATAAAACCTTAATATTAGTATTATTAAATCTAAACCAATAATTTAAAAGAATAAACAAAAAAAGGATTTAATTAATTTTTCTTCATAACCGTCACATTTCACTTCAAATTAATCTAAGTCTTCGATTCAAATTAGTATTTTGCTTTACTGTTTTACAATTATTATTAGAAAAGATCTCTGAAATTTATTAAGATATTAAATTAAAATAGTAAAATAAAAATAGAAATTTATTCAAACAAATTTTCTTACATACTAAATAATTATAGTTATTGTTAACTTTCATACGGAATCCTCAGCGCATGAAACCTCATGCTTGACTGACCTTGTTTACTATAAAAAGAATTTTTTCCGTTTTTAACAATCGCGACTGAACTACACATCTGCACTGTGTATTCTTTCTGTAACATGTTGGCTAGGCCTTGTTATACTCTTATCCAGTCTTCCAGATGAAGTCCAATCAGTGTACACACATTGTTCCGTCATGCTAACATTTTAATAAAAATGTAAATCTGCGTAATGATTTTAACTGTACGCATGTGAACATAAAATTGACCTCGATTAAATACTTGCAACTCTTTGCACTGTTTGTTCTTTTTGTAATTTTTTATTCCTTTTTAAGAAATACATTTGCGTGCTAATTAGTTATTATATATGCTACGAACTGGTCCATTGCCTATCGCAATTCATTTCTATATGTAAAGTAAATAGAAGAACTAACGGAAAAAAAGCTACAAAAACATTGCCTTGAAAACTAGGCAATTTTGTAACTTATTCTGGTTAAAATTAACGTTTTATGTATACGTATTGTTTTTATATAATGCTCCAGCCAACGATGTGTAACATTTACGTTTGATTTTAAAGCCCTCAAGGATATCAAGCGCAAGATTTTAATGTCGTAGATTTTATTTATTTATTTTGTTTAGTTATTATTTTTATGATTATCATTATTACTGTTAAGACTAAACGGTCAATCTGACTTTTTATCTATATATTTTAAGATACTCTACGCAAATCTTTCGTTACCGGTAGACCGCTGAAAAGAAATTATTAATTATAAATATGACGCAGAAACAATGATTATCAAATTATTAATAAAATAGTACGTATCACTGTAGTCAACAGTGATCCTGGAATGCTGCAGTGGTTGTATACATCGGCTGGTAATTTCGATGTTAACACGAAGTCGACTTTGATTTAACTTTTCGTCACGTAATAAGTTTACAAATTCACGATCGATTTAAGAACTTTTTCTGTCGGGCGATTTTCACTATTTCGCGCTGCAGGCGTTATTGCTTAATACAAAAAAAAAAGCTGTTTTGTTCACTAGAACGATGAATTTGCGACTCCTTTTAAAAAGACGATTTCTTTAATCGCAGGTAAACCGCGATTGACCCAAAACTAAAATTTTTTATTCGATTTTTGGCCATTTCTTTTTCCCTTCCGCTCCGTGACCGCTGGCCTTTATCGAATCAGGTACACACTTCTTCTAGCAGTGGTTGATGATTGGCTAATCCCGCCGACCGACGACAGGATCACACACATAGACGAACATTTTCTCTCTCAGTGCATTGAAAATTTTTATTTCTATTTTATTATTCTATTGTTTATATAATGTAATGTATACATTACAACATGAACGCTGATTGTTTGGAATCAAATTTCCCAATTGTTTTAACCAACTCATTATCGGATGATGCCCGCAAATTTTGCTGAACTTAACTGTAATGTTAAGAACAAAATATTTCGTGTAATTATAGATTTCTGATATTTTTGTGAATCGTTCGGTACATATCTTACGACTACACTTTCTACGTAAATTGTAATTTATTGTAAATAGTATCAGAAATAGAGGACTAAGCGAGATAAGCATAATGACAGAGAATTATTTTATTATTAACACTAAAATGTAATTCAGGACTAAACAGTGTATATATAGGAGTTGCGTTAAATTTACACAGGTTCTGCACATTTGACATCATTAATTACGAAAAGAACATGATTTCGAATTATCGGATATCGTATACAATATAAAATGTCCGTTAGGAAGGTGGACATTGTCGAACGCAGAGAAGACATCAACAAACGTGGCAACGGTGAATTTCCTTTCTAGGAAACCTTTGTAGACGTCCGATAGGAAATGACTGAGGCAATCGACCGGATCCAACCCCGGGCGAAAATCAAGCATATTAGAAGGTATTAGATCATTATGTTCCAGCCACCAGACGAGTCGATTGTTTATTATACCTTTGAAGAGTTTACGAAGACAGGAAGCCAAAAAAATAGGACGGAACGTGGATTGTTTTCTTTTAGAAATAAGGATGATAATAAAGTCATTCCAGGATTTAGGTGCGAATCCGGAGAGTAAGGAGTTAAAGATATTCGGAAGAGAATGCAATGAAAGCGTGGAGAGATTTTTATTAAATATAAGGAACGATATACCATTTAAACCTGGTGAGGAGTTGAAGGATTTATTAAGGATAGATAGTAGCTCATCGTAACGGAACGGAAGAGATAGGAAGTGCGGCTCTGAGTTGGGTGGAAGGACGGAAAGCGAGGTTTCCTCAAGAGAACGAGCGTAGACGGACGCGATAGAATCTGGAAAAGAATGAAGTTGTTACAGTGGGGGAGAGGAATGTACCGGGCGCTTGAAAAGGGCAGATGTAAACGCCCTAGCCATCTTCCAAATCTATGAAAAGGGCGTGTCTTTAGAAAAAGCGGAACAAAACTGTTTCCAAGAATTTCTCTTAGCAGTTTTAAGAACAAAGCGAGCTCTCGCATTGGCTTCTTTGTGTGCCAGAAAGTTGGACATTGAAGACCGCGAACGAAATGATTTGAATGTGACAGTACTTTGTTTAAAAGCCTGTTTACACTATTTGTTCCACTATAGTGAAGAAGCAGAAGGGGCATTTCGGTGATGATTTTTGGGAACGAGCGACGCAGACGAAGAAGGGGACGAATGAAGAGATTGAGTAAACAAATTGTATTGGGCCAAAGGATCAGGATTCGCCAGGATAGGAGAGAGAGAGAAGCGTCCATTAATGAACGAAATTTGGTCCAATCAGTTCTAGGAAAAATCCAGCGGGGGGAATTGGATAGGAGGAGAGACATCATTCAGGGATAGAAGAATAGGAGTATGACCAAAAGTGTCGCCAAGTGTTCTCTAGGAGCATTTGGGAGCTATACCGGGAGAGGTAAAGGAGAGGTCCACCGAACTTGAGGAGAAAGCGTTTTTGAAGTAGTTGGTAGAATGGTCGTTGAGGAGGAAGAGATTATGATTCAGGATAAAGTCTTCCAGCACTGAGAGCCGTTAGAGTAGTGACGAGTGCAGTCCCAAAGGGGAGAATGAGCGTTCCAGTCTCCACCAATGACATATGGTTCTGATAGAGTTGTAAGGAATGAAGAAAACGGAATATTAAAAAGGATAGAGGTGGGAAGGTTGTAGACACAAGCGATATGGATAGGCTTTGGGAACAGATTTAGAAGGGAAATATGGATCATATTGGGGGAGTTAGGATAGTGTGCGTTCAGTATGATAGGTCGCCCCTGATTAGGACGGCAGCGCCACCATACCCATCCACACGATCAGCTCGAACTATGGAGAAACCTCTTCAGCCACGTTTCGGACAGCAAAGCGAGATAGACCCTCTAAAGCTTGTTTGTTAGCTCGTAGGCTACGACAATTCCACTGTATAATGTTTAAGGAGGTGAGCTGCGACATAGTAATATAATGATAGAAGAGAAAGAAAAGACGAGAGCAGTAAAATAGGATAGAACGAGCGCAGCAAAATGCCTTAGAGGAAGGGCCGCGTAGGCGCACTTCTAAGGTGAAGGAGAGGATAGTGAAGATTGGAAAGGAGGCCTATTTAGAATACGATATGGCCTCTTTTGAAAATACCTTTTTACTGATAGGAGAATCAGTTTTAGTTCTGAAGAATTCCTGCACGAACTTTGATTTATGCGAGTTTGTTGTAGGCTTCCTACTATGTAAGTAGCGTATAGTAGATTTGATGGAAGGATAATTTTTGAATCTGAGGAATGCCTGCACGAACTTGATTTTATGCAAGTTTGTAGGCTTCCTATTACGGCAGTAGCGTATGGTAGGTTAATGGTGAAGTGTCTGGCGTATGTAGGTTTCAACTTTGCATTTGACCTGGTGTGGCAAGAGACAGAAGAACGACTGAGATGGAGAAAAAATGAAAATTGGGGAATAGAAAAAGAGTTAGTTGAATTGAACATTATTAATTAGCTAGGAAAGATGAAAGGTTGTCCACGAATGAAGGGAAGAAGGCTATGTTGTAAGATGAAAAGAGTAGAATAATGGCAGTGGATAAATTACAAATATTAGGAGAGGTATCAATGGGTGAATAGGAGCACTATTTTGAACAAGAGGGATATGACTTTTAGGTGGAGACGAGTTAAAGGAAGAGAATTCCACTCTATTCAAAAACTATTCGGCTGATGGCGAAGGAGAATACCGAGAATGGATAAAAGGAAAGTGAGGAAAAGGTTTGGAATACGACTGGAATTTGAGAGATTTATGAAAAGTGGGGGTCTTTGCACTAGGAGAAGGGGTTACTTTGCGTTGGAAA
The DNA here is from genome assembly GCA_039619475.1 of Icerya purchasi. NCBI lineage: Eukaryota > Metazoa > Arthropoda > Insecta > Hemiptera > Monophlebidae > Icerya > Icerya purchasi. The sequence goes on along the minus strand of CM077115.1, from coordinate 502,980,227 downwards.
GGTGGAAGTGCTTAGAGTAAGAAAACGAGCTGCGCCTCGGTTAGCATAAGAAAAAGCTTGAGAAACCGTCCTGGAAACTTTTGATTTGGAGTCTTTATGGAAGGATATATTTTCAAAGGCCATGATTCTTTTGATGTCCTTCTGCCTTTGCCATTCTGGACAACGACGATCGAACGGACTATAGAAGAGGTGCTAGGAAGAACAATGGGAACGGATCGAGTGAGAACTCCGGCAATGTCGTTTAACATTTGGCAAGCGAATACTTAGAGAGAGACCGGGAAGTGAAGTTTGAGGATGGAAATATATTCGGGAAGAAAAGATTTGTGTAATTTTAACTCGACACTTTTGGTGGGTACTTTGGAACCCTCGAAAGAACGGAAAATGCGACAAATGGAGATAACAGGGATTGAAGATTCAAGCCCTTTTTTGATATCCTCGTCCGAAAGGGAGGGATGAACTCCGATAATAGCATCGATTCTATATAAGGTATTGAGAGGAGTAAAGGCGTTAATATTATTGGCGTTGAAATAGGAAGAGTTGTTAAGGAAGGAGTTAGCAGAAGAAACATTGGGGAAGAAGACCGAAATGCGCCCCCTATCAGTAAAGAAAGTAGAGACCTTGCTAACGAGCTTAGTCAAAGCTAACGGATAAAGGTTGCCAATATTCCTTTTGGAGGTGCAAGATGGCCTCAGTAGTGATTTGATGACTGTTAGAGTTATTGTTATTAATTCTGTTATTATACGTATCATTATTACTGTTGCTGAAGCTGTTATTTTTATTAAGGTTAATAGTGCTGTAGACGCTATCCTCAATGTTATTTTTATTAAGGTTAATAGTGCTGTAGACGCTATCCTCAATGTTATTTTTATTAAGGTTAATAGTGCTGTAGACGCTATCCTCAATGTTATTTTTATTAAGGTTAATAGTGCTGTAGACGCTATCCTCAATGTTATTTTTATTAAGGTTAATAGTGCTGTAGACGCTATCCTCAATTTTATTTTTATTAAGGTTAATAGTGCTGTAGACGCTATCCTCAATGTTATTTTTATAATGGTCATTCATCTTATTATTGATAATATTTGTGTTCGAATTGTTATTATTAATGCTATTATTATTTTTATTAAAATTGTTATTATTATTATTATTATTATTATTATTATTACAGAGGTATTGTTAGTAGTATTATCCTTGGTATTATTGCTATTTTGGTTAGCAAATAAAGTTCTGAATCAGTTAATTTTAGTGTAATACTCTGCGTTCATTTTGAGATAGTACCTACTAACGTAATTTTTCGCAGCTATCTCTGTCTATTTCCTTATCAGTGGCGCGTATATACAACCGCTACCGCTAGCGGCTCGATAGACAACGTGATATTTTTCCCCTCGCGCGCGCGCGCGTGCGTACTCCTCTACCATGACTACCAGGTCGCCGATACCCGCTCGCCGGCAATTAAGTCAATTAAATCAAGCAGATAATAATCGGTCGACAGATAATTCTAACGCTAACAATGAAGCCGAGATTAACAATGGTGAGTCCGTTCCTTTTTATACGATCGATACAAATGATATTATTACATCACAATTATGCAATCGTTCTTTAAACGAAAACGCAACAAATAGCAACACATCGGAAACGCTTTTAAACTCCGATTTAATTCATAATTACTCTAATATGACAAATACTCAAAATGCGAACACCTGGCAAGTGATTAAATTAAAAAGAAAAAGATCGAAAACAAGCAATTCTTCCGGCAATAGCTGGGAAATCGCAAATAAAATAAGTACTAGAAATAGATTTAGCCCACTACAAACTACAAACAATGCTGATATGGACGTTACGGTCCCTGATAAACAGCAAAACTCATTTGTTAAAAATTTGCAAAAACCTCCGCCTGTATACGTCGAGGGGGTAGTTAACTTCAGTGCTATGTTGGCTGAAATAAAAAATGTTTTGACTATAGAACAATTTGAAACCAAAACTTTAACGAATAATAAAGTAAAAATAATAACAAAGGATATAGACTCCTATCGTAAATTATGTAAGCATCTTAATGATAAAAATGTATTTAGATATACTCACCAACCAAAAAATGAAAGGGCGTACAAAGTAATAATTAGAGGCCTGCACCACTCTATAAGCATCGCTGATATTACACAAGACCTAGCCAATTATGGCCACCAGGTCAGAAATGCTATAAATATTAGACATAGGATATCGAAAGAACCATTACCACTATTCACGGTTGAATTAGAACCAGCGGAAAATAATAAAGACATATATCAACTGAAATATCTACTTAATGTTAAAATTCAAGTCGAAGCTCCAAGGAAAACTAATATAATTCCTCAATGCATAAGATGTCAGCAATATGGCCATACAAAAAATTATTGCTATCGTCCTTTTGTGTGCGTAAAATGTGGAGAGGGACATGATTCAAGATTCTGTACTAGGAAACGTGATGTACCGGCTACATGCGCCTTGTGCGAAGGGAACCATCCAGCGAACTACAAGGGATGCGAAGTATATAAATCTCTATTGAACAAAAATCCTAACTTCAGGGATAAAACAATATCGAAAAAACGCATCGACCAGTATATATCTAGTGAACTACCTCCACCTGCTCCTCCGTGTGTCGAATCCGAGGCAATCCGATCTGCATATGCAAATAGAAGATCATACGCGCAAGTTACATCACAGAATGAGACAACAGCTGATAGTGTAAATGTAGCAACTCTTTTAAATACATTTGTAACTCGTTTCGAAAACATGTTCACACAACTGATAAACCAAAATAACGTAATAGTCAATATGCTAACTCAAGTTGTAACAAAACTAGTTAAATGACCTCTCAGTACCTAAGAGTTGCACAGTGGAACGCAAACGGGTTATTAAATCATACCCAAGAAATAATATACTATTTAAAAGAGGAAAAAATCGATATACTTCTAATATCTGAGGCAAGACTTACTAATAAAAGCTACTTTTATATTCCAAATTATGTATGCTATTACACGCTACACCCTTCCGGCAATGCGCATGGGGGTACTGCGATAATTATACGGGATAATATAAAGCATTATGAAACGGACAAATATCAAACTGATGAAATACAGGCCACAGTTATTATAGTGGAACAACCAAGGAACCAGTTAGCCGTAGCTGCAGTATATTGCCCTCCGAGACATACGATAGAAGTCAGTAAGTTCAAGGACCTGATACTAAAACTAGGACCTAAGTTCTTAGTTGGTGGTGACTTCAATGCGAAACATGTACATTATGGATCGCGGTTAACTAATACAAGAGGTACAAAGCTATACAAAGCAGCTAATGAACAAAAATGTAGATTTCTCTCAACGGGCGAACCGACTTACTGGCCTGCAGATACTAATCGTACTCCTGATCTATTAGATCTGTTTCTGATTAAAAGCATACATCCTAACTGTACATCAATACAATCTAGCTATGATCAAATTTTCTCCGATCACTCGCCTATAATAGCCACGCTAAGTGCTGAGGTAAAACACACAGCAAAAACAAGATTGCTACACAATAGGAAAACTGACTGGGAATGGTATAAAGTTCTCCTACAACAAGATACTGATTTATCAATTAAATTAAAAACGCCTGATCAAATCGAGCACGCAGTGAGGCAGTTTACTGAACAACTGCAGACAGCCGTCACCAACTCTACTCCACATGAAACAAATGTCCAGACCCACAGCTATCCAAAAATTATACGTGAGCTAATAAATCAGAAAAGGAAAGCGCGTTCTCTATGGCAAAGGAATAGAACATTAGAAAATAAACACCAATTAAATATATTAACTAGGCGAGTTAAATACGCCCTAAAAGAATTAAAAGATGAATCATTCTCTAACTATGTAGCTACGTTAACCCCAACCAAAAATTCTGAATATAACCTTTGGAAGGCAACAAAAGGAATGAACAGACCGGTAATACGAAACTCACCCTTGAAGCAAAATGATGGACAGTGGGCAAGAAGTAGTAAGCAGAGGGCTGACACGTTTGCTAAATACTTGGCTAACGTTTTTAAAACAGACAACATAACCACCAATCTAGTATTCCCGGAAGTACAGCTAAATAATACAAAAATTAGAATGTTCTCTCCTACAGAGGTAAAGAAACATATTAAACATTTAAATAATAAAAAAAGTCCTGGATTCGATATGATAACAGCTAGGATGATAAAAGAACTGCCAAAAAAATCTGTAATCTTGCTAACATACATATACAATGCTATTATGAGAACGTCATACTTTCCAGCCCAATGGAAATTTTCCCAAATTATTATGATTCTGAAGCCTGGAAAAGATGGTACTCATCCGGCATCCTACCGTCCAATATCACTGTTATCTACTCTTGCTAAATTACTTGAAAAGTTAATATCTGTCAGGCTAACCAAAATAATGGAAGAAAGAAAAATTATTCCACAACATCAGTTTGGCTTCAGGAGCGCTCACTCCACTGAACAACAGATACATAGAATTGCAGAAATAATTGAAGAAGGTATTCAGAATAAAAAATATACCGAAGCCTTGTTTATAGATTTCACAAAAGCATTCGACAAAATATGGCATAAAGGATTACTATATAAACTTAAAGCAGCATTCCCTATACAGTATTATCAACTTATCAAGTCGTACATAACGAACAGAAAATTTCGCGTCAAATGTAGTGATGACTACTCTCAGCTGCATCCAATCACGTCTGGCGTTCCGCAGGGTAGTGTATTAGGGCCGATTCTGTATAATATCTACGCAGCAGACCTTCCCACCGAAGGAAATATTGAAGTGGCTACATTTGCCGATGACACAATGCTAATTTCGCAAGACAAGAGGGCTGATATTGCAGTTGCTGAGCTACAGAAAAGCGCGAATACGGTTCTACAGTGGGCTCAAACGTGGAAACTCGAAGTGAACCTGGAAAAGTGTAGTCATGTATCATTTACCAAGAGAGCTGAGCACCAGCTCCACCTAACACTGGGTGGTAACACTATACCAAGAAGCAATAGTGACAGATACCTAGGAGTTCACTTAGACCGTACCTTAAGCTGGAGGACACACGTACAGAAATTAAGGAATAAGCTTGATATTAAATTAAGATCGCTATATTGGCTAATAGGATATCATTCGAACCTCTCCTTAGCTAATAGGGTCTTAATATACAATGCTATCCTTAAACCTACGTGGACTTATGCAGCACCAATTTGGGGCTGTGCAAAGAAGTCAAACAGAAATGTGATACAGCGATTCCAGAATAAAACGCTACGGTTGATATACAGAATGCCGTGGTATGTTACCAATGAGGCTATTCATCGAGACCTAAGAGTCTGTACTGTCGATGAGGCTATAAAGCAACGCGCTCGTAGTCATGCGTTACGCCTCTGTGGACATAGTAACGAGCTAGTAGCTGCCCTTCCGGACAATGCAATAACAAGAAGACTGGAAAGAACTAGGATCCGTGATCTAGTATAAGAGATGGGCTGAATACATCAATGGATGTATTCTCCACTCAACTGAATACATTGAGTCCATTCGCAGATAGCCAAATAGGCTAGGCACGAATCGGCAGAAGTAGTAAAAAAAAAAAAAAAAAAAAAAAAAAAAAAAAAATTTGGTTAGCGGTACTGAATGCATTGTTAGTATTACTTAAGGGAATACCGGAGATAGAAGTATCCAGTTGAGTCAGGCGTAACTCCTTGGTAGATGAAAACGGAGGAGGGGTTAAAGGACTAGAGGGCTTTCGCTTAGTTGCAGGATCTATATCCATTAGGCTGATCGATAAACTGCTATTTGAAAGTTTATTGGGGGAGGCCGCTGAACGGCCACCTTTCGAAACGCTCATTTACGCTCAAGCAAGGAGGTGATAGAAAAAAAATAATTATAAAGAGTTAAAATAAACAAGCGAGAAAAAAAAAAAAAAAAGACGGAAGAATGCAAGCGTATTTGAAACTACGAACCAACAAAGTTAAATCAAAAATCCCGAAGCAACAGTTACGAGTAATAAAAGGAACGAACTCACCGCTCTGGTGGTGATAAAATCTGAACACAATAGAACACGTCTTTATCACTGATAACTAAACCAAAAAAATTTGATTACCAAATGAATTCTGGTTTATGTATGTCATATTTCACACTAATAATAACAGATTCCAAGTAATTAATGCGTGTTACATAACGTGTAGGGTTTTTTTTCTTTTTTTTTGTGCTCGTCAACCGCGGAGTGCAGGGTTAAATATCTAGCTCTTAAATTTTTTTTTTTCAGGTGAATATATTCTAGGAAAAAATAAAAAAGAATAAAAGATAATTTGTATCGCAAATACAGCAAAGCAGTTGAGCATGATGTATCAACCCCGCCAAGGATTTAATATGATAAGTATGAATTACCGTAATTTCAATTTACATAATACTAAATTTGAAAAAAATATTTCCTATGAATTTTTTAAAAATAATTTTCTCTAAAGCTAATTGACCAGGGCCAGTCGATTAAACTCAAACGAATGGGCCCCGTTAAAAATAAACATAAAAATGGAAGAACAATTTCTTAAAAGTAATAAGCAAATTTTTTACTAGTTTTTCATAATTATTAAAATTAATTTATTTTCCATATTTTGTGAATGTAAAAATTTATTTTAAAGCACATGGACTTTTTCTCCAAGCAGAAAATCTGCCACAAAGGGAATTATTACCCTAATTTACTAATTTTTTCCGAAATTTTTTATTGAAATGACCCGCTAAACGAATACATAATAATCAGCACTTCAAGTCTTTATAACAGGAAATAATTCTTTTTGCGATATACGAACGAAAAAGAAGCATTAAAAACTGCTTGTTTATTTTCTAAACAAATTAATTACTAATTTCACGGGTGTTTTTTTGATTCAATTGTTATTTTACTACTCCGTAAATATGATATTAATTGAAGAAAAAAAAATTAAAAACTCACTAAAGCTAAACTAGTTTTACTTGGAAAAAGGACGAAGTCGGAACATAACGAGGCTGAATCGAGTTGTAGCCGAAACGTGTCGGGACCGAATCGTCAAAACCGAAACGATATGACTCCCCAGGTAAGTATAAAAAGATTATAAAAAAGATTATAAAAAACTGTGATTACTTTTGTATTCGGCATAAACATGCAGGTTACTAATTAAGCAAAAGTATCTAGGAAATAAAAAAAAATATCGCGATACTGCATTTTTCATTCTACGAAAACTATCCGCCGAGGTATGCCAGTTTACTAATTAATAAATATCCTTCAAAACTTTCAATTATAATATGTATAGAAACTTCCGCTGACTGGCTTGGAATGTTAATTTTTCCCACACTAAAGTTAATAAACATTATATAATTAATAAGTAATTAATATTTTTAAGTCAATTTTAAAAACGGAGAATGTGTCACTTTATATATTTTTGCTTGTGCGCAATTTCAGGTAAGTATAAAAAGATTATAAAAAACCGTGATTTTAATTCGTCGTTTAGTCTAATAAGTCCATGCTATTCAATAGGAGTGTTATTTTAAATTGATTAAATCATTCGGCAATCATTTCGCTGTGGATGTATCACATATATTTACAGTTTGCCACTTCAGTCAAGTGTTTATAAATATTATCCACTTTTTTTTTCAATAAAATTTCCCCGAAATACATTTATCGGGAATATTGAAACAAATGCAAGGTTTGAAAGCACCTTTCTTATTGTCTTCATTAAAATTTTTACCAACATAAAGTAATCAGTCCAGTGTTTTGATAATCGAATTGCTGTTTTTGGCCCAAGGTGGGAGGGGGAGGGGGGTCTGTAATTTTTTTGCAGTAATTTTTTGATTTCGCGAAAGGACTCCTGCATTTTATTTTATATTTCGAATTTCACCTTTTAAGGTTAATCTGGTGATGAGTTATGATTTTTTAAGTGATTTTTCGGGTCGTTTTAAATACCATATTATATATATTCTTGACTGGGTTTTTTGCCGTCCAGGGTAATCGGCCACCTTGAAGTTATGGATCGTTTTAAAGAAAATTTTAATTGTAATTTATGTTGCAAATTTGAAGCTTATAAGTCAAACTGTTCGTGAGTTTTTGATTTTTATTTGATGCTTTTGTCGTTTCTGAACCATCTTATTAGGATTCCGTACATTATATGTGTACGGAATCCTAAAAAATGAAAAGATACCGATATTGCACCGATTATTAATATTAATCATCTTCATCCGCTTCGTATTACTAATGTTAACGGCACACCGAAGTCATTATTTCAAAAAAATAAAAAACACGTTAAAGAAATAAATAACCCAATAAAATTATGTAAAATATGTGTTTTGTGATTATAACATGCTGTACACGTGAAAAAACTAAATCTTTAAGTATTTACGGTATTTTTTACGTGGAATTTGTGATAGCAGCGAATGGGGGTAATGTAGAAATAAATTTGGTAACTCGCGTTTCTCACTAAATACAAATGATAACGGATAATACCTGAAAATCACAGCAGGTAGTCCGTAAAAAAGTCTGAGTAAAAACCTTCGGTCGCTACCGCCCGAACGATCCACGCCCGAAAGATTCCGCCTAAACAATCAAGCCCGAAAGAGTGGCCCCAGTTCCGGAATAATGTTCAGATTTCGACAGTGATGAGCTCGTAAATCACACTGTGGGAAATTCAAAATTACCTTTATTCTAATCTACACATCTCCATAGGAAACTAACGTTGGTAATATTTCATCATTCGTGTTCATCGTTTCTTTAGTTTAAAATATTTTTCCTTTAATTTCGAAATTTTGGGAGTTCGTATTTTCTTTATATTCCGATAAAAATTTTTTCACTAATTTCTGTCTGATTAAATTAAGTAAAGAAAGTTAATGTCTAAGGGGACTCCCTTTTTTTAAAGGTTACCTAATAACTACTCACAGTCAGTACTCAATAGTGTTCATCGGGACTTATATGAAACTTCACTGACCAATTCAATTTTTTTTAGTAAATAAAGAATCATTCAAATCATTTCACATACTCAAAAATTGTATGCAGTAATTAATATTTTAATTTTTTGTCTTATTAAAAATTTGTTTTTTCCAACTTATGTTTCCGTGGTATAAATTGATAATGTGTTAAGTCAATCGCGTCTATTATTATACTAGTATTACTACAAATTTCTCTAAATAATCCCTCTCTATTTAACGTTTGTATATTTAAAAAAAAAAAATGTGTATATAAAGGTGTAGGGAACTCACTTAGTCAATTTAACACGTCTCGGCATGAAAAGCGATTTTCTACCTAGTTTGCATATTTTAATAATATAATTCATATCTTTTTTAACCAAAAACCGTGAAAAATCACTAAGCGCAACAATTAAATTCTATTTCTTTCGATTCAGTTCAATCGTTAATGTACACTTTTAGGCGGTAAACTTAAGATCATTATTTTTCCTTTACTCCTTTTATTTATTATTATCGAAACACCTCGATAGTATTAATAAATAAGCTGTTCTTTTTCTTTTATTTTTCATTTTTTTCATTTTGTTTCATTTTCTGTGTAAGTTTAGTTTATTTTTATTTACATAACAATTTTTATTTATATTATATTCTGACGATTTTTGGGTAATTGTTGTTGCACACTATTGTCGTCAGTTTATTTACTTTTTTTTCTAATTAATTTTTTTATCTTCTTGCTTCATCCTGCTCTGCCTTAGCTATCACTTTTCACTTTTTGCTTTCGCTTCCATGTGTGTACATTCGCTTATTCAAAATAATTTTTTTCTACCTATTCTTATATCAAATTATTAAAATTAAATATCTTTAAATTTTACCTACTATTTCGTTCAAGGTTCGTTTATATAATAATAACTATTTTATTCTTCCTTCAATACTTATATTATTATTTTTTTACTAATTCTTACGCTAGTGCTTATATATAAAAGGTTTCTTTTTTCTTTTTTTTTTGAATTACAACTAGTCTTTATGAACACTGTTCAGCAATTTTGACGTAAGAGCATTGATGTGAAGAGACTATCCATCCGGGGTGACAGGAGCCTCAAAAGAATGTGTATAAAATGACGGTTAAATAATATCATAGAGCTTATTCCACCTCAGCCTTTTTGTGTTGCATGAATTATCTAAAATAGTAATTGCTTCCGTATTTTGGATGTTTGTGTAATCCGTCTTAGTGGGGCGAAGAGCATATCGTTTGATTTCTGTCATTACAGTAGGAACATTTAGATCTTTATGCAAGTTGTCATTTCTCACGAACCAGGGCGCATTCGTTATTAGATGAAGTATTTTATTTTGACATTTTCATATTGTTATTTTGATGTGAGTACATTTTGCGCAACTCCGTAACTGAGCGCCATAGCTCCAACTAGGTTTTATAATCGCTTTGTAGATTAGCAATTTCTTATCCGTTGTAGCCATTTTTCTAAGGAATGGCGTCCATGCTTTATTTTAAAAAATGGCATGGCTGGCCTGTGGGCAGTGTGCAACAGGTGTAGTAAATGTTACACATGTCAAATATTGGTGCGGGACATTGTGTATGTATTACTGTTGAGATACATGTTTCCTTTAAAAATTGTATATAATATATAAAGCGTATATATCGTTTTATAAATATATACATATATATGTATGTGTATATTAATATATTCATTACTGTTGTGTTGTATTATTCTGCATGTAAAATTATCTGTTGTAATTTTTATTCTATCTGTATATATATATATATATATATATATATATATGTATATGTTTAATTGTTCGTGTTCAGTAATAGAACCGATAAAAGAGAGATTCGCGTAAAATTTGTTCGTTTTTCCGATCATCTTTCGTGTTTTTTTCACTTACACGCAAGTTAGTTTAAAATTTCGGTCGACAACACATGCACTTATAATATTATGTTTATATCACTTTATAATCTTTATATTATTCAACAAAATTGCTTTTATGTTTACTAGTTCTTAATTTTTAAAATTATTTTATTTAAATATCGACTTAATTTCTTTCACTAGTGGCAAAAAAAAAGTATCAAAATATAAAGTTTAATAATTAAAATAAATACAAATTTATGAAAACCGTGTATTAATAAATATCGCAGTTAAGAATATTTTCTAAAATAATTGTATAATAAAGAAATGAATTTCGGAACTTTTGTTATTTTTTCCAATTAAAATATTTATATATTCTCGACGAAATATTTAGAATTACTATACATCATTATCGTTTAATTATCATTTTTAGGCGGAAAAAAGTTGTAGAATATTAAATTAACGAATGAGGTGAATCCAAAGGGAAAAGTATATCGAGGATAATTCCTGTGAAACTTTGTGAACATTTTATAGTGTAAAATCGACTAACTGGATAATAATTTTATTATACATGGATTTAAACGTAATATTATTTATGCGCGCTTTGTAGATTAAATGATTCAGATGAATCGTCCCACGGTAATGCGGAGTTACCACGTCGGGAATCACGCAATAAAACTGCTTATTCCCATAAGCAAACTTTATGATGTTAAACCACTGCTATCGAGCTGGCGAACATCGTTCCGGCAAAACCGCACAGAAGAAGTCGTAACAGCTCGTCTAAGAATTGGACACACCAGACTGACGCATAACTACCTTCTTCAAAGCACCGAACTGCTTCTCTGTTCAGAACAACAATGTCAACTGTTAGTACACCATATATCAATTGATTGTCGGAAATACCAAAAAGACAAACGGACCTATTACGGTTGTAACAATTTAAGCATTAAAATTATTATGTGTTAGCCGACAATGCGAGTAATATTAGCATCTTACTAAACTTTCCAAAATGATGTACATAATAAATTACTTGGCAATTTTCTCGCAGGATGTAACCTCGGCGGTAAAGCAGATCAACCGTCTAAAAAAAGTAGCAGAAAAAACTGATTTACAGATTTCCTTCGAGAAAACAGAATATATGACAAACATTGGAACCTCCTCACTTCGATATACCTATACAAAATATGGAAAAATCAGAAAAGTTAAAAATTTCAGATACATTCGGCAAAACAGATTGGACGGAGAAGCACTGAAAATAGTCGATAAATACTAAGATAAGACATTACAACACAGTGTCATTAAACCGCAATTTCTATATGCAGTTAAGTGCCTAGAGCTAAGTGATATAGGAAAGATTGAAATATTGGAAAAAAAGGAAAGGAAGATCATAAGAAAAATTCTTAGCTGTCGATAAATGTGGGAAACATACAGGAACAGGTCGAACGAAGAAATACACATACATAGGAGAGTAGAAAAACTATCCGACGTGATGAGAAAAAGAAGGTTGGCATTTTATGCGCATATCCAGAGAGTGGATGTTAACTAAAAGAATCTTTCAACATCATTTTGGTAAATTGAAGTCGAGGCCGAGGTGGTTATACGAAAAAAGATCTTAATGAAGATACATACATCAACTATTGAAAACAGAGCAGAATTTAGAAATGAAATGAATTCGATGGCTTTAAAAAAATCAAAAGTAACAAAACAAGGCAGAATTGGACAGACGATGGGAAGAAAAAGCACCGTGAAATAAGGAAGAAATACTGGGAAGAACGGAAAAGTTTGCTGTTTTCACTGGCGAAGAGATGAAGAAGAAGAAATTATAGTTTACAGTAATGATGCTTTTGACCAACGTCCGTCGTTAAATAAAAAAAAAGAAAAAAAATTCATCGATAATGTGACAATGTAAATGAACAACATTATGCATCCAAAAAAAAAAAAAAAAAACCTATTAAATCGTTACTAATGAAGAATATACGATAACTTTTTTAATCAACATTAAAGTTATGCAATTATGTTGCGGTATATTATAATATACACATTTAAATTTATTAACGTAATGATTTTAGCATTTTAAATTGATTTTCATGTAACGTAAGAAATCAGTTAACTTTCAAAGCGATTGAATTTCTCACGGAAAGACGTTTTAAGGATGACAAGATCGTAAGTACCACTAATGTGACGTAACCATTACAGCGTAATTTACAAATTAAATTAGCACATTGGTATTACTTTGACCGCTTTTGTTATTCCCGTTTAGCTCAATCGCTGTGCACACACGCATATTTTTGCCTTCTTTCTTTTTTCGGCGTACAAGTTCATCACCGGCGGTTATTCTCTAGCTTTCTAGTTGGTTCAACACTTCTCACTTTATCGTTGCCCACTGCAACAAGAAGTATGATTTGAAGTCGTCAGTATTTTCGTTCATCAGCAATAACGAACAGTGATTATATATAGGTAATTATATACTTTTATACTCATTCGATATTTTCTTAACTAATTGTAAGTAACCAAAATTTTCGTTGAAATTAAAAACTTTTTAGAATTATTCCGAGCGCTCTTTAATAAAGAAAATTAAAAAATTATTGCTTATATTCTATTTTTGATTTCAGTCTCATTTTTAAAATGATTCGCATTTTAAAATCTTTTTTCTTGTTTTTTTCTTGTTTTTTGTTTTGTTTTTGCACATGGTGTAATTTTTGATAGCCATTACTTCTTTAAGCAGGTCTTTCTACAGTGTTTTTTATATTATCAAAAACCGTACAACTATCATTTTTAATTTTTTTAAATTGAATTTAACATAATTAAACTTTGTTTTTGCTTCCTTTTTTCTTATATAAGTTTTTAAATTAATTTCTCGTTATTACTTAATTTCCAGCGATATAGGAATTGTTCGATTACATTATCCAGACAAATTACATTGATATATTACCTTTTTTTTTTTTTTCTTTTTCATGATACAACATATTTTCAGCTCCCAATGTGCTGAGTCATTCCCATTGGTAGAGTAACCTAAAAAAAAAAAAAAAAAAAAAAAACTACAAAAAATTATCAATTTTTCTCAATATAAAAAGCGAAATTTCTCGTGCTCTTTGCCGGCAAATAATTTACCGCTCGTGATAGTCAGTAACAATATTTGATACTACTGATGGTAGTTTTTTTGTTAGTTTTTAATATTTAATGTTTTCATCTGATTAACTCACGCAGCCACACGCTGCTACACGCTGCCACCGCGGAGTTAATGATATTCGACTGACATAGCGGTAAACTATTAATCCCGCTTTAGCTGTGCAGATAGTAATGTAATGTGGTTTTGATTGGATGTGGTAGAAGATAGAAATTAAAATAACGGAAAGAATTTAATAATTAAACTACCATACATACAAGCAGATATAAATAGAATTTATTTTATATTTTCGAGATAATTTAAGTTGCATTTTTTAAAAAATTGATAAAAAGCGTTGTATTTCGAAAAATTTGAAAATAAAAACTTTTTCTTTTCATCATATGGGTTTCTTTTTTTTGCTCATTAACCAGGGACTACTACTCGGGAAAATTTAATCGAATATTATTAAAAAAGAAAAAAAAAAAAATATATATATATTAACATGAAGGATGGACTCTTGTTAAAGGTTAGAAATGACTAGGAGAAGAAGTGGATGAATAGTAGAGACCATAATTGAACGGCCAAGTACAGGAAACTCGCGGAACCAGAAAGATAAAATTGAAAAGGGTAAAATGAAGTTTATTACAAAAAAATGGAGCGCAAATATTCTATCAAAATTTTAAATATTTTACATAGCAAAAAGAGCTTCTTTTTCCTTTTTCTTGTTTTTTTTTAGGCGCGAACAACTGTGTACACTAACTTAAGTGTCTTCTGTTTTTAGTCATTTAACGTGTATATTATTTCTCTTTTTAATCTAACTACTCCTGATAATTCATGCATTTTATCGTACGCGGATGATCTGGTAGTTTATAATAAAAATAAGAATTAAACGAATTGTTATTGTGAGCATCAGAATGCGATTTCTATTTACATCGAAACTCATTCCAACTTTGGACTGGACATTGAGGTCACTAAATCAACTTCTTCCATTTATTCTACTAGACTCTTTACTTCCAAGGTTTTATATATTCAGATAGGAAATGAACAGATCCCTCTAAAATCGTACGTTAAATATTTACTTGACTTGGGCCAAACATATACAGATTCTACAAGTAAAAATATTAAAAATACTCAATTCCTTTAAATCGATAAGTAGCAATTCATGCGGTGGAGACCCGTTTGTTCTAGAGTTACTTTTTAAGTCCTAAATTCGTTCTAGATTAGATTATGGTGCATTTTATTATGGTTCTGCGTCCAAGAGCACAACTTATCAAACCTGGAAGTCCTACAAAACATTTGTCTAAGATATATTACCGGAAATGTCATTTCTTCCCCTGTCTCGTGTCTCCAAATAGAGACTAACATTTGCCCTTTATTTATTAGAAGAAATCTTTTAGCAGATAGATTCTAATTGAAATTTTGTAATTATCGCTTTCCCGCATTAATCGCTGATCTAAATAGAATTAATACGCAGTGGAGGTTTGTTTCTTCTAAAATGCCTGTCCTGGCTAAGAGAATATCCTTATATTACAAATATAGCCCAGCACTTAATAGTTCCGGCTTGTTATTTCAATTTACCCTATGAAATTAAAAGCGGGAGGAAGGCAGCAAGGAATGATTAAGACGCAAACGCACAATGGCGACAACAGCAGAACGAGGAAGTGAAGGAAACAGAAGGAACCAAGGATTGGAAGGAAGATTAAACGGACAAATAAAAGGAGCGACAATTAGAAAAGGAGGAAGGGTATATATCCGACCAAAATCTGAGATGGAAATCTAAACACAACGGCAGGAGATTAGAGGATGGGATTTTTTTTTGAAGAAGAAGGAAGAAGAAGCAGCAACCCGAGCCAAAGAATCGGCCATCTTATTACTAGAGATGCCACAATGGCCAGGAACCCACTGCAAGCCAATATGAATCCCATGGAGAGAAAAGAGAGTCCAAATGAGAGAACATATGCGGAGAATAGTAAAATCACACGAATGATCAGAAAGAGGAGAGGAGATGGCTTGAAGAGCACTCGTGGAGTCGGAAATTATCAGAAACTGGGAAGAAAGACGATTGGAGGAGATAAAAATAATGGTACATAAAACAGCCATTAGCTCAGCTGCAAATATCGAACCGAAAGAAGGAAGATAGAAGGAGTCAGAGAAGTTATAATTTGGAAGAATAAAAGAAGCACCAACACCATCAGGTCCCTTAGAACCATCAGTGAAAATGTTTACATGAGAAGGAAAGAGAGAATTGACAGTACTATAAAATTCATGTTTAATCACAACTGGAGAGAGAGAGATTTTGCAATTGTAGGCACGCGATAGCCTAGTTGCTAGAGCGCTTGACTTCCGATATGGTGGTCACGGGTTCGATCCCGAGCGACGACAAACTTATTACAAGAATTAAATAAATAAATAATCGCTAATAATCACGTGGAAGGCAGCGGCAACTCACCACGTACACCATGATATGCGCGCTAGGTCAGTACACAGCAGACACACACGGGCTGCATTTGTAGCGCGATAACAAGCGGCTACAATCAGTTCCGAGTGTAATCTTGCGCCTATACACTAGCATCACATATAGCAATTGCCAAGAACGCTACCTGTTCTGTACAGCTAGATTGTACAGATAGGTAGTCTCGACGCTCGTAATCGAGCTAACGAACGAATAGAATAGGCAAATACTATGGGAGGATGGAAGAGATCGCTGAAGTTAAAGGATAAATAAGGGATACTATTAAAGGAAATTGTATACGGCCAAAATGAACGAAGACGAAAAGAGATTAGGGACAAGATAGGAATTTTCCTAAGCACAAAGCGCCAAATTCCGAGAAATTGAAAGGTAGGAAAAAATGAGAGTAGAAGATGAGAGTGAAAGACGTTTAGCAAGGAAGCGATAGCCTAAATAAGATCTGCGAATAGACAGGGGAGGTGCATTCGATTCAGCAAGCTGTGCTGGAATAGGAGAGGATTTAAGAACACCAAGAAAAAGTCGAAGGCAGGAGTTTTGGATCACATCAAGTTTAGAAAGACGGGACTTGGAGGCGCAGGCGTAAATTAACGAACAGTAGTCAAGCTTGGAGCGGACGATGGATTTATACAGAAGAATACGAATGTAAAGGTCACCACCCTATTTAGTAAAAGACAGGGCCTTCAGCAAGTTCAACCGTTTAGTAGAGGAGGAGGAAAGATGATATGTTCGGAGAACTTCAGGCGACTATCGAGAAAGATACCAAGATAACGAAAGCAATTAAGGATAGATTAACAGAAACAGAATTATATGGACGAAGGGTAAACATAACGTAGGGGTGAAATCGAAAGATTAATTGAAGCAAGAGTACTTTCAAGCAAACTGAGGGACAAATTGAGAGCTCCATTAACTGCATCAATATCGCGGGAAGTGGAAAAGAGCAGAATATCATCAGCAAAGAATAAAAAGTGGAAATTTAAAGGAAGGGAAAGCAATATAAATGTTTAAAAAAGTAAAACCTGGGGGGTCAACCTTGAGGAAGACCGCAGAAAACCCTTCTAGAAGCATCAAATAATGGAGGAGAGAAATGGATAGAACGATTGGACATGAGCTTAATAACAAGGGAAGTGAAATTGTCTGGAATATTAATTGCTGTCATTTTATCTCTTAAAGTTTGGAGATGGGCATTGTCAAAAGCACATGAGACATCGATGAAGGAAGCCAGAGTATAATGTTTTTGGATAAAAGACAGAGGGCCAATACACGGCCGAAAGCCGAACATATTGTTAGGAAGCACATTATGGTATTCCAACAACCAGACAAGACGTTTGTTCAGCATACCCTCAAACAATTTTCTGATGCAGGATGCCATGGAGATGGGGTGTAAGGAAGAATTTTTCTTAGGAATAAGGACAATGATGAAAGAATTCCAAGAGGGGGGAATTGTACCCCTGGAAAGGAAAGAATTGGAAAAATCGAGAAGAAAGTTAAGGGATAGTTTAGATTTTTAAGAGCTATGGTATACCGTCAAGACCTGGAGTAGGGCGAGAAGATTTGGATAAAACAAATATTAATTCATTAAGATTGAAAGCCGAAGTAAGGAAGTGGGAAGGAGGGGAAGAGATTCTCGGAGAAGTGCTGGAGTGCAGTTCATCAAAGGAAGGAACGTAAGCAGGAGCGATAGAATCAATGAAGGATATTAGGCTATTCTCAGATACATTAGAAAGAGAAGGACGTTCAGAGGATGGAAATTTAAAAGCTCTAGCCACCCTTCAAATATGTGAGAGAGGGATATTTCTAGAAAAGGAAGAGCAGAATTTTTTCCAAGAGGCCTTCTTCACGGCTTTAAGAATAAACCTAGCCCTGGCGTTGGCTTGTTTATGAGCCAGAAAATTTTGGGTCGTAGGATTAGAACGATAGATTCTGAAGGCGGAACGACAATGGTTAAATGCGGCGTTACACTCCCCATTCCACTAAAGAGATGAGGTCGCACAACGATAAGTGGATGCAGGAGAACGACGAGGAGGAGAAGATAGAGAAAGAACAGACCTGATAGAATGAGAGAAGAAATTATAGAGAGATATGGAATCACAATTAAGCTGTGGATCTGGGAGTGACGAACTAACAGAAGAACGAAAAAGAGTCCAATTGGTTTTGCTGAGATTCCATCGAGGAGAATGGAGAGGCCTGGGATAATTTAGAGAAGGAAGACTATCGGGTGTAATTATTATGGGAACATGGTCACTGCCAAAAAAAAACCTAAAGGGTTCCCCAAGTAAAGGTAAGACCAATAGAAGGAGAAGAAAGAGTTAAATCAAAAGATAAAAGCATTCCTAAAATAGGTTGGGAAAAGATCATTAATAAACACCAAGTTGTCAGAAAGGATAGTATTCCCAACGATGGAACTATTATTATTGTAGAATGTGCAGTCCCACAGAGGAGAATGAGCATTCCAATCCCCACTGATAATAAACATTGAAAAATGTAGAAAGAGGGAAGTGACGAAGATCATAAGTAAGAGGAACATAAATCGAAACAACGTTAATAGGACCCATAGAAGGAGAATTTATGGAGATGTGAACGATGTTGGGAATATTAGGAGTAAGAGGAAGGTTGAGTGAAATCTCGTGAGAGCGGAATGGAATACCATTTCTAAGGCTAGCCATCATCGCGATCACTTCTGATTACCTTGAAGCCTCTAATGTTAAAATCCATGTCTGACCGAAGCCACGTTTCAGAGATGAGAACAACTTGGATATTATGAAGATCCAACAAACCCTCCAATGAATTTTTATTGGCTCTGAGACTACGACAATTTCATTGCAGTAGATTAAACACAGCCGGCATAATAGAGCTAAAGAAGAATTAGGAGCAAAAGAGGTAAATGAAATAGGGAGCAATAGGAGGGCACGATGAAGGAAATAAATGCAAAGCATTTATATTAAAATAACTAAGATAGGTAGATAGAGAAGAAAAAAACAATTGACTATAATGATTAGAATTCAGAAGAAAGTGAGTCAGGGCAGCTAGATTATAGAGGAAAACAAAGAGTAATAGAAAGGGAGATGATAAAACACATTTGGGAGCAGAAATAAAGGAGATATATACGAAGATTTCGGGAAAACAGGAAAGAGGTATGAAAACATCCAAATAAATAAAATAAAGTCAGTTAAAGTTGGACCATTGCACTTAAAACTGGAGCTGAGTGTTACGAAGCTATAGCTATACACTCCAGCTAGTCTCACAACTGTGTAAATGTAATAGTAAATGTGGAAAAAAAAAAAAAAATATCCCGAATAGAACTCAGCCCACAGATTGAGTAAGTCAACTCGGCGTGAGCTCATTCGAGAAAAAAATGAGTAGAAAAAAAGTACCAAAGCTTTGTTATACGTCTAAACTTGAACAAATAGTACTATGTACTTTTCTGGCTTATATCATTGATATGTAATCAAGAAGCTTTTGAAAAAATCTGATCTGTAGGTTAACGAAATGTGAAAAAAAGTAATTTCGTAAAAACATAATATGAAGTTAAATATTGATGAATTTTGATACACTGCAAAAATATCTATAGTTCAATTATGGGGGAAACGGGAACAATAGGTTTCTCTTTTTGAGAAAAGTAATAATAAAGAACAAAAAAAAAAGCGTTATAGGGACAGAATTTTGTAATGTATATACATATATGTATACACAATTGCGAAGTAATTTGTGTGACTTCTACTGACAGCCACAATGCATTTTTTTCGGGTTATTTTTGTTTTTCCGATATTTTGTAATTTTTTTTCTTTTTTGTTTCGGAACATGTGTAGTGCGCCGCGCATATAACCTTACGTATGCAACATACCTTTTTAGTTACTTTTGTCTTAACTTGCGCGCACTCCGCCTGAATTAGAACAAAGTGGCAGTGTTAAGAAGCTGTTCAATTCATCAATTCATGGAATGTTTCTCAATGGTCGTCAATCTTTGTTGATACAGATATGTAGTTAATTATAATCGACCGTTTTAGTGAATCGAGCATCATCTTCAACGAGAATGTGTGATATATAGAGTTACTATTAATATACTTTTCATTGCTTATTACTACTGTATATATCATGTTAATATTCACTCTTCTATGTTAATTATACAGGCGAACTTCAAATTTATTTCTGCTTAACGTTTATATTAGTATGTGTGTGTACATTCATAGGTAAATGCGTATGTACAGGTGTGAATGTATGTGTACATATGAGAGTGTACGTACATATGCGTAGACATATGAGTCATTATAAATATGAATGCACATGTGTGTGTTTTGTGCGAGTATTAGTGTTCGTACACAGATATATATTTTTTCCGTTCGCACGAATTGTAAATATTGGCTAGGTTTCTCATTAACCTGGCCTATGTACTACTGTATTGTACCCTGCTGCTCACGTATTTTGCATATAAGCAGGAGTTAAATATAGATCCTTTTTTTTAAAAAATTAATTTGAAAAAAAAAATTATTATTATTATTAATTATTATTAGAGCACAGAACGAGTATGATAAATAGTTTATATCATTGTGTACCAGCGTTGTAGGTTTAAATTTTTATATTACAAAATCACCAAAACCAACTGCACACGAAGGACTTTACCGGGGGCCCTTTGGCATAGTTTTTAAACTGTTTCCTGTTAATTACATACATCATTCGGGATTGAAAAGGCAAGATAAAAAAAATATCCCTTATTTCTGATTCGCTAGCGAAACTTAATTAAATCGAATTAAGTATTATTATTCATCCGGGTGGAAAGAATCGGTAATTTTCCTGATCCTTAAAACAAGCGAGAATCCAGCACATGCGCGTCATATTGACTTTGGTAACCTTACGCAGCATTATTTTTAACATATTCAAGATGCTGCTAAAATAGTTTTCGTGCTAACAATTCTACTATCCACTAAATCCATGAAATTGTCAAGAAAATATCCGTTGCTTTAGAAGGTATTTGCTATTTGTAACACGACACCAATTATGGGGAGTTATTGTGAAGTTAAATCCGTAATAACAAATGGCATATGTTAGTTAGTAATAATTCAACTTTTGAAACTTTTCAAATGAGGAATAATGCAAAACCTAATCTAGAATCTGCCAGATTTATTTTCCTTGAAGAACATATTACGGTTGCTTTCGGACTATATGCAGTGTATAGACAACTGTAGCTGTTCCTTTTACGGACGATATCTGCAGATTACTAGCAAACGAAAATTCACGCAATACTGTAAAATGGAAAAATTAAAACCGCAGAAGTTATTGAAAATACTTAGATCTAATATTGTCTAGAAAACGTGGTAGCGAAGTCGATTTGATCAGTTTTAATACTATTAACAGACGATGCATGAGGCAAACTGTTCCGTGGAAGACGTATTTTACTGACAAAACGGTATAAAATAAATTTACTCTTCTAAAAACAATAATATCGACATTTCGTCCGTTAAATCTAAAGCAATCTGATAAGTACGCTCCACCTGATATTACTAATAACTAGAGATCGAATTTATATAAAAAATCAACTTATTCTTACTTCGACAGATCAATTTTTCCAATAATTTTTTACGTTTTGGGACATTAGGAGTTCAAAAATGCATTGCGTATTTTCTTATATGTTTTGACAAAATTCTTCTGTTTTTGCGAATGTTTTACATATTTCGTCTTTTGTTCTTTACATTATTTTTTTTAAATTTACAATTGATCCTTTCTAAGAGAGCGGTACTTTCGTTCTTTCAAGGATTTTTTTATTATTTTCATTAAGTTTGACAATAAAGGGCGTTTACGAATGTTCATCTTTATTCATTGGTTCGGTTAGAGAAATAAAAAAAATATCGGGCGGGAAAATGAGACTGTATTATAATAAAAACTGATAAAAAAAAAAAAAAAATTGTAGTTAAATATTCAATATTTGCTATGGGTGAGATTTGCTCGTTTGTCTAATATCAAAAACTACACTATTAAATATCGTGCAATGATAAAATTTTACGAACTTTTTTTAATATTTGTCGTTTTTCTTTTTCCACCGTATTTCAAAATCCGACCAATACACCTATGTGGCTTTCCACCCTATCTTTCTTGCTCCCCGTGTTTTAGGAAGCTTTTCGAAAATTTTCAACCTGCTACGTAATAATGTGTTCGGTTCCTGACGGAGATGTGCCTCACCAGACTAAAACTACAATTTCATCCCTTTTCCATCTCAATTTTCACCGTATATTTTCAATCGCGATAAGCTGCCTTATTTTTCTTTCAGTTTTTCCAGTTTCCTCCATTCTATAAAATGCCTTTCTTTATATAAATCCGTTCCTCAGCACGCTCTCGAAATTGAATTCTCTAATGCTCTAAGCTTAGTTTTCTCTACTCATGTCACTACCACCGGTTTTTCAAACATCCAAATAAAGTTGGTTTTGCCTCTTTCCTCCTGCTCAGTTTTTTATTTTGCTCCTATTTAGTTTCCCCGAGTCTTCAAAATCTCCGACTTTAAATGTGTTAAAAATCTCATCTTCTCTCCCTTTTCCCCTTCCCACTCATGTAATACTTCTCATACATTTTCTTCTGCATGACTTTTTCCTCTTTCATTCGATCCGGATCCCGATCTCCTGTGCACTTCTGGCCGTTTAAGCACTGCGGTCAGAAGGTTCCCTTTCCCCTAGTGGTAGATTTTTAGGCGCATTTTCAGCTCGCAGTATTGATTTTCTTTCCATACATAACTCATTTTCCAAAACGATGTTCCCAACTCCTATCGTTCTATTTTTCCATTCCAGCTTCTTTCATATCTCGGTTCAATCATCTCTTACTCCGTCCGTGTTTTTTCGACTTTCACTCTTTAAAACGCTCCATAATCTCGGCTGTTTTTGTCGTTTTCGATTTAATTATAGCCTCCTTTCTGCATCATTTCCCGCGTTTCACCTGCATCTACCCTATTTTGCCTTTTTTACTCCTTTTCTATTGCGGTGCTGATTACATTTCATTTGAATTTTTGGTCTTTTCGCATGAACAGCAGCTGTCTCCCCTTATTCTATCCTACCAAAACCCGGTCTTCTAACTCCTTACAATGCTGCTCACATTTTATGTTCCTACTCGCAAATTATTTTTACTCTCTATCCATAAGCGTTTAAGAATTTAAGAATATACCCCTTTTTATCTCTTTTCCGTTTCTTGGGCTACGCTCTCGTCAAGAAACCAATTTAAAAAAAAATTGCACAAATCAATTTGGGTGCTCTCCATTACCGGAAGAATAGCTCTCTACGTAGTATCCGGAATGTACGGAGTTTCGGTTTTCGCTGTTAATTTAACTTAAGATCACTCTGAGCCGGTTTTAACGATTTTTTTCGACGTCAGGAAGTCACGACAAAAGCAGTCGACTTCTTTTACTTTTTAAAAAGACTTTTTCTTCCTGCACGTTTCTGCTCATTTGCGAGCCCCTTTTTATATATATATATATATATAATCAACCGCCTTCTTCTTTCCGAACCTTCCTCCGTTTGGCTGCATTCACCACCTTACCCTAGCAAAGCATTTACCTTCGTATCTACTCTCACAGCATCGAATATATTTTATCTTATACATTTTTAATTGTGATATACACGCTATTATGTTCAACTGTATAAAGGACGTAAAAGATGCTTGTAAAATGCGCTAAAGGAAAAGTAAGAGTATAAAATTATCCGGAGAATATAACGAAGATTAGTAAAATCAGTACGAAAATCGGGATGCACATTAACGTAATACATTATTATTGGAATAATCTTTGATATGGATTTAATTAAGTGAGATATTGCGCAATACTTTTGCAGATAAAAAAAAATTCTTTTAAAAATGATATCGTATTTAATAGTTTAACTTTTTTAAAGGTTGATGAAACATTTGAACAATGACGGAACACGATAACAACGTTAACGAAATTCAAGATGAAATTCAAGATACCCAAGACACACGAACTTGGCAACAACCTATCAAGTGGTTTAATCTTATAGGAATAAGTATTTTGCACATTGGCAGTATATACGCATTGATAACTATAACCGAAGCAAAATTTTTAACCATCGTTTGGGGTAATTTTAGTATATAATATTTACGATTATTATTTATTTGATTATTTCTTTATTTGTTTCGGGTCAATTGACGAACATATTTTCAAAAAAAAAAAAAAAAATAACACCCGGAATTATTTGTTTTTCGTATCCTAATCTGAAACCGTCATTCGATTATGTGTGCGTTGTCGAACACACATTTTATCGCTGAAATGTCGCGACGGTCCAGATCGTTATCGCAAGTAAGCCAGATAAACTTTTTCGCTCGCATGCACTGTTGCAGAATCAAGGAAAAAGGAAATACAACACGCCACGCTTTTCAGTCATATTTTGTTCTGCCAAAGGTGTACAGAATGATACCGGTACTCAATAAAATATTCGTGGCGAAAACAATGCAGAATATGTACATATTTTAGAATATTCTACGGTAAGATTGCAAACACGTTCTCTGGTAACCGAATCTGCATATTAAATTCAGAGCTCTCGTATGGTAAGGTGTAAATCACGAGAATACGGGTCGAAATAAAAGAAATTATGGCAAAAAAAAATATGTATACAACAACAAAAGATACCGAAGAAATCGAAAATAAGAAAAGAAATTTTTTCAAAAAAATCCAATTAAAACAGAAAACGATACAATTTGAAAACAGAAGGAATAAAGATCTGTATAAAGTCGAAAAAGGTGAATAAGAAAGAGGTGAATCTAACTTGTTGACAATATAGTGAGAATGAACAGATTTATATAACATTTGAATATATAAGCAAATAAAGAAAACATTAATCAGTGGTTCAAATAGATAAAGAAAGCTCTGGAAGAATTAAAAAAACTTGTTCTGCTCCGAAAATAAAAACAAGCCGCAAGTAGGAAGGAGATAACCATGAAAAAATGAAGATAAGAATAATTAAACAGCAAATTACACCGTTAAAGTTATTTATGTGACCCATAGGTGGCCGGTTTAAAAAATCAATCTAGTTACGAAAAATAATATAACTTTGTCCCACGGTACCAAAAAAAAAAAAAAAAAAAAAAAAAATTTCTTTAATAAACAAATGCTCTTTGTTTATTTATCTTTTCTTTTTTTTTTTTTTGGTTAATTAAATGTAAGTTTTCTTAATTTATTTTTACGATTTCTACAACAACTTAATTCAACATTTAGATTTTATCCTGCTTTGCACAACATTCTACTTACAAGACTTTTTGGCTCGCATAACTTAACTTATTTATTCTATTTTCATATGCGATAGTCCCAGTCGTGTTACAAATTGCCGGACTTGGAGTTACCACTGGAGCACACAGATTATGGACACATCGTTCCTACAAAGCTAGGAAACCTTTGCAGATAATACTGCTGATTTTATACAGTGCGGCAGGCCAGGTAAACAACAAATTACAAAATTTCATTACCAACCAAATAAAACTACACATGCCGAATAATTAAATATTATAATGACAATATTTCAATTTATGCATTGAATTTTCTTGAAAATTCATTAAAAAAATTATATTTAATTGTGCGTTATTTGTAATTCAATTATTTCTCGAACAAATAAAAAGACAAATTTTTCGCAATCTTCACAACCATAAAAAACTAAACCTTAAATTATATAAACTAGCTGACTCGGCGAACTTCGCACCGCCTCAGAATCAATAAATGTTGTGTTAACTTATTAGCTGAATTAAATACAGTTTTTTATTAAGAATTAATACTCGAAATGAATTAAGTTCAATAAATGTACAAAAATCAAAATGAAAATTATCTGAATTACATTGAAATGAATGTAATTCACGTGGCAGCAAGGCATTAATAAGAAAAATCAGCATAAATTTACTTTAAAAAATTAAAGTAAATTACTTTGGAAACATGTGTTTTTTCGGCCTATATCATCAGTTAACACAGAGTACACACTCAATTTATATACTTTTTAATACTCTGTGCAGTTAACTGATGATGGGCTATACACGAAAAAACAACGTGTTTCTAAAGTAAATTCATTTCTTAAAGTAAATTTATACCGATTTTTAGGATTTTGTATACACATTACGTATGTAATTTCAATAAGATGGTTCATAAACGACAAAAATATTCAATTATACAGTAGAGCTCGGAAACGGTTTGACTTATCAGAATTGGATCATAAATTACAATTAAACTTCTATCTATGACAATTTACAACTTTAAGCTTATTACCCTGGGCGGCAAGAAACCGTTTAGAATATATAATAAGGAACTTGGAACGACCTCAAAAATCACCCTTAAAAAATTCATAACTCATTACCAGATAACCCTTTAAAAGCGAATTTCGAAATATCCAAAAATTACGGTTAAAAAGTTATTTAAACCCCCTTTTTGAGCCAAAAACCGCAAAAAAAATGAATTTTCTTCATAAATTTTTTTTTAATTTCGTATTTTGCTATTCAGGGCGGAGACAAATCCAACAAATCAAAGATCATAAAAATAAATGATTTAACTAACCCGACTTTGTTTTATATATGTATATATATATATACACATATAGTCTGTCGAGCGAAAGAAGTCCGTTCGTAAAACAACCGAAACGCGCTGACGTTACAAAATCAGGAGACCTCACATTAACCTTCAGTCCATATCTAAAATACAAAACTCGCTGTATTAACAGCATGTCGCCTGTCTGGATGTAAACAGGTCGAAGAAAAAGAACGGATGAACGTATAATAGAGATGAAACAAAAACAAACTTACTGTTTTCGCGAAGGGAAGGAATAACAGGAATATGACAATATAATTTTTTGTCGGTAGTTAATGTACCCCCTGTTACTAGTACACTACTTTGAGCAACACTAACGTTTGGCAACGAAATTTAAACGGACTCCTTTCGCTTGACAGACTGTACATATATGTATATGTTTTGTTTTTTGTTTTTTTAATAGCACCTAGTGAATTACATTTATATCAATAGTACCTTTTTTTTTCTTCTTTTTTTTTTTATAATTATTTAACGTGCTTACAGAACAAACTATTTGACTGGGTACGTGATCACAGAGTTCATCACAAATTCAGTGAAACTAGTGCAGATCCGCATAATTCCAATCGAGGATTTTTCTTTGCTCATGTTGGCTGGCTGTTACAGAAGAAAACTCCAGAAGTTATTAGAAAAGGAAAAGAAG
Source organism: Icerya purchasi (assembly GCA_039619475.1). NCBI lineage: Eukaryota > Metazoa > Arthropoda > Insecta > Hemiptera > Monophlebidae > Icerya > Icerya purchasi. The sequence continues at coordinate 502,952,668 of CM077115.1, read as the reverse complement.
TTAATATGTCAGATATAACTAACGACCCGCTATTAATCTCATATTCAAAGTAAGTGAAATTTAATAATTGCTTTCATCGCACCGTGGAATTTTCCAAGTGAGCCATGCCATTTCCTCTATCGGACAACAGTTCTTGACGGTGAAAAAATTAAGAGTATTTAGAAAAATTTAAAAAGAGATGATTTTCTCCATGCTTTAAAAAAAGTTTCATTCGGTTTCAGATACTTTAGTATAAAAATTTCGAGTTGTAAATTCATTATTGCAACCTGTCGTTTAGGTACGTCAGATGTGGAAACAAACGCGACTTTATACTCTGTAAGAAAGGCGCTAACACTAAACCGACTTATGCATTATGTCAGGCTGAACTTTTGGCCAACTACGGAGGATATCCAGAACACACACATGCAATATATAATAAACAAACACGTCTATATAATCGTCTTACAGATTATCACGACTTCCATCCGCCGACAAAGGAAATCTCCAGTAAATGTAAACGCTTGCATCAACGGAACAAATTCGCTTAAAAAAACGGAAAGCAAAAACAACACCGATTACACTGTATACTTAGTGAAGGGTTACCTTAGCAGCGATCTCAGGAGTAGCAACCAATTTGATCAGTTCTCAACTAAAATCATGGAGGTGTCTTAAACACAATGGTAAAGATTTTAAAACGCTGATCAATGCTTTATTTTCTCTATTAAATAGACTACTCCTCCGTAAGATTGCATAATGACATTAATAAAATTACAGCAAATAAATCACTAACAATATATGCTGTTGAACTCCAATGTGATAATATCGAAGAAGGCTGAATTCGAATTATTTATTTACCATCATAAATTAGACGTGGCGCAAATCTGCATTACCCGTCTAATATTAACGATTAGTTTCAACATTGCCAACTGCAATAGTTACTGCACATCTCCCATGCAGATGGAAAAACTCACAGAAGTGTTCCAGTTCTAGAAACCATTATATAGATCAGTCGGGAAGCTCTTTCGCTTCCCTGATTCCTTCGAAGTAAGCCAACTAATTCAATTAACAAGAAACACAAGAGTTAATTAGCAACAAAACAGACTACCATCACTTAAAACGTCAAACAATAAGCTACACAAATGGTTACGCATAAACTCAGTACATAAACTTCAGACGTACACAATTCTTCTCGTAACTGAATCCGGAAGATGGATCAATTTGGAAGACGACGAAATTCTTTCTCAATAAATATTCCAAGCTCCGCTTCATCAGAAATTCCAACGGAGATTGGACTAAAACTGATGATGGCAAAGCGGTGACATTCGGAGTTCAATATATTTCAACCATTCGAAATCACGGGCCAGTTGCAACACGAAGCAGATTAGTTAAAAAATACTTTCTAGGTACCTTTACAGTTAACATGGCCAACTAAACATGTATCACCGAAAGAAGTACAAAACAAAAGTAAAAGTGTATTAAAAGAAAGTATAACACCGGAAATAACCAAAATTATACCGAAAAGAGTTTAATACTTTTAACGTATATTATTCACAACATTATACCAAGAATAGACTATTAATCCATAATCCAATTTACACTAAAGCCAATTAAAAACCCATCTAATCCTTCGTCATACGATCAATTTGCTTAATGTTAAGATTTTTGAGAAACCATTACAGGATCGAATTCTTAAAACAATTTTAAAAAATAACATCTTTGCCTTCGAATTACTGACGAAATAGCTTCGGTACTGGAAACGGAACATTTTCGTAGCGCTATCTTTCTTGATGTTAACGATCGTGCGCGGCATCAAGGCTTCATAAACTAAAGAATATTAACGACATATACATGATGATACAATAATTTCTGTCAAACAAGAGTTTCGTAGTGAAAATAAATTCATCAACGTCGATAAAATGCAGAATTAACGCGTCCGTCGCTCAAGGATATACCCCGCGGATTTTCTAATAATAGAAGCTATTCGCGACTTTCGCTGATGCATCTTAGCGGAACTAACAGCGACCCCATGGGTGCTTCGTTACTACTGCAGCAGCACTTGAACAAAACTGAAAAACAGGCAAAGAAACGGAAGGTTAAAATAAACCATTCTAAAAAGTTACAGGTGACATATTCACATTAAACAAACTGGCCTGTCCCCGAGTAAAAATAAATAATAATGTTCTTCCGCGCAACAACAGCATTAAATATCTAGGATTAATTATGGATCGGCGTTTAACATGAACGACCGATGATGTCGCTCACATGAGGCAAAAAATTAGCTCAAGACTTAAAACCTTAAACTATATCATTGGAAGAAAATCCGCTGCGAGCCTACCCTTCAAAAGACTAATTTACCTAGCGGTACGTCAATATGAAGATACGGGCATCGACGGTGCAACATCCAAGAGCAACATCGACAGAATACAACAGCTTCAGTTCAAAATACTCAGACAAATCGTCAACGCCCCTTGCTACGTGCCAAACGAAACATCGCATCGCGATTTGCAAATCCCCTTAATTCAAGATCACCGCCAACTGGAATACAGCAAATCCTTTAATACATCAGGATAACCTCGGGGTGTTCAGCATGTTTTCGTTTCTTTCTTTAGAAAATCGCGGACCGGCTTAAGAGATACTGGTGCAGAGATGCATTACCCCCCGGCTAATCTAGCGCGCAAGTTACAGCAGCATTCCAGGAAAATAAATTCACTCGATTGAATCAACAGAATAAATATTTCCACTTGCTTTACCGCGATTCAGGTTCAACGATGGTGTTCCAAAACTCTCATCTCCAATATGTACTGCTCTTATTTTATTTAATTTACTTATTTACATTTTCTCTTAGTTTTTTACTTGTGTTCAATTTTCATCCTTTCCCCTATTTTCCAATATTACGGTTTCATATAAACATTCACTTCGTTATATCTTGTTGTGACGAAAAGAGACACGTGGAGGTTGTTAATTTATCAAAAAAATAAAAAACGAAAAAAAAAACAAAAACAGGTTTAGTCAAGTATGTTTCATGCGCTGACGATTCCGTATGTTAAGTTAAAGATAACTATGAAGTTTACATTTACATAATACTAAATTCGAAATAAATAAATCTAATTCTTAACGCTGCAAAGAGAAAGAGCACGTCATTTTTCGCACTTTTTTGAACTTTTTGCCAACTTTAAAAGTTTCGTTAAGGAAATTATAAACGGCTTTGTTCCCAACAAAAATTGATCTTTTTGCCAACATATCACATGGCCGGAAAAAAAATTATTTTTTTTCAAAAATTTCGAGCTTTCGGAGCCCCAAGAGTCCAATTTAAAGTTGGAAACCTAGAGATACTACAAACTAGAGAAATATATACGGGAATACGCATATTTTTAACCTTGTTTAAAATTTTTAATTATAATACTAGCGGCGCTGGACATGTCGTTTTTTGCGTTTTTTTGAACTTTTCTGCGACTTTGGAAGTTTCGTTAAGGAAAAATATCTTTCTGTTTAAAAACAAAAAAAAAACCGTTTAAGGAAAAAATGAATGTTAACTTTTTTTTTTTTGAAAAAAATTTTTGGCTATACAGGGTGCGACAGCATAACTTTCTTTTTTAAAATGCGCCACTTTTTTCTACTAAATTTTGTTAAAAAGAAATAATAACAGAAAATCTAGATCCCCCATTGGGGCAATATGTATGCTTCTTCCCTTGCAGTTTTATTTCGATTTTCTGTTATTATTTCTCTTTAACAAAATTTAGTAGAAAAGAAGTGACGCATTTTAAAAAAGGAAGTTCTACTGCCGTACCCTGTGTACAATAGTAATTGATTCCTTTTTCAACTAAAATTTATTTTAGTCATTTGAACAAACTACAGTATATGAAAATAAGGAAGAAAAAAAATGATTAGCGCGATAGGAAATCGATTACGTGAATATATCTTGGAAAATTACCGTATATGTATACTCTCGGAAATTTGTCGCCGTACCATAACGCATAACATGCACTCTGTACGTTCCATAAGTTTTAAAACTGCTCTTCTGAAATCAATACTACCAGCGTCATCTTCATGAAATTTTAGGAAGTAGTAAAACTCTCCTTTCTTTCAATAGGAAGTTTCAAGTCGATCGGGTCGTTTGTAACAGAGTTTAGTGGTGGTTTAGGTTAGAGATGAGTATGCGGTTATAATTTTAAGATGAAAAAAAATTCTGATCAACGTGTACGGTGACTCAGTTTTGTTCTAAAGTCGGTAAAAGTGCTGCGGAAACATCGGGAAATGTTAAAAGTTGCTTACGATGAGTCTATGATGTCTCGCGTTGATCTGTTTTGTCGATACATAAGCGACACATGAACGTCCGACAGAAACGCATTAATACAATGCGGCGGTCTACGTCTAAGTCGAAAACCGAATATATTGTTAGGTAACAGATTGCTGTGGTCGAGCCACCAGACAATACGTCTGCTAATTAAACTTTCGAAAAGCTTCCTAACACGCGAAGCAAGAGAAATAGGACGAAACAAAGAAGAATGGGGTTTTAGGATAATAACAATAATAAATGGGCTCCTCCAGAAAGGAGCACCTTTACCGGGGTTTAAATCGGACGTATTGCAGAAATTTTGAATCCTTCAAAAGCATTGTGAAGTGAACTTCATAAAGTATCTCATTAATTTATTTGACGATCTGCAACTACGGACATTAACGTGATGCATGTTAATTTTCGATTCTTTAGGGATTCAGTTTACAGGGTTCACTCGAAATGCTACGCAGTTAGCTATTAAAGCCTGTCGTATATTGAAATCAGCTCGCGCGCATTCCACGCGGGTTTTACTCTGCAAAACACGTATTTAAATGGAGTACTGCATATTGCCAGCCCAAGCACAGCCCAGGGCGTGGCTGGTCGCCTATGTGAAGAACACAATTTTTGTAGGTGTATGGATCATATGGGTTGGTTTAAATATTTTAATTGTTAAAAATTTTGATTTATTCGTTGTTTCGCGTGCTTTATATACAAAAACGTAGAGACTAGGTTCAATATGCAGCGGGCTCAAGTGACTTCATGAGCCGTCTCTAGTTATCAGTAGAAGACACGCTCTATTATTAGTTATATATGCCCGATGTTTCTTGTTCTTCCATTAATTTACACGAATCACCGGTAAGCTAATATTCCTGACAATAAAAATATTACTGTTCACTTTTCATCCTAATATGTTAACTATTTAACCTCTTACACAAACTGCGATTTGGAATGTAATCAGTTTTTACAATAATTGTAATTTTTCATGTTTCATAAAATATCGGTCGAAAGAGTTTTATTTCTTTAGTTTGTAATTTTTTTGTTCGATTTAGATATTTTCGATGGTATCAAGCGATTTTGTGCTTCATTTTACCTACAATTATACCTGTATATTGTTGGTCTGAGCAGTGGAAACACGCAATTCTATCCCAAATATTTCTTCGATACACATTGCTTTTAAATTGTACATGGTCTGTCAACAGCTTCGCTCATCTATGGGGAACGAAACCTTACGACAAGTAAATTATTTAATTTTTACTAATATATGTACATATATGTGCACACACACACACACATACACATATATATATATATATATATATATATATATATATATATATATATAATCATTACCATCAAGAGAAAAAACTCATGAAATCTCCAACCATTCAGTTTTCAAAATTAAAGCTAGCGAAATTTCGAACGTGTTTAAAACATAATTAGTCCAATTGTAAAAAAGAAAACAATGAAAATATTTATTAATCTCATAATTAAAGCAAAAAATAAATTAGAATATAGCTGCGGATACGATTTAGCGTAGCCGTACACATAATATATGATCCCGAAGTTTTCATACGCAAACCACGGCGCTTCAAAATACTTTTAGTACCAGTTCGATATAAAAAGTATTTTCGTTTTTTTTTTTTTATTAGTGAAAAAAAAACGTTTATTTATTTATTTTTCTTCGGTTTTTCGAGTTAACTTTCATTATTGAAACTAATTTTGTAATTAAATTATAATTACGTAAACTGTTGGTAAATTTTTTTTTTCGAATACTGATTTTAAAGTTTACTTCAGAAATTTAATAAAAACGCACTAAAAAGTAAAAGATAGTTATTTTATAAAAAATAATATATTTTAAAGTAAAAAATATACCTTGATATTTTGATTATTCTTAAATATTAATATTCATTCGAATCAGAACCAAATTCAAATTACAAAGATAATTAGAAAAAACGTGTATATAACCTAATTACTCGTTTTCCGTAAGCTAATTAATATGTAGTTTTCAAATATTGTTGCAATTAAACGTGGTACCGACTCTAGTCTGTATTAAGGGGGCATTCAAGTATTACGTAAGCAGGATTAGAGGGTGGGAGGTTAGATTTTTTCTTACTTTTGCTGACAAAGGGAGCAGGGGGAATATTATAAATCTTACGTAAGATAAAAAAATAATTATAAAATAATAAAAATGTTTCCAAAACAATATTTATAATTTAAATTAATAATTCTATTTTTATTTTATTATGGTTTACCGAAGTTCTTTTCATATTTCTTACCAAAAATAAAATAATTCATTTTTTGAGAAATTACTTAATTCTACACTACATAGTTTTTTTTTTTTTAATGTACCAACGTTCAATTCGGGGAATTCCCGATGTACTCAAGTCACAACTCAAAAGTAGAGTTTATAATCAATGTGGTCTTTATCGATTTTTCCAGTTAGATAGCTACCCTGTCAATGCTTCCAGCGAATTGTTCCATTCAGCTTCTAAAAACGGCGTTAGTGCCTGTCATATTTCGCACGCAAAAACTGAACGCTAGTATAAACGGTACACATAAGTGATATCGTAAAGGCATTTTCCCTTTTTGTTACATGTAGAACAACATTTTTATAACTTTATTCAACAACACCGCATTTTGTTCCGTTAAAAGTATTTATATTCGGTAATTACCTCACCGAGAAAAAAAATACCAAAACTTAATTTATGACCGCGTTTTATGCATGATACATTTATTAAAAGTAAAATAAGCCCCACATCCTTAACAGGGCACGGGGGATTATGAAGTTAAAGTTCACAATGTACTAAGCCCAACAGAACTAATAAGAGTAGGAGGCCAGTTCCTTTCTCTCGGCGGTCGCCTTTACTTTCCCAGATTTCTCTGGTACCCAATTATTTCAGATTAGGTATAAACCTGGGAGCGACTTGGATCCGGAAGGAAACAAGTATCGAACCCGCGACCTCTGATTTGATATCTAAGCACATTAACCACCAGGCTACCACGCTACCTTAAAAGAATATTTTAAAATATATTTATGAAATTAATGTAATCGGTTTTAATGGTTTTACCACAAATAGTAGTTCATCGAATTATTAAACTGGAACACATTAGATCAACTATATGTTCTAAAATTATTTTAACAGTCTTCTGTAATTTCGACTTCAGATTTTTTTTTAGCGACAAGGAAGTGATTTTAGAATAGACGTTCAGATCTACTACCAAATTTGCCGAACGTTTCTCTTATTACCCTTGCAAAGGAAGCAGCGTAACTACTTTTGTAATTTGAGTCGCAGTTGATAATTTAGTGCGACCGTTTTTTCAAAAAAAAAATAATATATATATATATATATATGATCTAAAAATATTCTGCATAATATGTATGCCGACGGTAGCGAATATGTATTTTATTCCAAGACACATCATCTGTAGAGCGGATTGTCAATGAAATACATATATTTAATAACATACAAAAATATGTCATTAGATTTCTGTCTGGACCGGACAAGCTGGGATTTACGTAATATAAATTATTAGTATAGAACAAAATTCCACACTACAATAAAACGATAATTTCATACGGATGTGAGGCTAACTTTGTTTTGTTTTGTTTTGTTTTTAAATCACTTCGGCTAATTGCTCACTTTTCAGAAATAGGCAGCCGGTTGAAAATCCTATAGTGGCATTTTTTGCATATGGCGAAGGCTGGCATAATTATCATCACGTGTTTCCCTGGGATTATAAAGCTGCGGAATTCGGTAATAACTGGCTGAATCCGGCTTCGATTTTTATAAACTTGTGCGCTAAGATTGGTTGGGCATACGATTTAAAATCTGCGTCGCCTTCTGTCATTGAGCAGTACGTAAAAAATCACGGCGACGGAACTCACATTAGTATTACTTCTAAACTTAAGTAACTAATTTATACCGCGAATGCATTCTCTAATGCCGAAGTGCACAAATTCACGAAAGTCATGCATTACATAGCGTACTATTCTTTTTGAGACAACTTGTAAGCTTGTAATAAATGTAAACGCGTTTATTCAGAGTTATACACACTCCTAATATAACTCATTTCGTTGGCTTTTTCTTTTTTTCCTTTTCATAGCATTAATAAAAACAAAAATTACGCCAATAATAAATCTAGTGCGATAAATAATATCTCTAGGTTTTTATGAGAAGTCAAAGTTAAAACTTCAACCTTTAACAGTAAGGTTCGCATAACAGCTTCTGACTAAAAATTAAAATTGTTCCTACCATTTATTACTGAAATAGGTGTACCATAAAATAAACAAAAAAAAAAAACCTAGCAAGTTATTTACTTACAGTGGCATTTGACAGAATTGTCACGTAGCCAAATAACGGATTCTTAGACTGTGTCAGCTGAGGCTGAAACTGGACATTTAGTATCGCATATGTATTATTATATCCTCTGTTCTCTTTGAAGGGGACGGTTAAATAAACATCTACTATAAAATCGAAAATATGATATCGTTATCTGACTCACGTTATTGTAATTCGAATGAAAAAATTATTGACTAAAGAACACTATTTCAGTAATTAATAACGATTAAATTGTGTCAAATACGGTGAATTTGCATTCTGCTTGCAAAGTCAAGTACTGAATAAATCAGATCAACTAAAAAATTTAACGTGCTTCAACTATTGATCACTGACCTTATTATCGCATTTAAGTAATTAAATAACCATTAAAAAGGCAGAAAAATAATTTCTAATCGTATTTTAAGCGTACTATATACATATATATACACACACATATATATATATATATATATATATTTCAATCGAGAATATTTGGTAAGTTTATTTTTAACGTAAAAACAGAAATATGCATACTAAAAATGTTGAAATTGAGAAATTGACGAAAACTGAAAAGAAAAAAAAATCTGTTCTGTCCTAATCAAGTTAAACATTTACTCTTAGCAGCGAAACTAGAAGCTAAAATAATAATGCTGTTTCATCATTGCAGATATGTACCATCCGAATCGAATTAATTATTTGTCTCGACAAAATTTATTCGAAATTAAAAATTTTATAAAATTCTGAAATATTGTATTATTTAATTTTAAATTATGCAATAAAGTATCATTACATTTTTTCATTATTATTGTTTTATCTTTAAAAATGAAAAATGAAATTTACAAATAACTTTTAATCGAATATTAATAAATTGTAAACCGAGCAAATCGTGTTCGAAATTTTATAATTCGGTTAAAAAGAAAACGTATTCGAAATAAAATTATTCACTATTGTCCATTTGCATTAATAACAAGATAAGAGAACTAGTAATCTTCCGGCTATCCGAACTTCAGAACACATCGCAACTGCTAGTAGTCCATTTAAGTATATACTTAACGTAGACATGTATACTTTATTAACTATAACCAATAATTTTTCGTTCGAATTATGGTCAGTATTTTAATCCTAACAGGATTTTGAAATCATCTTTTCGGACTGACCAAGGTGGCCACTTAAATATAATTTTTAAATTCCTACTTTATTCCTGGTTCAAATCCTGCCGATTTCCTGGTTAGTAGAATAGTACAAGAGCTTACAAGACTATCTAAAAAGTAATTTTGCTACTTTTTTATTTTCAAATTGGACAACATTACAAAACGAAATTTACGAGGAAAAGAAAAAAAGAGGGTTCCTGAACACACTATATTATTTCCGCAACATCATGAATAATAATCGGCTACGAATTTTAAATTCTTAATGAGTTATCGGCGATGAGGAAACGTCACTAATCCCTATCCTCAAAGCTCTCACGTGGCAAAGCTGCGAACCAAGCAATATAGTTTGGCAATAACATATGTGGATGGACAGATGAATTACAACCGCGCATCTACTACCCAATAAATGACATAAAGTCCATTTACCAAAAAATTTGCAAATAGAAAACTAACTACAATTAAGAATACCTAAAAATTACGCAATATACCTCGTATATTTTATAAATCAATAATCAATTAATGAACTATAGGCAACAACAATAAATTAAATACATGAACCTACCGATTTATTCTTCTGCTAGACCACACAACATCCACCTCAACTGTCCAGCTTCAGTGTGCCATTAATATAGACATAATGGCCACTCAGATATAATATTTAAATTCTCGATTTATTCCCGAATTTCCCGGTTGAAATCCTCCCGATTTCCTGGTTACTAGAATTGTATAAGAGCTTACACGTACCGTTTTACGTTGTATAGTAACAAACCCAACAAATTGAAGTGAAGTCAAATAAAATATCAGTAGAAAAGAAATAAATTGCAACTGATATATTTTTACTAATTTTAAAGTTGTTTTATTCATATTTTAAATATTTTACGGGTTTAATGGCCACTAAACCAACTGGAGCAATATGTACTTACTTTATTATTACAGAAGTTAATAATGAAGTTTATAACACGTTGATTGCAGTATCCCTTCGCCATTTAAATGGTTCTGACTTACAAAATTTACTTAACGTTTAATATTTACATTTGTAATCAAACGCGCTGATTTCAAAGGGTTTACGGAGCTCAAACCCTTCCGAAGTTTTACTGAGAGACTTCCCAATAAAAACTAAAATGCATAATAAAAGATTTTTTTATGTGTTTCGTTAAAATTGTAACTAAAATGTACTGGCGATAAATATAAATATTACTCATCATGAAAAAAGGCTTGCCGCTAAATCAAAACATTACAGGCAAATTTTAAAATAAAAATGTTTTTTTTTTTTTGTTACTATTGACAATGTTTGACACAGCAGCATATATTTATACAAATAAAAATGAACTTCGTAATTTATTATTTAAATAAAATACATTAAAAAAGGCATTTAATTTTCGCTTCAAATGATTTGTTTTTTTATCAAAACTATCGTTTGACTGTTTTTACTGTTTTCCCTGATATCCAACAAAATTGCCGGCTCACTTCCGCTCAGGTGACCACCCTGCTAACTCAAATAATGCCGATGAAATGTAGTATGCGTAATATACAACAGCGCATGGTAGGCCGGAAGAATTGTGCAAAAACTTAAAATTGCAACGCTCGAAATTAGGGGTTCTTCTTTAAGAACTGAATGTACACAACTGTACGCACCATTCAATACAACCATTTTTATCCCTTCGTTCTTTGTACGTTACATATTCATATTTTGACAATAGGGCGACTATGTAAAACATTTGTAAACAGTTTGTGAAAATTTTCGGTTTGGCGGTATTAATTTTCAGTACTTCACATTCTCATTAAATTGTTAAAATAATGAACAAACGATATTACAAATTACAAAAAGGCTTTATTATCTTCATCTTCATCTTCATCTTAATATATTCCCGCCTTATATGAACATATATTTTTACAAACATTTTTTTTATATTTAATATTCCTATATGTAGCTATATTTATTCCGTGCATCGGGGCGACTTGCGATATGCAAAATCGTATTTTTGGTTCCAGTTTATCCTATGTGTTACTTTCCGCATTCGCTACCTTCCGACATGTTTTTAAATTTCATTCTTCCATCTAGTTCAAAATTTTCTTCTTGATCTTCTATCTATCGGTGTACCCATTTACTCCCTGAAAAAATTATTAAGTTCAAAATTACATAATTTTTCGTCTATAAATGACACATCCACTATCCATTTTCAATTCGAAAGAAAAATAAAAATTTTCAATTTGAAGTAGAAATCAGAATATATCTACGTAATTATTGCAGCAATAAAGTACCTTCACATTCCTTTTAAAAAAGATTTAATAAAGTATTAAGTACAAAATTGCAGAATTTTTCGTTTATAAATGACGCCCTTTCTATTTTGATGCATTTTAAAATGTGATAAAATGCTGAAAGAAAATTTTTCATATGACTTTGAAAGGGAAGAGAAAGAAAAGCGCTGCCTAGAAAAATGTATTTTATATATCAAGCGGAATGAGTGTGTGTGTGTGTGACATGGAATGCATGGAGTGCAAATGCGGTAGAAGAAGCGATTGCCCTTGTCTGCAAGTATATAAAATATTTAATTCGCCAGAAGAAATAAATGAAAGAGTAGTTAATTTACCAGAAGAAATACAAACTTTATGACCCTGACTATTATACAATTATTTCCCTTCTATTTTTCGAAATTTCAATGTTATAAAATTATTTATAGTGGCAAAATGGAAGCACATCCTAATATAATTCTATGTAATTTCTTTCTTTTTCAAAATTTAAACTGGATAAATTAAAAAAAATTATTTACATCAGCAATATCAAATAAAATATTCTTATAAGTGATATAAACATATCCCAATAACATGTTTATTTAATTTCTATCGGAGAATTTTCAAGTTTATACTTTTTAAATTTAATCACCTCGCTCGAAAGTGCAAAATTATCAATAAATAATAAGGCAGTACCGAAGGTATACTATTTAAAAACCAATTTAACATATATTATAGAAACTGCATTTATTTATTCAATTAAAAACGAACTATTAAAAAAGTAAAATAATAAAACTAAACTATTTACACATTTAATATTTGTTTTTCACCGTCCGTTATTCGCTGCAAAAGAAAACACAAAAATCAATGTTAGAAGTTTGTATACTTTTTGTAAATAATATAAGCCGTCGTCGATATTGTATATTGCTTCAGAAATATATTTCCGTCGCTTTTTCTTATATTTTGTCATAATGAAATTCAACGTATTGATTATAAATATAGTTGTGCGTAATTTAGTTCACAAATAATGTTAGCCGGTAAGGACCGCACGTTAATATAAAAAAAAAAACTATACTATGTAGTAATTTTCCTATGTTAACATGGAATAAAATACATAACTATTACGAATTGCTTACGATTTTTTCCCGAGTTATATGTTTCTATTATGAGAGAGAAAAATGCTCAAAAATATAATTAAGCCGCATAAAAAATGCAGTATATTGAAAGAAACGCAATAACTCTTAATTCTATGCAAAATTTAGAACAAAATAAATCGTATGAATCATGCCTTGTTTGTTCTTATTATTACAGTTCTACACGGAAATAAAATTAGAATCAAATAGAAAATTATACTGGTGATGTATACTAAATAAATCGCGATTATTCAATGAAACGTGCAAGTTTTAGTTTTATTCTCGATCTATGCAGATTTAGAACCAAATAAAAATTATACAGTTGATGTAAACAAAAGAAATCGTAATTGTTCATGAAACATGTGACTGTTAATATTTACACACATATTATTGTCTTGGCAGTACTGATCATATTGCTTAAAAGAAGGAAGCTAAGGAAGTAAATATTTAAAAAAAATTAAACTTACTCATCAGTTGACGGGTCCCCGGTGACTGAGACGACTACGATATAGGCGACGGCTGGCGTAGAGGGTCCTGGGCCGTTGGCAGGCTACCGTGGGATGCACCGAAATGTACGCACCGTTCGTAATGCTCCACCCACAGGTAGGACCCAAATGGATGCATTTGTAAGTGCCACAATATATCAGTATACTTAACATAGGCCTGGATGGTTACTTAAAATGTCCTCCTAGTAAATATGATAGTTGCATCGGGAAATAACCACTTTACATGAATCTATATACAAAAGGAATCTAATTGTTTTATCCCATAGTAGTATAACATACGACGGAAAAATTTAAACGGAGCGTATAATTTTACTGTTAAAGTATTCCGGTCGATTGCAGAATCGCTCACCCTCAGAAAAAAGCAGGTTCTGATAATATTATTCGAAGAAGACATTATCTATAATTGTAAAAAAAAAAAAATCCTATTAAATAACGCGACCGCATTTCCTCAAAAAAGTACAAAAATTATGAACAAACAAAATAGTGTTAAGAACGATTACTAAATCCTCTTGACATGAAACGAATTATAAAATTTTTTAAAAAAAATCACAGTTTTAGACTTCAATAATGCTAAGACACCATAATTTTCTCTTATATATTTGACTGTAAACAATAATACCAGTCATTCAAATATGTAATTTAACTTTATTAGGTTTAAGATTTTGTATTTACTACTATGTTGCAAAGAAGTAATATTTGCAAATTAGTAGTATTTCTACAACCGGCAAAAATAAAAAAGCACACTCTCATTACGCCCGAGGCTATTTCAGGGAAGAAACTGGCAGCTGTTGTATCAAAGGTCAAGAACAAAACATACATAGCGTATACAAAAATAGTTTATTTACTACACTCGAATGCAATATCTCTACTAATAAGAGTTTGTACAAAGAGCATTAACTTTTTAGTTCTTTCTTTTTATGTATATAAAATTTCTTTCTTGCATAAAATTTTGATAAAATTACGAATAAAACCTAGAATTACTCTTTTCTGTACATACTACACAAGCATATTTTAAAAAGCTATTATCATTACAAAATTATTTAAAAAATAATTAAATTTATCGGAAAATATTTTACTGTATTCTTACCTAAAACACATAAAACCTTCTATGCGGCATATATATATTACAAAACATCATCGACGTAACTTTTCATCTTTTTGACAAAAGTAAGCTTGGACTTATTCGTAATACCATACTTATTCAATAGCTCTTTATCATTTGTTAATCGAACATCATTAAACGATAACCAGTGCGTGCGCCAAATACGCTTCCAACTAATATTCGCGTTTTCGCCAGATCGTTTCAGTTTCAAAGTCATACGTTGCTTTAACGCTCGTTTTAAATCCATTACTCTCGAAATACCTTGTTTTACCTGGTACATACATACACCAATAATAAAAATAAATTTTTGAAGTAAGAAAAAATATCCTTACTTTTTTTGCTGCTATATAAATACCGCAAAGTTAATATTTAATCATGAACTTATCGCCGCCTAACTCGTATATTAATAAGAACTAACAATTATATTTTCACCCTTTAGAATCCAACATCTATATGACGTAATTTTACTAATTTTTAATTTAAGAATAAACTAAAAGAAACTGAAAAATAAACTACACGGGGTTTCAAAATTTAAATATACATGGCGAACAGAAAATTTTCAAATATGTGGCTAAACCATATATATATATATTTTTTTAAATTGGAGCTTTTGATTTTTCATGTTTCCATAATCATCGTGTGGGGGAGGCTCGTAAACTCGGGATCTCCACCCAAAAATGATAGGAAGAATTAACTAATTAGAACTTAATTCGATCGGAAATAGCTGAAATAAAGGAACCAATGGCAGGGACAAAATACTGAGAAGGAAAGGGCTAGATATAGGAAGTACAATAGGGAGTAGGAACCTTAACTTTAAGAGGAGTAAATAAAAAGAACGTTCCGCAGAAAGAGCAGAACACTCAAAGAAAATGTGATTAGCATCATGAACAACTGCCTCATTAGGATTTAGAGGACAATAAGAAGAGGAAACTAAAGAGGCGACAGCACGAAGAAGGCAATAAAGTTAATTAAAGCGTAGGCAAATAATAGAGACAATAACAGAAGATGGGACAGAATCATTGTAAGATAGGTTATACTTAATGTGAATTTTTTTAAAACACAAAACAGATTTCCTTTGAGTCTCTGTTAGAGTTCTGTATCCGTTAATTATAATATATACTTAACGGTTTATTTTCCGAAGTGTATAGAATTTTTATTAACGTGTCCATAACATACAAAAACCTTCTATATTAAAGGTACACGACGAACAGCAATTGTTTATGTTAAAAATATTTTTCTTATTGACATAAGTATAAAAAAAATAAATTACATTTAAATTTAAATTCGCAATGTATTTCGCTTCAAATGTTTAATAAATACATACATACATACATACATATATATATATATATATATATATATATATATATATATATATATATATATATATATATCAAAATAAATTCAGATTTCTTTTTATTGGAATACGCTTCAATCCACAAATATTAAAATTTGGTTCTTTTTAACATTATACGCCAGACGAAATCTTTATTTACTTTTTTAAATTGAACCAGTTAAGCAAGCTAATGTAACTACAAAAAAACAACTAAACGAGCGAAAAAATAACATAATTAATTCAATTAAAACATAACTACTTTAAAAAAAAAAACACAAAAACAAACTTGACAAAAAATTCATTAACATAAATTTGTACAAAATAAAACGTTTGCTAAAATTTTACATCAACTACTCAAACTGTAGTAGTTTTTTTTTACACATTTTTCCATAAAAATTTCTAATTCATCCTGGCCAAAATAACGGCAACGACCGAATAAATTAAAAAATTAGAAATTAAAAATTTGACTAAAAATTTTTTAAAAGAAAAAGAAACAATGTAAAAAAATTGTATTATTTATTTATAAAATTTATAAAGCGCTAGAAATTTCCATAATAATGCACAAAAGTAAGATACAATCATTGTAACTATATATGACATATATATATATGTGTCGCAAATTTTAAAATGTTGAATAACCTACACCTTAATAAACAAGCCGCAGAAGATCGCTAGATATATGGAAGTTGTTCTCATCAGGTTTATCTACTTCCCACTACAAATACTAAATAGTCCTATAATAGCCAATCTGGAATAGAAATTGAAAATCAAACAAACACAAAAATATATCAAATAAAAACGAAAATTCTGATTGAATTTTCCGCTTTTTCAGGTCGACAATTTTTAAAAAATGTTTCAGAATCACTAATTTTTTTTTTTTTTTGAATATAGTTCCCGTACAAAATATAACTTATAGAATAATAGACATTAATGTCATTTGTACATCAATATATTGTTGTAATTCTTTAAAACGCTCTTTATATACTGCGTAAGCATCTTCATATATTATCATTAAGACCAAATTCTTGCGATAGTTGATCCCGGGAACACAACCCTTCGCACAAAACTTATACCTACGTGCTTGATAACAATAATTGACAATATCACTTGAACTACGCTGAAGTAAATAAAAATGTGGTTAAGGGGGCACAAGAAAATCATGTGTGTTGTTTTTTAGTAACATTTACGATTATTCCGTTTTCAAAAATTGTGGATATTTACTTAAATTAAGTAACCTTCAAACCCCTAAAAATTAATTACATAAAAAACTAATTTTGCGGATTTGATATAGGGAATTTATTTTAAAAACCAAACAATAAAAACTACGCATTCTGCTATGCTGACGTACACACTTGAAAAAAAAAAATATTACAAAATCTGCCATTTACTATCACACTATTATCAAATGATATTAAGATGCATTTCAATAATTAGGTTGATATATGTTTTCAAATGATTTACAGTTCGAATTGTTTACCAATGTTGTATCGGAAACTAATTCCACATAAAAATTTTTCGTTATGCCGTTGAAATATTAAAAATAACTTACGAATACATTTTTAACAACTTTCATTTCTGAACATTAGAGGATAAATATAAATTATGAAGGCAATTGCTTACTATAACTGGAATTTCGTCACCGTCAGCACGTACAACAAAAATTGTCATGGACTGGCCACACTCCACCGCTATTTGCTCATTTATTTCTTCTAGAGTTACATCCTCCGGAAGATCGCTTAAAGTTTCGTTGTTTCTTATTAAATGAACGATAGCCTTTTTCGTTATATTTAAAAGTTCTTCATGAGTTAAAGATATGTTGCTTTCACTCATCGCAGATATTTACACTTAAAAAACATACACTGTTGAGCGTTACACACATTTAAATTGCACCCTGTTGCGCGCATACCTTTTACCTTCGATATAGATCGAAATGCGAATAATGTGCCGTCTCATTATTATTTAAAAAACAATAAAAGTTATATAATCTATGGTTATATAATAAACAATAAAATTAATTTTAATAAATGAAAATTTAACGTGAAATTATTTTAATTATGTATATCACTTAATAATTTCACAAAAATATATACATTTATAATAGTAACGAGAAAAAATTGATAAAATTGGTATAGTTAAACTGCAAAATAACATTTTCACTAGTTTAGAAATTAAATATAGAATTTTATTTCTATTTTATATTATGTGTAATATATTATAGAAGAATTCTATTTTAATGTCGGCACAATTAAACGAAATTTCAAGCAACTCTCGAAATTAAACTCGTAGATTCAATAAAATTTAAGCCAATGAAAATTTATCTAATCTACGGTTAATATGAGTAATAATCAATAGCAAGTGTTCCGAGTTTTTAAAATATAACCTGTTTTTTTTCTTAAAATAGTTAAAATTTGAAAAATTTTTGTAATTATTACTTGTGGAAGTGAAACTTCGTGGTTATAGATCTTTTTAAATGTTAACAGTTTTTATTAATAATTTATTTAAGGTGGATGGAATATGAATTATGCAGAAAGAATATTGAAAAAGTACGGATGGTCGGAAGGTATGTAAAATGTCTAAAATTTATATTTGATTTAGAATAATTTCATCTTCGAATTTTTCTTTTCAGTAAAATATGTGTTACATATTGCATGATTTATATATTGAATCAACAAAATAACTATTAGAACACAAAGCGGTTATTTCTAATTACGGTTTAAATTCTTAATTTACAGTCGTGTGTAAAAGAAGCGTACAATTTAAGACAGTATTTGATATAAATTTATGAATTCGAAGTCATTAAGTGATAATAACAAAAAAAAAACTCGATAAGCATAATACTTAATTTTACGCGCACTTCTTTACTTTTTAATAGGTGTTGTATCGCAGTTAGAGATATTTGCACGTAAATACGCATAAGGTTGTATCAAATACGTTTGTAATCATTCATAAATACATTATCTGTGTGCAATAAGAAGTGAAAAACGCGTCTATATTATTCAGTTTATTCTTTATTATTCTGTACGAATTTTATTATGTTTTCTTCTGCCACATTTTATAATTTCACGAAATTTTATCAATTACTTTTCTGCGAACATGTCCATGTTTAAGAATTTATTTTATTCGTTTATTTGGCCGATACTGCTATTTTATTCGTGTAACATGTTTGAAAAGTTGTTGCTGTGTAAAATTTTATTAGGAGAATAAAATATTTTTTGCGGGTATGTATTACCGTGTAAGATATTCATTTCGTGCATCATATATAATGCACTGATGTGATTGCAGTATCAGAAAATACTCGATTACGTTTATTAAATCTAACCGTTGACTTTGTTGTGATATATTCGTTCGTGCTGATCATGTTGTTGTGTACGAAATATGAAGTTTTGTGTCTGTAAAATTTACACTACGCGCCATTCTACATGCGCATTTATTACTTTTTAATTGGCAATAAGTTTATAACTATATTCAACAAACGTAAGTATCAAGAGTATATTACATTTTCATATCATTTTTTCTCGCTTCTATTTTATTTTCATTTATTTTCTGTTAGTTACCAGTTTCTGTTTACTACTGCAGCCAGTGTTTTCTGGTTGACTAGCAGAAGTTTTTTTTCTTTTTTCTGCATGATTGTTAATGTTAAAAATTTTATTATTTTGTTCGATAGGTTTTGCTTTGATAATAAATACGGAAGATTACGACATACATTTTCTTACTTCTCGTCTGCTACATATATACGTCTACAATATTCGCGGAATTTTTCCACGGGTACTTTTCGTAATCGGATGTTATTCAAATTTTCATTCGGGGTTCCTTGTTAATAACTAGCTCCTGTTAAGTAATTTATGTTGAACAAAAGCCAAAAAAAAAAAAAAAGGAAAGGAAAGAAAGAAAAAATGGAAGGTGGATAACAAAGTTTGCATGTATAATCAAATAGGAATTTGCATTGACTGATGGTCTTAAGTATATTTATTATGCTACATTTTGACTGGACAATTCTTACTTCTGTTAAGCCCAGAATCAAGGTAAATTTTAAAAAATATTGAAGTTACAAACGTTGAAATATTTTAGATTGAAGGCTACAAAAGAGCATACAGTTATTTTTATAAATATTTCATTCTAAATAAATCTAAATTTATAAATAAATATCAACTGAACAAATTAAAATTATTATATTATTTAAAATTAAAAAAGAAAATTAAAAGATACAGTGTAATGCGCGTAGTTACCCTAATAAAAAACAGGATTTTTAATCTCCCCATTCGTCCGTCGGAAACCAAAAATGAAATATTATTTAATTTGTCAATTTCTTTTACCGTTCTTAATGGCCAGTTAATAATCCATTGTCGCTAATTTTTAAACGAGACTGAAAGAAATTTTAATCTCTTTAAAATGGTCTACATTTATTTCAACGTTTAATTAGAAAGTTAAAAAGTAATAAACTGTACTACCGTTTGATATATGAGCTTTAAAGTTATAAAAAACTTGAAAAGTTGGCCTTACATTAATTATGAATGATCAGAGTTCAATTCGATAATATGTTTCATTAAAATACGCCAGATCCAACTGGACTTTTATATAAACTGTTAAAGTAATTGAGTATCTATAAAAATAATCCATAAAGTGACTGAAATGAACTATAACAGAAATCAAGTTTTATCCCGACTACAAGCTGATACCGGTAATTATAGTGGAATTAATACTACGTACTGGGAACAAATATTTATGACAAAACGGGGCTGGGAAGGGAGCAAATTCTGTAACAGTCTTTTAAAAATTATCATGACACATTTCAGTAAGTCAGACTACTGCGGAATTCCCTTCCGTCGTGTGCAGTGTATGTTCGTTAGCAACTTTGATGGCTGCAATAGTTCTAAATTTATTATAGAAGTTGATTGGACGAATCGGTAACTGCGCAAGCGTTATTCCATAATTCGTGAGTTGTTTACTGAGATTAATTCAAATTAGTACGAGATTGTGATACTTTGGTTAAATCGAACGTGAACACACTAGTGTCCGACCGAAGGTGAGATTTGTCGAAGCCGAAGGTTACTCTATTCCAAATATTTAATTTTTAATATGTGTTTTTTTGTAATTCGTATTTAATTTTAAATTCAGTGACACCTTTTACTAAATGACAAATTAAAGAATAATTTTGAAAAAAAATTAGTTATTGCTCTAATACGAATTAAATGCGATTAGATAATTTTAATACTTTATTTTTAAACAAAAAAATAAAAATGAAATTTAAAAAGAAAAATATCTATTCATATTCGATAAAAAATATTATTTACCGCACTTTTAATACTTGTCACGTAGTAAAAATTAGAATTAAATAATTTCGTATTGTATACTAAAAATAATTTTCGCCTCGTAATAGAAAAAAATTATCTGTCAACGCTAAACAATTGTTCACTTGCTTCATTAGTAGGAAGAACAAATAAATACTTATTTGTTATTTTTAACTAAGAACCCGAATCGAAATCCTTAAAAGTATCTGTCTTGAAGGTAGCGGTTCTTTTAAGTATGATTTCAAATATTTTTCAACATTTCGGAGCAATCAAACAGCGTAGTTATACATTTTTCCGAATACGTTAAACCTTCGGCTTATTTTGACCAAAGTCAAATGTTTGGTCGGACTCTACTAATCACTTTGAGTAATTTATGCATGATTTATTTAGCGATTGTGAACGGAGATTGATTTTTATTATATTTAGAATTTCAAAAGAAAACCTCTGCATCTACACAGATTTACGGCACAGCCGGTCCATCAAAGTGTTTATTACTCCATATTCGTTACTCGTTACGTTCGTTACTTCAACATGACGGAATTAAAACTGTTTAAGAAGTTTTATAAACCTAACTAGCAACAGCGGTGCGAAGCAATTAACGTTAAAAAATAAATATTAAACTGTTTAAACATTTTTAAATTAGAAAATAAAAACTATTATTAACTTATTCGCGCATTTGTAAAATTCGGTTAAATTATTCTGATCTAATCAAACTTTTTAAATATTGGGATGATGCGCAAACATAGTCATTTAGTTGAAAAGTAGGTCCCCATTTTCGTTTTTAAATATATGAAATTTAAGATTGTATTGAAATAATGTGTTCCAAATAACAAGTTGTTTTTTTTTTTTTGTGTGTGTGTGTAATTAGTTGAATATTCTAATTTCTAAGCGGTAAACAAACATCTTTAATTTCTTATAGTTTAATTTTCAACAAAATGTCATAGTTTATTTTTAAAAATATCAATTTGTGTATAAAAATACTAAATTATTTACGCTAATAGTTAATACGTTTGGAGAATTTCTAATAAGCGGGTAATTCAAATTTGAAATGCTTGATAATTTTAGTTGTTAAAAATAAGGCAAATTGATTATTCCAAAATTTTAAAATGTGGGACCCTCCTAATCGATATATGTATGTGTGTGCGTGTCGGAAACGATATAATAATAATACGGCTCCTTTTATGCAAACGTCATGTGAATATGGAATTGATTCACGGGCTAAGTCGAATAACACCCCAATGTACGAAACACTGAAAATTTCCGCGCCTCCCAAATAGATCGAATGTAGCGATCAGTTCTAACTAAATGTATAAAACCTGTTGAACAACCGGTTCATTGGCCACATGTAAAAGTAACGAAACGTGCGAGTAACAATTTATATTGGAAAGAAACGAATCGACATTTGAAATTCGATCCGATAAATTTTTTACCTAATAAAACCGGTTTATGACAGTGCCAATGGTATTGTTTGTACATCAGTAACGCTATGCCTATTTGATATCTACAGTAAATAATTGAAAGTAGTATTTTCCGTTTGAGTGTACGTAATAAGACTTAGAATTTGAAACGTTATTGCAATGATAGAGGATTTTACTTAGTTCTGCAGAGAAATAATTAGCAGCATAAAATAGCAGACTGAAAAATAATCCACAGCTTTGCAGAAGATTTTCTTGAAGTCTTCCTTAATAACATTTATTACTGACTTGGGACACCCGTTAATACGCATGCCATAACTGTAAATGAATTTGTTATATTTTTTCTGCCCCCCACTTTTTTTTCCTTTTTTTTCCCCTCCCCACTATATTGAAAAACGAACAGCATTTCGTCGGCCGATTTCATTCGTACGGTACCTTATTTCTGTTAGTGGTAAAATGAAGAAGTTTTTAAAAATTGATTATGATGGATTTTCGCGTCGGAGCTACCTCTTATTTTGTTCTCGAAATAATATGGTAAATAATTTAGTTTTTTTTGTTAAATTTTGTTTTTTAAGATAAAATTATCTTTATTTTTAATTTTTGCGTCTACATTATTATATATCCGTATCATTAAGAAGCGTAGAGCATTTGACCGATTATAAATGCGTTTAATACTTCCGAATATTTCATCATTGCCGTCGTCGTCATCATCATTATCATTATCGTTACCATTACCATTACCATTACCATCCTAGTCGATACATTTTACATAATGATGGGAGCTCCCTTATTACTGAATTTCTTTTTCCTATAGTTTGTAACGAATGATCAAATCTTTAGTGTGCACTATTTAATCGTCATGCATCAGCGTTAAATTCTGCTGAATCAGTTTCGAATTTCAAAACAACGTGTGGTATAAGCGTAAAATTTATATAAAAACTTAATTTTTTATAAAAAGTTAAAATTGTGAAACTTACGAAAGTGTTTGCTGTACTATCGTCGAAACGGTCTTTAAATAGTTAATGTGTTAAATAGACAGTTCGCTGTGAATTTGTCGATTTTTTTTTTTTTTTCTCCTTAATGAAATGATCGATAAATGCGAATATTCAATCTATTGCTTTGAGAGGATCACGATGTAGTATTGAGTAGTTGTCGACGAATAAACTAGTTCAGTGATCGATTCCGATCAGTAGTGTACAATTTTTTATATAAAGTTCTTTTATAAATACGGTAGATCGCCAGTTATCACGCACAAGTATCAAAACTGAGGTTTCGTTCGAGATTCGCTTGTTCTGCGCTCAAATCTACATCTAACCGGCTTGAAATTGAATCAGAGAAGATCCCTGTGCGGAGTATGAAAGCCGCTTTAATTTAAAGCTCTTTCTTTAATACCGACTTATGTTCATCTAGTTTTCTCTTTGTGTGCACTCGTTAAAGTTGGCAGCTTTTTCCATAAAGTACGGCAATATCGATTTAGAGAGACGTACACATTAATAAAATTAAGTTCAAATGAATTGAATTATGGAAATAAAAAGCCCATTATAGTGCTTTCGGAGTGTTTTTCCCTTCTACAACAACATTTTTAAACGAGAGAAGAATGAAAAATGAGTCGGGAAAATTTATTAGGCCATCCCTCTTACAGCACAGTAAAATCAAACATTCATATTACACATGCTAATTCGTTTAAGTTCAGTATTTTCCGTTCAGTACGTACGTGTACGCGACCCACGAGTAATTAGTAAATTTAGTGCTACGTGATTTGCGTTTTTGTTTTATTTTATTATAACAAAACAAAGGCCAAAAGACTGAAAGGGAGCATGGATCTGCTATGATTATGGTTAAAACGATCACTTCAATTTGATGTAGGAGAATCAAAATTTAAGTTGATTTAAAAATAAAAAAACGTAATAACCCATGTTTAAAAAAAATCCCGCGACGAGCTAGTAAAAAGTAATATAGCAGAAAGTAAAAATGGATTTCCTACGTCAAATGTTAATGTTTTGTTTGTTTTTTTTTGTTCTTTTTTTCCCGTAAAACAAGGTATTGTAGCATACTTACCGTTATAAAATGTGGGGCAGTAGTACGAATCTCATAGATATTCATTCGTATTATTTCACGTGCAAAATTGCTTGCTTACATTTTACTAGTTAGGAATTCTATGGGACCCCCTTATTTTTAAGAGGTTAGGTGGGTTTCGAGGGCTCAAAAAAGCATATTTTTTTTCAAGTTTTTTCTAATATATCAAATTATATATTTTATTCAAACAATTTAACATATCAAAGATACACATTTGACAAGTACTTTGTGAAATTTTCATTTAAAAATTTTTAAAATTCAGTCATTGGGACCTCATTTCCCCTGACCCCTCAAAAAAAAAGTTCTCTCGCCGTTGTCATGATAACTCATGACAGATTCATCCGAAATTAAAAAACCAAATATTTTCTGTTAGTGTATAGCTCGTGCTTGGACGAAGGAAAAAGAAAAAAGTTAAAATTTGAGTTTTTAACGGAGTTGTGAAGAAAAAATACCCATTTTTTGATAAAATTTGCACGCGTATTGCCTTGTAAAATTAGTTGTAGTGAAAAAAAAAATCTTTCGTTCAAGCACTATATAATGTTATCTTGAAGAAGTGTGCAAAATTTGAACAAGTTCGGGTCTTGAACTTTTTAAGAAAACATGACAGCCGACTTCAAAAATAGAGTTTTGAGAAAAACGCGGTTGAAGTTTTAAATTAAAATAATACGCAGAATTTTTTTTTTTTTCAACTTCTATAGAATCGTCGATTCCGGCACCATTAAATAAAGAACCTGTTGCAGCCACAATCTCTTTACTCATGGCTGTTTCGGAAAAGTTTTAAATCCATACCGTGCTTAAAAAGTAATAAAGTTGAGATTCCGTCGTTGAAAGTGCCAGCAGCGACAAATGCAACAATCTGGGCTATTTTTGAACCAGCAGGAAGTATTTTTGGAGTAATTTTCCAAATTAACTGGTTCAAACTTTCATTATTATTCTGCGTAAAGCCACCAACACACCGCTCAAAAAGATCTCCTTTGCTGATTTCTTTATAAATGGGCTTGATAGCTGATGAAACGTCACTTGGTAGTGGATCATAATCGTGTTTGAATGATGAAAGCATGTTCATAGCCGAAGCACGCTGCCAAGCGTACTATGGGTCAGGTCCGTTTGAACATTTATCGTGCTGTGGGTTTTTGTCTGTGGAGTTATAATGAAAGTAAGTTGCCTATATAGCGTCTTTCACATTTCGTACCGAATCGCAGTTCCTTCTTACAAACTGTTAATTTATCGATCAATTTGCCGGTAAGTTTGCCTTTGCCAGAAAGAATTTTTTTCTAGTTGTTTTACCGGCCTTGGTTTGTTTTTCTTCAACTGTCTTATTGACCAAATCACGTAAGCGGGTGCCCATCCTCTTTTGTACATGTCTCCTACGCATTCTTTCTTGTTTATTACAAAATTTTCACTATAAGGTTCGGCATTGAGGATTCCGGAATATATTGGAAATGATAAGAAAATAAACCGAAAAGAAAAAAAAAAAACCTAATGCCCCAGCAAAATTATAAAAAAACTGCATGTATGTAGGCAAAATTAAAATCCGGACACAGCAGAAATATTGCGAATGCACGCTTATACAAGACAGTATAAGGTCGGGTTTCTCAAAAATATAAGTAATAATATCCGCTCAGTCATTGCTTATTCATTTTTCAGCAATACACGCGAATTGCAGCATACTGTGTTCATTTTGTGTGCGTGAAAAATGTCTCGTTCGGGAAAGAACGGCACGTGTGAAATGCGCCAATTAGTAATTTTGAGTAATGCGCGCGGTAAGCCATTCAGGCAGATCTCAAAATTAGGGAACATTCCTAGAATTTCCGATATTATTTTTCGTTATAAACGGGATGAAAGTACGAAGTATAAAGGTGCATCAGAGAAGTTAACGGCCTATGACCGGCGTTCTATCTATCGAGAAGCGGGGAAAAACCCCGGGGTAAGTGCCCCCAAACTGGTTATGCAGCTGCGGGAATGTGGTCAAACGGTATGTAATGCAATTCGTAATTTAGGATGATATAATTCAGGCACTGCACGCTGTAAACCTGATATCAGTAAAGTCAACCAAAACAAGCGCTTTCAGTTTGCCGAGAAACAACTTTCGTACAAAGAAACGTTCTAGCATGATGTACTATTTACTGACGAGTCCAAATTTAAAAAAAAGGAATTGCCCTTAGAAATTAAAAGCTAGCGAGAAAGACGGGCAAACAATAGCTAAGCAGCTGCTTCAATATACCTGCGACGCGCCAGACTGACATGGCCTGATGGGCGGAACTTTCAAAGGCTCCATCTCTTAGAATTTTACTCCAATCGATTTAAAATTTTGGGAAAATATTCTAGACATATTGTATTATTTAGTAAGACAAAAAAAAAAATCGATTTTTTGAAATTTTCAAACCCACCTAACCCCTTAACGTGTCTATATTTAAGCCATACTTGTAGAAAACGTTGTCGTATTTTTCGTTACTGACACTGAAGGTGAAATAGGTTTATTCTCATTTTGCTTCTTTTTTAGGGTTTTCCAAAAATCAAATTAATTATAAAAAGGTAAAGAAACTGCAAAGTAAATGAAAAAACCAATTCTTCAAAATAAATTCTATCAATATTAATGATCGCACCGTTTCTTTTATTAAGTTTTGAGGGCCATATTGATTTAAATTTAAAGAACGACCGGCACACTTCTTTTGATCTTTTTAATATCGTAATATCGCTGTCCACGAAAATTATGTCTTATTAAATAGAAAATAAACTATATTGAATCTAATGGCATTTATCGCGATTATACGGTAGATGAAATGCTATTTCACCTAAATTCCGACTATGATTTTTTTTTTTTCATTAGATCAAATGCGATATGTGCTGTAGCTCCGTCCGATTGGAACAATATTCACTCTCGGTTTAATACAAGGACTTAAGGTTTACGGCTGTTTATTAACTGTACACCTCCGAATTAACAATTTTTTTGTCTAGAATCAATTGATTTCCGAGTAATTCTGAAACATTTGCGATAATTCACTAACTATTTAAGTACGATTCTTTTTAAAAATGCGACATATAAAAAAAAACTCTTTGTGGATAAAGTGCAAATGGTTTATTATCCTCTGAATTCACATTTCCTTCAAAAAACCACTCGAATCATCTTGGCGCCGTTTACCGATTGCTGGTGTTTTTGCCCTTGATCATACAAATTTCCCCCATTGTCGTCGTTGGGTTAGTCTTTTTTTTCAGTAATATTGAATTTGAACACGAATTGTAAATTTTTTATTGTAAACAATTCGAGATAAAAGAAAAGCATTTAACTTTGTGGTCAAGTATATTAAAATATTTCAGAAGTGTAATTTTCAAGAACATTCAATATGAATAAAAGAGGAAAGAACTTTTGATACGACTTAATAAAACATATGTACATACACATATATATATGTATGTATACACGAGTGGCGTTCAATAAGTAACGTGACACGGCTTATTTCACGCCCGCTGTTTGGTGAAACTGTGTGAAATTTATGTGAAAGGCAGTGGAGGAAAATATGAACAGACCGCCGTTTTCCGCGTTCTAATTTGATCGGTAAAACTTCTGTACGAACGTGTGAAATATGTCGGTGAACGTTTCCAAGCTGGTGAGTTACGAAACACGCGCAGTCACCAAATTTCTAACAGCTGAAGAAGTTGTAGGTGCAAAGATTGATCGCAGGCTGTGCATTGCATACGATGCAAATAGCATTATGACGACGCGTAAGTGTGTCCCAGAGTCAAAGGAAGCGAGTAAAGTATGAATAATGAAAGGTCCGCCAAAAGTCAAAACTGAATGCTCTGCCGGAAAGTTCTCGCAGCCATCCTCTGAAACCGATACGGACTCCCGTTGTTGCAATTTCGTACACAGAAGTATGCGATAACGGAATACACTTACCGTGACACTCACGTCACACTTCATCGAGCGATTAATCGTAAGAGACATGGCTGCAACACGTCTGTTCTCGTTCGCACGAATTGGGACTATATATATATATATATATAGATATATATATATAATTTGATTTTGTAACGGAAAATGTCACAATTTTATGTAATGAAAGTTAAATGTTAGGATAGAATTTTTGTGATTATGTTATTTTTTTTTGTGTTGATGCCGGTAAGAATTACGTTGTAAATTTTGATCATTCTATACAAAGTATAGAAGAGAAAAAGACAGAAGTGTAAGCAAGAGGGGTCAAGGGGCTCGGGTCCTTGCGAGGCCAAAATGGCCGAGATTTTATATATATATATATATATACTATGCATTTTAATGTTCATTTAAATATTTTATTTTCTTTCCCTTTTTATATAGTGAAATATATATTTTCACTAAATATTTATTTCTTATATTGATTTCCTTTGTTTTGAGCGTCTTAGTAATATCATAATTAAAACAAACTTTAAATTCAGCCTAAAACAGCAAATAGTTAGCGGAAGTTTAAGATTTCAGTATAAATAATATATTCAGTAACAATTGGAAACTCCTCTTGCAGCATTTATTAATAAATTTTCATATAATTTAAATTTCTAAAATATTCTAATAAAATCCCTATTTTTTTCAAAACATCAGTAATACAAAACGTAGTTAGTAAATTGTGTAAAAACATTTCTAAGGAATTGTTTACAATGCAATGTTTTTATATAAATTAATGCTTTTAAACACTAATTCATCCGTGCCTTCGACCGTAAATTTTGAAGTTTTTATTTATTTTTTTTCTGAACTGCTTAATGAACTTGCAGCTGAGCGTATCAATGTCTTGCATTCGAATCATCTGCTTAATAATTCCTTCTTCACCGTTCTATTTCACTTACTTTCTGCTTCTCTAAACTTTAAATGTTAATAATTTTTATTTTATTTTTTTTTTCTTAATAAATTTACGTGAAAAAAGTTAATAAAAATATTTTCTTCCAACCACCTTGAATATTGTAAATAAAAAAATTGGTTAACTATTTGTTTTTATATATAATAATTTAATTAATATTAAATATTGCTTAGAAAATAAAACATTCCGACTTTTTTTTATTCTAGAAAAACCCTTTTTCTTTACAACATTGCGGTTACTCAAATTGATACCCCCTCCTCCTCCCCTCCATCCGTCATCGTTGTAAAATAACGCAATGAATCACTGACTGAAACCCATCCGGGGAAGTAACAAATTAACCGTGAAAACTGTGCGAGATTATCGCATGCGGACAGACACATTTTCAACTTTCATTTATTTATATATTTGTGTGTGTGTTGTGTATGTATATGTTTATACGTATATATTTGTAAAAGTGTTTATAAGTTTATGAAGGTGGTTAAACTTGTAGATTCCTGTTTATGTACGATATTCATATGTGAAAAATAAGTTCGTTTTAATAGTAACGAAGATTTTGTGAATTTAACTTTGAAAGAGGAATATTTCATCTATTTACTAACGAAAATATAAACCGTTTAATATTTTATAAATCATGAATTATTAGTACGTAACACAACGGTTTAGATGGCGGATTGATAGAAAATATTTAAAACATATATTCCGAGAATCCACAATACCCAAAACACATCCTAATCATGCATCAAGGAAAAAATTCTAAAGACCTATTATCAAGCTTTATTATTTTATTGTTTGTAGACTGCGAATTAAAAACAAAAACTAAATCAATGTCAAACGCTGCTTGCTAAAGCATTTTTAATCAGGAAGAATGGTGCAGAGAGAATACTAAAAATTTTTCTATATGAAATATTGAACATTAAAAAATTTATAGAAACATTGTTGCTGTATTCTAAGAATTAGACGAAATTTCATTGTTGTTTTTTTTTATTTATATATATATATATATATATATATATATATATATATATATATATATATATATATATATATATATTAATATATTATTATTATTAACTTCATTGAATAGTACAGTGTCAGCCAAGGAGTACGTGAAATAGCGATATGAATTTTTACGGTAACTAAAATACACAGAAGGGTTTCACTCGTATGCATTTTATCAATGTGAGATTATTGGATACCAATGGAGCAGTATGGACTACTGTGTTAATTTTGTTCCATTATTATTTATAGAGAAATTACACTTATTGTCATTCAAGCACTTTTTTTTTATTTTTTTTTTGACACGCGCCAGTTATACTTTTTAACCTGCTGTTCTAAATAACTTAATTTTATATAAAACTGCCTATTTGTATGAAATTGCATAACGTTTGAGATATTTTTAAATCGAATTTATTGCGAATTATTTTTTACGTAAAATTTAATCAAAAACATGATGCACAGCTAAGCATGAAACACTTAATCCGTATCACTGAACCGCGCTGATTCCAGATTACTTTAGAGCAAAAAGCTTGTCATTGATCGTAAACGTTACATTGTGTATTTAGTTACCGGGTGAAGGAAATAAAAGTTTCATTCGTATTTTCCGTGTCTACATTTCTGTACTGTCATAACGGTCGCGAAAATTTAAGCATTCTGTAAAGGAGTTAACTTACCTGCGACAAACCGAAAAGTTTGGGAAAACAATTTTATATAAGTTTTGTTCGATTTATGGCTGTTTCATATTCGTTCAATACGCTGATTTATGGGAGAAAAGTGACTTGAAAAATATCACAGGCGATGTTACGCTTTAAAATTAAAATAAAAAAATGCAAATACGCTGTATATTTAAACCATATTTTTAATGATTGCCTACATATTCGACGCTGTTTTTTTGGGCTCTATTTATAAATTTCATAACGGTTTTTAAGAGACCATGAGAACGGTAGAACTGGTGTAGAAAATAAGTTTACTTAGTAGTAATAAGAGAATTTCAGAAAATGGAAGTTTGAAAAGAGTACCGGTAGTTTTTATACTTGTTTATTAACGGAAACTTGCAATAGTAAGAAATTTATAAACCAGTTACAGCAATTATGATAAAACTTGGCTATACAATTTTTCACATACGATGTCAGCGTGTATTTAAATTTATTTCGGATTTAAAATTCGAAAGCTTGTGCGATTTAAGTGGCATTTATCGATAACGATTAATCTTAAATTGATTTCACTAGAAGCACCGTGATTGATTCAGCCGAAAAATTGATTTATTTATTCAAACACGGAAATATTACGAATATTACTTCTCAAAAGAGTATAGTACTTTTCCGAAGTATTTTGTAAAAATATTTTATAAATAATTGTGATGGGGAAGCACCAAAAACTCTATGGAACAAATGTGTAATTTAATGAAGGATTTTTGTTGCAATTGCTGATGTGAAGTGTTCTATTTGGCGTTAATTGCGGGTCCAAAATGGAATGGAAAAGATTTCAGTGGATTTTAAAGCGAGCGTGGCGGCGTTTTATTGAATCGGACTCAAAACAGCTACATACCTGTTGCAATGTCGAAACACAGATGGCACAATAAAAAGTTCGTGAATTTTTAAGATAAATTTAAGAGAGAAATATTGTTGTTTTTTTTCCTCTTTTTTTCTTTATTGCGTTGGGCTTGTTAGCAGCGGACGACTACTAAGAGGAAATAACAAAAGAGTCAAAAGAGGTCGATATTTTAAAGCCCGTTTAACTAGCAGTCCGAGGAGAAATAAACGTAAGAAAGAAAAATATGAGAAAAGTCCTCATGTCTTGCTAGCCGTCTTATCTGCGAGTATTTATAATAGACCGTGTCCGTATAAAACTATATTCGATGTAGCCGGCATAAAAAGAGAAATTTCTACCATTGACTGCGACTGCTGAGCAACGCCCACAAAAAGTCCCCATCTGACAATATGGCCGCAACTGTAAAGCAGTGGTACCCCCCAGTGCCCCATGGAACGAGAAAGAAGGAATCGCCGTTTCGTACTGCGGTTTTCACTGCAAAGCGTATCTTTACAGTATTCGTCTGGAAAAAACAAAATGATTATTTATCCAGCATTCAAACAGCATCTGCAGAAGACAAGCTTTTAAGGATCAGAGGAAGAGCAACTTTAAATCAGGGGTGGACCAGCATGATCGCTAAAAGATATCGTAGAGTTCATACAGATACACACCACCTTGACCACCCAGTGTTACTATGGCCAACATCTGAACAAAGAGGCTCGCAATGCGCTAGGTAAAGGCAGCAAGGGGATAACAATATTAAGATAGGAAAAGGATGAAGGAATTACTTAAATGTCTGTTAGGTGTACAAGTATGAAATGCGGTTGTTCTTTGTTTTTTTTTTTTTTTTTTTTTTTTCGGGAAAAAAAATTGCTAAATTCGGAAGAGTGATAAAAAGTGATTTACTCAAAGTATGCTCCATCGGTAGTTGCACATTTTTTTCATCTTTCGGGCAATTTGTAAATACCACGCCAGTAAAAATTTTCCGTTTTTACTGCGAATCATTCATCGAGCCATTTTTCCACATCTTCGTAAGAACTAAAAGCCACTGCTTAGCAAGTGGTGCAAACAAGTGGTTGTCGGAAGGAGCCAAGTCCGATGAGTAAGTCACATAGACCAGCACTTCCCAGTTGAATGCTCCCAACGTATCATGAGCCAATTTTGCTGTATATGATGGAGCATTGTTATGAAAAAAAATTACCTTTCATTGCCTTTTTTGATATTCTGGTCGTTTTTTAAGCAGCGAACGGCTTAAATCGATTAATTGCTGTTAATAGTGTTTAGTATTAACCGTTTCACCAGGCCCACCCTTCTCCGCCAAACACAGAGCATCGTCTTTCTGTCAAAGCGATTCCATCTTGCGGTTGATGTAGATAGTGCGTCTACACCCACGATCCTCAAAAAAAAAAAAAAAAAATCCACTTTCCATCCCCAGTAACGATACAATGCAAAAACGACGTTTTTTTTGTTTTTTTTTTGTATCGTTGGAGTAAAATTTCACATGTGTTTTTGCGTCCCTCCAAATGCCTCTCTCGATCAACTTCTGTGATACCCATCCGCTCACCTTCTGATTACTTCCCATCTCTCGTAGGCAATTGGAAACAGTTTATTGACTAACAGTTAATTACTCTGCGAGTTGTTTTTGTGTTTGCGTATCATCGTCATTCAGCAATGCTTGCAATTCTGCACCTTTTTACCTGTTTAGTAGTTTTCCGTGTTCCTTGTCGGCAACGTCAGAATTACTAAAATGCCAAAAACCTTAATTAACACGTATTTTGCGATAAAGCATATTTACCATAAGCTTCTCGAAACAATGGTTATGATTTAGCAGCAGTTTTTTTCGAATGAAAACAAAAAGTTAATGCTGTCCGCGAATGCTCTTTATTTAGCGCAAATTTGGACATATTGAACACGGCAAAACAATACTAAACAAACACTTTTTCAATTTATCATCAATATGCATTTGGCACGCGTTGATGGGGCGATAAAATTGTGTCAAATTTTTATGCTACACAATACATTAATGAACATGTGGTTTCTCAAATCCGCATTTCATACTTGTACACCTGATACATATACGGTGACGTATTAAAGACAAAAATTCAGCAATAGTAAAAATAACTAACAGTGAGGGAACGGCGAGAATAAATGATGCAGAGTACGGCATGGGAATATTAAGGGACATTAAATCTGAGTATGGAACTAGTCTTTTAGGGGATAAAAATTCGCACTAGAGAAAACGTGATCAGATGCGCACATTAATTTGTAAAGAGGAGGAGGGGATAACAGCAAACCGATAAAGTGAAGCAGGAAAACAGCTATAATCGAAGCGAAGACGACAAAATGAGGAAATAGTAGACTGACGAAGGTGTTGAAAATCTAACAACCTGGAAACGGTTGAATAGACAAATATAAAGACCGAGAGGATTTGTAAAGGAAGGGCCGTGTAAACATTCCCAATTTTCAAATTGGAATATTTTTAGCTATTCTTAGCAATTCGAAGAAAGAAAATCACTGGATAAGACGCTCGGAAACCAAAGTGAGCAGAGTACTCACCCTTCCCATTACCATCAATCCCAGCATGATTGGGGATACAACGGACGTACGCGAGAGAGGTTCGAAATTATAAAGATCGAATATGTAGCATGACTGGATCTGAAGAAGGATTAATGTAAGGAGAGGAAATACAATCAAGGACGCTTCTGGAGTCAGATACAAAAAGACAATTTTTGTGGTTAGGAACAACAGAACTAGTGAGTTCGGCACGTAGAATTACAAACGACTCTGCGTAGTAAATAGAACAGAATGATGGCAATTTAAATACATTTGAGTAGTCGAACGCGAGAATGAACACCCGATGCACCCACCCCGTGAACTATTTTAGATCCATCTGTATAAATAGGTATCTGGTCAGGGAAAACAAATGTTACTAATTGATTATAG
Source organism: Icerya purchasi (assembly GCA_039619475.1). Classification (NCBI taxonomy): domain Eukaryota; kingdom Metazoa; phylum Arthropoda; class Insecta; order Hemiptera; family Monophlebidae; genus Icerya; species Icerya purchasi. The sequence goes on along the minus strand of CM077115.1, from coordinate 502,917,560 downwards.
GCACTAATTGCTGATGAGGGAGCAAGAAACTTCAAACCGGAAAGTAAGGAGAACAGAAGCGGAGTACGAATAAAGTAAAAAAAAAATGGAAATGGAAACATGGATGTTTGTCGAGAAAGAAAAAAAATAACAAAGGAAGAAAATTTAATTAGACAAGCGGAAACCTGGGAAAGAATGAGGGTTTTATTGGAGGCAAAATGACAATTTTGTAATAGGGAAGAGTTTAAATAGACGAGATTATTTGAGGGGATAGAAGACGCTTAATAAGGAACCCATAGGCAAGGTAGGATCTACGAAGAGAAAGGGGAGGAGAACCAGACTCGGCCAGGATAGCAGGAATGGGGCTGAACTTTACCAACATATAAGCGGAGGATTGCATTTTGGACTGTATTCAACGTGGAGAAACGAAAATGGGATGCGTTACCATGGGGAGGAAACTACAGTAATCAAATCTAGAGCGGATAATAGATTTGCAGAACATGAAGAATACCACTGGGTTTCCGCCCGGATTGGAAGACGACAAATCCTTTAGGATATTCACAACCGTTTTAGCGTAGATGAACGGAGATAATTTATATGTTCTGAGAAGGATAGTTGACTGTTACGATAGAGACCCCTAAATACCGAAATTAAGTAATAAAAGGTTAGACGCAGATTATTAATTAATAGATGCGCTGACTAACGCTGAATTGTAGAGGCGGCAAGTGAAAATAGTACGTGAGAATTTTAAAGAAACGATCATAAAGTGTATTTTTCTAATGGGGAACTTTCCCCGGAATATATAGGACTCCTGCAGCCTATGGCGAGCTTCTAGAATATTAAGAGCAGTAGTATAAAGAAAAATGTCGCCCGCAAAGAACGGGAAGGACGAAAGTATGGGAAGTGGAGCAATATTAAGATAGTATATATTAAAAGAGAGTGGAGCACAAAACCCTTTGGGAGACGACCGCGGAAGACTCTTAATGAAACTGGCGAGGATAGAAAATGAATGGTTCTATTTTGGAAGAGATTCATAATTAAGGAAGTAAAATGGGGAGGTAAATTAATGGAAAACATTTTATTTCTCGAAGAGTTGGGAAATGAACGTTGTCAAAGGCACATTGACGAAAGCGCGGCCAATGTGAGCCTCTTTTGGACGAATGAATTATAGGTGTGATACAGGAAAGAGGCAGCAAAATCGGAAGGACTACGACCGGAACGAAATCTATACGTATTATTAGGGAGGAGGAATACATTACTATTCTCCAATGACCAAACAAGACGTTTGTTTAATATTGATTCGAATAATTTCCTAAGACAGCTAGCGAGGGAAATACAACGAAAAGCCGTTTAAAAGGGTAATAATTATTGAGTTCGATGTGGCAAGAGTAGAGTCAGAAAAGTAGGATAGAGTTAAATATAGATTTAAAAGGATTGGATTGTTTAGGAAGATTTTTAAAAACAGAATAGGAAATTCCGTATAAGACTGGAAATAAATTTATGTCTTTAGGAAGAGCAGCAACGAGCTCGCACATGGTAAGAGGAGTGGCTAAGAAGGTGCAGAGAAGGGTTTGAACTCGGCGGGGAAGTAATCGTCGAAGAGTGTTCATACGTACATAGTAAACCTTTTTTTTATGAATGATGCAAAATTCGTGCGAGGTTTGTCTGTAACAGTAGAAAAACATACCAATCAGCCGAAATGTGTTTGATGAAGTTTCCTTTAAAATGGCTGCGGTAGTGTTTTAATTCCGTTTTCAATTTCTATGCGCAATGTATATGTATATTTTTGCGCGCACATGTGCGCGTTAGTAAAATTCAAAAATTTACCCACGAGCGACTAGAATGCAAACAAAACGGACCATGTCTTGATATATTAAATCGACTTATCACGATTGTTATATGCTTATCGTATATAATAGAAGTGTCGGTTTGTTTGTTACAGACTGCTCAAAAGGAATAATAATCCGCTGAAATGTTTTCGAACAGCGATCGTTGGTATTTCACGAAAGAGCAGTTAAACAATAGCCCTAGTCGAAAATTCGGTATAGATGCGGATAAAGAACTGGCGCAAAGGCAACAAGCAGCGAATTTCATTCAGGATATGGGCCAGCGATTGCAAGTAACGCAGCTCTGCATCAATACGGCCATCGTCTACATGCACCGATTTTACATGTTTCACTCGTTCACGCACTTCCATCGGAACACTGTAGCTACCGCCTGTCTGTTTCTGGCCGCCAAGGTGGAAGAGCAGCCGCGCAAACTCGAGCATATCATAAAGGTGGCAGTACTGTGTCTGCAGAAGGGTCAGGCGGGTATTCCGCCGCCGCCACCACCGCCGCCCGAGCGACGAACCGATTTCTACGCGGAACAGGCGCAGGAAGTCATTCAAACGGAGAATATTCTGTTGCAAACGTTGGGCTTCGACGTGGCCATAGATCATCCGCATACGTATGTCGTCAAATGTTGCCATTTAGTCGGCGCCAGTAAAGATCTGTCGCAAACGTCCTATTTCATGGCTTCCAACAGTCTGCACTTGACCACCATGTGCCTGCAGTACAAGCCGACCGTGGTCGCTTGCTTTTGCATCCACTTGGCGTGCAAATGGTCCAACTGGGAAATACCAGTTAGTAGCGAAGGTAAACCGTGGTTCTATTACGTCGACCCCGGCGTAACCCAGGAATTGTTGGAACGGTTGACCGAAGAGTTTCTAATCATTTTCGACAAGTGCCCGTCCAGACTGAAAAAACGCATAATGCTACTGTCGCACAATCAGAGTTCGGCCGGCGGTAGCGGCGGCGCCAGTACCGCTTTGAGCAATTACCCGTTCGACGCCGATTGTCGAAAAGCTATGCAAAAGCGCAGAGAAGAATCGGCCGCTGCTAAACAGGCGGAAGCCGTCTTCGGCGGAACGTCCGGTAACGCGGCGGCCATTAAAGTCGCAGACGGTTTTAACGGCGCGACCGGCCAAAACACTAGTACCGCTAGCAACGTTACCAAGCAAAATAACGCTGTTTCAAATTACAATTCGCTATGTACGAACAGCGGCACCAGCGGCCCCGGTTCCGGAGCCGCGCCTCGACCGAATGCTATACCGACGTCCAATGTCAATACTATCGCCGCCACTGCCGGCTTGCATAGTAACAGTTATAGCGCGGCCGCATCGTCGCATTACCCCTTACCACCCGCTTCTACTTACGCGACCGCCAAGTCGACCGCAGTTCCTCATAAGGCGTCCTCGAATAATTTCGCGCCGGCCTCGAGACAGAAAGTTGTCTCGAACAATAATATCAACAGCAACCATAACAACGGCGCGCATCATACTTCGCAGACGTCGTCGGAACATCGAAAGTCTGCTACCGCCGCCGCGACGAACTTCGATAGTCAGCAAGTTCGGCATCACCGAAAAGACGGTAGCATCGGTAACACGATGAACGCGAACGTCGGACCACCTAGCGGCAACGGTAAGTTCGTTGCCGCCGTTGCCGACAGTTTGCATTCCGACATAATTTCGAACGTCGTCAAGGAGGTCGTCATGGCGAAACAGAACGAAAAGCTGAACTGTCTGAAAGCGCCGAAAAAGGAAAAATCAGCCGACTACAACAATAGTAAAGTGCCGGCCGCGGCCGCGAACGTTGTTCCGCCGGAACAGAAGTCGCACTCGATATTTAGTCCTACGTTCTCTTTGACGGAATCCGATAATTCCGCTAACGACTCGATGTTCTTCGAGCGATCGTCGTCTTGCGGTGCCGGCACCGTCGGTAGTCTGGACTCGTTTGCGTCGGCGATGCGCGCAGCCGCCTCGCCACCAGCACCGCCGCCGAAGAACCTGAACGATCGATACCTTCAGCGATTGCAGAAGCAAGAGCAGAATAAAACCTCGGACGCCGTATGCTCGAATCATTCGCAAATCACTAACAACAGCACTAGTAGTAGTAGTAGTAGTAAAGAGGATGTCGCCGGTTCCGAGTTCGCCTCTTACGATAACATAGATAGAGTCGCTTTCGATATTAACGATGTTATTATCGGCGACGATATCGTTAGCAACGCTTCTTCGGCGAGTTCCCCTCCTGCGATAAATGCCACGCTGCCGGTCATCGTCGCCGGTAGCGCTGGCGGCAGCCATTGCCTTATCACGGACAACGAAGTAGCGCAATCGGATGCCGTTATTAACAATTGTTCTAGTCATGTATTGATAAACGACGTCGCTAGCAGCGACGATGTAGCTGATACGGCTAATGATTCCTCACTGGCTAACTACGACGCCGACGGCAGTTGCGTGGCTCTACACAAGAAGAAGAAAAAGCACAAGGAGAAGGATAAACATCGCGACAAAGAGAAGAAACATCATAAGGAGAAGAAAAAGCACAAGGAAGACAAACACCATCATCATCATCATCGCCATCACCACCACCACGGCAACGGTAAAGAATACGAAGAACAGTCGCTGATTCCGGCCGCGCCGACCAAAGAAATCGTCGAGCCGATAAAGATTACCATACCGAAGGAGAAGTTGAAGGATATACCGATGAGGCTGAAAATCAAAATCAATAAAGATCAAATCAGCAACAGCAGCGTAACCGATTCCGGGCCGTTTAAATTTAAAATCGGCAAAGACGACGGCAAGCGGCACACTCGCAAAAGAACTCGCGCCGACCGCGGCAGCGACATCAGCGCCGACAGCTACAGCAGCAATTCCGAAGACGAATTACGCTCCTCCAAAAGAACAAACTACTACTTGTGCTAGGCGGTGAACACAGGCATTTCTGTAAATTGTCTCTTTTATTTCTTTCCTCTAAGATTTGTTATTATTTTCTTTACTATCGATGTTTCCGAAGAATTTTTCTCCGCTTGTCCGATGATTGAACAGTGTTGTTTCTTTTTTTGTTTCGTTTTTTTTTTTTTTTTTTTTTTAGCATGCGGTCAATGCGTCCTTTTTGTTTTTTTCCTTGCCGTTCAAAGTCAATTTTATACAGCGCTCTTACTACTATGTACATGTAAGCTTTAGGATTCAATGCAATGGCTATCGCTTGTTTGCCGTAACGAAACGATCCGAAGAGTAATCCATCCTTCGTTTTTCCCTTGAAATAAACTTCTAATCAAAGTGCTCTCCCCTTAACGGCATCCGTAATGCTGTTTAGCGAAAGCAAGTTTCGGAAAACGAAAATTGTCTTTTAAAAAATATGATGGAATATTATCGAGTCGTTTGGGTGCGGTAAATGAGTGATACGTCATTTTCTGCTTTTAGTTTCTGTCCTATATTTTTAGCGTAGAAGGAAAATCTACACACCTATTAGTTATTCGTCGCCATTTATACGCATAGTATTGTTTCCATATTAAATGCTAGGCATATTAGCTGTAATTTGGATTAAGTGCTCCTGAAAAATGCAAATAACGAGAACATTTTTCGTGTTTTTTTGGGTTTTTTCGTGTTTTTTTGGGGTTTTTTTTTTTGGTATATGCCGTTTTCTAGTCAACGTAATAAAACATAATTGCATGTAAGGAAAAAGCGGAAGTAACGAAAAGGGCATTATCGCACACGGCAGTTCAGAGAGGTGGTTGTTAAAAGATGTTTTCATGCTAGAACGAGAAGCAAGGAGGAGAAACGTTTTCTTCGCTACGCAGTGCTATCCGTAATTTGAAGATGTGTGTATATAAATAAAAAGAGGCTTCTTGAAACAATAGCGTGTTTGTCATTTTTTCCGTGATTAGCGAGATTAAGATAACTTTTAAATGTGATTGATAACTACTATAATATCGTTTAATTAAAAACGATTTATAAAACACATTTTCCATAAGCGAGAAAAAATAGGCACATTTATTCCAGCTTTTATGTATGTATATCTATATACATAAATACGTCTATTTGAAGAAACCAAATTTCGGTCATAATTATGTACATGTATGTTTTTTTACGAAGCTTTTAAAAATATTTAATGATTTTTCAAATAGTATATTATACATGTAGTCCAATTTTTATTACAGACATTTTTAAACATCGCTTGCGATTTTAAAAATTTATTATTAATTATTGTTATCGTTATCGTTATCGTTATCGTTATTATGGTACGTATTTTTTATATATGCAATTTTTCTATAATTTCTGTAATATCGTTTTATTTTTTCTTTTCTCCCCCCGGAAATCATTGTTTTATATAGTGTGTATTTTAAGACGTGCAATTATTTACGAGTATGAAAAAAAATTTTGATAACTGCGTGTTGTCAGTAGATGAGTTTGTACCGACTACTACACGCAATGTGTGTATTATTATAGTTTAACCGATGTTGGGAGACTTTTTTTTTTAAACGATTGCGTCTCTCTCGTTTTTCCTATGCAGTCTACTTCTGCGTAGCATATATTTTGTACATTTTTTTTTAAGCTGTATGTGTATATAGAAAGCGTTTCTCATCTGTATGATGATTTTTTTAGTTGTTAATATTTAACAGAAAAGTACATATATTAAATGAATTTCGATTGTTTCTTATCATTTTTTTAATAATGTAATTTTTTCCGTTGTTTATATAAAAAATCGAGTTATCTAACGGAAGGGAAACAATTTTCCGTTATACTAATTTTCACGCAGTTGAGAAAAGTCGTTTCTAAGTTTTAGTGATGTAGTTTTCTCAAACGGTATTATCGGCTTAAAATGGTGTTATATAAATATTTATAATTTTGCGGTTTATTAAAAGTTCTATTTGTTGGCTCGGCTGCGGACAAGTTTCGTTAGAAAATTTTAATAATAGGATAGCGATGAAATTTAGTACCGGGGGAAGTGACGGCAGGGAAATATCCAATCAGCGGCTTGCTGATGACAAAAGTGATAAAATGAAATCGGAAAAAACGCTACCGATCAAAAGAAAAACAATTTACGACAAATCAGTACACACATACGCGCGTGTGTGTATGCGTGTGTGTAAACAAAGTCGGTAGGCTGCAAACAGAAAAAATTTCCCGGTTGAATTTGAAGATCATATAGATAAAAAATAACTTGAGTACTTTGTTCCGTGCATCTTTAAAATTCGGAATAGAAGTTTAAATTAAATTGGGAACAGCTGCAGTGTCTGAGAAAATTTTTGAGAAGAAAATGCATTTTAAAAAGCACATTGAAGGTAAATTGAAAAGGCTTATTTTATATGGTCTACGAAGCAGAAACATGGCTGAAAAGAAAGAATTAATGTTTCAGGCGAGTGATTAACGAATACTAACGCACACTGATAAGACAGGAACGAGGTAAAAGGCTACTTGAGTGGTAGAAATAGAATTGGATAATGATCGAGTACTTCACTCTCCAAGTGTGGCTAATGTACTCTGCGTATTACCGAAAACTCGTTGAGTCATATTCAGGCTTGTTATTTAGTGTATTTCTCCTGATGTAATTTAAAAAAAAAAAAAAAAAAAAATGGGAATAGTTGAACTTAATTAATGCGAAGTAAAATATACCGTAGTGAAACGTGATCTATACCTTTGATGGTCGACGTTTGCAAAGGGATTCATCAGAGACGTTAAGGAATGAAAGAATAGAAAAAACATAAAGTTGTTTTGCCTTCCGAGGCAAGTTTTGTGGTAGAACCCAGGGATAGGAAAAGGCGAAAATTGCACGAAACCGTATATTTTCGTTTTTACCGCAGAAAGTGCGGTCGGGGCTTTGAACTGTTCGGTTTATTACCTTTAGTGTATAAATCATCTGTAAGTTGGTCTGCAACGAAAAAATTATCGATTCCGGGAAAAATTGAAAATAAACAGCATGTCGCTAAATGAATTATATGTATTTTAAATTTATATTGCGAGGGGTGTTTTTTGTTTTTTTTGTTTTTTAATTATGAATATAGTGCTTAGTATTTAAAATTAACCTGTTTTTTTCTGCGTGTTCCATTTATTTAAATAAAAAAAAAAAAAGTTTCAGGAGAATGAACGCCGTAAGAGAAAAAATAAATGCGTTTAATTAAAGAGCAGACAAGTCGATATTATTTTCAGTCTGTGTAAAAGTATTATAAAACGAGGATTTAAAAATACACCTATCTCACGCCGTGATCGCGAACGTTTATTTACACGTACCTTGGAAACAATAGTCGTCAGTAGGTTTTTATCTGCTGAATAACACGTTTGTTTTATATATTGATCGGTAGGTGGTAATTTAATTATTTATCTCGATAATAGTATCGCAGAAAAACAGTGAAACATCGATCTAGACTACTTTTGTATATGTGTCAGCCGCAAAAAAGCCACTGGTAGTAGTACCGGCTTCTTCGATAAATTTGAATTAGCTTACTCGGTAGTATCTCGATATACTTTCTATCAAGTGTGTAGTTCACCATTCATAATTTTGGGTTCTACTGTGATGATTTAAATTTTTTAGTTTTTGTTTTTTGAACTAATCAGTCGATGATGATGTCTTCATTTCAAATAATAAAACATAGTGAATGGATTTTTGCACAATTTTAATTTAACGATTCAGAAATGTAACGTGAAAGTGAACAATATTAAATTAAGTTTTTAGAGAATAAAAATGGCGTTTTTAATATAGAAATTAAAAAATAAAATAATCGAATCAGACTAAAGATGTCGTCAAGTGAAACCGAAGCTGTTACACAATTCTAATAAATTGTTCAACTTCTTATTTTTTAAGAGTTATATATAAAAATTTCTTCGGATTATTATTATTCGATGCATATTTAGATTTAAATATGGTTCACATTCAGACATTTTTAACGATCAACAAGTTAGACATATTTTCGGGTTGGAAATTGCGCACAAATTAAGTAAATATTTCAAAGCGAAATATTTAAAATACCTGATTATAAAAATAGAAATAAATAACTTTGGCAGTTCGTGTAGAGAAAATAAAAAACGCACACTATTGTTTTCTTAAACAAAGTTAAAAAAGAAAAAAACGGTCAATTTTGCATTAATCCTAACCTATGTTGCTTCGTTTTAAGCAACAATTAAGTTATTCTTTGCTTCGATTTATTTCTCAGTGTCGGAGTGAAGAAATATCGTTGTTCGCGAATTTATTTCTCTTCAGTGACGTGTAAATCCTGACAGACGTGTGTGAACGTTGCATAACATGGCGACGACGATAATTTCTGCGTGTCTGACATTGCCGGAGAGAGGAGGCGGCGTATATGTATGTGAAAATCCGTTTCAGAAAAAGTATACAGACAGCAAAAATTCTGTTAATGAAAACAACACGCGGAAGTTGAGAAAAATGAGTTCAGTGAAAGAAGAACTAACGGACAATTGAAATGCAGAAGTCGAGAAACTGGAAGAAAAGAATAAAAAGAGGAGGAGGCTTAAAGCCGCAGATTGAGAAACGGAAATCTATGTCAAGGCAGACTGCTCTATCTGTTCGTCTGAAGGTAATTGCTGTCCCGATATTACCGGAATAACGCACTCGTCTTCTTCTCGTTACTTTGAAAGTAATATTCTTAGTAATGAAAATTCCCCCGTGAAATTATAGCCAACTAATATGTATTTTTTGGGGTTTTTTTTTTTTTCTTCAAATTTATTAATGAAAAAGTAACTTTAAGTGCAATATTTATTTCCCTGTTAATACTAAAAAATATATTCGTATGTTTTTTAATGTTTTTTTTTTTTTTTTTTTTTTTCGTTTTTAGCTTTTATCTAAAATTGTTTTTCGTATACCATAAATAATGATGGTAAAAAAAAATGTATTTAAACTTTTAAACGATTTCCATCCAACGTCAGTTTAAAAGTACGTTCTTACACGTGGGCGTAGTAATAGATACGGATTTCTGATACGATTAAAAGAAATTACGGTATAAATATAAAACCACGACAATTCGTAATTCTTCGTAAGATTCGAAAGCAGTGATTACACACTATCGTCGTCGTTAATAAGTGTAATTCGAAAATAGGAATTAATTATTCGTCGTTAATAGACGAAAAAATTGTTATTTATAATTGCTAATGAAATTTATCCACCAAATTTAGGAAAGGGTTTAGGAAAAGACGAGACCGGCATTAAAAAATGTATAAAACCGGAACTGAAGTTGGATACCAGTGGAATCGGATACAACGAACAAAAACGGAAACGAGAAAATAAAAATTGGTGGGAAGAGGCGTTTAATAACGCTGCGAAAAATGTAACAGCGAATTTGGTTAGTAAATTAAGTATTTTTTAAATTATCGCCCCTCCATTCCTTTAATGTACCGTAATATTGGTTATCGGATTCAACTCGAGTCAGCGACGCGTTAGGCTTTTTGGTGTCATTGTCAAACCGCATCGGTCAAATAATTTTAGTCCGTCTGTATATTGAGCGATTTTTTTTTTTTTTTTAAATACATAGAAATCCTAGTGCCCGATCACAACCGACTGATTTCAATAAACTAATCCAATTTCATCATCCGATATCGAATTCAGATCGATTTATTTTCTGTTTCGGATGATCCGTCCGATTTTATATCGATAATATTCGGTTTTGATTGTTTTGTTATGTTATTTGATATTGGATTTCCTAACAACGATTGATATAGAAAAGCTCGCTAATTAAGAAAGATAAAATTCGAATATAGTGAACGAACGCGTAAATTTTAAATGCTTGCATTTTTCGTAGTAATAAAAGTTAGAACATGGAATTGTGGCGAATTAGATGTCGTCACTTTCGATGTTTTTGCGTTTTTCCGAATTGATTAATAATGAAACATGTATTATTTATATATCTCCATAAGTAGAAAATAATATTCGTCTATAATTTTTTTTTTTTTCCCCCGTTAATTTATAGAGTTATATTATATGTACTTATATTTATAATGTTAAAAACCCCGAAAAAAAAAAAAAAAAACAGAAAATGCAATTAAGATATTCGAATAATTTTCGTCATTTAAAAAAAAAAAAAAAAAAAAAAACTACTCATACTCTTTTCCGAAGTACAAAACGTGCGCAATATAACTCTGCACGAAAGGATTCATCCATATTGCATTTACGTACGACACTACTCTACTTTAAGGTACTACACGTGTATTGAAAGTATTTACGGCGAACAGACGACACGGCAGTCCCCGAAACCGTAAAAATAATAACATTACGGAATTATTCAAATTTTATAGCGGTAATAATTTTAAAACTGAATTTATCCAAGTATAAAACTGGCTCTAATTTTTAAAATAAAACAGTTGTTATTTGACAATTATCAAGCGTTGTGATCATGCTCTTCAGTCGGTATTTAGTCGAAAAATATTCAGCGAATACGTTGTTGCCAAGTCCGTGCCCGAGATTGACCATCCCGGTCTTAAATTCTATAATTGACTTTATAACTTATTGAAATTATTTTATTCTGATCTAGTGCTCTTTAGGAGTTCATTAAAATAAAAAAAGACTAATAATTTCCGTTACAAAACGTTTCCATAGTCACGATAAATCGTTGCCTAAGTTCCTTTATAACTAGGAGAAACATAGTCGCTGAGATTTTAAGGAAAAAACAAATTTAAGATCATCGAAGTTCGAAAAATTAATTAAAAATCAATAACACATATTTTATAATGGTAACTTATTAGAATTCCGTATGCATATAATGTACGGAATCCTAATAGGATGCTTCAGAAACGACAAAAATATTCAATTAAAATATGCAATAACTCAAGAACAGTTTAACTTATAAACTTCAAATTTGAAACATTAATCACAATTAAAATTCTTTTTAAAACGATCTATAACTCTAAGCTAACCGATCGCCTTAGGCGCCAAAAAACTCCCAAAACCGCCAATAATGTATAATATGGTATTTAAACCGACTTCAAAAAGCACTAAAAAACTCTATAACTCATCACCAGATAATCCTTTGAAGTTGAAATTCAAAATATAAAATACAATGCAGGAGTCCTTTCATAAAATCGCAAAATGCCGGTAAAAAATTATTCGCCCCCGGCCAAAAATTAGCCCGAGTAAAAACGTTGGAGAAACCAAAACATATTTCAAACATTTGCACAAAGCTTCATAGAAAAAGTAAAGCTAAGCTTACAACTTTATATTCAGACCCTTCGGGCGCAGCAAGCTCAAACATTTTGAAAAAAATATTTTTTTCCTCGGGCATGTGATACATCATTAGAAAGCTTACTAATTGTCGGAAACGCCATCATAAGCCACTTCCTTAACGGAAAGTTCGAAAAGCGCAAAAAATTACGAGTCTAAAGCCGCGAGTATTACCGCTAAAAATTTTAAAAGGCGATTAAAAATATGCGCATCCCCATACATTTCTCCAATTTGGAATATCCGGGCTTCCAGCTTTAAAATTAGACCCTCGTAGCTACGAAAGCTCGAAATATTGGAGAAAATATATTTTTTCCCGGGCATATGATATATCGTTGGAAATATCGCTATTTCTCGGAAATGAAACCGTATTTCATTTCCCTAACGAAACTTTCAAAGTTCCAAAAAGCGCATAAACTGATATATAGCCTTCCCTTCGCGACGTCAGTATTATAGCCAAACATTTTGAATGAGGTTAAAATAATGCGCATCCCTGTATATTTCTTTACTTTAAAACATCCGAATTTCCAACTTTAAAATCGGACCCCTTGGGGCGCCGAAAACTCGAAAGTTTCAAGAAAAGTTTTTTTTTTCCGGGCCTGTAATCTCCATTGTCGGAAAGATCGCTATCTGACAGGAACGAAACTATAAGTAAATTTTTTAACGAAACTTTTGAAGTTGACCGAAAGTTCGAAAAAACGCGAAAGACAACGTATGTCTCTTTCTTGACAACGTAAGTATGATAGTTAAAGATTTTGAACAAGGTTAAAAATACGTACATCCTCTCGTATATTTTTCTAGTTTGGAGCGTCAGGGTTTCCAATGTCAAAATTAGGTCTGGGGGCCGCGGAATACTCGAAATTTTTCTCGGGCATGTTATATATCAGTTGTGAAAGATCACTCTTTGTCGGGAACGAAACTGTATTTCATTTTCTTAACGAAATTTTCGAGATGGCGATAATTTCAAAAAATCGCAAAAAATTATGTTCTTCTTCCTCTTTGCAGCGGAGAAATCAAATTCCTTTATTTTGAATTTAGCATATTATGTGAATATAAATATTACGGCCATCTTTAAATTAACATACGGAGTAACCCTGAGCGTATAAATCATCATGCTTGACTGAACTTGTTTTTAACTTAGTTCCGAAAAGCTTATTATCGCTGAAAATTGTCCCAGTAGTACAATTTTCATTTTTATGGTATAATATTTTTTTTCTTACGGGACATTTTTCTAATAATAACGGATAATTATCTAACAAAGGCGAAGACTCTTAAATCAGGTAGAAAAATTATAAAAAGAGAAGTTTATTCCTAAAAAAAAAAAAAAAAAAAAAGAAAAAAAAAGATGTTATTTAACGGGTAACATACGTTTAGAACTTGAGTGATCTTACTGCGGATCTCCTTAAATAATGAAAAATGAGGTGCAGTTTGATATGAATAAAGAATTAAGTGCAAAAGGGGAAAAAAAATGTCTGTTCATTTCTCAGTAATTTTATGTTGTTTCGAAAAATTCATTGGACGCAAAATAATTTTTATCACTATAACGGAATCGTTTTTTTTCTTCTTTTTTTTATTTTTACGATAATTAAGTTTTCCTGGCACGTCTTTAATAGAATGTAAGATTTTGACTATGGTCAACGAGGGTTAGTGTGTTAGATTGTACACCATAAAAAAAAAAAAACGGCCTTGTTACGGGAGTGCTGCTCCAAAATTGTATGTAATTTTAAAATGCGGGACATAAAATTAGATATAATAGAAATATAAAAGGTGAATAGTAAAATTTCATACAATAAATTAATTGTTTACTTTTTTTTAATTGGTCCTATATTTTTCGTTTAATTAATATTTCTTTTTAGATCAATTTTCTTTTGTTTACAAATGTTCACGAGACTAAGGCCCGTTGCCCATTGCAGCGAAGAATGTGAAATGTGAAATGTGTTTTTTTCGGCTGCTCATTGCAGCGAGTTCGCTGAGCGAGAAAATAATGGTTTGCGATGAAATTATCGAATTTTCATTTGGTATTTGTTTACTACTATTTTCTTCAGTTCTTTGTTTTCTTTTTAACGTAAGTTTCTAGGTTAACGTAGTGTATACGATTTGCTATTATTTTGTATGTAATAACTATTTTTTAAAGTATAAAATAATGTATGCTATTTTATGTAATTAAGTGTTTACATAATTTAACTTAATAGCAACAACGTCTACAAGAAGAAAACAATTATTAGAATTATACTTTTCTGCAGAGTCCGAAGAGGAAATTGAAAATTTATTAATTACAAAAAAAAATCAAAAGAAGAAGAAAATTTTGGGTGCAAAAATATTTACATGCTAAAAATGATTATGGACAATTTCATAGGTTAATTTCTGAAATTAACGGAGGAAGCATTCGTAAAATATTTCCGGGTGTCTAAAAATCAGTTCAAAGAAATTCATGACTTCATAAAACATGAAATTGTAAAAAAAATGCAGTCTTTCATATTAACTTTTTTGAAATCGTTATGTTCCGTATTATACAAAAATTCATACTTCCTAATTATTTCAATCAATTTTTCCATTATATATAAATTAAATTAAATTAAATTAATAAATGAAGAAATATTTACATAAATTAAAAACAAAAAGTAATATACACACATACATAAATACAAAACAGCAAAGAAATGAAATATTAAAGACAACTATATCTCAACAAATATATATATATATATATATATATATATATATGTAACAAACAACTGAAATGCGCGAAATATGTTTTGAACAACTCGCTTAGCGATCCGAACAAGGGGAATTATTTTTCCTCGCTCGCCTCTTTCGACCATTTCGATACTGATTCTCGCCGCAATGTGTTACATTTAAATGTGTAAAGTAATCGATTTTCAGAAAACACATTGCACATTTCACATTCCTCGCTGCTATGGGCAACGGGCCTAAGGATACTACGGTTTATGTTACAAGAAGACCCCTGAAATTACCTTTTTTCGTTACATATTTCGTTACATAAAATTGTGACATTTTTTGGGGACAAATTTCGTGACAGAACACTTCTCCTGATGACCCCTGACGTAAAAATTGCGTAGCCATTAATATATATATATATACTGTTCAGTATACATAAGTCCATACTTGTTTGTTAATATTCATAAAATAAAATAAATATATACCTTAATAACAAACAAAATTAGTGTTAAATAATTTATTAAAGTAAATCATTTAACACTAATTTTGTTTATTATTAAGGTATTTATTTATTTTATTTTATATATACAGTTCATTCAAAAAATTCCGGCACTAAATTTTTTTACGAAAAAAAAAAGGTTTAGAAAAAAGCTTGCATTTAGTTTTCAACATAGTTCCCATTTCGTTTTTTTACAAATTTTGCTGCGCTCATATAGCCGCTAACACTATCTAGTGAACTCTTCTTCTGAAATGGCTTTCGAAGCCCTCGTCACACTCCGTTGAATCGTCTCAACATCTTCAAAACGTTCTCCTGTCATCGCGATTTTCAATTTAGAGAATAAAAAAAGTCCGGCGAATAGGACGGGTGGTGAATAGTGGTGACCGACTTTTGGACTAAAAATTGTGTGACAAGTATCGAAGAATGGGCTGGCACATTGTCGTGCAAAAGGAACCAGTCATCGGTGCTGTAGAATTCTAGTCTCAAGTGCCGAATCCGTTTGAAAAGTTGATCTAAGACAACTTTGTAGAATGCTGCATTTACTGTTTAGCTGGAGGGGTGGGGGGATGCAAATTCGTAACATTCCCATCGGTAGTCGAGATCGAAGGCGCGGCCTCCTTGCGGATCGTCTTCCAGCTACTGTCGACCGTTCTTGAACCGCACATATCAATTCGAAAACCTTGCTTCAGCTTAAACAGTCATCACCATACGTAGTTTTCAATAATTCGAATGTTTCTGAATCACTTTTTCTCAATCTGAAATAAAATTTCATTGCGGCGCGTTACTCCATCGCGATAATGTTGACGCAGCGACAAGAACACATCTACTTCTCAAACGAGCACAACCGGCCACTAAATGAAGTTACAGCGCCGAAATTTGAGCTGTATATTATAACTAAGGAATAATACCGCATACTTCTCCCGTCGGATAACAATTACCGCTAGATATAATTTTATACAAAATTAGTCCCAGAACTTTTTGAATGAACGGTATACATGAAGCAAACAAATAAGCGAACATAAAAATATATCATTAGCTAATGTTTGATAAAATTCTTCGATAACTTTTTATTTCTTTTCACAAACAAAAATTGACAAATTGAAATATAAAAAAAAAAAAAAAACGTTTTTTAGTACCCGGGTTAAATCGATTAATAAATTCGTTAGTTAAGTATTTTATAACAAATTACGATTTAACATTTACTATTAAATGTTTATTCACACAGAATGGAACAAGTAAACCAGATGCAGTAGAGTATAAACCGTTAACTGACGAGGAATTGTTTAAAGCTTGTAACGGAAGAACAGCTCACAAGTTAGTATAGTAAAATTTTTACCGCGTTTCTACTATCGTTTATTAAATGTTTATTATTTGCCGTTTCAATATGCTGTCCCCTTAATCTATGCAAAAATATAAACACGTGCAGATTAAAATTTCTAAATTCGTAATTAAGTAATATTCAATTAATGTTAATATAGATTTTTATGGTATGTAACCGCACATAAAATAAATATATGCGAAGTATTATTATTTTTGCAATCTTATTCGCGCTAGATAAAAAATCAATTGACTAATGTCTCATAATTTCTTTTCAAAATACATTAATTTTTTTGTTTCGCTGACAAGAAAACATAAAACCAAGGCGAAAAAAAGATAGTGCCGAGTGTGAATCACAGTTACTATATTATTCCTTTAGAGAGATAATTAATGAAAAATTATTTATACGTTAGAATATTTAGTGAATGTCGTGAAATATTTTTCCCATTATAAAGAATAAAAAGGCAAAAAAATCAACGAAATGCAGTATAGATTATTTGAATAATTTAACCCGTTTATTAAAACAATATTTTTATATTATATTATATATTTTAAACGGTATGAAAATATATGGTTTACTTGATTTTCGTTAAATTAAAAGTTTGAATAATGAAGTAATAAATGATTACTATTCGATAAGAGACGCATGGTATTGTAATGTATACATTACAGTTACCATGATAAAATGAAATAAGATAAATCAATAAAAAATAAAACGTAAAATGTCGGTAAATGTGGTGAGAAAGAAAATGTACGAGTACTTATTTTAAATTTATTTCGTTTAACTAATCATTGTTGCTCATTTTCGTTTTCCGTGTGTGTAATATTGTGTTCTCAGCGGTCGGCTGTTCACGAAAGAAAGGTATAAGTGAATATTTAAATATATCATTTTAAATTATAAAAAAGAGAAAACTTTAATCTAATAACGAATTTAATAATTTGAAATCCACGGGTTCCAAAAAAGATCTCGTAGTTAGCATTCCTGGTGGGGAACAATTTTAGAAATTTTTTTCTCTCGTGGATCGAACTGCTAAATAAAGTAAAGTAAATAAATTTTTCAATCTTGGCTCTTGAATTTAAACAATCATCAAATTAAAATCGATCTAAAAAATTTAATAGATTTTTTAAATAAAAGGTTCGATGAACAAAAAAATAAATAATAAATTTGACGATCAACGGGAAGAATTTAATAATAAATTTCATGAAATAAATCAAAAACTTGAAGATCAAGAAAATAGATTCAATAATAAATCTGAAGAAATAAACGACAATATAATAAATAAATTGGAAAATTTTAAATTAGAAATTAACCAAAAATGGTCGAGAAGAGAAAGTAGTTGAGTTAGATGAGAAAATCGAAAGCGATCGAAAGAGAATTGAAAAGGAAAGATAGGCGGATCGAGCGAATATGAGGAAGTTGGCGAAAGAAATAGAGAAGGAACCAAAGGACAGAAAGAAAGAGCTTACGAAGGAGAATAAGAGGATTAAAGAACTTCGGGAGAAATGAGGTAAATGTATTTACACTAAGTTGGAAAGTGCAAAAAGGCGTGAGTTCAAAGTAAATCAAAAAGTTAAATGGTGTCCAATTTCGAGTCCAAAATTAAAATTGATGATGATGTATTTGCAAATAAAGAAATAAAAGGCGTTAAGGAGACCCTAAAGAAATCAATAATAAAAATAATTTATTGTTTAACAAAGAAAATCGGCAAAGTTAAATTTAAAATGAGAATAAAAACGAAATCAGCAGAGATCGAAGGAAACCACCGATATAAAAATTATTATTGTAAAAGAGAGGAAATTAAAAAATCCCGGTAAGAAAATAGACCGGAAAGTAGCGACAACAGCGGAGGAAACAAATATCGTCGTGTGAGGAAAGTAAAACATAGGATAAATGAAATTAAAATTTATGAGAAAGGGTCTCTTTAAAGCGACCGATGGAAGGCGTAAGTAAATTAGCAAAAGAACAATATAGAGCTAATTTAATAAACAAGACAGAAATAATAAAAATATTTAGTAAAAAGAAGAAAATGAAGAATAAATCTGAAAGAAAGAATTTATGAGACGGCGAGAACTAATTTAATAGTCTCAAAAGAATTTACATAAAAAAGAGAAATTTAACTACCGTACCATGCATGAAAGAACTGAAAAGTAAAAAGAATGAACAGGCCATGCAAAACTTGGTTATACACAATGTGATAATGTGAAGTATATCGCAATCATAACAAAATGTAAGTTAAATATTCGTTAGCGTTAGAAATAAGTGTAAATATTGTAAATAGTTTATTTTACAGAGTTAGTGGATAAAATAGTACTGTTGTATAAATATTGGTTATTATAGGGAATTACCGAAATGAGATTATATAATTAAATAAAATTTAAGTTCGAGTTATTCTAATTGTGAATACGATTGTAAATATTCATTAGGGATTATAGGTTCAACAGTTATTATTTCGAGTACAAGTAGTTTTGACAATGTAAATATGAAAATTATTATAATACATATTTGGATTCTTTGAAATTTGAAGCGTAATTAGGAAAGTTAAAATAATAGATAATTGTAATGCTCAATAAAGTTAGAATTCCATCGCAAATAAAATAATTTAAAATGTAAAAAATATAGGAAAGTAACGATAGGCGGCACGTTGGCAATAATAAATTATCTAGAAATAATATGGAGAGAAATCGACTGTTCTAAGATAAACGAGTCGTCTAGCGATATTGATAAAAAGAAAAGCTATCTTTTTGTCTTGACCGAAAGTGTGGAAATTAACGAAATCGATGTCGAGAGTTTTCGTAGCGGCGTCGGGAAAGAAAAGATGTATGTACCGGTTACCAGTCGTAAAATAATAAAAGAGATCACATCGTGTTTGCAATTCTTGGAAAGTTTTGACGGGTAAAGTAAAATATCCCGAGATAAATTAAATAAAAGATACCGGCTGCTACGACTAATGATTATTAGTCCGACAAAATACAAGAACAGAATTCGCAGGCGGAGTGATTTCATGGAAAAGCACGTTGTATACCAGTCGGTCGCGTTAAATATAAAAGAACGAGAAATATAAAAAAAAAAAAATGAAAATCGGCATTTTAAAAGCCAATTACCGAGCAAATGACATATCCAATAAGAGCCAAAATTCTTGCTACTTGGCCCGAAATCGGTCAGGAAAATCATAAACAATCGTTAGAATTCGTACAAGGAATTTTGTAGCAAGACCGGTGAAAGTTCATTAGGTTTTATCCGAACGAATGAAAACTATACAAAATAGACCTTTACCGTTATATCGTTCATAAAAAGATAAATGCTCCAATATGTAGCCGAAAGGGCAAATAACGAAGTCGTTCAGGTATACGACACTTCCCGTTGTACATAATAAAAAGAGTGGACAATTTAAATAGCCCGCAGGTAATAAACAACGGACCCGAAAAACCGAACCGCATAAGTCCCATAGCGTTATCGATAAAAAGGGACCTTGTTCGACCGAATGTTTAGAAATTCGCAGAATAGACATCTCGACTATTATAACGGTTTCGAGCAAGAAAAAAGATGTATCCCGATAAAGTAAATTGTAAAGGCAAATATGGCCGTGAGCAAGTAAAGCGGAGCGCGTCTATTAAGAGAGATAGCAAATCAATGAGAAATAAGGCGACAAATAAAGCGGGATAATTTCGTCAATAACGGTAAAAAGAACACCGATAGACATTTATCGGCTGTTTGAACAGCCTAATAAAGGTGGAAAAGAACAATCATCGAATGTAAATTATAAATGAATAAATTTAAAATTGATTGTACATAAGGCAATGTAACTAAATAGTTTGGACAAGATTATAAAATAAAAATTTCTGATGAGGAAATTTTTATTTTACCGGTGCGGGATCTGTAATGTGTACAATTACCATATTAAAATAAAATAAAATAAATAATAATTAAATAATACTAAAATAAATAAATAAATAATTATAAAACGTAAAATGTCGGTAAATGTGGCGAGAGAGAAAATGTGCCGGTATGTGAAATACTGTTGTCGGTCGGGAGTGACAAACCAATCATCAACCGCCGCAATAAGAAACCTATACCTGATTGGGTAAATTAAAGCAGTCGCGGAGCGGAAAAGAAGAAGTTCGAGAAAAAAAAATGGACGGTGATTTTTTTGAGAAGAGCTCACCTTTGGTTAAAGAAATTATCATCCAGTTTTTGGTCAGTCACTTTTACCGTTTGAAAAGAATTGTTTAATTTGGTTTCCTCCCAACGCGTTAGTGACAGTCAGGGCCGTATCTAGACCAAAATTTCGGGGGGGATTAGGAAAATATAATTATATATATATATATATATATACATATATTAATTACAACGTAATTCTTAGGCTACCCCCCATTCGAAAAAATGTCCCAGAAAAATGTCCCAATTTTATGTAACGGTTATTATATTTTGTAGGATTTTTGTTATTGTTATTTAAAAAATGTCACAATTTTATGTAATGAAATATGTAACGAAAAATGTAACGAAAAAATGTCTTAATTTTATATAACGGAAGGTAAATGTTAGAATAGGATTTTTGTGGTTATGTTATTTTTTGTGTGTGTTGATGCCAGTAAGAATTACGTTGTAAATTTTGATCATTTTATACAGAGTATAGAAGAGAAAGAGATAGGAATGAAAGCAGGAGGGGTCAAGGGGCACAGCCCCTTGCGAGGCCAAAGTGGCCGAGTTATATATATATATATATACATGTATGTGTGTAATATTTGAACATTACAATAAAAACAAATAAAAAATAGTCGTTCCATAGAATTCATAAAAATTTTAATTTTCTTTTCTTTTATCGAGAATTGAAAAAAAATAAATTTATTCTGAATTTTGGTCCATTTAATTCAAGCAGTTAATTTTGCTTTGTATTCCAGTTTGCTGAGATTCGATTATATCCTCTTCCTGATTGCGCTTCTTATATCCTATGTGTTCTTTCTCCGCGCGTTATTATTGCTATTTCTTTTTTTTTATAAACGATTTCCGGTCGAATTAAAATATAACTGACTCCTTTTTTCTTTTAATTGTTGCTGGATAAAGGTCCCCCTGATTGATAAACCCGCAAAAAAATAAAATAAATGAAAAATTTAATATTAGACTTCCGTTAAATTTTTTGATCGTAAACACTGTTTAACACTAAATCAACATATCTTAGTTGGCCAGAGGTTCAGCGGTAATAAACTGAACAAGTACAACAAAAGAATTGTTTGTTTGAGTTTTACCGAAGCTCTTAAATGATAATAGAATTTGCAGAAGCGTGCTAAATAAAATCTTGGTTTCAATATTCGATTCTTTAGCGCTACCCTGTAATGTCGTAATTGTAGTGTAAAATCAAATCAAATCAAATAACGTTTATTATTATTATTACCGTAATAGATCATCTATGCGCATATTTGCGCGAGCGATGGGTATTAAAGAAATAAAAATCTTTTTTGAAAAAATACTGAAATCCTTAAAATTACAATCAAAAACACTGCAATAAAGGAATAAAGTAGAAATATACCGTACAGAACTTATATAAAATAATATAACTTACATTTAATCTATAATCCTTATTTATGTAATTCATTAACATTTACAATTAAAATAAAAGAAAATTTCTACATTTCCATGCAACCAACGTACTCTATATGAATATATATTACATCCCCATCCACAATCCTTTATCGATTATTTATAAGATTCCTCAGAAAGATTATTGGAGTGGAAAAATTTCAGTAAACATTTACGTCTTTTTTTTAAGTTTTTTAAATCGTCTTTTACTACAAGTCAGATCGAGTTACGCACATATGATTGTTACGTCTCAATCATTTTGTAATAAAATTCCTCACGACACCGTAAATGTAACTTCGATTTTTACACTGTTCTAAATCAAGCAATGCACGCGTACAAATTCGTTTGTTGTGCGTTGAAAAGTGATCGAATCAAATTTTGAGTAACTGATGTGTTACTCATATGACACACAAAATTTGATCCACGTTTACTTTTTCCACGTGTTCGATGATTTTTCACTCACAAATAGCTGAAAATCTTATCTAGACAATAAAAAATGTATAACATCTTGAATTGGTAAGTTTGTACAACCGAAATTACTTTTTTTTTGTTTTAAACAATACTAATTTTTACAGTAAGCAAAAATATCGTGCGTTCTTGATAACGATACTGAAAATAACTGCTCTGTACGAATCAACGTTGAAAAATCGACTGTATCGAGCATTAATATGTTTTTATTTTTATCAATTGTATTCATTTTCAAAATTAGTGCTGAAGTCCTTGATTACATTTCAAGGCTGGAACAAAAACAGAAATTACATGTAAAACGTACGTTTTACCGTTTAAAACTGATTTTTAATCCGATTATTTTAGAGCGTCTCGTTACGGAATTTATCATAAAGGAAAACTTAAAAGAATAGAAGAACAAGAAAAGGAATTTCTGTCTCGTGCAGCGATGAAAGAGAAAAATAAAAGCAAAATTTCTAAGGCTGTCGAAGAATTTCGAGAAGACGAAGTAACACAAGAGATTCCTCGTAAAAAGAAGAAGAAGACTAAATTACCGTAACTGAATATTCTACGAGTTATTTACTACATATTTATAATTTATTTAAATATAAAATAGACACTCGAAATTTTTTACTAATTTACTCGTTAACTTTAATCAGTTCCTATAAACAATATTTCGAAGTATTAAAAATGCGCTGATGTTTCTATTTTTTTTCTTTTTCTAACGTGCACAGTTTAGCACGGAAAAATATCATCGAACAACTTAATTTTATTTTTATTTTTTTCTAAATACTTCAATTATCGAATTTTATTTTTAGCGGTACTGCTATAATTTATTTAATCTGACAACAGCGATTCGTGCGGTACATTAAAGAACGTGATTTTAGCTTCCGTTCATGAGATATTATGACTATTGCGACGATTTTTCAAAAACTCTGTTCGATGGAATATTTTTTGCACATTAATTTTTATTCGTTGACTTGTATTTTGCAGTCTTTCTTTTCCTTTCTTAGTGCGACGCTTTACAGGTCACACTCATATTTTCAAATTGGTTCTGTTGGCACAAAAAAAAAAAAAAATTAAATAATATTCGTATGTTTGCTTCTCGGTAATCAATAGTACTTCTACTCCGCTTTAATATTCTGGTTATAATATGTTTTCCACGTTAGTCAAACTTACGCATGCTGTACTAACAGGATGATTCGTGAAATAAGAATGGTGACAATATTTTTCAACAATAGATGAGATAAAAACGAAATCTCAAGACAGTACCTAAAAAGGCGTTGTTCTAATGGTGTTTTAAAACTGGAAACGATGGTGTTGCGTAAGTGCATGATATTAAAGGGGGGGGACTGATTACTTTGAAGGGACCATGGAATGAACACTGAAGATTAGGTGTCAATGTTTTTTGTAAATAAATTAAAAATTCTCATTACTTTTTTATCACACTTTGTATTATCTCGCTAATTTTAGGAGCGCTTTTCACACGAGTTATTTCACGGACTAACGCAAAAAACGGTGAAATTCATTTTCGTTTTTTACTGAATACTATGCCATTTGGGAACAAGTTGGACCAAATCAGTGACCCACACTTCTGATGTTCCCATTGTAAGAAAAGAATTTGATTTTATACGTCTAAAATTTTACAAACACATACTCGACTGGTTTTTGAGAACTCTCATCTAGCGCGCACGTTTTCATAAGGCAAGACAGAGTGAAAAAAAACTACAATGGACCTTATCGACTTTATTGTCAACATCGATTGAAAAGATGAAACAATATTGGATGGGCTCTAACTCGTGTTTGGGTTTTACAATGGCCACACTCGACAAGTAGCGAAAGAATCGATCCGAATCAACAAGAATTACCCTCAGGGGAGTTAAAATCTACACGGTGCAACATCGGGGAATAGTAAGTCATTTTCAAAATGTATAACATACACCAAAGAGCGACTGCAACACCCACCGTCAAATTCAGATTTGGAAAAACAGTAAGATTCCCAAAAAAGTACTTAAAATGAATTCACATTTACTAACCAGCTTAGCCGGATTAGACATATGCTACGCGGTGAAAGTACAGTTTTCATTCGTCACTTTGCACAAAAGCACTCAGTGCTTGCAATATATTTAGAGAACACGGCATTTGGTTCACTGGGCATTGCGCAACACAAAAGCACTGCATAAGAAGACGGCTCCCAGTGGCTGTGACCGTAGCGTCATCAGGTGATTAACTATGGAAGTTATTTAGTGGTTGCATTTTGTTGCATTCATGTTTGATTGGATTAACCGGAAATAAATCGAATTTCGAATAGACGTTGATATTGTAATCGGCGGAAAAATTTCATCTGTATGATTGAAGCGCCATTAGTTAGCAATTTAATGATGTTTTTTTTTTTTTTTTTTATCGCGCATATAATTATATGCTGATAAAAGAAATACTTGGAAAATGTTGCATATAAATCCGATGAATTAAAATAAAAATATTCGCCTATTGAAATGAGAATACACCTATGTTTACATTAAAAAGAATACATCTTCGTTAAGACTATATTTTAACTGGCAGATATAATAATCTTTGATTTTTTTTTGTTTTTTTTTTTTTTTTCATTTGCTTAGTGTACTTGAAAATAGTAATTTGTTTTTCAATTTAATACCTCAGAATGTCTGAGGAACAAAAATATTGTTCAGAATTGTGTAAAACCGATAAACGTTGATTTTATTTCACCTAGAATTTCGAAAAATTGGAAAAATCGTTTAAATGTACGGTTTATTTAGGGTGTTTTAAAAGAATATTTTATTGTCGAACAAAAACATTTTGATGGAAAATAATGTACCAATGGATGAACTGAATGTAATGTAACATTCAAAAATTTCATTTATTTAAATTAACCCCTTCAATAGTCGTCCTATTTTACAATTGTTAGTAACTTAAATAAAATAAAGAAAAATAATAAATGTTGATATGACTGAGAATGCACACGGAACTAAACCTGCTTTATCTAATGACGAAATCAAAGTAAACAAAAACATTAAATTACCACCGCCGATTATAGTTAAAAGTATACAAAATTTTACAAATTTCCAAAAATTTTCATTAGCAACACCCGTTGTACAGTTCCCTTCAAATCAACCTTATCTGGAGTAACTCGTAACGCCACGTAACGCATAAAATGATCGAACATTAATAAAATCCGTTAAAAGAAACGAAATATTTTTATTGTGCGTATTTCCTAGCAGAAAATAAACGTTTTAAAGTACTATTAAAGAATCTACATTTTTCCACCGCTACAACTATGATAGCAAATCAATTGCAGTCAAACAGCTTTCAGATCTTGGGAATTACCAATATCTTAAACCATTATGTTCATAAATTTGAAACTATCACTCAAAATGACAAAATATTTCAGATCAATCGATTCTTAAATACATGTACAATCGTAGTCGTTGAAGAACTAAATAAAAACTCCGGAATAAAGCGATGTAAACGGTGTTAGCTGTTTGAGCACATTATAAATTATTGCAATCTACCAACCAGGTGCATTAAATGTGATGGCAAATATAGTACCAGAACCTCTACACTAAAAATGCAACTAAACTAGTTAAATTTACCTTGTGTAGAGAAGATCAGTAAGAAAGGCTGTGTTTAGTTTATAAACAGCAAACTTAATTTTATAATAAAATATGTATATGCTTTTCTTGGATGCGCATAAATAACTTTGACTATGCTAATGAAAATTATTCGGGTTATCGAGCAAATATAGATACATTGTACGCAAATATGGCTAAAATTGGTACTTCAAACTACCAAAAAAAAAAAAAAAATCTACCGATGGTATTAAGATTAACAATATCATTGATAACAACAGTCATAAAGTGAATAATAATAACTGCAACAAAAATCCTTTTGACATCAGAAACAATGATAATAATAACAGCAATGATATGATCTCATTGGTATAAACCATATTTTTAGAATATAAAACTTAATATCACTGCTAATGAAAGCCATTAAAAAACTTTTACTGTAATGATATAAAACGTAAGAACAATCACAACATTCCCTCGTGATTACGTTATGAAATTTAAATGGTATAATACACAAAAAAAAAGGAAGAAATTAAACATCTTTCTGTGAGAACAGGAGATAAACATGACACTTATTACAGAAATGCGTCTTACCAGTGAAAACAGCTCCAAATTACATAGTTATACTATATGCACAACACATCATCCTGATAGTACGGGTCAAGGAGGAGCCATGGTAGTGGTCGAAAATTCATTTAAACAATGTAAAAACTTTTCGCGCGATACATACGCATATTAAATTGTAATGGTAAATATTGAAACCTTAACAAGAGACTTGCAATGACAACAATTTACTGTCACGGGCAATTCCACGTATCAGAATTTAAGGATAACGCAATTTTCAAAAATAAGTTCATTTGCAAAGGTGAGATTATAACAGGCCAAATGTAGCATACAGCGATCACGGAAAACCAATTACGCTGGAAAGTAAGTTAACAAGATATTATGTAACTGTTCACTTTCTGTCCTATCACCGATATCATTAATTGGCTTCAACGGGATACCATGCTTCCAAATATTCTTGACTTTTTTTCGTTATTCACGAATTACAGAAAGCAAAACTGTTATCGATCTCTCATCTGATCATATTTCTATGCTTGCAGAATTAGATGTGTATTTTAAGATTGTATTCAAACAACGAGCATTTGTAAACAAAACTACTGGTGCAGTTTTTTTTTTTTCTAAAATAATTGAAAAAAGCAAACAGTTAGAAATAAAATTGAAAAATAATGACAACGTCAAACAGACCGTTACAACAAACTTCATCGATACATACGGTATTTGCACTAGTTATGGCGTGAAAAAAAGAAAAATCCCTATTTTTAGTTCAAATAAAAAAATAATACCTAAAACTCGAACAGCTGAGAAAATGACAATGATCTCATTATCCATTTTCAAAAAAATTATTTATGCAGTACAAGCAAAACTAAAAAATAATCACTACAGAAAATAAACTACACACTGGCAAATAGAATCCATAAAAAATGGTAATAGATCTCTGCGGAAGAATACAAAAAAACTACTAAACGAAATAAAAAAACGTACAGTACATAAAAAATCAACAATAATTGAGCTAAAACTGACAAACGAATAGTAAATATTTTTGCAAAATACCTCAGTGCTGCTCTTACTTCGCATCTTGATTCTTCTAGTACACATTTTGCATTAACACCAGTGACGGATCTAAGGGGTGGCGCAGGTGGGCCTGGCCCCTCCGCACTTTTTCTGCCCCCCCCCCCCAAATTGAAGATTTACACGAGAAGAAATATTCCTCTTCTACAAACATCACACGAAAAATATTACGTCCATCGAACATTAAAATCTTGGTGTTGTTACATTTGTAGTCTGTCTGCAACTATAATATGCGTTGAGACAGGCGGCAAATTCCTAAAAAATATGAAAATTTTATAGTTTCAAGTTCTGCAACTGAATCGGACGATGATGTTTTTCAAGATGAAAATGACTATAAAATTAAAATTTTTTTATCCTATTTTAGATTTGGCCATTTCTGAACTAAACTCTCGATTGTCTGATAATAATCCTATTTTAAAAGCCATCGAATGTTTCAATCCAACAAGTGATACTTTTTTAAAATATTCGTTATTGGAACCCTTAGCTATTCACTATGATGTCGACGTTGAAACTCTACAAGCAGAATTAAAATTGCTACCAAAAACATTGAAAATTCACGAAAATGAAAAAAAAAGCAAAAGTTAAGTCTACTATGATGTTCCTTGATTTTCTAGAAATTTACAAAAATTGTTATGTAGAAACGTATAAATTGTGTGTAATTAGTATTACTATAGCAGTTTCCAGCGCTCTATGTGAACGGACATTTTCTTGCATGCGTTTTATTAAAAATTACCTGAGAAATTCCATGTCAGACGAACGATTACATAATTTAGCTACACTTTATATTGAAAAAGATATTGTAAAATCGCTCGATTTAGACGAAGTAGTCGAAGAGTTTGCTATTAAAAACAAACAATCTCGCATGATATTGTATTAAGAACTCGTATTTACCTACATATTACCTTTCAAATATATATACGTATGTTGGTTTTGTTATGCATAGTTTTTTTTTTAGCACACAATTTTGTGCCCCCGGGGAAAATTTTCAAGTTTTGGTTGGCCCCCCCCCAAAAAAAAATCCTAGATCCGCCACTGATTAACACACGATAGTTGTTAATTAAAACTTGTCATCCTCAAGTGACTGCCAAATCGTTTACTCCAAAAGAAGTATTTCAGTGTATTTATAGTGCGCTATTATAAAATGCACCTGAATTAGACAACACTACTAGTAAAATCATCTTGTACAAACGAGGAAATCGGCGATTTTGTTATGCTACATCTTAAATGGAATATTTTAGATCAAATACTTCCCCAAGACGTCGAAAAAATCTGTAACAATTATGCTACACAAAGCAGAAAAATCCCAAATCGAAGTATTTCCTTACAGGCCTATTAGTTTACTCGGTTCATTAACGAAGGTTTTAGAACAGCTGATACTATATTAATCCATTTGGATTACAAATAGTAACAATGTAATATCAAATCGTTCAATTTTTGCATCAAATATTCCACGATGTAGCTGTGACATAGAGACCGGTCAATGCAATTTCCTCAACACGACGCTACTTCAATCATATTTGACCAACAGAACATTTTTTTCAGAATCAATAATAATTTTTCGGAAGAACATAAAGATTGGTACCCATGGGCGTCGCCAGCGAGGGGCAGGGGGCAGCCCCCCCGGAGCCTTGAAACTTTTTAATCAATTGGCCATGATAAGTATTCATAGGCGCGTAATCACGGACAATTTGCCAGAAACCCACGAAAATTATGTTTTAATTAAGATTTTATTCTTGTTTAATAAAATATTAAGCCTTTACAACTTATAAATTTTATTTTTTCTATAACTCATATCCCCTTTCTTTCATCTTGCCCCCCCCCACACAGCTCATCGGCTGGCGACGCCCTTGTTGGTTTTTATAGTTCATCAACACATCTGATTTGCCAGTTTGAAATTAAACAATATTAACAACATTCACTAATGATAGCCATTCTTACGTCGAATTTGAATATCACGTCTGCAAACACCGTCATTCAGAATCACATAAACTGAACAGCCAGTATCCATTGTTAGAACTCAGGTCGACATTGAATTTAAATATGAAAGGACGTATTTATTCAACTATAATGGGTTGATCGAATGATATGAGGTAGAATTTTATGATTCTACTAGTAGAAGTAAACAGAATTCAGTAGCAGTAATCAATGATAGTTCGTACAATTACGTCTGCATCATTTTATGTCTCCAATTTACATTACATAACGACTTATACGTTCTATATTCCGGGAGACTTACATTGACCAATATTAAAAGCTATTTAATAAATTCCGGCATGACGGAAATCTCAACTTCAACAGAAGGCATTCATCTAAGCCAGAACGCTCTTCCGATTACTTAACAGTTAGCAAAGTTTACGTATGATGTAACCCTTTTCTAAGATATTAGTACTTCCTTTCTCAGTTGCCTTATGCACTGTTTATATATATATGTAGTTACTATCTTATTTCGAAATCATTGTATCTCAATTTAGTATCTCATTGGAGACAAAAAATATCAAATTTACGTTGAGATCATTCTTTATGGTATAATATTACTAGCATAATTGAAAAAAAAATTTGAAATCAGATAAGATTATCTTGCAGTAAAAATTAATATAAAAACGAAAAATATAACAATATTAAAAAACATATTATAAACAATAATAACGTATAAAACAGATAGTTTTTGAAAACGAGAAGAAACGAAATAAAACGTATCATTGTAAAAAAAATAATATATTTTTTATGTGCATTATCAACATGATCATGGAAATCATTGTGGAATTTTAATTTATTTTCCTACAGACAAGTAATATAACTTTCTACCATAACTAAACAGCAAAAACAATAAATTTTAAAGTACTCTAAAAAATTCCCTTCCTGATATCTATTTAATATACAATTTCGCAATAAATAACGAAAATTATAAAATGTTGCGCATGCGCTTTAGAATTTACGGCTTGAGAGACGCTTCATCTGATGTGATAGTTGGAGTCTTATTATTAGTGATTTAGGCGGCTTGATAACGGAAATTTAAGTTTCGGTTAAATTTTATTTAAAATGTGATCTATGTTTCTGTGAATGTTTTTTTTTTTTTTACGTATATAAATATATTTTAATTTGTACAATACTTAAATTTTAGTTGCACAACTATGGATTTGTCACTATTTGACGAACAAGCTGATCTTTCCCTTATTTGTCGGCTATGTAAACAATGTCACGAAAATTTAATAAATATTTTTGATGACAATAAAACGGATAGTGTTCTAGCGCAAAATATAATGGCCTGCGTTCGTATTGAGGTAAGAATGATTTGTTCCTCATTGCGAAAAATGTTTTTTAGAACTACATATATCGTAC